>JAUCBN010000024.1:16335000-17685000 GCA_035048815.1 Abelmoschus esculentus
TGAAAAAGAAACCAAACACCCAAGATTCAGTTGATTTAGAAAGACCTAAAGAGAACATGGCTGCTGTACCATTGTCTCCTGGAAGCCCTTCCAGAAATCTGTCATCTGCCCAGTTTAGGTCAGAGTACAGGAGTGCTGGTGGTGTAGATTCTATGCCGGTTAGGAAGACTTCAACAAACTGCCTGCAACAGAGTGATCAACTTGCAGCTTCTAGTATATCAGTCCAAATAACTGGTGTATTGAAACCAGAGACTCAAAAGACTGCAGCTCCAAAACCAACTGAAAAACCTATGACCCCACAAGTGCCTGTGATGTCAAGGCCGCCCAGTGCTCCCCTGATTCCTGGTTCTAGGCCAATTGTTCCCCTTGTTTCTATGGTTCAAACAATGCCTTCACTTTCCCGATCTGTTAGTGCTGTTAGTCATTTAGGTTCTGACCCATCCCCAGCTGCTAATTATGTTCCGCAATCTTACAGAAATGCCATAATGGGTAGTTCAGCTGGTTTTACTCGATCCAACACCCCTAGCTCTGCAGTTAACCCATTGCCAGCATACTCGCAACCGCCTGCCTTTGTTTCTACTCCAATGTATATGCCCGGGAGTTCTGAGAAAATGGAGGAAAATTCTGTCCAATCAGGCCTTCCATTTGGTGGCATGCTCACTAGGGAAACCGTTCAGAATGCTCCTCACTGGATGGAGATTTTTCGTGGGGGTAGCAATAGGAGCATGCACTCTGATCCTTTGCTTGGTGAGATTGAAAATCTTGACTTGTATAAGTCTGTACATAATGGATTCCGGGAACACTTCTCAATGGATTTTCCAGCCTGTACAACTGGGCGTCAGACCCAAGGTGTATTGGCAGATGAGTTTCCTCATCTTGACATTATTAACGAGTTGCTTGATGAGGAACACAATGTTGGTAGGGCAGGAGCAAGCTTCCCTGCTCTTGACAATGGGTCATGTTTATTAAATCGACATTTTTCTTCATCCAATTTGTGCTTGTCAGATGCGATGGGATCCTCAAGTGGCTCGTGCAGGTTTGAGCGAGCACAGAGTTACCATGATGACAGGTTCCAACGAGGTTCCAGTAGTTCCTCAGGCAACCATTTTGATACACCAGGTGAGTTTATTCCACAAGCTACCCCCCTACCTTATTCCAATGGACAACCAATTGATGGATTGGTCCCAACCCGATGGCAAACGGCATCTACCGATCTGTCTTTACTTGGCATGAGGAGTAGAGACTACAACCCAGAGTCTTCGAATATTGCCTGTGGCATCAATGGCTATACCATATTCCGACCTTCAAACGGGTTCTGAAAAGAGGTAAACGACTGTAGTTTTCCACAGATTTGAATGTTTCTTATCTGATATAATAAGGAACTTTTATGGTGTCTTAGATTTGGAGTGAGTTTGTAAAGAGTTTCTACTGCTGCTTTCTTTACCCAAGTATTGATAGTTTTATCAGAATGGATTATTTTCTGTCAATTTTCTTATTCCTGCTTAACAGTTCCTTTTCCTATTTCAGCGTCTGATAATGTTCTTGAACACGCTAAAGATACCCTCAAAATACCTCTTAATTCCTTAACAGATTTAATGAAACACCACTCCATTGTCTTGGCTCCAAAGGCAATATTTACTAAATTTGGCAAACAAATTATTATCTTTTAAGATTTTTAGAACCGATCTTTAAAGTCTACTAAAATATCATACAAATTAGAATACAACCTTTTATAGGATTCAATCTTTTTACCAATCTGATTCTGTTCACTATAAAACTCAATCCTTGTATAAAAAATTGAACTTCAATCCTATAAGTCAAGTATGCACAAAATCACAATTGAAAATAAGACTCTCTCGTAAATTTAAAACCATAAAAGTTCTGGTACAACAGTTGCTTCGAATGGGTATGCCTACTTTCATGTCTATCTTCCTCGCTTCTTGAGCTTTATGTTTTCTGTAAAATGTTTAGAAAAAAAAAAGAGAATAATTTGAGTTCAATAGAACAAACGGAGAAGACCCAGTAGCCAAAACAGGCACATTTCAAAACTTAATGGATGTTTGAGGAGTTCTGTTTAGACAGTAACAGGACTCAAAACTAGTTCTTGATAAGTATTATGTTGAATAACAGCCTCAGAAAGGGTTTTTCTCTTTATGGTATAAACACCGAGTTGCTTGTCTTTAGTTTGAGGAGTAACAAATTTAGGATAAATGTGATATAGTTTTAAGAGTATAAGGGCTGAAACATTTTGAAGAATTAGGATGTTGTAGGAAAGATATATCTATCAGGGGCAACAACTTCATTTGAAAGACTAGATTATTGTGAAGGTTTTGTTGGATTATCAGTGATTTCACCATCGAAGATAAGAAAGATAAAAAAATATTATTGATCATTCAATAATTGAAATTCTTTGTAATCTCTCCCTAAATAGCAGTCCAATCAAAATAAGGTTGATGTTAAAAAAAATGACATCAAAGGACACATGTTTTCTTAATAGTGAAAGAGTAACATTTATAACCTTTTTGAGTTGATAAGTACCCTATAAAAATACATCTTAAGGATCGAAAATCAAGTTTATCAGTATGTTAATTGTGCACATGAAGAAAGATTGTACATCCAAAAACTCTAAAAGGACAGAAAAAAAGGTTTAAAGTGAAAAAAATGTTGCTGAAGAATTATTGAAGGAACATTAAATTCTAGAGTTTTGTTAGGCAACCTATTGATAAGGTAAGTTGCTATAAAAAGCACATCAACCCTAAAGATACTTAGGAGCATTGTCAACAAATAAGAGAAATAAAATGACTTCGAGAAAATGTCTATTTTTTTTTTCAGCCACACCATTTTGTTGAGATGTGTTAACATAAGAAGTAAGATAAAAGATGCCTTTATCCCTGAAATATTTTTCAAGAGATGAGTGAAGATACTCACTCCCATTATCACTCATAATTTTAACTGTGGTAGCAAACTAAGTTTGAAACATTATAAAAGATGTTTACAATATTAGATATGTCTTCCATTAAGAACTTCTAAGTGGTCCTAGAATAATCATCTATGAAGGACACAAATCATCTAGATCTGGAAAGGGTCTTGACTTTATAAAGGTCCAAAATGTCGGTATGTATAGTTGAAAAGGGTAAAGCAATTTTAAAGGAAAAAACATAAGCATGTCGAATATGTTTAGCCATTTGACATACATCAGAGGTAAAAGAAGGATTTTTATTGATAAATAGTTAAAAAAATAATCTTTTAGATAATAAAAATTAGGACTTCCTAATCTGAAAAAGCACATCAACACATCATTTAAAAGTAAACTAGAAGATATAACAGAGGTATTAAGTCCACTTAAGTAAAAAAAAAAAAATCAGAAAAGGTTTAAACATCAAGGATATAGAGTCCATTACACAACCTAGCACTGTCAATCATCACTATCGAGTCTTGTTCCTGAAAAAACACAACCAACAACTTCAAAATAAACATCACAGTTAACATCTTCAATGAATGTATTGACAGATAATATATTGCAAGTTAAACTAGAGACAAAGAATATTCAAAATAATCATATTGTCACCGATTCGAAATGAACCCCTTTCTAATACTTTACAGAAGGTACCATCAATCATCTTAATGAAACAAGGAGGATTATTTCTGTAGAAAGACTGAAAAAGCTTGAGATTTCCTGTCATATGATCAGAGACACCAGAATTCACTATCTACTGGAAGAAAGTGATAGGTTGTAAGGAGGAAATTTTACCTTCAATGGTTGTCAAGGCTGTAGGTTGAGGAAGAGAGGAAAGGCGACTAAAAATTTATTGGAGTTCAACAATTTGTTGTTGGTTGAAGTTGATGATCGAATTATTAGTAGAAACAAGATTGGTTGCCTTATGAAATCTGGATGGAGAGGGTTTCAAATTTGTTGGTTTTCCTTGCACCTTTTAATATTTTTTTATCACATGACCAACCTTTTCGCAGTGAGTACATCAAAATTTTCTCTTTTTTGCACACCTACAAAGATAGAATGTGTAAGAGCGAAAGCATTTACTTGAATCACTGGTGACACCATCAAAGATCGTTTGTTCTCTTCCCTCCGAACATTTGAAAAGCCTCTCGAACTAGTGTAAAAGGCTTTGCAGCCAAGATTCTTCCCTTAGTATCATTAAATTCTTCATTCAAACCAGACAAAAACTGAAAGAGCCTTCTTTAATTCTTGAGTTTGTTGTAGAAACTGATATCATCATTGTATCTTCACTCATTTACTTCATATAGATCGAGTTATTACCAACACTTTATGAGAAATCCAAAGTACTGAACAACATTCATTTCTCCTTGTTGAAGATCATTGATCTGATTTTCAACACCAAACAATTCACGTGTTATCAACACTCTGAGTAGATATCTCAAGCTGCACTCTAAATCTCAGTTACAGTTTTATAGAGCATAATTTTTTTTCTATTATCAGATATCATAGAGTTAATCAACCAAGATATAATCATAATGTTTTCACTCAATCACTTAAAGTATGTAGGATCAGATGTATCAGGTATAGGTTTTGAGTCTGAGAGGTAGGAAGATTTTTCTTCTTCCAATGATATATAACTTAATTGATTAAGACCAAGGAAGGTAGTTATTGCCATTGAGTTTTTAGGATGTGATTAGGAAAAGAAAAGTATCGGATAAAGTAGAATCAGAGATACAAATGATGATTGAAGAACTAACTTTAGAAAAGATGACCGATTGAAAGAGAAAGAAAAGGATCGATCTAAATTGTTATCATGTAGAATTGAAAAAAATTCTCTCTTAATTCTATTTATAACAAAGTCTGACTTAATATTTTAGGTAACTAAATATTTTATAATAATACACTAGATACAATCCTAGATATAATCTCTAAAGATATTCTACTAAAATTGATTTTCCATAAGTATAAGATACATAATATATTCTCATATTTAACCTACAGCTACACCATACCATTATAATAGTTTCTCTATGTCCCCGTGAATAAACTCATTTTTCGCCTACAACTAAAACAGTAAGGTGATACTATGAGAATCAATATTTCCCTTCAATATTTTCTCATACAGTGTAGGTTCAACACATCTCACAGCTTCGGACTTGTAACCCTTCTTTGTCCTAAAAGAACTTCATTTCCATCCTTGGAATTCATCTTCATCGAACCTTGGACTGTAATTGATATGCAAAACTATTAAACTGCTTCATCCATTATTTGACACTCTTTTCGATTCTTTCTCTGAAATCTCAATGACGGGAATTATTAGTTGGACTAGAAACTATCAAGGTCAGTTGAGAACTAGCTGATAGTCTTCTCTGTGGAGAGGCCAAAACTACTTGCGTGTAGCTCTCTTTCGACCACGACCCCTGCCTGCCGGAATATCCTTTGATGTGCTTGTGATGTTCTTTGCAGTTTCTTCTTCACTTTCCTCAACATCACTTCCGGTATGATAGCTCTCGGTTTTATCAGTGGATTCTTCCTCATCCACCGAATCTTTTCCAGCAATTTCTTTTTTAGAGAGCTGATCTCGAAGCTCCCTGAGTTTTGCCTTCTTTGAATTCAACACCCCTAGGAACTGGAGATTGGAGAAAAAAACAATTCTGTCATGGCTGAGGAAGAAAATGAAAAACTGACAATTATCTTCTATGTATTCAAAGTATATATTATAAGGAATAAAAATTGGACAATAAAAGAATCCAATAAAAGACGCAATGAATCCAGTTTGTTGGGCAAATAACATGGTATGACCATTAGACCATGTTCAGATACAGTATCATCCTCATCCTCACTCTTCTGAAGCAAAAATTGAAAAAGTGATACAGAAACCGGGAGATTTCTTTCCCATCGCCTTACCGGATAATAACATCGACGACACTCAAATATTTGAAACCAAAGGGAAATTGACAGCATGATAACATCAAGAGAAAACCTAGCATCCGAAGAAAGACTAGTAGAACATATGTATCAGATATGTCCCGCATATTGTTTGGCTCACTAAACTGTTGGGGAAGAGTTGATGTTCATAACTCGAACTTATAATTATAAAATAAGGATCCTCTTCCTCTCCAATTCACTAATAATGACTAGAGAAGCCAGTTCAATCTTTAAGATTCTAACACTCCTTTTGGAGTAATTATCAATGGTTAAGATTTTTCTTTGAAGTTTTACTAACAAAAGACAGTTTTTACTTGTAACACCGTTTTTACTTAAAACAAAACGGTTCTCCCTGATCTAAAATTGGCTAATATTTAACTTGTAACAAGCAGAATGTAATAGCAAAATAAAGTATTGCATTTGAGTTTACATCAATGGCTTTGGGAGTATGTGAGTTAATTTAGGTAAAGATAACCCTAGATGACCTAAGAATAAAGGGGGAAGGACCCATGAGGCATTACTATGGTAATAAATCAGTAGTCGATATTATTCAAAATACTGATCAGCATGATCAAACAATAAGCATATTGAAGTTGATAGACATTTTATTAAGGAAATATTGAACAGTGGTCTAATTTGCAACCCATTCATCTCTACCAGGGATCAATTGGCTGATGTGCTCACAAAGGAGCTAACAAGCAAGTCTTTTCAAGAAATCCTAAAGAAGATGGGAATGATAGATATTCACTCACCAGCTTGAGGAGGAGTGTCATGTCTAAATGTTTAGGAGTCATGTTTTGATAAGAAAGACAAGTGTTAGATATCTCTGTAAACTTTATATTTAGAAAGAATATTTAGTAGAAAAGTGCTATTAGAAGTTGGCTACTTAGCCTATTTAAAGTACTATCAGAAGTTGGCTACTTAGCAAGCCTATTTAAAATATTGTAATCTTTCAATTAAAAACTAAATTTACTTTTAAGTTAACTCCTCTTATTTTTCTCCTTTTAGAATCTATTTTTACTTTAATTTTTTCCTCTTGGATTCTAACAAAAACAAATAAAATAGAAACACTTTGCATTTGATTATGTAGATGGACTGGCATGAACATGTCAAACATTTCAAGTAACAGACAAACCTTTGCATAGATTTCTGATTCAAACTCCATCTTCTCAATGGTAAACCTCTCACTTTGTTCTAAGCATTTCTCAGATTCCAACTTTAGCTTCTCGAAGGATTGAGTTTTCCTAACAACTTCTTCCTGTAAAATTATAGATAATTAAGTATATCCTAACAGTATCATTATGACATAAAACTAAAATATATTTATATCAGTGCCATTGTATTAACAAAAAAAGAAAAGCTGAAGATATTAGGATTGAACTTCTAATGGAAATGATAACAAAATATGACAATGACAATAAAGGAAAACTACTACACTTAGCCTAATGTTTGCATCCATCAGAAAATCCAAAATTCCTGCAGTAATCTTTCTGCTATCGTGCGATGGTTGGAATTTCCATCGCCATTCAAGCTTAGTTCCTTCTTTTTCGAAAGTCCATGAAAGCTGCATCAGCAAAAGAAAACAAAAAAACTTGACACATCAATGAGTCTGGAATTTACCAGTTACTATTGTATTCTATAGCGTGTTACCAGAAGTCAATATTACTCAACAATTTAGAATTGATACACAGTACGACTCAAATAAGGGATGCTAGTGACCAATTCAGTAAAACATGATCCTATTTGCGTACAATTTATTATAAAATAATTGAGTTCACAAAATTCATAGTTTTTTATTTAAAACAATGTATTCAAACTAGCATATATATAAGTTCCAAAAATATAAAACCATTTTTTCATTTCAACAAATCAGATAATTTATGGTAAACTACATGAAGGTAACGCAATTATTAGTAAAGTTATATTTGGGTCACCCAATTATTAAAAATACAATTGGGTTACTCAATTAAAGTTTTAGTTACGATTGAGACACTTTTTCATTGAAATACAAATGAACATCAAAAAGTGTTTGGTATAACGATAGTTTTAATCCTCAAAACTTATATATTCTACCAATTTAATCATAATTCAAAATCTTTAACCCTTCATATTTAAAAATATATCAATTTAGTTATTTTTCTTCTCATAGATTGATTGTTCTTCACCGTTCATCATTATTCCTACTTGATTACTCGTGGTAACACGAGTTAACAAGTGTATACAAGGATTTAGGAGAAGAAAAATAACTAAATTGATATATTTTTAAAAATGAAGGGTTCAAAATTTTAAATTACGACTAACTTGATAGAATATATAAGTTCTAAGACTAAAACCATCATTATACCAAACCTTTTTGGATTCCCATTGTATTCTAATAGAGGAGCGATGCAGTTGTAACTAAAACTTTAATCAAGCCTTGTAATTGAATAACTCAAACATTACTAATAATCGAATTTCGAAGTAGTTTACCCTAAAATGTATTACAAATATTTCAGTAATGAATTACGTTTCATTTTAGTGGGGATTTGCCGTCTATTTTCTTTCCGGCGTAGTTTTCCCTATTTTATACTCAAAAGGAAAAAACAAATTAAAATCAAATTCTTTGAACTAAGCAAATTCATAGTTAAGGAACGCTAACTCTTTTGTGCTCATCGCCGGCGTCAACGAACCGGTAGACTGAACCGGGCTGTTGAAACCCTAAATAGCGTTCGGCTAACTCGATATACTCAGCGATCGGTTGGTCCCACTGTGCCGCTCTTTCCTGCACCTCCTCCCTCGTCGCTGCCACAAATAAAAAAAAATATTTTAACTAAAAATATAATATATCCGTATTAAATTCGGGGAAAATCCTGTCAAAAAGGCGGAAAAGTACCGTTGCAGACCCAAGCGCGGAGGCCGTCGGTGACGGAGAGATCGAAGTGTGTAGTGAACCATGTGCCTTTCACGAAGAGCGGATCGGTGCTTGGAATTTCGAGCTTAAGGCAAGTGTGTCTCGCCGTTGCCGTTGAACTGCTTTCCATTGATTTCGTACTCGGAGTTTAGTTAATTCCTGTTTGTTTCATAGTTTTATGGCATTTTCCCGCTTTCTCTTCACTGCGGCTTTTGTAAATAAAGAAGAAAACGTATTGTGTAATCTTTTGGGAAATTTTTTTGAAATAATCTGATATAAAATTAAATTTTTATTGGTATATTTATGGAAAATCGGCAAATTATTTTTATTAACAAAACTAATAGTGATTACAGTAATATCTATTTTAAAATATAATTTTTATAATTTAACGATTGTTAGTGCTCAAATCTGTGGCCTCTAAGAACAAATTCTGTTAACCGATTGGGCTAGAAGGCTCATGCATATCAGGAAATTGACTTTAATATGCTATTTAATTTTTTTAATATGATATAAGCTATTTTAATTCTTAAAATATTTTATTTTGAATATTAATACTAAAGTCAAACTCATTAGAATTAAATTATAAATAGTGATCAAATTAAAAAAATAAAAACAATATTTAAAGTCGGAGTCTCATGCTACCGACTTTATTATTTTTTAAAGTTTTTATTATTTAAAGATGGAGCCTCCTGTTATCGATATTATTTTTTTAATATAAAAAATTAAATCATTATTCTTCATAGTTAGATTTTATTGAGTTTGACTTTAATGTTATAGTTCAAAATATAATATTTTTAGAATTAAAATAATTTGTGTCATATTTAAAGGAAAAAAAATTAACAACAATATTTAAGTCCCTTTGCGATAGAATATTGTGATGTAGTCCCTTCAAAATTTGAAGAAAAAAAATAAAAAATAAAAAACGTTACCTGCAAGTGGTATTTTCTGTTAAATCACCATTTGTAAGTGGTATTTTCTTACTTGTACTATAGATTTTAGCTTAGATTCTAAAATAAATTTTAAACACCTTATTTTCTCAAATAAAAACTCTAAATATCCTATATATCCAACGAAACAATAATCTTTTATAGGTAAAGTTAAAAAAATTCACTAAACTATTTTCTAAGGGTGATAAAGAGTCGAGTCCTAGTTTAAGTAGATTTTGTTCGCTCGTACTCAAAGTTCGGCGAGTGAAAAATTTTAAGCTTGAATACGACTCAAAAATTATATTATTAGGCTCGACTTAAAATGAATAATTTTACTATAATTTTTTTATAAAAGATGAAACATAGTAAAAACGTTCTTTCATAACTAACATCGAAATAAAATCCAATACAAAAAGGGAAAGAATGCTTAATTTATTTTAATTTATTTATTTGTAGTAAATTTTTTCTTAATTTATTTTATTGTTTTTATAAAAGATATTACTTTTAGTACATATGTAGCATAATATACATAATTATTTCGAGTCTTATTATGAGCTTTTAGAATAAGTTCGGGTCGGGTCGGTTTGGCTCATCTCAAGTTGAACATAAGCTCAAGTCGAGCTCACTAGAGTCGTGTTTTGGCCGAACCAAACCCGAATAACTCGTGAGACGGTGAGGCTTATTATCACTTATATTATTTTCATTAAAAAATTCACTAAATTATTTTAAAAATTTATAATGTGTTCATTCAATTTTATATTTTTAGGGTAAAGTTCCACTAAAATTTTATCAATTATTTAATTTACTAATCAAACTTTTCATTATTTCAATGTTATCATTAAAATATTTTAGTTTTAGTCTAATTTGACCAATGACACTTCAATTCTTTTTATATAATAACAAATTTAGTTTTCACATTCAAATAATTTAATCTTAATCCAAAAAGAATAATAATCCATTTAATCTTAAACCCCTAAATTATCGTAGAATTTCATTTTTAAATTGTAACCACACATGAAATAGGGGTTATTCAAAAGACCGGGATAGACTCTTCAGCTTAATTAATGACTTCAACTTATTGCTAATTAAATTGTAAAATATTTTTAAATATTTATTTTATAAATTTTAATGATAAATTTAGTGGGACAAGTACAATTAAAAAAAAACATTTTAAAGAAATTTTATGATTTTTAGATTCTGCAAGAGTTTTTAATATATGTTTTTTATTTGAGTTAAAATATTCACCGTGAATAATAGTGATTAATTTTGTACCAAGAACCATAAAAAATAAATCAAGGGTAAACTATAAAAATAATCACCAAATTTTAGGATATTTTTATTTGGCATAAAGATAATTATATAATATGTCAATATCGTTCAATTTTTAATGGTCTAATTATTATGTTAGTTAAAAATAAGTTATTTGTCAAAAAGACAGATTAAGGGTTAAATTTATCTTAAAAAGAAATGAAAGCCAAAATGATAAAAATTATAAACTTTAAGGGTTAAAATTATTTTTATACCTTTTTATTTCAGTCATTAAAATTTTAAAAACTTACAATATAATTATTAAATTTTTAATTTTTACTAAAATCACTCCCCTTAATTGTTATTAAAAAACACTTATTACCACAAAAAAAATTGATTATCGTAATCAAATATTAGTGATATGCAACAATGTGTTACATAAATATTAGGCTTAAGGATTCAATAAGCCCTTAAACTTTTACAAAAAAATCAAGTCCTTAAATTTTTTTACACTCAATAAAGCCCTCAAACTTAAGAAAAAAAAATCAATTTAACCCTTAAACTCTTATAAAAAATCAATTAAGCCCTTAAACTTTTTTACATCTAATTAAACCCTTAAAGTCAAGAAAAAAATCAATTTGACCGTTAACTTTAGCGTTTTTTTTTGAATTTTTTTGACACTTGTCACAATAAGATAATATCATTTATCGTTTTTAAGAAATTTTAAATTTAAAAATATATAAAAAAATATTTAAAAAATTGATTTTTTTTGAAAATTATAAAATTAATTTAAAATACAAAAATATTTTTTATAATTGTATACTAATATTTAATATTTTTATTTTTTTATTTTTAATCTTTTTAAAAAATTATTATCTATCATTTTAAATTAAATTTCGAATTTAAAAATATTTTATATTTTAAAAATATTTTTCAAGATTTTTATATAATTTTAAAAATTAAAAATTTTGGAATTAAAAAATATTTTATATAATTTTAAAGTAATGTTATTTTGTTGCAACACATGTTAAAAAAAGTTAAAATTAACGGTCAAAGTTGGTTAAATGGCCAAATTATTTTTTTTCTTGAATCTGAGGGTTTAATTGAGCGTTAAAAGAATTTAAGGTCTGAATTAAATTTTTTTCTTGAATTTGAGGGCTTAATTAAATATTAAAAAAATTAAGGACTTAATTGATTTTTTACAAAAGTTTAAGAGCTTATTAAATCTTTAATCTTAAATATTATAATCGTATGGATATTAACGTCTATGAAAATAGATACAATCTTAGCTAGATGACACATCATCCCCACTTATCTTTTAGAAATACTCCTCCTAATGATATAATTTAGCCGTTACCACGAACATCAGTTTAACTTATCCTAATTGACTAAAAGAAAAACACAACAATAATGACCAAAATAGAAAAGATACAATAGTTGGGTGACTATTGATATAATTTAGTCTATAAACTATAATCCATTACAAACCCAACATCCAACATTTAGCTCATTTGACTAGAAACGTAAACCATTTTAACTATGAATAATTAAATACGTATCAGATTTGTACATATTATTGCTTAGCAATTCTGGTACTGTTCACCACTGCTCTTCGGCTACTTCCCAGTAACTTAACCCATCATCTGCTTCATCCAGTTGTCTCTTGATGCAAGGTAAAATGTGTAGGCAAGTGTTCTAAGGAACAATAGATTCTGCTCAAGACTCTGGATGTTGGTTATAAGGGAAATTTGTTTCTGAATGATGATTCTGAATTAATTCATCATTTTCGTTGTCAACGTCGTTCTCGCTGTCATATGTCCCAAGGAAGGCCTCATCCCCTTCCTCCTGTAGATGGCGGAAAATTTTCGAAAGAAAACAAAGCATTGGATCAAATATCGCACGTCAAGCAGAGGCAGGACAAGCGAGATAATAAAAGGCTATACCTCAGTATCATCATCATCGGTTGGATATGAAGAATCTAATCTGTCATAGAATTCCTCTCCTCGGCTGTCCATGCTGTGCATTTGATCCTATTAAAATGAATACAAGGTTCAAGCAGTATATTCATAGTCACACTCGAGAACCAAAATAGAGAAAAAGATAATATGCTACAAAAGAAAACATACTATTTCAGATCTTATTTTCTCCACTCTAGCCTGCAGTGCTGAAATATGCTTTAAGAGAGCCTGTGAACAGAATAAGTAGAAAAGATGAGCCCTTTCAGAGGGGTCCTCGATGTTAATCGGTGAATTAAGGAGTTTTACATTAAAGGTGGGATAAAGAACATGCTATGTAGCTCCATATGACCAAGGGAGGAGTTGTTGAGAGATACCTCGTGTCTTTGAAGCTCAATTGAACGTGCCAAAGCCCTCCTTTTTGTCAAAAGATTCTTTGGCCTTATTGTAGAAGGTCTCTCATAATCATTTCCTCGGTAAACAATTATGGCGTATCCTTTGGAGATTTTATCAACTGAAACCAAAACTCCACCACTTTCAGCTTCGAGTGCTATTGCAACCTTTTTTACCTGATCAAAATTTTTAGCCTTCATAATGATCTTAACCAACTCCCTGTATTTCCAGTGCAAGTGCATGTTCTCTATAGTGCCATCAAAAACTCCGCGTCTACCTGAAGTGAGAAATCGAACTCCCATAAAATCTCAAATTTGAAAAAGTAAGACTGATAACTTGTGTAGAATGAGAGATACCAAGAAGTAAGAAAGCTTTCATCCTCAACCCAAGCTTTCGAAACATAAACCTTTCCTCATCAGTTATGCTTTCTGGATCTGCCTGTCTGTCAGCTGGTTTTAAATAATCCTCAACCTTAGATAAAGCACGTTCAGCTTTCAATAGCTTTCGCTCAGCCTGAAAGGGAAAAATTCCTCACTCAAACCTATGAACCATTTTAATATACAAATTACACGTAATGGAAGTATGCAGCGTATAAAACTAAGAACAATGCACAAAAGCATAGTGACTGAAGATTCAAGGAACTCACAAAAGCTAAGTTCTTTTCAAGTTTCCTGACTAGGTTGGCATGCCTCAAGATCTCTGCTTCCTTCATAACTTTTTCCTTATGATGACCATCCAACTTCTTTCCCCATCTAGCATCTGCATCCAAAGTTTCTCCGAGGGTACCCGCAGCACCTGATTGCTCAGCTACTTCAGTGCTTGGTACAAACATAGCTGAGGCTGTTAACCGTGCCTTCTCCTCCACATCTTGCAGGGATTTTGCCAATCTTTCCCTTTCCAATAATGCTTCAGCAACATCTGCTGACAAAAAGTTCTTTCCCCGGTAGAAGACCAAGAAATCCTTGTTTCTTGAAAGAAGCATGCCTCCCGTCAATTTCTGAAGCCAATGAAAATAAGTATGTCATCAACAGTTCAATCTGGTGTTTTCAGGGTCCAAATAGTTGAACATATCATGTTTATGAAATATAATTGATATGAATACCCCTAAAGTCCAAATCACCAAGAGTTACCAGGATTTGTTTTCTTCTAAAAAAATTTAATCTGAACACTATTACTTATTCAGATCTCAGGCAACAGTGCAGCACCTGCCTATTCTTAAAACGACAATGAGATAATGATAGCCAAAATGAAAGGAAGGAGGATGTTTGATCGAGTTTTCTAATTTAGTTGAATGAATTCATCAACTATTGAAGGAATGCTGAATTATCAGGGCGCCCCTAGCATTGTGTACTTATTTGATATTTGGATAGATTCAACTTATTCCTCATGGCTCCAATCGCAAGGAATGCAAAAAACTGATTCCTAGAAACAGAAGGCAAGTATACAATAAGATATGACCAGGGACAATTGGACCAAGGACACTAACATAGTCCTATTAGTAAGAATGACTCTAGCATAGGCTATGTTCTCGAAATGAAAAGAAAATATGTTCATGTATCATTCCTTGGGAATGAATAAAGCTTGGATGATATAAAAAAAAGGATAGGACACATTGGATACTAATTAACATAAACATGCAACCAATTGACTGATAAAATTTAGTTCAATTACCTTGAGATCTTCAGCCATTCTCTCGCTAGTAGTCAGTTGCACTCCTCGTTTGAGTGCAATCTTTGCAATAGAACTTTTTTCCCACAATTTAATCATGGCCGCTGCCAGACCTTGAAGCTGCCTACTTCTACCTGAAGATGTACTTCATTAGACATTCCAAAGAACCAAATTTTGATTATATTTGGTAACAAAATAAGTGTACAGATACCTAAAGCAAAATGCGGAGGAAGAACTCTGGCAAGTCTCCTCAAAGATGTTGCCTCCTTTACTCCAACAGAAGATCTTACTCCATAAGGAAGTACTCTAAATGGAGGCTGATACCCAGGAACTATTCCAGGAAGCAAATCAGCATCAACTGGCAACGGATTACATCCCGGCCAATCAGCATACCTAGGACCCAGGCCCTCCAACAGCTTGTCTACTTCATCCTCATACTTTATTTCTGGCAATGGCTCTGTAGTTTTCTGCTCCTCAGCAGCAGTTTCAGAGTTTGCTTGAGCTGGAGCCAAATCATTTTGAGAGCCCAAGTCGGAACTTTCCTTAGTTTTATCAGACATTGGGGTTGAAGCATATGTAGACATCTCATTTTTCTTATATATTTGTTTATTCAAGTTCACCGAAGGAACCTCATAACTGACACCTCTATATAAAGAAACGGAGGCCCCAGACCTCCAAATTACCAATCCTCCAGTTTTTCTCTGCACAAATGAGAAGACAAAACAGCCAAATTATCAAAGGATAGATGATAACTAACTTTTCATACTGACTGAGAGTCTGAGAGAGATGAGAGTTGTAACATTCTTACATACCATTGCCCCCTAAAATTACACTATTATTTATACTTCCTTTATATTTGTAAATAGTCAACATGTGAGATCATATCATTCTCAACCAGAAGAATCCTGGAGTGAACATAGCAAGAGGACATGTCTATACACATTGTCAAGAGAGTTTAAATCTAAGACTCTATTATTGATAAGAACCCAAAATATATGCTTATCTGAAATTCCATTTACCAATTTGGTTAATTCTTCTCTTATTTCTAATTTCCAAGCACATGCTTAAGAACTTTCAACAAATTTTAAAACAAGAAAAATCAATGAAAGTTCATCAGATTCAGAAGCAAACCTCCAATATTTCATGCATCCTTTTCATATTAAGAGCAGGTGCCCCCTCAATCTTTAACCTCACAATCTCCTCAGTCTTCCACTTGTCATGAATTGTATCCACCACTTCTTGAGTAACACCAGAACCTTTAATTCTCATTTTACTCTTAGTCCGAAATGTCAAGTTCTTCAACCTTCTAAGTTCAGACTCAGGCAGAGTCAATTCTGCAACTGAAGTCTTATCATTTCTTCTAGCTGTCCACTTCCCTTCTTCCTGTTCTTCCTTCTCTTTTTCCCATGGAAACCTTACTTCCCCATCAGTTTCCACCCCAAAAGGTGACTCCTTTGAAAACCCACCTCTGGTATTTGGTAACATTCCTTCTTCCACATAAAATATATCCTCTATAGATCCTCTTTCAATCTTTCTCCTTGGTTCTTCAGCCTTTTCTTTTTGTTCATTGTCCTCTCCAACGTACCCAAATTTCTTCAATTTCTCCACTATTTTCTCCATTGTGCTACTGCTGCCGCCATTGCTATCACTCTTTGAATAAGACAAGCTCCATAAATCCCCATTCTTTCTGTAGTTGAACACTGTTTTGGGTGGTTTTGGCCCATTTCTTTTGTGGGTTTGCTTCCAATTATCTAACCAATTACTTCTCAAGGTGGGATCTTTGGTGGGAAAAGATTTGGTTTTGCTTTCTGGGTATTGGTGAACATGTGAAGCATGGTGAATAGCACAGAAAGTTTGGGTTTTTAGAGGTATAATAGATGAAGTGGACCTGAAAAGGGGGAGAGTGAGGCAAGGGAACCTGGTGAGAGAGGCTTGAAAAGAATCCAAGAAGGTTGTTTTGGTTGTCGTTGCTGGATGAAACAGAGTCATTGATTAGTTGAAGAAGAAGAAGAAATTATTCAAAGTATAACTCCTTGGGGTTCTTAATGCCTAACGGATGATACATGTTTTATCCATGGCTGCCGGAGAAGAAATATCTGTTTGGTTACATGAGTGTAAGCGAAACTGGATGGGTTCATGGTCGGGCCGCGCTCATTCAGGTCCGAATCAATAGACTTTATATTCTATCTAAACCCGAGTCATATAAAACTAAAAGAATTTGGGTTCGATCCAGTACGACTAGATTTACTGGATTGCATGCATATAATCTAAATAAAAAATCATATATTAAACAAATAAATTAATAAAAAAATCTAAAGTATCTTTAAATTTTGTCAATAAAAATATTTAAAAATTTATATAATATCGATTAAATTATTTATCATTAAATTTTAATAAAAATGCATAACTATTAACATTGACTTTTTAATAAAGTAGAGGGACTAGATAAGCAATTTGACGATAAATAAAACCCACGTCATGCATATTATTTTACGCTGTTAGATCTATAAAATAAAACATTCTTTAAACTGAATACACTCCCCATTGACTCTAAAAAGCAGGTTGTCCCCTCCAATAAAAAAAGAACTTCCCACTTCACATTAAAAAGGAAGAGAAGAAACCCATTTAAATTCATGTGAAAATGGGGAGATTGTGAAGTGGTTGGAGAAGAAGAAAGCTATATTACATGTATATTGTTGCTAGGTTTCTGAAAAGCGGGGTTAGTTGGGTTGGGTAGTTGAGGGTGATTTTAAGAAATGGTGCACGTAGTGCCGGCGGACCCACAGGCGGTGGTGGCGGTGAAGAAGAAGGTGCAGCCGTCTCGAAGTTGGGTACTTCTCGATAGCACGGGAGAGACCACCCTGCTCGATGTCGACAAGTATGCCATCATGCATCGAGTTAACATCCATGCCCGGGATTTACGCATCCTCGACCCTCTCTTGTCTTACCCTTCTACCATTCTCGGTCGTGATGGAGCTATAGTCTTAAATTTGGAGGTTCTATTTGTTAACCCTTTTTTGTTTTCTACTTTATCTGAACTCTATTTTTAGCTTATTCTGTAGTTGTGTTCTTTGATTTGCAGCATATCAAGGCAATTATTACTTCTGAGGAGGTTAGTGTGTTTTTCTCCCTTTTGCCACCTGAACAGTGTAAAACTCTTTAGTTTTACCATAACATGTTAATTTTGGATTTCTGGATGATATTTGAGGTTTGGGTTTGGGAGATGATGCTGAAGTGCTTTTGACTAAGTTTGGCTTGATTGATTTTTTTTTTTTTGAGTTGTGGCATTTGATAGAACTATTTTGTTTGTTTGTGTAGATATGTCAGATTGTGCATTTATCTATTCTATTTCTTGGATGGATTCTAATTTCTACAGAGTTACTGCCTGGCGCCTGCTATTGAATTTCGTTCCTTTAATGTGCGGGATGGGGTTTGTTTAGTTAGTTTTATATTTGAAAGGATTGGAGCTGAAGTGGATTAGAAATAAACAGAAGTGTGTCAGCCTTTTTCGGGTTACAACTTGAAACTGTTTTCTGGGGTTAGTTCATGATATTGTTGTTGAAGGAGTGATGGATTTTCCTAACAATACTTGTGAAGTGAATACATGAACGCGAAAGAACTTTAATTATGGTTTTGAAACTATAAGCGTGTTCTTAAGTATGGATTACTATGTAATAGTATGTATTTTGAATGATCTAATCTACTAATCTGGTCAATTTGTGCTGCTTTAGGCCTTAATTGATTGAGATTGCTGTCCTGTGTAGCTCATAAGCTCAACAATCACGTGTGAGAAGTTTAAGAGTGTTTTTATTTAGGATTTGTATTGTCTGCTTTTGCTGAGAAGAATTTGTGCTGTATTTGAAATAGGTTTTGCTTCGAGATCCATCAGATGAAAATGTTGTCCCTGTTGTTCAGGAACTTCAGAGGCGTTTGCTTCCTGTGAATGTCATTCGCCAAGGTCAGGACTATACCGGTGGACAAAATGATATTGAGGGCGACGAAGATGGTATGTGATATTAATCATGTCTATCAAGAAGCTAGGTTGATGAACATCAGAAACTCCTTTGGGATTTCAGAAATATAATCCTTAATATAATATCACAGTGTTTCGATTTTACCCTTCTGACGTCTAAACAGTCTGGTCCATGCCATGCAGAATCTCCATTTGAATTCCGAGCGTTGGAGGTTGCTTTGGAATCTATTTGTAGTTTTCTAGAAGCACGAACACTAGAACTAGAAACTGCAGCTTATCCTGCCTTAGACGAGCTGACCTCCCAGGTAATTGTTGTTTCACATTTACCTTTATATTTTTCAATTTTTGAATAGCTTTGTTTTCTGCTTATCTTTCCTCCGGGCCCTGTTCATGTTGTACTCTAATTTTTGAAATACGATGTATGCAGATTAGTAGTCGTAATTTGGATAGAGTTCGTAAATTGAAGAGTGCAATGACCAGATTGACTGCTCGGGTACAAAAGGTACCACTTCATGTTGATATGTGTATGTAAACCATTTTTTATCATATGCAGTTCTGTCTTTACATGGTATAATGACCGTCGTACTTAGTAATTCAGTCTTGAGCTTTTCACATTCTAGAAAGTTTGATTTTTAAGTGGACTATTTAATGTATCTTTCTAAAGAGATTGATGAGTTCGGCTATGGTCAATATGACTATCTCCTTACCTAAAAGCAGACCGATTTGTGTTTAACACAGAAACTTGTATATGTTGAACATTAAGCATTTGAGGTAAATACCATTGTCCAGTTCCAGGGTTCACTATTTTACTGACATCATCTTCCTGAAACTCTTTACGTCTATCATCTAAATAGTGCACTAAGTTGCTGGCATATTTAAAATAGACTTGGCATGGATTGTAATGGAACCTGAAAGTCTAAACAAATTGTTTTAATAGTTACACTGGGTGGCAAAGAATTATGTTCTAGTCATTGTTTTTTGTAGGTGAGGGATGAACTTGAGCAACTACTGGACGATGATGATGATATGGCTGACCTTTATTTGTCGAGAAAGTTGGCTGGATCATCACCTGTTAGCGGATCAGGTGCTGCCAATTGGTATCCTGCATCTCCTACCATAGGATCAAAAATTTCCCGAGCAAGTAGAGCAAGTATAGCAACAGTTCATGGAGATGAAAATGATGTGGAGGAGCTTGAAATGTTACTAGAGGTTAAAACATTGATTTATGTCTCGCATTAAAAGATTTATCTACCAAAAATGTTAAGTTGGTACCAACCTGTTTTGCAGGCCTATTTTATGCAAATTGATGGAACATTGAACAAATTAACAACGGTACTCTTCCCCCTTGTACCTTTTTTCTTCTTATATTTAGCTTGTTTACCATGATTAAGAAATC
Source organism: Abelmoschus esculentus (assembly GCA_035048815.1). Classification (NCBI taxonomy): domain Eukaryota; kingdom Viridiplantae; phylum Streptophyta; class Magnoliopsida; order Malvales; family Malvaceae; genus Abelmoschus; species Abelmoschus esculentus. Next base: position 16,355,334 of record JAUCBN010000024.1, read on the forward strand.
CATGGATGGATTGGTTTGGACCTTTTTCTATTTTCACCAAGATCTATGCTTCTAATTCTTTTTGCTGCTTAACTTGAAATTATGCAGTTGCGGGAATACATCGATGATACAGAAGATTACATCAATATTCAGGTAAATCCATATTTACTATTAAACCTGTTGTGCCATGTACTATGATTTTCCCGGCTGAGTCTAGCTTATTTCTTTTTGCAGCTTGACAACCATCGGAACCAGCTAATCCAGGTCTGGCAATCTTCTTTCTATACTATATTCGTATGATATTAATCTAGCAGTTAGAGCTCTTTCTGAGTAACTTTGACATTGTAAAAATTGAAGCGATCCTAAATTTTTGCAGTTAGAACTGTTTCTAAGTTCGGGAACCGTGTGTTTATCCATCTGTGCTTTGGTGACTGCAATATTTGGGATGAACATTCCGTATTCATGGATGAATAACCATGGATACCTGTTCAAATGGGTAAGCAAAGTGTTTCATTCGTTGAACTACTATATATCAATGTTAGTCCTACTCTGCATCCGGTGAATGATCCGTGGTTCGTTTTCCTTTTATCTCATGTTTTTGATGATAGGTGGTCATTGTCACCGGAATATGTTGTGCGATTCTGTTCATACTAATCATGTCGTATGCTCGGGTCAAGGGTTTGGTTGGATCTTGAGACTGTCATAATACTGCATCCATTGATGTTCATCAAGGAAAGAGTATTGGAGATTCTGTGCATGGGAACTACGGTGAGTCCATAGGCGAACAAGATTTGTATTGAACAATTAAGACAGTTTGATATAAAGAGAAATGTGTAAGAATCTATCACTTTTCCTCTTTTATATATAGCTTGTGGCTGACAAAGAGAGCATGGAATTGGAAAATAATCAAAATTAAAGAAATAATAAAACATACATATTTGTGTTGTATTTCATTTCATTTTGCTTTTTTTTTTTAATGTTTATTGTACTTTAAATATTTGAATACTATTGATGCGTGAGCTTGCCATTTTCATTTTTTTAATTAATCGGGTTAAGAAAAAATTGTTTAGATTTAAAAAAATAATTATTTTTAATTTTGGTTTATTCAATTCAAAATGGTATAATTTTTTATGTTCGAGTTTAAATTTAAAAAAATCAAAAATCCAAATTTGAAAACTAGTGTAATGATACCTTAAAAAAAAATCCAAATTTGAAAATCTTATACCTTAAAATTTAAACCATAAATTAAAACCCCTATCATTAAAAATGTTTATGTTAAAATTTATACCGCCTATACTTGGTCTTAGCCCTACGGGTGAGTATTCAATCGTAAGGGTGAGTAAAACTCGACTCGAGGTGAAAATATTCGACTCGTTTTCACTCGACTCGAAATTTCATAGACTCGACTCGACTCAAAAAAAATTCAAATAAAGTTTGAGTTGTAAAATAGAAATTCGAATAACTCGAAATTTTTAGTAATTAAAAGATTAATTTTTAAGTTTGAGACGAATCTCTCAATTTTTTATGATATATATACATTGATATATAAAAATATAAAGAAATATTGCTACATATGAAAAAATCTATATATGCATATCTTATATGATTAGAGAAAGTCGTTCAAATTAGAATCAAATCATACTATAACATGATAAATAATTAGAACTAAATATTTATAGGAACTCGAAAACTCGACTCGACTCAAATTTTTTAAACTCGACTCGAACCGAAAAAAATTCAAATAAAGTTTGAGTTGTAAAATATGACTCATCAACTCAAATAACTCGAAATTTTTTCGAGTCGAGTCGAGTCAAAAAATTTCGAGTTATTCGAGTTGACAAGTCATATTTTACAACTCAAACTTTATTTGAAATTTTTTCGGTTCGAGTTGAGTTTAAGAAATTCGAGTCAAGTCGAATCAAGTCGAGTTTTCGAGTTCTTATAAATATTTAATTATAATTATTTATCATATTACAGTATGATTTGATCCCAATTTAAACGATTTTCTCTAATCATATAAGATATGTATAGATATATTTTTTTATATGTAGCAATATTTCTTTATATTTTTATATATAAATGTATACATCATTAAAAAAATTGATAGACTCTTCTCAAGCTTAAAAATTAATCCTTTAATTATTAAAATTTTGAGTTATTCGAGTTATTCGAATTTTTATTTTACAACTCGAACATTATTTGAAATTTGAGTCGAGTCTATGAAATTTCGAGTCGAGTCAAAACGAGTCGATTATTTTCGCCTCGAGTCGAGTTGAGTTATTCGGTTTTTTCGAATCGAGTCGAATTTTGCTCACCCCTACTTAACCCAATAAAGATGAAGATTTCTTTTTAAAACCCTAACAACATTTGGAGGACCATTTGCCATTTTTTCCTCTTTTCCCATCATTCTAAAAGATCCATGACACAACCTTAAGATATTCTTAGATTTTAAATAAACTCTAAGAACAATGCTGATGTAGGTTTTTTTCCTAAGGTCTAATACTATAAAATACTCATTTTTATTTAAATATAATTTGAGTTTGCATCAAATCTACCTTGCTTGAGAAATATTTATCCTCAACGATTAAAACTTAAACCCGTAATTCTATGTTTAACAAACGTCCCACAAAGTTTTTTTATAATTTGAAAAAATATGTCCCAAATTTTTTTTAACATGTCCAAAAATAACACAAATGACATGCGAACATATAATAATTTTAAGTGTTCTTCAAGATAAATCATCCTGACTGCTTCTAATTTAGTACCAACTTCAAACCCGACGCAACCAAAATGATGTACTCATTATATATAATGATCTTTGACAATCATATTATCAACAATTTTATTAGTTTTTTTTAACGGCTCAGTTAACATGCTAATTAAAAAATAAGATATTTATCAAAAATATATAGGTCAATGGCTAAATTTATTCTAAAAAAAGAATAAGGGCCAAAATAAAAAAAATTATAAATATTAAGGACTAAAATTATCTTTACACCAAAAAAAATACTACACCTCTAAAACTAATAAAAAGTAAAAAACCAAAGCTGAATTTTTAAGGCGGTAACGATGACGACAGAAAAAAAAAATCTAAGATTTGAATATAGATAAAATATGATCATATTATTTAAATTTAAAAATATTATAAAATAAAAACATGAAAGATAATTCCATTCGAATTATAATTATATTTTAAATAATTATTAATTATATATTTAAAAATTATTAAAAAAATCAATAGTATTTTATAATATATTATATTACGATATTTAGTAATGTATTATTTGTTCAAAACTCATCTAATATTTAAATAAAATATAAAATTTTAAAATTTCCTAATATGACAGCATCCAGCATCCAGCATCCAGCATCCTCCATCCCTACAACAGTGGGGGGGTCATTTTTAAAATGGTCGCCCCATGTTCTCGATTCACAATCTCAGTCTTTACTTCCTTCCAACCCCCATGATCTCTTAGCTTGATTTCTTTCCAAAACCCAAATGCATCTGACTCATGCTTTCCTAATTACTTCATTGTAATCACAAATCAAAACCCATATCAGAACTTCTTTCACTTTTTCATTGTTTCACCAAGAGGGAGAGAATAAAGATGACCCTTTTTCAGTTACAGAGCCCTCAGTCATGGCTCTTGCCCCCCAAATTTTACAGGATGAATCTCACCTCTTCTTCTTCTTCTTCTTCTTCTTCTTCAACCAGGTACCTTTTTCATGTTCAAGTATCTATCTTTTTCTTTGCTTGAAAATGATTTAACGAGCTTAAGAATCTGATGTGTTGGAGGTTTAGTTGTAGTGCATTGGTGATCCAATGGTTTTAAAGGTTTGATTTTTCTCTTAATCAGTACACCTTATTGTTGATGTTCTCAAAGATTGAAGTCAACTTCTCCGTATGGTTATTTTTGCTGCTAAACTCTTTGGATCCTATGTGGGATATGGATCTGCCTTGGACTAATTTTTTTAAACTCCCTTAACTCCTTAAGCATGGAATTCTATACACCATACTGGCCAAAGTAGTGGATATAATAGTTAACCAACAAGTTTAAGGGAGAGGTGACTGTAGAGCAGGGGATTATATCAATTGATCTTAATTAACTGTGATCTTGATCTGTTATTTCTTCTTTTTGCTATCTATAAATCAAAGAGGACTTTTTGATTGGGTTATGAATCAATCTGAGTGTAGACAAGGGACTAAACTGTTCAAAAAGGTGTTTGTACAGCACTGGAATTAAAAAACATCAATATTTTTGCTGTTTCACTTTCTCAGAACTGTTTGATTTATAAGATTGCCTTTTCTTTTCCTTTTGTTCCTTTGTCTTTTTACCTGATGAATCAGACAATTGTATCATACGTTTCCTAATGGTTTGTGGTTTTAGAGAGAAAATATTTCATTTAATGTAGTGCGCTGTAGTAGAGATCTCATGCATGAGTGAAATCAGAAAGATGTTTGGATTATGCATATAAAGTTCTTGACTTTTGTTGTAGAGCACAAGACATAAGAGGCTCAAACAATACAATTCCTCTCAAGAAATCAATGATATGCAGCTATGGTTGGAAATTTTGTCCACCTAACAATGCTCATAATATTGTGCACAATGAAGGTGAGTTCTAGCCATCTGCATTAAGAGTTTGTCAAATCGATACCTCTGTTCAGTTAATGAACAAGTTATTAATCATTATATAATTATGTTAATGGTGGAACTCTTATTGTTTTAATCATGCTTTGTCAAAATTACATCACATAGGTAAATAGGAAAATTTGGTATTTTGGATTGTTACATTAATTGAATCTACATAAGACCATTCATTGTGGTTGATTTCTACTTTTCTAGTTAGCAAGCTATTCTCAACTTGTTTTTTACGAATATTAAGTGGGTCAATTTGTTCTGACCTCAACAATATGAAGGTAAACCAACCTGTTAACTTTGTGCTTGATTCAACTATGATATGAACAATTGTTACCCATGTTGGGAACAACTTCAGAGAAGCAGGTTATGAAAAAAATATGTTAATTTGTGTTTGACAGGTTCATAGTTGCTGTTCAAGTTGAGTTCATTTTTTGAGGACTGGCCTCATATTTATTTCCTTTCATAGCATGTTAGAAGTTGGAACTTAGAATATCTTTTCTTCCTTTTTTTTTTATTTACTTTCATGTTTCAAAAGAAATATGATAGCTTTCCTTCTCCAGGAAAATGTCAAGTTACTTGTCAAAAAGCAGTGGATAAGTTGAAGTATTTTTCAAACAATTCAAACATCAATATTTTTAGGATTGATCTACAAAATAGTTATCGGGTAAGGCTTAAATCAGCTATTCCAAAAGTTATAATATGGATGTTCTTTCTTGATGTTATAAAAATATGTTCTAATTTTTTTAAAAAAAGGACCTCTATCTATGGTATGTTTCCTTTTTCCCATTCATTGAGTATCTTCTACATACACTAGGCTTTTTCTTTTTGGTCTTTCTTTAGTTTCTAGAGGAGAGCACGTTTGAGCTATTTTTGTACTCTTGCTGCCTAATCTTTTCTGCGCATGTTAGTGACTGTAACATGACCAATATAGTTTGCAAACATGTCATATGAATATAGATATGAGAGAGTAATATAACTATTGTAATCTAGGAGAATAAATTGAAGGAGAAGGAAAGAATAAAGAAGTTAATGCTAGACAAATCTGATTTTTGAATAATGAGATTACAAGAGTTTAAATACACTGAGTTGCTGAATTCTAATAAGACTTTTCTGCCGAAAATAAAATTCTATCTAGAGATTACAAAATACTCTCAAAGTCTTCTAATCAATTGACTTAATAGTTTTACTTATAATATAAGTTTCAGAATAGAACTCTACTGCTGTAATTTGCTGTAGTCTACCCACTATAATCAGGTAGCTTCTGTCGAAAACACACACACAGAAAACCAGAAATATTTTCTGTTCCAAAACCTATAGTTTCTATACAATAAATCCTCAAAATCCACAAAAAGTGTGTTGATAACATGTATCTGGTGTAATTATAACATATAGCATAATGAAAGGACAAAACAAATCAGAAAAACCTATTATTCGGTTGAGGATTTAAATGATAGAAAAATTAAAGTAAGGAGATATGCTTGCTGATATTCATAAGGAAATGGATATTGAAGCTTTTTGACATTGTGTGTTACGATATTCTGACTTCTTATAATAATCCAATCCTTCCATTTACCGAACTCTTTGGTGATACGCAAAGTTACCTTGTTCATTTGACTGCTATCAACGTAGTGGAAGCTGTAATTCGTTGTACTTCAGATTTTTCATCTGCTTTATTGCACCTTTGTTTTTCTACAGCATGGAAACATTGAGGTTTTCACTTACTTTGCCTCCTATTTCTTTATGATTATTAGTCCTATAGAAACAAAGGTCATTTTTTTCTTAAGGATGCAGATAAGATGAATATTTTAACGTCCTAATTTTCTTAATGTTGTCACTGCAGCTGCTGGGTCATCAAACTAAACTGATCACTGGAACAATGTCATCATTTTTCTTACTGAGACTAATGCAATTAGATTTCCTCAACACATTAACGAAGATGATCCGAGACTTATTTCCTCATCTACTTCAGACATCGACAGCTAGAAGCTTACCACTTGCCTGCATATCTAGTTCCTTGAATAAACCAACTCCTCTTAACCTTGACTTGTCCTTGCCTTCAATTCAGGATATTAGATGGAATTTTTCTCGGTTACTGTATTTATTCAACATTCAAATGGAGAAAAATATTGCCACGTTAGTGAAAACTTACCATCCTTTTTTTTTTTTTTCATTTTTTACTCTTCTATGATGTTTGGGTGGACTTGGTAGTAATGCATTATTGTTGACCATTCTCTAGAGCAATGACAGAAGTTTGATAGTGATTAGTGCAAAGTCATGGTTCTACAATCAAGAATGGCCAATTGTTCAAGAATACTCAAAATCAGATATAGGCCATGTATAGATGACCCTCCTTAGGACCACCTTTATCAAGACTTTGATGAGTGATCCCGCTTAATAAGTGTGAATTTATTTTTAGAGTAAATTGATCACATTCAACTTTGGCAGGGATCAAAGATGTTTTGGAGATATATTCCAGTTTGGTCATCATCTCTTGGTGTAGGCTTGTAGGCTTATTGACTATCATGGAATCAAATCATGGTTGAGTTTATGTCTTGGCAACCCTTGTTATGTTAACATTTAATATCATCAGATGGTAAGTGAACATAGGACTTGTCTTTGACCACTACTACTTGCAGATCCCCATGGGTTTGCAAGCGAAGGGAAGTGTAAAGAGACATGAGATCAGTTCTCCCCAATCTATCAATTTAAGCTTTTAGTCTGATGTTTGGTCATATAGTAATAAATTTATTATGAATCTAATATTAACTAAATAGTACTTGAATTGTGTTAAGAAGCCAATAATGATTCTAAATTGTGTACCTATACTAGCCAAAAAAGGGTTTATGGATTGTTAAGTGGGATATTTCTTTATGTTCTTATGGTTTTATATTCAAGCTTTGGCCTTTGCTACTGCTGATTGGCAATAGGTTGGATGTTAACATGATATCAAAGCTCTCAAATTTATTTTGTTTGTGTTTTTACCTAACGTGAGGTTCTCCACCCCTTGTGAGGTTAAATGGTTTTTCTTGTGGTCTTATATTCAGGTCAGGCTTCTCCCACCTATTGCAAGTAGGTTTTAGGTTGGATGGTTAACATAAATGAACAAGAAAAACAATGTTTTTTTTTGTCTCAAAGTATTCTTAGTTTAAAGTCTTGGAGAATGAGTATGTTCAAGGTTGAAATTAGAAATCTTAGTGCTTCACAAGAGACCTTGACTATGATTCTTTTTATTACATTGCTAATATGATTTAAATTCTTGGTAGATCTAAAAAAATGAAACTATATACAATCTTAAACAACTTGGTTTTGTTGAATTAGAATGTCACAAGTTAAAAATTGTTTATGTTGCCTCTGTTTTGTTTAATATTATCTAACTTTTTGTTCCCTTCTTGAGTTTGTATGGACTTATAGTTCAAAATTTATGTTTTAAGAATTGAGTAATCCTCTTGTCTCTATCATTTTTAGGTTTCTTGTGGTTCTCCTAGTAGCATGCTTCTCATTTGTTGTTATTGGCGGTTTCCTGTTCTTCAAGCTTAGGTAATGCATTTGAATTTATAAACGATTGTAGCAAGTTTAAGGTATATGTAATGTCAGGCTTTGCAAAGTTTTTTATGTTTAATTTCGTTGCAATAACTTTTATGCTTTAGATTCTTCTCTGAAAAGATACAGTTTCCCTTCTTTTAGCCTTACTTTGTTGAAATCTATAATATGTTCGCAACTAAAGAGAAACAAGAGAAGAAATTTGATGTTATACTGTGAGAAAGGGGCCATGGTGGCCGAAGATACAATGAATGATGGTAGTTTGTGTGTGATTGGTGGTTAGGGATTTGTTGTTTGAAGAATATGAATATTTCAGAGAGAACAATGTGTTTCTCTGTATTTTCTCATTATTCTTTTTTTCTCAAATGCTTACAGAGTAAGCCTTTAAATAGGCTAATATAGAGTTTTAATACAACTAAAACTATATTTTATTTCTAATTTAAATAAAACCTCTAATAAATATAAACTACTAATTAAGAATAAACTCTAATTACATATTAAATAAAAACTCTAACACTCCTCGTTAACTTAGACTTCTCTTCAAGCTCTAATACTTCTTGGATAACTAACATATACATGTGATATTGTTTGTCTTGATATAGTACTTGAATCAAGAATTCTTTCTATCATTGTAACGTTTTCCACTCCTTTTAAGTTTGCTATTTTTTGAATCTATTGAAGATGCAAGACTATGTGAAAGATTGTCTAATGCAAGCATTTTTCATGTGAATGTTATCAACATTAATTATTTCTCGTTTGTGCATGATTCCACCATTAGACTGTTTATGATTCCTCATATGTTAGGCTTTTGTGAATGCCAACTTAGGGGAAATACACAATCTCTCGAGGATTGCTTTTGGGAGGCGTGGGCATGCCTGTGTTCATCATCTACCCATTTAAGAGTGCGTGATATGTTATGAACCTAAATTTGTTGATTTAAGATATGATCGCATTCATATTGCTTGTCTGATTTCAAAATTGTAAATTGAAAACATCATCATTTGAAAGCCATATTCATGTGTTGAACTACAGCAAAGAACACGTATTGAACGTGTTATTGGCTTCATTCTAGCTATATGGGGCATATTATTTTATTCTCGGTTGTTAAGCACAATGACGGAACAATTCAGAGTAAGCACTGCCTTCTAGAACAAATTTTACCTTTTCCATTTTATAAAGTTCTGTATTGTTTGCCTAAGGTACCATTAGAAGCCCTTGACATTATAATATTGGTTTGTAGACCAACATGCAAAAACTCAGAGAAGGGGCACAAATACAAGTTTTGGAGACTGACCATATAATCATTTGTGGTATAAACAGTCGTCTGGCATTCATACTAAAGCAGCTAAATAAATATCACGAAATTGCTGTGCGCTTGGGTATTGCTACAGCCAGGTAAATTGTTATGCCGCCTTTTTCGATTTCATTTTTCTTTGAGTAGTCATTCACTTCTACATGCATTTTACTTTCACAGGAAGCAAAGGATTCTTCTTATGTCGGATCTTCCAAGGAAGCAAGTTGACAAGCTGGCTGACAACATTGCCAAGGATCTTAACCATATTGATATTCTTACAAAGAGGTCTAAAAACATTGTCCTCTTTCCCCCTAATTTTCAAACTCCAACTATGTTTCTCTTTCATAGTCATTTGAATCTTTCCATGCCAGAAAGTACGGTGGTCACCTTAACCAATCAACAGGCAGTGTAAACGTTTTTACATAAAAAATATCAGTTAAATTATAAAGTCGTGTTAATGTTGATGGTGATGCGGTTTAGTTGAGGACCTTGTGTTATTGATCTAACTCAAGATATTATCACGGAAAGAGCACAATGTGAAATCAAATACCCGGGGGCTTCGTTTTTTGTCTATGTTGTCTCTTGTATACATCTTATTCTAAAATTTCTAGACTGTTCAATTCCCTGTACATGGTAGTGCTCAAAGGAAAGCTTTAGAGCTGCTATATCTCAAGATCCTTCGAATTCTTTGCATGTTTTACTTCTCTGTTCAATTTGTAAACTTTTGATCCACTTAGGTATTCATGGAATAGATACAAATTCTAATTGGTTGAGTTAGAATTTTCTACTACCATTAAGCTTATGTTTCTTAAAAATTGTGTCTACTTGTGCAGTTGTAGTCTTAGTTTGACAAAATCATTTGAAAGAGCAGCAGCCAGTAAGGCACGAGCCATTATTGTACTGCCCTCAAAAGGAGACCAGTAAGACCTCTATCAACTTGAATGAAATTAATTTATTATTTTTAAGCTTATGTTTTTTATCTGCGGGTTGCGGAAAGGAATTTGAATATATTAGTTTATTGTCCTTTTTGTGAGAGTTATATCATATAATTTTGCAGTGTCCTTAGTTGGACATTGTTTCCTTAAACTCTTTTTTGGGTCAGGGACCTCCATCCTACTCTTTTGTGCTACTTGGCATGCTGTGAACTATGGTTGCTTTGCATAATGAGAGCTCATTCCGGCATGCACGCAACTGAGGCGAAAAGTTTAACTGTTTTCTTCATTATCAGATAATTAATTTAACTAAACTTTACATATAATATTAGTAGCCAGATTAATAGTAGTTTATAAAATCAAACGTAGCAATCATTGATTGTTCCTTAAACTTAGACTTGAGGGTTTGGAAAACTATGAAGAAGAATGGATTTTGTAGTATATTTCATTGGAGAATGAAGTAAACATAATAGTTACAGCAGCTCTCGTTTCTAACCGATTTTTGCATGTTTCTTTTTAATTAGTCCAAAATATGGACAATTTTCTACATGATAAGTTTAGTGACTACAGTTCTTTAACTAATTAGGTATGAAGTTGACACTGATGCATTTCTCTCTGTACTAGCACTTCAACCTATTCCCGAGATGGAATCCATCCCAACGGTTGTTGAGGTATATGCATTTACATAACCATAGGATTAATATAATTCTACCAAAACAAAGTTGATTTTAATCGGGATTTCTTTTCTGATGCAGGTTTCAAACTCGAATACATGTGAGCTCTTGAAGTCAATCTCTGGATTGAAAGTAGAGCCAATTGAAAATGTCGCTTCTAAGTTATTTGTTCAATGCTCTAGGCAAAAGGGGCTCATAAAGATCTACAGGCACTTGCTAAATTATCGAAGTACAGTATGAATTCTTGTTGATAGTTTTTATATCTTGATGTTGGGAAGACAGTGAAAGCTTAAAGATTATAGTTCCTTGTCCATACCCCATTTTTCTTAGTCAAAAGTTTAACTTATGCTAATATCTCAAGCTTTATAATCTTTTGACATCAACACTTAGACATCTTCAGTCTTGGGTAGTTTGATAGTTGTGAATATGAATTATCGGTTAAATTAGGGTGGTTTTCCTTCATTCTCATTATCCATATACCCGAAACACCCTAACATTTACAGTCTTGAGCCAATAAGCTAAAGGGAATTTTTTTTCAGCAAGTACAAACTAACACTTTAGCTAAATGAAAAAATAAAGACCCAAAACAACATTGTGCCTAAGGAAAATTAGTGCATAACAGACTAATCAAGATCATTTTATTGCAGAAAATGTATTCAATCTTTGCCATTTTCCTAAACTAACAGGATTGACGTATAGACAAATAAGACAGGGTTTCCAAGAGGTAATGCTTTTTTGCTAAAACTTATTTTTATCAGTATGAAGAACTTCCATGCTGTTTTCTTATACTGATTTGAGTGATTTCTTTTCAGGCAGTTGTTTGTGGTCTTTATCGGAGTGGTAAGATATACTTCCATCTGGCGGATGATGAAATTCTTCAGGAAACTGACAAAGTATGTAGACAGTATGAGTTTTTGAACTTCTTTTACTTTCATATTCCTCAATGTTTTAAAGTTGAGCTTGAAATTTTGGCATTATGAAATGTTATAGTAGAAAAATACTTCTTTCTCCAAATCACTACATAAACGAGGGAACAACACTAATAATTCAAGGACTGGCATTAAAGAGGGAATAACACTAATAATTCAAGGACTGACATAAAAGAGGGAATAACACTCATCAATAATCTCCCGCATACTTCATTATGTTTTCTACACTGGAGTATCTTCAAGGACTGACATATTACTTTGGTTTAAACAGAAATATACTGGTTTATGAATTGTCCATATATTTAGCAACCTTGATAGTTTCATGGTGATATGACTACTAATCAAGATTTTTCTTGAAAAGAACCGCTTTATTGAAAATTCTAAGCCGTTTATTCCTTCTCTGATCATATCTTGTATGCTTTCCACCACCTCTTTTCTCCGTGTAGGTATTACTAATTGCACCTATTCATAGGACAACTAAACAACAACTTGCATTGTTGGATGTAAGAAATGAAACCAAGACACTACAAAGTCCAGAAGTTTTCAAAACAAATGATGATACCCCAACTCCTGCTTTAGAATTGAGAAAAGAACAGCTTTTAAATATTGTGAAACATTCCAAAAAGCTGAGATCAAAGGTATGCTTACAAAAGAGATGAGTGTTGCACATGAGCATCTATTGAATGTTCTGGAATTCCACTTGTATATTCTCATGTTTGCATACCAGGCATCAGACCGGAGTCTAGGACCCAAAGAATGCATACTTCTTCTTGGATGGCGCCCAGATGTTGTACAAATGATTGAAGAGTATGATAATTATCTCGGCCCTGGAAGTGTGTTGGTATGCTTTGTCTATACTTATAATCTTAAAATTCAACCATGAGTCTTCCTAGTATTTGGAATTCGGATATTAAGAGTTGTGTACTTCAAAGTTTTCGGGATTGGACGCATACCTTCAAAGTTCTGCATCGAGTTGCATTTTGTTAGACTAGATGTTTGTTTTATCGCCCATCAGTCATGTTACTTCTTGATCGACAACAACTTTGATGCATTTGCATATTTTAATTTTTGACTATTTGTGAGCTATCCGCATTTGACAGGAAATATTATCAGATGTCCCACTAGAAGAAAGAAAGAGGGCAAGCTGTATGTCTGGTCAAAGAGAACTAAAAAATGTTCAGGTTATCCATAGGGTATGGGCCTCTTCCGTTTTCCATGCCAAGCTTCTCGGTAGTTTTTATTTGTGAGCAGAATGAAAGTAACGCTGATCCTTTTATCTTTTCCTTCTAATCTGTCACTATATTTTTCATGCATTGCAGATTGGAAACTCCATGAACTATGATACCTTAGAGGAAACCATAATGAACATACAAAATTTTATCAAGAAAGTGAATCAAATTCCTTTGTCTATTGTTGTGATTTCCAGTAAAGAATGGCTTCTTGGAGGTATTGATAATTGATAGAGAGAATGTTTGTGTCGATAAATTAATCCTTCAGCTAATTATTTTCTTTTTAGATCCGTCTAGGGCTGACAAACAATCGGCATACTCTCTTCTTCTTGCGGAAAATATCTGCATCAAACTCGGAGTGTCGGTGAGTTATGGTTTAATATTATCTATGTTAAACTCCTCGTATAAATACAAGAAAAATATTAGAACATTGTTTTTGTATCATTATTTAAAAATTGAGTATTAAAAGATCCGATTGTTCTGCAGGTGCAAAATCTAGTTGCGGAGATTAGTGACTCGCAAATGGGCAAACAAGTAGTCCTTTTAGTGACATTCGAGAATTGCTTGCTTAAGATCTTTGATTCTCTAAGTTTTTTCACGTGTTTTATAAATCTGTAAAACTTTTCAGATTACAAGAATCAAGCCATCAGTAATGTACATTGCGGCAGAGGAAGTGATGAGTCTTGTAACAGCTCAAGGTCATGAAGTTACAATTGCCATAGCTGTATTTGTTCTGTTCCCATATTCTGATCTTAAAAATTAACTTTATGTTGTGCATGACAGTGGCAGAACACAGTGAACTCAATGAAGTGTGGAAAGACATTTTGAATTCTGAAGGTGATGAAATATATGTAAAGGTAATGGATGATATGTCTGATGCCTTGATTGATTTACCATTAAAGCAAGGTGTTCTGTAAAACATAGATCGTTGAGGAAGTCAGGTTTTAGCCTAGCGGGTTATGTAGGTACCAGGCATTAAACAAATTTAGTAACCCTTTTTTCATGAACGGTAAGTAGAACAATTAGATTGCCTGAGCCAAGAAGGTTAATGGCTTAATGAGAAATACTGATGGAAGTAAACTTCTTGGATTGCTACTTACCTTTGTTTGTTGACAGGATATAAGCCTATACATGAAAGAAGGGGAGAACCCATCGTTCTCGGAGCTATCAGAAAGGGCATGTTTGCGACAAGAAGTCGCCATAGGATACATCAAAGACAACAAAACGGTTCATTATACTTCTGCTCTGTTACTAATCACATTTTGTTCAAAGACTTTGCTAATTAGTGCTCTAAGATATTTACCTTTTAAAGTTGCTATATATAAGTACATTAGAAATGATAAATGAAGTTATCAACCACTAGGTCCACTGCATTGTTTACACCACCTTTGTTAAACACCTAATCCATTGTTGCTTACACTGCAGGTTATTAATCCAACCCCCAAATCGGAGCCTCTCTCCCTAGAAATGACCGACTCGCTAATAGTTATATCCGAGTTCGAAGGAGAGCAACCTATTGTTATCTAAAGGCAAATAAACTCCTGGTTATTTTTGTTCATCTTTGCATTTTTTTTCTCAATAATTTTCATGGTTGTTGGTGCTTCAGCTTCATAAACTCTTTGATTAATTGCATACGTTTGAGTTGAACCATCATCTTTAAAACCAATAAGGTTAAGCAAAGAGAGAAACTTGAATTTTGTACCTCTAGTGAAGTCTTAAATTGTTGACATAAGAAAGATGTATTTTTCATTTTTGGCCATAGAAATGTCTTTAATGTTGGTAAATTCGAATGGGAAATCAAGTTTCCCACCACACCAGGGGTTTAAATACCCTTTGATTATGTTTTTATCTTTTTTTATTGGTGGGATAGTCCACCGAATCGAGTAAAGACATTTCGAATTTATTGATTGAGTTATTTCGAATTTATTGATTGAGTTGACTAATTGTATTTTATCATCGTAAACATTTTGAATTATGTCAAGTGAAATTAAGTTTGAAATAAATTTGTGGGTTAAATTAAAAAAAATAAACAATAGGACTGAATTTCAAGTTAAAATATAAATTTAAGGGTAAGCTACATAGATAATCGTTATACTTTTAGGGTGTTTGCATTTTTGTCACTGAATTTTTAAAACTTACAATATAGTCATTAAATTTTTATTTCACCTACATTAAGATCACTCTTATGAACTACCATTAAAGAATGCCGATATGGTTGTATCGAGGACATATCAAACAATGATAAAGTACTTGTATATATATTTCTTCTTCTTTTCTTCTTTCATCATTTTTATCTTTTTTTTTTTTAATTTTCAATTGCTCTCTTGATTCAATTATAAATATATAAGTATGTACGATGTGATGCTCACATAAATTTTTACGGCTTTCTTTACATTTGTTTAAAATTTATTTTATATTTAAAATACTCATACCCTATAATTTTAGAAATTATTATTTCTCGACTAAAGAGATAATAGAATATTGGGAATCGAAGTCCTTCGGTTGATCAAGGTAGTTAAAAGAGTTGTGTATGTTATGAAAGATGGTTTATGCCCTCCTCCAATCAAACTGTCAACAATAGACTGAACTTGTTGGTATTTTTCCTGTTTCTATAGAATGTTCATTATCTTTTTTCTGCAACTATTTTTATCATACAGACAAAGCAATGAGATTGGTTTTGGTGATCCATAAGGGCAGCAATGTGGAAGTGGAATTATGGGAAAAGCAGATTATGGGAATGGAATCATAGGTCTTATAGCTTTGGGGAAGAGGATTTTTGCAATTTCATTAGGAAAAGGATTTTGCAGTTTGATAACTCTTTAGTACCGTCGGTCCTTCGCATTTGGACTATTTTTGGTTGGGTATTTAATTTTTTGGTATCGTTAGTTTTTTCGATATCTAATTGTTTTTATTTTTTGGATTTTATTAATCTAATCCTGTGACTGACAAGAAAATTGATATTATGTCTGAAATTTTTTCGATTACATCTAAAATTACTGATCACAAATTAAATAGCTTTAATTTTATCATTTAGAACCATACAATCGAGTCGTATTTGTTAAGCCTTTCCATAGACAGACATTTGACTGATGATCCTCCAACGGATGAATCTCGCCTTCTATGGATGCTTGAAGATGCCCATCTTTATATCTAGATTCAAAATTCTATTGACAGTGAGGTGGTCAGCCTGGTTAATCACTGTTGAACGGTAAAATAATTGATGAACTATTTGTAATTTTTATATTTAGACAAACAACAAGCTAATTGGATCTTTCCTCACCCATGAGATGATGTCTAAGGAAAACACAAGGAGGTAGAGCACATGAAACTGTACTGATTTATTTTTTACATGATGGCAGTGTGTACAAACCATTCGACGAAAGGGGCAAATACCTGGAAACAATGAGCACTCTTACAAAGTAAAGACATGTGGATATGGTGCACTCCAAATTACTTACCAAATGCTTGAGGGGGTATTTACAGAAGGTAAAAATAAGGGCCCTGTTCCACCTTGCTTATCCACGTCAGGAATGCTGGAGTAACAGTAGAGGCAGTTAGACATTTCCCAGCTCCAGTCCTGGTTTCTTGAAATGAAGAGTCGGGGCAATCTGTTTATCCTAACATAATGTTCCCTGATCTTTCCATCACCTATGATGCTAGTTACAATAGAATAACAGCATTCATGTCCACCCCACACGTTATCATCAGCACCTGCTGTTTGGCTTCCATCTGGGTGGAAGTAGCGGCGCATCAGAGGGACAGTCCCCTTCCAATACGGATCAAGATTTCGCCAAAACTCTGGAGCAGCCTGACAGCAAAATGAATCTTGGTAAAATTGGTCATGGGAAGAGAAAGGCCCTATCTGGTCCTCATGCAGACTATGAGATGAAAATACATGTAAAGAGATTCACAAAATTAGCAAGAACTGTCAACTGAGAGACAGTCCTTCAGTGATGCCAACCAGTAAAGGTCTTTCAGTTAGCCCTTGGCAACTAAATATGACAGAATTGAAAGCGAGCGAAAGCAGTAGCAATATAAAGACAAACCAAATGAAAAGAATTTCTGTAACGTGCAATATTCTGACTTGCTGGAATACAACAAAGTACCACATAACTTGTTAAAATGAAACTCCCAGACATGATCGCATAGATCATCCTTCATAATACGAGCCTGATAAAAGTATAATAAAACACATTCAGATTCATTGGGGAGTGATAAAAAGAATAATAACAGAAAAGCAGTGCCCATAGAGTCTGAAGCACAATGGGTCAGTAATTAAGTAAATGTCCATGCAAGCTTATCTTTATGTGCGAAAGCATCTGTGGTTTCAATTCTACTGGAGAATATAGGTTTTAGTAACTCACACGTTTGCCATCCATAACAGATATCGAATAAGCAGCCAGCTTAGATAGTCCTCGGACCTGGGATGCACGTGGAATGTGTGCCTTCCCATTCCACAGTTCTTCACACTAAAAAGGCAAAGAAAGTTACGGTAAATTAGTTCTGAAACATTTCCTTCAATCCAAACTGACACATTCCCGAATAGATTAAACAAAAAAAATCAGATATCTTGCTGTTTCGCCACCGCAACAACCAGGCTTAACCAGTAAAAGTAAATTTAAATAATTGAAGGAATAGAATACAGATCATACTAAAACAATAAAGCTCAATGAGAAATTGTGCAATCACAACATAAGCTGCAAAATCCAGTAAAATACTGCCACAGGCTTCTCAGCAAAGTCATGCAATGTAAAGCTTATCAAATACTGAAATAAAACATCATGGTAATACCCAGATTCTAAAAGTTAATAAGGCAAGACAACTCCCTTTTAATAAATAAATAAAGCCCCGTCAGACATTCATATGATACACTGCTTTGGATAAGTTGATGGAAGTATGGCATTTCAAGTCAATGCAAACTCTTGGCATATAATCGTTATCAACTAAAAAAAGAAATACCAGCTAGAAAACTGTTAAAGATTTCAAGGGTAAATCCAAAGGAATGATAATCCTTAAATCCTAGTCACTCAGCCGTCTCATCTTCATGGCATCATAATCCAGCTAGGGTAGGGGTAGCTGATACCTACCTTTATAGCCATGAAGCAATGCAGGTAACCTCTTTCTTCAGGCTTCTCTTAGCATTAGTCAACAACTCTCAATTTATGCAGAAAATTAAAAGGTTAAATTTTGTGAATAGGGAGAGGAGAAATTTAAAACAAGACATAAATCCTGATTGGATTTGATAAAATATGTTTATTTGACATCATATTAATGCCAAACTTTTAAATGTCCAGTGCTGTGTCTTAAATGATGAGTGCTTCTCTATCTGAAGGAACAAATGTGATCAAAATAGCTTTCTGTTCCTAACCATCCCCCCATCCCCCCCAACTAAAATTCAACAGACATGGAAACTATAACTAATAATGTGCTCAAAGCAGTTAATAGAATACATTTGAAATAAATAAGAGTAACCATGAAGGTCGAAAAGGATGATCACAACAAGATTATAAAGAGTTTTAATAGCTAAATCCACAAATTGTAGCAAAGAAAGAAACAAGCATGTTTCAATTCAACCATCTGAAGGAATACAAGATCAAATACTCTAATTAGGGGATACTAAATCCCAGAACTCAACAAACATGAACAAATTCTACAACGTAGCTAATACCCAGAATACGAAAACAAAATCCCTATCAAAATTCTAGGGGGGAAGCGGAACCAAACCTTGTAGCTCCAGAGGCTGTCACTGGAAGCAACACCGTGCCAAGCCCGTGAAACAAGGAGAGAGAGTGCCACGCTGCGTGCGTCGAGATTGCTTAATATCATCATCATTATGTCCCGACCAAAAACCTCTAGCGGGTCCCTTGCTACAACCTCTTCTTCTTCATTTGTCTGTTCTTGTTTCTGATCTTCTGAGTCATTTGCTTTCTTTTTCTTCCTTTTCTTACTCAACCTACTTTCCCCTCCCTCTCCACCCCCACCACTCCGAAGCTTTTCTTCATTCTCCATACAAAACCAGTGAAAAGCTTTGTGTTTTCCTTTGTTATTTTGTTTTGTTGGTGGAGATTCGAAGCAGTAGAGGGATGACCAGATGGAAAGCATCTGCAATCATGTGCGTGATATATATCCGTAGGAGAAATTATATAACATTACCACTAAAATTAATCATTTCAACAATTTTTAATTTTTTAAGTAAAAATTTACTTTAAAAAAAATATTATATAATAAAAATTTTGAAATAAATAATTTTTAATGATTGGTCAACAGTAGTGTGGATAATTTTTCTTGATACAGTGCACCGACAGTGTTGGAGGCTGACACGTGGGCATCGACGGGAAGGCTAGACAGGACCCGTGTCTATGTGGCAAAAGCCGATTCATTCTTTCTCGGATTAATTAATTATTGCGCTAATCGTTTTTATTTACCTTTTATATAAATTTAATTTAATAATAATTATAAAAACTATTAGTAAAATTATTTATGTTTTATGATATAAATTTCTAGTTATTTAATTGTATGTTACCGTTAAATATTAACGATTGAGTAGTTTGATATTAAAAGAAGATAAATTATTGTAAAAACCAATTATACTTGTTTCATACATATTTTTTTACCTCTAATTTTAAAAAATAAATGTTATGGTCACTAATAAAAATATTTAATTTTAATTTTACCTTACTTTTTAAAAATTCACATTCAAACATAAAAACCTTGTTATTTCTAATAATAGATGCACACAATATTTGATTTAATTTAAATATTTGATTTATAAATTCATTTTTAAATATTTGATTTGATTTAAATATTTAATTTAATTTAAATACTTAATTTAAATATTTGATTTAATTCAAATATTTTTTAATATTCAATTTAATTTAAGTATTCAATTTAAATATTTGATTTAATTTAAATATTTGATTCACTCACTGATTTACCGAACTAGCTTGAAAAGTCACCCGAAAATACAATTCGGCTTTCCGATCTCCCTCAAACTTGATCCTCTACCTCTTGACCTGACTCAAGCATCAAAATCAGAGGGTTTAGTGCATTATAACACACCCAGACATCCTCAAATTGGACCAATACATGACAGAGCCTAAAACCATCGATTTAGTTCCTAAAAGTTATTAGGTAATAAATTAAATTCTTTTTAATTGTCTATTTACCCTACACTGAAAGCTTCTAACATTTTTTCCTTTGCTGTGCTTAGTTCTCGTTTCCGGTGGAAGAAGTACCTTCATGTCTTGTATATCAGTTCAAGGAGATTCAAGTACTAGGTTTTGACGATGAAAGCTCTCTTTTTAAACTGATTACTTACATCCTGAAGCATGCAATAGTCCTGGAGAAGCTCACAATACGTACTTCTCAAGTCATGAGATTGAAGAAGAATTGAAGTTCACTAAACAATTATGGAGAGTACCCAGGAGTTCAACCAAGGGTCAAGTGGTGCTTATCTAACATCTTTTATTTATTCACATAACAAATGTTTTAAACAAATGTAGTTACAAAGTAAATCAAAATCGATTTAAATTTTCGTTCAACCAAAAATATATCTAAACCGATTTTCAAATAATTCGAATGGATCTGAATTGATTTTAACCGAACCAAAAGCAACTTGAACTGAAATCAACCCGAAATAAAAAATATATATTAAAATAAAGAAAGAAAGATAGGATGTAAACTATCACACAATTCACCAAATAACAAAATATACATATTGTATAGAGTGGTATATAAGATGTAAAAATCTAACTCGGCCTTAAAACCCTGACCAATCTCTTGCTAACCTAATGTCCCGAATCAAAATCAATCGTACCAAAAATAATAAATAAATTATAGAGACTAAATATATAATTTTACAGATTTTACTTAACTGGCACGCCATCTTTTCCATTAGGATTTTAACGACGGTGATCAAATAGGTCGATTTAATAAGTTGAGTGATATGATTGACGAATTTGATAGTTTAATGACTAAAATAAATATCTTTAATTAATTAAGTAGTTACTAAAACGATGTACCTATATATAATAAAAAATTTGAGGGTTTTTATAGTTTGCAAATTTGTATTCAACCTGTTCATAGTTTTCAAAATTAATTATAGGTTAATTGAGATGAGCATGATACGATAATTTTTATTATCAAGCAAAGAAATAATGATATTTACATTAATCAAAGTATATAAAAGACATTTTAATTTGTGAATGTAAAATCTCAAGCCACACCGATAAATATTTTTACATCAATTAAATTTTATAAATCCATGATTGATTTAATTTTTTCATTTTACCGCAAGTAGATTAAATATTATGTTAGCATTTAATTGTATGTTAAATTTTAATTTTGTTCTCATAAATTATATCTAGATACTATTAAGAATTCTTTAGGTATTTGGTATCACAAATATTCTACCTTTAGTTTGTATGCTTTCTTAAATATAGATTATGAAGGTTATAAATTAGAAAAAAATATGATATTCGATATTTATTAATTCATTCGAAACATTCTTATTTATTAATTTTCAATAAAATTAAAGATTGTTGTATTATAATTGTTGTGTACAAATTTTATTATGTAACAATAACTTTTTGACTATGAAACTGATGTTACTATAATTATTATTAAGAATATTAGTGTCATTTTTTCTCACTAAGAAAATTTTCGTTTAACATTTTACAAGAAATAAATTGAAATTAGGCATTATTTTATTTAGATTTTTTAAAATTATCCGACTCGATTATTTAATTATCTAATATAAAATTGATATAATGGGTTGTATTGCTTTACACATGTTACATATATTGTGATTTCTTGTAGTAACTAGGAAGTATACCCATTGTTCCTTTTCCCTTCAAGGCTCAAGCTTGAAGTTGTTTGGGAGAGAAGATGAAAAAGGATAGAAGAGTAGATGAAAAAGTTAAGGAAAAGAGAATGAGTCTATAATCATAAGTTTTGGGTCTCTAAAAATTAGGGATGGACATTTTATCCGGTTTGATTGAGTTTTGATTAGACCCGACCTAATCGGATTGAATTTTTTGATGAAAAAATTAGGTTTGGGTCAGGTCAGGTCAGGTCGGATCGGGTTATTTTTTAAAGTGACATCGAGTCGGGTTTGGGTTTATGGTATAAAATATCTAACCCGACCTGGGATCAAATATGTAATTTTTTTAATAATTTTTTAAGGATATTTATATCTATATATTTTTCTATAATTATATCCTTAAAATTATATTTTTTATAATTAAGTCCCCAAAAATTATTTTTTTACAATTTAGTCCATATTTTTTTTTCTATAGGTCAGGTCGGGTCCGAGTCGGATTTAGGGTATTTATTTTCGGGTCGAAGTCAGGTTTAAGATATTTTTGTCCGGGGCGAGTTTGGGTGGGCCAAAAATTCAACCCGAACTGACTCGTGCACATCTCTACTAAAAACTAGGGATGAAGTTTTTTTCTTGACTCTAATTTAACCCAAAAATAACTATCTTATACCAGAATGATCAGATTTAATCACTTTCTTTTAAAAAATTTATATTGACCTGATCTTAAAATTATATATCTCAACTTAAACCCAACCTAATCTATATAAGAAATTATTTAAGGATCTAACTATATATATTAAAAAAAAACAAGATCTAATTATTAAAAAATAATTATAAGAAACAAATTGTTAATAAAAAATTAATTGTAAAAATATAATTGTAAAAAATATAAAGAGAAAGTACTATTACAAATATTCTTTAAAAAATATAAGAAGAAAATTACATCTTAATCTCGATTTAACTTTGTTTTCACCATAAATCCAACCCTAAATAGAATCCAATCTCACTTTTAATAAAAAATTGACCTAATCTTAATTTTATATAAAAATAAAAATTATCCGACCGAATAAGTCGTGTGGCGGTGAACTACTCATCCATACTGAAAAAACCCACGTAGGTTTAAAGAACAAAAATTACTATGCAAACAACTTTGGTACAAATGAGATAATTGCTTCATAAACCCTCAGGTTTAGTTCTTTTTCCGAAAGCCTCCCTTATTAACTTGTTTAGGGTGAAGGGGGATTATATTAAAGCCCAAGCTAATCCAAAAAGCTTCACTCCACATAATAATTTGCTCATCCCAAACTCGGGTCGAATATTAAATATTAACTCAAAAATTTAGGTCGTTACAAAATCATCGTTTAAAGGTTGGATAGCTCGATTTTTATAACCGAGTTCAATGTTCGTATGTAAGAAAAAAAATATAATGAGGATGGTAAGCACCCTTATTTGAGGTTTAAGATCTTTACCGATTCCATGCTTATGACCAGTGGGGGTTCTGGACAGGCGCAATAGAAGCGATCGCACAGGGTCCCTAAAAAAGAGGGCCCAAAATTTGATAAAATGCATTCATTAATTAATTGATATTAATTTTGAAATTCATTACAAAAAATTTGAAAATACTCTTGAAAAGATGAGTTATAATTGTTAAAATTATGTCCTAAATGTGACAATTGAATATAGAATCTTATTGATTCTTCTTCTTCTTATTGCTTCTATAAATCTAATGAGGTTATGGATAGACACAATACAAACGACCGCACAGAGACCCCTAAAAAGGGCAATTGCTTTTAAGGGCTACATTTTAATAAATTGTACTGGGCCCTCAAAATTTTTGAACTTCCCCTACTTATGACATGATGAAATTCGTTCAAATAGAAAGGTTAACTATTTTTGAATATTTTTATGCGTTTCTAAGCTATACATAATATCTAAACATGTACTCTAAAGTTCAACCATCCAAATAACGTAATAAAATTTATGTAACGAGAAATAACATCATTTTAATCCCGATTGATATTATATCCTAAATTTGATCCGTCACAACCTGTCCCCCTCTCTTATAAAAAAAATAACATCTAAATAGTGTTATTTCCTTTTTAATTATAAAAGAAAAAACAACATTGACAGTTAAAATATAGTTATGCTAAAAAGTCGTTTTTATCGTTAGCTGTTGGTATAAAAATAAGTAACGGTTTCCCAACAATTCGCAATTCTTACCATCAGATCAGAATTGTAATCATGGCCGTCAAAATAGAAACTACAACGTTTTAACAATGGAAAATTTCCTAAAAAATTGGACAAAATTCAAGTTCAAGCCTCCGCGACGTTGAGCTAACAGAAAAGGAAAAAAAGAGAGAACGCCCAGCGAGAAAAAGCGAAAGAAATTTGCAGAGGTGAAGGAGTGTTTGGCTATGTTTGATTTCCAGATTCATTACGTCTGCGAAAACAAGGGGATTAACGGTCTGGCATTGTATATAGAAAGAAAAGGACAATTCGAGAACGAATTGTTTGCAGTTATAGGGAGATTTGGAAGGGTTAGATAAAGTAGAGCGAGGAATGTGGAAGACATTTTTGTTTGAATTGAGGTAGAGATTTGGAGGTAAAAGTTTTTTTTTCTATCGTTTTCTGGATGGCAATTCGTTTCGCATTTGGTGGAAGAAGAATCTAGAATTTATTACCTCTGCTTTGGATCCGAATCAAATCATAAACAATGGTACGGATTTCTTTCCCTTTCAAGTTTCTTCGTCTTTTCCTGAATATCATCATCACCTGTTCTTTCGATTCTGGATTCTGTTTTTTTGAATTAAGATGCATATCAAATCCAATGAGTTATTCAAAAAACAAAATCAACAAATATTATATGTTACCTTCCTTTTTTTGGGTAATGTCGTTTGTTGGATTTATTTCTTGACATGCGAATTATTTATATTTAAATGATATTTTTTATGTTATTTATTTTGTCAAAAGTTCATTGCGGGCATGTCCTTCGAAGAGATGATTGATTGTGTTGAAGGATATATTCCAGATTGCTGATGAAAATAAGTAAAAATTCCGGTTTCTAGCAGTAGAGCTACATTTCTCTTTTCTTGGACTACAAGATTTTTTTTTTGTTGTCAACCCGACTGTCCCAGATCAAACGTCGCACAGTCTTTTAGCAGAAATTTTCTGACATACACAAAGCCTTAATTTAAAGACCTGCTTAAACAATACTAAAATAGTTGTCAGCTACAGACATGTTTAAACTTTTTATTGTGTTTAATACTCCTTTTATATATATACTTGACATGGCCTTGCAGGCTGCTTCGTCTGCTTTTATGGTTGGTTCTCATGTTTGGGTGGAGGATCCGGATGATGCTTGGCTAGATGGGGAGGTGATAGAAATTAATGGGGACGAGATTAAAGTAAAGTGTACATCAAATAAGACGGTAAGTGCTTGGACCCAATATTTTCTAATTAGCCCCCTCCCTCTTTTTAATTTTTATATATGTAATTGAAGAACCAAAACATGAAATTATTTAGGTTAATTTTTAGATACCATTAAACTTTAACTTTAGTATTGATTATTATATTGAACTAATAATTATTACTAGTTTAACACTGAATTTTAATTTATGCTTCAAATATAGCATTGGATGTTAAAATTGATGATGTGGACGGATTTTAACGGTCCGTGTGCGATGACATGGATGAATGTTAATAGCCCAGAGATATAATTGAAGCATAAACTAAAATTTACTGTTATAATAGTATTTTTTTTTCCAGTGGTATAATCGATACTAAACTTGTTCGGTGTATCATGTGCAATTTATCCTAATTTTTATTTTTTAAATATGAATAAATCATGCAAAAATGAAGTGAACCGAATGAATACGGTACACGGGAGAATAATATGTTCGACTTATGAAATTAGTGTTTGAAAGAGTCGTGGTTTTTGTTTCCTTTATTGTTGTGTAGGTTGTGGCCAAGACATCTAGTTCCTATCCAAAGGACCCTGAATTTCCTCCAAGTGGTGTTGATGATATGACAAAGCTGGCATATTTGCATGAGCCTGGGGTTTTGCAGAATTTAAAATGTCGATACGATATTAATGAAATATATGTACGTATTATCAGCCAATTTGCATCCATTTTCATTTTTAGATTCAGTTCGAAGTAGGCAGGGTTACTCACATTACTTGTTTCAGCATATTTCTCATATTGCTTGATTTATTACGTTTCCTGTAATATGCTCTATGGTTGTTTTTATGTTTTCTAGAGTAATGTATTGTGGTCTGCAGCTAAATGTTCTAGTGTTTATTCCAGACCTACACAGGAAGCATATTGATTGCTGTAAATCCTTTTCAAAGACTGCCACATTTATATGACAGTCAGGTGATGAAAAAGTACAGAGGGGTAGCTTTGGGTGAGCTCAGCCCACATCCATTTGCTGTTGCAGATTCTGCCTATAGGTACTCTTATTGATCATAAAATTCGTCTGCGTTGTTTAAGCACATCATTGATTTAGTAAATGTTGTGAACAGACAGATGATCAATGAATCAATTAGCCAAGCAATTTTGGTAAGTGGTGAAAGTGGAGCCGGTAAAACCGAGAGTACAAAGATGCTTATGCGTTATCTAGCCTATATGGGAGGGAGAACTGAAAATTCAGAGGAGCGCTCTGTAGAGCAGAAGGTCTTGGAGGTAGCTCAAACTCTTTATCTTCAATTTTTGTAACACATGAAATTGACAAATTTGCTTTCTTTGTTTTTCATTTTTGGATGTAACCCCTGCTCTACTTACATTATCTTTTTCCTAATGTGTTTTTTGCTTCTTAAATTTTTAGTCTAATCCCGTTCTAGAAGCATTTGGCAATGCGAAGACAGTCAGAAACAATAATTCAAGGTTGGAAATCTATATTAAGATTTATTTTCCTCATGCCTTGAGGAATCTTACTTTTAGTGTCTTGTTTTATACGATAAAAGACCGTCCCTGATTGAACATGACGAAATTGCAGCCGCTTTGGAAAGTTTGTGGAACTTCAGTTTGATCACAGGTGGAGAATTTCTGGAGCTGCAATAAGAACTTATTTGCTAGAACGATCTCGTGTTTGCCAAGTGTCCGATCCAGAGAGAAATTATCATTGTTTTTATATGCTTTGTGCTGCGCCAAAGGAGGTAATAGTGTCGCTTCTGGATTTTCTGCATTTGCATTGTTCTAGCTTATGCTTTTTTAGTTCATTTAGATATAGTTTTCCTTAGAACAAATAATGCCTCAATAATTGGATTTGATTATTCTTAGTACATGTTACCAGGATGTTGATAAGTACAAATTGGGAAATCCAAGAACTTTTCATTACTTAAACCAGTCAAATTGTATTGAACTGGATGCTATAAATGATCCTGAAGAGTATATTGCAACTAGAAAAGCTATGGATGTGGTTGGAATGAATCAGGAAGAGCAGGTAATATATCTTGATCATTAGTTTATTCGAATGTCTTTAACTTCATTCTTTTTCATTCCTTTAATCTCTTCCCGAGTGATACTATCTCAGGATGCAATATTTCGAGTCGTGGCTGCCATTCTACATTTAGGAAATGTTGAGTTTTCCAAGGGACAAGAAACAGATTCTTCTCAACCTAAGGACGATAAATCTCGGTTCCATCTAAAAACTGCTGCAGAACTTTTCATGTAATTTCTGGATCCGTCATTGGTCATCACCTGTGTAGATGTGAATGTAAACACTCTAACATGCCTTTGTTGTTTAGGTGTGATTTGAAGGCTCTTGAAGAGTCTTTATGTAAACGTGTTTTCGTGACTCGTGATGAGACCATTACAAAAGCATTGGATCCGACTGCTGCAGCTCTAAGTAGAGATGCTTTGGCCAAAATTGTTTATTCAAAATTATTTGACTGGTAAGTTTCAATCTACCAAAGAGATTCATTCCGGCGAGATGCTATAGTTTTTGTCTGAACATATTGCACTGTTTCTCCCCAGGCTTGTGGAGAAGATAAACGTTGCTATCGGTCAGGATACGGAATCGAAATTCTTGATTGGTGTTCTTGATATCTACGGATTTGAGAGTTTCAAGACAAACAGGTGCTTAACCGGTATGCTTTGTTTTCGTCATTAACGTAAATCACTTTCATTGACATCCCTGTATCTTTTTCATGACTGGGATGTCTATTTAGGGGGATTCAAGATTTTTAGGCCATGATCTGTAGAGATGCCTAACAGTAACACATTATGCTCCTCTCTATTTCTAATTAACTTTGTGAAAGTTCTTTAGAGACTATACTCAGAAGTGAACTTAGAGTTTAGGGTTCAAGATTTAGTGTGTAGAAGATAAAGTTAAAAATTTAGAGTTTATACTAAGGTCTGAGACTTAGATTTTAAATTTTATAAAAGAGTCGTGTATTAACATTAATTTAAAATCCGCCAATCTATACAAAGCTGTACATTAACATTATTCCTCGTACATTTTTTTAGTGTCCTTAGCTTGACAATCTCTTTGATACTATCTAGAATCTCCTCAAAGATAACATGGTACCTAACTAAGGAACATCAAGGCTCTAGTTACTTCTAAAAGATGACGATGTTTCCTTCCAATATCCCATTCTGTTGTGTACTTGAACATGAGCTTTGGTGGACTAATACATATTGTTTGATTAAGAAAACGTGTAATTGCTAATTCCCCACCATTGTCACTCTAAAATATTTTTATTTTCAAATAAATTGTGTTTTCACCATAGTATAAATAGATTGAAACACAATTTTAAGTTCAAACGTATCTTTCAATAAAACACTCAACAAACCCACACTTTCCTGAAAAAGTTTTCGAAGGAACCCAAACAACACTTTGAATTAGAAACAAAGGTTTGAAAGCCTTATATTTTTTATGTAGAAAGGATTGAGGATGCTTAGCATTCTATTAAAATTAACAACGATATGGACTTTTCTTTTCAGATCACGTAAAAGATGTCTTAAATAGTAAACTTTATAGGGTTTCCAAGCCTATAATACCAAACATAACCTTATCAAAACTAGAAACAAAGCTCCAACATAGAGTATTTGCTGATTGACTTAGATGGTTGTCATCAAGAAACTAGATTCCACAATAGTCTTTAGCACTGCCGATCATCATCCTAGGACCATGTCTTAAAATTTACTCATATAGGATTCAGATATAACACGACAATTTGAGGATTGTGATGATTTATTGATAGATTTGCGATTATAAACTAGATTTAACACATGTAAAACATCATGTGAAATCAAGGAATGTGAAATATGGATACTGCCTTTCCCTGATATTGCGGATAACGGTCCATATGTCACTTTGATCTGTTTGTTTTTCTTGCAAAAGATATAAGTTGAGAAAAGAAGAAAAAATAATGGTCATGTATTCAGGTTATCACCGGTTCCAGAATCAACGATCCATGAGCTTATTTTACAAGGCTTGACAGTGAAAAAAACTGAAGAATCATTACCTGGTTGGGTAAAGGAGAAAGAAGGATTGTTGGATAAGTTGAGACCAGAAGAATCCATCTAAAAATGTAGTGATTGAAAACCCTTGTGTATTATCTCCTTAAATAACTTAAAATTATCCCATAATATAAAGTAGTTCAACAAATATTTCGACACTTTGAGGGTGTTGCCTAGTGTGAAAACTACCTTCTTAGCTTTTCCCCCCCTTTTTGGATGATTGCAAGGTTTCATGTATATTAAAGTTCATTCTTCCTGCATGTTCTGTCTGTTTTCAAGCTCTACAACGTGCACAACTGTTTACCATATTCCGTAGTTTGGCATTGTTAACATTTACATGATTTTTGAAATTTTCATCGCATGCAGTTTTGAGCAATTCTGTATCAATTTGACAAATGAAAAACTACAACAACATTTTAATCAGGTTTATGCGTTATATTGGTGCTAGTGTCTTTAAGATATTTTCCTATTTATGCTTTTAAACCTATGCTTAACATGCTGATGATGTTATTTGCCAGCACGTTTTTAAGCTGGAGCAGGAGGAGTATGAAAAAGAAAAAATTGACTGGAGTTATATAGAATTTGTTGATAATCAAGATATTCTTGATCTTATTGAAAAGGTATGTCCCAACTTCTTCTTTTTAATTTAAATTATCACCGGAGATCTTGTATGTATGTTTGTGTGGAATGGGTTTGTGTTTCTGTCAGGAATAATTTTAAAAAGAATAAACAAATAAATAAATATTGCTTACTTTGAAAAAGTATTATTTTTTATTTGTATTCCAAAAATACATAACAAATAAAATGATAAATTAAAATTATAAAAAATAATAATGATTCAATATAGTTAATAGAATAGTCTTTTTCATCACAACCTCTCAACTTATTTTGAAAGTATCCCCCATTGCTAGAACGGAATTAAACAACAGAAATTGTTGCTTTATTATCGCACTATAGCTTCATGGGTATTGAATTTGATAACTTTAAGTCCCGTAAGAATATTTTAATGCATAATAAACTGGGTAATTTATGTATTCATGTCATGTTCATGTAGTTTATAGTTATATAGATTCAAGCATGTTAGGGTATTCGTGTTGTGTCGTGCTTCGTATCATGTTTTAATTATTTTTACTATATCGTATTTAGGGGTGAATAAAAAATTTGATTATCCGATCCCGGTAAGACCATGTAAATTTTTATCTGGTATTAGTTCCGGTGAGACCGGAACTGGATCCAAAATTTAGGCCCCGGTCATAATCGGGATTAGATCTTATTTTTTGGACTCGGTACTTGATGGATACCCAATAGGACCGGGATCTATACCAAATATCCGGTATTGATTTTTTTGTTTATTTTTTATCAAACTTTCTCTTTATATATGAATATTATGAGTATGACTAGTTTTAAAACTTTAATTTTTAAGCTTACATTATTCTAATTTTATTATTTAATATTATTATTGGTGGTTGAAATTTTTTTCTTCAATTACTCAATTTTTTTAAGAATAAACTAATTGACCAGGTACCCGATATCGGAACCGGTTTCCACCAGTAATGGAACCGGTTCTTAAAATTTAGAACTCGATATTACCGGGACCGGGACTGGTTTTAATTTTCAAGAACTGTTGGTTACTAGGACCGGAATCGAAATCAATTCTATTCAAATTGACCGGGTACCCGATCTTGTTTTTGTTTGCAATAGCCTAAATACTTATATTTTATTTGTTTAATCCCCATCCCAATCAGCATTACTAACTACTTTAACTTGTTGGAGACCATATTTTCAAATACATTTGTTTCTTAGTATTCTACCTTAATTATTGAACATAGAAAATAGATTTGGGTTAGGCAATGGTGATATTCTTTTCTTTCATTCTCTCCCCTAAAAACATGTTAGACTAAAGTAAGAATGATTTTTCAAAAAAATACACATCCATGTTAACGTGAATCTTCCAAATTTTATAGTTATTAACAATTATAGCCTTTTTGTATACAGCATACCAGCAACAATAGTCAAGTTAAAAGACATCTCAGGAAAGATAAGAAACAGGCAACATCAACTACAAGTTACTAATAATGAAAACTCAATGGCTCTTGAATTTTTTACTCTTTGAGATAGCATAATTGCTGCTAAAGAGATGAGAGAACACATCCAAGATCCAAGCTAGGAGACCTATGCTATGTTTATTCACCTTCAAGAGTATAGATCCAAAAGTCTTTTTGGTTTTTCTCTTGTCAATCTTTCTCCTTTGTCGTTTGGTGTAAGATATTTCTTAGCATGTTGCTTCTTTCGCGCTGATAATATTTTCTAGGATCGGATCTTGAAAAAATTTCTTTGTTCATCGGTAGATATACATAGTCGAAAAGTTAACGAAAGAGTGTTAAAAACGTTCAATGTCTAAAATTCAGTAAGTAAATTGAATGCTTCAAAACTTTAGTAACCGATAAACAAAACTACAAATAACTAAAATGTTAATAAAATTACGTGTAAACCGATAATAAATTAAAAAGGTTAATAAAATTTATATTTAAAAAATCGTAAAAAATTAAATTAAAAATTACTAAGACATAATAAATACAAATAGAAAGGAAAAAATAATAAAAAAATAAAATAATAGTAATAAAAATATGTGATAATTAAAATAATAAAAATGATAATAATAAAAATAATCGTAATAAATATAAAAATACATATTAACTGAAGACAAATAATAGTGGTAGTTTATAAGAATAAAATAAAATTTTAATAATAATAAATATCGTGAGAAATGAGCCATGATGGTTATAGATACAATGAATGACGATGGTTCGTGTGTGATCAGTGGTTAGAGATTTGTTGTTTGAAGAAGATGAACAAAATATTTTTCAAAAAGAACAATATGTTTCTCTGAATTTTTTTATTATTCTTCACTATCAAATGTATACAAAGTAAGCCTTTACATAGATTGATATAGAGTTCTAATATAAATAAAACTATAATTTTATCTTTAATTTAATTAATATTTATTTTTAATTTAAAATAGGACTTTTAGTAAATCTAAATTTCTAATTATGAATAAACTTTAATTACATATTAAATAAAAGCTCTTAACATTTTTCGTTAACTTACACTTTTCCTCAAGCTCTAACACATCTTGGATAACTAACACTCCCCCTCAAGCTGTCGAACAAACGTAGTAGAATACCAGCTTGAATCTTGAATGTGATACCCTACTCTTTTTGCTTCTGTTATTTCATCGTGAAAAATGCATTTTGTTCTCAGGTCATGAGTCTTTGATTGATATGCTTCAACATTCGGTTTTTGGTTAAAAGATCTGATATGGATGATGTACAAAGTGATCAAAGGAATCTACACTCTCCCTCAAACTGAAAATTACACAGACTAGAGTTTCAAATTGAATCTTTGATATAGAATCCTTAAAGGATATTATCTAGTTTTTAAGATTACATTATAATCTTTTTATCTATCTTTTTGGATGAATGGCTAAGGTAAAACCAAATAGTTTTTAAGGCTAAACTATAACATTTTCTCCAATCTTTTCTTCTATCTTTTAGAATGAATGACTAAGATAGAATCAAATAGTTTTTAAGGCTAAGCTATAACATTTTTATCTATCTTTTTGATTGGCTAAGATAGAACCATTAAATAAAGAACCAACAAAATTAAAAATGAATAAAAATTTCACCAGAGATGTAAGATTCCTACAAAAGAGAAGCTAGAGAACGAGTTTGGTTTAATAATAGAAGCGGAAAAATAACGTGCATGTGAAAAGTCAAATCGTTGATCTATTTTAGATTAAAGATGACAGTAGCAGTGACATCATCAAGATCATTGTTGCTCTGATACTATGTGAGAAAAGGATCATGGTGGCCGAAGAACATGAATACCGATGAACAATGAACAATAAAATATGAAAAGATAGAGTTTAATAATTGAGAAAACATAGTATTTTCAAAGGAGAACAAAGTATTTCTCTGGATTTTCTTATTATTCTTTACTATCAAATGTATACAAAGTAAGTCTTTATATAGGTTGATATAATGTACTAATATAACTAAAATTATACTTTTATTTTTAATTTAAATAATATATATTCTTAATTTAAATAAGACTTTTAATAAATCTAAACTGTTGATTAGGAATAAATTTTAATTATATATTAAATAGAAAATCTTAACATTCTTCGTTAACTTATACTTCTCCTCAAGCTCTAATACTTCTTAGATAACTAACAAATATATATTGCAATAAAATAATAAAAAAAATATGAAAATAAAAATAAACACTCCAAGGGATCAAACCGAAAGAAAATAAAAGTTGAAAGGGTCAAAACAACCCACATGGAAACTATACCATGTGAAATTATATTAAAATGAATACAGAAACATAATTTTATGTTAGGGTAAATTTATAAAATTCTAATTGTACAAAAATAAACTTTTAATATAAAATACTTATAAAATTCTATTTTTTAAATTATATACAAATTTTAAATTTTTCAAGGGGCTATTACCCCCTCTAGTCCCCTCATCCTTGTTTTTAATGGTGGATCACGTGACCCACCAGTTAGCGATGTCAATACGCCCCTGTCTATAATATAAATATTAACCGATCTCTCATGCATTTTGGGGCTGATGTATTTCTCTAGCATCAATTTACTGTAGTTGAAACTGTGGTTCAGGAAAGGAGTTGTTGAGTTTTCCACAATGTACTGATGGTGATAACCTAGATGATACCATGTGCATATTCTAAGAAGAAAAAAAAAAGGAAAATTCTAAGAAGAAAGGAATGAAAATTTTGAAACAAGAAAGAACCTAAGTTCTATTTGAATTGCTTGCTTGAAAGATAAAACAAGCATGCTTTTACACCATGTGTTTTGGTTGCTTGTGACAGAATTATCATATTTAACATTAAACTTGCATTTACGTTTTGTGTTTAAAAAATTATTAATTGTTGTGTGAACGAAAATACTCCATCCATTTCATAATGTTAGTCACTGCCCTTTCAAACTTCTTTATGATGAAATATCGACACTGAAAGAACTGAAATTAACATACCTGCAGACTTTTGAATAAAATTATAAGATTTACATTTTTGTTTGTCGATGATAATTAATATGTATATGTAGGACATTCCCAATGTGGATAAGAATAATTTTCCATGGAGGTTAATAGAACTTTTACCCGCTAATCTTTACTTTTCTGCTTACAGAAACCTGGTGGCATCATTGCTCTTCTGGATGAGGCTTGGTAGGTACTTGAATACATATGAACGATAATCACCATTTTTCTTATTTGAAGAATAAGCACGGATGTAATTATAGAGGCCGCTATTGCAGTAGAGGACCACTATTTTGAATCCCTGCCTGGTTGCTAGTTTAATTTTCTGTCTTCAATCACCCTGTGAAATTGTGACAATAACTTGTTTTTATTTCCATAGCATGTTTCCCAGATCAACGCATGAGACATTTGCTCAAAAGCTTTATCAGACTTTTAAAGACCATAAACGCTTCAGTAAGCCTAAGTTGTCCCGCACTGACTTCACCATTTGTCATTATGCTGGAGATGTAAGTATACTCGAACTATGCCTAAGAATTCATACTAAATAAATGTGGAATCTCCTAAAAGATCTTGGCTCAGCAAATGAAAAAAAAGCTACAGAACAGAAACTGGTAGTATTTTTTTCGTGTTCAGTAAGTAATTGAAATGGTTACATTGGGCTTAAATAAATCTAAAACGGTCTCATTCTTCACCAGAAATAGTCCATCATCTGTGATTCTGAAATATACTTGTATTAAATCAGCTTAATATTCAGTGTGAAGGAATTTCTGCTATAGGTGACTTATCAGACCGATCTCTTCCTGGACAAGAACAAAGATTATGTTGTTCCAGAGCATCAAGCCTTACTAGCTGCTTCAAAATGCTCTTTTGTTTCAAGCTTGTTTCCTCCTTTACCAGAGGAATCTTCCAAATCATCAAAGTTCTCTTCAATAGGTTCTGGCTTCAAGGTCTGTTTCAGCTTTAGTGTGTATGTTAAAGGCGGATTATATTCTTCATCTATTTTCTTTCATTTTGACTCATATGATGCGCTTTACACAGCTACAACTCCAATCTTTGCTCGAGACTTTGAATTCCACCGAACCACATTATGTTCGTTGTGTAAAGCCAAATAATGTTCTTAAGCCAGCAATATTTGAAAACAGTAATGTACTACAGCAACTTCGATGTGGGGTAAGTTTTGGTGTTTTGGTTAATTCTTAATTTTGATGATAAGTTAAGCAGTCAGTTTGTAAGTCCATTTATTATGGTTTCGATACATGTTTGACTCTAGGGAGTGATGGAGGCAATTAGAATCAGTTGTGCTGGATTTCCCTCCCGAAAGCAGTTTCATGAATTTATAGAACGGTTTGCCATATTGGCTCCAGAGGTTCGCAGTAAGAGGTAGCTTTTTCCATGATCATCTCATGCAGTGCAAAAGTATTACCTTTTATTATTTAGAAATATGTCACTAGAATTCATTAGTTACCTGTGAGGTGTTACTTATTCTGTGGCAGCAATGATAAGATCGCTGCTTGCAAAAAGATTCTGGAGAAAAGTAACCTCGGTGGTTATCAGGTACATCTTGTATTTATAAATTCTCTTAAAATTTAAACTCCGGGATGGATTTTCTCAACCTTTTTATATCTTAAGCAGTTTCTATATATCATGCATGTCCACACTCCACATTCCTCACTTACTCACAGATTGCATCAGTTTTGATACTTTGTGTAATTTTGATTTGTTGCTGCCACGAGGCTCTTGTACATTGAATCTTGCACTGACTTTCTGCGGTTGCAGATTGGTAAAACAAAAGTTTTTCTCAGGGCTGGTCAGATGGCTGAACTAGATGGTCAACGAGCTGAGATTTTAGGAAGATGTGCAACGAAAATACAGAGAAGATGCAGCACGTATATGTGTCGCAAAAAGTTCGTCATGTTGCGATCATCTGCCAAACAAATTGAAGCCTTCTGCAGAGGTAACAAGAGTTTCATATATGACCAGTTGGGATTGTTTCATTAGGTGGAATTGCTGCTTTATGTATATCTATTGTCTTATTTACTTTCCCTTTTGTTTTCTCTAACCTGCTTGCAGGACAACTAGCACGTATTCTATATGAGGGAATGAGAAGGGAAGCTGCTAGTCTGAACATTCAAAAATATGCACGTAGGTTTATGAAAAGGAAAGCATACAAGAATTTGTGCTTCTCAGCGGTTTCCGTTCAAGCAAGTTTGCGAGCGCTGAGTGCTCGTAATGAACTTCGGTTCAGGAGGCGGAATGCAGCTGCAATTGTAATTCAGGTAAAGATATAAATCTAGTTTTCTTTTTGTTTCTTCTTTTACTCTTTATTTTTCTAAGAATTCAACCACATGCTTTAGTAGGCTTTAGAAATAGTATGTTGTATAGAACCGATTTCCTTGGTTTAAGCATTTCCTTCATTTTAGATTAAACTGTACTGAATTCATTCTCATGTAGAGCCTAGATTTTTCATTGCAATTCCCAGTTCCTATTTTTGTTATAATTTCTGTCGGCATTCTAAAGCCATGTGAGCTCTTGTCTGCTTCAGACTGAAGGTCGACGAAAATTGGCCAAAATTCATTACCGTGAGTTAATGGAAGCAACACTTATCATACAATGTGCCGTGAGAGCTAGCATTGCATGTGGAGAATTGCAGCAGCTAAGAATGGTGATTTTCTTGTCTCTTTTATTCCATGAATTAGTAAACAAAATTTCTTCATAGATGATGATATCCCTAAAATACACTATTTCAATGTGAATATTAAAATATATTCTGCTTATTTTGATTAATTATAGAAGAGCAAAGAAATATCCTGAGCCAACCCCTACTAACATCCATGATCCATCTATGAGAAATGGGATAATTATGCTATCATTTCTGCTTAAGTTGCATGCATCAGTTGTATTATATATGTCATCTCTTAAAACCTCAGTTTTAAGACATTCCTGCAAAAGGAAAACTTTGCATCTGTTTGGTTTGTAAATTGATTACCTTGTGTGTCTGCAGGCTGCCAAGGAAACTGGTGCACTCCAAGAAGCCAAAGTAAGGCTGGAACAGGAAGTTAAAGAACTTAGGATTCAGGCTGCCAAGGAAAATGCTGCATTCCAGGAAGCCAAGGAAAAGTTGGAACAGGAAGTTAAAGAACTTAAGATGCAGGCTGCCAAGGAAACTGCTGCATTCCAGGAAGCCAAGGAAAAGTTGGAACAGGAAGTTAAAGAACTTACGAGCAACTTGCAGACGGAGAAACAATCGAGGGTAGGTCTTTTTCTTGAAAATAGTATTGACACTATAAGAAGTATACTACTTACACGGCTGCATCCTACACCCCTCGAGTCGGAGAGTATATGTTATATAATACCATAAAGAGAAACAAAATTCTCTTCTGATTTCGATTACTTTTAAATTACATAGGTTACAGACTATTTAAAGACTATAGAAAGACTTATGGTATAATTAGGAGTCCTACAAACAACAAACTTCCAACTCTAGTTCTCTTAAGTAGACTTTAAATAAAACTATTTACTACCAAACTTGCATCTAATATAATATTAATACTTCTCTTATAAACGTATACTCTCCCTCAAGCTAGAGAATATACATTATATAATTCCATCTTGAATGAAAACTCATAGAAAAAAGCTTTTGGCAAATTTTTTGTTAGGATGTCTATTACTTGCTCTTGTGTAGGAATATAGCCTAGGGATGTCAATCATTCATAAGTTTCTCTGCGATGAAGTATCTGTCGATTTGAACATGTTTGGTTTTGTCATGTTGAATTGAAAACAATTTGTATTGTTGACCGATTGTCACAAAAACTTCAAATTTTCCTTCTGTATTCACTCCCAACTCTTTTAGTAACTTCATTAATCAAATTCCTTCATGCATTCTCAGTGTTAAAGTTTTATATTCTGCTTCTACATAAACTTCTGGAAGCAACAATTAGCTTTTTACTTTTTCATGTGACTAGATTTCCTCAAATAAAAGAATAGGACCCACTAGTAGACCTCTTGTCTGTCGAGCTGGAATATGAAAAAAAACATTGTTCAATCTGTAATTTTCTTGAACATCAAGCTATGACCTGGTTTTCTTTTTAGATATCTCAAAATTTCTTTCACAACTCTATATGTTCTTATCTAGGATTTATCATATATTGACTAATAATATTTATTAAAAAAATATCAGATCTGGTTAAGGATAAGTAAATCAATTTTTCAACTAATCTTGGCATAACGTTGAGATAAAGATAAAATTTTGTTGACATTATGCAAGTATTTTTCTCTTGGATCCTGCATAAAACGGCTGACTTGACTTTATGACAAATGTTATGTTCGGCCTTGTACGTAAATGCAAATGTTGTGTCCTAGTTAAATTATATATTCTACCGATTTGGATGAAAATGTTATTGAATTAAATAAATTAAAATTAAGATTGAAATTTTTCAATCAGATGATTACATGTGCCACTAGTGACATGTATAAGTAATGAGAACTGAATGTGTAATTATATAAATTCGTTTAATTGTCACATTATCAATTCCCGTGAAAGTTAATAGTCAGTAACTTGATTGAAACCATCATAATAGTTTAGTGGTCTAGTCGACAAAATTCATAGTTCAATGGTCAAAATAGAATCGAGTCAATAGTTTATTGACCTTGTAGGTAGTTTATACTTATTTTATAATAAAACATACAGGAAAAGATAACAAGTGGTAGTAGAATTACTGCAATTTTGTTTTATCTAACTGATTAATCATCAGTACAGGCTGATCTTGAGGACGCCAAAAACCAAGAAATTACAAGGTTAGAATCTGCTTTGGAGAAGTCACAACTTGAGTTGCAGCAAACAAAGGAATTGCTAGACAAGGAACGTGAAACGGTAAAAAACTTGTCTGAACAAGTTCCTGCTACTCAGGCGGTCTCTGTTACTGATGCTGAATCGATGAATACAACTGCTGGTGAAAATGAAGGGATGAAGGTATTGTTAGACACTTGTTGCTTCTGAATAAGACCTTAGATTCGACTAAAGGCTTCCTTTATGCAACTTGAGTTTCAGGAAACAAAAGAATTTCCAAACAAGAAAAGTGGAGCTGCAAGCAGCACTTCTGGACAAGTTCCTGTGACTCAGGAGATCCCCGTTAGTAATGAATCGATGAACAAACTTACTTCAGAAAATGAACAGTTGAAGGTATTGTTAAACATATGGCTTGGATAATAGTTTCCTTGATGTCATTTTGTAAAATTGGTAATTTTTCATTTATGCTTCTTGAAATCTTTTTTGCCACTATGACATTACAGGCTCTAGTGAGTTCATTAGAAAAGAAATATGAAGAATCAAGCAAGCAGGCTAGCGAGGCAGAGTCAAAGATAATTGACCTAAAAACAGCAATGCAGAGGTTTTTTTGTTTGTTGTTTATCTCAATATGCATGCTTGTCAATAGGGTTTTTCATGCTTTTATCTGAATAATTCTGTATCTTTTAACAGGCTTGAAGAGAAGATTTTGGACTTAGAAACTGAGGACCAGATTCTGCGAAAGCAAGCACTGCTGAGTGCATCTAATTCGAAACTGTCAGAGTCAGTTGCAGCATCTTCAGTAAGCTTTGTTTAAACACACATTCTTTATTTCTTTTCCTTGAGTCTTTTTGCTGGTTCTGATTTTTTTCTTCATGTTTTCTATTTTTCTTATTGGACTTTTAATCTTCACTTGGCAGCCTCGAGAATCTGATCAACAGGTAAGCGAAGAACAAGAGAATATATAACTTCCTATCACTATATTTTATCTTATATATGGCATATTTGGTTCTTTGATGATTCTGTCATCCTGAGGTGGGAAGTTCTTTATGATAGGCACAAATGAGTCCCGATTCATCAAAACTAACCTTGGGTAGAGAAGATAGTAAAACAGGAAAGCAACAGGTATCGACTCAGATAATATGGTTTTCCCTATCTAAATTTGTTTTAAGAATTGTATCACATGAAGCTTCCAGGGATTAACATTCGTTGTGTGTCAAGTATTCACAGGAAAATGTAGACAATCTGATCAAATGTGTGTCACAGAATCTTGGATTCAGTCAAGAGAAGCCTGTAGCAGCATTTACAATATACAAATGCCTTCTCCATTGGAAATCGTTTGAAGCAGAAAAGACAAGTGTATTCGACCGTCTTATTGAGATGATTGGCTCTGCACTAGAGGTAACTTGTTTATTGCCAAAAGCGATATTATTATTTAGAATAATCTTGAATTCGAGCTCAAACTTAGTATAATGAAATCTATGGTGGAAAGTTGTTGCTTGTAGTTTATTCAAACTACTTTTACAAATTACTTTGTATGTTGTTAGCTTAAGAAAGTTGATAACATGTATTTCTTTCTTTCTCTATGCAATATTTCAAGAGCCCTAGAGCAGCATTCAGAAAAGTGGCTACAGTTTTTCCTGTTTCTCCTTCCTAAACAGCAAATACGTGTAGAAAAGGCAATCTCATATTTGGTTTAATATAACATTCATGAGTTACACGTGCTATTTTTCAGGAACAAGACACCAATGATCACTTGGCGTATTGGCTGTCGAACACCTGTTCGTTGTTGTTTTTGCTTCAGCGTAGTCTGAAATCATCTGCTTCAAGTGCAGATAAATCTGCTGCAACATCAATATTTTCAAGGATGACCCAAGTATTAAAATTATTCATTTACAATGTGCCTAATTTGTTTGAAATCTTGAGATATGATCATTTTCAACGTTTTTTTTTTTTTTTTGAATGATTCTAGAGCTTATGATGCAAAGTTATGTGATATGATGTTTTTCTTTCTCAGAGTTTCCGCTCATCTTCTACCAATCTTCCGGTTGGTGTAGTGCAAATGGTTGAGGCCAAATATCCAGCTCTGCTTTTTAAGCAGCAGCTCACAGCATATGTAGAAAAGATCTTTGGAATCATTAGGGACAACTTGAAAAAGGACTTATCGCGACATGTTTCTTGTTGTATTCAGGTATAAGGAGCTATGCTTTTCAATCACTGAATCTTCCTTGTTAACTTTCAAAATTATGTTAGTTGATATATACAGGAGAAAGAATTGCGGTATTTTTTAGGCTTGTGTTCTGGAACCATTTTCGTACCTTGTATGCCATCAGGGATGGACGCAAAATTTTATATAAGGGAGTGTGAACTATTAGGAAGCTATATTAGAAATGTAGGGGTACGAAATTGTATAATTTTAGGGGTTATGAAATTATTAGTTTTCGGGGGTGCAACTGCCCCCTCCATCACCCTCGATCCATCTCTGACTATATTCATCTAGGAATTGAAATTTCTTATGT
This sequence comes from Abelmoschus esculentus, assembly GCA_035048815.1. Taxonomy (NCBI): domain Eukaryota; kingdom Viridiplantae; phylum Streptophyta; class Magnoliopsida; order Malvales; family Malvaceae; genus Abelmoschus; species Abelmoschus esculentus. Next base: position 16,397,194 of record JAUCBN010000024.1, read on the forward strand.
TGATAATGCATTGCCGTGCATGTTAGGTATCTATGGCTTCAAAAGAAGCCTCAGAAACATCTAAAGAATCAAAAGATGATACTTCTCCTGCCAGTCACTGGCAGAACATTATTGAATGCCTGAACCAGATGCTGAACACATTAAAAGAAAATTCTGTAAGTATTTTTCAGTTTTGATAATATGATAGTGAACTTTTCCATATTTTTTATGAACCACAAGCTTATGGTACAGTTTCTTTCTAGGTTCCTTCAATACTTTCTCAGAAGATGTTCACTCAAAATTTTTCATATATGAATGTACAGATCTTTAATAGGTAAATCCGTATTTCATCTCTATTTTCTGTTATTGCAGATAATAAGTGTTGTTATTTACAAATTATGATGTTATGCTACAGCCTTCTTCAGCATAAAGAGTGCTCCACATTTAGCAATGGGGAATATCTGAAGTCTGGCTTAGATGAATTGGAAAAATGGTGCACTGAAGCAAAAGAAGAGGTAATTTCTTTAGTCCAGACTATGACAGTTGATAGTGTCATTTTCACATTGCTTGAAGTTTAAATTTCGAATTAAGTTTTCATGGTTGTGTTTGGTAATTCCTCTACCTACAGTTTGTTGGCTCATCATGGGATCAACTTAAGCACACAAGGCAAGCAGTTGGATTCTTGGTATGGTGCTTCAGTTGTTCATGTTACTAGATTAGAATTTTGTTATACTCTTTTGGTTTGATCCATTTCTACATGTCAGTCACATTTGATGCTATTTTATATACATACATACATATCATAACATTATCAAACAGTTATATATCTATAATGGGATACAAAACCTTAAAATCTTATATATTTATCGAGTTCTTTAGGAAACCGTCGACTTCTGTTTTTATTTCCTTACTCTTACACAGTTCTTCAATCTGAACAAGTGTTCTTTCATATTGCATTGTCAGATTATGCCTGAGAAGTCCAAAATATCATATGATGAAATATCAAACAACCTTTGCACTGTAAGTCTGTTCATCCCTTTTCATGCAAACATCCTGATAATAAGGCCTGATGTAAGAATCCGGACGTATCTAGAAATTTAAATTTAGTGTAATAATTCACCATTCTGGTGAAGAAAAAACTAGCTAAACAAGCAGGATGAATGCTTATGACATCTGACTAACATTACCGAGTCTCCTAATTCACCAGGTTCTGAGTGTTCAACAATTTTATAAAGTATGCACACTTTACAATGATAACAACGACAACGAAGGTGTTTCAGCAGATGTAAGTCTGCCACATCAAATTGAGTCGAAAAATTCATATCCCTCGATCTCGTATCTTTACCAAACATCTTCATTCTTGCACAGGTCATTTCCCAAATGAAACTTGTTATGACAGATGTCTCTGAAGATGATGGAAGCTCCTTTTTATTGGATGAAGATTCTAGGTAAGATAACAAAACCAGGAGTTGAAATTTACTAATGGAATTTAAGGTTAGTATGATTCAGAACACTAATTATTGATTGTCCTCGTATTTGAATGTAGCATTCCTTTCTTTGTGGAGGACATCACTGATTCCATGAAAGTACAAGAATTTGCAGATGTAAAACCCACTACTGAACTTTCTGAGAATCCTGAATTCCAATTTTTACATGAACAAGGAAACGCCAGTACTTAGAATTGGCATCCATAGTTGTAACATCTATATCTTCTAATGTAATATATTACGATCGATGCCCGACACATATTCGGACATGAGATGGAATCTATTAAATCTATAGAAAATTTTGTTGAACATATGTTTATCTGATGATACAAGGTATTCCATGTTTAAATAAAATGAAAGGAAAAAATGGATTAGATTTGGTTGAACTGATTCTGACCCTATGGCTATTAGCTAGCAATTAGCTTGGTTAGTGCCCAAGTGAGGATGGATGAAGCAGGTGCTGCTTTTAAATTAAGGGCATCCCATTGGTGAGATCAGTAACAGAGGTGGTGACACCCACAACACTTGCAATGAGGGGTGCAGTGTGCAGTCACGTCTGAAGGCAAGGGGGTCTAAAATTCAAGTCACAATGAAAGCGTAAAAATCTATGCTCTTTAATCTTTCCTCCATCTATGCTTTCTGTTAAAAACTTTTAAAAAATTAGATTTTAAACCTTAACCTTATTTTTTATATCGTAAACTTTACTCCTAATTCCCTAACTTCTAATCACAACCCTAACCTTAAACTCTAAATCTTCTAATTTGAAACAAAAGTACGAATAAAGAAATAAAAAAAACGATTTACACCTAAAACTATGAGCATATACATTATTTTTTGTTTCAAATAACGGAGCCCTTATAGGACAAAAATCCCACGCTCATTTTAAGTTTTTCTTAGTTGAACATCAAAATTTTAAACTTTATATCTTCATTTTAAATTTTAAATCATAAAATTATACTTTACTTTTAATTATTTAAACTCTAACTTTAAACTTTATCTTTAAATTTAATTAAAATTTAAATTTAATTTTTTAATGTGTGACACACACCAAAAATAGCTTTTTATTCTACTTTCAGTGTGAAAAGATTTAAGTAAAAAATGTTGTGGCCGTGACTCAAACATGTGACTCACCATGCTTAGGGGATGAAAAGAAAATTGGACGGTGGGTCCTAACCTAATTTAGTGGGAAATTCTAAAAAAAGCCAGACTTAAAAAAAGCCTAAAAAAAGTTATACCGTTTTTTTTATAAAAGTTATAAGAAATTCGGTATACACTTTTCGGTATATACCGAAATTCTTACAACTTTTGTAAGAAAAACGGTATATACCAAAATCTTTATACTTTTTGTAAGAAAATCGGTTTATAACCGAAATTCTTATAGTTTTTGTAAGAAATTCGGTATATACCGTTTTTTTTACAAAAATTATAAGAATTTCGGTATATACTAAAAAGTGTGTACCGAATTTCTTACAACTTTTGTAAGAAAAACGGTACAACCGTTTTTTAGGCCTTTTTTAAGGCAGGCTTTTTCTAGAATCACCCCTAATTTAGTAGTTGAGTTGAAATTTAAAAATTATTGGTCAGAGTCAAAATATCAAAAAGTGCTCAATCCAATTGTCATCCCAATTTGACTTAGGTTTAATTCCTTACAATGCAAATGTTTTTAGGGTAAATTATTGCGCTAATTATTTTTGTTTATTCTCATTATATTTTTAGTCACTGATTTTGAAAACTGACCAATAAGGTTACTATCGTTTTCGGGGTATAAAATTTTAGTCACTCCAACATTAAGTGTCGTTAAATATTAATGAAAAGATAATCTAGTAAAATAAAAAAATAATAAATTACTTAAATAGTCCTTAAACTATTATATACTTTTATTTAATCTTTAATTTGACTCTTAAAATTTTATAACTTTATATTTTTACCATCTTCCTCAAAAAAAATATTTATTTCTCTAAAAATTCTCTAACTCAAACCGATTACGATTGATATAACACCAATGACACAAGTATGGTACATGATTCACATTATTTAACGGTTTGAGTGAGAATTTTGGGTGAGGAGGTCCTTTATTTAGACCTCAAACACGTACGGACGTCTTTGTTTCATGTCCTTTCTCTTTCGGGTCTTTGCATATTTCCTTCAACCATTCCAAACATAGACCTGAAACTCAGGTAAAACAGAAATTAACACCAATGGAAATGGACGGCTGCTTTCTGTTTTAGGATGGAAAAAAACCCAAAAAGATCTGTCACATTTTGTCCAATTGACAGTAAAAGAGAAAAATAGAGTAGGGTAAGTAGAGAGGAGAAACTTGTTAATTTTTTGTAACTTTATGTCTGAAGATCCATATATAGATAAAAACCTTCGTACTAGGATATAAAAATAGTTAATCGGATGGGTTTTAGATCGGATATTGTCAGATCGGATAAAATTAAATACAGATCATGTTCAAATCATTACATTCTTGGGTCATATCAGATTCTGACTCGAACAAGTTTTAATCAAGTTTTCAGATTGAATCAACTTTTTACATCCTTACTTTGTACTCATCTTTGTGTTTATTTTAGCTTATACTGGTTATATATGTGCGTGCGTGTGCCCCTTACCTTTTATATATATTTCATACGACTTTGGATAATGATTTAAGGGTTTTAGGCATGATTTTTCGAGTCTGAGAAGTCTTTTTTGGGGTTCGATATTGTTACGTAGGAAGCTTATACTAGTATTATATAATGTTTTGAGTTGAAAAATATTTTTTGATTAAGATAAATTATTTAAAGGGTATCGATAGGTTATTTAACTAGTACTGGTATGTCAATTAGGATAATATCAATACATGTATACCCGTATCGATACACACAGACTCGAAAATCCTAGCAAGCTAAATTAATATTAGTATTCATGTAATTACTGATATTCAAGGGTTTATACCGGTACGTGAAGATTGATATTGGTACTAATTAAATTTTTACACAAAAATATTGAGTTTTAACTATGAAGATCGAAAAATTATGGAATATGCTCCAAATGGACTTCTAATGAGATAAAATAAACTATAAAACTGGTAATCAGGATTTTACCCCTTCATACGAGCATCATGTGTAACAACTTGATAAATTTATATTAAATGAGTTGTCAATAATTAAAATCATAGAGTTACGGTAATTGTTTTAATAATGTTTGTTGTATTAGACACTTGTTTATTCAAGTTACCTTTGGTTGATGGTATCTGAGTACTTAAAGAGCTTGTACCCTGAGATGAGATATCGAATTTATGTTCTTGAGACCGTGTGATATTGAACTCTATTCGAAGATACTCAAGGTAAGATTTTGAGTAGTAGTTTTCATGGTCAATTAACCATACCGTTTAGCTTAAATAGTTATTGAATTTTGTTAACTATAATTTAATTATTAAAAATTTTAATAGCTGACAGTTAATCATTTGATTATAGTTAACTGACGGTTTTGTTATAGGTTAATCTATAACTTATTATAATTTTTTTTATATTCACTAGAAGAATAAAATTATTTATGTGATGATTATTAAATTAAAATGTTCAAAAAATAATTAAATAGAGATTTTAAACACTAATTTCATACTTAAATTAAAAAAAAAGTACATACATACTATGAATTTCAATACAACACAAACACATACAAGATAATTAGAATTTTAAATCTGAATTATATTTTTATTTATCACTTTTAAAAAATTATTAAAGTCCTATATGGTTGAAAAATTATTAAAAGAAGCGTGATACAGTAGAGTGACCAAACTAAGTCAATGTATAAAGTTTAATAAATCAATCGTTTTAAAAGTTTAATGATAAAAATTTACCAGAAAACAAAGATTGTGACGATTTTATAATTTATCCTGTTCTAAATTTCAATACTACTCAATGCATAATAATATTACACACCATCAAAATTTTAAACACAAAATTCTGAACACATTTAGGTCGTTTTTAGTGGTTCTTTAGATCATAAATCTATAATTTTAGCTCATGCTCATCAGCAGTTGACAACCTTGTGCACAAGCACTTCACTAAAAAAAATCCAAACCTTTTCATTGTCATGCAACACTTACAAATCAATTGAAGTATCATCTGGATGACTTGATAGGGTTTCCATGGAATGTGGAGGAAAAAAATAGGGTGAGTTGAAACTTTCATCTTTCACTTTGTCCAGAGCAATTCATGTCCTTAGAGGGCTTAGATATGCGGCATCCTCAGACAGAAGAGCAACCCAAGACTAGTGCTGATTCTTCGGAGTCTTTAATGGCTCCAATGTCTGTCTCGAGCTAGCATCCCCTGATACTAACGTCTCGTCTTTTGGACATGCATTTGATACACCTACATCAACTGAGGCCACTGTCACAGTTTTCCAGAACCCCTCTAATAACATCACGGATGAATGGTTTGATGCGTCGCTGGGATCTCAACTTCGTTCGGAACAGTCGATGAAATTTAAGATGACATTATTTGAACAGCCTGATGATTGTATTATTCTTGTAACCCAGTGTAAGTATAGAATGTATAGTTTTGTAAGGAAAAAAAAAGGTTTGTCTTGTACTAAATATGACATTGTCCATTGTCTTTGGTGGAAAAGATATTTTGCACAATTCGGGAGTTGTATGACCAAATACTCTTTGATTTGCTCTGTGGTATATGGTGGATGATAGAATTGCTTAAAGGGAGTTGGTAGTCAACTTCATTTTGACAGAAAATAAGTATTTAGCAAAATTATAAAAACTTCAATTATATCATAAAATTATAGTATAATTTACCCAAAATTTAAAAGTATAATTTTTGTTTCTGTGTTGCTTCAATATCAGTTCTGCATAAAACTAATATCAAGAAAAGAAAATGAATCCGAATACTCTCAGTTTCATATTTACAATAACTTATTTCACTGATTATTGCTTGGAGAAAAAGAATATGCAACAGCATTTATGAGTTCATAATATTTATAGTGTATGCTACTGAATTTGAATAATTGGAGTGCCTTATTTTGTACATTTTATGTATCCTTGAGCAGGTTCAATGCTGTTTCAACCAGATGGTGAATTGTTGTGGTGTGACGGCTAAGACCAACAGTGCCAGAGAATATGTTGAAGCTCTCCAGCTCTGATGTGGTCTCTAGTACACCTTCCAGCTCTTTCTCCATTCCCAAATCCTTAAAAATGTACACATTCTGTATATTCTCATGCATCATCCATATGGCCAACTCTATGGTGAATCTCCTTATTCTAGGGACCTTAGCCGACGGATGTTTGTACTTCTCAAGAATCCGAACCAATGCTTTTGCTAATTCCTCCTCTTCCATTCCAGCTCTCTCGAAGATGATGCTTGATTCTGTAGAACTCATACGTTTAAACACTTGTGCTGCTAGTCCAACCATTACTTCCTGCAACTTATTCTCGTCTGACATAATTACCTTGAGCACCTGCCAACCGCAACGATAAACTGTTAGCCATTGTAATTTTGACATCTAGTTTAGTTTTCTGGTACATTGGAAGTCAAAACTTACTGTTGGTGCTGCTGCTATGACACCCTTTAACTCGTAGAAGCAATCCGATTCGCAGTAGGTGCACAAGTGTCTTAGAATTCTCGCAGCATTCACACGAAGTAACGGATCCTCCAATGCTCCGACAAGTTTTTCGAGCACTTGCAGTCTCAATATGCGGTGGCAATTAGCTCTACTTTCCAAGGACAACATGGCAAGAGCTTCTCCTGCGGCGCGTCTCACCTGATTGTGGTGTTCTGGCAGCCCCTGGTTGAGGAAGATGTTGAACAGCTCCTTGAGTACCCCACCTGTTCCGCCAATCCTCTCTGTTGCTTCCTCTTCCAATGCGAGATTGGTTAAAATCTCCATGCTTAGCTTTTGCAGAATTGGGTGGTTTTCTCCATGTCTCAAAATATCTCTAATGTTGCTGATTGTGAAAACTACCTCTGAGATTTCCTTTCTGAGATGTTTTCCTGTGGCTCCGGTGGTACTTGCCAGCATTTGCACCACTTGAAGCGATCGTTTAACCGTTAGAATCTGCGACGTCGCAACTTTTTTATCCTTCAGCAAGTTTTCTCCAGCATGTGTAAAGTCTATGATTTTAGGTAAGAGTCCCCTAGTGTTGCCAATTTTCCCACAGTTGTCATGGTCACAAGCAAGCTTTTTCAGAATGAGAAGTCCTAAATGATTGAAAGTCCAAAAACTGTAATTTGCCTGATCGAGAATGAGGTTCTTTTCACCGATTTCATCTGCACCGTCCCCGGAACTTCTATTTGTTTGAAGCAGCGATGATACTGATTCCATTGCGCCCGGTATACCGGCAACACGCAGGCAGTTTTGCCTCTTACCAGCAAGTTTTGACAGTATCTCTGCAGCTGATTTCCTGATCTCCTCTTCTTCAGGGTCTTTCCAGTTCAACATCTCCACTAATCTTTCGACCACCGATAAATTTACTCCAATCTTTTGCAAGGTGTCATCGGAATACCTTTCGCTAATCAAAAACTGACGTAGAATTCTAGCTCCAATAAGCTGCTCATCAGGGGAGTTGGAAGCCAAAAGATCCATGGCAAAAGTAACCATATCCATTTTCAAGCCATCAAAAATGCTTCCATTAACACATCTTGAATAAGCATCATAGAAGAACCTTCTGATGGAAACCATACCTAAGGGTCCAAATTCACACTCTTTATTTACTTGTTCCAAAAGCTTACAATATATGACCTCCCACTCCCAATAGGCTTTCTCCATCAAAAACAAAAGAGCTTCCGCCAAGGCCAATGCATAGAAGATATTAAGAGCCGATTGTCGGTTCCTTTTATCAGTATCGCCCTTTTGCACCTCCCCATAGTTGTGCTTGATGAGTTTCATGCATGAAAGTACAACACAAGCTGTTGCAGACAAGAGTTGAAGCCAATACAAGACTTTGCTTATGTTTCTTGAAAGGAAAATCCATTTACCATAGGGTAGAAGAGGTACATCTGAGCTTATCCATGTCCGAGTCAATGTTGTCGAATGTTTCCATCTTCCAACTTGTGATAAACCAGCTCTCGTATTATGACTCTTATTCCTCATCAAGGAAAGTGGACGCCCCATTGCTTTCATAGCTTTGATGAGAACGTGGGAGCTCGATTTCAATGCACGGAAGCTACTGATACTTGCATCGGCAATCGACCATGTAGCCTGATGTTGCCATTCAAGCTCATGACTTCGGCTGAATATCCGAGTCCCTTCGATTAACAAAATAATGGTGATAAACCAGAAGTCGGTTTTATCCAAGGTGATAGCAAAGCCACCCAGGAGAACTACTGTTGCCCAGATAAACCCCAGAGTTCCGAGGCCAGTTGCCGACTTCTCGAAGATTGATAGCCTGAGAGCAAAGAGTGTTAGTTTCTTTTCGGGTGCTCGAACCACCGGTGCAGAAGTCACAGATTCTGCGATGCTTGTTTGGGGTTCAAAAATGTTGCTTGAACCACAAGTCTCGCTGAGCTTCCGAAGTTCATTAATCTGTAAACGAACACTTTTATTATCTTCCAAAGAACTGGAGCCATCCATACGGTTGAAGATGGTGGAACAAGTAAATGTTCGAGTTTCGAATGCTGATGTTTGTCACATAGAACCGTAGGGTGAGGATTATAAACAGAGGAGCGAAGAGGTGATTGAGCTTAGCGGGCACGTTTGTTTTGTGCAAGTGTAGAAGCAAGAGTAACGTGAAGTCTCCTTGCCTTTCCCTCATATTTCTTGGCAAGTTGTTTATTGGATGTCACTCCATTCTCCTTTCTTATTGCTTGGAGGCCAAGGGTTTTCGACTCTGAAAACTGAATCATTTGATTCGACATAAAAAATTTAAATAAAATAAAAATTACAAATGTTATACTTCAACTCGAGTAACTCGATATTTTTCACTGGAACAAATTCAATTTGATTAAATGTTCTTCTTTAATCCCAATTAAACAAATATTTCCACCCCTGCAAAAACATCATAAAATCCTAATTACTATCAAATATCAAATTAATACGTATTAGAAAAGCAATCTATCAAACATCATAAAATACTAATTAATATCAAATCTCCTAGAACGGGGCTATCCTTACCAACCAATATATCCAAAGTCTTTTGTCTTTTTGTTGACAAAACATCCAAAACAGTTGTGTTTATTTTGCTTTAAAGTTTAAACCGAAAGTGAAAGTGAAACCCTTTTCTAGTTCCTTTCTGCATGGTTTGTCCACGTTGTTATTTTATGCCAGGAGGATAATTATTGAGCAAAGACAGAATCGAATGATTTGATTGACCTGAGCAGCTTTCAGATTTAAACCAATCTTATTTTACCAGGTCTTATCTCTCTGCAGTCCGGCTTGGAATAGAATATCCACAACATAAACTATGAGGAACTTGCATTTATGATTTATTTGCTATATTTATTGTTCTCTCCTCAGCTGCTCTCTCTCAAAATTATGATGTTTGTTTGATCAATTTTAGCATTAGTTATTGATTAAGTTTATTATTTTTTTTAATTTATTTATATTTTATAAGAATTTTTAAGACATATATTTTTTTATTCTTGTGATATATATTTTTTTGTTATTTTATCTGATCTTGTAACATAATTTTAATATACCATAGTAATCATTTGTTGTCAAAACCGTTTCTAAAATTTTGGTGGCCCATGGGCAAATCTAAAAATAAGGCCCCTAATAATAAATATTAAAAAAATTAAATTTAAAGAATATAAAAAATAAATTAAATTATTTATAAATTATTTTTTATTACACTCAATAATTATCAAATAAAAAATATCAAAAAATTTTATTAAATACTGAACTTACACAAAACAACTTCTACAAGCATTTTTCGCGTAAATATTATATAATAAAAGTTATAAAAAAAAGGATAGAGTGAAGGTACCAGAGTTTTTGTCGTTGAAGCTTTGCCTTAAACTTAGTTATAACATATCAACAGTAAATTTCATACACTATAATCTTTTTGAATAAATGAATCATTGTCTTCTTGAAATATCGAATTAGAAAATATAAATCAAAAACTCAAAATAAATTATAAAAAAATAACATAAAAAGAAGTGATGTAATGAGAAATTAAGATTTGAAGAACAAAAACAATTTTTAATTTATAATAAAAATATTATTATAATCTTAATCACGACTCTATAATACATTAATACATGAACTAATTAGATACTGATAAATTTATAATTAATTATAGAAGCTATCAATTTCTTAACGATACTTTTAAAGTTTATTTAATAATATAATAATAAAAATATAATTAAATTTAAAAAATATATAGTGAAGGGGCCCATTTTAATTTTAAATTTTTTAAAAACTATTGTTATACTTTAATCGTTACTAATTCTTTCAATATAGAAAAAAAAATTACTATTGCTTCGCTTATTTTTTAATATAGTTTAAAGATAAAAAATAATTTTAAATAATTTTAATAATAAAAATTATTTTAATCTAATTAATCGGGACATGTCATCTTGGGGCCTTAATTAATCGGGACATGTCATCTTGGGGCCTTTGTTGCCTAGGCCCATGAACGGTTCTGTTTGTTGTTCGCATAGAGATTTCAACGAAACTAATTTCTTATTATAATTTTGTCAACGTCATAAAAAATTAGATTCCCCTTAGTTGATGGACATTTATCGATGTAATCAATTTATTTATTACGAGTGTCGATTGAATAAAGACAAAGAAATTTAAAATAACTCCTAAATTTTGATGGTATAGTATCTCTATGAAAACATTTAGTTTTCTTTATTTTAAGGTTATAAGAGACTTTGATAAAATAAACTTATAATTCTTTCCTAGATACGTTATAATCATAATATCTTCTATAGTGATTGTTATAAAAATACAGCAATTCTTTTCAAAAATAATTTTACATATGATAAAGAAGGGACTACTAGATACTGATGGGTTCTTGCCTTTAGCCAATGGAATATATGTATTCTGTGTGTAGCGTGCAGAGGATGGAGTTTTGCTGTGTGAAGGGAAAGGGTGTGGGGACACATTCCCAGGACTACCTTCAACCACGCGTTCTAAAGTAGACTCGATCAGCTTCATCTCATACACAGACAAAAAAAAAAGTGAACACAAAATAATATGCCGTGTAAACTAATATGTTCTAAAAAACAATTTTTAAAGAAAAACATTTTTCACTGTCTCAAAAAAACTCAACATAGAGATTAAGACGACCGTAAACACAACATTTATCAGGATCCAAAAACTCAACCCACACCGACCGGAAAAGGCATTTAAACTAAAAATGGGGTATATGAAGTTGAAAATCAACTGCCAAAATGACCATGGCAGTCAGAGTTAGGGACTCGCAAGCTACTCGAGTTTGGTTTGGTCAAAACTCAACTTAGGTTAGGGTTCAGCTCGAGACCTTAATGAGCCGGGTCGAGCCTACCCAAGCTCAACTCGAAAAGCTCGTGAACAGGATCAAAATAATTATATTATATATGCTACATATACACTAAAAGTAATCTCTTTAGCAAAAGAAAAATAATAGAATAAAATATAAGATATCCGGTAAAAATAAATTGGTCACTTTTTTCCTTTTTCTTAATATTGAATTTAGTTTCGGTGTTGGTTATGAAAAGGGTTTTTAATAAGGTTCTATCTTCTATAGAAAAATATAACAAAATTGTCTATTTTAAGCCGAGCCAAGCCTGATGAGCCCGAGCCCGAGCCAAGCTCACTAATATTATTTTCGAGCCAAGCCCAAACCTAAAATTCTGAGGTCGCCGAGCTGAGCTTGGACAGGATTGAGCTCGGCTCGTTATCACCCCTAGTCAGAGTCATATAAAAGAGGTAAACATCGGAGCCAAATTCACACTAAATTGAGACAAGAAAAAGAACTCTCATGTACCAAATTGAAAAAACTCATGCACACATGACACGACAAAACATTAAACTTAAACTCATATATCAAATCCAACATTGAATCCAAACTCAAATATCAAATAATATATGGAATCATTTATTTTTATGCTATACAGTAGGCAGTATAATTGAAGATCATATTCTAGAAAACATATTCAAATATATCAGACATAAATATCACATACCAATACTTCAAAAAGTAAATTCCTTATTGTGATGCACTCACCTAATATAAAATAGGAACAATATAGCGAATTAAATCGACAAATTGCATTTAAGAGAATAATTTTCAATTAAAACATCATCCAATGTTATATTACTGAAATGGAATGTTTGTATATCATTCCAATTTAATGATTTAAGAGAAGGTTCAAGAAATGCCACCGGGAATACAGCATATAAAAATTTCTTCTCATTAACGTAAAGTCTTTAGGAAAAGGATAGAAAGCATTAAAGATTAAAGTTCAAACTAGTAAAACGTTGGAATATATTAGGAGGATTTCAATGATCGTACCATTATCAATTATTAGCGATGATCACCGTTTTGTGCTGAACTGGCTAGACCCCTGCAAAAAACAATACTCACCATGGTCATATCTACTTATATATGAATATGTGTGTGGAACTGTAAATTAAAAGTAGTCAAGAAAATTGCAAACCACATTAAATAAATAAAAAATTATGGTCGGAGACCCCGATCATGAATGCATGAAACCAATAAAATGAGGGGAAAACAAAATTCAGTGTCCTGAAGAATCATTGCAATGTAATCGGAGAAATAGCCAACATTCTTCAGTTAACCAATAAACTGCGTTAAGCCGTCCTGTTGGATTTAACAAATGGCTTCTCTTTTCAGAATTACTCAATGAAATTATAAACTCACTCGAGAACTAGAAACATGACATCTCCATATTTTTGGGTAAGCCAAAGTATATTTCTGTGAAATAATGGCAAGTGAAGCAGATTAAATGCTGTTTATATTTGAACTTATGAAGTGGGAGAGTGAAGGAACTAAAATCAGACTTCAAATACCAGGCATATACCAATCAAATGACAATTGGCAAAAGCAAATGAGATCAACATAGTTCACAAATAACATTCAAACAACCATGGTTACCTAGTCATCAAGGAAATTGACACAATCTTTCTCATGCTTTGATTTTAATCAATAATCCCTCAAAAATATAAAAACATATCCCTCCATGCAATTGGAGGGTTACCCTTTCTAGAAGACTAGACTTGCATAAAATGTTCTTATTAACAGTATAACAAAAAAGCGGATGAAGGTGACCTTCGTGTTTAGTAGTAAAACTTAACATCGAGTTTACATGATCATTCATTCAAACAGGTAATGAGGCAGAGAACTTCACAAAAGCACAACCACTAATAGTTAACCTCTAAAATAAAAAAGATAACCTCATCCACAAACAGCTACCTATTGGATTTTTCACTCCGAACAATGTTGTTACCAATCATCACAACATTATCAAGTTTCACTAGCTTAACCAGCTTAGATGTTAAAAACTTTTCAATTTTCCTTACAAGTATTGTATCCAAATACCAAAGCAAGATTTAAGATATTCACAAACATGTAAAACATACAAATGATAATATAGTAGAGAAATAAGAAGTAATACTTATGAATGTCTGAAACACATTAAGGCACCACCACGAAAGGATAATAGAAACTTAGGTCAGAAAGATGCATTAATAAGTTTATCAAAACCCTTTTGTATTTGGCGGAAGTTCCTCTCTAACACACAATTAACTCATTCTTCATAAATGCTCCTGACAAAGATGACAATCCAAATGCAACTTTTTTTTCTTCACCGGAGTCATTTAACAGCATTTGGCAGATCATATGAAAGGATGACAATATGCAAACTACACACAACTCTCTAATAAATATAAAGTGCAACCACAATGAGCCTCGTAAATTCTATACAGGAGATAACCTAGAAAACATGAAAATATGTCTTTCAATATATACTGCTAGAAAGGCATCAATGTTTCAAAAGCAAGCAGAAACTCGCCTGTACGCAAAGTGCTGATAATCAAAGCTGAAGACCTGAAAAATGCAGAACTCTGCCGTCTATCCGATGGGTATATATCTAAACGAAAATTACCCCCTACAGGTTACATCTGAGATCTTGAAAACTCAGAAGAACCAAAAACCAGCCATCCAATGGCCAATGGGTATATCTACAAAAAATTACCCCCACCAATTACATATGAGATCTTGAAAACTCAGATCCTCCAAAAATCAGCTATCCAATTGCCAATGTGTATATATCTACACGAAAATTACTCCCACCGATTACATCTGAGATCTTGAAAACTTGGAACCACCAAAATCAGCTATCCAATAGGTACATACATATCTACATGAAAATAACCCCCCACCGAGTACATCTGAGATCTTGAAAACCAGCTAACCAATGGGTATATAGCTACAAGTTAAAACAATCTCTTAAAGTAATTGCAATTCAGAAAGAAGGAAACCTATTTTTCCAGGGCATCCAAAACACAGCAGTCAGTGAAAAAGCTGAACAATAAAAAAATTAGAATCCCTTAATCAAACAAAACCCAGATATTAAATCCCAGTCAGAAGCCCCTCCCCCAATCTATATACATATATCAACCAAAGAAAAACCAAATTATCCTAAAATCCATCAGAATGAACCCTATAAGAACTCACTTTTTATTGCGTCTCCCTCGATTAGCACCCCAACCTTCCAGCTTAGCAATAGGGCAGCCACATTGAGCCCGAAAAAGCAAAACAGCCCGTCCATTAAGCGGTGCTATCTTCCTTAATTCGGCCCTCAAACACTCATAATCAGGGTTCCCTTCACTCCCACCTTTCCAAGGCAAAAGATCAATCTCCCTTGATCCATTTTTCACAGAATCCTCCGTTTGTACCTGCAAATCGAACTCCAAGGCCTTTTTCATCCCTTTACATCCAGGCTTATCGCATTTACGGGATCGTGAACCACAGCAGAACTCAATGAAAATCAGGGTCGTGACAAAGAAAAGAGAGAAACCCAAAAGGTAGGAAACAAAAGGGAGAGACAAGGTGGCAATATGAGTGGAGAGGAGAGGGGAAAGGAGGAGGGAAAGGGAATGGAAGAGGTAGGAGAAGTAAGAGGATAGGAGAAAAGTGCCTGAGAAAAGGACTAAAATTAGGATCAGGAGCTCTAAGGTTGCTGATGGAGAGTGTTTACAGTGAAGGAGATGGGAGTGGGAATGGTGGCCGGTAAATTTGGTGGTGGCAGTAGCGGTGGCGGTGGCTGTGGATTTTGAAGAAGGTGGCATGATGAGGAAATCGAGCATGTTAAAACTTAGAAACTGTATTTAATCTAAAATGGACCGTTATTACTTTATAATTTTATAATCTGGTTTGCTATTTTAAATATAATTATATTTTTATTTAATTTAGTCATAAAGGCTAAAAATATATCTTTATAATTTAATTTAATATTTTAAATATAATTATATTTTTTTAATTAAATCTTAAAAATTATTGTTTAACCTAAAATTATCTCTAATTTCTTTTTAATTTTATAATTTAATCTAATATTCTAAATGTAATCATATTTTTTTAGTTAAACCCTAAAAATAATTGTTTTAACCTGAAATTAATCCTAATGTCTTTCTAATTTATATGACTTAGTCCAATTTCTTTCGGAAATTGGCCCTATTTTCTATAATTTTTACAATTTAGACTAATATTTTAAGAATAATTTATTTATTATGAAAAATTAAAGTTAAATAAAGATTTTTAAGACTAAATTAAATAAAATATAATTATATTTAAAACATTAGACTAAATTATAAAAATTATAAAAAAAAAATAGGGGTCTATTTTGAGTTAAATAGAAATTACTATCAATTTTGGGTTAAACAATGATTTTTAGGATTAAATTAAATAAGAATATAATTATATTTAAATTATTAAACTAAATTATAAAATTTATAAAGAAATAGAGATAAATTTTAAATTAAATAAATATTTTTATAATTAAACTGAATAAAAAATAATTTTATTTAAAATATTAAATTATTTTTTTTTTAAAGTTAACCTCGTATAATCTAAAACTAATTCTATAAAAAGAAAGAAATGTCCCTTTTAGATAGAAGGGTGAAGCCATTCATACCAACGAGCCCTACCTTGCTTCACACATTTGCGAACAAGTAAAGAAGTTCGATCCCATTGATTCTTCCCAGGAAATCAACGACTTACGTTTAGAGTTCGATCGAGTCGAACTAAATTAAAAAATTTTAAATTATCCGAATTGATGAATCATATTTTATAACTCAAATTTTATTTTAAATTTTTTTGATTCGAGTCGAGTTAAGCTTTTTGAGTTCTTATAAAAATATAATTATAATTATTTATCATACCATAGTAGGATTTGATTCTAATTTAAACAATTTTCTCTAATCATATAAGATATATATTTCATATGTGACTATATTTTTTTTATATTTTTATATATTAGTATATATATCATAAAAAAATTGAGGGATTCATCTCAAACTTAAAAACAAATCCTTTAATTATTAAAAATTTTGAGTTATTCGTATTTTTATTTTATAACTCAAACTTTATTTAAAATTTTTAAGTTAAATTTATGAAATTTCGAATAAATATTTTCATTATGAATTAAATTATTAAATTTTTTAAATCGAATAGAATTAAGTTTTGATCACCCTTCCGGATCGGAAGCAAGTGAAAACCAGAAAGGGGATATTAATAGTTTATCTTAATTAATTAACGATTTTTATTTTTAAAATTTAAAATTATTATTCAGTTAAACGTTAAAGATCTTATTTATATTATATCTTTAAAATTTATATATAATTTAAAATTTAGATTTAACTAATTATTTTTTTCTAGCTTTGGATAAAAAATCAAACCCAAAATTGAAATTTAAACTATAACAATCAACCAAAAAAAACAATAGGATATATGAACAAGAAATTACTCTGTAGAACATAAGAAAGAAGGAATTCATAAAAATTACATAACACGAGATGAATAAGTGGGAATTTAAGGATTAAATTGAAAGATTATTGAAATATTAAAATATTTTTTTATTACTGAGATCAAATTAAAATTAAGTGTAAAAGTTAAGGATAGATCTACAACGTGCGTCGAACATTACTGAATATTATTAACGATGAATATTGTTGAACACCATTAAACTAATTAATAAATATTAAAAATTTCAAGGACTCGATATATAATTAATAATTATTTAAAATAAAATTTCAATTAAATTATTTTTTATAAGAAAAACTACACAAATACTCATCCAACTATCACTCATTTTTTGGGTTGGTCATCAAAGTAATTTTTTTCATCAAAATCATTGTTAACATTTTATTTCATTATTACTTTGGTCATCGACTGTTAAATATTTAACAAAATTGTAACATAACATGGTTTAATAATAATTTTAATCCCTAAAATTATTATATTATATCAGATTAATTCTAATAGAATATAACTCATCAGATATTTGAGCTAAACCTTAATTTTTTTTCTCTTATAATATTACTTTAAAAAATTAATTTTTCAACTCTCTTTATTTCTCTTGCATCTTTGAACAATTTATTAAATTTTAAATTATATAAAATCACTTTAATTTTATGATTTATTCTTTTAAAACTTAATCTAGTTTTTTTTAACTTTTTCCGAATTACTAGTATATATATTTTCTATATTTTTTATGTTTATTGGATCTATAAAAAAATTTGATTTATCAATTCATATAAAAGTTTATATAGATCAATAGTCATAAAATCCTTAATATGTAAATATAAATCAATTCGACGAATGTCATAAAATATTTTTGGGGATTAAATAAAATTTGGTTTTACTTAAATTTTCATTGAGCTGCCCAACTTTTCGATCTTCATATGGATACTCCTACAACTTCACACAAATTTGGCATCAGTGACGTTTCATATATTGGAACACAATCTTCTTTGGACTGAAAAAAAAACTATTCGACGAAAACGTCATCCTGATTCGAAAAAAAAACTATTTTTTTAACTTATATTTTAAAAGAATAAATTATAAAATTAAAATGATTTTTTATAATCTGAAACTTAATAAGTTGTTCAAAGACACAAAAAAATAAAGAGAGAGTTGACAAATTAATTTTTAAAGTAGTGTTGCAAGAAGAAGAAGAAAAGGGATAAAAAATTTGGAGTTTGGTTAAAATATTTGAAGGACTAAAATTATTATTAAACCATACTATATTATAGTCTCCGTTAAATATTTAATACTTGATGATTAAAATATAACAAAAATAAAATTTTAATGATGATTTTGATGAAAAAATTAATTGCGTAACCAACACAAGAAAAGAATGATAGTTGGATGACCATCCATATTATTAAACCATGTCATATCATAATTTTTGTTAAATATTTAACAGTTAATGTCCAAAGTAATAACGAAATAAAATGTTAACAATTATTTTAATGAAAAAAATTAGTTTGGTGATCAACCCAAAAAATGAGTGATAGTTGGATGACCCTTTGTGTAATTTTTTTTATAGAAAATAATTTAATTAAAATTTTATTTTAAATATTTATTAATTATATATCGAGTTCCTAAAATTTTTAATATTTATTAATTAGTTTAATAGTGCTCAACAATATTTATCGTTAATGATGTTTAATAATATTCGACGTGAATTTTCCAAAAATTATAGGTTAAATTGTTTATTATATCTATTCTATTGATTTTCATATCACCCGTTATTAAACTTTTAATGAAAATAACTTTCTTACCTTTCGTTATATCAGATGATCATTTTGTATTTTTTATAGTTAAAAAAAGAAACTATTAATTTACCAAAAAATGTACAAGAATCAGTACTCATAAATTAATTAACTACCTCTACCACAAATTCAGCCTTTCTTCTAATATCCTATTTTCTTGTCCAATCCCATAGACTTTTCAATCTCTCATTTTTGTCTATCTTCATTTCTCTATACTTTGAGGTGTTTAAGTTTTGGTTCACAAATTTGTCTACCTAGGTTTCACTTCTCAAACATGGTGCAACAGTCGTTGATCTACAGCTTCGTGGCCCGTGGCACGGTCATCCTCGCCGAGTACACCGAGTTCACCGGCAACTTCACGACCATCGCCGGCCAATGTCTTCAGAATCTCCCCACTTCCAACAAGAAGTTTACCTACAATTGTGATGGTCACACATTCAATTACCTTGTTGACAATGGATTCAGTAACAATCTTTGTTTCCCCTTCAAATTGTTGTTTAGATCGGGTTCTCTTATTTTTGGATTGATTTAATGAGTCGGATACGAATATCGGCATGTGTTCGTGTTATTTTTATACTCGATTCAATCTAATACATTTGATGCTGCAGCATACTGCGTGGTTGCAGTTGAATCTGCAGGGAGGCAAATTCCAATTGCATTTCTGGAAAGAGTTAAGGAAGATTTCAGTAGGAGATATGGTGGAGGAAAGGCTGATAATTTCACTGCCAAGAGCCTGAATAAAGAATTTAGGTATTGCTCACTCTGTTAATGTATTTTACTACATTTTTTCTTGATAATGGAGGAGCGGAATGGATCATTTTTAATATATTTTTTAGTTTTAAATTTCTTAATATTTTTATTTAAAATTAAATTTATATGTTTAGATTATTTTTTTATCCAATAGGTCCTCACTGAAGGATCACATGCAATATTGTGTGGAACACCCTGAGGAGATGAGCAAACTAGCTAAAGTGAAGGCTCAAGTTTCTGAAGTCAAAGGTGTTATGATGGAAAACATTGAGAGGGTACGAACCTGATTCTCACTCTGCAAATGTTCAAGTAGTTTAAGGTTAAAATATGGAAAAATAGAAGGATCCTGTTTTTCCAGGTCCTTGACCGTGGTGAGAAGATTGAGTTGCTGGTGGATAAAACTGAAAACCTTCGGTCACAGGTTCGTATGCATTTCATGTTTTTGGCAAAGTTGTCCTTCATCCTGCACTGTGAGTTTCTCCTGCATTCCAGGCACAAGATTTTCGTCAGCAAGGAACTACGTTAAAAAGAAAGATGTGGCTGCAGAACATGAAGATGAAATTGATTGTTTTTGGTATCGTCTTTGTCTTGATTCTTATGATTGTGCTCTCGGTCTGCCCGGGCTTCGATTGCTAAATCTGTCTGGACTGGGGTTGTCTTGAATCTTGATAGTTTGATCCATTAGTTCCTTTCATGTTTAGTGCACCTGGTTCTCCCTTTGCTGGCCGTGGAGGAGGGGGAGACAGCTTTTGCAGATGCATGTCTGGATTTTCTATCAGTGTTTGAATGAAGGACATTTTTTTATAATCATCTTTGTGTTTTATTAGGATGAATCTATCACATACGTCGAATACTGTTAAACATCATTAATATTAAATAGTATTAAATTGATCAATAAAAATCTTAATGACTCAACGTATAATTATAAATTATTTAATTAAACTTTTTTTTATGTAAGGTAAACTACTCCAGTGATCACCCAAATAATTGAGGATACTTATTTTGGTCACCTAATTAAAGAACTCGTCAATCAGGTCATCTAACTTTTAAAATCTACCTATTTGATCATTGTTGTTAAAATTCAAACGAAAAAATTAACAACAATGATGTGACAGTTAAATAAAATCTTTATAATTACATATTCAATCCCTATAATTTATTTATTATTTTAATTTAATCTAAATTTTAAATTAATAAATAAAGTTTATCACACAATTGATTGATGACACTTGTCATCATCGGATTGAGTGACTAATTTTTATTTTTATTTTATATTTATTATATTTATTCTCCTGCAATCGGATGAAAGGAAAATTAAAAAAGTTAAAATGCTTTGAACTTGTGAGTTGTGACCTTTTGATGTAAAACCATAAGGCTTATCACTACACCAACCCAATATTTATAATATTAAATGCATCAAATTATATATAAATCGTATAAAACAATATATATTAGAAAAAAAGTAAGAAAAATCAAAGACGAATTATTTTATTCGAATATTATATTTTCGAATAAAAGTATTAGGATGTTAAATATTCATATAAAAACATTTTAAGAAATTTACTTTTTGAAGTATTGGTATTTGATATTTATGTCGGATGAAGCTTATCCCATCGTCTCGCTGACTGACCTCAACCCCTGTTATTTTAAGATCATATCTAGTATTCATATTTTGCCTCGATTTCGTACCGATATATATTTCATTCAGTGTAGGTAAAATGTAAGCATACGATGCTTTATATAGGCATGGAACAACTAGTTGTCATTAATATATACCAAATGCGGATAATTAATCTACTAACACTAACACGAAAACAAAGACCACATGGAAATATCCTGGTAAAAAAATTTATTAAACAAATATAAACACCACTGGGCATGCATCTAAAATATAGGTTCTAATTGTTCTCCAACAAGAACAATACCCCACATAAATGTATCAAAATAGACATTGAAAGGCAGGAACAACATAGGGTTAAACCTACAGACTTATTATGAGCACCAAACCATTCAGTCATGGACAATTCATTTTCTTGAGCAGACAAACAAAATGATATCACCTGGTCTTTATATCTGTTCCAGAATAACCTCAGCGCCGGAAACCTTGAAGTCAGATGGGGCACCCTCCACGTTAAATGCTTTAAGCTTTCCATCGACTACATAGGCTGACCATCTGTATAAAACCAACAACAAAACCAGCAGATCAATATTGGAGATATTATTAGTTTCTTTGGTATTTGGAAATGATAACTAGACAGCATCAGCTTGTTTTCTTGAAGAATATGTAAAACAAGATAAGTAAATTCTAAAACCATGTCCAGGACAGATTCATAGATTAATTTGGTCCCAAGACATTGATCTATATAAAATTCTAATAACAGAAGCATAATTCTAGAAGTACCTTTGAGAGCGAGGTCCAAGCAAAGCAGCAGAGAGATCTTTCCCCAATTCAAGGCTTTTGTGGAAGCTTCCGTCGAAGTCCCCGTAAAATTCAATCTATATGGGGATTTTAGAGGATTGAAGGGTGAAATATGATGCTTACACACGAAATAATGCACTTCAATAGAGAAAAGGCGAGGGGAAAATGCTGAAATCTTAGCAACATAGCATCAAGTTCAGATTGTGTTAATCTCCATGTAATTTAGAAAGAAAAAAAAAAACAATTTCGCAAGAAATGTTCAATTGCTTCCTGTTGGGCTTGTTACTTGTTATTTTGCATGCCAAAAGCTTAGCTTTGTCACATGCTTTCTGTCAGTTCTTTCTAGTAAGAGAACAGAAGAAACAAAACACATTTCTTTCCTTCAGCTCAAAATTTCACATTTCATTTTCTTGACTTCATAAGGTTAAAGATCTGACAAAGTTTGCTATTGAAAGCCATATGGTCAAAAATTAATGGGCCGGAAGACGGTATCTTCCTAGAGCGTAGAGAGAATCACTACATCGCCACTGAAAAATATTTAGTAATCAGGAGTAGGGGAAAAATTGATAAATCCTAATAACAATATTAAACCTGTCAATGATCAACTGAATGGCATAAGGAAGAATTCATACAATTCAAAAGTAATACTATACATTATTAACTTGGAATGACTTACCGCATCTTTAGCTTGCAGTTTCTCTGCCCAGGCATTCATAACATAAGGATCATTAACGGCGACACAGATGACGGAATCAATTCCTTTAGCCTTGAACTTATCCATGTTCTTCATGTAACTAGGCACATGCTGTTGTGAACAAACACCTGTGTATGCTCCCTATACACAATTCCAAATACAACATAAATCCAAGTTTCATCTAATTTCCTTACCGAACAATAACATCAGAAATAGCAAACTAAATAGATCCATACTCCAATTTCCTTTTTCTTCTTTGTTTAATTCGGGAAAGGGGATTTCAACTTTTCTCTTTAAAATACAAAAATCATGAACCTTATGTTCCCCAGACTTTTGATTATACTACTTGTGTAGGACACCTATGTCAGACAAGTATTTGGACATGAATACATGATCATGATCATCCAAACATGTGTAAAAGCTTAAAAAAATTGGGGTATACCCGTGTTAGGCACATACTCGGTATCCGACACTCACTCAAATTCCAAACAACACAGCACGCAGGGTTCATCCACATTATTGTTTAGATACTGATAAACTACTTTTTATTAAAATATATAGTAAAATGTTCTGCATCTGAAAAGCTTTCAAAATTTTAATTCTCTAGGCAGAAACTAATTAGTAATTACACAACTTCTATTTTCAACATTGTACAAAATAAGAACCATCACATATCATATATCTAAAGAATGCATATATATATATATATATATATATATATATATATATATATATATATATATATATATATATATATATATATATATATATATATATATATATATATATATATATATATACACATATAGGGATGAATCCTCCAGAATTAATTGACTAATTAATATATAATTTTAAGCTTGGAATTTTCAAACACAAACTCATAAAATCGAAATCAATTTCCAATTTGCACATATAGAGCAAGCCAAACTGCCAAAACAAAGGAGGGATGTGCTTAAAAAGGACTAAATAAAAACTTACAGGCAATCCAAAGATGATAACTTTCTTTCCCTGAAATGAAATTTTCAAAAAACAAAATTAATAGATTAAATAATTCCCAACATAAAACTAATCAACCAAACCTTGAAAATGTCTTTGACAGAAGTAGTGGAAAAACTGGAAGAAACGCCTTCATCCCAGCTTCGAGCTTTCTGTAGACTGACACCGGGTGCGGCGGACACTATGTCGGTCCCCACCGCAACAGATGCATAGGTTCTTCTCGACGTTCCGGTGAGAAGGCTTTCGGTCTTTGACTTCAGAACAGATGAAGCAGCGCGCCTTAGAATATTCGTCGCCATCGGCTTACGGTGCAGCTGTCGGTACGGGATTCCTTGTTTCGCACTGGCTCTGGCTCTGGCTCTCCTCTGCTTTGGTTGGGTCAATTCCGAGAGTGTTGGTGGAGTGATTTTCTACACCTGGTTCGCAGATTTGTTGGACCTAACTGGTTTTACCCGTTCTTTCTTGGGCTCATTTCTGGTATAGAAATCAACTTTCATTCGTACTAAAAACAAAACTATTTGCAATTGCCCATCATATATGTGAGGCATTTCCTTAACATTATGATAAGATTTATATGGTAGGATTTATTTTTTATTTTAGTCTCTTTAAGAATATATATAGGTATAGGTGTAAGCATGGTTAATCGATTGATTGATCAGAGTTATTCGTTTTTATTTTTTTAGGTCTTAGGTCAAGACCTAACGCGATTATTCTTTTTCTTAAAGCCTCTCCCTTCCCTTCTTGATAGAAATAGAAAATAGATTTTATCAAAAAATAAAAAGAATATAGATAGACTATATTAAATTTGAATGACTTAAAAGTAATAACATCATATTTTATGATTTGGATCATTCAATGAACTTATGTACTTTTAAATGAAAAGTTATTTAATAAGAAGGTAAAAGTAATAGACTTAAGTAGACTTATTTAAAAGTTTGTAATTCTTAATCATTGATTTTCTGATTTATTAAAAGATTAATCCAGAACGAGTTTTACATAAGTTTATTATAGAAGTGATTTCTTTAAATTAATTTTCTTCACTAACAATATTAAAATTTAAATCTTTAATTTTACTTAAAAATAGAGTATCACATTCAAAGTAAATAACTTGAATCACTACCAAGGTAGTACAATTATTAAAGCAGAAGTAGTAACTTTCGAAGTAGACAAATTGGATTCAATCATGTTATTGCATATGCGATTAGGACACGCTGGTGAGAAATCCTTGTAAATTTTAGCAAAGCAAGGATTGTTGAAAGGTACAAAGGCTTGCAAGTTAAATTTTTGTGAGCATTGTGTTCTAGAAAAGCAGAAGAGAGTAAAATCCGACACCGTTATCCATAATACGAAAGGTATTTTAGATTATATTCACTTAGATGTATGGGGTCCTTCCAAAACAATAATATCATTGGAAGGGAAACATTATTTTATAACTTTTGTTGATGACTTTTCCAGAAGAGTTTAGGTATATACAATGAAGTCTAAAGATAAAGTGCTCAAAGTTTTCCTAAAGTAAAAAAATTTGATCGAGAACCAGACTTGCAAAAAGATTAAATGACTTAGGACGAACAATGAAGGAGAATATATAAATGATCCGCTCTTTCATGTTTGCCAAGAATATGATATTATTCGACACTTCATTGTTAATACACCACAACAAAATAGGGTGGTAGAGCGTATGAATTGAACTATAATTGAGAAAGTTAGATGTATGTTGTTCAATGCTGGGTTGGACAAATCATTTTGGGCGAAGGCTGTGACATATGCTAGTCATCTCATCTATCGTCTACCGTCATCAATGATTGAAGGAAAAACCATTGGATGTATGGTTTGAAAAATCCGCTACAGATTATGATTCCTTGCATATGTTTGGATCCACCGCATACTGTCATGTGAAAAAGTCAAAACTTGATCCTAGAGCAAAGAAGATTCTCTTTATGGGAATCAACCACAGAGTGAAAGAATTTCTTCTTTGGTGCTTAGAGACAAAGAAGATGATTTATAGCCGAGATGTTACCTTTGATGAATTTTTCATGTTGGAGAAGGTAATAAATAAAGATGTTCTGGTGAGTTGTACCCCACAACAGATAGAGTATACTAAAAAATAGGTGAAACTTCAACAGACGATGATTAGCCAGTAATTGATGTTATTGATTCTCTAACTCTAATAAAAGAATCAAAAGATGAAGATGTTCAAACTCAAGAATCATTGGAGACTCTAGAATCACTTACAGTTAGAAAACCAAGGAGAAAAATTCATAGACCTACTTAATTTACATATATGGTAGCCTATGTCCTTCTAGTTGTTGATGATGATATCCTTATCACTTATCAAGAAGCAATGCAAAGCTTAGAAAGTGACAAGTGAAAAAGTTTTATGGATGAAAAAATACAATCTCTCCAGAAAAACAACTAATGAGATTTGACATATTTACTAAAAGTTAAAAAGGACAATTGGATGTAAGTGGGTCCTTACAAAGACAGACGAATCTTCTAGCAAGAAAGATGTTCGTTATAAGGCAAGATTGATAGCTAAAGCCTACAGTCAAAAGGAAAAAATTGACTACAATGAAGTATTTCCCCTGCCGGGAAAGATTCCTCCGTTAG
Organism: Abelmoschus esculentus; assembly: GCA_035048815.1. Lineage (NCBI taxonomy): Eukaryota > Viridiplantae > Streptophyta > Magnoliopsida > Malvales > Malvaceae > Abelmoschus > Abelmoschus esculentus. The sequence goes on from JAUCBN010000024.1 coordinate 16,423,838, forward strand.
AATATTGTTACCCTTGGTAACACAGTTGAATTTGGAGCTAACTCAACTCGATGTAAAGACGACTTTCTTGTACGATGATTTAGAAGAAGATATCTATATGACTCAACTAGAAGGATACGAGAATGTTGATGGTGAAAAATGGGTTTGCAAGTTGAGCAAATGCTTTATGGATTAAAACAATCTTCGAGGCAGTGGTATAAGCGATTTGATAGTTTTATGATGAGACAGAAGTACACAAGAAACAAATACTACCATTGTGTGTATTTGTGAAATCTACAAGATGAATCTTTCATTTATATTCTCTTTTATGTTGATGATATGTTGATCGTTTTAAAGAGTCAACAAGATATTGTCAAATTGAATGCTCAATTGAATCAAAAGTTTGAGATGAAGAATCTTGGTGAGTCCAAAAAGATTTTCGTCATGGAGATAAATAGAGACAGACAAAGAGGCACGCATTGTTTAACTCAGAAGCAATATTTAAAAAAATGTATTATAATGTTTTGGTATGAATGATAATACAAAACATGTAAGTACCTTATTTATTTCTCATTTGAAAACTTAGTTATCAGTTACTCCCAAAACTGATGAAGAGTGAGAATATATGACAAAAGTTCCATAGGCTAATGTAGTAGGAAGCTTGATGTATGCAACGGTGTGTACGCGGCCTGACATTTCACAAGTAGCTGGAGTTGTGAGCAGGTGCATGCATGATCTTGGAAAAAGATATTGGTATGCTTTAAAATGGATTCTAAGGTATCTCCAACAAACTGTAGATGTTTGTTTAGTGTTTGAGTAGGATGAAACACTTGGTCAGGTTGTGGTTGGATATGTTGATTTCGAATATGCTGATGATTTGGATAAGCGTCGATCAACTATTGGATATTTGTTTACTCTAGCAAAAGCGTCAGTGAGTTGAAAATCTATTTTACAGTCTACGGTGGCTTTGTCTACTACAAAGACAAAGTATATGACGGTTTTAGAGAGTATTAAAGAAGCAATTTGGCTTAACGGATTGTTAAAAAACTTGAAAATTGCTCAAAGTCACATTAGTCTTTATTGTAACAGTCAGAGTGTTATTCACTTGGCGAAAAATTAAGTCTACTATTCAAGAATCAAGCACATCGACGTGAGGTATCACTTTGTGCGGAAGATCTTTAAAGAATGAAAGATTTTACTTTAGAAGATTGTGACAACAAAAAATTCTACAGATATGTTGACCAAGGTTATAATAGTAATCAAGTTCAATCATTTTTTGAACTTGATTAATATCCTGCGAGTTCGAGCACCTTCGGGTGTATGACTCTCGTGAGCGCATTTGGAGGCGCTGTAGAAGATAAATTTATTTGTGGAATTGAAGAAGATTTAAGAAGCTTGGTGAATCTCAAAAAAAGGTAAAGATTTATTAAAAATGACTTAAAACCTTTAGCCTTAATGATGAATTAAATGAACTGGGTTTTGAAACTAAGAACAACTTAAGTTTCATTAAATTTTCTCATGGGTTGTTTATAGTTTTGTCCCTGAACTTTTAGTCTATTAACAAAAATAGTCCCTAGAGCTCAACTATAAATAGGCATGAACTTTTTCATTTTAGATTATCCAAAAATCTTAACTATCTCTCCTATTTGATTCTTTCTTCTCTCATTTGTTGTATTTTAAAATTCTTAGGAATTCTATTTGTTTGTACCATTTTTGTAATAGCTAAGTTATCATCCGGTGGTGGTGCCCGAAGAGTAGACATTTGTTGAACCTTGTGAATTTTATGTGTTCTCTCCACTATTTATTTTGATTGTTTAATATTGGGGTTTTCATTGGATTGGAATATTCAATAGTTTGACGGATTTTGTCCATTGTGCAAATTTTGACGGTTTCAATCTTATCATTTCAACTCAGATTTGAAGCTATGTTCATGAGTAAAATAACTCGATTTTCCCAATAAACTATTCAAAATATTCTCAAAATTTACCTCGTGAATGTATATATAACTATACTTAATATATGTATATATATATATATTGTTCATGGACCAAACAAGTCTCCCAGTAATAAAACAAATGTTCATCTTAGACGGGTTTAAATTATTTTATTTATAAAGTATATCTGTATCATAAACAATTAAAAATATATATAAATATATATTAACTTATAATTATTTTTAAAGTACTAAAAAAATATTGTCCATGTCCGTTTTCAATCTTTCATCCTATTAGTAATGGCAATGTTATGAAGAAATTTTTAGGCCCAACCCAAATGATCCAAAACAGCAAAATGTTTAGAATTAGTTTTTATCGTTGCAACTTGTGAGAGGTTCCATTTATCCATTTTGTTATAAATAAAAGAGCACCACGTAAAAACATATGGTGGCAGTTGACTGCTCAGAGACACGGGTCCTGGGCAATCAATGTCTATCGAACATGGAACCAGGTAATGTCTGAAAAAAATGATATAATTATTTCAGAACAACTATATATATATATATATTAACACCATAGATCCTAAACATAACTAGAGATTTGGAGAATATGAAACATCTAGTTTAAACGGTTAACAGAATGATTGTTATTTTTAAAGGTTACAGGTTTAAGCACCAGCAATATCAGCAGAGTGATTGAGAGAATAATCAGACTATATTTTAGAACAGATATTATTATATTCACTATTAATTTATTTAAAAAAACTAAAAATTTGGAGACTGTGTTCACCAAAAGCACAAACAACATTGAATCTTTCCATTAACACCATACAAACCTATCAACTGGGATGAAATTTTATTGTCTTTATTCAACCAAATATATAAGTTATTTCGTTACACAGTTTTAATAATATACGGGTTTAATTATAAATGAGGATCAAAGAATTTTTATACAAGTATCAAACAATTACAAAGATAAACATAAAACGTGTGACAAATACAGAAAAAATATATTATATAAATAAAGCTAACACAACAAAATACGTGAAGAATTGAAAAACAAAAATATCTTATTAAAATTTAAAAAAAGAATAATAAAAAATAACATTAAAATTTAAAAAAAAAAACAGTACCAAAATACCAGCTTTTACCCAAAGAAAAAGAAAAAAATAGACCCCTAGAAAAAAAAAAAGAGAGCGGCTAGGTTACATTAAATTATTAATGCAGTACTGTTTTTGTTATGATATTATAAATTTATTACTTCTAAATAACATAAATATTAAAAAAATAAAATAATATTCTGATTTTCGAATATTAGAACCGACCCTTCTTTAGTTTTTATCACATCTCTCCAACTCTAACATTATTATTCTAATGATCATACTTATTGACTTGGTATTTGCTTAACAAATAATTCAACAAATGAAAACTACATGAAATCTAAAGTTATGATTAACATAATATATTGATATAAATTAATTAAAAAAAATCAGATTATCCCTTTCAACAACAATAATACTAATAATTTTATTATTATTAGATGAGATCATAGATGACGTAATATACTAAATTTAACTAATAATTTTTTACAACGACAATAATAATAATAATAATATAATTTCTTTATCGGAAGTAGATTATATTTTTATATTTTGTTTAAAATTAAATACTAAAATATCAAGTATCAAATTTAGAACTCTACGTATTAAATAGGACTTTAATGCAATTGTTATGAATATTTGTTTATAATTGTTCATTGTGATTAAATTCTATGTGTTAAATTCGATATTGATGTATTTTATTATTAGGAATAGAGTGCTATACAATATATATCCTTTATGGTATAAATAGAGTTTGTAGAAAATATCATAAATATTTCATACGAATAAAATAATATAAATCTCTCTTTTTTTTACATACGATTTATTCTTCTATTCTTTTTTTTATTTTATTTCATAAGAATAATTAGATTGTTTGATATAAATTTAAAGGATAATATAATTAAAAAATAAAAATAAATATGAAGATTTAAAAATATTCTTCGTTAAGCTATAGGTAAGTCCTTATTTACTTAACATTTTCTATATTTTTCCATTGAAAAACTCTAACAATAGTTTTAATTTTATAGTGCTAAACTAAATTGCAATTTGTCGACTGAATCATATTTAATTAAAACTTAAAGATTTAATATATATATATATATATATAGGTTTTGGATCAACTTATATTGTATAAAACTCGTTTAATTTTATATTAATTTTGATCGTTGGACGAATGTAATAAATAATTAATATTATTTTTTATTTTTTTAAATAATAATCTTTATTTTTTTACTGTTAATCTCATCCATCCATTTCATTCATCCAATAATCGTAAAATTAGTTAAAAATGAGATTTTTAATTACAATCAGTTGATCTGAACTAGATTTTACAACTCTTAAAAGTATAAAAGATTTAAATCTTGATATTATAAATGAATAAAATTAAATTGATAAGATCATTTAATATCATATTAAATTTAAATTGATAAAAAATTAAATCGATAAGGATTTGATGAAGGAAATGTTTAGGTAACCAAGGTTGGATTTAGGTCGGGTCAAATTTAGAGTATCGATCCGTGTTCATCTTTATTATTAAGGATATGTTGATTAATATTAGGTTAAAAGAATCATGTTGGACTAAAATTCATAATTATGTATATATATATAATATATATATAATGTTATTATAAAATATGATACAAAATTAAGTGGTCAATTATATTATGCGTGTCATAAGTATTAAAGTGTCATTGAAATAAAAGTGTAAATATTATAAGATGTATTTATAATTTCACAAGGGACAAAATTATAAATACTTAATAGTTGATTATTAAATCAATTATAAAGAGGAGTTATGGTTTCAAGAATTAGGTTAACTTGTTTTTTTTTCGTTCCAATCACATAACTTTGCAACATCAAGATTTAAGATTTTTAATCTATCGATTAATTCAGGTATGCTCCCGCATTCAATTTATTTATTTTATTATTTTGGATGATTTGATATGTATAAATCTTAGGTTTATATTCGTATTAAAGATTATTTTTTAACTAAAACTTTAGTAGGTTGATATTGTTATTTGCAGTGAATTTATACTTTTTTAGAATATAATATACAAATTCATCTATATATATAAATATATGTATTCAGCATTTTATATTCGCCCCTCTATACCATGTATTAAATAAAAATTCAATTAAATATGTCTACATATTATAGTTAAAATGTAAGATAAAACACTAAATTACTAAGATTATATTCCTCTAGGTTTCTAATTAACAATTTTCCAATAATTTCTCATTAGAGTTGAAAAAATGTAAATTCTGATTCCTACGTTAGAATATCCCTCTAAACTATAAAATACTTTTCTCTGTATAATTTTATGCTATGATGCTAAAATAAAATAAGTTTAGTGTTTATATTGAGATAATGATTTTTATATAATAATTTAAGGAAAAATATTTTTGAATATATTCGAGTATTACAAATAATTCAAATTCCATTTAACTTGAAAAATATGTTTAAAGTGATTCTAAATGGTTATGTGTTTTTAACTTAATAAAATATTTTTAAAAATACCCTTAAAGTCAAAAAAATAACCATATAGGGGTGGGGAGGGGTAATCGCCCTCACCCCCGAAGAATTTTTTTTATTTTTGTCCCCCTATTTAAATTTTTTTAAAAAATAATTTTTTTTATGAATTTGACCCCCTACTTTTAAATATTTATGTTTCCCCCCCCTCAACCACAAATCCTGGCTCCGTCCCTGGTTTAAGGATAAGGTTAGAGAATTAGAGGTAAAATATATTTTTAAAGCTTAAGATTTATGGTCTGAGATTTAGAATTTATGTTTAGAGCTTGGAACACAGAAATAGACACAAAATGAAACAAAGACTTTTTGTCGATAAAATTATCAATCAAATAATTTTAATTTAGGGTTTAAAATTCATATTTTTAAATAAATATGCAAGATATAACTATTGATACATCTCAAGTAAAAAGTTTTTTTCTCACAAACAAGCTTCTAAAGCTAACCCATATTCCATTAGGGGCTTAAACATGAATCCCTAAATTTCAAACCCTAAACTCTAAATTTTAAATCATTAAATCTATTCTCAAACCTTAAAACTTAATTACAAACCCTAAATCTTAAAATCTAACCTCTGAATCTTAAAAGTTATACCTTTGTAAAAATAAAATTTAAACCATAAATACAATATATATATATATATATATATCTCCTTTGATGTTGATGTCCACTTTAAAAAACGACAAGGCAAGATAGGATTTCATAATGTAAACCATGTTCTTACTGCTACAGATTCCTTGAAATTAAAGAGAACTCATCGTTTAGATTTGAACTAAAAACAAACTGGTTACCAAAAACCAGAGAATTAAATGTCTAAACCAGACAGAGAGGTTACCAAACTTCAACCAATTGCCAACCAGAGTTGAAAGAAAACAAGAAAGTTGGCAAAACCAACTTTTGGCTTTTGGCCATCTCTGTAGTTCTTGCATTACCAAGTTTATGTCCCCACGTAAATCTTTAATACAAAAAATTACAAGTGTTTTTGTTGGTTTTAGAGTTTGTCATGTTTTCAATCCAGTTGTTGGAATAGGTTAATCTGATGTTATTGAATGTTGTCTTAAAATATGACATAAGGTTATTTGGAAAATACATCATACATCCTCAGTATTTTTTTATTTTTATAAACGTCTTAATTTTAAGATAGAATTTAAATTTAAATCATAATCTTTCATTTTAGTCTCTATAATTAGGCGGTTATAAAAAAAAAAAAAAAAAAAATTATCGCCGATGTACACGATAATTATTATTACTCTAATAAATAAAAAAAATATTAAAAGAATATGTTAAGGGAATAATATACTTATTATAATGTACCAATGGTAGGAGAAAAAGATGAGTCTACAAACGAGCGTCGAATACCTAAGCTATGAATAAGGTTTTTGGTTAAATCTGATATAATCTGATATTTTAAGATGTTTTATTTAATCAACTTAATTTTAAAATAAAACCCTTAATAAAATGAAAAGCTAATTATAAAAATAAAAATAGAGATAGAACATTATAATAATTATTTTATTTTTATTTGATAAAATAGAGAAAATTGAAATATATATAAAGAGAAATATTATGTCAATTATATTTAAATATTTAGACTAAAGTTAAATTAAAATCTCAAATTAGGTCAAATTATATATTTTCACTTTTAATTCAAACCCGATATTGTCATTAAAAATCAAACCCAAACTCATTCTAAACTCGAATTTTACATTAAAAATAATATCATCAAATCAAATCGAATAAAAACGTTTGAATATAGGTCAAATGGTCATTCCTGCTTATGCCTAGTTGGAACTATTATTATTTTTATTTACGCTTTATTCTATAATTTAATTATTTATTTGAAAGTGGATTTTTTATGTAATAAATATAAAAATATAGAATATGTATACGAATTTATATGAAATAGCTGGAAAAGTAGGTGGGTTACAATTAACAAGGTAGTTCAGATGGACCCGACAGGTGAAAGGGAGGGATCAAGAAGCCAGACAGTTTATGCAGGAAATTAAGGATGCATAAAAATTTTCCAAAAATCCAAACCCAATTCGAAATCCGAAAAAAAATCTAAAAATTTTAATATAATTTTAAAAAAAAAATTATAACACATGTTATGATTTTGAATAAAATTAATAATCAATTGATTATTTATAAATGTTATGTATTAAAATATTTTTATTTTTTATTTTGATCATCAAATAATTTTTTTAATAAAAATGCCATCAATATTATTTATATATTTTTATTAACATCATTTATTATTAAGAAATTACCAATGATGTTAACATTGTATTTTTATTTTTCAGATATTTTCTGTCCTTTGCAACTTGTGTATTGTATTTCAATAAATTAAAATTGGCAATAAAATAGTGGCATGTTTGATTCAGGTGGTCTAAATTCGAACATTAAATATGTATATATTATTAAAAAATTAAAAATTAAATAAATATTAACTTACTATCATATTAATATATTAAAAAAATAGCATGTAATATTGTTTCCTTTTTTATTTGTCTGAAATCTACATGTAGTATGGTTGACTTTACTTTTCCGTCTTCACAGTGGTGTTTTAATATTTTCATATTGCCAATCAATTTAACTTAAATATTTATTTTGATAGAAATTTAATAATTATTTTTCGTTGGAATAAAAAAATAGTTTATTTTCATCGGGTCTCGACTCGATCTAATCCAATAAAGACAGATTCTTTATATTAAAAAATTAAATTCAGTGTAGATTATTAAAAAGATAAAGTTGAGCGGTACAAATTCAAGTTTAGGATAAAAAATTCTTCACCTAACGTAACCTGATACATATTATATTTTTATATATCGTATTTAATATTTTTATAATGTTTTCGGAACAGATCATGTTTAGCAAAAATTTTATTAAAATATTAAGATCAAATTAAAATAGAGTTATATTTTTTATTATATCAGAGTGAGACAAGGATAGAATATATTAAAATCGGGGCAAATTAAATTCATGACGGATAATTTTAATTTTAAATAAAGGTCGAAATGATAAAAACCCACCCTTTTTATCATCCTTACTCCTAACTCAGTGGTCGGAAATTAGACTCTTTTAAACAAGGGATCTCGAGTCCAAGCTTCGACAATCAACGTCGAAGCCACATGGGGTGGGGCAATCGCCTCCCACCCCCGAAGAATTTTCTTTATACATTTTTAACCCCTATTTAAATTTCTTTAAAATTTAATTTTTATGAATTTGCCCTCTACTCTTAAATATTTATGTTTTGCCTCAAAATCCTAAATCTTGACTTCATCCCGTCGACAATGTCATTTTTTTTTCATTTTCATTGTCTAATATGATGGTTGCTTAACTTAATTATTTTTTCTAATCATTTAAAAAATCATAAATAAATTAAAATTTTAAAAACATAAATAAAAAAAAATATTCGAAGATGAGAGAGATTATTCTTCTCTGCACTCATTTGGTTTACTCCTTTTTTTACGCTGCCTAATCGATGTGAAACCCAATTTTTAATTCTCAAACCATTTTCAAAAGTGTGTATTCATCCAATACAAAGTCAATTTTTTTAGCTTTTGCATGAAAAGAAAAACAATTTCGCATGGAAAACATTTTTTTGATTGATATTACACTTTTAGCTTTAATATTTTTTTAATATTAATTGGTTGTTAAACTATGGTTAGGGGCGTATATGGGTCTAAACCTGCCTAGGCCATGGTCTGCCCCATGCTTAAAAACATATCGTACACATGCAAAATTAGAGGGATATATAAATAATATTTAGGACTTAAATCGAAGAAAAATAAAATTAGAGGTGTCAAATTGATAGAATGTTAAAAGTCCTGTCTGAATTGAGAGAGTTGTTTCAATGCCAACGTCGTTAGAGTTCTCTTCATCGTGGAAAACGATAAATTTGATGTCGATGAAGAACTCTTCGATGAGCTTTTTTTAAAAAAAAAAAATTATTTTTCATCGAAATAAAAGCTTGGGATGATATTGTTTAAAGAAGACGGATCTATAATAAAAATTAATAATAAAAAAAGTTTAATTTTTTTTAGTTAAGAAAAGGATCAAAGTGATGTCTTTAAAAAGAAATAAAGGATTTTGAGAGATTAGGGGTTGAAATAACTGATTTTTTAGTGGGCAAAGCTAAATTATAAAAGGATGAGTCTACAACGGATGTCGAATATTTCTGAATATTATTAATGTTGAACACGATTGAATATTATTAAATTAATTAATAAAGATTAAAAATTTTAAGGACTTAACATATAATTATTAATTGTATGTTGAGTCTACCACTCTTTATTAATTGCACATTGAATCCTTTATATATTTAATTTTTATTAATTAATTTAATAGTGTTCAACGATATTCATCGATATTAGTGTTGTTTAACAATGTTCGACGCAAGTTGTAAAATTTTTCATTATAAAATTAGAAGAAAATATTGTCAGCAAATGAACATGTGTGCTGCTCAACAGAACTTCTGACATTCTCTCAATATGGTTCCTTAATTTTATTTTTCTTCTATTTAATCCCTGTTAGATAGGGTATTCATTGTCTGATACCGAATCGGATTCAATTTTTTGGATATCCAGGATTATGAATCGATGCTATAGTAATTCATATGCGATTTAAAAAAAAGAAGATATTTGCATGTCCAGATATTAAATATTCAAATATACGAAAAAATAATTTGGTTAAAATAATTTTTTAAATATGAAGGTTGTATTTATAAAAATTTTGGAATTTTGAATATAATAAATAACAAATTACTAAATACAACAAGATTCACAATTATAAAAGTTTCAATTTTTAAAATTTTTAAATATAACAAGCACCAAATTGTTAAATATAACAAAATTAATATTAATAAAAATTTGAATCTTTAGATTTTCGGATAATCCAAAACTTGAAATATTGTGATATGTATTCATCCAAAAAACTTAAAACGGATTGGATATCCGATATGAAAATAAAAAACGGATTGTATATCTAGATTTTTAAATCCGATCAATGAATAATCAGATCGGATCGACCATATCAAATATTTTTTTAACACCCTTATTGTTCGATGATCCCTTCACCAATATATGGTTTAGGTTAAAAATAGTTTGGTTTATTTATGTTAACCCAAATGATGATATTTTCCTAAATTCGCCGTCGAATACTCAGACATATAAATTTATTATTTTTCGATTTATTAACGCTCATATTAATTGTTAGACATAAGGTGTGAATATATATATATATATATATATATTAATCGTTAAGCTAATTTTTTTAAATAATAATTTACGTATTTTTTACTATTAATCTTATTTATTCAATTTACTAGTCTATCTCTTTTACCTAAATTTCCAAGACCAGAACTTAAAAATAATTTTTTCCCTAAAATTGTGTATCTTTTAATTATTTTTAAATGTATTTGGTCATAGTAGTGTTAGGTAAACTGTTTTCTTTTGCTTGATTAATATGTGATTCCTTTCGCATATACATGGTTTCAAGGTTTGTTGGAATTTGTTTATGGGTAAACAACATGATTGACCACTAAACTATTTTATTTTTATGTTCTAATCACTAAACTATCATTTTTTACAAAACTATCACTAATATTTTGGTCACCAAATTATTATATTTTGGATTGCTAATGATACCTTTTCCCTCTATTTTGGTCACCAAACTATTATTTTTCTGCGTTCTTAACAATGAGTGAACAAAAGAAGAAAAAAAATAATATTAATGACGATTTTATCAAAGAATAATATTTAACGATAAAAACAGAAAATCAAGAATAGTTTAATAATCAATTTTTCAATCTTAATATCCATAAAATTATTTTAGATTATTTCAAGTTTTTCAATCGTTTGGTAGAATTGCTTCATCAACTTAACTAAGTAGTAGTTGCATTAATTTCGACAATAACTTCAAATTAAAATATAATTTTGTTCCAAATTTCCATTTAATTGAATGTACTATATTTTTAAAAACATTTTTAATTATTTTATAAATACAAATTTAATGATGGAATTATTGATCAGAGACATATATTGAAAAATATATTCATACATTAATAAATATATTCCATGTATTATAAAACTGAGTAACTTCATTTTTTTTAATAATTAGTATTGATGTGAGGTGGAATTAAGTAGTGGTATAATGTTTATTTTAAGAGATTAGAGTTTAAGTATATTTATTGTGTATTATTAAAAAATTAAAATAAATAAATATATATTATTTTATAATTATTTTAAGATTATTAAAAAATAGTGCGATTTTAAGATTATTTTATAATCTAGGTTTAAACTTGTTTGTACGATGAGGCTGAGAGTAAAAGAACATATATTATCATAAAAATCACACTAAAATTTTTAAATAATATGATTTAAATGTGATGATTTGATTTTAATTTGAAATTCAAATTAAATTAAAATTGATTTAAATTTTAATTGAACCGAAAATAGGCTTGAATTGAATGGATCCGATCCAAAGATAATTCAAAACTAAAAAATATATTAAAATAAATAAAGATAGATAGGATGTGAACCATCGCACAATTCAACAAAAATCAATATACATATTATATAGAGTGATATATAGTGTGTAAAAACTTAACTCGGCTTTAAAACTTGATTTGAATCGATCGATCTCTTGTTAACCCGATATTGACCCAATTCGAGATCATTCAACCCGGAATAATTGAACTGATCTTAACCGAACTGAAACTCAAACGAACAAAAAATCAACTGACTTGACACGATTCCCGAATTAAAATTACTGTAAACCTGAACTAAAATAAAAAAATTAAACCAAACTCGAACCGATCGGATCTGAATTTAAACTGATTGTAGTCAAAATTGGATAAATTACCTTTATAACCATCGAACTTTATAGAGGGTTCATGCATATAACTTTTTTAGGATTCTTAAGGTGATTTATACGGGTACAATTTGATTATCCTCATCGCTCAAATTTAACAATCTTTATTTCTATCCTCATTTAAGATCCAATGATAAAAAATTTATTTTTATAAATAATTTCGATTATTCTTAATACTTATTTATTTAAATCTCCACAGTTTTTAAATATTTTCCGTTATACCCCTAATTAATACATATATCAAACGTACACGAATAAAATTACTTGATTTTATTATATAAGAGGGATATATATATATATATATATATATATATATATATATGATACAAAGTTTCATGTTTCTTATCAGAGATGGACACACACTTTATTTTTGGGATGGGATATTGTCCCTCACGATCAAGATATTTTTTAACCTTTGTTTTATATGAAATAAAATAAAATAAAAATTAAATAGAAATTTCTTTCCTCTTTTTAATAATTATATTTTGTTTTCAACCTTTAATTTTAGTTTTATTTATGTTATTTTTTATTTTTAATATTTTATTATGATTAATTCAAATTTACTTGTGTTACACATTTGAACCGCCCTGACTAGCGGTACTACCAACCCATAAATTAATAACTTATGATTTACGGTTGTCAAATGTTTATCAAATTTTGAATTTCATAGTTTGATCATTAACGTGATGAATTATGATAATATCAAAAACCATAAGTATATGTCGATTTTCTTTTAAAAAATACATATTTTAGGCAATATTTTTATTTATGGTACTATTATAACATATATTATTAAGGTAATTTTTATTATTTCTTAAACAATCCTATCTTTAATATAAAAAGTTAAACATGGCATAAAAAATATCTTTTATCATAATAATTTAAATGGGATTATAATTACCTTTTGGTTTAAAAAATATTATGGATTTTTATTTTTATATTAATAATTTATTTTAAAAAATTTATAAAGACGAAAAATATATAAAACCGAAATCTTTTTTTTCTTAAATCTTAATGATTCATATCGTTAAGATTTATTCATGTCACTAATTTATTAGCTTAGTGATATAATTAAAATTAAAATTTAATATTGAAAATAATATTTTTTTACTTTAATAATTTAATCAATATCAAATTTAAAATCCATTAATATCTAATATATTTATGACCCTATCTAATATTAACTCTTTACAGCTAAATATTTGAAATATGATAAAATAAATACTAAAATACAGCCCATTAATTGCAATTAAACTTTTATTTTTTTTACCCAAGTCCCCATCATCAACAGTTCTGTGTACCCCACCAACATTTAAAGTGTACACAATTTGAAAATAAAACAAACATAAAGCAAGGCTACTGGCCAGGCTAACCACAACCCTCCTTTAGTATACAATTTTTTTTTTATTTAGCTACCGTAATTATAATAGTATCTGTTTTAGAGTATATATTTTTAATTATTAGATATTGATCGCTCAATTATTATGTTGACAGTATTGGTACTCGAACCCGTGACTTTCAGGAACAACAACTATTCCTTCAAAGATGAGGTTAAAGATTTGTGTTTAAATTGATAATAGTTTATATATAATATTTTAAGATAATAGTTTGTTTATGTTTTATAATTTATATTTGATTTTATTATTGTTTCTTTTTAAAACAACGTGTTTAAGTTGATTTGCGATTTAAGAATTAAAATAATTATTTAAATCGAGATTTAAAATTAATAATTTAAATTTGATTTAAAACTTGAGATAAATTTTACTGAATCGAAATTGAATTGAATTTTAGTTGAACATAAAATAAACTCAAATTAATTTTAAACTGAACCAAACCAGAATTTGAATTAAAGATAATTTAAAATAAAAATATATTAAAATAAATAAATAATGATGAGATTTGAATTGTTGTACAACTTACCAAAAAGTCGAATATATAAAACTATATGAAGTTATATGTAGGGTGAAAAAAACTAGCTCAACCTAAAATCACGACTAAAATCCATCAAACTCTTGTTAACCCGATATTTATCGAATTCAGAATTAACTTTATTGATAGCCAACCGAATTGATATTCCGTATCGATACTGAACTAAAATCACTATAAAATTGATTTATAATATAATTAGACCCAAAATAAATCGATTACATTTAAATATAAACTAATTCGATCCAAAATAAGACAAACTAAAATAACATGAATCATATAACACATTTATCACCTCTCTCTTCCAGTAAGATGTGCCGTTTTCCACTGTATTCAACTTCTATCAATATAAAGTAATTTGGGTTGAATCAAAAGTCCATAAATGTTTTCAAGAATATGAAAAGGTACTTTTATATTAAAATCTAAAAATTAAAATGAAATAAAAGTAATTTTAATTTATATGGTCGATAGGATTTTATTAATTTAAAGATATATTAATTAATTAATAAATTAATAATTAAAAACGTATTGAGTCAAGATGTTGTTACGCGTTGGGATATATATCACCAGTTTCAAGAAGATGTGTAAAGATGATTATTTGATCTATATTCGATTGTTTTTAACTTATTTGATCCTATAGAGTCGTTTTTTATAAAAGAATAAGTTTATGTTATTATTTTTAAGATGAGGTCGAGCTTGATCGAGTTTTAAAACTGAAAAATACTTGATATAAAACAATAGTTTAGTTTTTATTCTAAATACTTAAGTTTAACTATTATAATGCTTCTCTTTTTATATATATTTTTAATTATCTTCACATTTTGTATAATAAAAATAGAATAATTATCATAATGCTTCTCTTTTTTTATTTTTTCTATTAACTTCATATTTTATCAAATAAAAAATGAAACACAAATAATTTTTTTATTTTTGTTTGGTAAGGTCTGGTTTATGTTTTTACTTTAAAATTCGACCCAGAATCAAGTAAAAAGTTTAAATTTTCAGGTCAAATGTGAGCCAATTAAAAAATCTGACCTATAACCATCCCTAGAGATGCGCTTATGAATCAAAACAAAAATAAATTATTTGTTTATTTAATACTTGGATGTTATAGATAAAAATAATTGAAAAATCAATATAATATAATTCTTTTAAGTATCATTTGAGAATTTAAATTAAAATTTTAGTTTCTGTATTTCTAATTAATAATAATTGTTAGTTTTATTAACAAAATTACAAGAAAATTCTATAAAAGTTAAATTAGACTACTCATGTAAATAAATTATTTTTGCTAAATTCATAAAAATGCATAAACTAACCATTAAAGAGTAAAACAAAAATAATATACGGAAGGATGAAAACCCAAAAAAAAAAAGAATAAAAACAAACATTAATGTAGTTATGGTAAGATAAACAACAACAGTAATCTAAAATTGCATAAAACGACGATGACACATTGATAAACTGATTTTACTATAATTCAATTATATATATATATATATTTTTTTGTTTTGTTTTTAAAGTTTTTCCTGATTAATCCGGACCGACTCGTATTGTACACCTAGTTTTGGAGGGTAAGTCTCCCAGTAAAGATTTTTTACGTATATAATGTCTCGAACATAAAATTTACTTAAGTAAAACTAAATTGCTTACTACTTGGACCAACCCTTGTTGATTTACTATAATTTTGTTATAATTTATATTCATGATTACAAGAATCAATATAATAGTTTAAATTAAGAATAGATAAAAAAATAAACAAATAGTAATTAAAAAAGAAATATTAAATCCAACACTAAAAAAAGACAATATATATATATATATAATGTGAGAGTAGTGAAAAAATCTACCATTTTTCATTAGAAAATGGAAATATTTATTAATTAAAATAACAAAAGAATTTAAACATATATAAATAAAGAATTAACAAGATAAAAAAATTGTTCAAGTGAACAAAAATATTTATCTTGTCCCACTAACCCTAATAGATTTTATGACATATTATTATAAATATTATTATAAATTATTATAAATATAATTGAGTTTAAGATTAATAGGATAAAAATAATTTTTAAAAATATTAATTTATATTATAGATATTTATGAAATTTATATAGGTTTAAGGGTATAAGAAGCCTTTAAACTTTTGACAAAAAATCAATTAAGCTTTTAAATTTATTTTATATTCAATTAAACCTTTAATAGAAAAAATTAATCAATTAAACCCTTGGACCCATTTTGACTATTAAATTTTGATAAAATTTTCTTCAGATCTCATGGACACATGATACATTACAATTCTATCATATTTCATTTAAAAAAATCAAAAAGAATTTTTTATAAATTTTATAAGTTATTTTAGAATATTTAAAGTCTTTTTTAATAAAATAAAAAATTCTTAAAATATCAAGTGAAAACATTATGACACGTTGCACTGTAACAATGAATCAAAAAATTATTTAAAATTTAATGATCAAAGAACTTAATTGATTTAGATTCTTAATTTAAGGGCTTAATTGATTCAATTTCTTAATTTAAAGACTTAATTGAATGAAAAAAAAAATCAAGAACTTAATTTATTTTTTTATAAAAAAAAATCAAGGGCTTTTTTGGAACAATAATTCAGCTCACCTTCCCAACTACCTCCATTTGATTCACATTTAATGCCTTATCAGATAAACTTTGTTGATGGGCAGTTATGGCACTAGAAAGGGAGACATCCCTATCATTGAAAACAAGTTTACGGTAAAATTTATAAATAGTTATTAAATTATTTTATACTACAATAAAATTTTAAATGTTAATTTATTCATTAAAATTTACATATTAAACGTTTTTAGTCACCCTTTTATTAATATTTTGATAACGTCTATTTATCAACGAATGAAAGATTTTTCTTAAACTTAAGTGATGGAAAACTCTATCAATATGTGAGAAAAAACGTATTAATAAAAAAATTTCATTCATCAACGGAGAAAGAAGATCAATGATAAAAAATTATAATTTTGGTTAATTCGTGAACTTTGAAATTTTCAACAAAATAGAGGTTGAATCTAGATTAAAGGGCGGAACAGAGTGACTAGTAAAATTTAGGACCGGAAAGTTACCCTCTACTATCTTTTAGGGTTTAAGTGGCCAAAACATTTAGTGCCTAAACTTTAGTCATAAAAAAGTTTAATGTTTAAACTTCAATGAGTAAATTAAATATTTTAAAATTTTAATAATAAAAATAGATTTAAGAGTAAAATTCAGTAATAATTTATCTAGTTTACTCTTAAATTTTTAAATTATAAAAGATTATTAAATTTTATATTTTATTACAAAATAAATATTAAATCGTGTGATGCCATTAACAGGTAATCAACATATTGGTTGAAATGTTTACTTAATTAAAATAATATATTATTCATTAAAAATGGTTATTGAATTATTTAATTAATATAAAATAATCATTAATCTATTTAATTATTATAAAATATCATTGATTTATTTAATTTTTACGAAATAATTTATTGTTATAAGTTAAAATACATCTTGTAATTGAACTCAAAAGACTTTATTAACGTTTTAAATGAAGGAATAAAATAGTTTTTTTAATGTTTCTAAAATCCCATTTTACTGAGATGATGTAATTCGAATGCAGTTTAGGTTCAACACGCACGGTCCAAGACACACACATCAAGCACAGAATCGTTTAGGTTCACCGATTATTTGAATTCGACTCGATTTATTTACGACGCTCTTAATTAAAACATAGATCAATTTATTAGCCTCACGAAACACGTGCATCTTTTGTTGTCCAATTTAAATTAGCGAGTTTAGAGTTTAAAATTTAAGGTTAAAGATTATAGTTAGGGTTTAGATAATTAAGGGTAGAGTATATTTTTAAGATATAGGGTTTAAGATTCAGGATATGAAAATTAGGGTTACAGTTTAGAATTTAATTTTAAAGATCTTTTAAGGTGATGCATAAAAAGAAACATATCAGGGGGCGAAAATATTTGTTCATAATTTATTATTCTCTTAACATGAACAAAAGTCTTTTATCCATAACCGTGTCTCCTTTTATGTCTTACCTTAAAAAATACTAAAAATTAAATTCTAAACTCTAACATTAATTTCGACACCTTAAACCCTGAATTATATACCTTAAACAATATACCTTAACTCTAATCTTTTAAACTCTAAACACAACCTCTAACCTTAAACCATAAACTATAAACCTATTATTTTAAAGTTAAAAATATAATAAAAAGTATATAATTTTCATCCTCTTACACGGCAACAACTCTTAATATTTTCATGTTTATATTTTTTAATCAGTTTTATAAATTTAAATTAATTAAAAGTCTTAAATTTTAGAGTAAATCATATAAATGTCCCCCGATTATTTGTCGACCAAAAAAATAAGTTAATTTAGTATTATTAAAAATTTATTAATCGATGATGTGATAATTTGAAGCTTAAAGTAATAATAAATTTAATTATTTATATTTATATGTTCAATTAATTTAGTTATATTTTAAATAATAATAAATTTATTTTTTTATTTACTCATTCATCAATTTGATCCTATTTGAAATTAAAAGTTATTTAATAACTTTTGGAAAAACAAAGATCATTCATTGATTACTGAAATTTATACTACTAAATAACAATGGTGATAATAATAGTGACAAAAATAAATTATACATAGATAGTGACTGTTTATCTATTAATGATAATATGAAGTGCATATGCATCTTAAAAAACATATGTATATATATATATTACTTAAATATAATATAAGTAAAAACTATAACGGTAAATATAATAACATAGTAATTATTAATAATATGATAAATAAATAATTTTATTTTTTACGTTTTAAATCTTAAATCTTGACTCCAAAAAAATATACCTCTATTCCTAATTCTTTAAACCTTAATCATAATTTTTAACCTTAAATTTTAAATCTACTAATTTAAAGTGAGGTACGATAGAAACATAATTAGGGGTAAATAATTTGTACATATGAAATAGGATGGAGGAGTTATCTGACAGATCGATTGAAGATTGGACGAAGCTATGTGAGGTAAAAAAGATAATTATCTCTCTCTTTTTTTTGTTCCTGTATATATATTTTTTAAAAAATATTTATAATTTTTTTTTATACTTTTAAATATTTATATTTTGTTCTTATAATTTCAAATCTTAACTTTGTCCCTAAAGAATCGAAGCATAAAAACGATATCTGAGTGGGTAGTTATATAAAAAAATTTAAATTGATGAATAAAAAAATTAAGCGTTTAATATTTTTTTTATAATCAGACAACTCTGTAAAAACACTTTACAGTTAAAAAATTATTTAGAGAAATTATATCATTAACTCTTCCCACCATGTCATCCGTAGTTCCAACAATCAGATTCACACATCATATCATCACTTCTTTTTTAGTTGTAAATTGTAATAGGTGAGTATGTGGTTATTAAACAATTACTTAAAGATGAACAATCTGATTTCATGAACCACGGATAATATAGTGAATATGGTCCATGATATAATCTCTTAATTATTTATATAATTTACCCTATTTTTTAAAATTAAATTAGAACAGTGAATAAAGTGAAAACTGGTAAAATTTTGACGGCTGAATTTTCCCCCCTCTAGAAATGGAACCTGGCCTGGGTACAAAATTTAGACTGGACAACCGGCAATACTTTTTCAAATGAGTTTCCACGCGGTTCAATGGTCGTCTTGTGTGAACCCACCTCGGAGAATTTGGTGTTTGGTTGTGGTGGTTCCAGAAAGTATCGTTTAATTTTAAGCAGATTTCGAAAAATAAGAATCTTCCCTTATTTGGTTACATCACAAACGGGGGCGGTAGCTTACAAGTTTAAGAAACCCAGTTGGCAATCCAATTCAACCATGCAAACCTAACAACGTTGAATAAAGCCACTAAGATCTAATCAGATCACCACTTTCACAACATAAAATCCATTTATTTAAATAAACCACAACTTAAAGTTCATTCATTTTCTCTCAATTCATGTTTTTCTGGTTTCCATCGTCTTCAACATGAAGATAAACAGACTGTGCTTCGTTTTACCAGCTGAGTTCAATGAAATCGCCTCTTTGGACTACCCCAAAGCGGAAAAACATGTTAAAAAGGGGAACAAGAAACACCCACACCGGGATTGTGGGAGACAGGTTCTTGGTTTCGTCGGGGAGGCCTTGCACCGGCTTTATGAGTCTAGATGGGTTCATCTTTGTCATCAAGAGAAGAGGAGGAGACAGCAATCGAGTGTGTTTCATGACCTGGAAGGAGTTCAGATGTCGGAGAAAGTTGGCGGAGAGAATCCGAGGATTTTTAGCTATGCTGAGCTCTATATAGGCTCGAATGGGTTTCATGAAGATGAAATTCTTGGGAGTGGGGGTTTCGGGAGAGTTTTTAGAGCAGTTTTACCAAGTGACGGAACAGTGGTTGCCGTGAAATGCTTGGCGGAGAAAGGGGAGAGGTTTGAGAAGACTTTTGCGGCGGAGCTGGTGGCGGTGGCTCATCTACGCCATAGGAATCTTGTTCGGTTGAGGGGTTGGTGCGTTCATGAAGACCAGTTGTTGTTGGTGTATGATTATATGCCAAACCAAAGCCTGGATAGAGTACTGTTTAGGAGGCCGCAAAACACGGGGGCACCGACTTTAGACTGGGATCGCCGGAGGAAAATTGTCGGAGGCTTGGCGGCTGCTTTGTTTTATCTCCATGAACAATTGGAGACTCAAATCATACATCGCGACGTAAAAACAAGCAACGTGATGCTCGACTCGCAATACAATGCCCGGCTCGGCGACTTCGGGTTGGCACAGTGGCTGGAACATGAGCTCGAGTACCAATTCAAGACACCGGCGACGAAGAGACATCAGTTTCGTTTGGCTGACACTACGAGGATCGGTGGCACAATCGGTTACCTCCCACCGGAGAGTTTCCAGAAACGAAGCGTGGCGACGGCCAAATCCGATGTTTTCAGCTTCGGGATTGTTGTTTTGGAGGTGGTTTCAGGACGGCGAGCGGTGGACCTTACATACCCCGATGAACAAATCATTTTGCTCGATTGGATCCGTAGATTGTCCGACGAGAAAAAGCTTTTACATGCAGGGGATAGTCGACTTGTAGATGGTTCTTACCGGCTAGCTGATGCGGAAAGGTTCCTTCATATAGGGCTGCTTTGCACTCTCCATAATCCATTGTTGAGGCCTAATATGAAATGGGTTGTTGAAGTTCTTTCCGGTAATATTTCCGGCAAGCTTCCGGCTTTGCCATCATTTGAATCCCACCCTTTATACATCTCTTTGTCATCTTCTTCCAACACTAGTGGAAGCAAGAGCACCGCCAGTAGCAGGTCATACACCCCCACCGCCACCGCCACCAGCTTTGACATTACGGTCTCATTTGCTTCATCCAATTATGTGACTGCCACTGAAGAAACTATGTATGAAACTGCTGAATTTGGAATCAATGGTTCCGGTTTATCCCGCACTAGCAGTTGTCGACGGAAAAACTTCCTTATGGTCGAAACTCCGAGGGAAATACCCTTCAAAGAACTCATTGTTGCCACTGATAATTTTGCGGATTCGCGGAGGGTGGCGGAGCTTGACTTCGGAACTGCTTACCATAGTTTCCTTGACAACCGGCATCACATTCTTGTGAAGAGGCTTGGCATGACTAAATGCCCTGCTTTGAGGACAAGGTTTTCAAGTGAACTCCAAAACTTAGCGAGGCTCCGCCACCGGAATCTGGTTCAACTCCGTGGATGGTGCACTGAACAAGGAGAGATGCTCGTCGTATATGATTACGCGGCGAATCGACTGTTGAGTCACCTCCTTTTTGACCATAACAATATAAGGGGCGGTTCTGTTTTGCAATGGAAACACAGATACAACATTATCAAATCCCTTGCTTCGGCCATTCATTATCTTCATGAGGAATGGGATGAACAAGTCATCCATAGAAACATTACCTCTTCAGCCATCATTCTTGATTCCGAGATGAATCCGCGGCTTAGTAGTTTTGCTCTCGCTGAGTTCTTAGCAAGAAGTGATCATGGTCATGGCCATCATGCAGATACGCACAAGCACAATTCTGTTCGAGGAATTTTCGGTTACATGTCACCAGAATACATGGAATCTGGAGAAGCAACCCCAATGGCTGATGTTTATAGCTTTGGAGTGGTGGTGCTTGAGGTGGTCAGTGGACATATGGCAGCTGACTTTAGGCGGCCGGAGGTATTGTTGGTGAAACGGGTACACGACTTCGAGACACAGAAAAGGTCACTCGAGGAATTGGTTGATATTAGGCTGAATGAGGAATACAATAATGAAGAACTCTCGAGACTGACAAAACTAGGAGTTGCCTGCACACGATCTGACCCGAAATTAAGGCCTACCATGAGGCAGATTATGAGCATACTGGATGGGAATGACAAAAGCCTCATTGTAGAAGGGCAAGGAAAGGAGAGTAGGGAGGAATGGAAACAGAGATATGCTTGTTCTTTGTCATTGGTTAGGAGAATCCATGCTCTGGGATTACATTGAAACTCACTCATGTACCATACAGGAGAAGCAAGTTCTCGTTTGCACATGTTTTTCGTTGCAATTTTCGTTTCGATTAATGTATTGAAAAATGAGATGATAATGTTGTATATATATAGTATGGCAATGGTTAGAAAGTTCTTATGTTCATAATCCATGCCAGTTCTGATACATTTCAAGTACAAATTGCAAAAGCTCAGACCATTTCTTACCATATCTACTGCAATGAACTGTGATGGCCGTCTCGTATCAAACAGACCTAGCAGAAAATCGGTACTAAATCATTTCGTCGGTATGGCCATCTCGAAATTTTATCATTGGAAAGAAAACTGTGATGATATATATTACATGATACAGCAAAAACAGTTTAATCAAGTGATCGAGATGTCTTAGTTATATGAACTCTTATTCTGACCTCATCCAGACGTAGCAGAAATTCTTATCCCAGTCCATTTCTTCTGCAAGATCAAATGGGGAATTACCAGAAGAATGATAAGTATAATTGATTATAGAAGCTACTCAGAAATTTAAGTTATATTGAGTAGAACATTTTATACTGAATCTAGTCCGGCTAACACATGCAGGGGATCGTTCCCGAGCAAAAGTTTCATTTAATGCCTTCATCATGTCTTTCTTGTAAAGTTTTCTACCACAATTCTTATCAAGAAACAAGAATGCTTCAACCGTAGTATCGAAAGTGGCCTCGAGCTTGCAGTGACTCCATCTGCAATGATAGTAACTCAACATGTTATATGTTCTTAGACAAGGAAAAGAAAGAATAATAAGTTCACTGTGGATACATTATCAAGAATAATAAGTTCACTGTGGATACATTATCAGGAGATAGATGAGACACAGAAGCACAATGAACTCGTTAAATCGTATCCCCTCGCTCCCGCCAATGTCACATGAACGAAACAAATCCTCAAGCTCCTCTTTTATCAACTGAAGTTGCAGTTTCTCCAAGCATGTATTCAGTTCATCACGACCAATAGTTCCATTGGAGTTCATCTAGAGGAAGAGAAAAGAGGAGAGTCAATATATGGAAAAAGTTCAAGACAAAATCATACCGGGAGCTTAAGATTAAACTTGTTGCAACACACCATACTGCTCGAACATGCCTTTGAGGTTTTTGAATCCATGCAAGAAGTGAGGGAACCTCCAGAAAATGCTGTCAATCGATTTGAAGTTAGAATGTCCTGATGAACTTCTCTCCATTTCCATCATTTTCCTTTCAAGCTTTGAATCCAGCTTCTTTTTACTTGTTTCTTGAACAATTGCAAAGCATACTTCCAATTCTACTGGACAAGGACTTCAGAGGAGAAAAAGGATAACATTTCTATCCTGCTTTCCCCAAATGTAGCATAACATATCAACAACTTGTGCCTATCCCTGAATTTGTTTTTACAGCATCTTATACTAAAAATGGTTGTTTGTTTTTCAGTTTTACGAAACAAGTCCCTCTCGAACCAATCTATAATTACTGCAGAAATGTAGAGCAAACCAGTTGGTGAGGAGATCCCGGGACCGATCCTAGTTGCATACATCATAACTCAGCAGCACTGATGCAGAAGGTAAATACAATAACACTTGGAATTAAAAATCTATACATAATAACTACACTTTGTGCCATTTCCAAACCAACATTCAACCTATGGCTGGGTAGCAGAGTTGCTGTGGTAGGCTTAAGGGGATAGCAGTAACCGGGGGACGATTCAAAGATTCAAGGGGCTTTGTACGATTTATAAAAATAGACCCTTAATTTTAAAAAAATGTATGCTAACTTGTTTTGTACATGGTAGAACGACTTTTGAATAAAAATGGGTCTAACTTCGAAGATTAGCTCGACAGAATCAAGCCTATACCATCATGAAATCCATATATAACATATATAAACATGACAAGATACTAATTGATTTCTGAATCAGATTGAGGTTCAAGTTAACCCTAGAAATAAGTGAATTTTGAAGAATTCCATCAACTTCCACACACTCTATACTGAAGAATTGCAGACTAGACTACCAGTACAGTATTCAAGATAAGTAAAACAAAAGGGTGTAAAATAAGTCAATCCACAAGCTTCAGCTTTACATAAACATGAATTTGACAAAAGAAGACATGTAAAACTTACAATATCCAGAACTTCAATAACATTAAGCTATATATGTAAACAAAATATATCAAAGAAACAACAAAAGAAGGAAAGAAAAGAAGAATGAAAACAAACTGATTGAAGCTTCAGTTGTTGATGATGAAATGAAAGTGGTTCTTTCAACAGATAATGGAAAAGTAAAGTTGTCAAGTCAACAAGGAATGATGAAGGGAAATTGTAGTTTATCCCACACAAACGGAAAAAAAAGAGGATCACCGGAGGAGAATTGGGGTAAAAGATGGATTTTTTTTTAACCGAGAAAAGTTAAAATAAGACGAAATTATTAAAAAAATATAAAATTTTTAATATATATTAAAAATTTATACTTTTTAAAAAATTTAATATATGCTGATTTTTTTAATTTTCGAAAGTTTTAAATTTTTTATAAAAAATTTCATATATATTAAAATCTTTATACTTTTTATAAAAAATTTTATATATATTAAAAAATTGATACTGATATTCTTAAAATTATTGATATTTTAAAATTATTATTAAGAAAATTAAATAAAAAAAAAATACAAAATAGAACAAGGGTTTAAGGAGTCCGTCTCCGTACGAGAAAAGCGAAAGAAAAACCAGTTCAACAAATAATCCGAACAGTTGAAGCCATGCTCTCTCATTCTAACTCCACTAGAAAGCTTTGTCCGTTAATCTTTAACAAGCTTAAAGGTAATCTCTTTCACTTTGTCCATTTCCCACTCTCTTAATTGTAATTTAAATGTTTATTTATTTACTTATTTCTCTGAAGTTACCTGCAATGATCCATTCGCTCCATCATTTCAAGCTCTCTTCTCCACTCACATTGTTGGAGAAAAACCCATTCTTGTAAGTCATTTTAACTTCCTTTACATTTACAATTCATGGGTTTGTCCTTTTTATTTATCTTGTTCTGATAATTTGTTAATGTCATTGCATTGTTCCGATTACATTCGTTTTTGTCTGTTTTCATTTCGTTTTTATTGGATTCTTTATTGTGATTTTCTTTACTTGGTGGATTTGTTCTGGTTTGGATTTGAAAGCTTGATCATCTGATGTTCGTTTTTCTAAATTTTGCAATTCTAGTAAATGGGTTGAATTTTGTTCATTCTGTTGTGGTAGGTTAGGGATTTTGTACATTCGGCTTTATATGATCGCAACCATGGGTACTTCTCTCAGAGGTCAGGTGCTGTTGGGGTGCTCGAGAGGAGCATAAAGTTCAACCAATTAGAAGGTACTTTTAGAAGTTTTGGGATTTTGTTGCCTCTAAGCTCGTTAAGATGTATTTATTTGCAGTTTTTCTGCGGATTGATGCTAGATTTGAATAAAATCAGAACGAGGATAGTTAACTTATTGGTACTGACTAATTATAAATGATAATACAAAAAGCTATGCATCAAAGAATTTGATTGATGTGTTTACATAGCTTGGAGGCATTCAATATTGATCACTTAATAGCTTGATCTAGTTGCATTTCTTTTGCATGTGTCTTCGAATCTATGCACATAGATCTGTTTGTGCTTTTATTTTCAGAAGTATTGTTCTTTTCATGATCCACCATTGGCAAAAGAATTTCAAGAACTGCAATAGATAACTTTTAAGTTTAAGTTTAGTAGATGTGGTCGTTAGAAGGTTTATTTGTGTATGCTGCTCGATGGTTTTCTTGTAGAAAATCAACTTCCAACTTTGTGGAAAAATAAAATAATGTTGAAAAAAGAAAAAAAAATTTAAGCTTTTTGTGAAACGGAAGAAGAAACATAATTGATTTTCTGTCGTTGAATGAATGATTTTGTTTACGTAAGCTAATGCCTTTTTATAGGCTTTAGAATAAGACTTTGAATAGGATTAGAAATCCTAATTACTTTAGGCTTTTAATCCTATTAACTTAAAGACTTTTAATTCTACTAAAATTATCTCTAAGTAATAGATCCTAACTCAAATTCCTACCAATACTATATATATAATCTCACACTCCCCCTCAAGTTGGAGAATATATATTATATATTCCCAACTTGAATAGAAACTTGTCGAATGAAGCTTTTGGTAATGCTTTTGTAAACACGTCTGCCACTTGTTCTTCTGTAGGAACATAGGATAAAGAAGCTGTCTCATTAGTAATCTTTTCTGAGATAAAATGTCTATCAATCTCTACATGTTTCGTCCGATCATGATGAACTGGATTTCGAGCAATTTGTATGGCAGACTGATTATCACAAAAAATTTCAAACTTTTCTTCTTGGTTCACATCTAGCTCTTTCAGTAGCTTTAATAACCAAATTCCTTCACACATTCCCAATGCTAAAGCCCTATATTCTGCTTCAGCGCTGCTTCTAGATACAACTGTTTGTTTCTTACTTCTCCAAGTCACTAGATTTCCCTAAACAAAGGAACAATAACCACTAGTTGATCTTCTTTCAGTCAGTTCACCTGCCCAGCTTGAATCTGAAAAAATCTGAATAGAACTTTCTTGAGTCTTTTTAAATAGCAGTCCATGCCCTGGTGTCCCTTTCAAGTATCTCAAAATTCTAATTGCAGCTTCCATGTGATCCTCCCTCGGATCAGTCATGTGTTGACTGATAACATTAACTGGAAAGGCAATATCTGGTCTGGTTAATGATAAATAAATTAACTTTCCCACTAACCTTTGAAATTTACCCTTATCAACTTTATGACTTGAGTCATCTTTACTAAATTTTAATCCTGCTTCCATGGGAGTATCAACCGGTTTGCATCCTAGCATCCCAGTTTCATTAAGTAAATCAAGAACATACTTTCTTTGATTTATTACTAAACCTTTGCTCGACCTAGCAACCTCCATGCCTAGAAAGTATCTGAGTTTTCCTAGGTCTTTTGTTTCAAACTCTGTATTTAATAACCTTTTCAGGTGACTTATCTCTTCCTCATCATCACCTGTCAGAATTATGTCGTCCACATATACTATTAAAATAACCCTTTTATTGTTAGAGGTTATCTTAATGAAGAGTGTGTGATCTGCTAAGGATTGTTTATATCCAGCTTTCAGAATTACCTTGGTAAATCTGTCAAACCAGGCTCTAGGCGACTGTTTCAAACCATAGATAGATTTATTAAGTCTACAAACTTTCTGATCACCTTTTATCGACTTCAAACCCGAAGGTACTCTCATGTACACTTCTTCTTCCAATTTTCCGTTAAGAAAAACATTCTTAATTCAAGTTGATGCAGCATCCAGTCTTTGTTTACTGCCAAACTTAAGAGAACTCTAATTGTATTTAGCTTAGCTACAGGAGCAAAAGTCTCATTATAATCAATTCCATAGGTTTGAGTAAAACCTTTGGCTACCAATCTTGTTTTATACCTTTGTATACTACCATCAGAGTTGTATTTTATGGAGAACACCCACTTGCATCCAACTGGTTTCTTGCCCTGCGGAAGATCTGTAATGGTCCAAGTATTATTCTTTTCAAGTGCTTCAATCTCCTCTTCAACAACTCTTCTCCACTTAGAATCATTTAGAGCCTCCTCAATAGTGTCAGGTATTTGTTCTTTATCTAAGCAAGCTGTAAAAGCCTTGAAAGATGACATTAGATTACCATAAGCAACATACCTCTGAATGGGATGCTTTGTACATTCTCTTATCCCTTTCCTTTTAGCAATTGGTAAATCATCAACCTCAGGTAACGAGGAAGGAATCTCAGTTAGAACATTATCTTCATCATTCTCATTGGCAACTGAACTCAAGTCCAATTCTTGGTAAGTGTCAGATTGCAAAACAGTCTCTGGAATAGTTTTCTGTTTTCTAGTGTAAACTTTCAATTGCTTAGAGGGTTGAGGAGTTTGTGAGAGAGGTTTAGGTGAGAATTGAGGAGTAGTAACAATAGGTGAAGGATGAAGAGTTGTAGGTGTAGAAGTGGAAGAGTTATCAGGTTCAAATGACAAAGGATTATTAATAAATAAATCTGAAGAAGAAACCTGATTTCTGAGAGGCTGAAAAATATCACTATTCTCCCCTGATTTTCAGTTGAGTGGAAATAAGGTTCATGTTCAAAAAATGTGAGATCCATTGAAATAAATTTTTTTGAGGAGGATGGTAACATTTGTAGCCCTTCTTAAGTGAAGAATACCCTACCAAGACACACTTCAAAGATCTAGGGTCTAGTTTTGACACAGAGGGAGCAGAATCTTTTACAAACACAGTGCAACCAAAAACTTTAAAAGGAAGAATAGATGACAATGATTTAAAATTTGGGTAACACTTTAAAAAAATAGCTCTAGGTGTTCTATGTTGCAAAACCTTACTAGGCATTCGATTAATGAGATAGGTCGCAGTTAATAAAGCCTCGCCCCACAAATACTTAGGAGTGTTACTGGTGAACATCAAAGACCTAGTAACCTCTAACAAATGTCTATTTTTTCTTTCTGCAACCCCATTTTGTTGTGGTGTATCCACACAAGTGCTTATTTGCAAAATCCCTTTTTTGTTAAAAAATTCTCCCAATGACTTGGTAAAATATTCACTCCCATTATCAGATTTGAATATCTGAATTTTACATCCAAATTGGGTTTCTACCATATGATAAAATTTCTCAAAAACAGAGGCTACTTCAGATTTATCCTTTAACAAATATGTCCAGGTTATTCTACTATGGTCATCAATGAAAGTGACAAACCACCTACTACCAGTTACATTCTTCACTCGAGAAGGACCCCAAACATCACTATGAATCAATGAAAAAGGGTGAGATGGTTTGTAGAAAGATGGTAAATAAGATGCTTTTGTCTGTTTAGCAAGAGGACATATATGGCATTTAAAAGAACTTGGATTTTTATTAACAAACAATTTAGGGAATAATTTAGCAAGATAATGGAAATTAGGATGCCCTAACCTAAAATGCCATAACATTATATTATCAATTTGTCCTAAAGAAGTAAAGGAATAAGAAGTATTTGATATGGCAGTTGGTTGATTACCGAGAAAGACATAAAGACCATTTTGTAAGCTAGCGTTGCCAAGCATTTTCCTCGAATTCATTGCCTGTAAAAAACAACCAGATTCAGTAAACTGTAATGAACACTTCAAATTCTTGGAGAGTTTACTAACAGAGATAAGATTGCAGGCAAGATTAGGCACAAACAGAACATCTTCAAGCAACAAGTTATCATTAATGAGGATGGAGCCACTTCCTTTGATAGGAGAAAAAGAGTCATCGGCTGTTTTAATAGAACTTTTAGAAGATGAATCTAAAAAATTAAGGAATAATTCTTTGTTACCAGTCATGTGATCAGATGCTCCAGAGTCGATGATCCATGTTGATGTACCTTTAGAAGAAAAGAGTGCAGTAGGAGAACAAATATTTTGTATGCCTTTATCCTCCACGAGAACTAAATTTGTTTCACAGGTTACTGTCGAACCTGGAATTGCTTGAAAAAACTCCAATTCAACCGTTTGTTTTGTTGTGGGTAACATCTCAGAGGTTGTCGAAAGGAATCCCATTAAGAATTCGGACTAGGATCGATATTAGACTGATACCATGTAGAAAATCAACTTTCAACTTTGTGGAAAAATAAAATAATGTTGAAAAAAGAAAAAAGAAAATTTAAGCTTTTTGTGAAACGGAAGAAGAAACATAATTGATTTTCTGTCGTTGAATGAATGATTTTGTTTACGTAAGCTAATGCCTTTTTATAGGCTTTAGAATAAGACTTTGAATAGGATTAGAAGTCCTAATTACTTTAGGCTTTTAATCCTATTAACTTAAAGACTTTTAATTCTACTAAAATTATCTCTAAGTAATAGATCCTAACTCAAATTCTTACCAATACTATATATATAATCTCACACTTCTATAGAAGGTTATATTGCTAATGCTAGCATCAATATTTTGGCATGCTTTAGGAAGGAAAGCATATATGAAACACCTGGATAAGATCTATAAGCAGAGTGGCATTGCATGGTTCACCCCTGTGGAGCTTTTTAAGGTAATGCTCTAACAGACTTGGCAATAATATCATTACTGGAAATGGAGCAAAAATCTAGTTATTTTATTCATTTTTTAAAAGAAGTTTATTGTTCACAGTAACATAGCATTTATTTTTGTTTGACATTGCCACTTTTCCCGTTAATGTGTCGCATATGATATTTATGTTTTTTTTATGTATTTTAATTTAAGCTTTGTTTTCTTGTATTGTTTTAGATTATCGAGATTAAAGAAACTTGAAAGGCTCTTATAACCTTTTTTATTCGCTTTTTATGTCTACAAAGTTCACTAATTGATTTCATTAAGCATGGATGTCTTAGCAAAAGACTTAGAAGACTGATTTTCTTTCTATTCCCCACTTGAAGAATACACGTCCTTTAACAATATGTAATTGATTTCTATTTCTCTCTCTTTCCATTCTGTTACTTTGTTTAGTACTCTCTGTCTCTTTGTATAAATACATACAAACATGTATGCAACCATTCTTGTGTGCAAGTGGGTCTTGTTGTTGAATGTATGAATTTGTATAAGCTTGTGTATCTTATGGATCTCTTATTCTTCTTGACCATTAAACTTTTAAACCAAGCTTCATATATAGCGAAACAATTAACTACTTTTCCCTTTAGTGAGTTGTGTTGGTATAATTTTCTTTTTCCTTTATCTTGATGCTATGAGCTTTGTCTTCCTTGTAGCCATGGTATGCCCAGGGAATTGCTGAAGCCATACTGCGTACAACTAACCTTTCAGTTCCACTAAAAGTAAGTTCCTATATTCACTTGTAGAAACTAGGAATTTTCGGAACAAAGAATACATGTTCTCTGCTTTTTCTTATTTTAAATACATCGAGTAAAAGTCTTTTAAAATAAGCTAATTACAACAAACATATAATCTTATTGTAAGACACTAAGGAGTAACTTAGCTAGTCATCACTCTCTTATTCTTCTACTTAGATAAGAGTTAGAGTACAAGTTATATAAAAATAAAACTCTAATATAAATTAATTAGGACACTATATACTAATTAAACGCGGCTGCAATCTATAGTACACTCCCCCTAAAGTTGAACAGTGTATATTGTAGAGTCCCAGCTTGGATATGAGCTCATCGAAGTTAGCTCTTGGAAGAACCTTGGTGAGAATATTAGTGAGTTGTTTCCGAGTAGGAACAAAGTTTAGCTTCAGTAAACCATTACTAGCCTTCGTTGAAATGATGTGTCGATTTCTATATGCTTCGTTCTATCATTATGGACATGATTACCGACAATGTGGATGGTAGATTGGTCATAAATTTGCATCTTAAATTGTCTATTGAAGTACAACTCCAATTCTTTCGGTAACCTTTGTATCCATATTACTTTACAAATTCCATGTGCAAATTCTTGAAATTTAGCTTCAACACTGCTTCTTGAATCTTGAAGCAACTGACCATTTCTTGTGGACCTTCTGCCAGTCAATTCTCCTAATAACTAGCATCAGAAAAAAATTCTACATTTCGGTTTTAACTTCTTTTGAAAATCAAATCGTGTCTTGTTATTTTGAGTTATCTCAAAATTTTGTTTATTGCTTCAAGGTGCTCTTCTCTATGATCATTTATGTGTTGACTAACAATGCCTACTGAAATGACAATGTCTAGTCTAGTGAGGGACAAACAAATCAACTTACCAACTAACCTTTCATATTGTTTATTGATTGGAATTCTCATTTCATCCTTAATTTAAGTTAGGATTCATAGGAGTCTCGATTGATTTGTATCCCAACATATCAATTTTAGTCTTAGTTTTAAAAGGCGCGCCTGAGTCATTAAGAGGTGTAAGGCGCTGGAAAAAACGCATCAGAGGGTCGAGGTGAGGCGATACACAAGAGGCACATGCCTTTGGGCGCTTTCACCTGAGGTGTGAGGAGCCCGAGGCGTCGCTTCTTATTCCTGAAGCATTTTTTACATGTTAATCTTTGTTTTCTTCCTTTTTCTTAGTTTTTTATTATTAATAATATTATTTTGATTATTATTATATTTATTGTTAAATACTATTATTAAAACAATTGTTATTAGTTACATATATAACATACTTATTATTAATTATATTTTTATTAATATTAAATATTACATATTATTATTATTTGTTTAATATTTATTACTGTTATATTATTATTGTTATTGTTGTTGTTGTTGTTGTTGTTGACGACTCCCCTTTTAAATCATAATAAAATTATTTTCGTAAAAAAGGCGTCAATCTCTTCCACTACGAGACCATTATTACAATTTATTTTTTAGATTGTTTAAAATTTAATTTATGAATTTGGGATCAATTTCATTTTTAATTTATAAGTTATTATGTTTATAAGTACAAAATTGTTATATGATTAATTTATAAATTTTTAGAAAAAAAAGACACATCGTCTACGAAAAGCGAGTGCCTTCGCTTCTCACCTCTACTTTAGGAACCTATTACGTTTCGGAGCGTCTCGCGCCTTATCAAACCGCCTTTCACATCCTTATCAAACCACCTTAGGTTCAGATAGCTATTTTTTAAAAATATATAATATCCATTTTATTGTCCAAATTTCATATTTATGATTGTTTCTTAAAATATATTTAAGATTTAATCATGAGTTTTTGAAGTGCAGTAACATTTTTACTAAAACAACTTGATGCACCAAATTGGTAAAATTGTTCATTTAACCTTTAATATTGTTAAATTTTCAATTAATAAAATGGTAAAATTGATCTTTAGCTTCTTTGATTCAAAAAAAAAATATTATTTTGATTTCTAAAGTCATAATTTTTAAAATTTTAAATGCAACATTGTAGAATTCTTTGGCACTGGTTTAGCAACCATTTTAAATATGATTGGGAATATAATTAGATTTATGATTTATAAACTTTAATAAAATTCAATTTTGTCTTTGGGCTCTATTGACTAGAATATTTATTAACCTAAAATCCTTTAATTTCAATCTTGATCAAATCATTTTATTTTCCACTTCTATTATCCTATTAATAAATTAATTGTATTAATTGATTAATAATCATGTTGTAGTTTAGTGGTTACTCGTTAGATTGTATTAGAAGATATAGAGTTAGATTGTTATAAATTGTCTATTTAAACTGAATGGTGATATTTTTATTTAGTATGTACATTCTGGGATCATTGTTTTGTTTATGGAGGGAAACCTACATTTTGAATTGATTCTGCTTCTTATACTGTGTGCTCAGATATATGAAATTGGTGGTGGATCTGGAACATGTGCAAAGGGCATAATGGATTACATAATGTTGAATGCACCTCCAAGAGTTTACAACAGTATGACATACACGTATGCATGTTAACCATTCCTTATTTAGCTTGAATAAAGTGCAATCACTATATCATTCTATCCTAGTTTCTGTTACTTATGGATATATGCATGTGTGTGTAAGAAGACAATAAACACGTGAAAACACTAAACTCTTCCGAAGTTCCCTTCCTGAGCTTTTTTACATTGTTTTAAATATGAGAGAAAAGGGTCAATGTTCTGTATACAAGAAAGAAATAATATTCCCATTTTAGATGAGATCATAACTTTATCGAAGGTATCAATCAAATAAAGGTATTGGTGTGGGGAAGAAACTGATTTTTGATCAAAAGTATCATTCAAATAAAGGCATTTAGTGTGGGAAAATACTTTGATACACAAGTCTTTCAATTTTAGGATTTAAGGTTTTAGGTTAGGGTTTTGGGGTTTAGTGTGTATGTTGTAGAATTTAATGTTCATGGTTAGAATTTAGAGTTTAGGTTTTAAGGTGTTAGGGCCAGGGATTTAGGTTTTAGATTTTATAGTTTAAATATGAAGAGTTGTGTAATTCTTTTACACAGCTTGTGTATCAAATATAACCCTTTTTATGTTATCTTCAAGGGAAAATATTCTATGCATGGGAGATGGAAACAAAAAGTTTTAATAAGCGACTTAGTTTTAGGGTTTATAAGTTTAGAAGGTATGTTTTGCGATTAGAATTTATGGTTTAGTGGTTAAGGTTTAAGTTTAGGATTACATGGTTAGGGATTTAGGGCTTAACTTATAAACATTAAATTATAATCCTAAATTATAAATTCCAACCACAATCCTTAAATTCTAAACCTGTAAACCTTAAACCCTTTAACCTTAATCAAATCCCTAAATCCTAAAATTAAGACCCTAAATTCTAAACCTCTAATCCTAAACCTTTAACCCATAAGCCTTTTAATTTTAGGATTTAGGGTTTTAGGTTATGGTTTTGGGGTTTGGTGTGTAGGGTGTAGAATTTAATGTTCATGGTTAGAATTTAGAATTTAGGTTTTAAGGTATTAGGGCTAGGGATTTAGGTTTTAGATTTTATAGTTTAAATGTAAAGAGTTGTGTAATTTTTTTACACAGCTTGTGTATCAAATATAACCCTTTTCATGTTATCTTCAAGGGAAAATATTCTATGCATGGGCGATGGAAACAAAAAGTTTTAATAAGCAACTTAGTTTTTGGGTTTATGAGTTTAGAAGGTAGGTTTTGTGGTTAGGGTTTAAGTTTAGGATTACATGGTTAGGGATTTAGGGCTTAACTTATGAACATTAAATTTTAATCCTAAATTATAAATTCCAATCACAATCCTTAAATTCTAAACCTGTAAACCTTAAACCCTTTAACCTTAATCAAAACCCTAAATCCTAAAATTAAGACCCTAAATTCTAAACCTCTAATCCTAAACCTTTAACCCATAAGCCTTTTAATTTTAGGTTTTAGGGTTTTAGGTTATGGTTTTAGGGTTTAGTGTATACGGTGTAGAATTTAATGTTCATGGTTAGAATTTAGAGTTTAGGTTTTAAGGTGTTAGGACTAGGGATTTAGGTTTTAGATTTTATAGTTTAAATATGAAAAGCTTAATTTTTTTACACAGCTTTTGTATTAAATATAACCCTTTTTTTGTTATCTTCAAGAGAAAATATTCCATGCATGGGCGATGGAAACAAAAAGTTTTAACAAGCATCTTAGTTTTCGGGTTTATGAGTTTAGAAGGTAGGTTTTGTGGTTAGAATTTATGGTTTAGGGTTAAAATTTATGGTTTAGTGGTTAGGTTTAAGTTTAGGATTACATGGTTAGGGATTTAGGGTTTAACTTATAAACACTAAATTCTAATCCTAAATTATAAATTCCAATCACAACCCTTAAATTTTAAACCTCTAAACCTAAACCCCTAAACCTTTAACCTTAAACCGAATCCCTGAATCCTAAAACTAAAATGCTTGTGAAAACTTTTTGTTTCCACCGCAAGTGCGTGGTATAATTACCCTATCTTCAATTCCTTTATTTTTTTTCTATAGTTGTACCATGGTTTTACATAGCATTGATATAAAATTTTGCAGTTGAGACTACCAATAATCCAAATATCACCATTTAGCATACAATCACTAAAATTATCTAAGGTTGTGTTTTGGTTATTTGTATTTCTTAATTTAGCGTAAATAGTGTGATAAACCACATTTAATATGACTTTCATGATTTTTTTTTTAAATCACCGATTTGGTGGATGCCTTTTTAGTGATGATTTTGAAATTCATCTTTTTAAGTCCTTCCATATATGTAGGCATATTGAATTTTAACCAATTTGTGCATGGTGTTCATATTGTTTTCATAATTTATATAGCAAACTGAATCCAAGTCCATTCCCATGAATCCATCTTCTCAAACATAAAGAGAGTTCTCTACTTCATGTTGTTGTGTCAGATCATACTGACTTAAAGTTTTAAACTGCTATTGATTGATATCTCTAAAAACATGTCTGTTTCTCCTTGTTTAGTCTAATAATTATCAAGCTGTAATTACTTAGTACTAGTGATTTTTTTAATGAACTGATCACAGTTAAGTTTTTTATCTGTTCCTATTAATTTACCTGTTCAGTGAGTTACATTTTGTATTAATTATATAATTACTTGGTCTCTTATTTACTTTCGATTTGTAGAGGTCCTGCAGCCATGAATTTCATCATGTTGTTTTATTATTATTTTTACAGTGTATAGCCGTGTACATGAAAGTTCTCTATTTCCTGCAGCTCAGTGGAAATTAGTCCCGCTTTGGCTGAGATACAAAGACAAACTGTCGGAGAAGTTCGTAGTCACCTAGCAAAATTTAAAGTAGAACAACGAGATGCTATGGACAGGAGTGGATGGGGTAGATTTCCTTCAATATTGAACTTTTTAGAGTTATATTTTCTTTTTTGTTAATTGGAATTGGATTATATATGCATGATATTCAAGGATGATATGCAATGTGTTTGGTATGCTTGTTTTGCAAGATTCTGAGTAATGCCATTTCTGATGTTTCTTTTAGTCTTACTAGACTTTAAACTCATAGAAATGAATTATCATATATATCTTAAATTATTTGGTGTGCAAAACAGAGAGACAGAAAAATATTGTGTTTTTCTCACTCTCACTTTCGCTCCACACTGCTGTCACCTATCCAATATTCTGTAGTTTTTATGATTTATTATCCAAAGAATGAGAATGAAATTCATGGCATCTACATCGTATGATTCACATCCATGTTATCTTAAATTATTCACAGGAGATAAGTGTATCGTCATAGATGGGTTTTGTCTTCTTATGTTAGCAATCATGATAATAAGAACTTAATCTAGTTTTTGTTTTTAACAGGAGATGGGGAGCAACAACCATGTTGGGTAATAATGCTTGAGGTATGCTTTACCTCACTATATCCTTTGTCAACCAGTTCTTGTTACTTGAGCAAGGGTTAGATGAATTAAAATTGTTCAGTTTGCAAATTTGTTGCATCACATCGAAGTAAATATAGAAATAGGTATAGTATAATCACTATAATGAGCACCAACAAGTAACGGGGAATGATGTCTTTAAATTTACTCATTTCAAAAGGTGATCAATATAAATATATGAATGTAGATTTTGTTTATAGTGCTGGAGATGGGAATTGCTTTATGTAACCGGCAGTGGATATGATGATTGTCTGTCAAAGCTGATGGTGACACCAGCTGATGATAAATTGATATGAACAAATTGTTACTGTGCCATTTGAACAGCCTTTAGATCCCCTGTCATCTATATTAATGAATGATAAATCTATTTTACCTGCAATATCCTCATAGTTTCTGGGCTAACCATTTTATGTCCTGCATACCAAACCAAACCAAACCGAACTTACATGATTGATTTTTCAGAGGTGCTTGATAATCTGCCACATGATCTTATCTACTCTGAAAATCAAGTTTCCCCATGGATGGAAGTATGGGTGGAAAAAAAGCTCGACAGGTACCAGCACTCTTCAAATAATTTACCGCTTTATGTATTGTGTTACATCATGGCTTTTAAGAGAGAGAAAGATTTCAAACCAAGCTAATGTTAAATAGCACAGTTAAAGTGTTAACTTCACATTCTGTCCCATTGTAAAAGCCTACCATGTGGGTAACTACAAAATAACAAACAAGGAAATTGCAAAAGGGAAACTGGAAACTTGAATTTTAATCCCTTGTTTAGCATCAACTGAAACTCATAAACATCCAACTTAGAAAAAAATTGCACTACATGAAGATGGCCTACATATATAAAAAGCCATATGTACTTCAGCCTGATCCAAGGTGAGATAAAACCACTTAACAAAGATACCATGCTTGTAAGCAATCAAGATTCTTTTATTATAGATAAATTTTCTATCTGGAAAATAGTGACGAGAATTCATTGATTTTGGTCATTGTCGCATTGTGGTGAAATCATTATTTAGCCTTTATTGTTATCTACAACTTTGCTCATGAACAGAATTTAAAGGTGTTGATGAAATATCTTTTGCTCACTAACTACTGATTATAACTACCATGTACTATGCTTTAACAATTTTACCTAGTTGTTGACTTTAGGCATGCCCTGCTAGTTTATTTAAGCATCCATATATACCTCTATTAGATTCTAAAGTTGAAAGAGGAACATCCTATTTTACTCAAAGAACTCCTTTAGGCCCTACTTTTTTTTGGTTCTAAATGAACATATCTTTTGGTAAAGCTACTGACATTGCAAAGAACTAATATCTTTCGAGTACATCATTAGATGTGACGAAATCAATCATCTTCTGCTGACTCCCTTGTTTCATTGGTTTGCAGGGAAGGATTATCAGAATTATATAAACCTTTACAAGACTCATTAATTAAACATTGTGTTGAAATTATGGAACTAGATAAAAATAAAACCAGGCAAAACACCATTGTTTCAAAAGCTTGGTCTAAGTTGTTTCCTAAACCACGAAGATGTTGGCTTCCAACTGGGTGCATGGTAAGTAAACTGTTTAAAAGGTGATTTTTCTTCGATTCAAAGTTCAAACTACTCTTTACTATAATATTTCTTTTGATTTATGCAGAAACTGCTTGAGGTTTTACATGCAGCATTACCAAAAATGTCTTTGATTGCTTCAGATTTCAGTTTCCTACCTGATGTGAAGATACCTGGTGAAAGAGCTCCACTAGTCTCAACAAAGGTAGCTTCTTTATACTTTCTTTTCATAGTTGAAGTTGCTAGGGTTTGATCCCTGAAAACTGCAATCAAGAGTCTAGCACTCTTCCAACAGATCACAGGGCATTGCATATGATTTCGAACAAATCAGCATCCAGCTAATGCTTTACTCTTTTGGTTTACTTATGCCTGAGATCCATTGTGCAATTACTATAATATCAGGGTCACTATTATGAATCGAGACAATGCGTATAAACATAGTCAGATACTTGTATTGTCTTTAAGGTCATATTCTTTCTTTTGTTTCCCGGAAACTACAGAAAAAAGGCATGCTGCTGATGAATTTTCATTTGACACCATTTCTGCAATCTAGTCTAACCTTGTTCACCATTTCTATTTCCTCCAGAAAGATGGCCGTAGCTCAGATTACAGCAATTATCTGGATGCAAAGGTGCTTTTCTTTTTCTTGTTTCCTTCATTTGGTAATGTTGGTGTTTAGATGATATTATGTAAATGACATCATACATGATGTTTGTAGTTTTGTTCTCCAACTGGATGAAGATCTACAACTATGAAAAGTAGTACTAGTTTATTAATGGATTGTTAATAATTAAACTAAATGTTTCTCCCTACAATGCTGAAACCTGATACTTTGTAGGAATTTTCTTGGTAAAGGTCTTCGTCTTTACCGAAGAGTCAACAACCTTTCCCATATTCCAACTTCCAAGTGACAAACTCTAGAAACTGAAATGTCAAGGCGAACTTACATCTTTCCTTGTCTGTGAACCTTAAGCACCATGATGGAAATAAATCATAATGCAAGTTTATAGGATTTTGCTGTATAATTTCCTTCTCTTTAATTATTGTGTACCATCTTCCACAGGGTGATGCTGACATCTTCTTTCTTACTGACTTTTGGCTTTTGGAACCTTAAGCACCATGATGGAAATAAATCATAATGCAAGTTTATAGGATTTTGCTGTATAATTTCCTTATCTTTAATTATTTTGTGTACCATCTTCCACAGGGTGATGCTGACATCTTCTTTCCTACTGACTTTTGGCTTTTGGAACGCATCGATCATTACTGTTCTGGATGGCTGAAACTGCAAAAGGATAAATCATCCCCGCAGGGGAAAAAGAGGAGAACTATCACAGTAAGTTCACTTTTTATGATGTGGGATTTGTATTTCTAATAAAAAGAGTAATTTAGGAAAAAACTATATAAAATAGCGGCTGGCTGGGTTATTGTAAAATTTTGGAACAGTTGCAGGGTATATTGCCGAAACATATCGTGACTTGGGACCAACCGTACCGGCAATTCTCTGGGGGACCAATTAAAAACATAGCTAGTCTGGTTTGTTAGATAGATTTGTTAACCAAAATAGCCTCTGCATTCATTATAAGAGGGGGAAAATGCATCCAGACAATATTCCAATTTGTACCAGAGAAAATACAACTGTTAAATCTACTAATATCCCAGAAGACAATTTGTATTGCTTGCTTGTTTAGAATTTCAGGGAATGCCATAATATTGTTGACGTCAAGTTATGGTCTACCTGTAAAGTAGTTAACTTTTCAACAAATCCACCGTCAACTATTCCATTTTTTCCGTATTTGCAGCTCGATACATCTTCATTTATGGAAGAGTTTGGCTTGCCTTCCAAGACAAGAACGAAGGATGGATACAACCCTCTTCTGGATGACTTCAAGAATACAAAATTCTATCTTAGTGTTCCCACACATAATATCAAGTAAGTCTACAGAGAAAATGCTAAATTGCCAGGGCGGCCTTCGACTTTCAGAAGTAACAGGTTAGAATACCACAAGGTCATTGTTGGTGGAAACTGAGTAGTTTGCTGAACTCACTCCGTGTTGCCATTTTCATAGCTTCATACATTTGTTATGCTATTTGAAATTATTGAAAGCAAAGCAGTCAGGCAAGTAGAGTTGTCTTGACATGCTTTTTCAAGTTTAGAACTTAGAAGTAGAGAAAGGGTTGAAGAAAGACTTGAAGAATTTTCAAGTTCTAATTTTTGCCATGATCTGAGTCTCCCTTGTTTATTTACTTCAGCTGTAGAAATAATACATTTTTCATAGAAAAATGACAATAAATTACTTTTATATACTTTAATATATCTTTTTGTTGGAATTAATGAAGTTCTTCC
This sequence comes from Abelmoschus esculentus, assembly GCA_035048815.1. Taxonomy (NCBI): domain Eukaryota; kingdom Viridiplantae; phylum Streptophyta; class Magnoliopsida; order Malvales; family Malvaceae; genus Abelmoschus; species Abelmoschus esculentus. Next base: position 16,465,472 of record JAUCBN010000024.1, read on the forward strand.
TTAGCATGCCACCGATTCATTTGTAATTGCAAACAGTTTGAACATAAATGAATAGCTTCCTATTTTCAAACAGTTAAGTTAGCTCGAAGGTCTGAAATCACAGATTGTTGGAATAATTAATGATGTTTATGTTGTCCTATCTTGTATAAATTTAAATCGTAGTATTTGTTTTGGGAATAATATCTCTATTTAAACAAACAATTAGGTTCAAGGTTTACACACCGTACCCACTGGCTGGAATTTGTTTAACAATGGTGACAAGAAAATTTCTAATAATTTTTCCATTTAATTACTACTATTAATAATTCAATAATTAAAAATTGATATAAAGAGTTTAGATTATAGGATATAGAATTTAAGGTTTAGGGTGTTAGGGTTTAAGTATTTAGGATTTAGATTTTAAAATTTAATGATTCAGGGTGGTTAGAGTTCAGGTTTTAGATTTTAGAATTTAAGGAATTAGGGTGTTAGACTAAGAATTTAGGTTGTGGTTATGTAATTTTTTACGTAGTTTGTTTATCGAAATATAACCTAAATAAATATTTACATAGCTAATTTTGGATTAAAATACAAAATATTATGGTAAAGTTTATAAAAGCATGACAAAAAATAAATAAATGAGAATTTTAGAATGAACAATACGCATCATTAAACAACATTAACACAAATACCGTTGAACACTATTGTTTTTTAATAATTTTTTAAATAAAAAATCTCAAGGGATTAACACACAATTAATCGCATTTTAAAATAAAATTAGAATAAATTATTTCATGAATTATTCTCATAATATCACTTATAGTACTACCCAATTAAATAAATTTACTATATCTTTATTTTATACATAATATTTTCTTATAAATTAAAATTTATAAATCATCATCTTCTTGGGACCTTATGTATTTATTTTAATATATTAATAATTTTAATAAAAATATCTCAGAAATTTAATTCACTAATTATCTTGCCTCAATAGTATTAGTTAAAAAAATAATTATTGTTTTTAGAGGTTACGGTTCGAACATCAATAATACAATAACATGGTGGTTAAATGATTAACTGATTAAAAGAAAATATGATGTACAATTTTACTTATGTTTCTACCTGGTCTAAATGAGCAATATCTTTACTATACGATTTTAGTGATTTTATCGAAGATTGAATTAAGATCAAAATTTAATGATTTTATTAATAATAATTTTATTTTTATTTTTTATTTATAATTTAAGTTTTTTAGATGTTTTTTGTTTTAAAAATTTTATTTATTAATATATTAAAATAAATATATAAAGGATGAGAAAGAAGATGATCTATAAACTTTAATTTGTTAGGCTCGATGCACCAACCGTTTCTACTTATCAAGTGTGGAGAAATGGTTATTTAGGTGTAATTTTGGGGAAGCAAAAAATAGAACAATGAAAACAAGGATTTATAATAGTTTTAGCTTTGAACAAGCTCTACATCCACTACCTTAACTTCCCACTAAAAATTTTTCAAATTCACTCTTGAATTTCTTCCATTTGAAGATAAAAGGACAACCTTTTACAACTTAGATTCACTACCCGAATCTAGCATCCAAAGTTCACAACCCAAACTTTAAGAATTTTCTCAAACAAGAAATTAAACAAACATATAATCCTTCTAACAAGGTTGATGTTTGCAATCTAAGCTCTTAACCAATTCCTAATACACTTTAGCATATACAGACATTTTAACTCACAAGTGTTGTCTATACAAAAAAATAAAAAATATAGCTATAAGACATATTTTTGATCATATTGTTATTGACAATGGAAGCATTAGTCTCTACATGATGTTTGAAGGTCTTTTTTATATCCCAAATGAGCTTCTATCTATTGGTAATCTCAGTATTAATTTATAGCTGTTTGGAATTGATTTGCAGGCCAATTTCTTTTTTGGTGCAAGTGATATTGAAAAGTGTGAGAGTCGTTCCGATACTGTTACTTTAGGAAATATTCGTTGGATCTGCAATTAAGAACTGATACCGAAACGCCTACAAGGCGTATTGAAACGCTCATGTTTTCCGTATCGAAATGGTCAAAGCCTGTTTCGATACGACTCTTAGCCGTTGAAGTTTTTATAAGGTCGTTGTGGTTTTTTATAAAACCGTTGGAGGTGTATCAGAACCCTTAAAAGCCATATCGAAACTCCTATTTTGATACGCATATTTTCTATATCGAACCAAAACTTATAGTGACAAATTGTATCAAAACGGTCCAAGACCATATCAAAACCCCTTTATAAAAAGCCCTTTGAAATTCCAGTTGTACCGGAACGCCTGAAAGACATATTGAAACACCTTGAGCATATTGAACACTTTGACTTCTTTAAAACATTTTAAACACTTCCAAAGTTTTTTCAAAAAAATTTTAAATGTCTTCAAGTTATTTGGGCATAGAACTATTTTTGAAAATTTTTAAATTAATCCAAAATTATTTTTCAATTATTATATCAAAACATATAATTTTACATAACTTGTAAAAAATATTATGTGTAAAATAAAGATAGTATAAATTTATTTAATTAGATAAAATCATAAATGATATTATAAGAATGGTTCATGAAACAATTTTTTATTTAAAAATTTTAATAATTATTTTGTTGTACAAGAAAATAAATTAAAAAAATTAGGTATCATTTCAAATATAATTATGATATAAAAATAAAAAATTGTTGTATGAACTTTGTAAAAGAAAAATGGCATATACAAGGTAATATTTTACCTGCATTTTGGTTTTAAAGTTTAGAACCAGTGGTTAGGAATTTAATTAAGTTTAATGGTTTATAGGTTAAAATCATACACTCTAATCATATTACATTAAACTTTAAACCTTAATATATAAACCTTATATATTAACCACAATATCTAAACCTAAACTTAAACTACTAACTTTTAAACCCTAAAAACAATTCTAAACCCTAAAATCAATAATAAAAATCATTTATTCCTAATCATATCCTCTTTTATGCCCTTACTAAAAAATTCTTAAAAATACTAATTCTCTAAACCTAACTACAATTGTAGCGATCTAAAAAATCCACGATTAATTAAATTCGCTAAAAAATTCTTTTTCGATTGTTGGAAAATATTTTCGGGTTCGATTTCAAATTAATGTCTTCCACGTGGGGGTTTTCGGTTTAAAAATGATTTTGTAAAATTTGGAGTCGCCACCGGCCGTTTTGGTAGACCGAACACCATAAAATCAGAGATTTAAAAATTGGGGTTCGGGAGTTGGTTACGAATGGGGAAGGATTAACACCCCCACACCGCCCAAAAATTGGTACTTTATTTAATTACCGCTTTATTAATATTAAATTTTTCGGGCTAATTTGACGATCGAATTAATTTTTAATTAAATGTGCGTATTTATTTTAAAGCACCTAAACCCGAAGATAAGCGTCCGAACCACCACCACTACACTGGAGTTGGCCTCGCTTACGACCGAATTTAGGGGCCCGCATTAACAAAGTAATATAATTTATGCAACTTAAACATAACAAATAAATTAAATACATCACATAAAAATAAATACATAAATAAATACATACAAGCATAAATATTAATCTAATAAATAAAATAATAATCTAAAACATAAATTCAAAATATACATAAATAAACATTAATCTAAAACATAAATAAAATCTAAATACCAAATAATAAATATTGCATTTCATTAAAATAAAACCAAAATACAATATAAAGAAAAGAAATTATACCTAAGAGTTCAAAAGGCATCAAGATCTATCAAGACCACTTCAAAATTTTTAACTAGATTGAATCTTAAAAATAGGACTCGATCAAACCACCCAAAATTTGGGGAGAGATAATCTCTCAAATTAGGATCATAAGGTACTACCCTCACCCAATTGGTTCCCCCTTTTAAAAAGCTTCCCCTCACCTCCTTTTATAGGCATTTGGAGAGAGGGAAGTGGGGTTTCTCATCAATGTGGGATTCCAATCCCACATCAATTTTCCTTTCATTTCCTTCTTCTTCTTTCTTTTTCATTTTTTCTCTCTTTTTTCTTCTCTTTTTATTAATAATATGATTACTACAATAATACTACAAATACTAAAATCCGATTAAAAATGAGTGATTACAACAATGGTTAAACTTAAACCCTAAACCCTGAACTCTAAATTTATTGTTTTAAAGTGAGAACATTAATTGAGACATAATAAAAAGACAAACGATCAGTATCCTTAGAATCAAAACACTTTCCATTGATTTGTTTGTCTTTTCTTTGGAACTCTTTTAGATCGTTTAAATCAAATTATTTAAAAAGTATATTTTAAAATATTTTTTAATATTATTTTATTATTATATTTTTAAAAGTGATGCCAAATTAATTATTTTTTTATCATTATATTTAAAAGTACATTTGACTTTAGTAGTGGTGCTTTATAGAATTTAATATGCATTTTAAAAATTATTCTCATTCTTAACCTAATGTAGAGAAATAGAGGTGATCGAGGATTGTAGATAAGGATGAGCATTCGATTAGATTGAGTCAAGTAAAAAAATTGAATTATTCGAGTTGATGAGTCTAATTTTATCATTTAAATTTTTATTCATTTTTCAGTCGAATCAAGATGAAAAAAATTTGAGTCGAGTTCTCATAAAAATTTAATTATAATTATTTATTATGTTATAGTACGATTTAATTATAATTTAAGCGACTTTCACTAATCGTATAAGATATGTATATATATTTCTTCGTATTTTTTCATATGTGAATATTTTTTATATTTTTATATATTGGTATATGGATATCATAAAAAAATTTGAGAAATTCATCTCGAACTTAAAAATAAATCTTATGATTATTAACAAATTTGAATTATTTGAATATCTATTTTACAACTCAAACTTTATTTAAAATATTTTAAACCGAACCAAATTTATAAAATTTTGAAACGAATCGAGTTATTTAATTTTTCGAGTCGAATTGAATTTTGTTCACCCCTAACAGTAAAAATCCAAACAATGCGCTTCATCTTTATTTCGATACCCTTTTAGCTATTGCTCTTGTGGTTTGTAGATGACAAAATATGCTGCATGCTTTACATTTTAGTTCTAAAGTTTCAAATTACTATTAAATGATATTTTAATGTCAAGTTGAGTTAAAATACGTTTACTTTTGGTTTTGTACTAAGATTTCTAAAATTGTAATTAAATACTTAAATTAATAAATCTTTACAATTTAGTCCCTAGTTATAATTGTTTTTTTCGACTGGTTCTTCTAGGGTGAAATTTTACATGTATATTTTGGGTATGAGAAATACATTTATGTGCTTTGATCTATTACTTTTGGTGTTGCATGTGAAAAGATGATTTTGTCTCATGTGATTTATGACTTTTCTCGGTGGTTGTATCACATGTTTAAGACTTAGGCTCACATCTAAATGTATACGTAAATTCTCGATCTGATTAGGCATAAAAATCTCTTATTTTTTAATCGTGTTTTTTTATATCTTTTACTAAGAAAATTTAAAAATTTAATTTTTAAACTCTACTCTAATTTCTTACATCTTAAACCTTAAATTCTATATCTCGAAAAATACATCTTATCTCTAATTCCTTAAACCCTAACCATAATTCATAATCTTAAACCTTAAAACCTAAACCCACTAATTTAAAATGAAACATTAATGAAGACACAGTTAGGGGACAAACAATTTACACCCTCTGTTCGAATGTTAATTTCTTTTTTACTAGAAACATATTACTATATTTATTTATATTCGAGTTACTTTAGTGATTAATATAAAATTTGATGTTTTAATCGATTCATCACAAAGATGGATGTTTTCATCTCGACCATTAAGTACAATTCTCTTACATTTTGACACTTCTTACATGCATACCAAATGAGCTATTTTGTGCTTTTCCAAGTATGCTGATTCCCAGTCGGAGGTATCATAAACATACTCGGTTACGTTTATTTAATTATTTTATTACTACACTATTTTTATTTTTATTCCATTATTAGAAAAACAGTAGTTTATATTTTTATTCACATTAATTAAACATATAAATATATTTTTTAATATAATTCATGCCATATAATGCAAGATAATTATATCGTAAGTTGGTGATAAATTTTTATATTTTTACAAATATTATAGTTTTAGGGGTTAGAAATCTATTTTAGGGTTTATAGTTTAAGGATTTAGGTTTATGTGCTTAGAATTTAAGGATCATAATTTGTATTTAGAATTTAAGGTTTATAGATTAAAACCTAAATCCCAAACTTATTATCTTAAATTCTAACCCTAAACATTAAATTCTAGACATAATCCTTAGATTTTAAATCCCTAAATCATTAAACATCTAAACCCTAAATGAGATATCTAATCCCTAAAACTAAAACATTTCTAGGAAAAAAATATTTCCATACGAATGGTTTAATGTTTCTAAAAGTGCTTTTGGGGTGCTTATACTAAAAATTGAAGGTCAAACTATTAGCAATGGTTGTCCATTTCGTTATTAGCAAATTAAAAATAAATATATAACTTAATATGAATATAAATTTCGAGTGTAAATCGTGAGTCCAAATCATCTGTCCCTTTCTCATGCTCCATTTATGCCTCCATTTATGTTCTCACTTCAAATTAGAGGGTTTAGGGGTTAGGTTAGGGTATAGGGAATTAGGGGTAGGATGTATTTTTTTAGGGTTAGGGTTTAGGGTTTAAGATATAAAAATATGGATTAGAGTTTAAAATTTATTTTTTTAGTAAAATAACAAAGGAAGCACAAATGGGAGCATGGGAAAGGGGCAAAAGATTTTTTCTCGTAAATCGTCTCTCTTTTTTATATTTTTAATTGTGTCTTCGCTTCAAATTAAAAGATTTAAGGTTCAAGGTTAGGAGTTATGGTTAGAGTTTAGGGAATTAGATATAGGGTGTAAGGTTTAGAGTTTAGGATATAAAAATAAGGTTTAGGGTTTACAATTCAATTTAATTTTTAAAAATTTTGAACAGGATACATGATAAAAGGCAGAAGATTTTTACCCATAAATTTCATATCCTTTTTAGTACTTATTTTAAAATTTAAATTTAATATTTAGGTTATGATTTAAGATTAAGTTTAAAAAAATGTATAATAGATTGTATTTTTTAAAGTTTATAATTTAAGATTTAAGTTAAAATTTAATTTTTTAAAAACTCAAAAAAGAATAAAATATTTTTAGCTCTCCATATACTGCCTCACAATGATAAGCATACTTATTCAATAATATTAAAAACTCAAAGTTTTCAAAGATTACAATTCAAAGGATTTGAGAGAGCGTAGTTAATTAGGGTCATGAAAAGTGGTGGTAAAAAAGGCAAGAGGAAGAGCGTTGAGGTTAGCCTGTGAAATCCATAAATATGAAGGAGGTGAAACTGTGTGATACTTCACTTTTAAATATTTTCATACTAATCCCCACAGGCTTCCTGCCCAGCCACAGATTCACAAGTTAAAACCCAGATCCTACCACCACCTCTATTCAAATACTTTTCTGTCATTTTTATCCATTTCATTTCTCTCTAAATTCAACACCATCATCTTAAGGTAGATGGAAGTTTATTAGGGTATTAAGCTTATGATAAGTACATGCAATTTCAATGGAGGTTTCTTTGTAACTTGACAAGCTTTTGTCTCTGGGTTGCAGGTTCTGCCGAGTCTGTCTTTATACGAACTGACATCTCCTAGGGTTATCTCTCTATATATACAAGAATAATGGAGAAGGAAGAAAACTACTCGGTACTGGAAAAAAGCTCACAGTTTTTTTTTTATCTTCTTCTCTATTTGTTTCTGTAGAAATCTGCTATAATCTTGATGTGTTTCAGGCAAATTTTGTGGGGTTGGATTATTCTTTAGATCAGCAGCAGCAAGTGGGGATTGGTGGAAGTACTTGTGGAGATGATAGCAATGGAATGGTTGATTATATGCTGAATAATCCTCAACACCAGCACCAACACATGTCGTCTTCATCTGGGTTTTGCGCCACTACAACTTCTTTTGATAAACTGAGCTTTGCTGATGTTATGCAGTTTGCAGATTTCGGTCCCAAGTTAGCATTAAACCAGACAAGGATCCCTGAAGAAGAAACTGGGATCGATCCTTCTGGTTATTTCCTCAGGTTTCCTGTTTTAAACGACAAGTTGGAGGATCAGTCGTTGATGGTTACTCCCGAGGGATTTGTGGAAGAAAGGGGGAATAAGAATGGGGAAGATGAAGGTAGGGTTTCGGATAATGCTGCGGTGCAACTTAGGTTCTTTGGAGAAGATGATGTCCAGAACAAGAACCCTATAGTACCGGAAGCTGGTAAGAATAAGAGAAAGAGGCCAAGGACTATCAAAACAAGTGAGGAAGTTGAAAGCCAGAGGATGACTCACATAGCTGTGGAAAGAAATAGAAGGAAGCAAATGAATGAGCATCTCCGAGTCCTGAGATCCCTCATGCCAGGCTCTTACGTTCAAAGGGTATATCATGAACAATGATTTAAATTTCGGGTGCAGTGTCACGAATACAGACATAACAAATACTCGATAACAGTTTCGAACGGTGTTTATAATCCATGATCATGAATCAATCTCTTATTTCCACCGGTTGCTTTTTTCAGGGAGATCAAGCCTCGATTATAGGTGGGGCAATAGAGTTTGTGAGAGAATTAGAGCAACTCCTTCAATGTCTTGAATCCCAGAAAAGAAGAAGATTGTATGGAGAAGCTTCAAGGCAGATGGGAGATACATCAATGGGGATTCAACCACCGCAACAGCCACCGTTGTTTCCTCCTATGTCAACACTCCCAAACGATCAAATCAAGCTAACGGAGTACGAGACCGGTCTCCGGGAAGAAACAGCTGAAAACAAGTCGTGCTTGGCCGATGTTGAAGTGAAGCTTTTAGGGTTTGATGCAATGATTAAGATCCTGTGTAGGAGAAGACCCGGCCAACTGGTTAAAACCATAGCTGCTCTCGAAGATTTGCAGCTCAATATCCTTCACACCAACATCACCACCATTGAACAAACAGTTCTTTATTCCTTGAACGTCAAGGTATAAGATTCATTTCTTAACCCCACGATTGCAAATACCAAAAAATTAAAATAAAAAAGTGGTTCAAGATTCGAACTATTCCTTAAAGTATCTTCATGTTCAGGTTGCGAGTGAATCTGGGTTCAGTGCAGAAGATATTGCGAGCTCGGTTCAACAAATATTCAGCTTCATTCATGCAAACAGCAGCATGTAATGTAATGAAATGAGATCTAAGAAGCTAATAAGTGGAAGGGAAAGGAGTTCTCATTTGGTTCTTTTCAGTAACCTATGGATTTATGTATTTGGTTTTTATTAGAAACATATGATAGTTGCCAGCAAAGTTTCTTCATGCAGGACATGTTACTTTGTTATATTAGTTTCCCTTGTAATAGTAAAATTAACTTCTCTAGTTAATAAGTGATTTTATTTGAAGATTGCTTAATTAATTCTACTTCTTTTCCATTTCATTATGCTTTCCTTTTGCTCTTCTAAAGTGTTGGTTTATTAGGAAAAATCTAATAAGAATACGAGATTTCGTTATAAAAGAACACTATAGTAATACAGGTTTTTAATCGCGTTTTTAATCCTATAATAATGTTTTTTAACATCGTTAAAAACACTCCGACACTAATAAAAATATTGTTGGAATCGGTGCCACAAATATTTATAGTGTTTAACTAAAAGAAATATGGCAAAAGATCATGTTTTATAGCAGTGTTTAACCGGTTACCATCTATGCTTTTATCAAAACCCTTGTTGTGTTCTACTCTATCTTCCCTTCTCTATCTTTTCTAGATTTTATTTCTGTATATTTGATTTTGTATATTTTGGTTTAATAAATTTTTTAATTAAAAATAGTGAATATATTTTTTTTTCATATTCTCTTATTTATATATAATTTTCTTTCTTTTTGCATATTTTTTTTTTATTTTTATAGCATATTATTATTTATTTTTAGATTAAATTAATGTGTCTCTTCAATTGAAGGTTATTCGACTAACATATTAATTTGTTCTTGATTTGGCTCAAAGGACTAGTTCTCTTATATTGATAAGTATTTGCATTCATTAAAGATAATTTATGATTGTGTTATTGTAAAGTTAGTTTTATCGACATACTAGTATTGTTATATACATTCTTATGTTAGTGTTAATAATTTTATCTTTCATCGATGATAATGATACTTGTTTATCTTCTTTTTAAGTCGTTTGGTTAGATTTTAACCCTCTACTTTTATAGCTATATTTTATGTTTTAGTATTTAATTTTTGTACACTTTAATTATTTTAAAAAATCACCTAATAATATAATTAATCTATTCTTATAAACCTTTTATGACTTTGTTATATTTCCTCTTTATTTAATAAAATTAGCAATTATTATTTATCAAAAAATATCTTACGTTTATAATTAATTTGCGTGAAATGAGTTTCGGTTGTTACTTAAGTGGTGTTTGGTAAATAACAAATTTAGCAATTATAGCAATGTCTGTTTCGAGTAAAATTTCAATCTACAAATAATCTTAATTGATTAATTAATTTACATTTAATCTTCTGATATTTATTTGTTTTTAAGACCATAGTATATATATGTTAGTATATAATATCTCGAGATTAAACCAAATTAATGTTTTTTAAAAAAGAAAAAAAACAAACTTATTTACATTTAAGAATCAACCTGTGAAGGGTTACCATCTGAGCAATGAAATGATGTACATACAACAAGTAAAACCTTGCGTTTATCCAAGGTTGTTATGAACAATGCTATTAACCAAATCGAGTTTATGTCTAAACATCTCATTGGGAGATTAAGCATGTGAGTCCTGGAAAGGGTCATCATCAACGTTTCTATCTGATGAACCCTGTTGTGCTGCTGCAGCTGATCCACCAATGTCTGGATGTGACTGGGGCAAAGGTACGTTGATGAACCAGAACTCCTCTTGTTCATCTGGTTTCCGGTCATTAAGAAGAACGAACCCAGATGGTGCAGGCTTTACAGGCTCATACCTGCAGACTGCTAACATGTGGATGAACTTCTCCTGTGCAAGGACCACTCTTGCAGGGTTGGTCAAAGTCTGAAACGACGGCTCGGCCTCAGGGCTCGGCCTCAGCCTCTGCTTTCTTCTGTTCAACCTGTCCAATAAAACGAATGTTTGACAAAAAGGGTTGGTAAAAACACATCAGACAGAAAATATTCAAACAACAAATGCACTTGAAGGGATGAAACCTCGACATTTGCCTTTTCTTCTACCGCTTTATTTGCCTTAGCTGTAGCCTTGGGTGTAATTGACAGGATAGCAGGAGCACGGTTAACAGCTGATTTAGCGGGGGGTGGAGTAGCTGGCTTGGGAAACCCAAAAAGAGAAGGTTTTGCATCCGATAACAACTCGAATCTAGGAACCTTCAAGTCGTAGTTCAGACCAATAAAAGCTGTGAGAGAGAATGACAAGCTCACAAAATAAAAGAGGGAATGCCAATACCAAAATTGGCTAAAAACAGCAAGACCAACAACGGCAGAGGCTTTGTGCTGCTTTGTCTTGGAAATCAATCTTATGGTCACATTTCCCCCACCAGCATCAATGATCCCATAGGCCAAGGTTGCTCCCATCCTGCTCATTGGGTCTTCTTTCCTATCTTGGATCATATTTTGCAATTTTCCCCTAGATTAAGGCGATTAAAAGAGAGTTAGCAAAAAAAGAAATAGATGTGTATATTTGTTCCACATCCAGAGGAAAGGAGGAAAAGGAACAAGACACAGTAGTAGAATACCTGAATGACCCAACTCGTGAATCTCTAGTTTCATTGACCTGGATCATGACCATGGCCATCGCAATGAGGGCGCCTTGACGTACAAAACCAACATCATCAACTGTTAAGGGTTCTAGCAAAGATATGGCCTCATTCAATCCTGTGCCAGCACATGAAATGCCAACTGCAAGTGTCGCGCCATATCGAACATGTGGGTTGTAAGAATTAGATAGTAAGGAGACAATTCGAGGAGTCTGCAGTTTTTACCAACAAAACAGTGAGATCTTCAAGAATTCAGAACCCGATGGGAAAACCAGAGGGTTCATTACAGTTGAAAAATATGATGAATGGTGCAACAAAAACATTGATCACGTTCCACATACAGATGAAAAAGAACGCCAGCTACCTGTTCTGGCTCCGAGTAAAGGAGAAACCCCAGGGCTAAAACAGCAGTTCTCCTAACATCATCACTGACATCTGATGCTGCAAAGTGCATCAACTGACGAATAGCCTTGCTGTTTGCAGTTCCTCTATAGGCCAATGCTAATGCATACATACCACCATAACGTAGTATTGGATCTTGATCATGAGTCATCTTCTCTATTAATGCATCTGCTTTCTCTTCCCTTCCATAAACTGTAAGAGCTATCCCTAATGCTAACCCCCTGAAACCATACAACTCAACGAGTAAAAGACCAGTAACCCGGACAAAAACCAAGCTCTACACCAAGATCACAGAAAATCCAACTTTACCTAATAATTTTGTCATGTTGAGTTTCATGTGCATAATCAAGCATCTCGTTTGCCTTCTCTCCGGAAGATCCAACCATAAGCAAACCCATGCTGATGCCAGCAGCTTCACCAGCAACTACACTGTCAGTATAAAGCACACGTTTGATTTCTTCATAGATTTGTTCATCAGCTGTTCCTTGAGCTACCAAACCAAGACCTAAGCATGCACCGTTTTGGATAACCTGCACAAAATTACCCTTTATTTAATTACTTAGGTGATAAAATCATCTTCACTAACTTTAGGACGGTCCATTCTCAAGATTAATTAGAGGTAAGAAGTATCAAATTGATGAGCATGGTTTCTTGATTATTTAAGCATCTGCCAGTGCATATGGGAAGTTGACCCTTGAGCATTTCTCTAAAACTTAATGGCCTATTGGTTTTATAGAATGAAAATATGAATAGCCATGGAAATCATATACCTCAACATTAGAGATGCGTAGCATATCAAGAAGGAATTCCTTAATGCCCTCACCATGGTTGGCATGAATAAGACCCAAAGCATATAGTGCCCCGCCTTCAGAGTAAGGACCCCTACCACCACCAGCATCACCTTGGGGCAGGTATGTAGCCATCAAAGACCTCCCTAACTGCAGATGTCCTCTGTAAATAATACCAAGCCCAGCTGTTGTATTGAATTTGTTCCAATTGGTGGCTCTTTTCAAGCGGACCTGATGAGTACAACTGTTAGAGTAAGTAAACACAACACCAGTATCAGTATAAAAGAATGAGAGTAAAGATGCAGCTAGAAAAATGTTTTACCAGTTCTCTCATCAGGAAACGATTCTGGGTTGTTCCAGCATACCTTATAGCATTTGCAAAGATTGCAGCACTATGATGAATGCTATGCTTCATGTTAACAGAATTATGTATTGTTGCCGAAATTGATAAATAGGGGCTAAGACAAACCACAACAGTTAATATTTTCAGAATTAAAGGAAATAAGAATTTAGTTTCACCAAAAGACAGCATAGAAGAAATTGGTGTCTCACTTGCAATGATAGAACAAGAATTGTAGAGTCAATGGTATCGATATCTCTCCAGACAAAATTCCTTTGATTTTTGCCAGTCTCTCAGCATACATAACTTCTTTAGGATCTGTCTCAGACACATTTGTAGCAACAGAAGAAGACCCATCTGTTATTTGAACATCCTCTGGAGCAGTAGATTTTTCAATTCCAGCATGATTAGGGTCATTGGATCCTAGCTGTACTGATTCTAAAGGCAGAGATTTGGGAGCCGAAAGGCGAGCTCTTACATCTAAGAGAAAAGGCCAATTCTCATTCTCCACAAGATCAAACGCGGTTTGGAAAGCAAAAAGAGCATGCTCCTTATTTTCAGAGCGGAGAAGTTCCTCCAATATATTTGCAACACCTTCAGGTTCATACAAAAACATTGGACACTGCCAAAGGCTCAAATAATCAAGAGATGGCAGCTTTTGGAACACCATAACAAGAAGCTGAAACACCTGCCATAATCGAAGACATAACTTGCATTATGGATCTTGCAAAAGATGGTAGGCTGAACCAAAATTTTGAGAAATTTGAAACTAATAAGAATGCATACTTTTCTAAGTAATTGTTAAAAAAGGAAGAAAAAAAAGAACCTAGTGGCTGTATCACTTATTAAACTACAAATCTATAATAAACACAATAAGGGAACCTCCATACCTCTTGCCGATATTCTCGGTGATAAACAAAAGAATGAGAGATGTTGATAGCATATGCTAAAGTTCCAAAAACGTTATCACTCCTTGTTATTGCTTCCTCAAGTTTATCCAGTCTCCGACAATCAATTGCAACTCCCACAGCGTGCTGGTATTTTCCATCCACGATACACCTAATGAAGAACAAAAAGATAGGTAGACTAACTCCAACACATTTTCATAAGGTACGAAAGTAACCACTACATACTTATCCATCATCATCTCCACAATTTCTTCCAAGCGAGGGTGAACTTCTGCTGCTATGTCGCTTGAATCTGCTGTCTTTAAACGAAGGCTGGCATACTCATCTATTGCCTTGGCTGAAATTAAGCGCATAACAAGTCAACTACTTGGAATGTCAAATTAGAACAACTGAAAAACATCATTATCAACACTAAATCAATCTTTTAAGGCTTTTATAGACCGTCACTTGCAGCGAAATGCAACATAACCAACATACTAATTATTTCAATTAAACAAACTCATTATTGTCAAGACGCATGCCTAGGTGAGCATAGGTTCATAGGGACAACACTAAATATTCCCCATTAACGAGGATCACATTTTCACAGAAATACTCATTTGGGTATTTGCTTTTGTTTCATATAACTATTAAAATGTTTTCAATTCTATTTCTTCTTGACAGTCTTCTCTTTTTCTTTTTTAGGGGCTTTCCTTTCCCTCTCTGATTTTAGCTATCATAACAAGTGGTATATACGCCAGTTTAGTAAAAGAAAGGATAAGGGGTCCTAGCAAAAAATCAAAACTCTTACCTACGATAGTATGAACATAATCAGAATCCTCAGAAACATCGAAAAGGGGGCCAGCTCGAAGAGCATAGGAAAATGAATCATTGAGCTCACCCAAGTAATAATAGACCTGAGGGAAATACCAATATCTATCCCATATAAGTAAGCATAAACAAAACCAGAGTTAAATAGAAAAGAAATTAGAAAGAGGGTACTTCTATTATAGTAATTCCCATTTCCAAATTCTAAATGCAACTCAAAACAATGATCAGCTTGGTTTACACATGATAAATGTATTTCTTTGGACCATTGAATTTGCTAATCAGCAACTTGGTTGTGAAAAACTTGTTCATAGAAAGCAAGAAGTGAGAGGGAATGAGACAAGGACCTTTGAGACAAGCAACGCAGCAAGCTGTCTCTGATGCTGGCCAAATTCTTCATCTTCATTTAAACTTTTTCTGGGAAACAAAAGCATAATATCAGTATTCATAGTCAAAACTCATGCTGGCCACATAACTTGCAAAAACTATATATGTACAAAATCTTCTGAAAACACAATAAACTGAAAGCAGATGAATGAAGTTGAACCTAAAACTCTCCACCCTTTTCCTCCCAAACAAAAAGAGATAGACAAAATTCTTCAAGTAAACATTAAATCACAATCGTCATTGATTTAATCAATTACAGTCGGCGGTTACAAATTCCTGTGTTGCCCACACTGTACAATAGTTGCCGTGAGTTCTTTCTAATTTGAAAGTCATTTAAAAAAAAACAGATAGTGTAATTAAAGAATCCTCCCCCAAAATGCTATATCAAAACAAACAAACCCTGAACACTAACTAAACGAAAGAAAATAAAGAAAAAAGAATAGACAGGATTACATGATAGAAACACCACCGGAGATCTCCGGCCAAAATTGGTCGACTAAGATGAGCAGATTAGACAGGGCATGTGACTTTAACTGGGGATGACTCTCGTTAAGCATCGCCAGTAACCCTCCGGCGGAGCTGAGCAAAGTGGCTGCTGCTGCCGCCATCATTTACGTTCTGGTACGAGCCAATTCTAAAGACCAAGAAATTCAAGAATCCAAGTAAAAAAGGAAGAAAATTCTGATGAAGAAGAAGAGTAACAGAAATAACCGATTGGGAGGGAAATGAAGTATGAAGAGAAAACTAAATTTGGGGGAAATAACGGAAATGGTCCTTTGTTGTTACCCAGTCTCCTTTTTATATCCCACAGCTGAATTACAAATAAGTATGATTTATGCATGTAAAACGACGTAGTATTACATTTACTCAAGCTTGATAACGAATGAGAGTAAATACATACAATTAAAGCCCATTTAAATGCTTCGTCAGAACCCAATTTATTTTAGGGTTAAATACCACTTTGGTACATAACTTTTACCAAAATTCTCATTTTGGTATATATATTTTTTTCTCATCTGTTTTCATCTTTTTTCTTAGGTCCCGGGTTTATAACCAAAGAGAAGCAACCCCTCCCTTAAAGTTTCTCTAAGGCTTTGTAAAAAAAATCCATTTAAGGTATAAAAGCAAGACTAGTCCCTAAAGTTTCATTGATTTTTCAATTTCATCCAAAATTTTTCACTGTTTTTTTACGTGTATAATATAACAAAACAATGGACCAATGAATGATTAAGTGTATAATATTAAAAATTATAAAAGATAACGGGCCAATGAACAATTAAGGCATGTATAATATTAAAAATTATAAAAAAAAATAATGGATCAATGAATTATTAAACGTGTATAATATTAAAAAAATATTTTAAAAAATATTTTCTCTTTAAATCATTTTATTTTCCTTATTTTTCACATAACATTTTCATTTCATTTATTTTTTTTCTCTTCATTTCCTCTCTTTTCCTCAACCTTCTTCTCAATTCAAATTGTTCAAAAAATATTCTCCTCAATTCAATTTTTTTCACCTAGTGTAGAGGATGGAAAACATGCTTGGTTGCTGAGAAAAAAATAATTTAATATTTAAATTAAAATATTTGACCTAAATCTATGATTCGAATAATTAACTCAAAAATTAATCATTACATATTCAATCAATATAACTTTAATTCAAAATTTTTAATAAATTAAACCTTCGTTGTTCATTTTGGTCTTAATTTTTCAATGAACAATAATATTATTAATGATAAAGTGGAACATTTGTGGATTCGAGTGAACGCAGGTATCTTCATGTCAGAATGACATCGTTTTAATCATTGAAACTTTGTCTAAAATCTAACTAATCGGTAAAAATAACCTTTGGGTTTGATCTTTACGATTAGGGGTGAGTGTTAGATCGATAATAAGTGCACAATATTCATATATTTTATACCTTATTTAACTTAATTATTATTTGTATTTAATAGAATTAGATGATAATAATAGATAAATTTATACATTTTTTACATTTCAGCATCCATGCAATTATTTATTGATTATATACAATATTTGGTAGAAAAATAGGTATTGTTATAGTTTTCTTTCTTAGTCAGAAATTATGCCACTTGGATATCAGATATTACTGAAAGATACTGGATGAATTAAGAAATCAAGGCGAGTCATGGTCAAAGCTACGAGATTAAAAATTCAATAAGAATAAACTAGGAAATAAAATAAAAGTCTTTTATTTAATTATTAAAATTGTATTTTATTTCAAGTTGTATTCCTATTTTTGGAGGTTTTGACCTAGGCTTAGCTTATATATATTGAACCCTAGGTAGAGCATAAGGCATTCATTCAATAGGCTCTCATTCTTTTACCCTAGCCGCCATCTCTCATACCATGATCTAATTCTTTCATAAGGTTTAGGTTACTTTGTGTAGTAATTATGGAAGAAGATTGTATTCTATTCAAATCTTATTAATGCAAATTTTTTATTCATAGTTTATTCACTCTTGTTCATACTCTTTCTTGCATTCAAGTTTTGGAGATAAGTTTGCGAGAAAAAAATTATTTGTTTAGACTCGGAAGAAGTGGACTTACAAAATGAGTTAATACGGTCTTTACTCTTGGGTATTGACTAATTCGACTTAGGGATAAGTTCGGTTTTCAGCGACTAAAAGGAATATATCATTGGTTGTTGTTCATCCTTGATTCACACCGAGAGGTATTATCAAGACGCGATCATCAATATCACTCTAAGTTAGGGGGAAAAGAACAATCAATAAAGGACATTCTGTCAAACTATGAGTTATTAACTTATCGTCAAAGCATAACTCCGCCGAGGCAGCTAAGGCAACACGTCGGGACGATAATTTCAACTTTTGTGTTAATAAGATGAGAATAATTTATAATTAGAATTCACACTACGAAGTAATTTAACCTGATCTTTCTCTTATCTTTTGAATCTTAATTATTTACTTAATTGTATTAATTAATTTTAGTTTACTTACAAATCAATCCAACTATTTGTGTTTTACTTTTTTATTGTGCAGGATTTAATAAGTTGCGTAGGTAAATCAGTCCTTCTGGGAGACGATATCTTATATACTATAACTTGGTAAGGTGTGCGCTTGCACTGGAATAAGTGTAAAACATCCTACGCACCACAATCGAGTTGAGTTAAAAAATTTTAAGGTATTAGATTTGATGAGTCTAATTTTATCATTCGAAGTTTCATTCAATTTTTTTCCCGAATCGAGTCAAGTTGTAGAAATTTGAGTCGAGTCAAGTAAAGTTTTCGAGTTCTTATAAAAATTTAATTATAATTATTTATTATGTTATAGTACGATTTGATTGTAATTTAACCAACTTTCACTAATCATATAAGATATGTATATTCATATTTTTTCATATTATTTTATATGACAACATTTCTTCATATTTTTATATATTGATATATATATCATAAAAAATTGAAGGACTTGTCTCAAACTTAAAAATAGAATCTCTAATTACTAAAAATTTTAACTTATTCGAATTTCTATTTTACAGCTCAAACTTTATTTAAAAATTTTCAAGTCGAGTTTATGAAATTTTGAGTCGAGACAAGACGAATCGAGTATTTTTGCCTCAAGTTATTCAATTTTTTCGAGTTAGTTCGAGTTTTACTCACATCTATTTATGATGACTATGCTTCAACTCTTGACAATTAAAAATGTCAAATAGACAAATAAAACTCTATTGTCCCCTAATTATATCTCCTTCTATGCCCTGCTTTAAAAAAATAAATTTTATACCATAATCTTAATTTTTTATACTAAATTTTAAACCCTAAAATATATTTTATCCCTATTTTCATAAACCTTAACTACAATCTTTAACTTTGAACCTTAAACTTATTATTTTAAAATAGAACATAAAATACAAACGATTTGTACCCTAGATATGCCTTTTTACGCTCCCTTAAGGGTGTAAATTGTCTATCACTTCTCATGCCTCCATTTATGCCTCCACTTTAAATTAGAGGGTTTAAGGTTTAGAGTCTAGGGTTTTAGGGTAGGGTGATTTTTTGGTATAGAGTTTAGGGTTCAAGATATAAAAAAATATGGGTTAGGGTTTAAAATTTAATTTTTTAATAAATTTACAAAAGAGGCATAAAGGAAGACATAGGCAAAAGATTTTTGCTCACTTCTGACCTTCCTGTAAGTCTCGCTCTCTAACGATGAAATTAATTTTCGATTACTTTAAACGTTTTCTCTTCCTTTTCGTGCTCATTTAGGTTGTCTCGGCCAATCGCAGGGTTCCTTAGGCAGCAAGGTAGACACATCTGATTGGCTGAGTAAAGAGACTCTCTATTGTTCTAGATTTAACGCAGTAATTCCATGCTTATCTTCCATGAATTAAGGGGGGAAAGCCATTCACCTAACATATCTGTCATGGACCCATGGTTGAAAACAAAGGCCACATTTACACCTCCATAGTCCCCAGTAACTACCAACCAACCAAACTCAACGGTGAATGACTTGTCGCCTCTCTTTCTGCCCCAACATTTATTAGTCTCCACCAATTCAATTAAGCCGCTGGATCACTCATAAATCTCTGTTTCTTTCCCTTTGCATTCTCTCTAAGTACAAAGTTTTAGATTAAGGCTTGGAAAGAAGAAAAATGGGTAGGGATGGAAAGCTGTTCACTTTTGCTCAAGTCTCGGAGCATAACCATCGGAAAGACTGTTGGCTCATCATCAATGCCAAGGTCAGATCTCTTGTTTCTTTTTTATTTTCATGTGTTGGTATGTCTGTTTAATGTCAAAGCTATGGAATTTGCATGTTCTTTGACATGTTGGATACTTTCAAGCTTGCCTTTTTATGTTTGGTTTTTGATTGTTTTGTTGAACCCATTAACAAGAATTTGGGGTTCTGAATATGGGGGCACTCAGAACTGTATACTCTTCTGAACCATGAAGGATTTAGAAGAACATAATGCTTGGTTCCCTTTAGTATGAAGGGCCTAGCCCCTAGGTGGCGGTGTAGATAGCCTCTAGAGCCCAGAAGAGTTATCATACTTTCAGCCTTTGCATCTAACAATTAGATCTGAAGCTGCAGTTATTTACACCATTGTTGATCCTGCTTTTTAATGAATTAAAAAGGGTGAGCTCAGGTTTAAGATTTAGAGGATGATAATTATGAATGATGCCTAAATTGAATGCAGATTACCTTAGGATTTTTGAGGTATTTCATTCACTAGATGATTCAGCTTATGGTTCATGGAGTCTAAACAGCTCAGATCAGATCCCCTGATGAGACTTTTAGAATTTTCAGTATAAACATGCCATAGCTGCAGTGTTTCTTGAGGTTAACTGATTAAATATGAAGAACTATGCTGGTGATTTTGCTTTTATGATTGTTCTCCGTTGTGGACTGTGGCTTATTCCATGATCTCTGTAGTTTCTTTGTGCCCCTATGTGAATGAAGAGCTCTTCTCATTCTTCCTATAGAACATGTAATCTTCTTACATTATTTCAGTCGGCGTCTCGTTCTCGAAACAGGTTTACGATGTGACAAAGTTCTTGGAAGACCATCCTGGTGGTGATGAAGTGTTGTTATCAGCAACAGGTACAAACTTCAAATCCATATGTATCAAACTCTTTCCTGTTCAGAACTACACATATGACCAAGAGCTAGACATGGTAATTTTCATATGTATATTTTGCAGGGAAGGATGCCACTGATGATTTCGAGGACGTCGGCCATAGTGACAGTGCCAAAGACATGCTGGATCAATACCGTGTCGGAGAGATCGATGTCTCAACCATCCCTAAGAAGATCAAATATAAACCTCAAACACAGACTAGCTATAATCAAGACAAGACATCTGAGTTCATTGTGAAGCTCTTACAATTCTTGGTTCCCCTCGCCATCGTCGGTTTGGCCATCGGTATCCGCCTCTACACCAAATCTTCTTAAAATCTTCCCATCTATGCTGATCATTGACACTGTTTGTCCTGTCTGTGTTGTTTAATCTATGGTTTCTGCCTTTCCACATGCAATGGATATTGTTTTAAACTCTTAGTTTTACCAAATGCAGAACTGAAAAGGTATAATTGGAGATTATGAGAAGCCTAAAATGACTTTAATCTGCTTGCATTAACGTTAAAACAACAATGTCTTGCACCTGCATTTTTGCTAACCTGATTTTGAAGATGAGATTAGGAGTCCAGAGAAAGAAACTTGATTTCTAGATTCTTACCTATTAGGCTTTGGTTGGGTAAAAAGCGAAGAGATTGAAGGAGGGGAAGAAAAAAAAATAAAAAAAATGGCGGATCCAGAAATATATGTGAGGGTGAACACAAATTAAAATATTTTTTAAGATAAGTCATAAAAATCTTAAAATTTCAGGGTGTGTATAATCATAAAATTTTAAAAAATTTAAGAACTAATTCATAAAATTTTAAAAATCAAAGCTAGATGTATAGAGTTTTAAAATTTTAGGGTGACCTGTGCCCACACTCAACTGTATTTGCATCCATCATTGAAAGAGATAATCTATGTTACACTGATGCGGATACAAATATAGATATAGGTATAAAAAATAGGATGAGAAATTACAATTTCTAAAATTACACGTAACATGAGTACGATATTAAATTGAAGTATTCGTGTTTTATAGATGTGAGTTGATTTAAGATATATTTTTTTTTCTTTCTAATTTTTAACTTTAGTAAGCAATTAATGGAATTTCAATATTTTGTTTCTATTGTTGACATTAATTTTTTTCTTAATTTAAGTATTGGATCATGCCATCAAGAGAGGAGAAATTATATTATGGGTAAGTTTAATTATGTGTCTATGAGACTAACCATTAAAAATCACTAATCTCATATTTTTTTCATGTCATATATTTTTTCAAGTGAATTTTCACTTTAAAAAACTGTTTTTTTTAAATGAATTAACATTAAATATGAATGCAGATTCACTTAAAAATATGATATAAAAATAATAAAATGAATAATTTTTAATAATTAATCTCATAAATGACGTGATATAATTTCTCGGTCGGCAGGGAAAAATGTAATTGCGTTTCTATTGGGAAATACAAGGGAAAAGTTTATTTAATAATGTTGGTTTAAACATTAGAAAAGTACTCAAATTATATATATATATATATATTAGTTTAATTTTTAATTTTTTAAAATAAATTATTATCTAACGATTTATTTCGTAATATAATTAAATTTTGTATGATATATATATTTTTTAAAAATATTATTAATAAAAATATGATATGACATATATTTTTATTATTTTTTATTTTGTTTTAAAAATTAATAATATTTTTATTTTTATATAAAAAACTCTTTGAAAATGGAGCGTACATCTTGAAGAAAATTTTATAATGTATGTCAAATATTAATGAATATCACTAACGTTGAACATTATTGAACATTATTAAATTAATTAATAAAAATTTTAAGAACTCAACATACCATAAATAAAATTTAATTAAATTAATTATAAATTAATTTAATTAAATTTTTAATTATTAATTAATTTTAATAATGTTTAGCGGTATACTTAATAATTATAAAGCTAAAACGTAGTTGTAAATATAACATTCAATACAACAGAAATAAAGAGAATTAATCAGGAGAGTCTTTGTAATACGAGTGTTCACAGTTAATCAACGTATTATAATTATTAATTTATAAATTTTATTTTTAATATAATTAAATGATAATATCTAAAAAATATTTATCTCATTATAGTTAACTAAAATATATTTCATAAAACTTAATAATAAATTCAGAAAATATTATTGATTGAGTTAATATAAATAAAATAAGATTTTTATTTAAAATAGCTTATATATAATTTTTAATTTAAAAATATAATTACTAAAAATTTTATTATTAAATGTTCCAAAAGACACCATTAAAATATAATATGGTCATCAATTATGGTGAATTTTCTTTTTCGTAAAATCAAAATCATCTATAATTAAATTAAGAGTAAATTTTTAACAGTTTTTTTAAGGTGGAAATTAACTATCTCTTTTTCAGTCTCCTTTCATACTTCCGTTTTAAATTAAAGGATTTAGGGTTAAAGTTTTAAGGTTAGGGGTTGTGATTAGGGTTTAAAAAATTAGGGGTAGGATGTAATTTTTAAGGCGTAAGAGTTAAAGTTTAGGATATAGAAAATAAAGGTTACGGTTAAAATTTTAAATTATTAAAAATATTAAAAAAACATAAAAAGAAACACTATAAAAAGTATCTAAAGTAGCCATTAATTAAGGATAAATCAATAAAAAATAAAATGAGTGATTAAACTTTAAAATATATTTAATTTAAATGAAGAATTAAAATCAATAAAAAAATATAATGAGTGGTTGATGATGATAGATCAGGCTTTAGTTTAATGCACATGAGGAAATTGATCGATTTTAACTGAATTGGATTTTTAGCCAAATTTTATATGTGCGAGATAACCGTCATATTTTTTTGTTCTGTTATAAGTTCAATATCAAATCTTTATATTTAAGATCAAATATATAAAATAAATAATATAAAAAAAGATGCGAGATTCTTTAAAATATATAAAATAATCCTATATTTTTTACGATATAATTTTTTCATTAGAGGATCTATAATTATGTATCATTTACGATTGTCAACCTTTTACATGATAGTTTGGATCGCCTACAATTCCCTCTTTCATTATGTATCTCGTTTCGGTAGAGATAAGGAAATTCATGAAGCTTTTGAATATAATATACTTATCTCCATAAAAAATTTTATTTTTTTTTATTTTTGAGTAGTAAGAGTTTTTGAATTGTTTAATCTAATTATTTTATTTTTTTGATTGCGATATAATTATAATTCTTCTATGAATTTAATAAAAATTTAGTAGTATTTATCAAAAAAATACTTATAAAAGGTACGTAATTTTTTTTTCTTTAATGAAATCATTTAATTTAAAGATTTACTATTGAAAATACTCGTCTTGTTTGTGTCACTACGAAATAGTATTACTCGCCAAGGAATATAAGGATTAACATTCTAATAAAAAGTAATTTATTATGGAAAAAGTTTCTATAGATTGAGTAGAAATTTTTTGCTCTTAATCGTGTATTTTTTTATGTCTTATGTTAAAAATCTTACAAAATTAAATTCTAAACCTTAATTTTCTACCTCCTAAAACCTAAATCTTAAACCTTAAAAAATACATCATACCTCTAATTCCTAAACCCTAACCATAATCTCTAATTTTGAACCCTAAACTCTAAACTCAATAATTTAAAGTGGAGACACCAATAGAGACACAATTAAAAGGTAGACAATTTACACCCTCGATAGATATGCCTAAACATTAGTTAAATTTATGGGTAGAGTTTATACTTTATAAGTTTAGAATTCTAGATTTTAAATAAGTGTAATATTTTTATATATCAAAATATAATATATTTATACTAACGAGAATTGGTCCAAGTGGTAAACAGTTTGGCATCAC
Organism: Abelmoschus esculentus; assembly: GCA_035048815.1. Classification (NCBI taxonomy): domain Eukaryota; kingdom Viridiplantae; phylum Streptophyta; class Magnoliopsida; order Malvales; family Malvaceae; genus Abelmoschus; species Abelmoschus esculentus. Next base: position 16,490,410 of record JAUCBN010000024.1, read on the forward strand.
TTAAGTAGATCTCGAGTTTAAGATATTGTATATGCAGAAATATATTCGCTAAGAGACTTATCCACTAAAACTAGATACATATTATAGATCAATCCGAGTTAATTAAAACCACACTTTAAAAAATCAGAAAAGCATAAAAAGAATGTAACTCATTTATTATTAGTTATTACTACCAAACAAACTCACTTAATTATCAACTTCATTCAAACTTACATGGACATTTTGCTTATGATTTATTAATACTACCCTATACATTCGAGCAAAAATCTTTTGTCTCTTTTATGTGCCTTCTTTTATGCCTCATTTGAAAATTTATTAAAAATTTGAATTTTAAACCCTAACCTTATTTTTTATATCCTAAACTCTATACCTATACCCTAATAAATATACCTTACCCCTAATTCCCTAAACCCTAACCAAAATCCCTAAACTAAAACCCTAGACCCTAAATTCTAAACCCTCTAATTTAAAGTGGAGGTATAAATGGAGACGGAGAAGGGGTAGACGATTTGCATCCTATACGTTCACTTGAACACTAACAACATTTTTGCTAGGTGATCTCTTGTACGTTTAAGGTTACGAGCTTAAATCTTGATGTACTAAATGAAAAAAATTATATTAAGAAATTATCCCATAATAACCTTTGTCAAACTTAATTCAGGTGAGTCAACTAATATATTAACATCGTATTGGATGTCGATAATTATAAAAAACTTAGTTGATTAAAAAAAAGAATCGAAGCGTATCATCCAATTGCATCGATCAGGTCATACAAATCTCTCCAAACCAACTAAAACATTGCTGGCGGAGACACTTTGTCTGCAGATTCATTAAAGGCATACGGAGAAGAAGAAGCCACTATTAATGGAATGACTCGACAGTTGAGAGTTTGAAGTTGAAGACCTCTCTGGAGTTTCAACTTGCACTCTCAAAAGTAGCCAAAGTTTCACCCAGTTGAGTCACTCTAGGATAAGAATAATAAAGAAAATGAAACAATGAACATGAAAGAGAATAAGTCAAAACCCTAATCCAATGCATCTGTGATTGGTACGGGAGGGACAGTTGGACGAATAAATGGCTTGTCCAGTGACAGATGAGACTCATTTACTCTTACGCGCGTTACAGTTGAACTCTTTGTTTTTTATTTTATTTCTTTGCTGCAGCCTGCAGGGAATGGTTAACACTAGGGTACTGCTATTTATATCTTGTTCGCTGTAGTACTGCGTTGTGTGAGCTAAGTTTAGGGTAGCAATGAGTGGTTTGAATCGTTTTGTTCTGGTTGCCGTGTTGTGTTGTCTGGTTGTGAATGGTTCTGTGGTGGGTGATCATGGGGTCGGTGGAGGTGATGATGAAAAGCGTTTGCTTCAGCGTCCATTTTTGTTCAACGCCAAGGGAGGTGGACTAGGACGGGGGATATATAAGAAGGGGTTTAGGCATGGAATCGGTGGGGGTCTAGGTGGGGGGTTTGGTGGAGGTGGAGGAGGTGGTATTGGTGGGGGTGGGGGCCTAGGTGGAGGTGGGGGTTTTGGTGGTGGAGGAGGAGGTGGCATTGGTGGGGGCCTAGGTGGTGGTGGTGGTCTTGGGGGCGGTGGTGGACTTGGTGGTGGTGCAGGAGGAGGATTAGGAGGTGGAGGTGGAGGTGGCCTAGGTGGTGGTGCAGGAGGTGGCCTTGGTGGGGGTGCAGGAGGTGGATTAGGAGGTGGCCTAGGTGGTGGTACAGGAGGAGGATTAGGAGGTGGAGGTGGCCTAGGTGGGGGTGCAGGAGGTGGATTAGGAGGTGGCCTAGGTGGGGGTGCAGGTGGTGGAGGAGGCCTTGGTGGAGGATTAGGAGGTGGTGGCCATAAGCTTGGTGGAGGTTCAAAAGGTGGGTTGGGAGGTGGTGGAGGACTTGGTGGTGGTCATGGGCTGGGTGGAGGTCTCGGAGGTGGAGGAGGTTTAGGTGGTGGTGGAGGTGTCGGAGGTGGAGGAGGATTAGGTGGTGGTGCAGGTGGTGGACTAGGTGGTGGTGGAGGTGTCGGAGGTGGAGGAGGATTAGGTGGTGGTGCAGGTGGTGGAGCAGGAGGAGGATTTGGTGGAGGCTTAGGAGGAGGTGGTGGGCTTGGTGGAGGCTTAGGAGGTGGTGGTGGTGCTGGTGGAGGTTTTGGAGGTGGAGGAGGCTTTGGTGGTGGTGGTGGAGTTGGAGGTGGCTTTGGAGGTGGTTTTGGATCTGGTGGTGGAGGTGGACACTAACCGTATCTTCTGTATGAAATTTAAATTCTCTCAGTCCTTGAAAGCCTAATCTCTGTGTTTTATGAGTTTTCCTTTTTCTTTTTTTTAATAAACTGTTCTATGAAGAATTACTTTGTTGTTTGCTCATTTGTCATCCTCAATGGAATCTGTCGGAATGTCAGTGAAGAGTATATTTAGAACAAAAACAAGAGTAAAGTTGAGTTTGTATTGTACTCAGTTATTGAAGATTATTGCAGCCATGCAGACGCAGATTAAGAACAGTGTAGGAGGGGATAGAAAGTAAAGTTTTAATGTACTAATAACGGATTGATGTAACGGAATAAGACGTTTAATATTTTAAATAATGTCGATTGATTAAATTTTATTGTTAAAAAGTAAAGTAAGAGTTATTTGATATATTATTTTTATAAATTTTGATTTTATTAATCGATTAATAAATAAAACAGACTGTCCACCTACAGCAGTTGAATTCCGTTGCCGGCAGATAAAGGCCAAGTAAAAGCGCATGGAATTGTCATGTGATGTTGAATGTTGATCAATTCATGAGATGAACCCTCACATTTATTTACTGTTGGATAATGGACCACAAGGACACCTATCGACCATACTTACTTGTACAAGTATCTTAGAATCATTGCTCATCTTTATGCAAAGGGAAGTAAATAATAGAGTTAAAAAAATATTTGTATTTAGAATATATTTGAGAGAATAAATTAAAATGAATAATATTATTTGTAGGTGATAAAGTTTATATACATCGTTAAAATTAATATATTTTCAGTTTAATTCAAATAATCAATATGGACTTCGTCATTTGTTGATGAAGAGGTTCGAATACCTCGCAACTTATAAATAGTAAGGTCCAAAAAATCATCATTCTTTTTTACATATTCTCTTAAATATTTTTTAAATATATTTATTCTTTAAATATTTTTTCTAAACCCAATTATTTACCTAAATTTACCTGATATTTAGGTACAATACATTCATTGAGTAATACATAATTAATCATTAATTGTATTTTTATCGGTTTGTCAAATAATTTATATATCATTTATTTTGTTTATTTATTTTAGTTTTTTATATTTTGTTGCGCTTACGTCTGTTTGTGTAGTACGTTTTTTATGACATGTCTTTATTTTATGATTTATTTTTATGATTATTTTTGTAGGTTTGGGTGTTTGTAGGGTGACCTTCACATTATTTATCTTTAATTTTTGTTTGTCAGTAGTCATATAAAGTTTGATCCTTTTGGGTTGTTTGTTGATTGAATCTATAACGTCTATCGTTTTCGAGAATAGGCGTGAAATATCGAATTTATGATTATTTTTTAATTCATATTTTGATAACTTTTCATGGACCCTTCCTATAAAGGATCGTAGAGATTTTCTTTGATACAAAGAGAATATGATTGATGCAACGCTTATTTTTCCTTTGTAAATTTATAGTTTTTTATTTTTTTATTATTCTAAAACCTTTATTATGTTTATTTTTTAATTTTGTTTTATTATCAATAAATTTATATGATTGATGTTTTAAATAATAATAATAATATAACAATTTGCTTTTGACCTCTAGTATTCACATTCAAGAAAAATTATTAGACAAATATTGTTAATCGCGTTATCTATGATCTCAAACAATTAGATTTGTTCATCTCAGTTTTTAAAGTGAATCATCATTCTTTCTTACATATAATTAGTGAACGAATAGTTATTAAGTAATTATTTAAAGATGAACATTTCTGATTATTTGAACCGCGACATAATGAATAGGTTTCACCTAATAATCTTTCCACGTTAGGGTTATATACAATGCTATGCTCGGAACCTGAATTAGGGTGGAAAAAATGGTTTTGGATTTTAAATATATTAAAAATATTTTTTATTCTTATAAAATTTCATTTCTTTTCGCTTTTAGATAAGATTATAATTACAATTTGTCCGAATAAACTCTTTCAAAGCTACGAATTAGAAACGTTACCGACAAATTAAATTGTCTCATAAACGAGGTCGTTGGTGTTTGGTGGGTCACGGCCATTGTAGAAAGTGAATTGAAGGTGGTTAGCTATAGAATTTACGACTCTTATAGGTTAGGTTTCTTATTCCACGGTGACAGTGATAATGTTTGGTCCAAAGATGATATTTTTCTAGATGTTTTATTAGATTAGTTCACAATAAATTCTCTTTATTAGGTAAGTTAATATTGATTATTAATTTATACGAGTTCTCTAACTTAAGTAGTTAAAGTAATGATAATTGTTTTTAGAGGTCACGGTTTCGAGCACCAATAATACCAGCAGATATTATAAAACAGATACTACTGCAGTCACTCTTGTTCAAAAAAATTGATTATTAATTTTTTTACAAGTTTCATTCTTTTTATTAACTTCAGTTTTACACATATACGGATTTTATTTATTTTAGGCAAGTATTTTTCTCTTTATTTTACGCATTCAGTTCATAGAAGATTATAATGATCGTAAATCATCTATTTTTAATCGTGTCTTTATTTTAAATTAATGGGTTTAGGATTTAGGGTTCAAAGTTAGGGATCGCGGTTAGGCTTAGGAAAATTTAGGGTATGTTGTATTTTTAAAGGTGTAAGGTTTAGTGTTTAGGATATAAAAAAATTAGGGTTATAGTTTATAATTTATTTTTTAGGATTTTTAATAGGAGGTATAAAAGGAGGCACTATTAGAAGGCAGAAGATTTCTACTCGATTAAAATAGTTATATTAGATTTTAAATATATGATTATATATTTATTTAGTCTATTTTTTTTAATGTTAATTGAATCATACGTTCTCAAATTTTTACACTCATTATAAATTGGTCTTTAAATTTTTAAACATTTTAATTTTATCATCAAATTATGACTTTTATTAAAAATTTATCCTCAAACTTTTGAGCATGTCAATTTCATCCTCAAATTATAAATTTGATTCTAAATTGGTTCTCAATTTTTTTGAAGATTCTAATTTCACCCCAAAATAATTAATATGCGATAATTATATCTCATGTTAATAAGATCGTTAATTGTGAATGAAAAATCTATGTGGACCGGAGGTGCAATTTAACTTTTGCTTTTAGTTTGCTAACTAAAGGAGAATAGTCGATGGATATCAATTGGATACTTTACTTTTCTACCATTTTAAGCATGCATACAAAGTAGAGTTCCGGAGAAAAAGAATGACAAAAATCATATCCTCTTTTTTTACTTTTTATAAATATTACAATATTAAAATTTTATTTTTATTTTTAAATTTAAATTTTTAAAAATACATTCTATTTTAAATTCTTTATATTTTAATAATAAACCATAATTTTAAACTTTAACTTTAATCTTAGACTTAAGTTCTTTGTCTGAAGATTAAATAAAAAGATTGAAAAGAAATAAAAATATTTTTTAAAAAGTATATATAATTTTTATTCGAAAAAGAAAATTGTCAGTTCCTTCGTGCATTTTGTAAGAGAATTCAACATTGGATTAACAGTTGAATTAAAGTAAACTAAAATATATGTGTAATAATAATAATAATAATAATAATAACAACAACGCTGTAAATGAGATAAAATATATCTTGAGCTATTCGAGTTTAACTTGATCACTATTCAATTAACACTCAATTTAGAGCAAAAATCTTTTACCTCTTTTTTATGCCTCTTTTTATGCTTCATTTGAAAATTTACTAAAAAAATTAAATTTTTTATTTTTTATATCCTAAACCCTAAACCCTATACTAAAAAATACACTCTACCCCTAATTTTTTACACCCTAACCAAAATTTCTAAACCCTAACCCATCTAATTTGAAGTGGAGGCATAAATGGAACATGAGAAAGGGATAGACGATTTACACCCCTCAACTTAAGATCAAATTCAAATTTAATTTAAATTCTTAATAAATCAAGCTTGATATTACTAAATTCGACTCAAATTTTTAACGTAGATATCAAACTCAATACTATTCTAACTTAGCGCAGCTCATTTACACCCCAGCTAATAAACATGAAAGGAAAAGGGTACAAATGGTATTTCCCTGAGAGTGCATATAACTTTAATTTAACCTCGTTACTATAAGTCTTTGGACTGCATCAACACTTTATCTATCAACTTTCACAAACTCCACCATTAATTCCATCATAACCTGTTGTTTTTCCCTTTTCTTTTCTCTCCTTCCTATACAAAACCAGCACAGAATTGGTGGTCCGACTGATTCATGGATATTATTCCATTCTCGACGACTAGGGGGATGCAGTGGCAGCGCAGATTTCCATCTTCTCATCACAATTCCATGGCGTTACCAAACAAAGCACTCTCTCAAAACACAGCATCAGCAATAAACAGTCAATCATCTGCGCTTCACATCTTCATCTTCCTCAGTCTCCTTCTCATTTCTCCACTCTTTGCACGTCCCATATGTTCATCTCACACCCAACACCAGTCTACGACAAATTTGCAACCTTTTTCCATTTCTTCACCGGCTGAAAGTGAAAACCCTGGTGGAACCGGTGCTACTGATCGTCGGTTCGAAGTGGCGGTACACGAAGTGCCTAGTGGACCGAATCCTGAATCCAACAAGTAAGAGAAAGCAGCATTGTTGGCTTCTTCTTCTTCTTCTTCTTCTTCTTCTTCTATCCTTTTATTTTGGTGAATGATTGGGATTGGTATGTATATCAAGACGTCTGAATATTTTTCGCAACACTCATGTGTCAGACTGTTTTCATGCACGTTAATATGGATCTTTGTTTTATTGTTTTAGAATATATATTTATGTTACTCATTCTTTTGGTCATAAATTTATTGAAATACCTTGCTTCGGTTATAATATCATATGCCTAAATCGAAAGTCAGCCGAGCCGTAAAATATTTTTTGAATAGCCTTAAATGATTATAGGGTAACATCTGTTTATATATTTTAAGTTTTCCATTGTTCACACATGCATGTAGATAAAGTTGTTCGATCTATATCTCACATGATGAATATCATTATCTTTTCTATTGAAATCACCTACTGGTTTTAGCCGAGTGTAGGGTATCGAATATGTTTCGTATATACAGACTCGTTTTCAGGAACATTAACCTTATATAGAAAGTGATGATATTTTCCCCAAGTCCCTTTCCTGACTTATGTGAGAAATTAGCAAAGAATCTACCATCATGGATGAATCTGAATCTTGTATTTATGGAAAGAATTTGGAATCTAAAAATGCATATCCATGCATCCATCTGTTGAGGATGCAACCAAGCTTTTCATGGCCAAAAAAAGCAAATGCTAAGATCTGCTTTGACTGAAGCTGACAGACTGAGTTAGGTTTTAAATGCCGAGTAGGAAACTGAAATAAATCAGTACAGTTCCAAAAACTAGTAAGAAAAAACTAGCAAACTGTGGAATGACAATGGGCATCACTAGGATAAAATAAAATATCAACCAAAAATTTTATAAGACACAATATACAATATGAAATTTATATTTTTATAATAAATATTATATTTTATAATATATTTTATTGATATTGCATCGTTATCATACCGTAATATATCCCACCGCAGGCCTAGCCGCGATGCTTTCTTTTCTTCTGCTTTTGCTTTTTTAAGCTTTTGTATACTGATTCCCTTCCGACTGTGGACATTTTCTTTTCTTTTTCCTTTTATTTTATCATCTGTCATGTCAAAACTCTTGGCCCGAGAAAATCTGAAATAGAAAAGTTATGATTTAGTCATCACACCAGTTCATTGCATCGGGAAACGGAGTTTTCTTTTTTCTTTTAATTTGACTCTATCTTATTTAAGCATGCAAATATAGGTTAAAGATGATTTAAAAGCTTTCATTAAATATAAAATTTTATTAAAACAACAAATAATTAATTACAAAATCCAGAATCTTTAAGGTTATGTGGTATAGAGTTGGGTATAAACGAGTCGAGTCGAGTCGAGTTTAAGTAAAGATTTTGAGTAATTTAAAACGAATTTAAAATATCTAAGTTCGACTAGGTTCGTTAAAAACTCAAGTCGAGTTTGAATTTTTTTTAGCCTAATCGAGTCAAGTATTGATTGATTTTTGACCGTGTTAGACTCGAGTAATTTTTATCTCCCACGTCTCATTTAAAGCCCAATGGAGGAAAAAACTTTGATACACAAATTGTGTAAACTCAAACTTGTTAATTTTAGGTTTTAATATCTAATTTAGGTTTTAAGATCTATGTTTAAGGTTTAAATTTTAGGATTTTATGTTTAAAAATTTAGATTTTAAATTATAAAAATAGTATATTTATGTTTCGAGTAGCTCGTGAGCTTTTCGAATTGAGTATCATGTAGCTCAGTTCGACTTGTTACAAACTCAAGTCGAGTTCGAGCTCGAGTCGAATTTTAATTGAACTTTAACCGAGTCGAGCTCGAGTAGCTCGTGATCTGTCTCGTCTCATTTACGACCCTAGTTTATAGTATATAATATAAAATATAGAGTTTAAAGTTTAGTAGTTTAAGATTATGATATAAGTTTTATATTTTATAGTTTGAAGTTTAAAACTTAAAATTTATAATTAGGTTTAGAGTGTATGATTTAGAGTTTATGATTTTATAATGCATTGAATGAGATATTTTTCGAGGTTTTATAATACTTTATATGAGAATTTTTAAATAAAAATTTATATTTAATTTAAAATTTTAAATACCTTTAACTTATGTTTGTATATATAGGTTAAACAAAATCTTTTTAAATTTATTTTTAATTACTAATAGTTTATAATATTTATACATGAGACATCATAAAAGCAGGTAGAAATAATTTCTAAATATGATAGGATTTCTAAATTATTTTTATTATTGGGACGAAGAATTTAACCGTTATCAATGATATTTTAATTTAACCGTCATTGTTTATATATTCTATCAATTTTATCTTATTTAATTAAAAGTAATCTAAGCCTATCGCCAAACCCTCAGTTCCAGACGTTTAAGGATGGTTTACTCGTTAGTTCCTCTCATATGAGACTGAAAACATTCAACCTGACAGGAATTACAACTCGTAGTGACACGATGTTATAACACAATATATGATATGGTACGAGGTTACATAACTGTTTTAGATCATAAAAATCGTGATATAGTTTTTCATTACGTTGTATTTTAATACTCGATTACATCATACATGGTTAATGTTCCAAAAACTGCACCATACTTGCCATGCTTGATCACAATGACAAAGCAAATGATCAAAAGTTTCTACCTTTTTACGACATAACACACACAAAGTGGATTCTGTAGAGCAGATTCTGCACTTTGATAGCTCAGCTCAAACAGATATTTGGCCTTCTATGCTCTAAAAAAAACACTCTACCTTTGTAGGTACTATGCTCGACCAGACTTTCCACAGTCTGTTGGCATTTAAACCATTAACAGAAACAGTTTCTCAGTCAGACATTCCTGTCGACGAACAAGTCCACTTTACACTGTCCGAAATTCCAAAGTTTCTACAGGCATTAACTAGCCTAGGGCATTTGAGAAGCTCTCTCATACCTAATATTCTGTAAGAACATCCTGCATTATGTTAGTCCAAAGGCACCTCTTTGGCAAAATAAGATCCAAGAGGAACCAATTAAAAAAGCATAAAAACAAAACCCTTCGGGGTTTAGGGTTAAATTATTTTTAATTAAAATAATGTATAAATAATTAGGTTAAACTTATTATTTTTAATTAGGACTAAATTGTCTGAATATACAAACATAAAGGACTAAATTGTGTTGTTATGCAAAACATTTTAACTGTTATGGTAGTATACATGATTAATGATACATAACGGAGGAGGGTTGATAATGAGCTTAACCGGATTGCGAGTTATTCGGGTTCGATTCATTCAAACCTCGGATCCCGCTCGAAATCTTAACAAGTCGAGCCGAATCGATTCAAGCTCGAATCGAAAATCTCGTAAAAAGGATCAGAATAAATTGGGCCTAACGAGTTTTTTTTAACAAGACTCTATCTTTTATAAAAAATTATATTAAAATTTTTCATTTTGAGTTGGGCCTAACGAGTCTAAACTGAACCCGACCCAAACCTATAGTATTATTTTCGAATCGAGCTCGAACCTAAAATTTTAACTCATCGAACCTGAACCCGAACTATAAAACTTAAACTTGATTCGGCTCATTATCTTCCCAAATTGTTGGTATATGACCTTTATTTTTTTTGAATAAATATATTACCTTTATCATAGAATCATCCCTAGAGATACTCATTTATTACATGTTTTTATAACTGAGATTTAAAAAATTCCCTTGAAAATCTTAACAATTTCAATTTTATCTCAAACATTAATTTGCAGCTATCTAGTAATTCTAATTTATTATCAAACTAAAAGTTTTACGCAATGTATGAGCATTTTATTCTTATAGGTTATAGTAATTAAAATCCACTCGCACTATATTAAACCTATAAAACTATATATTAATTTAAAATTATTGAATGAGGATAAACTAGTGATTGAGATTAAATGCATATTTTCCTAAAATATATAAATAGTCACAACTTGTAATTAAGAGCATTTTATTGGGCCTCAATCTGAATAGAAATGCACTATCCAACATTACTTTCCTTTAATCTTTTCCAAATACCACACGCGGCTTATATTCATTTATTAAATTAAATAAATAAATATAAATAAAATTTATGATTATTTAATAAATAAATATCTAAAATTTATATTTGATTTTGATATAACAAAGAAATATAAAGATTATTTTGTAAATACATTTTTAAGTTCATAACTTAATTGACAAGTCAAAATATTTTTTTGAGTCAAAGTTTTCTCAGGTGTTTCGATACAACTAGCTTATTTTCAAAGGAAATTCATCAAGCGTTTTGATACGGTATTGCACCATTTCGAGACGATTTAAAACTATGTTTTTTTTTTATTTCGAAATTAATAGAAAAAGTATCGGGTATCGATATAGGCGTTTCGATACAACTTTTGGCTATTTCAATACAATCATGTATTTAAGATTAAAAATCATATTTAAAAGTGTTTCAATATAACTACGTGACGTTTCAATATAATGGGTTATATTTTTAAAGAATCTCAAGCATGAAATATTTCGACTGTTATTTGTCAGTTATTGGAAACCAAAAATTTAAAAATTAATTACCCGTTTTGATGCACTTCACATTTCGATAAATAGTTTGACGGATTCAAAACATTTTGATACTCCTCTTAAGCGTTTTGATACACCTATGTTTTAAAGACTACCCGCTTCGATACGCTGGCTAAATATTTCTATATGTCCCTTATTAAATGCACATAATGACTCTTTCTATTTCAGTACCGTTTCGATACAAGATTTTCGTTTTTCGAAACCACATGTTGTAAAAGTGCATTTATGGTGGGAAGATGATGTCTCAACGGCTATATTGATGATCCCAACTACCAAACAGTTAGAATTTAATGATAGAGAATAAAAACAAATCTCAAAAGCAGCAACAACAACTAATGAACCTACAAACATAATCCAAGCATCCAATCCAACTCCAAGCACTCAAATTGTTACATCTTATACACCAAAATCTTTGTTTTTTTTATTGTAATCTTATTTTTGAGTCTGAAGAATGTTATTGTGTAATTGAGGCAATATCTTATGAGAGATAAACATTTATTTGTCAATTTTTTTCTTTGTATCCTTTGTGAGGTTTAATCAATCTTTGGGTAGAAGGATTGATTCGGTTGTAACGGTTGCCTCCTTAGCCTAAAAAGGGGACGAATTCTATAGTGAATTGTTGAAAAATCCTTAGTGAGAGCTAAAGTAGTGAATATAGAAATTGTTTTAAATTTGAACCACTATAAATCGTTTGTCTTTGTTTTTTCTATCTTTCTAATCACTCCACAAAAATTTTAAAAGGTCAATTCATCCACTCTTGGCTATTTTTGATTGTACTATCCGCTCAACAAAATAAATATGAATAAAAATATGTTAGATTTATTTATATTCATGAATAAATTCTTGACTCGTTTATTCAATATATATATTTTTTAAATATTGATAAAGATATAAATTAATATGAATAGATAATAAATTTTAGAGTTTAAACTATAAAATTTAAGAAGCTTAAGACGAATGATATAACCTTATCATTTTTTTGATTACAAATATATAGGTAAATACGAACATAACTAAGTTTGATTCGTTTACACCCAACTCATCATGTTTTGTCTGTTTTTAACGTTTTTTCCTTATATAAAAAATTATCTACATGGGATTTACAAAAAGTTCTCACCTTTAACCACCTAGACACGCCTATGCGTTATACCTAAATTTAGAAGGTTACATTTGTGTCATAGAAACAACCTACTATAAAACCCAAATAAAACTCTTTTCTTTTAAAACAATTAAAATTATAAATAATATCTGATTGAATCATTAGTATTTACACATATTAATTTTTTAAAAAATAAATTAAAATTTTAAACTCAACCCTAAAAATAAAACTTAACATACATTCTTATTATTTACAAAAATACAATATTTCGCAAGTACCAGTGAAAAGACTCTCATCAATGTTATCAATTTGTCGAAATATATTTAAAATCTTTTTAGTCTGCAATAGTAGAAATAGGCTTGAAGAAGCTATTTAAGGTTTACCAACTTGCTTTAATTATAAAATAAACTTTATATTTTTGGTACTCTTAAAATAACAAGGTTGTTTCTGATTTTATCACTAATAAATCAAACAAGATCGATGTTTAGCTCCGATAATCAAATGAGAATATAAATTATAAGACTTGAATCAAGAATTAATACGTTTTAACGGATACAGATCAAGAATGATAGACAAAATATTTTAGACAATTATAAAATTTTGACAGAGATAAGATGAACAAATATAATTTGATAATAACATATCTATCTTTCAATCAGACATCGATACATAATTCTGAAGAATTGTATTGATAAAGACTTACCTTAAACTCATTTAAAAAAAATTATTCGAATCAAAGCATCGAAACTTACCTAATGTACGACCTTAGGTCATAAGGAATTACCCGTTTTATTAGGTTTAATGACAACCAAAGTGTTCCACCTGACATGGATAAACCAAGTGATCAAAGGATAAAGATTGTGAGAAAGAAAGAGAAAGTGATAGCTTTGAGTAGAAAGAAAGCAACACAAAAGGGAAACAAAAAACCTCACTTTGATTTGTTTCGGATGTGAAGCAAGCATAGATGCCAAAATTTGCATAAAAAAGAATTGAAGTTTTTAATCCAAATCAAACAAGAACCCGTCTTCTGTTAGAACTTTTAATCCCTTTTCAGTACTCTTCAAACATCACATCTTTAATGGCCAAATCAAGCCACTTGTCTCCTTGCCTTGCCTATATATAAGTCTCTCTTCTTCCCTTTGAGTGGTCCAGAACTTTCAACTTCAAGGGTTCCATTTTTTTCATAATACAGGTTTCTTCATTGCTGAAGCCTGTTCATGGAAAACAGGATTTGCATGTTCCTTGTTTATTCAACAATGGCAGCCACTTTGTTCAGTCACTGTGGTAAGTTCACCATCTCTGCTACATGATTCTTTAATGTCATTTAACTGAAATGCAGCTCTAATGATTCATGTCAATGTATATTGTTTCTGGGTTTCCCCCCCAACTTCATCACTTTTTTTTTTTCCATATTAAAATTTCCATGTTTTGAATGTAAACTGGATTCCATGGTGGGCAATATTACACCCCAAAGCTTGCTGCCCAATTTACATGGAATGAGATAATGGAAGTGTGACATTCCTTCAACATTAAGAGTTCAGTTGATATCTACTTTTATTTGTTTATACATATAATCAATTGTTTTTGCTGATGTGGTATCAACTTTTAGTTCTTTGGTGTGATGACAGGGGGAAAAGGGTACATGGAAATGGAATATTCAAGGTTTCCTTTGCCATTAAGTTTAGGAATATAGCTTAGGTTTTGTTTGTCGTTAAAATTTTAAATATGGGTTTGAAAGTAGCTAATGAATGATAGTTTAGAGCTAAACGTGAATTGTTTAGGGTTACTGTTGTTGGTGAACGTGTGTTTCTCACCGTAATTCAAAAGTTGTAACATGATTAGCATTGGAATCTCAAAATTTGCAATTTTTCCTTTGTATTGAGATGGTTGGTTGTAAATCTCTTTGTTTTTGGTCTTGTAGATGCAAGAAAATCAATGGAGATAGTCAAAGATCTAAGGCATGGAACCAGTTTAGGGACAAAACATACAAAGAGATTGCAGCTAATGAGTAAGCTCATGAATTTAGTGATGGAACAACCCATTGGGGAACCCTATGCTCAAACATATGGTGTAAGCTCACCCTTTTCTTTGCCACCGTTTGATAATCTCCCCAATCCTCCTAATTTTCCTACCCCTCCTGTAGGATTCTCCACACCTTCCTTTCCTCATACTCCTCCAGGCGGCCTAAGCTCGCCACCGAGCGCCGATGGGGACATTCCGGGCACACCTGAATTCTCAGCCACCCCAAGCACACCACAAACAACACCAACAACACCAACAACATACATCCCAACCCCATCAGGATACATATTGAGCCCGCCTTTCGAGCCTAGTCCACCGGCATTTGTCGTGAGCCCACCACTTTATTTCCCATCTCCAATTGGGTTTAATCCAAGCCCACCGGTGTTTTTACCACCGATAGTTTACCCTCCACCGACGGTTCCACCACCTCCGAATGTGGCTCCGGCCACAGCCTTATGGTGCGTGGCGAAGCCGTCGGTGCCTGACCCGATCATCCAAGAAGCTATGAACTATGCATGTGGGTCTGGAGCAGATTGTAATTCTATTCAGCCTAGTGGGTCATGCTTTCACCCGGACACATTGTATGCACATGCTTCGTTTGCTTTTAATAGTTACTGGCAAAGAACCAAATATGGTGGTGGTACATGTGAATTTGGAGGCACGGCCATACTTGTCACAATGGATCCAAGTGAGTTTTCTAATTGTTTTTTATTATACGATAAATTACATCGCAAGTTATTATATTATAAGTAAATATATAATTAGATCATGGTATTTCAAAAAATTAATAATTTGATTTTTTATTTATTATTTTAATATGTTAATTTATCGTTAAAAACACAACATACACATTTTTTTAAGATTTGAGTGACCTGATTGTAACTAAAAAGTTATCTATGATTACACACTTAATGTAAAGTGACTTGATTATTACATTATTTTTTAAAAATATATAGAGGATAAGTTTTATATATTTTTTAAAATTTATAACTCAATTTATAAAATTTAACACATTTTAAGGCCCTTATACACGAGGAGGTTGCGTCTTAATTTAAATATTTTTATTTTTTGTCATCAAAAAATAATTAAACTTTATTATAGGTCAAATGGAGGGTAAAGGGCAAATAATGAGAAATATGAAAACTTTACTGCTGTTTTATGATTTATAAAAAATACTTAAAATTATAATTTAAAATAAATTATAAATTTTCATACATTTTCAAAAAAAAATCTCAAAATCTTAATTTTTTTTTAAAGTATTGCTTAGAAATATTAAAATAAAATCTTAATTACAATTGTAAGACCAAATGATACATTATACTTTAATTTAATCTATCACATTATCTTTTCATCTTCAGTTAACTATATAGTTAACGATATAATCTATTTTATGACAAATCAAAATTTAAATATTTATTTTATATTTGTTAAAATTTTAATGATAAAAGATATTTAACTATATTTGTACTTTACTTTAAAAATACATCTTACTAATTTTTTATTTTTTACAATCAGGCTATGATGGTTGCCATTTTGAGTATCATTGAAGGATGAGGATAGGATTATGCTCTTGGTGGTAGCCAGAATACTTCTTTCCTTCCCAGTCTTGGATTTTCTTTTTCTTTTTCCAATAAAGAAATGTACATTAATTTCCATCATGTTACCATGACACAAACATAATTTTTGTAAGTAAAAAAAAAGTTATAAATGACAACATTCACTACGAATTGTTTAATACAAGAAGAGACATCAACAGAAAAATAAAAAGGACATTCTAAAAAGAATGTCGAATGAGCTAACTCATGAGTCACCCTATTTGTCTTTCTATTTACATGAGAAACAATAAAACTAAAATTCGATCGAAGAAAACCAAAAGCATCCTTACAGTAACTCGCTGCCAAAGATTTGTCCAGAACTAGAGCATTAAGCTTGTTCACCACAACCATTGAATCCCCTTCAATCTGCGTATTACTCTTTCCATTCTCTGTTGCTAGCTTCAAGCCTTCAGTAAAAGCACAAACTTCTGCAAATTTAGAAGAGTGAGCACTTTGCAACTTAAAAGTCATTCCATCAATCATAAGCCCAAACTTATCTCTAACAATGATTCCAATAGCAGCTTGACTATTAGAAAGGATAAAAGCAACATCCATATTAACCTTAATTATATCCTCTGTCGGCCGAAACCAGTTAGGAGCTTTACTACAAGGAACTGTGGGAGTAGTCCTTTCATTAGCCTGTAAAATGTCTGAAGAAAGAAGTTGAGAGTAATCAACATTCATTCTAGCAGTATTGAACACACCATTATGCAATTAATGATTTCTCTTACTCCAAATGTTCCATAAAAGAATAATAAAAAAGTAAATCTATCAGAATTAAGGGATCTCAAAGCCAACTCAATCCATTCTTTACAATCACCAATAACACCCTGAGGGAGAATTGAACTCAAGCCACTTAAATCAAAAATATCTTCCACCAAATAGCAGTCTCTAAGGAACAAAAATCCTCTACCCCTTCCCCATGTCTCTTTTGGTGCCTCTTTTGTTTTTTTTTTAAATTTAATTTTAAACCCTAAACCCTTATTTTCTATATTCTAACCCTAAAAAATACATCCTACTCCTAATTCCCTAAACCCTAACATAAAACCCCAAACCCTAAACTCTCTAATTAGAAGTGGGGACATAAATGGAGGCATGGAGAAAAGATAAATAATTTTCACTCATCTCTAAGAGCATGTAACAAAGTCTCCTCCTCTCTATTACAAAGTTTATAAACTCCTAAAACAAGACCTGTATAAGCTAACTTTTATCCCGTAGGTAAAGTATCATTACCGATTCTCTATTCAAAAATCTTAATCTTAGACAAAGTAAAAAACTTTACGATTACTTTCTAAATAGGAGAAAGATTTCTCTCAACTCCATTTAACTCCTGTGACCATTTGTCAGCCAAAACTCTTGAAATATGTATCATATAAAAAGGGCATATTTTTTATTATTTTTTAATATTGATCTTAAGATTTAATATCAACTATAATTAAAGTTTACTTTTATAAATGTTTTTAGAGGTTCTAGATCTTCGATTACCAACGTTGTGTAATATCAGTGTAATATCGACACAATATGTTCTAAGTATACATGTAGCATATAAATATTAGGGTAAACTACTTCAGTGACCATCCAATTAATTGAGGATATTTATTTTGGTCACCAAACTAAAGAACTCGTCAATCAGTTCATCTAACTTTAAAACCTATCTATTTGAGTCACTGTCGTTAAAATTCTGACAGAAAAGTTAACGATGATGACGTGGTAGTTAAAAAAAATATGTAAAATTACATATTTAATCCTCTAATTTATTTATTATTTTAATTTAATATTAAATTTATATTAATAAATAAAATTAATCATTCAATCCGATGTTGACACGTGTCATCATCCGATTGGATGATTAATTTTATTTTCTAATTTATTTTTATTAAATATTTATTATATATTTCTCTCCAATCAAGTGGTGACACATGTCACCACCTGGTTGGTGAGAGATAAGAGGAAGAAATAAAATTTACATATTTGAGAAGGTTAGAAAATGAACCCATGAACTTCAAGGATGGAAGCCAACACCCAAACAGCTAGGCTAAAGCCAACTTTGAGTCATAATTCGCAACACATTTTATTTAAGGATTACTTTGTTGGAAATGATACCTTGTTGGGAATCTTTGTGTCACGAATCGAATTTAACATTCGAATCAAATTTATTAGATATTTAATATACGAATGACCGCTCAATCACTTTACTAACATCGTTGGTGCTCGAACACGTGACCTTTAAGAACAACAACTGTTCTGATAACTATTTGGGCTAGAGTACTCGTGCGGAGCATCCCTAACTTTGTTATATGATGCCATAAAGTTGGTGAATGCTTGGAGACTACTTCAAAAATCTAGTGTGATCACTTGGGTTGTTTCATTATTTCCTTTCACTATCACATGGACATAGACCTCATGGTGTAGGAACATTAGAGGCTACAAGATTGTGTATCTCCACAGTCTAAGTTTTACTCCAATACTTTCTCATCGATGGTATTAATAGTTAAGAGTATCTAAAAATAACCGACTTACTAGTAACTTGATTTTTTAAGAAGATAAATTTCAAAAATCAAAAGGGGACAATTTTAATAAGCGAGAAAAATTATTATTTTTTTAACACGTCAATCAGATAGCTTTATTGATAAACAAAAGTAACATAACTTATTTGAGATTTTAAAATCCTTAAATCGGTAAACTTAAGATTTGGAATGTAAAACAAGAACATAACTTACATCAGTCATATCAATACTTTCTTTAATAAAATCTCTACGGTTTTAACATCCAAAATTAACCCTAATTTTAAATTCCTTTAATCGGTAACGTTGAAATTAAATTTGAAAACTAGTTGAGAATTGAGAATTTTAGTTGAGAAATCTAAATTTACCGGGTCTAAATTGAGAAAATTTAAAATTAACTAGAGACGGGTATGGGTCGGGTTAGATTTTCGGCCCACACGTACCCAACTCGAAAAAACATACCCGTCACTCGACCTGAATTTAGTGTGAAAAAATTTGATCCGACCTGACCCGATTTTTAAGCTTTAAAATTCGATTCGACCCGAATCATTAAAAAAATCTAAATTTTAGAGACTTAATTGTAAAAAAATAAAATTTAGAGATCTAATTGTAAATAAAATAAATTTTCAGTGACCTAACTGTAAAAAAATAATTTTTGTGACCTAATTATATAAAATATATTTAAAGAGGGATCATAATTATAAATATCCTTAAAATATATATGAAAAAAATTACACTATTAGTCTCGGGGCGGGTCAGATTTTTTCCACCCTAAACCCGACCCCGACCCGACCCAAAATTATTCTTAAAAAAATCTGATCCGACCCAACTCGAACCTAAATTTTCTTAAAAAAATTCGACCCGCTTAGACCAGATTGAGTCAGAACCTGTCGGGTTCGGATTTTATACCTATCCTTAGAATTAATGGCATATTTTGATAATTCAGTGACTAATATAAGATAAGATTAAATCTTAAGAGTACCCGAATATGCGCACCCCTGATATGAGTTACTCTTGTGATTGTGTTATGAGTGTGGGCTATGTGTGTTTGAGATCTGATAAACCCACAACCGAGTGGTCTGTTTCCTTAAGCCCAAATTAGGTGTAAATAATCTAACATGAGACCCCTTTAGATGGATACCAACTCATGAGAACGTCTGATCCAAGTACAGAAGTCAACTGAACCCAACTAGATTAACCTGTTGAATCAAACTAAATCGGTTTTGCTCATGAAAATGTTGACCTTTGATCATTTGGTTTGGCTTAACTCGAATTTAAAGATCGATTTAGTCTAATATAAATTATCTTTTGATTTGTTGATTGATTTGATTTGTTGATCAGATAAAATTAATATTAATTATTGATCATACGTTAGTGTTGATTTTAATCAGTTATATTGATGTTGGTCGTTACATTTTATAAAATAAACTTTTAAACTATTTGACCTTTGATAAGGTTTGGCCGTTTATCAAAATTGATTTTTAAATAATTTTTATGTTGATTTTTTTATCTGTTGAATTCAAATTCACTGTCTAGATTGTCTAGTTCGCATTTAAAAACTTGTTTTGTTATTTATAATTGTTTTGTACTTAGAATCTAAAGAGTTATAAAATTTAGAATCTGATAGATCGATGGTGCGTATTCTTCGAAGCCTTCGTGTATGTATGCTTTCAGATTAATTCTTATAATTTTAGTGGCGGTTTAGTGAAGTAATGATATTAATGAAGAGTTATCATCGTAAGTCTTGATTTAATTACACTTGAACTTGAGGTGTATTCTTCTCGATATTAGAACTATTGTTATTTAGGGTGTTTTGATTCGTGAAAAAGATGATTATTAAAGGTCATAATCTTTTTTAAATCCATATTCTTATATTTAATTTAAAAGAATTCTTATTTAGAAGCATTATTCTTTTTCCCATAGATAATAGTGATTCGAGGAGAATATTATTCCTCGTAATTTTTAGGTATTAAACAATTCCTTCTTCTTTAGACGATATAACCCTTAAAATAATTAATTATGTTCATACGGATCTTTTATTATAATTTTAGTTAAATGACAAATTATTTTTTATGTAAATTTATTAAATATTTTATTTACTATTAGTTTAATATATAAATGGTGTTACATATATTTAAGTAATATTATAATATTTAGTATATTATTATTAATATTATATTTATGATGTTTTTGGGATATATGATGACCGATGAAATTTTATATTGATCTATGTTATTAATTTTATTATTTGATTAATAAGATATTTTATATTAAAATATAAATAGATTAATTTATTTATTTTTATCATTTTTATTATTTTTAAATTTACTTTATTATATACTTTAATTTATTTGATAAACAGTCAAATATAACAAAAAAATCTAAAATTTAAATATATTAAATAAATAGTATTTTATGATTAAAAATATTAAAAATAGATAATGGTATATACATATAAAACATTCTTTAAAAATTATTTAATATATTAATTATATTATAAATAAAAAGTTTTATTTACAAATTTTAGATAAAGTAATAAAAATAATCTTATAAACTTTTATATAAATATTTTTAATTTAATAATTAAAAGTTTAACTTGTAAAAGAATATATTATAAGGGTAAGTTAGTAAATTTGACTTTCAATTAATCTTATACTCGTATTAAGTAAACCAAACAAGTTAATGTTTGTGGAATTTGTATTAGACATTATATTATCATGATTCAAATTTATTATGTCAAATTTCAAATACTTGATTAAACTATGAATAATTTTATACGACTATGTTTATAATAGGCATAAAGATAATTTTAACTCTTAATGTCTTTTTGGGGGGTAAATTTAGTTCTTAATCTATATCATTTTGACAAATAGTTTATTTTTTAACTACCATGATAATTGGACCGTTAAAAATCTAACAATGATGACATGTTATATGCATATGATAATATATTTTAAATAACATGACATCTAATCTATCAAATACATATATATGAAATATAAAACAATTAAAATTCAAATAAAATATTAAAAAATTAATTATTTCTAAAATAAAATGCTACTAAACATTCTCAACCCTAACTACGATAGAATCAAAGTCCTATCTTAAAAATTTAATTAATTTTTAAGATAAGACTTTGAATCTATCGTAGTTAAGGTTGAGAATGTTTAGTAGCCCTTTATTTTAGAATTAATTAATTTTTTAAGATAGGATTTTGGTTCTATCGTAGTTAGAATGAGAATGTTTAGTAACATTTTATTTTAAAATTAATTATTTTTTAATATTTTATTTAAATTTTAATTGTTTTATATTTTATATTAGAATAAAATTATATTTCATATATATATATATATATGTATTTGATAGGTTATGTGTCATGTTATTTAAAATATATTATCATATGCATATGCATATGACATGTTACCATTATTAGATTTTTAACGGTCCAGTTACCATGGTAATTAAAAAATAAGCTATTTGTCTAAAAGATATATATTAAAAGCTAAATTTATCCCAAAAAGAATAAGGATCAAAACGATAAAAGCTATAAATATTAAGAGTTAAAATTATCTTTATGCCTTTATAATAAATGAGACTTAATTAAGATATTTTATAATCATTATTATTATTTAATAATAATTTTGCTTTATAAATAAGTAAACCTAACATTTATTATTTGATGGAAAGTTTCAACAATGTCTTTCTTAGATTCATCCCATTTCTTGGGTTGGGTTTAAGGACTGTTGTTCTTATGGTCCGAGATTAGGGAGTTATAATATTTCATTGTTAGAAAGATTTACGGAAAATTATTTAAATTCGAGTTAGATAAAATTTTTAAAATTGATAAATGCTTTTTATATATATTTTCGTTAATAATAATTCGTTATAGATTAAATCGATAAATAACTTTTAAAGAGATTAAATTATTCATAAATTTCTAAAACATGATTAAAAACAAGTGGAACGAGAATCATTATACAAACATCAAACATTCACAAATTAACCATCGAACGCATCATAAAACAAAAAAAATGTCGTAAAATTATAAAAAAAAATTCAAGATGTACGAAAAATTAGAAAAATAAAATAAAAAAGTAAAAAAAACAAAAAAAAATATAAATTATGAATGGCAACAACTAACAGTATAGTATCGTCACTAATTAGACAAAAATAAATATGTAAAATGCTAAAGAGAAAAAAGAAATAAGAATTATCGTTTAAGAAATAAGCATTAGTATTTTAAAATTATTTTTATAATCTTTTATTATAATTTTAGAATATTTTTTCGGGAAGTTCTACAAAAGACGGTCTTAAAAAAAGGCTAAAAAACGGCGGTACCGTTTTTCTTACAAAAATTATAAGAAATTCGGTACACACTTTTCGGTATATACAGAAATTCTTATAATTTTTGTAAGAAAAACGGTATATACCAAAATCCTTATACTTTTTGTAAGAAATTTGGTTTAAAAACCGAAATTCTTAGAGTTTTTGTAAAAAAAATTCGGTATATATCGTTTTTCTTATAAAAGTTATAAGAATTTTGGTATATACCGAAAAGTGTGTACCGAATTTCTTACAACTTTTCTTAAAATATTTTTATATTTTTATAAATAATAAATTTTAAATAATTGTGAGTTAAAACTAAAAAAATAATAAAAAAGTTAATAAGTACTAAACATTTTTTATGAGTTGAAAATAATATATTATTTGTCAATAAAATATGTCCAAAAATGTCTCATTCGTCATTTAATGAGCCGCGTTTTAGGCCAGCGCCCAGCGGTTTCCTGTAAAAATAAATAAATGATTAAATAAATTATAAATATTGTTTTACTTCAACAACATATTTATTTATGAATCTTGAATTACAAATTTCTTTTAAGATAAAATGTCTAAATCATCGATTTATTCTTTAATTTAAGTGATTAAAGTGATTAAAATAAATTGATAAAATATGTTAAAGATAAAATTATTAAGTATATCAAATTATTAATAAAATATGTTAAAAGTGATTAAAATAAGTTAAAAATAAAATTTAAAAAATAAATTGAAAATTCTAAAAATTTAGTGACTAAATTAGATTGAAGAATAAAGTTAAGTGATGTTTTTGTAGATTTTACCCTTTAAGTTTTGAACTTTAAAAAGTTCACAATCTCTCGCAATTTCTCGGTCCTGTCTTTGGATTTTTTATTTTTCATTTCGTTTCCGGGAAACATTTTTTCCTGGAAAATAAAGACTCCAATTTTCCATCTTACCAAACAGAGTGTAGAATAAGAAGATTTTTTTTTGTTAAATGGGGCAAAAACAATCGAAAGATGAGTTGCTTTACAATCAAGTCAATTTTGGTAACTCAGAAGAGATCAAATCTCTTGTCCGTGATGGCGCAGGCCTTGAGGTAACTACTAATTTATTTTATTTTCCCCTTCACTAATCACTGTTTATTTGATCTTCACCGATCAATTAATGTGTTCTCTTTGTTTTTGGGGTGGGCTATGGATTGACAGTGGATTGATAGAGAGGGGAAAACGCCGTTGATATTAGCGTGTTTGAATCCACAGCTTTTTGATGTAGCCAAAACTTTGATTGAACTCGGTGCTAACGTTAACGCTTATCGACCAGGTTTCTCTTCTTTTCGATTTTTTATTATTATTCTTTTCGTAGGGATTTTATTAATTTATTTTCTAAGAAGTTAAAATCTGGGTTTTGTTTAATTCGGTGTTTAAGAAAAGAAAATTCTAGTAGCAATATATGATTTTGAAGAATCTTTGTTTCTTTCAGTTTTGCATTTTGCCTGCTTATGTAGAAAATTTTGCTGGTAATTTTCTCGTGGACGTTAACCAAATTGCAACCTTAAGGTTTTCAAAGAAAATAAGCTTTGGAGGCTTTATCAAAATGATTAGTATATTAACTGATTTTTATTTGTTCTTAGGTTGGCAGGGCGGAACACCCTTGCACCATGCAGCAAAGAGAGGCCTTCAAAATACAGTCAAATTACTTCTTTCCCATGGAGGTTCTTGCTTTATTGAATTCTGTTGCATACTATGATAAAACCAAGTGATTAGTTGTTACAGAAGGAATATGCTTGATTCGAAATTTCCAGTGTAGAAAAATGAATTGTTTGAATTTTCAGCTAATCCGTTGGTGATGAATGATGATTGTCAAACACCTCTAGAGGTTGCTAGGGTGAAAGGAAACCTCAATGTTGTGCGACCAATTGAGGTATAAAACGAAGTCCATTGCAATATCATGATTTTATGATTTATTCAAAACTTCCAACATTTTCTTGTATGTGAGATTTTTCTCTATTTCTGATGCTGTGCAGGATCACATATGTTTATTCTCTGGTTGGATGCGGGAGTTCTATGGGCCAGGGTTTATTGAAATGTTGGTTCCTCAATTGCTTTCAAGAAAAGTGTGGGTATTATTGTTTACAATACCTTTTAATTTCAATTATTTTTTACTAGTAATAGCACTTCCTCGTTCCTATTATTCCTTTATCATCTCATTAATGTTTTTAGTGCAGTTGGGTTGTTGTTCTACCAACCGGTTCCCGAAATAATGTAAAACCCTTCAAGTTGGAGCTGGCCATATATTCTAGTTTGCAGGTATTGCTAGTATAATTTCTCTGTTTCTCCGAGTATAACAATGAAGTCTAATAAGGGTGTAAAAGGAGTGAAATGAGCCAAATAATATGCTCTTCATGCTCAGCTAAATCAGGCCTATGTATTTCTCTACTTGAATTCTTTCTAGAATGATAGCTGAAATAAATCACAAGATAAAATTCTCGCACCTGGCATGAACTTGCTTGAATCTGATCTTTAAGTTAGCTTCGGCTTTTCTTAAATTCTTATGATGCTATTATACCTGTAAACGTTCTATTTGTGTATAATGAATGATTTTACTTTCAATTGATAAAAATATGGAAGCAGGAAGCTGCTTTAAATTGTACTGTTAAAACTTTTTACTCTCCTTAAATGCTTTTCCATCACTTATTGGGTAATTGGCGACTTAACAGGATGCCCAACCACGCACAATTATCTCATTGTGGAAAGCTAATTTGGAGGAGCCAAAGCTTAACCAGCCTGATCCTTCTGTGGCAATTGTTGATAATTCCAGCAGTAATTTCTCTTGCCAATATTTCTAGTTGTCAATCTTTTCTTGCTATATGATGGAGTTTGAGATCAGATTGATTTCTTAGTCAACATACTTTGATTGTTTTATCTTATGCATAGTCTCAAGACGATGGAGGCGGAGACGGAGTATTTACACCTCCCGAGAAGCGAGGCATAGAGCTGGAATAGTTAGGCGTAAGCATGGTAATTTTCAGTCATTTACAATAGTATAGATACAACCCTGAAATATACTCAAGTTTCATGTAAGTCGGATAAAACCAGAGTTTTTTTGCACTGGAAATCATTAGTGCTTCTAATTGCAGCGTCACGTGTACCAGTTCAGTAGGCTTTATTTAGATAACTTGGTTTCTTATCACCTTATGACAAATTTGCCTATAATTAGGTGAACATTGATTATTTGCTTTGATATTCAGTATAGGACTATGAATAATTATGTGCTCCTTTTTTATGATATTTTTTTCTATGTTAGTACTCTCCTCAACATGATCTGGTTCTTTTCCAGAAACACGCATTAAACTCGCACCTGGCAATGAAAATGACCAACAGCAGCTGCAGTGGTTTTGTGATGCATGCAAAGGAATTCCTCAGGTATTAGTCACGCTTTATACATAGATGCTTCATATATGCTTCCTTGTAGAACCACACATAAGTTATATTAGACTTTCAACAAAAGGGGCTATTCTTTTATCATCACAATGGCATTTGCTTTAATTTCATTTAAGTCGATTCTTTTTGTTGGGGATTGTTGGGTTTTCAGAAAGAAGTTGCTGTAGTTTAGTAGAGATGGAATTGGCACATTATTGTGTTCGTGTGAATAAAATTTTCTTTGAAATTACATTACATATTAACTTCTACAAGGGTACTGTTTCTGTGTGCGAGTGTGTGTTTGGGGGGAGACTGTCGTGTTGCCGTATACATACCGTAAGAAGTAAAAGCATCAGGGTAGTTGGTTGTTCGTTCACCCAACTTTTAGAAATATGGAACATTTTGTTTATACTACCTTTTCACATAAAGTCTCCATGTTTACTTATGACATCGGAAATATGCAGGCAAGGGGTCCTACATTTCTGCATGTTTCTCAGCCTCCGACTGCTCCTGCAATTGCACCATCAGATGCAGAAGATTTAGAATTAGCAATGGCAATCAATGCCTCCATCCAGTCAGTTATTGCCGAGGCTCCCAATTTTAATTTTCAGTCCGACAACGAATCTAGTTCATCTACCATTTGGGCTAATGCTGCTAGTACTAGTGCTCTTGGTGGCTCGGCAGGACCAATAGAGTTTCCCCCTTCAAAAGCAAGTAGCAGTGAATGGACAATGACCGAAGCTGGCTCCAGTAGCAACACAATCCAAAGCACCAATGTCCGCAATATTAACATTTCCACCACCCTTATAGGGGTACAAACTGCAGATTCAGTCCCAACAGCACCACCTGCCATAGACGAATTTGTAGAAGATGCTCCAATTCAATATCCATCTATCGATTCAACTCCTATCGGTACGCCTTCCTTGAAGTCTGAAAACTTACCTACTAATGCAGATCAAACAAAAGAAGATGTAGGCCCTTCTTCGTGCACGATATGTTTGGATGCTCCATCCGAGGCAGCTTGTGTTCCCTGCGGCCATGTTGCCGGATGTATGTCATGTTTGAAGGAGATCAAATCCAAAAAATGGGGTTGCCCTGTTTGTCGTGCTAAGATCGACCAGGTTATAAAGTTGTATCGTGTTTGATCGACTTTTGCATCTGAAATTTATATAAGCTGTAAATGCTTTGGGGTGATTTGTATGCATTGAAGAAGTTTCCCTGGTGCTATTAGATTCTGTATGCAATAAATGTCAGGTTCATGTTTGAGTTTTCAATAATATTTTCAATTATTTTATTTAAATGTTATGTCAAAATATAAAAAAATTAAAGTAACATTATAATCATATTTATACTTAATTTAACGAAAATGTTATTTTATTTTCAACATCCGTTAAGTATATACAGCTAGACTTTTATGTTTATTTTTGGTATTTATTTATTTTATTAAATTAGATAATATGAGCCTGATTTTTAGGTTTAAATTGGTATCTGACTTCATGTATAAATCAACTGAAATAAGTGATTGAAAAGTGAAGTTCGGATACTTAATTGGACAAACACTTTAGGTAAAAAGTGGAATTTTAAAGATAAAATAAAGTATTTAATTGCACCTAAATTCTTTAGATAACACATTGTACCTTAGGATAATGTAGATTTTTAATAAAAATACATAGAGAATTTTAATTAAATTCAATTATAAATAATGTTTTTTTCATGTTACTTAAAAACTGCTTGAATTTGGATTTTTCTTCATTAATTTTAAGATTTTTTTAGAATTTGTTATTTAAATTCGGATTCCTGAATTCAATTTCTAACATATTATAACAAATACAATATTTTAAAAATAAAATAAGAATGATTGTGTTTTAAAAATCCAAAACTCCAAAATAATATTTATAGATTTCCTCCGTTTTAAATGAGAATATTATAAAATATTAGAAGGTAGTAGTATTTGATAGGTGAAATTCCACGAACATTGCTGTTAGCGACGAAAATAAAATGAATTAACAGTTAGAATAGTCATTTTTTTCAGTACAGATTTGATTATCGATTTCGAAAAACAACCGATAAAGTCACTAACGTTTTCGATTCATAAACTTTTGGCCACTGAGATATTTATTGTTATTAAAATTTAACGAGAAGCTATAAAAATTCTTCAACCCTTAAAATTTAGGTAATCTCTATATTATTATTTAATTTTGTTTATAAAAACATTATAAATAAAAAAATTAATAATTTTATCGATATTTTTAAATCGATGATCAAATATATATAAAAAAATAACTATTTCGATAATTAACCAAAATAAATCTTAGTCCTCATGTCCTATTGACTGTTTTTTCCAACATGACTGTTCACAGAACATCACTGTGAGATTGTATTTTGTGAGTTGTTTCACATGGCTCTTGTTAGATGTGATCTGGAATGAAAAAGAAGAAACAAAGTGGTGCAACTTGTAGTTTAATTGACTTCTGCATGTGGTGGGACCAATTTATAATATTATAATACTGAAGGATGGGATTGGGACCAAAGGATTCAATTCAATATTGGGTTGTTAATGATGAACCGAGTGGGTGGGGGGATGCTGGATGGATGGAAACGACAGTAGCACCGACGGTATTTAGAAAGAGACTAATTTCATTTTCTAATATTGAGTCAGTATTTATTATAATTTTATTTTAAATCTAAATAAATGAATTAAAGTATTAATATTTCATTTATTGATTAATTGAATTAAAATGGGCATCCAAATATTTAAATACAGAATAAATCCCTTAATCTTATATCTTTTAGTTAAAATAATCAAGATTTTAGCTCACACTCTTATTTTAGAAATTTAAAATTTCATTCTGATAGGTTAATTAATTATTACTTTATTAAATTTATTATATTATAATTAAGTGTGTTTTAAAATATTTAACCCGAAATATCGAATTATTATTTTTAAATCTATTTACACGAATCAAAGTCTAAATATCAAATTTTATTTTCCCGAGAATTATGATTTCCAAACACGATAGCCGACACCGTTAACCCCTTTTTTTCTTTTCTTTTCTTTTTTTTCGAAGGGAAAAAGAAAATCATTTTCCCACTGATACAGATCCTCTAACCAACAACATGGGAACGTAATTCCCTCCTCTCTATATCTCCGTAGTTCATACTCGTTGTACCTCGTAGTCCTTCCCCTCCCCTCTAAAAATAGCATACCCAAGACCAAAAAACAACAGAAAAAAGATTCTTTGAGATCTAAATTCTCTCTTCCCTCATTTCTCTTGCTTTGTTTTGTATTCTTCATCGAGGGAGATAACCCACGGTATCTTTTTCTTAGATCTCAACTAGACTTGCTCATTTCGTTTTATTGATTGAATCCCAGTAAGCCTTTGTTACTTCTATGTTTTTCTTCTTTGAATATTTATGGGTTTTCACTGAAGTTTTGTTCTTGTTGCTGTTATGGAGATCTGATTTATGATTTTTGCTTGTTTTTGTGTTAGTTTTAATGGGTCAATCTCCTTTTCTTATATTTTGATACAAGAATGTTCATGTTAGTGTTCCCCTTGGAATCGAAGTTTGGTTCTTGATGGTTTAATTTTGATGTTTTTTCGTAATGCTAAATATTTTGGATTTGAGTTTGAGTTTTTGACGCAGATCTGTTGATTCAGTTCATTAGAGTTACGTAGTAGCTGTCGTTTTCATGATTCCCATTGTTTCAATTCAGTGAAAAAAGCATTGATTTCTTGCTTTAAGTGCTTTTTCATGGAACGATCCTTTTCATTGCTTGGCTGTCAATCCACTGGTTACAAGTGTCGGCAGTTGGCATCTTTAGCATAATCGTTTCATTTTGTTGTTTTTTTCTTATCCATTCTTTTTAGAGAATGGATCTGAATTATTAAACAAGGTTAATGAGTGCTTTTGAAAATTATTATTGAAACTTCTGCAACACCCTGTTTTGAGCCAATGGTTTGGTATTGGTGCTCTTCTTCAGAACAATTAGGCACCCTTATTAGTCTTTGTATCATTATATTTACCAATTTGAGCTGATCAGATTTGAAGATAGTATAGGTTGATGCCCTTTACTAGGCTTCCTAATGACTTGATAAGTGGATTCACTTGCTATTTTTTGTAGCGTTTTTAATTTTCTTGTTCAATGATCTAATCGAGCTTGCTTTGTTCTTTGGTGGCTGTCGTTGATGTTACTCGTTTGCATCATATTATTGATGATTTGAAGTGATAGTAATACGATCGTTTAAACTTGAATTTCAGTGTTTGATTCTAAAAGTTTCATATGTCAAGTAACTTAAAACATTACCTATTTGTTTCTTTACTTGTCTGTTTACAGGTTTGATAAGTTATTTTCGGTGTTTCTTTTTGAGAAGTTGAGGTAGTTTGTGTTGTTCGTTCGGCAGAATAAACTCTGATGCTAGCAACAAAATGGATTTACTTTGAATAAAAAGGGAGATAGACGAGGATAAGGAGATCTGTGTCGTGACAATATCTAGCTCAACTGAAAACAGTTGTGAAGATTTGTATTACTAAAGAAGGATGAGGGGAAGATCTGATGGAGGCCAAAAGAAGCGATTAATCGCTTCTCTCTGTGTTGTGGCAATCTTTCTTTGTTTTCTGTATGTATATTATGGATCTTCAAAACCTGGTGCTGCAGCTCTAGAATATGGCAGCAGATCTTTGAGGAAACTTGGATCATCTTATTTGGGTGGAGATGATGACACTGATGGCAATCAATATGAATCTTCAACAAAATTTGGACAGGACATAGGAGGAGATGTTGTGCCAAAAACTTTCCCTGTAAGTTCTTAATTTCGGAATCCATTTCTTGGCACTTATGAGCCCCCCTCAATTCCTGTCGTTTTGTCCTTTACCATTCAGCTTGTAATTCCCCAGCACTTCTTCCAGTGGTTATATTTGCCTTGTCTTATAATATCTCTATCTATAACTTTGAAGGTTTGTGATGATCGGCATTCAGAATTAATTCCCTGCTTAGACAGGCATTTGATATACCAAATGAGATTAAAACTGGACTTGTCTGTGATGGAGCACTACGAACGTCACTGCCCACCTCCTGAAAGGAGATACAATTGCTTGATTCCTCCGCCTCCAGGATATAAGGTACAGAATCTCATAAGCTGACAATCAGATTCTTGCTGCTGTATATTGTTATACTGGTGGTAATAATCATATTATACCATGTATTGACACTTGTAATTCATGTGAAATTATAGGTCCCAATTAAGTGGCCTCAAAGCCGAGATGAAGTATGGAAGGCAAATATTCCCCATACACACCTTGCACATGAGAAGTCTGACCAGAACTGGATGGTTGTAAAAGGTGAAAAGATTGTGTTTCCAGGGGGTGGAACCCATTTTCACTATGGAGCTGACAAGTATATTGCTTCGATTGCAAATGTAAGATAGCCAATGCCTACTGATTTTGCTTGGAAAAAAATATTTTGATACATAAATAATCTTGAACATCTACTGAAGAGTGGTCATATGGAGTTTTCCTCATCATGTTTCCACTCTTTTTCCTGATAGGAATGAATTCATAGAATATTTGAACTTCTCAAACCTATTAGAAGCAGTATCACTTATGTGATTTTTGAATTGGCAGATGCTCAACTTTTCGCACAACAATTTAAATAACGAAGGGAGAATACGAACGGTTCTTGATGTTGGTTGTGGTGTTGCAAGTTTTGGAGCATATCTTCTTTCTTCTGATATTATAGCAATGTCATTAGCCCCCAATGATGTGCATCAGAACCAAATCCAGTTTGCCCTGGAAAGAGGAATTCCTGCATATCTTGGTGTTCTAGGGACCAAAAGACTCCCTTACCCAAGCAGATCATTTGAACTTGCTCACTGTTCTCGCTGTAGGATTGATTGGCTTCAAAGGGATGGGATTCTTCTTCTTGAGCTAGACCGGTTACTTAGACCAGGGGGCTATTTTGCCTATTCATCTCCTGAAGCTTATGCACAAGATGAAGAGGATCT
The DNA here is from genome assembly GCA_035048815.1 of Abelmoschus esculentus. Classification (NCBI taxonomy): domain Eukaryota; kingdom Viridiplantae; phylum Streptophyta; class Magnoliopsida; order Malvales; family Malvaceae; genus Abelmoschus; species Abelmoschus esculentus. Next base: position 16,522,726 of record JAUCBN010000024.1, read on the forward strand.
TCGCATATGGAAAGAGATGAGTGCCCTTGTGGGACGTATGTGTTGGAGAATAGCTGCAAAGAGGAACCAAACTGTCATTTGGCAGAAACCTCTAACAAATGATTGTTATATGGAAAGAGAACCTGGCACAAAACCCCCTCTCTGCCGCTCTGATGATGATCCAGATGCAGTTTGGGGTGTGCGAATGGAAGCTTGTATCACTCCTTATTCTGACCGTGAGTATATTTATTTTTCAACATCGCTAATATTAAAATCTAGTCCCCTCTGTGGTTGTTTGCTTCCATTTTTTGATTTTTCCCTGCTTGAGTTATATATTATATCTAGTGCATTCACTCTGCTCATTTATTCTTTTTTAATCTTTAAAAGTTAGAGAATATATAAATGTTGCATCAGTCTATATTTTGTGATCGAAAATTACAGAGATTCTTTTTGTCAATTGCTTTGAAATCTTGTACCTTTAATGTTTTTGTTAACTGAAACTTCTCTTTGTTTCTATCAGATGACCAAAAGGCCGAGGGGAGTGGATTGGCTCCTTGGCCAGCCAGATTGACATCTCCTCCTCCCAGACTTGCTGACTTTGGTTATTCAAGTGACATGTTTGAAAAAGACACGGTAATTCAGGCAGCATTGTTTCATTTGTGCCTTTATTCGTGAAAATTTTCGTTTGCTTGAATTGTGGTTAATGTGGCAATGACGTAGATGTAGACACTAATATAGCCTTTGTGATTCTGCAGGAAACTTGGCGTCATCGGGTTGAGAGTTATTGGGATCTCTTGAGTCCAAAGATCGAATCTGACACTTTGAGAAATTTGATGGACATGAAAGCAAACATCGGGTCATTTGCAGCTGCTCTTAGAAGTAAGAATGTTTGGGTGATGAATGTCGTCCCAGAGGATGGACCAAACACACTTAAAGTGATATATGACAGAGGCCTGATCGGCACCACTCATAACTGGTATGCACAAATTAACTTAGACATCTGCATAACTGAATGTCAATATTCTTCTGTTAAATGCCATATTTTTGCTTTGCTTTCTCTATTTGCTTTTTTCATCTCCCTTTCCATCTTTTTGCATACTATACTACCATTATTATCTTTAGCATGAGGTATGGACAGCGAGAAACAGTTATCAGTGGAACGAAAATACATGATGTCTGATGAAAGGGAAACTTAACATATCCTTGAATGATTTTTTGTTGATTGGTTTGGTCATTTTGGCAGGTGTGAAGCCTTTTCCACATATCCTCGAACCTATGATTTACTCCATGCTTGGACTGTCTTTTCTGAAATCGAGAGGAAAGGCTGCAGTGGTGAAGATTTATTACTTGAGATGGATCGTATTCTCCGCCCCAGTGGTTTTGTAATCATCCGTGACAAACAACCGGTGATAGATTTCATAAAGAAGTATTTATCAGCTTTGCACTGGGAAGCAGTAGCAACAGCTGATGCTGGTTCGGATTCAGATAATGAAGGGGATGTTGTGTTCATCGTCCGCAAGAAATTGTGGCTGACTAGTGAAAGCCTCAGTGAATCTGAATAGAATTATTTCAGCCCTTATAACTCCAAGGAGATTAAGGTCAGTGGTTACTAAAATGCAGTAAACAGTTTGATTTTGTAGCATTAAACAATGGTTCACATTATTGTTCTTTTACCCTTTTTTTGTTGTTATGAATTTACTTGACAAGCCACAAACTGATCATTCTGATCTATAGGCTATTATTCATTTTTTTTTCTCTATTTTGGTGTTGTTCAAAGTTACTTCAGCTAAGTGGCTAATTATAAACATGTACACATAATCTATAATGCTGAAGTGCATATTCATTGTGGGTTTTAACTTGTAAGTTATTCCATAAATGAATCTTCTTCTTATCCATTCTTCTTGCTTTTCCTGTAATGTTTTTTTGTTCCGAGTGCTTTGGCTACTTTCCGAAAGCTGCGGTTATCAGTGGCTGCTGGTGTATGATTTATGCCGTATCGTTCATCGATAGATTTGATCATTTTGACTATGATGTGAAGATACTTGATGGTTAATGAATATGATAGAGCGTCTTTAGATGCATATTTTGTTCTTGTTTAAGATTTTACCACGTTTTGTCTAGACAAAATGAGATGATTAGCCTTCCCTTTGCTTTTGCCACCTCTAGTTCTAATTCTCTAAGATCTGTGATGGGGCATGAAAAGGGGAAACAAAGAGACTGATTCATGGTCTTTATGGGGATCTCTCTTACCTAGGAAAGGAAAACAACAGAGAGTAATACTAGTAGATTTTATTGGATTATATTTTTTCATCAAGTAGAGTGGAAATGAGGACATTGCTGGTCTTTCCTCCTTTGGGTCGTGGGGAGTCCCCCTCTTATTTAGAGGTGAATAGTCCCTTATAAGGGGTGTGAACACTTGTCAAACAAACTCGTGACAATGATCAGAGATTGCAGACTCTTCAAACATGGAAGGCAGATCAAAAATTCACTAACTACAAGAGTGTAGAAACATGTGACCCCTTTAGTATCGTTAATTGATCACTCAAAGCATGATGATCAACAATTTAAATGACACTAAAATGGGCAATCACGTGTAAAGAACCAAAATACGGAATGATTTTTGATTTTGACTGTAAAGATTGCTCACTCACAAAAAGAGAGGGGAAGGAAACAAAGTCCATAAGTTTCATAAGAGAAGATGACCCGTTAATTCATACAGAGTGCAGAATAGTACATAGAAATGTTCATAAAAGAAGTACCTGCAGCTGCAAACAAAAAAGAATAAAATAGTTAATTCAGTATTCACATCATAAAGAAAAAAAACAAAAATGCAGATTGCAGAATGGGAAACAGAACATGATATTGATAGCTCAGTACAGACATAAAAGGAATACAACAGCAACAGGTTGCAATGGTTCTACTGCCAAGTGCCAAGGTATAGAGTAACAAATGCTAGGACAAAGTCCAATGTAGTAACAACACGTGTCAGCATACAAATAAAGAAATGCCGTAAGCCATAATCTGATAAGTTTAGGGCCTCTTGGACATGTGTGAAGTGTTGATTGTAGACAACATGAAAAAACTCTAAATTAAAATGAATTAACAAATCTTTTATTTTCAAATGCATTGAGGATAGTTGAATATACCTGAGTAAGGTATCTGCAATCAGGTTGCTTAAGAATCGTATAAATTTGGGTGGCTAAATCCATTCTTAACAGGTTGCCTTCAATCCAGTAATTCACAAATGGATCCCTAAGAGTCATCCAGCATACATAAGTTCAAGCCAAATTATGATTTATTTAAGTTTAGAATACAAGTTAACTAACCCCAACTCTTCCCTTAGCTACCAATCAAAACCTTTTTATTGTATGGTCAATGAATAATTATGGGGCCATGAGTGATGATTGTTTGCGTGTGATTGATGGTTAGAGATTTGTTGTTTGAATAAGATGAACATGATATTTTCAAGAGAGAACAATATTCTTCTCTATATTTTTTTATTATTCTTAATTCTAAAATTTATACAAGGTAAGTCTTTCAATAAGATGATATAGAGTTTTAATATAACTAAAACTATAATTTAATCTTCAATTTAAATAATATTTATAGTAAATAATATATTAATTTATAAACTTTACCCTATATATTTTTGCTCTCCTTATTTACCTATAAAACCCCCTTTACAACTCTAATCTCTCTTCACACATCGCCGCCTCCAAGCACGCCTCTCCTCCTCCATCTTCAATCCCTCTCCTGTTTGCAGACATGAGATTAGAGAAGTGCTGGTTTTGTTCCTCGACTGTTTATCCGGGGCATGGTATTCAGTTTGTTCGCAACGATGCCAAGGTAAGAATTTGTCTCTTAGTTGTACATTTATATATCAACCATATTGCATCACCTCTATTTAGTTCTTATCCATATCGGCTTATAATGGCTACACATGTGATTTGATGCTATGATATCAGCGTTTGTTTAGTTTGTTGGCACTGGGAGAGGTTACCATTCTGTCTTTCTCAGTTTGAGGTACTCTTGCTGCAGTGTGTCTGCAGCCTAAACTATGATGCCTGATACTATATGTGTACACTTGTGGTGTTGTATGCAGTTTTCCAGCAAAATTTAGCTTTGTCAATGTGATTATAGTACTATGTTCCCTAGTCCAAGCCATTCCTGCTGTTTGGACTCTTTTTAATTTATGATTGTCCAAACATTTGCAGATTTTCCGATTCTGTAGATCCAAATGTCACAAGAACTTCAAGATGAAAAGGAATCCCCGGAAAGTAAAATGGACCAAGGCCTATAGGCGCTTGCATGGAAAGGACATGACACAGGTGATAGGCCTGAGGCATCAACATCGGTACCTGCTGTTGCATTCGAACAATTCTTAAACAAACAATGCTGAATGATATCTGTTTCTTTTCTTTTTCACCAGGATGCAACATTCGAGTTTGAGAGGAAACGTAATAGGCCGGAGAGATATGATAGAAACCTTGCAGAGCATACTCTTAAAGCCATTAAAAAGATTGATAAAATCAGATCCGACAGGGCTTCTGACCATATCAAAAACAGGTTTGTTTGCACTTCTCTTTCCCATTGAAAGATCTTATATCATGCACTTTGCTAAATAACCCATCCATTTTGAATCTTTTCCCAGGCTTAAGACAGGCAAAGTCCAAAGGCAGAAAGAAGCAAGGAAGCAATTAGAACAGGGCATTCACTTGGTCAAAGCTCCACTCGCTCTTGCACAAGATTCATCTCTTCGTCTTCCAAAAATCAAAGTCAATGTGTCCCAAACACAGACAGAGGAGAATCGTCCCATGGAAGAGTGATTTTGGATCTGTTCTTACAGCTTGGTATTTCATCTGCCAGACTGCCACCAAAATGGTATCCACGCAAATTCCTCGCTTAAGTATCAAGAGTCTTGTGCTGTTTAATGGCTCAGAATTTTGAGCAGTGTAGACTGTAGTTAAATATTTTAAATATTTAATATAAAAATAATTTTTTAATTAATTTATTTTACAAATTTAAATATTAGTTTTATTTAAAAAATTAGTGTATTTCTCGTTATATTTTTTGAGAAATTATATTATAGGTCTTTCTCTCATGTGATTTATGAGACTAATCAATCAAATGCATTCATTTAATTAATTTGAATCCTGAGAAAAATTAATTTTAAATTTAATTTACGATAAAAATTAATAAAGAATCACTTAAAATGGATGAGGTAAAACATAATTAAATAAATATTTTTCATAAATGATATGACAAGAATAACCATAATATAATTTCTTGATTTTTGTTTTACTACCTCTGTTTTTAGCCTATAAATTATCATTAAATTATATCAAAGTATAGTATTATAAATGTATTTGTAATATTTGACTGGATAACATTTTAATTTTTATTATTTTTCAACTAATTTGACCTTTTAGATTTTCATTTCAAATTAAAATGGCTCCTTCAAAAAAAATTATTAGTCGGTTAGAGTGAATGATTTAAAATGATTTAATAAATCTATATAATAGTGCATACTGATATATTGATCACATGTAAACAAATGTGCTAACTTGACAAAATTATACATTTGTTAACAAAAATATTTAATAAAATTATTTTTTATTAACTTATTATTTTATCAAATCATTATAAGTTATTTTATCATTAATCGATACAATTTTTATTTACGTAAGGAACATTTTGATTTTATTAATCAAATGTTATGTGTATTTTTTGATACAATATTTTATATTAAAAACGTTCTTTTAATTATTGAATTTTAAAATAAATAAATAGTATTAAACCTCTTGATTTTATTATAAATTATCATTGATTAATGAACTAGTACATTTAATATGTTAGTCAAGATATTTATCTTTATTTTCTTTCTGTTGTTTTTTAAATTATAAATTATAAATTCATTAAAAATATTTGTATTCTTTCTCTTAAAATTACTCCCTTTTTTAGGTAGAATTTATAAAAATTATATCGTTTAATTAAAAGTCTTAGACACATGGAATGGAACATTAAATTAGAATTAAATAATGTGCCACTTATCTTTCAATTATAATTAAAAATATATTTTATTTTTTCAATATTTTAAAATAATAAAAAAATCTTATTAATTTTTAAAAATATATAAAAAATCATAATTTATATTTTAAATGATAAATGTATTTTTCAGATTTTTAAATGTGAAAAAATATACAAAACATAATATTGTAAATAGAACTTTCATATTTTCATCACTGCAATCTCCCTCTCTCTCTCTAACTTATAGCAAAGTTTAATCATTTATATTTAGGAATTAATTTTATGTGTTATTTAAAAAAAAACATTTTTATATTTTTAAAATATAAATTTTTACATGATTTTAAAAAAATCCAATATTTAAAATTTTAAAATTATTTTTTAAAATATTAAAAAAGTGGTCGCATCATTCCCTAACTGATGATGGAACTCACCACATCCTTGGATGCAGGGAACGATATATGTTGTAAGTTGAATTTTTTTGGTATAATTATATTTAAGGTCTTTCGTAATTTAGATAGTAATAAAATAAGGTTTTTATCTCTTCCATTTTTTAGATTTAAAGGCTTAATAGATCTTTGTCTCTCTTAATATTCGATCTGGCTCTGTCTCAGCTCGGATGCTGGCATATCCTGAGATGATCAGCGTGCCCACCATGTTCTGAACCAGTGCGCCTTGTAACTGGCTCAACTCAATAGCACCAGACTTGAAGGCCTTTCTGTTCTTTCAACAGATACACCTGGGGGATTAGGCTGATGAGGACTGGCAAATAAGAATGGTATAAGAATCCAATAATCTGAAATGAATCTAGTTTCATTTTTCACAGAGTACCTGTGGGGATATGCCTGACATGGAAGGCTGAGATAGAGGACAAGGTTTTGAAGTTTTAAAAGCTTTGTGTAGTAAGCGACCACTTATGTGTTCAACCAACCTTCCCGAGGCCTGAGGGAAGTACATAAGCATGCTGCATGTAACACAGCTATTCGAGAGTATCCCTCCTGCTTTGCTCTGCTAATTATGTAGAGCACGTTGGATCATATATAAGGGTATAAATCGTTTACCCCTTTCTTATGTTCTATTTATGTCTCCATTTTAAATTAGAGGGTTTAGGGTTTAAGGTTTTAGTTTAAAGATTTTGGTTAGGGTTTAGGAAATTAGGGGTATAATGTATTTTTTTAGTATAAAGTTTAGGGTTTAGAATATAGAAAATAAGGGTTAAGGTTTAGAATTCAATCTTGTAATAAATTTTCAAAAGAGACATAAAAAAAGTAACAGATTTTTGCTCCATATATAAAGCGAAAATAATCAGAAGCAACAATGTTTTGCTAAGAATAAAACCCACATGACAATTAGGTGTGGTAAGCAAGTACCGACCCAAAATTTCATGTAAAAGGGTATAAATTATCAAGAAGTTATACTATAAATGTAGGAGGTATAAAATTATAAGACTTTAAAGGGTATAGAATTAAATTATTAATAAAAATATAAAAACTTAAAATTTTTAAGAAATATCACTACTCCAGCTCTTTTGAATCCGTCCTTGGTAGTAAGTACTCACCAAGTTCAAGGTGAGTGTTAACCCTTGCATATGGAGTTGTCTCTGTCATATTTTTGTTTTCCCTACACAGTCAAAAGACTGAGGATAACTCAATTATCTATTGTAATCGAAAAGGTTCATAACGTAAAAAATAATACAATGATGCCCTAAGCATCCTAGTTTTAAAAGGTACGTGTGAGGAGCTGGGAAAAATGCATTCGAAGATCGAGGCGAGGTAATGTATAAGAGACATGTTTTTGAATGCTTTCACCTGAAGCGCGAGACGACACATCGTATCTTTCAAACGTTTTTTTATGTATTTTTATTTTTATTAAGATATATCCTTTAACCCTAGTCAACCTCGTCAAATTTATGATATATTCTTGAGTTTTATCTCGATTATTGTAGACTTATTTATGTTACACACATGATTTTAATGGGTATCTCTATACATTTTTTATATACACAAGATTTTAAGACCTTAAACTTAAAACTTGTTTAAGAAATACCGAAATGTATACCATTAATACTAAATCTTTTGGGTCAAGATAGCTAAATCTCATGATGATGTGATTTGATATATTGTATTATTAAATTATTTTTAATTAAAAATAAAATTAATTTGAAATAATATGTAAAAAATAGAATTAAATTTATTAACTTATTTTAAATTAATATTAAATTATTTGAATATATAAATATAAAAAATAAATATACTATTATACAAATTTATTAATTTTCACATGATTTTTTTACATCCGTTAATAATTCATTGATCAAATTAAAACAAAACTAAAAATTTAATAATGATATTAAAAGAAATAAAAATTTAATTAGTAAATTAAATAATTTAACAAAGTTCAAGGATCATTTATAAACTTTACCCTATATATTTTTACTCTCTTTATTTACTAGGTGAATTCGGTTCGGGTTTGGTTTCATTCGGTAAGCTATTTTAGTAACTACTGATTTTTGATTCGGTTAACCACGATTTTTGGTTTTTTGATATTAATGTTAATTTATAAAAAAATTGTATTTTATCTTGATAAAATAATTTTATTTTATGACTTTTAAATATTAAATAATAAATATCTATTTTTTATAAATATTTATTTAAACATTTTTTTAAATAAAAAATAAAAATATATCTATAATATTTTAAGTATAAAATATATATTTTTACTTTATAAAAATAATTATAAATTAATTAAAAATCAAAATAAATTTGATTCAATTAATTGCAACAAACCACAAACCATAAATCTATGAACCATAATACTTCAGTTCGGTTTTTAATTTTGCGGGTAATATGGCCAGCCCTATTATTTACTACTATAAAACCCTCTTTACAACTCCAATCTCTCTTCACACATCGCCGCCTCCAAGCACGCCTCTCCTCCTCCATCTTCAATCCTTCTCTAGTTCTCTTGTTTGCAGACCGGTAAGTTAAGTTATTATTCGAAACCCTAAACTTAACTTGATGATTTGTTTCTCCTACTTTAGTCGCCATATTTTGAGTTATCTGGATTCTGCCTCTGCATAACTCTGCTATATTTCATTTTCCTTTTGTTTTCGAATGCTCTGTTATTTGCGTGTAATTGTTCACACCTATATTGAGGTAGAGGCCGCGGCGTCAACTATTCCAGTTTAGGGTTTATTGTTAAAGTGGTTTTTATTTATCTTGGAGAATATAAGTAGTTTGAATTTCTTGATTGGAATTTTTTTGTGTGAAAAAATCTCGAAACCTGAAGAATTGAAGGCACAAAATAGTATCGGATTGTGTTATACATGATTCTCTTCTGATGCTATCGTCAACTTCTGCAATTAGGCGTGCGATACCCCCTTAACTGTTGCTAATTCGTCTTTTTAACCTTTATGTAATGATATCTGATATTGCTATTTTACTTTTTGTTTAGGAAATTGTATTTTTTATGTTAATTAAATTGAAAACAAGATGATATTGGAGAATACCCTTAGCTATTACTAATTAGTTTCTTCATGTAACTATTTTTTTATGTTGGTATTGTTACGTCCTGTTCTGGAAAATGTATTTTTTTAAATTAATTTGAGAATAATATAAGACAACAGAAACCCCTTAGCTATTGCTAATTTATCTCATCACACAACGACTTTTGATGTTGCTTTTGCTATTTTCTGCTTTGGAAATTGTATGTTTTTCAGTTAATTTGACAACAAGATGAGATTAGAGAAGTGCTGGTTTTGTTCCTCAACTGTATATCCGGGGCATGGTATTCAATTTGTTCGCAACGATGCCAAGGTAAGAGTTTCTCTTAGTTTTACATTTATATTTCAACCATATTGCTTCACCTCTATTTAGTTCTTATCCACAACGGCTTATAATGCTAGTATACTACACATGGGATTTGATGCTATGATATAAGTGTTTGTTTAGTTTGTTGACACTGCGAGAGGTTACCTTTCTGTCTTTCTCACTCGGTTTGAGGTACTCTTGCTGCAGTGTGTATGTGTGCAGCCTAAACTATGATGACTGATACTATATGTGTACACTTGTGTTGTATGCAGTTTTTCAGCAAAAATTAGCTTTGTCAGTGTCGTTATATATTACTGTACTATGTTCCCTATTCCAAGTCATTCTTGCTGTTTGGACTCCTTTTAATTTCTGATTGTCCAAACTTTTGCAGATTTTCCGTTTCTGTAGATCAAAATGTCACAAGAACTTCAAGATGAAAAGGAATCCCCGAAAAGTAAAATGGACCAAGGCCTATAGGCGCTTGCATGGAAAGGACATGACACAGGTGATAGGCCTGAGGCATCAACATCAATGCCTGCTGTTTCATTCTAACAATTCTTAAACAAAAAATGCTGAATGATATCTGTTTCTTTTCTTTTTCACCAGGATGCAACATTTGAGTTTGAGAGGAAGCGTAATAGGCCGGAGAGATATGATAGAAACCTTGCAGAGCATACTCTTAAAGCCATTAAAAAGATTGATAAAATCAGATCCGACAGGGCTTCTGACCATATCAAAAACAGGTTGGTTTGCACTTCTCTTTCCCATTGAAAGATCTTATATCATGCACTTTGCTAAATAACCCATCCATTTTGAATCTTTTCCCAGGCTTAAGACAGGCAAAGTCCAAAGGCAGAAAGAAGCAAGGAAGCAATTGGAACAGGGCATTCACTTGGTTAAAGCTCCACTCGCTCTTGCACAAGATTCATCTCTTCGTCTTCCAAAAATCAAAGTCAATGTGTCCCAAACACAGACAGAGGAGAATCGTCCCATGGAAGAGTGATTTCGGTTATGTTCTTCCAGCTTGGTATTTCATCTGCCACCTAAATGGTATCCATGCAACTCCTCGCTTAAGTATCAAGAGTCTTGTGCTCTGTTTAATGGCTCAGAATTTTGAGTAGGGACTGTAGTTAAATGTTATTGTTCTGAATGGCATATTTTGTGGTTTCTTATTATGGAAAACTCATTAAGAACAAATTGTTTGTTTTTACCTTTTAAATGTGGTGTTATATGCATTTAACAAAGTAATAGACCTATCTAGACTTGTGTCTTCCTCCCATTTTGGGTGTTTGTTTTTGGTGTTAATTTTTGTTCCCATATATATATTTAACAAAGTAATAGACCTATCTAGACTCATTGTATCTGTTAGTTCAAAAACATACATTTTTTAATCATAATAAAGAAATCAAAGCTATCATAATGTTGTAAAAAATACGAACAAACAACATATATATTTAAATGATAAAATAAAAATTTACCATGAATTTGTTTTTCTTCTGTTTTCTTCTTTTTCACACAAGTTTTCAATTTCGTATAACTTCTACTATCCATCTTATATAAAGATAAAATTATTTCTTAGATTTTTTTAACGAAATTACACTTATAACTCAATAATAAGACTCGTTAAAATTTAAAGTTATTACTCCTTTGCAGACTATTATCCACCCTAATATTATTTTATACAAATTTCATTCAACAATTCATTAATTTGAGGTCTGACACTCTATTTTTTTAAATCACTTTTCAGGCTACTATTAAATCCCTTTACAGAGATTCGATCCGTGTAACCACGAACTTCAAAACGTGTCCATGAGGTTGGATTGCAAGCGTTCCACCTTCATGAATTTTTATTTTTTTGAGTTTGATTGGAACACAGTTCGACCTCATGAATTATTTTTGAGTTCAAATTGAATACAATTCGACCTTATTAATTTTTTATTATTATTTTTGCCCATGAGGTAGGATTGTCTTCAATTGGCCTTCATGGTTTTTCTTTTTATTTTTGAGTTCGGAAGGAACACAGTCCGAACTCAACATATTTTTTTAAATACCCTTGAGTTCGGATTGCATTGCACAAGCCTTTATGATTTTTTTAATGTTTTTTTCAACCATGAAGTCGGAAGGTATTCCAGCGGAACTCAAAATTTAAACACTGTTCAAAGTGCTATAGATTCAAAAATATTTTTCTGACAACCATATTTTTTTAAATAAAAAAATCAGATGTAATATCCCAACAATTTTGCCCTTAGTCCCTACTTTAAAAATGGGTTAATAATTTTTTAAATTTCTTGTGTCTTGAAAACCACTCCCGAAGTCCCTGAGGTTTTGTTTCGCTATTCGATTTGGTCGCTAAACCATATAATAAATTTTAATCGTTTAAATTTGGCCCCAAAATGCTAAAATCGTTTTAATCTAACTCTTTTTCATTTTGAATGAGCACCCTAATTTCGTTTTCATCCGATTTTGGTCACTAATTTTAACTTCTTTTTTTTTTCCGATTTAGCCATAGAATTTTATTTTTTTTTCAATTTAGTCATTTCTAGTAGCATTTTCTCTTTTTTATATCCCCTAAGTTTCTGTTTTCATTAATTCAATCCCTTGTCATTTATTTATGTATGTATTTATTTCATTCATTTATTTATCCTTTTAGTTATTTATTTGTAATTATGCATTTTATTGTTCATGCTGGTTTTTTTACTTTATTCATTCATATTACTTTATTGTACATATATTTTTCTTTGTTCTTTTTATTTTGTTTATGCTTTGTGTTTATTTGCCATGTTTTTTTTTTTTATTTTGCCTATATTGATTTTTGCTTAAATCACACCTAATTAATTAACGAACCTATACATCTTTATACGGTTGTAACAGGCCCGACATCAGGCATAATGGTGGCGGTGTATGCGTTTACCTTCGAATAAAGATATGATTAAAATAAATTTGATTTTTTTAATAAATATTAATTTAAATATTACTTTAAATCAAAAAATTCAAAATTAATTAAGCGGTATTTTATAAAGGTGCTAATTTTGGGCGATTTTAAACGTTAACATTGTTTTTAGTCGTAATTGACTCTCGAACCCATTTTATTTCGAATCTCTGGTTTTTACGGTATTCGGTCTACCAAAGTCATTTTTAAATTGTTTTGCAACTTTTTTAATTTACTTTTTAACATTCTTTAAACCAATTTTTAAAAATCATTTTCCAATTTTCAATTTTTAACATCCCCTTTTAAACTAAAATCCTTAATTTTTTTAATTTTTAATCCCTAACCCTAATTCCTTTAGAAATCTCTTTTTCAAATTAAAAATCTCAATTTTCAAATCATTCTTAATTTTCTTCTTCAAATTCATAACCCTAATTCTCAAAATTTTCGAAACTCACTTTTAAACCCTATTTCTAATTTTTAATTTAAACCCTAATTTATTTTATTTAAAACCTAATCCTAATTTTAATTTTTCCAATTTCAATCCCTAATTTTTCCATCTTTCAAAATTAGCGTTTTTTCGATTTATTACACTTATCATTTTTAATAAAGGTCGTTACAGTTGTCATTGAACTTATTGTTAATGCATATGATTAATTGACCTAAATGATATTATAATATAAAAGCATGTAACTTGGATGCATACCATGTGTTTATGTTCATATTGACTATCTCACTAGACAAAGCATGCATAACGTATTCATTTTTCACGCATGTTCAAATTAGAGGTTTGTGAAGGACGATTCGATCCCTTTTGCAAGATTTTTGGCAAGGTCATAAGTCATTATTATGTAAACTTTGTTATAGATACTCTTAGAATGTTGACAACATGTTTTGTTAGGTTATAATTATGTATTTTTATATGTTGGTAAAGTATAACTCATGTTTAGCGTTATAATATGCAAAATGACCCTTGTAGTGAAATGTTCAAATGGTTAAGTATATCCATTCGAGAATAAAAAACTGAAACCTAATAAAAGGATCTGTAACGACTTGAATTTTTGTATACTATTAAAATATATTTAATAAGGTTTGCTGATAAAATTTTATAAGAATTAAACTTTATTCATTAAGTCAAATTGATTAAAAATCAAATAAAAGATGATATTACAGATCAGACGTATCGAAACAGATTTTTAACGTTTCGATACAGCTTACATAATAGATTAAGAAATTTTGAGAATTTTATCCTGATATCGAAACGGTTTAAAAATATTTCAATACATTTTAAATATGTCAATTTCGGTATTGATACAGTTCTTAAACATATCGATACAGTCGATCATGTAAATCTTTAAGAATTTTGATCTGTCTTCGTATACCAAAACAATTAACTAGTGTATCGATACCGTTATAACTGTACTAACTTCCTGTCCATAAGTAAGAAACAACCTCCCGGTGTTCCGATAATTCCAAAGATACTAGAAAGGAAAGATACTAGTTGGGCTGATGTTCAAGCTCACTAGAAAGAGTAGGCCCAATTAAAAGAAAATAAATTTAGTAACCCACAATGTAAATGAAAATATAAGAAAATAAATAGTGGAAAATTTGATAAGATGTTAGTTTTTTTTAATAAAAAGATATCAAGGGATTTTCAATTCAATTTTGAATAAATTTATTAATTAAATTGATATTTTATAAATTTTTAACACATCCAATGTATTTTTTTTTGGTAATTTTCAATTTGATTTTTAATAAATTTACTATTAAAATTTTATTTTATTTTATTTATATAAACAAAAAGGTATCTTAAAATGGTTATTATATAATAATATAAGAATTCCAACATATCATTTTGTATTTAAGGTAATCTTTTTCAATTAATTAATTAATACATCTTTTAATTTGCTGTCTATTCTGATTAATATTGGTATAAACCTAAAAAGGTTAATTAATAATAATTATTAATTAGGCAACCAATTCTCTAAATTGTTCAGATTAATTAATCATTAATGTGTCAGCATAATTTAGACCTAAAAACACAACGCATTATTTTCATTAATGGAAAGAAATCTTATAATACATATGAAATTTAATTACTGATATGGGCACTGAAATAGCATATTGGGAAAATTAATTAATCTTTTAGAAATTCAAAATAGAAAAAATATTTTTTATTTGATAAATAAAATATGTAATTATTTTATATATTGGTAGTATTTTTTTCTACTTGTAATTTAAATTGATCGTCATGTGTTTATTTTTATTTTCGTCTGCTTTATAATATAAAAAACAATATTTTTGGAGACAGAAGTTTTATTCGGCTTAAGCTCTTCCGATATTACAACTCCAAATTTTGAACTTGTTATTATCCATAATCATATACTTAAATATTAATTAATGATAACTAATAAGGATTAAAAAATTTTCTAAGAAAAAAAATCAATTTCTAATGTATTAAATAATAATCTAATATTCGAATTTATGAAACATGAAGATATATTATAGGAAAGTAGTTCAATGTCAATATTAACTCGAATTTTTATCAGAAACACACGAAAATATTTGTACTTTGAAAAATTATTTAAATTTAAAGTCGAATTAAAATATTATTTAATAGCTAAATTAAAATACTAAACGAATTATCCTTTTGTTTGAGAAATACAAATAATATCCCATTTAAAACCCTAAAGGCAAAATAAATGAGAGTAAATTACATGACCTAAAAAGAAAATGTTAAAAATGGTAACCACATTTTGTTTTTACCTGTATATAATTTGTCATTCTCTTTTCATTTGTTCCTCTCCTTTCTCAAAGCTTTCTTAGTTAATTTTCTCGAGAAAAAAATGTCTGCCTCTAGGTATGGTAACATGCATGGTGACTACAACAAGCTAATTGCTTGTCGGATTTGTGATTGTATTTTCACGAGCCAAAAGGATCTATTCGATCACATCCAGCTTCATCTTTTGCTCGATGAACCAGAGACGAAACGGAAGCTTTTCCTCAGTCACATGTCGTCAACCTCTCATCCACCGGCGCCACCAATCCCACAGCAAGGTTGGCATCGTCCAAGGTTGGCATCGACACCGCCGCCAGGAGAAATAAATATAAACCCTTTTTCTGTTGGAGCCGATGCTCGCAACATAGTCCAGCAGTCGACTGTCCGACCGATTCCGACACCGCCAACACTAGTTCCTGCGCCACCGCAAATCATGAGTGTGCAACAACCCCCCGCGGAGCTCTTGGCCAGGCCATTTCTACAGCAGTTGGAAGAAAGATTACAAATTGAAGGAATGACATTGGTCAAAGATGGTATTGCAGGGACTGAAGAAGAGTTGGATGTTACATTGAAGCTTTAAAGGGATCTATTTCTTTAGGTTTACACAGGATAATGGAATTTGTTTTAATTTCTTTATAATTTTTTAGATGTTTACCCAATAATTTTCGTTTTTATAATTCTTTAATTTATCATTGTTATATCGCCGGATAAAAATACTATGTTTTTTTATGTCTATAAATATGTCTAACATTAAAAATTTAAATCCTACACACTAACCTTAAATTCTAAACCCTAAAAATTATTTGCGAAAGTGTGATAGAGAAAGTGTGATAGAGTATTTTGATCTTATAAGATGATAGATTTTCTTTTATCGTAAATATTTTTTTGATAAGAAAAGATGTATACGAATTAATATATATTTTTAAAGACCTTTATTATCTTTATACGAGTTATCTACACTTTTGTATGAGAAGCTTGACTCTTTTGATTTTTATTTCTTTCTTAATGATTGCTTCAGAAAATTATCGGATAGTAAAAATCTTCACGCACATAATCTTTTTTTTATTCTATGCGATTTATGTCTGGAAATACTTTTTACCCAAACTAGTTTAATTTGACTTGGGTTATTAGATTTTGTGGTGTGATAAACGATCGGATGTTTTTATTTTTTGAATTCAATAAATTTTATAATTTGTTCATTCTTGACTCTTCAATTTTATCTTAAGACAATTCATCCGGACTAAGTTGCCTAAGTAGTCCCCACGACAATCCATTAAACAATTATACCATTGCTCATGATAACTCAACCTTCTCTCTTAATCAATTACATTTTTATCGATTACATTTTCATTTCATTTATTTGTTTAGCCATTTTACTTTTATTTATTATCACCTATTACTTCCGATACTATTCCATTTCAGTACAAAAAATAAAAATCCGTGTTACCAATTTTTGTGAAGACGATCTTTACTAAACTATTATTTAGTACATGTATATTTTTACCGTTTGCGTTGCACTCAAAACACGTAACATATAGTATAAAATTATAAACTAAATTACTAGATATATACATGGGCTTGAGAACGGTACAAATATGGGATAAATTTAATGTGGACCATGCCTTCACCATGCAACCGTCGATTTATAGACCACACACGTTAAATGAATAATCCAAGTATACATTGAAGTTTGTCGGCAAACTTTCATTTCTTTGTACAACAATTACATTGAGATTATCTAAAAACTCGACAAATTCTTAAATATAAAGTTCATTTGAATATTTAACTCAATTGATAAGACGATATTTGAAGAAAATAATAATGTTTGGATTAAGATAAAAGATTAAACACTTACCGAAATAAAGAAGGAAGAAACTACAAATCAAAATGAAATTTTTTTAGATGAGTATGTAGAGAAGGAATTGAACTCAAAATGGGGCAACCATCTAAATTTGTCTTGCATGACTTGTTGAGATGTTTGTAACATAACATTCTGAACATGCTTGTCTTGCTTAATGAATAGTGTACAAGAACCATACATGATGTAATCTTTTAGTTTTGCGAATGTTTGTAACATAAAGTATTTTGCTTAATGAATAATCCATCTAAATTTGTCTTGCATGACTTTTTGAGATGTTTGTAACATAACATTAAATCGCCGCCTCTGTACCGTTGCATCAGCACCACCGTGGTCAACGTGAAACAAATTCTCATGCTAGCAGCGAGAGTTATCTTTAGAACAGGAGGATTGCTTGATCAAAAGGTTATCTTTCGAACCATGTCGAACAAACAGATTGGAGTTGAAGTCGCTGAACTGGTTAAGATCAACCCACCCTTCATCTACCGTCTTAAGGCCAATATATATGAGTTTAGAAATGTGTGGGGGGTTAATGGGAATGTTATAACAGTGTAGATACCATTTCTATGGGAAACGTGGAAGGAGATAATTTTGTATTGAGTAGGGATATGTACGAGTCGGGTTGTAAATCGTCTACCTTTTTATTGTACTTTCACTCTAGAAAACCAAGATAAAATGTATATCTTAGGGAGTAGGATTTAGGATGGGAGAATTAGGGTTATAATTTAGAATTTAATTATTTTTTAGTGTGAGATATATAAGGATACATGATTAGGAGACAAATGATTTTTGTTCACGAGTCAGGTTTAGTCGGATTTTTTGTTAACTCGATCCGAAAATATAAAGTTTCCACTAGAATTCAATCTAACCCAACAAGTACTGAATTTTTTTACGACTTATATCTTGTTTGATATTTAAAATTAAATTCATCTAGATTCGAATAAAAACTAAAAATTATTTTTTATTTTTATTAAAAATAACGGGAGATAATGTATAAAGAAAATAAAGATGAGCATGTTCAAGTACAAACTCCGAAAAAAGCCCTGTTATATAGTTGCGTTTTAAGTGCAAATATAGGAAAAAAATTATTTTGTAATGTCATTTTCAATCGCAAATGTCACGAAAGGTGTGTTTTACAGTGACGTTCTTCTTTCAAACTCCACTAATTACAATTGCTTTTATAAAGTTTTTTTCTTTTTTTTTCAGTACTCAAATCTAATAATAAATAAAAGCATTTCACAACTAAAATAATAAAAAAATTGTAACATTAAATTCAAATGTAATGTGAGTTAACCGTGTTCAATTGAGTAAAACATTCATAAACATAATAAATCAATTATTGGAGTGAATTATGTCTTTAATTTTTTCTAGCAGACTCATCACGCTTTCAAAATGCTTTTAGATTTTGTTATACTTTATTTGATATGTTGTTTCTCTTTTCTTAAATTCTTTTTTCTTTTTTTATAATTGTTTTTCTCTTCACGTTTCTGATTTCTATTTTAACTTTAAATCGAGTCAATTTATCCTTCATTAAAAAAGTAGAGAAAGATTATTTTAGAGATAGTTTTACTTAAGCTAACTGTTGTTGTAGACGAAAAACTTTTGTATGAGAAGTCTGACTCTTGTAGTTTTTATTTCTTTCTTAATGATTGTTTTAGAAAATTATCTGATCGTAAAAATCTTCACGCACACAATCTTTTTTTTATGCGATTTATGTCTGAAAATACTTTTTATCCAAACTAGTTTAATTTAGCTTGGGTTATTGGATTTTGTGGTGTGGTAAACGATTTGATATTTTTATTTTTTGAATTCAATAAATTTCATAATTTGTTCATTCTTGACTCTTCAATTTTATTTTGAGACAATTCATCCGGAACAAGTTGTCATAACAATTGAGTTGCCTAAGTAATTCATTGCCACGACAATCCATTTAACACTTATATCACTACTCATGATAACTCAACCTTCTCTCTTAATCAATTATATTTTCATCGTACATTTTCATTTCTTTTATTTGTTTAGCCATTTTACTTTTATTTATTATCACCTATCACTTTTGATATTATTTCATTTCAGTACAAAAAAATAGAAATCGGAGCTTTATCAGTTCTTGTGAAGACGATCTTTACTAAACTATTATTTAATACATGCATGTATACTTTTACTGTTTGCGTTGCACTCAAAACACGTAACATATAGTATAAAATTATAAACTAAATTACTAGATATATACATGGGCTTGAGAACTGTATAAATATGGGATAAATTTAATGAGGATCACGCCTTCACCAACCATCGATTTATAGACCACACACGTTAAATGAATAATCCAATTATACATTGAAGCTTGTCGGCAAACTTTCATTTCTTTGTACAACAATTACATTGAGATTATCTAAAACTCGACGAATTCTTAAATATAAAGTTTATTTGAATATTTAACTCAACTAATAAGACGATATTTAAAGAAAACAATAATGTTTGGATTAAGATAAAAGATTGAACACTTACCGAAATAAAGAAGGGAGAAACTGCAAATCAAAAGGAAAATTTTTTGGATTGAGTACGTAGGGAAGGAATTGAACTCGAAATGGGGCAACCATCTAAATTTGTCTTGCATGACTTGTTGAGATGTTTGTAACATAACATTATGAACATGCTTGTCTTACTCGATGAATAGTGTACAAGAACCATACATGATTTAATCTTTTAGTTTTGTGAATATTTAACTTTTATGTGAAATACATTGCACATCATGTACCATGTTTGATATTTGTAACTCTACTCCTGGCTGAACTGTGGACACCAACGGGTCCTAATCGATGAACCACTGTCAGTTTTATGTTATATTTAAGAAAACCTATTTAACAAGTAACTCAACTTTTCAAACTCATTGTCCAAGCCGTCTTAGCTCAGCTGATAGAGCGCATGGCTTTTAACCATGTGGCCGTGGGTTTGATTCCCACAGACGGCGGTGGTTTTACCAGCACAAATGTGACTAATATACCATTTCTATGTATTCAAGGATTAGAGGCTTTCAGGTGTAAGTTATAGTTTCCTTTTCTCCCTGTCTCTTTGCCTTGTATGAACTGTACAACATTTCCCCCATTTTGGACCAGCTTGCTAGGTTCTGTTGAAATTTGGATCGATCACGTTCAGGTGGCTAGTTAACGTTTAATAAAATGAGGGTACAAATCGTCTACCTCGTCATTATTTGTGTTTCTCTTTTAAATTAAAGAATTTAAAATATAGAAAATAAGGGTTAGAGTTTAAAATTTAATTTTTTAGAATTTTTTTTACAGGAAATATAGATGAAGACATAATAAAAAGATAGAGAATTTTTACTCTAAAATAAGTACAACGTTTTCATCTTTAAACTATCGATATGTAGGCCATGCACGTTAAATAAACAATTCAATTACACAAAATTGCACATGATATAAGACAAAAATTTTGTGTTAAAACCCACAATTCTATGATACAAGACAAGTTTTGTGTTAAAACCTACAATTCTAGGTTCACATGCGTAATATATGTTGTTATTAAAATGTATGGTATAAAATTAAGTGATAATTTTATTACATGTATTATAAGTATTAAATTATCATAGAATTAAAATTATAGATACCATAAATTATATCTATAATTTAATAAGAGGTAAAATTACAAATATCAATAACTCAACTTTTCAAGCTCATTGTCCAAGCCGTCTTAGCTCAGCTGGTAGAGCGCATGGCTTTTAACCATGTGATCGTGGGTTCGATTCCCACAGACGGCGGATTTGAAAAATCATCTCTCGAACCATGTAGAACAAACAAATTGGAGTCAAAGTCGATGAACTGGTGAAGATCAATCCACCCTTCATCTACCTTGTTAAGGCCAAGATAACTTTGTATTGAGTAGGGGTATAATTTGAATGTTTTATGCATGTATTGTTGTTGTTGGATTGATGGTTGATGACCTTTATATTTTAAGGATGTGTGATTAGGGTACGTTACTTATAACTCGGTGAGTTGTGTGGTATCGGCTAGGTAAGCCTGGCTAAGATAGACTAGGTGATGAAACTTAGTTTAGAATGTTTTCTGTGCACTTTTGACTATTTTATCACGCATGCTTGTTTCATGATATTCATGAACTGCGACAGAGTCAAAATGTACCACTGAGCTTTGTTAGCTTAACATGTAGAACAAACAAATTGGAGTCAAAGTCGATGAACTAGTGAAGATCAATCCACCCTTCATCTACCGTGTTAAGGCCAAGATAACTTTGTATTGAGTAGGGGTATAATTTGAATGTTTTATGCATGTATTGTTGTTGTTGGATTGATGGTTGATGACCTTTATATTTTAAGGATGTGTGATTAGGGTACGTTACTTATAACTCGGTGAGTTGTGTGGTATCAGCTAGGTAAGCCTGGCTAAGATAGACTAGGTGATGAAACTTAGTTTAGAATGTTTTCTGTGCACTTTTGACTATTTTATCACGCATGCTTGTTTCATGATATTCATGAACTGCGACAGAGTCAAAATGTACCACTGAGCTTTGTTAGCTTAACATGCAGAATTGTAGTGTTTTCCTTGCGTATGGGAACATGTAGCTTTGGAGGAGTATATTGAGGAGGACTTCCCAACATCGAAGTTGTGAAAGAGTACAATATTTGATCTTTAGTTTGAAGTTATTGTATTCATAGGACTTTATCACAAATCGAGTTTGTATCTTTATTTTGGATTTTATTTTGAGTTGGTTGATGTATTTTAAATGGAGCTCCTATTTTATAAACCTTTTTATTTTATTTCCTTCTAATCTACGTGGATTTATGAATTATGACAATCTGAGATTTTGGACACGTGTTTTGAAGAAATTTTTGATGAGTTGATTTTGGGTTATATATTTTTACAAAGAGATTTAGACAAGGGCTGAGGGTAATAGGACTTTATCACAAATCGAGTTTGTATCTTTATTTTGGATTTTATTTTGAGTTGGTTGATGTATTTTAAATGGAGCTCCTATTTTATAAACCTTTTTATTTTATTTCCTTCTAATCTACGTGGATTTATGAATTATGACATTCTGAAATTTTGGACACGTGTTTTGAAGAAATTTTTGATGAGTTGATTTTGGGTTATATATTTTTACAAAGAGATTTAGACAAGGGCTGAGGGTTGACCCTCAGCCCATGTGACAATGGGTCTCCTTGGGATTTTTGTGAAGCTAGCCAATAATGTGTAGGCTTTATAAAGGCTTCAGGATGCGACACTTGTTAGGATGAAAGATTCAAAGGACCATGAGATAGAGACCCAGGACGTTATAGGTTCTTCACAGTTTTCGCATGAAAGTTTTTGTGCCTTGAAGAGGTCAAAGAAAGTTGTTTCCGATCAGTTACCGATGGTTGATACAAGATCTAGACCAAAGACTCATAGAGGTTCCTTGTCATCTACTCTAGGAGGGAGTACTATTGGGTCAATTGGAGTGTCACCCTCACCGACATGTGAGCATTACGTCATAGGTTCTTCTTAGTTTGCCTTCGGTAGGGGTGTTAAAATATATCTGATCCAGTCGATCTGATTTGATTATCCATTGATCCAATCCGAAAATTAGGATATTTGATTCAATTTTTATTTTTGGATTAAATATCGGAATCTATTTTAAATTTTTCGGGTCGAATATGGCTCACAATATTTTAAGTTTCGAATTATTCGAAAATCCGAAAATTTAAATTTTCATTAATATTAATCTTGTTATATTTAATAATTTAGTGCTTCTTATATTCAAAAATTTTAAAAAATTAAAACATTTATAAATCTTGTTGTATTTAGTAATTTGTTGTTTATTATATTTGAAATTCCAAAATTTTCATAATACAACCTCAAATTCGAAAAAATTAGTTTAATCAAATCATAGTCGGATATCTGAATATCCGGTATGCGAATATGTAGATATTTGTTTTTTTTTTCGGTTAGGATACAAGTCACTATATCATCTATCCGAAAACTCGGATATCCAAAAAATCAATTCCAATCCGATCTGATCTGATATCCGACAGTGAACACCCTAGCTTTCGATTCAAATGATTTTGGTTTCAGTCCATTAGTTTTGGATCTATTTGAAAATCGAATTAAGTCTATATTTGTTCAGCTAAAAACCAAATCAATTTTAATTTGATTTAATTTATTTTTGGTTTCAAGTCATGTTTAAATCGTTATTAAATCTCAAATTAAATAAAATCGATTCAAATCTTGAGTCATTTGTCGACCAAACGTTAACTATAAAATTTTAAATTTTTTCATACTTAAAAACGAAAATCAAACCTTAACCACCGATTACATTATTCGTCGGAAATAAAAATTCAACATTTATCCGCGTTAGCGTTAAAGGCTCCAAATTTCTTAAAAATTCAAAACTTCGCATTTATTTCCCGCCCAAAACCATCTCAATCTTTAAAAACCTAAAAAAAGATAGATTCATTCCTCAACTCCCTTTTTCTATTAGTTTACACTTTATTTAATTCACCCATCAACATGTCAGCCTCGTCGGTTCACCGGAAAAGAGACTTAACCACTGCCGGCAACCAAAAACCGGCCAAACCCATAACTCCGTTCTCCGATTCGACCCTTAAAAAACAATCTTCCGGCAAAGAAAACCCAAGGCCTAGCAGTCTTTCTCGTGCTTCTGTTGTGGTCCCGAAGCCTATAATCCAGTCCATTCCACGCGTTGACATGGCTGCGGTGCTCGGTGGCAGTGACAAGGAAGGTCGGCTGCGGTGGTCCATGTCATCGGCCCCAAGAGGTAAGAGTCAGAGCCCTTCTGAGTTTATTAGGGTTTATTCTGATATGAAGAAAGATAGGAATTCAACTGATAGAGAAAATAAGGGTTGTAGGGATTTGAGAGCCAATGATTGCAAACAAAATGGTGGGTTTAGGGAAACTTTGTTGATGAAAGTGAAGGGGAATGAAAGGAAAGTAAATGGGGTAGGGGGTTTGGATGGGAGTAACAAGAAGGATATTAAATTTAGCTCTGATTTGGGAAAAACAAACGGCGATAATAATCAAAATAAGGGTTCTGGGGCTTTTGATGAAAAGGTTATTTCAAATTTTGGTTCAGAACTTGAAAATTGTGTTAGTGTTGATGAGAAATGTGACATAAAGTTTCTAAATGGAAAGTCTTTGTGTGATGGAAATAGTTTGGAGGTTTCGAAAGAAAAGGGCTTGAACATAGAGGAGAGTCAGGCTGGAATTAGATATCAAAACAAGCTTCATGAAAAACTTGCTTTTCTGGAAGGTAAGGTGAAGAAAATTGCCACAGATATTAAGAGGACTAAGGATATGCTTGACGAGAATAATCCGGATGCATCAAAGGTGATACTTTCCGATATTCAAGACAAGATTTCGGGCATTGAGAAGGCAATGAATCATGTTGTGAGTGATTCCAAATGCAATAGCACTTCAAAAGAGTTCGGAGATGAAGTTGTAAGTATGAATAGAGATGAGAAGCATTGGAGTAAGCAAATGGGTAATGTTAAAATTTCAGTTAAAGACTTGAGTAGTGAAGAATTGGAGGCACGATTGTTTCCTCATCATAAGTTGCTTAGAAATCGAATGTCATTGAAGGAATCATCAGGGAGCTCTCTAAGTCAGGGGACATCTAATGCTGTGGACTCCAGAAGTGAATTAAAAGAAAAGAAGTCATTGAGTCCCATTGAGGACAATCCAATAGCTTTGGAGTTCTTGACTTCACTTGATAAGGAGAAAACTAGAGTCACCAAAAGGAATGAACTGGCTAGTTTGGAGGCTTCTGGCATTCGGGAGATGGATGGTGATGGTGCTTCAGGAGCACAAGGACCTTTGGAAAAATTTGATGTGAAACATGGAAAAGAGTTCAATCTTGAATCAGACGAGATATTTGAGGACTTCAATGACCGGGAGAATGGGGCCACTGTTGATACCGATGAGGAGATTGAAGATGCTGCCATTTATCAGGCCTATGAAATTGGCAGCAAAGTTTCAACTGGAGGATGGTTTATGTCAGAAGGGGAGACAGTTCTCCTTGCTCATGATGATGCGTCATGCTCTTTCTATGACATAACTAACAGCGAGGTATTTTTTTTTCATTTTTGAAGTCCCCTCTCCTCCCACCTTATTTGCACACTATAATCAACTGGAAAATTGTCTTTTGTTACAATAATAGTGATCAAACATCTTTTTGTGGTTCCTTATATCTGTTTGATGATTTGTGTTCCTTATGGTTATTCCAATGTCTATTTCTTGCTTTCTTTATAATGGTGCTTTGCTATATCAGGAAAAAGCTGTCTACAAACCTCCTACAGGTGCTCCACCAAATATATGGAGGGACTGTTGGATTATCCGTGCTCCTAGTGCAGACGGTTGCTCAGGGAGATATGTCGTGGCTGCATCCGCTGGAAATTCTTTGGAATCAGGATTTTGCTCATGGGATTTCTATACTAAAGATGTGCGAGCATTCCACTTTGAATGCAGAGAAACAACTTCAAGAACAGTCCTTGGTCCCTTACAGAATAACACTTTGCATAGAAGAAATGCTCTGTGTAATAGTTTATCTCCAGAAACTCATCAGTGGTGGTATAAACCCTTGGGCCCTCTCATCATCTCAACTGCCAGCTCTCAGAAGATTGTCAAAGTATTTGACATTCGTGATGGTGAGGAAATCATGAAGTGGGAAGTACAGAAGCCTGTTTCAGCAATGGATTATTCAAGTCCACTGCAATGGAGAAACAGAGGAAAGGTAGTTGTAGCAGAATCAGAAATGATTTCTGTCTGGGATGTGAACTCTCTTCATCCTCAGATGTTACTATCCGTCTCTTCATCAGGTCGAAAAATCTCGTCTCTTCATGTAAATAACACTGATGCTGAAATAGGTGGAGGTGTTAGGCAAAGGTTAGAACTTTATCCCTTGTTTTTGTCAATCATGCCATTATTTGAGACGAACAAGACTGTAACTTGCCTTGCTTATACCTGATTATCATGTCATTTGAGATGAAAAGCAAAGATAAATTCTTGCATGGGTCTTAATGTTACCAACATCTGAATTTGCAGAGTAAGTTCCTCAGAAGCTGAAGGAAATGATGGTGTATTCTGCACTCCAGATTCTATTAATATCTTGGATTTTCGCCATCCATCTGGTATAGGTGCGAAAATAGTGAAAGACGGGGCTAATGTGCAGTCCATTTTCTCTCGAGGGGATTCAATCTTTCTTGGATGCACAAATGTTGTGAAAAACAGTCTTGTTCTCAAGTGCAACAGTTCTCATTGCGCAAACAAAAAAGGCTGCTCAATACCTATTCATTGCCTGAATCCAATGCTCACTCCCATCATTCAGCCATAACACAGGTTTGGGGTAACTCAAACCTTGTCATGGGTGTTTGTGGGTTGGGGCTTTTCGTATTTGATGCTTTGAAGGATGATGGGCTGCAGCCTTTATATGATGGTAGCGGCACTCAAAATGTCCGAGAGATTGCCGGGACAGATGACTTGTATTGCCCTACTTTTGACTACACGGCATCTCGTGTTCTCCTTATTTCCAGAGATCGCCCCGCACTTTGGAGGCGCTTGTCATAGGTAAGATGCTGAATAATGTCATTGTACTATATAAAACAAATCAGCGGCATTTCTTAATTCTTGGTGGTGTTTATGTTTGGCTTCTAGGTATTGGAATGCTAGAATTCTTTCTGATGAACCCTGATTTGGTTGAAATTTTGAAAATCCTAGTAAGTTTTAATGATTAGAAGATCAGTATATTGAACATGAGTATTTGGAGGGGGGGATGATAATCAACAATTGCTCTTTAATTAGATTGATTTTTTCATGATTTGCTGCAAATTTTTGTTCTATCATTAGGGAATGGGAAAGTATTTTCATTTAACAATAATTTGGAATAAGAAGTCTATAAAGCAGATGAATTATAAAATTTATTGTGCTAGATGATCAATCGTTCCCATCATTTTTCAGACAATCAAATATACATTTCCCAGCTTCAAGAAGAAACAAAAAAAGATATTCTAAACTTCATTCTTCGTCATGCAACAGAGAATTTAGCGAGCGAAAAAAAGAATACCTTTCAAGTATTAGCTAAAGACATCAGATTGATTCAGATACCTGCAAATCCAAATTAGAATATAGCCGATTTGATGCCAGATTCTTGCACTTGAGAGCTTTACAATTTGGATTTATTTAGATACCAGTACATCCAAGTTAAAGTGTTGATCCTTGGATTGTCATTTATGTCAGCTTGGTTAGGGACTTCATCCCTGGAATTTAACAATTCTTTTCATCCGTCATAATCCGTCTCACAAAACGGTAATGGAACAGTCTTTACGGCTCGGAACTTGCCAACATTGTTTAGATGTTCATTCTCTAACCTGTTCAGTAACAATGTCTCAAGTTTTATATAGGTAGATTGCAAGGCTTCATTTAAGAATCATATGGCTTGTTTTGGAATTCTTGTTAGTAAATACCTGTAAAAGTTCCAATGCCCTCGTCGGATAACCTCCAAGGAAGCCAAGAAGAAGTCTAACAAATGTGTCTGAACCGGATTGAACCGAAACTGCATGATGCTCTCTATCCAAGCAAGTCTAAGAATTACATTCAAGGCCTACAATCACAGAATTGAGTCTCTATGAACTTCAGTGGAAAGAAAAATAGTATGTATATATATAACAATACAATGGTTTCAAAATTGACCAAAGATAACTTACAATGGCTAGGTAGTAAATGCTCTTGTTCTTTAGAATTAGATCATCTCTAAGCCAAGGGTTTCTGGAATTTGGATTAAGAAGCCCCCAATCCTTGACAAAATCCCAATATAATTGATAAACTGTAGCTACAACTGAAGTGACCAACACTACAGAAAACCATAGACTGTTGCTCTGTGTAGCATATGTGAGCCTAGCACCAGCTGCTACCATTGCAGAAACATACTTTCCCATGTTAGCCAAGTGGTTCAGGTCGTATTCATCGAACCATCTTCTTGCACACTTGAGATTAAATTGCAAAACAGTGTTAGTTGAATAAATGAGAAATCTGAGAAACTGATGTCATGTAATGTAATGTGTGTACTTGTAATCATGCAACATTTTCATGGAATGCTCTTTACCTGCATGGCTCGCCAATAATATGGCAAAAATGAGATGACATAAGCAAGCTGTCTATACAGTTCTCCATTTTTGCATGTTGCATATTCATGGGTTTTGAAACTTCTAGCGAGGAAGTAGCAGGCTGTTGATTCCAAGTGTCTTAGCAATGGAATCTGTATTCACAAGAAACATAAAAGAAGTTTATTCTAAAATATGTGGTCTTAGTGTTCATTGCTTGTCATTGACAAATTTACCTGACTAGTAAGTTGGTCAGCCATGAAAAAGTCAACCATCAAAACCTGCATTTATGTACACCAAAGTAAGCAGAAGTTACAACTTCTGAAACCTCATACAAAACCAATTGAAAAGATAATGATAAGAAGCTTGCAAGTGCATTGATTACCTTATACAATGGAGAGCTTATTATGTTGCGTAGTATTTGAAGGAAACGGTATCGAGTTGGCCGATAGAAGATGTTGAATGGGCAGACCAGCAAGCAAATGAATATCTGCAAATCGATAACGAAAATTAGTATCTCATGTAGTTCATTTTTTTTTGTTACAAACAGAATTGGAACTAATGAAGTTGCTTAACCAATACCAGGAGGAGGATTCCAGGAATAGTGTCAACATGGGAAGGTGAAAAGCCACCAGCCCTTAATACCAGGTGGATGACCATGGCCCCAACCACAGACGTCATGAAAGTGGTACAAATCAGGAATGCATCTCTATACTTGAGGGCTGTGCTTGGAGCAAACTCAAAGATGAAGTTGTAGTTTATTCTCGTAGCTTTCCACATGAACAAGTTGCACCCATACAAAAACAAGTGCAAGCTTAACAATGCAAATGCACTGCACAATAATGAAATTAATGCTTCCTGTTAATAATTGCAGCCAATTCATGTTTCCCATTTTTAATAGCTTATTAACTAATATTACTTGTTAATAAGTAAATTTAAACTTGGTAAAGAGTTTAGTAGGCTTGGCTGTAGGGTCAATTTTGCTATCATTTGAGACATTACTGCTATATTTGCATGTTCTTAGTTCAAATATGATGCTCATTATCTCTATTTTCTATTAAAATATGTGTTTCCGAACATATTCGAACATAAGCACAATGATATCATCCTTCAAGCATCATTCAAGAACATATCTATGTTAAATATATACGTATAATTGACATATGAATTCGAGTAACATAATTGATTTTACCTCTTACATTTGTGATAATTGAAATTACATGTATATTTCAAAATGAGAAAAATCATCGAGGTAATGAATATGAGAGTACCTGAAAACAGGGTAGACAGTCTCCATGTAAGCTGTTTCTGTGCTAGGCGAGAATATACCAGACAAGTGTGCCAATATTATGTATATAGTAAACAATGATACAAAAGAACCTGTAAACAATCCTGCAAAAAAAGAGAAAACTATTAAAAAAAAGAGTAAATTAAGTGAATCAATGACCATAAAAATTTGTTAAATGTCAACCACACTGTTCCAAGGGGACCCAGATTCCCAATAAACAATCCATCATCATATTACTGTACCATGATTTTATTTCCACCGACAGGGTAGTGGATTAAAGTAATGATTTTATAGTCCAAGTGACTCATGTATGTTGAATTTTAGATGGTAAAGTGATTATGTTATTGTCATTAAGAGAAAATAAAGAATTTTCTTCGTAAGATTAATTAACAACCCTTAGGACTTCTTTGTGACCAAATGTTATTCAGAATTGGGTTAGTGTTAAACATATATTTAAATAACGGTATCTAATTATAATAATAATAGTTACTATAATAGCAATAGTGATATTATCTTAAATTGTTATTGCAGAAAATAATGATTCGCAATAACCGTAATAATATTCCTTATGTCTATAGTTACGATAAAATATTACGGTCAAAAACGCAATTGCAAATGCAATTTCGATCCCTAATATTGAATACATATGTTTCTGAGTAAAAAGATAATACCAACAAAAAAGGTGACCATGTGAGAATTCTTCTTCTGTTGCGGTCTCAAGAACTTCATTGCCTTTTTCCTGTCATTGTTGGCGAAGTGCTTTGTGAAAATGGACTCCACTTCATCCATTAGTCTTACTACCTTAATTACCAAACCAAATAGAATTCGTGATATTAGGGAGAAATAAAAAATACTCATACACCTCTCATTCTCCAATAATGACACAAAAAAGTGGTATTCAGTGAGATTTCAATATCATGATCTTGAATAAAGTTTAATCACTAAATTAAAGTAATTAATATAAGTTATGTGATTACATGATCCATATATGATTAAAACACTTTATTTTCAAAGTATTAGGTAGTGGAAGTGGTTTCTAGCCATCCAATAATTGCCTTTGCTTTATGAAATAATAAATATAACAAAATACACAAAGGTGAAATATAGAAACTTACCTTATCAGAGCTAATGAAATAGGATCTCTTCACTGCTTTTAAATAACTTGCTGATGCCTGTTGATTTGATACCTATCCAAACCAGAAAATACACCATTTTTTTATCAAAAAAAATTCTTATATTTTTTGCATGCAGTCTTTATAAAGTTTAGGATCTATAAAATAACTTGTATTTGCTAATCCAACAATGAATTTCTTAGGAATTCATATCAAAATTTGGGATTTCTGTCATATAGAATTGAGTCTGGGAGATTACCTTGTCAAACTTTTTGAGTATCTTTGTAAAGGCCACCATATTTAGTGAGCTGCCAAAAATGGTCCATATATATTAGAATCTGATAAACTCAGAAATAGTATCTTTCTACCAACCAGAAAAATGCATGACAACAACAACAAAAAAATGAAACAAAACTACTAAAATAGGAAAAAAAATCCTTGCCATTTCCTCATGCCTCATTTGGTGCCTCCTTTGATTTTTTTAAAAAATTTAATTTTAAACCCTAAACCCTTATTTTTTATAATCTAAATCCTAAAGCCTAAAAATATACCCTACCCCTAATTCCTTAAACTCTAACCAAAACCCCTAACCGTAAATCCTAAACTCTAAACCCTCTAATTTAAAGTGGGGGCATAAATAGAGACATGAAGAAGGAACAAATGATTTGTATTCCTAAAATAGCCCTTCAAGGGCATTCCATTTCTCACCCATCTCTCATTTCCTTTCAAGAATCTCAAAATAATACACAAAAACAAATTATTATACTTATAAAACACCGAACACAAACTTAGAATAAAATCTAGACCAGACTTGTTTCAAAGGTTACAATATTAAAAAATCTCCATCTACATGAAAGCACTATCATTTGTGTATCACGCATCTTAGTAAATTTTATATTCGAATCTTAGAGTACGGACTCAAGATTTTATGTAAAGACGTGTATGACATTTCGGCAGTCAAGTGGTGGTCAATAAAAGCAAATTCAGAAACACCCAAAGTTACATCCATCACTCTCAATCTCCCCACTAGTTTCTACTTGCAAATAAAATAAAAAAGAATCTTTATAGTGTGTTCATGTGTTAAGTTCCACGCAGCAGTGGGAAAAAAATGCAGAAGAGGATTGAAAAACACCTGTAAGTTTTGAGCAGACCAAGGCCTTTGTAGAGTTCAACAAAGGCACTTCTAATCATCTTCTCAGCACATTGGATCTTCTTCTTATTGATGAAATCCCCATTGCCTTCTTTCTTGGGATGGTTGACCAGATCTTCCCAGATCATTGATGTGACGGCCGAGATGGTTCGAGCCGGCGTGGTAGCCGGGATGTCTATCCTCATTGTCATCTTCGGCTTCCCTTTCTTTGCCATCATGGCCCTGCAGCTCCCGGAATTCATGAAATTTACACCATTTCTTTCTAATGCTGCGATCACCTCGTCCGTTTGTGACATCTCGGCCGAATTGTCATTTAATTCGGCGGCGCTCTCTGCATTTTTTTTTTTAACTTTAATTGATTAATTAATGCGACGTTCAACATTAGTATGTTTTTAGGACCAAAAATCTTCTGACTCTTTTTTCTTCCGCTTTCTTTAAAAATTTATTAAAAAAATAAATTTTAAACCCTAACTCATATTTTCTAAACCCTAAATTTTATATCAAAAAATACACTCTACTCTTAATTCTTTAAATCTAACCAAAATCCCTCAACTAAAACCCTAAACCCTCCATTTTAAAGTGGAGGTAAACCCTCCATTTTAAGCATGAGGAAGGGGTAGACATTTGCATCCCATTTTTGAGGAGGAAGTAAGAATTAATTCAAAAAGTTTTAAAAATTTATATATATCAAAGATAAAAAATAATAAATTATATAGTCTTGACTATGATTAATTCTTTGTTGAATACCTTAACTATAAAAAGTTATAAATAGGTTCTTTAATTAATCGTGACTAATAAATTAATCTAATTTTGTTAAAAATAAATAGTTGATGATGCAGTAATTAGCAAAATTTATATAATAATAAATTTAACACTCAATTTCTATATTTTATTTTAATTTGATTTTAAATTTTAAATTTTATCTTTTAATATTTAAATATTATAACATTTTAGTCCCTTAAACCCTGAATTTTATCTTCTCCCCTTCTAAAAATCAAACCTTGATGTTAACAATGACCCCACTTGTATGAGCAATGAAAAATATTAAAGAATCAAATTAAATATTATAAAAGATGTACCTTTTGTATTTAGAATGAAAGAAGTAATTTAAGATTTAAGGGACTGAAATATTATAATATATAAATGTTGAGAGCTAAAATTTTAAATTTAAGGTCAAATTAAAATAAAATATAAAGGTTAAAGGTTAAATTTATTATTATACATATTTTATTAACAGTTGCGTCATTAGTTATTTATTTTAAGCGAAATTAGATTAATTTATTAGCCATATTAATCAAAAGATCTATTTGTATCTTCTCAGAGTAAAGGAACTTAATAAAGAATTGGACCATGTTATCTCATTTTTTGGGGCAATAAAATTCATTCTTTTCAAAGTAACTAACTACTTATTTTTATGTAAAAAATATAAAGAATTACATTAAAAAATAATACGATGAATGAATCTTATTGACTAAACTACGAATGATGTGATGAGCCGAGTCTATCTAATAATTTTTTTCTCTCAGTATTGAACAAAAATCTCTTACTCTTTTTAGTGCTCTATTAATGCCTTAACACTAAAAGAAATAGGTTTATAATCTAGAACTGAAAGTTGATAAGGATTTAAAGCATAAGATTTTATTTTTAGAAAACAAAGTTTAAAATTTATAAATTAAGATTAAACCCTAAAGTTTAAATTTCTTTAGTGTTCATAAATAAAAAAAAATCTGTTCATCGCCTCTTTTTATGTTTATCCCTCTGATTTCTGTATTATTATGAGTCTGAACCAAGAGAGATTATTAGGTGAATCCTGTTTACCACGTCATCTATGGTCTAAGTAATCATGATCGTTGATCTTTAAATAATCACTTAATAACTAATCACCCACTAAGTACATACAGGAAAGAGATGATGATTCACTTGAAAAAAAATTAAGATCAACAGTCCTGATTGCTTGGGATCATGGATGACGTGATAAACAAGATTCACCTAATAATTTTTCTAGGAGAACATTTTATTAGTATCCAAATTGAATTCAACAAAAGCCTTTCTGATAATCATGCGACCCTAAACAAATCTTTAAGAATATGAATATTGCACGTAACTTAGTCAATCGGGCAAGACAGGTGTAGTGTTGAGACTAAAAACATGAAATAAAAAAAGCTATAGACACAGCATCAACATGGATATATGCCTAACATTTTATGTAACTTTTTCAAACTTTAATCAATTCATTTTCATCGATATCTTTTTAATTTTCGAGTAAAGTATTTATCAAAATGAAACTAATAACTAATCATTTATAGTTTGCTAAACTATATAAAAATAATCATCGATCATAAAATTAAAATTATCCCATGCATACAAAATGATTAAACATTTAATCACCAATTAAAATATAAAGTTTTGCTTTTGGTTGAGTTTTAAACCAGCTTTTGAAGCTAAAAACTGGTTTGAAACCAGCAATCAGAAACAAATAGTTTTTAAGGTAAAAACGGCTTTTTAAATTAATTTTTCAAAAGCTAAAATTTTTAGCTTTTAGATTTTTTCGAATCACTTTTACGTAAAATTATTTATATAATATCATTTATATCATATTTTTTTATATTTTTTGAAATATATATTTAAAATAAACATTTTATCTACCTAAAAATAATTTTTAATAGTAATATCAAAAGTTTATATTTTAAACCAAATAATCCAAAATTATTTTTAAAAGTATATTTTAAAATTATTTTTATCGTATTTTTTAAAAATAATATCAAATTAACCCTAAAATTCTTATCATCTTACCTAAATCTTGTAATTTTAACGTTTATTTTTTTATGAACAATAATAATCTATATAAAAAAAATTATACCTTATATTATATTTTATTAATTCACATTAGTATCTAGGGTTTGAAGTTTGAACCCTAAACGTGCATAAACTTAATAAATTTATTTCCTACCAGGTAGGCATAGATCCAACAAGTTCGAATTGTGTTACTAGATTTAGTTGACGTGACCAAAAATATAACTAAGATACGCAACATAGCAAGCAAAGATTTTGATTAAAAACATAAAATAAAGTTAGTGAATGCTTAGTGGACCGTCATTTACTAATATTAAATTATAGACCAAGCCATCATCATCACTGTTGTTATAATTATTGTATTCATATACTTCCACCCAATAAAAATTTTCATGTGCTAATTTATGACAAAGACAGCACTCAAAATTCTAAATTCAGTTGACAAGTAATATTATTTTATTATTATGTTTTTCTTATAAATTTTTAATGATCATATCGTTTATAATGTGTCTATTTTGAATTTAAGTTAGAATCTTTATTTTAAAATAATAATTAAGTTATTATTATTATTTTTTTAAAATTGAACTTTACAACATTAAACTTTTAGAAGTTCTAAAATAACCATTAATTTTTTTATATTTTATTAAATTAGAATAAAATGAGTATTAAATTTACTAAATTTTTATAAAATAATTATTAATTTTTTTAAATTTATCAACAAAGCTTTACCCCTACAAAATCAAACACGTTACGCGTATTTGTCTTAAAACTTTATCAAGAACATTTGGACATCAAGAATATTGCAAAACAAAAAATTCATCGATATCTGACCTGAGGAAGAATCGGAATTACGAGAAGAAGTAAACGAGCTCGACGAACGTTGAAGAAGAGCTCCAAAACCAGGTTTCCGTCGCCGTTTATGATCGGCGACGATCTGCTTAAGGTCCAGAAGCATCTGAAGTTGCTTGTTAAGAATCTCTCCTCTATCAACAAACTCACCCTCTTTCGTCTTGTAAAACTGATTCACCTTGTTTAACTCTGCGTCCAATCTCTCAAAAAACAACCTCACCTGAAAGAAAAAAATCATTACACAATTTGATCCATATATCCATACATACGTATCATATGTATACATGTATGTAAGAACAGAAATCAGAATTTAAGGTTGAGGGTAAAATATAAATGATTGAAAGTACGGGTAGATCTATCGAGATGAGAGAATTCATTTAGCTCCGTCTCTATATACACGAATAAAACCAGAAATTTACCGAAAAATATTATTTTCTTTGAATAATAGTTAATAAATGTTAGTTATTTATAAAGGGTGTCATTTTATTTATAAATAGATATTAATTATATATATATATATATTATTTTTTATATACAAATTATATAAAAAAAATATAATTTTCGGCCGTGGTTTTTCCCCTGTATATATGTACCTCGTCTTCTTCAGAAAACAATTGAACGAGTTCAGTTTGATAGAGAACTCCTTTGTCTGAATCCATGCTTTTACTCTTCACCTATAACATGAAAAACCGACAAAATATGTAATAACATCGTCTCCTATAAGTTAACCCTAAAAGCCAAGAAAAATCTCATTTTCTGAATGAAAAAATGTCACCATTTTTGCTGGTTTAGTGTTTTAATCACCTTAATGATCTCATTGCTGCTGTTGTTATTGGATGATCCGAGAAACAGCGTGGTTGAACACGAAGCTACTTTCATGGCGACGAAACGAAACGGGTCGAGAATCAAGCGACCGAACTTGTCCTGGTTAAGGTCATGCGATGAGGCAGGTTGTTTACTGTCCCTGGAGAGTTTGATCTTCTTTACGTGTTTCTTCAGTTGCCAATAGTTAACAAAGGCTTCTTTCCATTCTGGGATTAATTGAGCTTCAAGCTCCTTTGAGAACTTCACCATTATTCCTGTGTTTCCTCCTTTCAGCAGAGAAGAAAAGAAAATTATGTTTCTGGAGGTGACAAGTGGGAAAATGAGAGAAAAAAAGATGGCACAGAGGGGTTTGAGAGGGGATTAGTGTGTTTATATATAGGGGAAAAGGAGAGATCATAGAGAGAGAAACGTGTGGAGAAAGTGGAGAGTTTGCTTCTTTATAGAAATTGATTTTATTTTATTTTTTGATACATATATACATACATATGATACATTGAGTATACGATTACATCATACACGAAGAGAACCAACTAATGGTGCAGAGGAAAGGAGAATAATGATGTTAGACACAGAACCATAGAATTCTAGATAGTCATAATAAAAACAATTATATAAGATTTAAAAAAATAAAAAAAATAAATTAAATATATATATAATTATCTAAAATTTAAAATAAAAAAATATCACTTTTATATAAAAACTGAAAATGTTTAAAATTTAGAATTTGATATTTAATTTTTTTGTTACTCAAAAGGTATAATAATATTTTTCTATGAAAATAATTTTTTTAAAAAAAAATGTATATATCTTTGAATAAATTACACATGATATCTCTTTGAAGGTAATAATATTTTTGATAAAATAATAATTTCATTTTAATAAATTAAAAATGACCCTAAAAATCTTTGAAGTATCCCGAGACTCAAATTTGAATAAATTTATCTATAAAGTGTGTGTCATATCAAAGTGGTAAGAAAAGATACGAATATATAATATTTTATAAAAAAATATTTTGACACTAAATTTGTTTATGTTTATATAAGCCTTTCAATTTCAGGGTTTAGATTTTAGGTTGTTTAGGTTTTATAGGTTTATGTTACAAGAGTTAAAATTATAGTTTAAAATTACAAGTTAAAATTTAAGGTTCAAAATTTAAGATATTAAGTTATAAATTTAAATTTTAAATTTTATAACTTTAATACGAAAATAATATATTTTTTACGCAAAGTGTAGCAATTTGGCATCCACGTGGAGTTAATTACAGAAAATATTAATTAAAACAACCAAGTAATCTGTAATTGGATTCTATTATAGGATCCACCATCCATTGTTAAAACCGCTCCAATTCACCATCTCATATACGTAAAATAATCCGCCAGAAGTATTAGAAGGTGGAGGGCTTGAATTTTCCTTTCCAATTTTCTTAGCTGCCAAACACGTGTATATGGTGTTTCTGTGAGACTTAAATCCCAACCAGGATTCTCCAGACAGGATCTGCTACTTACAAAACAACTGTTAACGAGTTGTTTTCTACAGTTCTATGTTGGTTAAGAAGATTATAAAACAGGATATCAGTACTGACACAAAAAAAAATATAATAAACGAACAATAAGATGAGAAAAACCGTGTCGTGGTATGGAGGTCATTATCTTAGAAATTGATGGAGACTCGGAAGTCCTTTTGATTCCACCTTTATCAGATTGTAATACTTTAGGTTGTCGAACCCACAGAGACTATGTCGACTTACTACTTCTTAAAGTTGCACTATAGAAATAAAAACACAAGTATTTTTGTTGAGTTGAATTAACTAAATTAACTAATAGAAAAACTAAATAACGAAAGGATAAGTATGATAAAAATGAGACTAAGTTGAGTGCTTCGTAGAGGAGGATAAATATTATTGTCTTTAAAATTTTTGAAATAATGATATTTTAGATTTTTTATATTAATTTTTAAAATATTTTTTTAATTTTTAGATTTAAAAATTTAATAAAATAGATAACATATAATCTTAAAAAGCAAAGGGAACAAAACAAAGGGTTCCCTTTTCATCTAAGGGACTTGTAAACAAACATTTTAACATTATTTTTTTGACTAAGAAACGTGTTTTAGGTCATATTTCCATGATGTATTAAAAATGAAATCAATGGTTATCCCACTAATTTTCTTATCCGACTTTTATTTAATTATATAATTATTTCGTACATGGTGATGAGACATTATTTTATACGAATTCTTCTTCCATATCTACAATTTATTTTATTCTAAAACAATGGTGGTTAATTGTACCATTTTTTTAATAAAAACAATAAAAATTGTACAAAATATTAACAATAGTGGTTAAGTTTATAATTTATTTTTTTATTACCAGAGCATGAAAAGAGACATAAAAATAATAATTTTTATAAATATGCATTATCTTATAATTTATAGATGAAGTAAAATTTGGATAATTTAAATATTATATAAAGAATTAAGTATGATATTCCCGTATGTTTAAATACCAATTAAATTATATAACAACGTAATCCTTTCTTGTTAAAATACACGTTTTGATACTTCAATTTACAATCAATTATCCGATACATATTTGGTAATCGTTCTTAATATCTTAATGCTTATTTAAATTGAGATAATTATTTTAAATTAGGACTTAATTATTAAAATATATAAATTTTGGGAATAAAAATATTATTATATGTTAAATTTTATGTTAAATTTTAATGGAAATTTAATTGAAGGTACTAAAATGTAGACAAAACCTAATATTATGTATTATTTTGTCAAAATAATTAATTGGGGTATCGAAATGAAAAAAATAGATGGTTTATCCTTAAATTGAATATATATATATATATATAAATAATTTAATTATAATTTTTAAATAATTATTAATTATATGTTAACTCTTTGAAATTTTTAATCTTTATTGATCAATTTAATGGTGTTCATTGGTGTTCAGCGTTAGTGATGTTTAACAATATCCGACGTCCGTCGTAGAATTTTTCTTAAATTTAATTAGTTTTAGTTAAGTTGAGATTTAATTTATCTTTAAAGATAATCTTGTTGATAAGATACATTTACATGTTAATTGAATAGGTAACACCCAAATTAGACCCGAATCATCTAGAGAATACGAAATATCATATTGTTAACATTTACAGAAATTAAATTTTTTGAATGTTTTGAAATGGATATTTAAGGAAGAAAACTAACGGATGAACAATCGTTTAGAACTAAACGTAAATTGTTTAAGATTGTTATTACTGATAAATAGTTGTCTCTCAATGCAATAACAACAAAAAAACACAACCTTAACTTTATAAACAAACATAATTAAGTCCACACAAGCAAAAAAAACAATAACGATGCCTCGATTCAAGATAAATTGATTATGATTTACGTTATTTAAATTTATCATAAATATATAAATATTGATATAAAAATAATTTTAATAGTATAATATTTTTTAATAATCTTAAGATATTTGAAAGTTTGTATATATTTTAACTCTTCGATAATACATTCAAATCTTAAAGATAATACGATTGAGCTCAAATATTTTAAAAATTAAAAAAAACGAAATAATAAATCCGACGGTCGTCGACCAAAATTAGAACCTATATTATCGTCGGTATATGAAAAAAACCAGTTGCAACAGGAAGAAGAGGAGAGCCGCGCTAGGAATGGGTTTTTAATAATATATTCTTAATTATAGTTTTAAACTAGTATTGAACACCCATTTATATTTAAATTGTTATAAAAATAATAAACAAACGTCCGTTTAAATTGTTAAACGCGATAAAAAAAAGAATTTTAATCATAAATAATTTTATTATTCGAATAACTGAAATAATAAATATTAAAATAATTGTCATTATGGGGTTACTATATGTCCATCATCACCCTTATCACCATGACCATAAGTAATTACAAGGAAAACCCAAACCCCACTAGGATGTGGGAGTCATTAGTGGGTACTTT
Organism: Abelmoschus esculentus; assembly: GCA_035048815.1. Lineage (NCBI taxonomy): Eukaryota > Viridiplantae > Streptophyta > Magnoliopsida > Malvales > Malvaceae > Abelmoschus > Abelmoschus esculentus. The sequence continues at coordinate 16,563,224 of JAUCBN010000024.1, forward strand.
TTTTTTCTAAAATCTATGTTTTGATAGGGACATAAATACACCCACTAAAACAAATCAAACAGAAAATAATATATAATAAATAATCTCTTGTTGGTGGGTCTAAATGTCCATAAATATTTGAAATTAATGATTGTAAATTGCATGATTGAATTGTGATGTCATACACCAGAATTCCAGTAGAATAATTGCACACTGCTTCACAGTTTTCAGCACTAAAGAGAAAAAGGATCTAAATTGTAAAAGGTCAACTATAGAAATAGAATAGACCAAAAAAGGGTAGTAAATGAAAAAAAAAAGATTGAAGGGAGTATTTGTAGAAATATGAAATATTAGGTTTAACATGTTCATATTTCTATGGTTGTGGGTATTTTTTAGAATAATTTTTTTATTTAATTATACAATGATTACAGTAGTATTTGTTCTAGTGTATATTCTAAATCATTGAACATTGATCGCTCAATCACTATGCTGGCATTAGTGGTGTTTAAATCCGTGTTCTCTAGGAACAACAATTATTTCTTTAACCACTGAGGTTAGATGACTCGTGTTGTAATATATAAATTTTATTTAAGAGAAAGAATAAATTGTTCGTAATGAGATTTAAATCCATAATTTATAATAGAGAGTAGAGTATTAATTGAGAGATTTAACCACTTACTCTAGAGATTATTAATTACGACCATGTAATGGACTTTCAAAACAGGTGTCGAACCTCATGAATTTATGGATTATTTTTTGGATGAACTACAACGCTAGTTACTCAATTATGAGTAGGGTTATATTTGAGTCACTTATTTATTAAAAGTTATATTTGTATCACTCAATTATGGGTAAGGTTATATTTGGGTCACCCAATTAATAAAAGTTATATTTGGATCACTCAATTATAAGTAAGGTTGCATTTGATTCCCTTCATAATTAAAAAGTTTATTAATTCGTGTATTAGATTAATTAATGATTTAAAATAGAGTACTCTAATGTTAACGAGGGCATACAAGTGATTTTAAAAAAACGATCAAATCAATTTAGTATTTTTAAATATAAAGGGTGACACAATCGTAAACTTACCCATAATTGAGTGACCCAAATATAACCTTTAATAATTGTGTGATCTAAATATAACTTTTAATAATTAAGTGATCTAAATATAATTGTACCCATAATTGAGTGACTAAATGTAATTGTATCCACAATTGAGTGACCTCTGTTGTAGTTTACCCTTTCTTTTTGCTATATTTAGATTGCTTGCTGTGATGAAAGAATTCACCGAAACCAGTGTTTGAACGTGTAATATAGCTGGAGACTTCATTGTTGTACAAATTTCAATGCGGAAAGTCATGTGATTTGCTTGCATGGTAATCAAAATGGATGCTTAATCATACGTAGACCCTCTACTTAGTTGTTTACTGTTCGGTTCGATTTCGTAAAAAAAATATAATTCATCAATTTTTTTATTTGGTTAATCTCGAGTTTCTGTTTATTTTCTTACTTTTATTTTAGATTTTAAGATTTTTTATATTTTACTTTGATAAAATAACTTTATTTAGTTACTTTTAAATATTATTTGGTAAAATTTCAAAGCATTTTGCATAAATATTTTCTAAAACTTAATGTTTCAAGTGGCCTATAGATTCTTAAGCATGTTCTGGAAGGCTGCTTGATCAGATATGAAATTATTGAACTCTGGTTAAGTTTCCATCTCAATTGATGTCCATTTTTAGTAATGCATAAGAGCAAGAAGTCCAGTGCAAATCATGATCTTTATGACCAAATATCAAACATTCAACTCCTAGTCCTTGATGCAGTGCCAAAGGTTTGGTCCAGAAAAAGACCAGGCAGTCATGTCCTCAGAATCGGGTCCTGATCACAGATAATGCAATTTGCCATCATAGTATATCATCTACCAACCAACTGAATCACAATGCTCGGAAAAGGGATGGACCTATGATCGAGTCATAGTAAAGAAAATTCAAGTTAAAGAATCGCATATAATTTATAACTCAAACTTACCTGAAATTTTTTCAGGTCGAATTTTACACATCCTTAATTTGTAATACCCGAACCTTAATAGACGACAGATCCTATCTCTATATATGAGCAAAATCATCTACCCCTAATCATGTCTCCTTCTATGTCCCACACTTAAAAATACTTAAAAATTAAATTCTAAACCCTAACCCTAATTTTTACATCCTAAACCTAAACCCTAAAAATACTCTCAACCTCTAGTTCCCTAAACTCTAACTACAACCTCTAACCTTGAACCATAAACCTATTATTTTAAAATAAAACACCAATAAAAATATAATAAAAAGCAGACAAATTGCCTCGCATATATATTATATGTTTGAATGCTCTCAACCATACATTCAGCCAACGTAATATTGGAATGCAGCCGTATTGAAATGTAAGACAGAAGCCTAAATAACAGTGGTGAGCACTAGGACACGACAATGATGGCTCAATGCAAATTCCAAGAGCCAAAGCTTATCCTTCACTGTCTTCTGTAATCATAAGAACAAAACAAATTGATGATCAAGTCTGAAATTTAGCAGGTACAGAATAGATGACAAAACTGTGTTTCTTCAAAACTATTGGATGATGCAACTTTGTTCCAGGAACTGACCAATATCATACTCTGAAAATGGACATGCAAAGGCACAAAGGACACCCACTACACTTCCTTTATAATGTTTTATGGGTGATGGCCGGGATGTTTTTCAAATTTATTAGTGTTAGATTAAGTATAAAATTCATTGGAAGTGAGGTGCATAGACAAAAGTCTTTTTTTAAGGTATTTGTTCAAACGAGTTTAATGATTAATTCTCTGTGTTCTATTGGTTAATATACACAAACTTTTTATAATGGTGATATTACACCAAATATGAATTAAAATTAGGTGAAAATGCTTTTGGAGCACTTAGAATATTTGAAGAATATACTCGTTCCTTTAATATTTTTTACTTAAAAGAGGGTAGAGAAAATTTATTCCCTATCGAGTCTTGAATCTATAACCTAAAAGAAGAAAATACTGTCAATCGAGAGATTAATCCCATGCTCTGAAAATTGTTAAAATAATTTACGGACAATGTTACAGTATCATAAGACATTGAAATTTTTAGTTATTAATATTACATATTTTTGGATAAATAGTAAATATAATTCTAATTCTACTTAGATAGGAAGAGAAAATGAGAGCATTTTTAGTGGGTCTAAAACCCATATATAAAAGAATACGACAAAATAAAGATGAGCAGTTTACACCCCAAAGTATAATAATCGGAGGGAGAGAGATAGTTTGAGATCAAACTTGAATCTAGTGTCAATTATAATTTTGTTTTATAAATATTATTTTCTATCAGGAGTTTGATTGACTTTATAAATAAACAATCAGAGAATTAACGATATAATGTTCTTACTCATCGGATTTTGTTGTTGTTGGCGGCAAAGAACAGAGAGGTTCGTTTTGTTCAAATCCATCGAGAGGTTAATATTATACTTATCTATTGACAAAGCATCATTTTCGGTTGGAGTAAGGGTTATAATTTTTCTGTAACCGTCAATATTTGTGGTTGACGTTTGGCATGCGAATATTAATAATAAAATAAATTAAATAATTGTTATTCAATTTTCAGGTGTATTATTTTTTATCTATTTAATTTTAATAAGATTTCTTAACGAGTACATGTTTATCCTTTTTTATTCATCAAAAAATATTTTACTTTAATAAATGAATTTAATAAATTAGTTTATAAAGAATGGAAAGACATTTGTGCTTTGATTTTATAAAATAAAAAATAGTATTAGTATTTTCTTTTTAATAAACTATATCATCACTAATTATTAAAATAAAAGTTTTTTCAATATATATAAGTATAAAATTAAGGTCCTCTAAGACTTGTATATAAAAATGTCCTTTTAAAGTTCATGTACATAGTTTAACTGGCAAACCAATTTGAAGTTTATCATTTTTATGTTTGAATTTATTGTTCAAAAGTTTAAATTTGAGCCCACTCCTTAAGCTCTATCCATTAACTAGCCCAATAACATTTACCAGAACCCAAAATATTCCTTAATTCGAATTCTTTATTTTTATTTTTATAACCACCGATATTTAATTTATTGATCGACTAAATCAAATTGAGCACCGTAAACTCATTAAAAATAGTTAATCTCTCTCGATATTTGATCCTAACTCCTATCCTACCATCCTCACCTTAAAAATTGGTTGAAGGCAAAAGAAATAAAAACTAATTCGATGGTTGATTCTTGAATTTTCGCAATTGTTTCTCGAGTCAACATGGTAATTCTCAACGTTGCCGTGCTTCTACTCTGTTAATGAAAATGGTGGTTTTGTTTTGCTGACTTGATTCTGAAAGTTCTAAGTTCCATGGTGTTGAATATGGTGTGTTCCTCCACAAGACTCTTAAGTTTTTACTGGATCGAATCGAGGAAATACTCGGCACTCGATTACTTAAGAATTTCGACACAATGTAGGCTTGGTCATTCATGTCATCGCATCATGTTTGAATTTGGACACAACACAAATAACTGAATCACGAACAAGACATGAACTATTTGTGTCAAAACCTGGAACATGAACATGAACATGAACACGACTATCTCGACACGACTAACTTGCGATTATTTGACAAGGAAGAGAAAGAAAAGTTTCCCCTCCATTGTTCTTTTAAATGCAACGAGGAATGGACCCTGAAAATAGATGATACTTCTCAATTATCTGCATTGCAACACTACTTTGTAATCATGCATCGAAGGACAGATATTTGCAACTCAGATTTCTACTATGCAATTATCTTAAATCAAAATAAAGGGAAAACAATTGGAATTAAGGAAGGTTTACCGATGTTTGTGTTTTCTCGGGAAATAGTTTTCAAACAACAGGAATCTAAAATCGAATTACCTTATCATTCCTTGCGAAGATCTATTCCAGCCTTCTTAGCAACAGCATCCAGTCCATTCTTCTCTATGGTCTTCAACGCCTTGGTTGACAAGCGCAGCTTCACATAGCGTTTACCGGCTTCCCACCAAACCTTCTTGTATTGAAGGTTCACAAACTGCAGTTTCTTCGTCTTGTGGTTCGAGAAAGACACATGGTTAGCTTTGTTCGCCTTCTTTCCGGTGAAAGGGCATATTCTGCCTGTAAACGATGGATCGAACATATGAATCACTCTAACTATTCATTGTATTTCAAAAATTAAAAGGCTCCAATTTCAATATGAGAGTATGTTCACTCCATTGTTTCAAGGCAACGTGCTTATCACTAGTTTTAACCAGGCTTATGTTCGATTTAGCCAGGGTCAAACATGAGTGTCATATACAAGTATATGTCCATTCGACGACACAAGTGCATTCAATCTAAACTTCTCATGTCCGAATCCGAGTCACAAAGGTATAAGACATAGATGCTTTATAGAAAAACAATTCATCAATATACCAAATGAAACAAAAATCACCTCTAATGCCACTTCATAAATTTCAATTTCATCAAATTTAATCTTAGAACTAGATAAATGCAAACAATTCAAAGATTCCAGCTTGGGATTCAGGTCTAGCATACATTTCTCCAAGATGCAACTTAAACTAATCAACTTCATGTTTTCATTTAAATTTTACATGAAAGTAAATAAACCCAGATATATTATTAGAAATTCTCACAAAAATACACATTCACATAAAAAATAGCATTTCAATACCACAATGAATTATCACATACTTGAAACAGAGAGACAGATAAAGGAGCAAAATTGAAACCAACCCAGAAATTTAATTATAGAATCTGGAAGGAAACTAAAAGAAATCATTATTAAAATAGAAAAGAGATTGAGAATTTACGAGCAACAGGCTGGAGAGGTGGAGAGGAAGTCGAGGATACTGGCTTTACAGGAGGCATGAGAGGGAGGTTGTAGGAGATTTTGATGCCGCTGAGTTGAGAAGAAAGAGAACCCAGAAGTTGTTGAGATGGCTTTGCCTTTAGAGGCTCCTGTTTGGTAAACCTAAGAAATGAAGTGCTTCCCAAAGTGGCCAACGTTGCCATTGTTGCTTTCTCTGGTTTATCTGCCCGTTTGATTTGTGAAGGAAAAAAAGATGAAGACTTGTGGATAGAAGAAGACTAGGATAGAATAATATTTGGGTTTAGGGTCGAATTGGGCCTTTGGATAAATAATATCGAATTGGGCCACAAACATGGCCCGATGATTAAATTTATACGAATATGCTTATTAGGGTTTAAAAGTTTAATTTATGATTTAAAAATTAAAATTATGTATTTTAAGTTATTGGTTTAGGATTTAGAGTTTAACTGTATGAAAGTTTTCAATTTATTTTGTGTATTATTATAGTGGCTATTATTTTATTCCAATCGTTATTATTGTTAAAAACGTCACATATCTAATCAGATCATACATGTAATATAAATAAATATAAAATTTTAAAAACTCAAAAAAAATTTAAATAATCCAAAATATTTTTTTTCTAGTTTTCAGAATCTGTGAATAGGTCGGATTTTTAGCTCACTCAAACTAATTATTTTAAATTTTATTTTAATCTGATTTAAATATTTTTTAAAAAAATTTAACTCGTTCCTATTTAAAAATAAATACTCTAAAACCCACCTTAATCACCCGATCTATAGAAAAATCCTCACCCCTAAATCAAACCTTTACTCTCAATTATGAAAGCATTGTATAATAAAATTTTCAAATATGTATAATTTTGATTGATATACTAAATAATTTAATCACAATTTTAATGAACTAGGAACTAAGAAGTGTAATGAAATTAAAAGTTCTTTTAGAAGTTAAAAGTTCATGCTCCATTTCGTCAAAGTCTTGGAGAAATCTCACTAAAAGAATTATTTTGGCGCCTTCTCACTTTATTTTTTTTTTTTACGTTTTACGTAAAACTTGCTCTCGATCGATGTGTTTAAAGAAGCTAAAAAATTTAATTTCTCGTAATTTTAATCAGGGACGAAGCCAAGATTTAGGGTTAAGAGGACAAAAGATAAATGTTTAAAAGTATGGGGTAAATTTATAAAAAAAATTATTTTTAAAAGAATTTAAATAGAGGATAAAAATGAAAAAAAAATCTTCAAAGGTTGGACTATTACGATTCCTCACATGAGTGTAGTTTTTTCCGTGATTTCGATGACGTAACCTTATGACGTAACCTTATTCATTATGATCGTATGATGTGTTGGTCCAAATGCACCAACCATGCTGAATTTGCTCTCTAATCTAAACCTACACGATTAGGTAACACATCAAATGTAATGTATTTTGCTGTTCTTCAAAACTGGCTTTGTGTTTTCTTCCCGATTGGAGCATTCTAAATTAGTTTTTTGCTTGTAATATTACAACAAAATACCAAGGCAATGAGTATGACTCTTTATACTTTAGAAATCAAACTTTGAATCTTAATTTCCATTTGCCGACCATTCTGGTCGCTAGCCTTCAAAAATGGCACCTTGTTCACATTCACAGATGGTAGCTTCCAAGAAGTTAGGACTTGGAAACATCTAGAAATCAAAGTAAAATCTATATTTTTTTAGAAATTTTGGGACCATTCGTTTCACAAAGAGTATGCAAACAACATACGTGTTCCTCGAAGCAAAAATCCAAGCCACCAGCATGTGTGGTTTCTAATTCTTCAATTCACTTCTGCATTCACCACGAGAAAAAAGATTATAAAGGACTTTACATCTCTGCAGCAAGCTTATACCAAAGTTCTAAAGGGGGTGTTTTAATGTCTGTTTCAATATCTGCAACTGTCTTCAAGGGAGGTTTAGGAAGTTCCTTCAAGGGAGGTGAAGATTATGCTGTGTTGGCCAAGTCGGTTCCGAACTGTGTTCGACTCGGAAAGGCTGTTAGAGCACAGCCTGTGATGAAGAATGTGAATGAAGGGAAAGGGTTGTTTGCTCCTGTTGTGGTGGTTACTCGCCAAATCGTTGGCAAGAAAAGGTTCAATCAGATTAGAGGAAAAGCAATTGCTTTGCACTCTCAGGTATACCATTTTCACTTGGCCTGAGGAAATATAGTTTGGTTTCCAGACCAATAGAGATTTGATGAGCATGGCAAAATGTTTTTGATTTCAGGTGATTAATGAATTCTGCAAATCCATAGGGGCTGACGTGAAACAGAGGCAAGGACTGATTAGATTGGCCAAGAAAAATGGGGAAAGGCTAGGATTCCTTGCATGATGAAGACATTTACCAGGTATATATTTGTTCATCTGGGATTTTTCCCCTGAGAATATCAGAAATCTGTAAAACAAACATATGTTCTCTTTATATAATATAGTTGTAAAACCAACATAGATTCTGCTGCCAGCTAAAACGATTCTTCGTTACAATTCTTTCCACAAGATTTCAGGAAAAATCAGTAGGCATACATATGATATTAGATTCGGCAAATTAAAGTATTCGATGAATATTGTAAAATTCTCAATGTGTTGAAATATCAAAACTGTTCGTAGCATAAAAACCTTATTGTCGATGGTGTTACACAACCAAAAACTCATAAGCAAAATAAGTAACAAATTACGGTACCTTCCTGCACAGTTTAGCAACAGAGTACACGGCTGAGCAAAGGAATCCACTAAGAGTTCAAACGTTGTATCGACCTTTAGCTGATCTTTCCCTACGAGAGTCATCCTGCAACATGCATAGCAGTCAGTAATGATGAGAGAATATGCACCCAAAATCACAAGTATGGTCGGAGTTTACATGGAAACTATAAGTAATTTTATCATTGACGTCAATGACCTCCTTCCACTTCCTTCCGATTCCCATCTGTATCACAGGGTTGCAATTAGCATCATCCAAACATATATGATTAGCTGAATTTCAAAGGGATAAAATCAATCATCAAAGGTTTGCAATAAATAAGTGGCTACAGATTCAGAGTGCTTCAGGAAATCATGTAGCGCAACAACATGACATTGCAAGATGGACTTGTGACAGCATACTTCATAAATATGAAAGCAATAAGCTCACATGCAAAGAAAATGAAGTTTAAAGACATCACCAGCAAAAGGCCCCAAAGCATGACTCGTCGACTACAAAATGGGTCCATTACCAGCAACGCATAACTTGTCAAATTCAAAATAAATGGATGAATCATGGATTGAGAGGGGAACCTAATTGTTACATCAAGCTAAATAATCATATATTTTCATGCATGTAAACTATAAGTACTTTCTTGCAGAGTAATCAACGAAGAAAGTTCCATGTAGAAATTATAAAATTTCAATCATGAGCACAAGGATTCGAGCAATAAAACTTATATACTAAAAATGATATGAAGATAGGTATAGGTTTCCACAGGACACGATACATGGTTTGGAAAACAAATAGGTTCAGATTTAAAGCATCAACAGTTACTAAGATAAAAACCTGAACAGCCTCATTCGTTGCTGTCTTGGTCCACAACGCAAGTTTGTCCTGCCTTTGGCGTACACTAGCAACTACGCCGCAAATCTCATCCACATCATCAAATTGCTCCCCGATCAACGCCATCAACTGACCATAAAATGTTATCAGTTTGTCAAATAGGATAACATACCACCTATACTGCACATTATACAAATCTTGTATTGATAAGAGTAACAACATAGTACTAGAGACAAGAAACCTACAGTTTCAAGCCACATGTTCTCAAGATAAGTCTTTCTATTGCAAGGGACAGACCACTTTCCTCCATTAGCACACTCAGGATCTTCCCATTTGGGTTCAACCCCAGCCTTAAACAAGTGGAAATCAGCATTTCCAGGCAACTTGCTGGGCTTGAATATTTGATCATACAAACTGAAACACGACCAAAACTATGTTCAGCCTTAATTTTCTAAGCAAACAGTAAAAAATAACAATGATAATAGTGGAAAACATGAAGTTCCCTCGAAGCTTAAGACTAAAAAAGATCAATAAACTGAATCACAAGGAAAGAGGAGATGCTAACAAATCAGATTAATTTTATAAATAATGAAAACACTAATAAAATCCACTTCTTAAAATCCCCATTCTCTCATTAAATAAACCAAATCTCAAATAAATCAGCCTTCGTAGAGAATTTAAAAACCAAGCACGTCAATATCTACATAACCATGAAAACCCAAATGGGGAATATGTTTTTTTCTCTCCCTAAACAAACAGATCTTACAAAATAAATAAAAAAGAGAGGTGGGTTTTTTGATGAAACAAAAAAAAGTACCACCAAAATTCTTCAACGGTGTCAAAGGTGTAAACTTTGCGTAAAGTGGTACCCCAAGCAGCGCCTTGTTTAGGCTTGGATTGGTTATCAAACCAAAAAGTCCACTTTCTTTCAAGCTTATGTGGCTGCTTCTCAGCCCCTGTTGCGGGTGCTTCAGCCGCCGCCGCTGTAGGGATGCTAACTTCCTCCGCCGCCTCAGTTGCCATACGCTTTAATTTATTGTTCGTTCCCCTTCAATCTCTTCGAAGAGGAATTGGGAAAGGTGAGAAAGAGATGATTCAATATAATCCTTTTTAGTTTAGCTTTATGATTATATTTAAATATATGATTGTCCTTTCTTTGAGTTATTAAATATATAATATTTATTTTAAATATATCCATAAATATTTAAAATTATTTTAAAATTAATTTTTAAATATTCTAAGTCTATTTTTTTTTTATAATTCTTATTTTTAAATATTTTAATTTTAATTTTAGATTATTAATATATACAATTTCATATTAATAAAATCATTATAAGAATTACCATCATATATATTATATAGTGATGTATATTATATAATAATATATGATATAAATAATAATTTAGTAATAAAATTAAAATATTCAAAAATTTAAAATTTAAAATTTTATTTATATAAAAACTTTATTTTAAAATTAAATTAAAATATAAAAAATTAGAGATTAATATAAAATAAATTTTTTATTATAGGACGTGTGAGACAATATTTTTTTCCCTTTGTCTTTTATATATTTTTATATAAGGTTAACCACTTATATAATCATTAAACTATAAAATCGATTTTATTTGGATAAATGATTAATTCTTTTTTGTCAATTAAATTATTTTCTTTATTTTTTATAAATAAACTATTAGTCATTAACAAAATAGATGACGTAAATATTTTTAATTAAGATAATACTAAATTTTATCTTATTATTTCAATTTAATTTTAATAAAAGTGATTAAAAAGAGTTAACTCTCAATAATTTAATATTCTGTGTCTCCATCTTTTTGATGAAAAATAAGAAAAATATTAATTGATTTAAATAACTTTAATTATTTAACATCTTATTAGAGGATTGTATTTATATATATATTTAATTTATTAAATTTATTTTTATCCTATAATTAGGTGATGACACGTAAAAAAAATGATTGTTTGCAATAAGGGGTTAAGCTTGAGTTATCAAGGAAGAGATTAGGCGTGAAAATCATTAAGCCAAAGGGATATTTGTAATACTGAACACCAACACAAATATTTATCCATTAATTTTGTGTACATTTAAATATATAATAAAATTTTAATCATTATAAAAAATTATTTAAGATTTAGAGTTTAGAGTTTAAAATTTAGAATTTTAATATTTTAATTTCTTATATATAAAATAAATTAATTAATATTTTAATTATATTAAAAAAATAAATACAGGTTTATACGTAAAATTAAAGAAAAAAATATCTATATTAATAATGAATAAATATTAGTGTTGGTGTTTGGTATCTCAAAAAATCCTTTTGGCTCAGTGGTTTCCACCCTTAATTTTTTCCTGATGACCTAGGTTCGACACCCGGATTGCAAACAATTAAATTTTTTATTTTATTATAATAAAATTAGGATTAAATTACAAAAATGTATGAATATCATAGAGTAAATGTTTAATTGTTTTATTTTATTTTTAATTGTCACGTCATCAGTCCATTAGTTTTATATCGGTCGGTGGCTATTTCGATATCATTTTAATAGTTTACCGGTGTATTTGATGCGTTTTAAAGTATTGTTGTCATTTTGATATCAACCCCATAATATAGTAATTATTTGTGTAATTTATCCTAAAAACAAAACTTTCACTAAGGATTAATTTTCCTATTTTTTTTTTATATTATCATGTAATCAAACCAAAAATATCAGAGACTACCCCAACGGTTTCAGAAAATCAAATTACATTTGGAATTGGAAGATCATGTCTTCATAACCACAACCATGTCCAAATATACTCCATCTAAAACACTCAAACTAACTAAAAGAAACATAAAAATGGCAACCCAACAACCGTGTTGCTTGTTGATACAATGCCGATTTTCGCTTCCGGTGATTAGGGGTCAATCCCCGACAAGTTCCAATATAAACAAAACATAATGATCTCAAGTCATGTATAAATACATAAACTTTAACTTACAGTTGCAAACTGTGGTACAGTAAGAGGGTTGCTACTAAAAAACTTCCACTCTTGGTTTTTGCAGCCTCGACAGCTGTATGCTTCCGGGTCGAAGAGTGGGACTTTGAGTATGAATGTAGGCCACTGCAATGGAGAAGGACTGCAGCGCTGAGAGTGTTGATTGAAAACGAATAAAATACCGGTCATCGCGAATATTCAATATTGTCAAGGACGGAGAACCGTGCTTCGAACCCTGTATTGTGATTCAGGATGTAGTTAAGTTATTTGAGTGTTAACCAAGAAAAACTAATCTGTGCTATGGAGGATGACGAATTAGGCGAAAACAGGTGGTGAGACTGATGTACCTGAATGGAAAAATCCATTAACTTGCAAGTCTTGGGCTTATCTGTCGGAGGTGAGCCTCCTTTACTTGACATGGGTTTGAGTACAGACAGCGGACAGCCTAAGTCCCAGCCACCACAGTCACAATGTCCACCAGATCTCCATCTTTCGATAAGACTAGAGGGGCCACCATTTCTGGTTCTTGGACAGCCATGAATACCTGCTGGAATTAGAACATTCATACTTGTCGAGCAATCACTGGTACTGCAACTGCAAGAACAAACAGAACGAACCGGGGTTTCCAAACTGTTGGGCTTTCGCACAACTGCTGGTTTCTTGAGGAACTTTAAGCCCCAACCTCCAACTTTCCCCCGAGGATTCTCAGGGAAATGATCCGTCACAACAATAGCCGTCAGCTCAAGGTTTGTCTGATCTAGTGCATCAGATTTGTTGGCTGTATCTCGGCATGGATCCGAAGAAGAATCTTCCATGATGGAACTTGATTGGTGAAATCTAGGCACTGTTCTTTGCTTCAATGAGTGACTACTCTTCAATGCTTTAACCACCTTTTTCGATATACCCTTATATTTCCTGTGATGATCACTCGATGTTTGCATCCCTCGAATGGAAGCTTTATTACCACTGAACAAAACAAACTGTGTCTCCTTGATTTTAGAATCTTGGGAGCAGACTGAGAAAGAAGTAGACACTGACATCTTACCAACAAGGTGTGGTTCGTTATCACTAATCCGATGTTCCTTATGGCTACTCTTGCTTGAATAGAACAAGTACACATAGTCCAGACCCTTATTTCGAGCAGCTCCTTCCTTTGACAAACTGGCTACATACACTTCCCTTTGGTTATCCACAGAGAAAACGAAACATGGAGTCCCACCCTTCCATGTGCATTGAAGCATTCCCTGAGAAATTGTTGTAGGAGAAGAAAATGACTGATCCGAGCATGTTGACACTGTACTTGACATGGAAACAAGCCTTTTACAATTAATCTCGGATCCATATTTATGATTATCCAATATAGCTGTTTCACTTCCTAGCTCATAAGAGGTATAGTTACGGAAACCACCCGAAGAGCTCATGAAGTCGTAATTTATCAAACCTTTACCATCATTCAAACTTGGATCGACATCAAATGCACCCAATTTTTCAAGCAATGGACTGTTCAATATATTTTTCATGCTCCTGCTGCCCATTATTGAACCTACTATCCACGATTCTGCCGAACCAATGACTAAACTACCAGTCCCGACTTCCAGTGGATTTTCAGAAACAAACCTGCTGAAATCACACATATTTTCATCCCCAACTATAGCTGAATTCAGTCCATTGGATACAATGTCAATTTTTACAGAGCTCAAGTTCACAGAGAAACTGTATTGAGCTGCTTTCGCTGCATTGATATGAATCAACTCCAGACAACCGCGAAGATACTTCTCATCTAGAGTAACAACATGCCTCGGAATCTTATTCCCTATGCCAAAAACAACCCGAAACAATGAATCGTTTATAGGACTTTTCCCTGCCTGTATTCTTCTAAAATTTGATACCAAGGCATGATGCATATCCACCAGACTCACCAGCCTTTTTGTTTTTATTTCAGAACTATTCATTCCATAGTCTCCTGATGCATCCTTCTTATCCTCCAAACTTCGCAATGAATCTTCTTTTCCCCTATCATCTTTCCGACCGCTAACAAATACGTTGTCCATCGATTGCATTTAATTAAGCATAACACATCAGTAACAGCCACACCTCATTACCATTTTCGGCCTCAAATGGTTGATAAGCCTCCAAACTACCAAATTTGTATTTCACTACAAATCTGAACAAAATATGAAGAATTACATCAACAAAATACGGATTACGGACAAGGGGAAAAAGGCAGATACAAATGGAAACATTGCTACACTCATTCCCTACCAGTCTTTTACCTCAACTAGAACTAACAAGGCCAAGACAAATCATGAACAGAACAGCATTTTCAGCAAACAGAAATGGATCTTCAATGTTTTTATATATGTAATCTAACTATGTCAAGGTATGAACTACAAAGACAAGAACAAATATCCTTCCACTAATTTGCCCTGTCTTTTTTCTTCATTTATTCTCTTGGAATCTAAATACGATATAGCCATCCAAATTATGGCAGATAACCAAATTTAAAAAGCTTGGTAACAGCAACATAATGAAGCAGGAGAAGGATGTAATAAAAAAGCATTAATGGAAATAAATATCAGGAAAATTCAAAAAAAAAGTCATACTTTGACACTAACATGATAAAGAACAGTAGAACACTGATATGGGGTTGTTGAACCATGGCCAATAAACCAGGTAGATATGAAAGCTTTTTCAATCTAAAGAAAATGAAACCCTTAAACCAGAAAACCCAATCTTTCTTTTATATTACCAACTTTATGAGATCAAATAAGGGAACTACTTGCTATTAAGTATAGCAGAGAAGAAGAAGAATCATGTAAAGCACACACAAAAAACCCAAAAATAAAATGCAGAAGAAAGTTAGAAACTTTTCTGAATGGAACAAGTAAAAAGAAAATCTTTTCCCCTTCTTACCTCAAAGAAATGGATCCAGGAAACAGAGATGAACCACCCAGTCCAATTCAATAGACAAGCAAATCAATCAGAAAATAAGAAGCAACAGCTTATTCCGAATAGAGTAAAAAAATTTTAATCATCTACTAACCTGGAGCTTAAAATACTCCTTTGTGCTTGTGGGAAAGGGAAGAAAGGAAAGAAGCAAACCCTTCTAGATTCCCCAGTACATTTTTTTCTAAGCACCCAAAAGGCCAAAACTGTAGCAAAAGTTTAGGAATTTAGATTCCAAGGTTTCAACTTTGAAGCATGAGCCACATTTTGTAATCAATTATTTTTATACTTCGGCAAATGAAATAGTAAAGAGAACTGAAAAAGACCCAGATAGGAAAGGAAATCTTCTTAAAGAAACCATTAAAAATACAGAAAAAGAAGATGAAGTGAGCTGGAACGCAGCATGTTAACAGAATCCACAGTGGCCTAACAAAGTGAAAAAGAGAGGGCCAGACACCTGCTGAATAGGGAAGGACTTTCTTGTTTTAATTCTCTTATTTTAAACTTTTTCCGTTGAATTTATTCCTTAAGGCGAGGGATGTTCAAAACTATTCAACTTAGTTGATTAGATTAATGGATCCAACGATTCAAACCTTAAAAAAATAGATATTTTTTTAAAAAAATATTCGATCGGGTCGGATTTAGATTAACTTTTATAGGGTTTAGGGGTTAGGGTTTATGGTTATGGTTATGGTTATGGTTAGGGTTTATGGTTAGAGTTATGGTTTAGGGTTTAGGATTTAGGGTTTAGGGTTAATGTTTGAGTTTAGAGTTTAGGGTTAAGGTTAGGGTTATGATTTAGGGTTTAGGAATAAGGTTAGGTTTAGGGTTAGTGTTTTGAGTTTAGGATTTATGGTTAGGGTATAGGGTTTAGGGTTAAGGTTAGGGTTATGGTTTAAGGCTTAGAGTTTAGGGTTTAGGGTTAGGTTTATGATTTAGGGTTTAGGGTTTAGGTTATGGTTTAGGGTTTAGGGTTTAGTGTTAATGTTTTGAGTTTAGGATTTATGGTTAGGGTTTAGGGTTTAGGGTTAAGGTTAGGGTTATGATTTAGGGTTTAGGGTTTAGGGTTAAGGTTATGATTTAGGGCTTAGGGTTTAGGATTTATGGTTAGGGTTAAGGGTTAAAGTTAGGGTTATGGTTTAGGGTTTAGAGTTTAGTGTTTAGGGTTAGGGTTTAGGGTTAAGGTTAGGTTTATGGTTTAGGTTTATGGTTTAGAGTGTAGGGTTTAGGGTTTAGGTTTAGGGTTAATATTTGAGTTTAGGGTTTAAGGTTTAGGTTTAAGGTTAGGGTTTAGGTTTAGGGTTAATATTTGAGTTTAGGGTTTAAGGTTTATGTTTAAGGTTAGGGTTAGGGTTATGATTTAGGGTTTAGGATTTAGGGTTTAGTGTTTATGATTACAGTTAGGGTTAGGGTTATGATTTAGGGTTTAGAGTTTAGGGTTTATGATTACGGTTAGGGTTATGGTTTAGGTTAGGGTTATGGTTTAGGGTTTAGATTAGGGTTATGATTTAGGGTTTAGGTTAGGGTTATGGTTTAGGATTTAGGGTTAGTGTTTTGAGTTTAGGATTTATGGTTAGGGTTTAGGGTTAAGGTTAGTGTTATGGTTTAGGGTTTAGGGTTTAGAGTTTAGGGTTTAGGGTTAAGGTTAGTGTTATGGTTTAGGGTTAGTGTTTAGGGTTTAGGGTTAGTGTGTTGAGTTTAAGATTTATGGTTAGGGTTTAGGGTTAAGGTTATGGTTATGGTTTAAGGTTTAAAGTTTAGTGTTTAGGGTTATGGTTTAGGGTTAAGGTTAGGTTTAGGGTTAAGGGTTAAGGTTAGGTTTAGGGTTTAGGGTTTAGGGTTTAGGATTATGGTTTAGGATTTAATGTTTAGGTTAAGGTTTAGGGTTTAGGGTTAAGGTTATGATTTATGGTTTAGGGTTGGTGTTTTGAGTTTAGGATTTATGGTTAGGGTTTAGGGTTAAGGTTAGGGTTATGATTTATGGTTTAGGGTTTAGGGTTTGTACTTAGGGTTTATGGTTTAGCGTTAGTGTTTTGAGTTTAGGGTTTAAGGTTTAGGGTTTAGGGTTATGGTTTAGGGTTAAGTTTAGGGGTTATGGTTTAGAATTTAGGGTTTAGGGTTAGGGTTTAGGATTAAGATTATGGTTATTGTTTTGGGTTTAGGGTTTAGGGTTAGTGTTTTTAGTTTAGGATTTATGGTTAGGGTTTATAGTTAAGTTTAGGGTTTAGGGTTTAATGTTTAGGGTTTAGGGTTTAGGGTTTAGGGTTAAGGTTATGGTTATGGTTTAGGGTTTAGAGAATAGGATGAGAGTTTAGGGTTTAGGGTTAGGGTTAGGGGTTAGAAAAATTAATTAAAAAAATTGAACAATAAAGAGGAATATAACATAAAAAATCTTTGATAATATTTTTTTTAATTTTAAATTAAATGCATTAAAGTGGATGATTTAAATGATGTTTATGTATAAATATGATATAAAAAAAATTATATTATATATTTTATTTTAATTGGTTGGTATCATATGTGAAAAATGTTGATGTAATAATTTCTCTTTTATTAGGTTCCCTGTGAGCGTGGTGAAATGTCTTCCCTGCGATGTTGGTACTTTTAAGTTTGACCAACAGTCTCTTTCCACTTTCCAAAGCAGGAAACATAAACAACAGCGTGAGGAGCATATTTCACTGGTTGTCACGAGTTTAATAGATTTAGTGAAATTATAACAGACGCTAATTTAGGTGAAGTATAGAATTAAAAAAAATATGTTTAAAAAATATTTAAAAGAATAAATAAAAAGATAATATTTTTTTGGACTTATTCTTTCAACATACTTATTCTTGTTTTTTTTTTAGCAGTAAAAAAACATAATTTAAATCATAGTGAAAATGTGCACAACACATACAATTGAACTTGATACAAGTGGATTCACCATACATATATATATATATACAAAAATTATAGTAGTTTTGTTCACTATCTATTTGTAATCCTAACTTGATTATTTTGTATACCTTAGGACCCTATCATTTCCCCCTCTCTCACTCTTAATTCTAAGATCAAACATGGAGAAAACCCTCTCTGAAACAGGGGTCCTGCAAAATTGTACTAGAGTTATAGTTTAAAACGATTCAAATCCAGGATTGGATTGGGTAGATGCATTTGAAAGAGTTAACTCCACTGATATGAGCAAAAATGTCAGAGGAATCAACCATGTCGTCCTCTTCTTTCACAACAACCTGTTTTCAAATCAAACAAAAATTTTCTCATCAATAGGTACCATAAATAGAAAAAATGAAAGAAACAAGACCCTTACTTCATCATCATATTCTTCTTTTTGTGTGCTACAAGCTTGCCTGTGTGTCTCTCCAAATTCATCATTTTTAGCAAACCTTCCTCTGACCCTAGGCCTGCTATCTGCTAATGTCTTGCGGCATGCATACTACATGTTTGATTATAAACATCACCACTTCAATTCTTGAAAATACAAATGTAGTTGATCATATATACGATAATACGACCCACCAATATCGTAAGTACTGTCACTTTCTTGGACTGCATTGCATCAGTGTTTGATGCAATGCAGTCCAACAAAGTGGTAATACCTTGTAGTTTGGCGGATCGTGATTCGTGATAATATATATAGATGTTGATACGAGAGGGAAGAGTATAAGGACCTTGATTTTCTTGCTGAAGTTCCTCTCATTCCTTTTCTTCATGTACCTATGGATCTTCTCCTTCCTTTGTTCAACAGAAAGTTTCCCAACCTTGTTGGATGTTGAATCTTCCAAACTTGAAATCTCTGAAGCTAATGGAGTTGAGGTTGTTGTTGTTGTTGCTGCTACTCCAGCCAGTTGCTGAGCATCAGTTCCGAAACCCTTTTCGAAACGATAAAAAATGATTACAAAATTATAAAATTCTAGTTGCTTTATTATACTGAATGTGATGAATATTAAACAAGTACCTGCAGGTCTCCATGTTTGAAAACTCGTTGGACAGAATCTGGGAAAAAGATTCCACCATTATCACCCTGCAATTCCATGTCTCGTGGTTGAAGTTCAGGGTTCAAAAGAATTCTCTCGGTGCAAATCCCTGAACTATCAGCAGGCATGAAACTAGCCATTGGATGGCCAAGGAAGGAGCAGGAAGGAGATGGATGGTTTAAAGCTACATAAGAAGGCACCGAAGACAAGAAGTCTTCCTTGAAAACCAACGACAATGTCGGACCTAAAAGCGGTCCAACGGTGTCGTTGGTGTACTGTGAGATCCCCTCAGCTGGAACATCATGTAACTGGATTTGAGACTGCACTAAAGAAAGATCGAATTGGTCTTGTTGTGTTAGAAATGGAGGGACTGAAAAAGATGGGGAATCAGAGAAGTCTATGGAAACTGAAATTTCATCTTGTGAATCAAAGATAATGGACAGATTGTTATTGTTGCGGTTGTTAGTGGCTGCCGAGGTGCTTGTGGCGGTGTTGCTGGTGCTGGTGGAGGTGGTCGGGGCGGAGTTCAGATTCCCATTGCTTCGGTAGCCGTTGAATTGCTCAACACCCGGTGTTATGTTAAGATTATTTCCATAGGAAGAGTTCTCATCAGTGACCTCAGAGTTCTGCAGGGCGTCTGAGAAAAGATCAGTATCTGAAAAATAAAAATTTGGACCACTGATCGGGCTTGGTATGTCCTCCTGAAAATAAAATTGAAAATCAATATTTAGATCAATGAAATTATGATGAAATACTTATAATCATGAACATCTAACAATGTTTTTGTATGCCTGTATTCTTCGAAAGTATCTTAATTTAAAATATTCTTGGACATAAGTACAGAGATACGAGAACCTAACAAGTGATTTCAGTAAAAAAAAAAAACAATATTTTTCATTTTAAGAGTTTAGAGACTCGGATTTAAATATATGTATGTGTAAAGTATGTGTTTTGTCTTGTGTTCCATGTGACATGTATATGTAGGTGCAAATGTCTTCCCTTTATCGTGTCCTCGTTGATGCTCTACTTTAAAATAATAAGTTTAGGGTTTAAGGTTAGATATTGTAATTAAAGTTTAAAAAATTAAGGGTGGGGTTTAGTTTTAGACGTAGAATTTAAAATTTAAGATATGAAAAATTAAGGTTATAGTTTAGAATTTAATTTTTAAAACCTTTAAGGGTATAGAACATAAAAAGAAACATGATTAAGGACAAAAGATTTATACTCGTACATGAACCAAAAATCACCCCTAATGTTTTGAACCCCAAAAGTTATATTATATTTATTTAGTTCATAGAAAATTAAAAAAAAAACAAATTTAGACAAACAATTGGAATTTAATAAAAGGAAAGAATAACACTATGAACACCCATTTTTTTTCCATGTGAAATGTTTGTCTTTAGGATCTTTCACCCAATCTAAGAAAAGGAGAAAGAGAAGGAATCACAATTGCAAAAGCTTAAACAATAAGCACGAAAAGTGACTTATTCCATAGTGATCAAAAGAAAAAAAAAATCGAGAAAAAATTTATTTGTCTTTTAATTATATATTTTTTTTGTCTCGTATTAAATTTTAATACTAAAATTTAAATTCTAAATCTAATTTTAATCCTAATTTTTACATTCTATATCCTATACCTTAAAATTACACATTACCTCAATCCCTTAAACCCTAATCACAATCCCTAAACTTAAACCCTACATCTTAAACCCACTATTTTAAAGTGGAGACACCGATAAAGACACACACAAAAAGACAATTTATACCCTGAAAACACCATGATTAGATTATGAAATGTCTTTCTTCCTATACAAACACACACATACATCCTCTAAAAAAAATAATATTTTAAAAATTTTAACATTATTCCTTCAAAATCGACGATTATTTAAAAAAAAAAACAATGTCATTTTCTGAGAAGAAAATGTTTTTGTTATTTTATTACACAAGGATTCAATTTTGTGGGTAATGGATGAAAGCCTAAGACTAACGCAGTGGCATTGTTTTGTTCAAATAGAAAGTTGTAAAATGGAAACTTAAAAAGGAAATAAAGTAAGACATGAAAATGATTGAACTTAAAATTATACGAAGATGAACAAAGAAACAATGAACACCCAATATTTCTTACAAAAGTCTTAGACAAAAACTCACGTAAACCTGGTAATAGTATGTCTAAAAACCTAGCCACTTTGTCATGATTTTTTCTATACATAAATAAATTTCTAAACATTATTAATACATGCAAACATATTGAAAACATAACTAAATTCAAGAAGGGTTAAGAGAATTACAATGGGAAGTTGTTGCTCTGGTGGATGAATCATGTCTTGCAACATGGTTTGCTACTGATTTACAGACCCAAGCTTAAAATGTAAGAACACTAGGGTAAAACAAGAAGACAAATTCGTTTGAAATAAGGAAAAAAGGAACACAGATGTAAGAAACGCAAGAAATCTGGAAGATTTTGGTCTGTTTTTCTTCCTTTGAATCTGAAAAACGTTGGCTAAGAAAATGGAAGATATGGGGTATCAAAACTTGGTTATATATAGTGGTTTTGGCGTTTGTGAAAATCCGAAAGTGGGATAACTTTCTTGATCTGTGTCAACACGACAATTGCGAGGAACCAAGGTTTTTTTTACTCACTTTCAACGTGGGTTTTTCAGAAACGAAGACAACCCACACAAACCATCCTCATATCACCCTATAAGAAGCTGAGAAAATGGAGAAAATAAGAAAGAGAAGAGCTTAGAAATGGCTTACAGAAACCAGGAGATTGGAGGCCTGTAAATCCCAAGTTTTACCTCATGGAAATGGCTTGTGGGGGTTGGGGGATATATATGAATACGAGGGTTCATTGTGTAACAGTTTTGGCTGGGAAATTCTGGAAAATTTTCTTGGTTAAGGTAAAACTTTTGGATTTTGGGATTTTTCCACCCCCTCTAGAGATCCGTAAGGAATAATTTGTCTACATTAAAAGGAAAATTAGTTTTAATCTAGGCAAGCTGACAGGGTAAAAGAATTTTTTTACTTCATTAATTTATTTTTATGTTAGATAGTTTTGGCTTTATAGTAATCTCAAATCAGTTTGGTAAAAAAACTCCCACATCAGTTAAACTCTCGTAATCTTTTAAAATCAGTAATATTATTTTCTTTTTCAATTTTATTAATCTAAATTTTAAAATTTTATTTTGTATCCATCTTGTCATTTAACTGATATAATCATGAAATTTTGAGCATGTGATCATAATATCTATAGATATTAATTATCATAATTAATTATTTTGTCGTATTAAAGGTAACATGTTAATTTTGGTGACGTGATAGTATGGATGAAAAAATTTATAATTAATTAATTATTTTAAAATTGTATATTTAAAAAATCCAGCTCGAATGTGCTAAAATATTGTTAAAATTAATGTACCATTATCTTATTAGAAGATGATAATTTATTAAAAAATGATATATAGATATGTCAACTCAAACAATTAATTTTTAGTGGTAAAGTATATGACATGATAAGAGGCGTGTATTAATCGGTTTTAATCAAATTGATCGATCGAATCAAAATTATTTTGGTTAATTTTTGATAAATTCAGTTAATATTTTTTTAATTTGATTATCGGTTAATTCGGTTCAAAATTGATTAATTAACTGAATTAATCGAAATTATTATATATTAAATATCATATATATTTTTTTTGTCATTTATTTTTTAAAAATTTTTAAATTTTTTAAAATTTTTATATTATAAAATGATCATTAATTTTTTTATTAAATTAGCATAAAATAAAATTTTAGTGACTAAAAAATTATTTTAGTATAATATAGTGGACCTACTATATAATTTAACCAAAATTTATAATAAAATTTAGTTAATTTGGCTAATTAATCAAAAAAAAATTGGATCGATTAATTCAATCAAAGATAATTCAATTTGATTAACGATTAAAATTTTAAAATTTTTGATTAATTTAATTTTAATTAATTCAGTTCGATTATTAACCGAATTAACTGAATCTATACCCGTAATTGTAATAATAATTCTATTAGTTAACAAAAAACAAAGAGCGACGTTGATAAAATCTAGAATTTAAGGACTAAAATGATATGGACAACATTATTGATTTCGGAAGAATAAGAATATTATATTGATGTAACTAAAATGAAGGGGGAAATTATTAATTTAAAGTTACTACGAGTAAAATTATAACTTAATCTATTTCTTTATGATAATTATAAGAAATTAATGAATTTCATATTCCCTATATGTAAATATGCTCTTATCAGAATTTAGGCGCTCTCTCTTTTTTCTTTTCTCTATTTTTTTTTCTTAATCGTTCTTCCTTTGATCGATAGTCGACTATCGGATCTATAAATCTATTATTTTTATTTTTAATTTTAATAAGAATCTCCGTTTTTATAACACATTTTTTGTCCTTGTGACATGTTTTCTTCTGTCTTTGTTCTTCTGTCTTTATGACATGTTTTCGTTTTTTGGTTTGATTCATCTACTTTTGTGGCACGTTGCAGCATACCCTAGCGATCGATTGTTGTTTGCCGGTGGTTTGATTTATCTGCTTTTGTGGTTTGATTCAATCGACGCTAGTTTCTGATTTATATTTCTGTCGGTGATCTTTCGAAAAGTTATATTCCCACTCCGGTTGATGGTTGTTTGCCGATGAAATCAGTCTTGGGTAGCGATGCTTTTTAAATGACATTTTGGATCGTCTACAACTCCTTCTTCCTTCTTTATGCGTCTTGTTTGGACAGAGACAAAGAGATTCAAGAAGCTTCTAAATTTTATTGATATGCTTAATTCCATAAGAATTTTAATTTCTATGTTTTTTGTATTGCAAAATAGTTCGATTGTTTAATCCAATTTTTCAATTCTTGAAGACGATGTAATTATAATTTTTTATGAATTTAATAAAATTCATTAGCATTTGTCAAAAAAAAAGCCTTTATCAATTGAATATAATTTTTTACCTATTCTCGTTGTTCCTATTTATATCTCACACTAAAAATTAAATTTAAGATTTATGATTAAGGTTTAAGGTTAAGCTTCAAGGTTATAATTTAAGGAATTAAGAGTGTGATATATATTTTAAAGTTTTAAGATTTATAATTTGAGGTTAGATTTAAATTTATTTTTTAATATTAACATTAAAAAACACCGAAAAAAGTAATAGATTTTTGGTTTTTATCAAACATCTTTCTTAGCTTGTAATAGATTAGGCTATATAGATTCTAGACCAGAATCAAACATACGTTTTTAGGTTTGAAGTTATGAGTTAGGTTTGTAAGATTTTCATGTCCCTCCAGGGGCACAAACATTCCATGACCAATCCTCATGAAGGGCTATATGTTGTGGTATTTTAAGTTATTTTAGATACTTGCACTTCTTTTATTTATCTATCATAATTGTTATTTCATATTAAACTTTAAACTTTAAAATTAAAATATACATAAATTGTATGATGATGTAAATTTAAACAACAAAATAATCTAAACCTCGTTTTGTTTTTATCATCTTCGATTCCGTAAACGACATGTTAAAAGTAGAGGTAGGCAAGACGGGTACTCAACTAATTTGAATAGAATTGATCCCGGTCTCGGTAACCTCCGGTTCTTAAAAATTGAAACTAGTCATTCTAAATTTTAAGAACTGGTCCCGTTACCAGTGGGTACCAGTTCCAATATTAGGTACTCGGTCAATTAGTTTATTCTTAAAAAAATAAGTAATTGGAGAAAAAATTCAACCACCAATAATAATATTAAATAATAAAAATAGAATATTGTAGACTTGAAAATTAAAATTTTAAAACTAGTCATACTCATAATATTCATTCATAAAGAGAAAGTTTAATAAGAAAAATAAACAAAAGAAAACCAATATCAGATATTTGGTATTGGTCCTGGTTCTACTGGGTACCCACCGGATACCGGGTCTAAAATTCAAGATCCAGTCTCGGTCCCGGTCTGCCCCGGTTATGACCGGGACCTAAATTTTAGATACAGTCTCAGTCTCAACAGAACTAATACCAGATAAAATATATCGAGTCTTACTAAATCCGAAACTAAAACTGAATAATCAGATTTTTTGCCCACCCTACTTAAAAGACATTTTCCATACATTATGTTAAAATTACATTTAAACAACTTTTCTCTCACATTTGTCTATGTTATTACAAAATCTAGAATTTGATCTTAACATTATAATCTCATGTCTGAAATTTTATATTATTTTTCATTTTAAAATCTTGGTTCATGTTATAATTTATGTTCAATTTCGCTGATAATTACTGACATAGTAGCTATAAAAAATTTAAAAATAAAACTTTTTTATAATTAATAATTTATTGGTTTTTATATATAATTTTCGATATTTTTAAATTTTTATAAAATGTTCTTAGTTATTATTTTTTTAATTAAATAATAATAATTAAGTACATTTCAATCATTTAACATTGATCGGTCAATCACTCTGCTGATATCACTAGAGTTTAAATCTGTAACCTCTATAAACAATAATCGTTCGTTTACCACTTAGACTGAAGAGCTTGTTATTTTATATTATAATGACACATGTTCTTTAGCGTGGTTTGTGGAGTTAAAGTTTCTATTAATTGTATCTTATACAATTAAGTAATCTTACGTTCTTCAACGTGATATAATAATTGTATCTTATAACTTCTTAAATGCGATTAAAATATATAAAATATCTAAAAACGAAGAAGTATTTTAAGAACCAAAACCATTCTTAAGAAGAAAAAATATGACCTCACTCGAGGGAGAGTCTAAAATCTTGATTTCAAAAATCATAAGCGAAGCTAGTCTGGTAATATAATCGGTCATTCTATTACACGTTTGACCAACGTGTTTAAAATGAATGCTCCATTCTCTCTCGAACAACTCACGAATGTGTAGAAGGATAGACAAAGACCCTTTATGTGTTCAAACATCTCTTAACAAACGAAAGGTTTCTTGGGAATCAGTTTTCACTTTTACTTGACGAATACCCCTGTCTCATATAGTCGATAAATCAATAAGAATACCCATAACTCTGCCTCTAGTGTTGTACATATGCCTACATACTTGTAGAACCCCATAATCCAGTCACCGAATGTACACCTCTAATGATCGATAATAATAATTTTAAAAACACTTTTAAATAAATTTACTTATTTATAATCGTTTATATCATCAATATTTTTTATTTTTTAAAATATTTAAAATAGATATTTTATTTATTAATTTTTTTTTACAATAATATCAAATACTTAATATTTAAATCAAATAATTTAAAATATTTTTTAAAATTATTTTTTAAAAATACTCTTTCATCATATTTATTAACAATAATTTTTTTAAAGGAGTACTTT
This sequence comes from Abelmoschus esculentus, assembly GCA_035048815.1. NCBI lineage: Eukaryota > Viridiplantae > Streptophyta > Magnoliopsida > Malvales > Malvaceae > Abelmoschus > Abelmoschus esculentus. The sequence continues at coordinate 16,589,930 of JAUCBN010000024.1, forward strand.
TTATGACTTGTTTCTTCTCTTAAATTTTAAAATTTTTATAACTCATGTCCACCCTAATAAATATTTTGACTTATTCTCGCCTTAAAAATACTTTTGGATCCTTCACTGTGTATCAAATATTTTCCTCAACATATACATATTTATATGCATATATTCTTGTATTTTCACCACCAACCTAACTTGAAACAAAATTTGGTGTGGTCTAGTATTATATCAAACTCCTGCACCTTCTTTCCTATGGCAAGACAAAGTGTTTTCAAAATTGGTAAAGAGATTGGATTAGGGATTATTCCTTGTTTAATGGGAACTCAATCCCAGAGTTGGAAAATATGCTTACTAAATAATGAGCACAACAATTATAAGAAAGCAAAAGGAATCCTATGAGGCAGGTTACAGCCTAGAGAATATATATGCTTGCATGGGTGGAGTCAGGTGTTTAATTAGGGTGTTGTTAACGATTCAAAATTTTTAAAAAATTATATTTTTATATAAAATTTATAATTTTTATAAATAATTTAACATCTCGTTAAAATAATTAATTTTTCTTAAATATCATTTAAAAAATGATATATTTTAGATAAATTTCTTACTCCGTACCTGTATATTTGATAATTAAGGTTAATACGGCTCCGGAAAACAAGATAAAGATGGAGATGAAGAGATTCTGAACAGCGAAAAAGATAAGAGTAAGGATGTTGCACGGAAACAGCAGTTATGCTGGTTCTTCCATACAGGACATGGCTCTTCATTCTACCATCAACTGATTTATGTGTCACACTTTTATTCGTCGATTTAACCTATTTGGTTCGTTGTATGATTAAGGACGGAGTCAATAAATTTAAATTACGGTATTAGAATTATGAGCGTTAAATTATATTTATTGAAGTATAATTTAGTTTTAAGTTTAGATTAATTAGGGTTTTAGGGTGAATACTGGATAGAAGGATTGTTGGATGTGTTAATTTAGATTATAAATGAAACGTAAAATGTGAGCCATCGGTTTGTGTTGAGTGTATTAATAAGGCATTATATTTTTAAGGGAAGTACGTGAGTTTAAATTTATCATCGAGAAAATAATCTATAAACAAAAAAATATATAAGCAATATCGAACAGTATTTCTAATATAAATTATTAAAAGTTTATATTAATATTCTTTTCTATCCAATGATCTCTCAACAGACAAATTTCTGTCCCATCTCCTTCTTCCTTACAGCATCATCTCCGACTTCCAGAAGAGCAATGGATTTGTTCCTCAGTTCTTACTTCAATCCAACACTCTTGTCAGTGTCCGAACTTAGAATCCATCTTTCAGTCAAACTTGTTCTTCGAGCATCTCTAACAAGTTTAACCTAGATTTTTGTTCTTCTTTCTGATTAAAATTTGAACGCTTGATTCTGGTTTTTCTTCTAATCCAATCATGTTGATTAATAAATAAATAAATAAAGTGATTTATTCATTTGTAATCTTAAATTCCTTGAGGGAATCTATGGATCAGATAAATCATCAGGCATCTGCATTATTTTCAGATAATGTTCCTTTGTTCATGAATCAAAATTCATAACTCCCTTTGTCTCATTTTTTATCCCTATTGATTTTCACATAATGTTAAGAAGAATAAATTTAGATAATAAAATAATTAAAATAATAATTTTATCTTTAAAAAATAAATTTTATTTTATTAAAAAACTAAAAAGAAATAAAGAGAAACGTGTTTTGAAAAGTGTTAGATTTTTTTAACAAAACATTTTAAATAAGATAACTTTAAAACATAAAAGGATGGTTGATGAGGCCATTTTAGGTTAAGTGATAGCTGTTGATAAGCTAATATATAATAGTTTGGTTATCAAGTTGCGAGCTCGATCAATTTTGATAATTGTCTTATTGCAATATAAGAGTTTTCGAAAATTGATAAGTCTTAAAATTTAACAGTCGTGTCAAGGTACAAAAAACAAGCGGAGAGAGTGGTATGGAGCTAAATGTTTCGAATGTTCAATCACAATAACTCATTGCGCTTAAAGATTTTATGGACTCTAAAAACTCTTTAAACTTTAAAATAAACCTTTAGAAAACTAACAAAAATAACTTAAAAACGATAATATTTTTTAAAAATGATATATTTCGAAAGTGTTTGATAGAGTTAGGATAAATATTTTTTTCCATGGAATAGTATACATTTGTCCATTACTACCATATGAAAATTCGTGTGTCTAAAAGCAGTACATAGATGAAGATTCTAGATTTGTGATGAATTGGAATCTCACTTTTTCTTTACAACTTTCATTCATGTTTGTGTCTGTTGAATGTAGTTCCTGATCAGGGTAAAGACAGAAATTCTAGAGTTTTTTTTCCTTACAGAACAATGTCATGTTTGCTGATATTTTCTTCAACAGAACTTTTACCCCACTAAACGTAACACCCAAAAATTATTCGTAATTTTAAAATCTTAATTTTTATTTTTTAATTTTTAAAACTCTAATTTTTTAGGTTTTAAATTTATTTTTTAAATTTAAGAGAAAATTCTTAAGATAAGATTATAAAATTTTGAAAGTTTTAAATATGAATTTAGAGATTAAAAGTTAAAGTGATGTTTTGAAATTCGATGAATTTTGGATAATTAATTTGCTTTTAAATTGAATTATTATTTTTATTGAAATTAATTATTATTTTTTATTATTAAAAGTTTATCTACAATCAATCTTTTTATTAAAAATATTATTTTATTCTAATTATTTTTTTATCAAAACTCTATATTTAATATTATATATATTAAATAAAGTCTCAGGTAAAGAAAAGAAATCTCATTAAAATTATACAGTCGTCAATTATTTATTTCTCTATAAATACACATTATGGTCTAAGAGAAAACCCTACATTATTTTCTTTCATCAAGATTCTCTGAAGCCAATGTTTTCCTTCTTTATTTCTGATCGAGTTCAAAACCATATTATTCGGTAAATTGAGTCGCTTTGACTAAGGTGTGTTCTCTTATTGGTGCTATATATGTTTTTCTAAAAATATATATTTTTTTGTGTATAATGCTTATCAATTACTGAGACTTTATGGTATATTGACATGTTATATGATATTGTGAATCTTGTGTTACACTGTGAGATTGCGATCAGATTTTCTGAACTGTGTGATTCGTATATTATATGGATATCTATGATGAAACTTTTTGAGAACTGTAACATTGATTGCATAACATGTTCATGGGGTGGGATTGCACGGAGGAAGATGGTTTTACTACACAACGTTTTGGTGAAATAAAGGGTGGAGGGCTCTGGGGAACTACCTTCATAGCAATCGGTTGGTTTAGCCACCACTATATTTGGCGTTCGGAGTATGAGACTGCATTCTCTGTGACATTGCATTCACCACTCTTTGTGTTTATTTACTATGAAAATTATGTTATAGTTGTGATTATGATTTAAGTGATATTGCGATGTCCGGCTGTACTTTAGAGACATATTGAGCTTTGTAGCTCATTCTTTTATTTTATTTTTCAAATATTGACCCTAGGAGTTGGTACTCAGAGATCTTTATCAGTTAATGTTTTCATTATGTTTTCAGTACGATTATTTACAAACATTTTTATTTCAATTATTTTGAGATTATTAAGGAACTAAAATATTTTTAAACTTCATGCATAAAATGGTTTTATCCAATTTTCTCTATTTTTAATAAGAATAATTATTTTTATACTATTTACTTAATATTTGGTTTACAAAATTTTATTTTGAATTACTTTAAGCGTTTACGTGGCGTTAAAGTTTTAAAATAATGATTCTAATCGAACTCAATTTTTTAATGATTCTAATCGAACTCGATATTTTAAATAAAAACTCTTCTTATTAAATCGAATCAGATCAAAACCCACCAATTTCATATCAAATTGTCATCCAAAATATAGTCTCCATTGTTGTGAATTTATTGGTTCAAATTTTTTAATTTAGTGAAAAAAGTTAAACTAAAGCACTAGTCATTAAATCACTAACGAGATGATGATGTGTTTGCGATATACATATCGAAAAAAATTATATTTTTCCTAATAGTCGTTATTAATTGATCGTCACCCATCGTTGATCGTTGTTCATTCTTCATAACAAAATCAATACTTTAAACGTTTGTGTTTTTTTCCTTTCTTTTCAATTTTATTTTTTGTAAACTCGTTCAAAATCGATGATTTTCTCGTGCTTCTATTTTCTTCGACGATCATTCAATAAAATTATTTTGGAAGATGCAAAATCCTTTTTCTGATTAAATTTGATTTTTTGTCGAAGTTTAAAATTTTATTTCGACTCCTTGCACTCCTGTAATTCATATCAGGGCGTAAATTATTAGAGTATGACTCAAATTATTTTTAATTTTTATTAAATTCATATAAAATTTATAATTATATCGCAATTAAGAAACAAAATAATTTGATTGAGTAATCTAAATAAAGAAAAATAAATTTTTTTACGGAGATAAGCATACCAATAAAATTAAAAAAATTAAATCTCTTTGTCTTTGTCTAAACGAGATACATAAAGGAGGAAGAAAGAATTATACGTGATCCAAAATGTCATGCAAAAAGTACCGTTACTCAGAATTGATTTCATCGGTAACGACCGTCAACCGAGTGAAAAAATCTTTACAAGTGACCACCGACAAAAATATAGATTAGAAAATAGTGTTGATTAAATCTTTGTATAAATAACAATCGATTGTATGTTATAACCTGCCACAAAGACAGGTGAATTAAACCCAAAAAGTATCACAAAGACAAAAAAATAAAGATTATTATTAAAATAAAACAAAAAAATAATAAATTTGATGTTCGATAACTAATACTGTGATTAATTGTTGATTATCGGTCAAAAAGATCGATTAAAGTAAAAATTGACTAAGGTTAGAAATTTTGATATAGGAGAGCAGCGGCTAGGGCTACTTATTCATATTGAAAAAAAATTATTTCTATTTTGGTCAATAAAATATATTTTTTTAATTTAATCACTCAAATTTTAAATTATTTCTATTTCGGTCACTCTAATATGATATATCTTATTTTATTAATAATTTTCTATCACATGATATATACTTTTAATATTTTAATATTATATCCGATTTAAAATTTAAAAAAAAAACTCTAATCTCAATCCTAATTTCTAATCTATAAACCCTAATTCTTAATCTACAAAGCCCAAGATGTCGTTGAATTTCTTGTCGATCCTATGGTTTTTGCGATGGCGAATAATACAGTTCCCTTCATCTATTATAATGATGGTTTGCAGATTGGGGGTTAGGATTTATAGATTAGGGATTAGGGTTAGATTAGATATTAAAATTAAAATTAAAATATTTTATTTAAAATATGATATAATGTTAAAATATTAATAAAATATAATACATCATAGAAAAGTATTAATAAAATAAATTACATTATTGAGTGACCAAAATGAAAATAAATCTAAAATTGAATGATCAAAATAAAAAAAAAAATACATTCATACCTCCTCACCTTCTTTTAAAGAATAGAGTATTGTTTGGACCTTTTATATTTTGAGTAAAATACAACAATGGTCATAAAAACTTTAAAGTATATTCATTTTAATCATTAAATTTTTAAAAATTTTATTTGAATCATTCAATTTTTAATCCGCTTTTATTTGGATCATTCAAATTAACTTCAAATTTTATGTTAAGTCTGTCAAATTTTTATTTTTATTTGTTTTAGTCCTAAAATCTTTATTTGACCCAAATTGGACTTTAATTTCTCTCTATTTTTTATATTTTTTAGTCCAATATTTTTATTATTATGACATTTTATTTTATTTTAATCCTCGATCTTCATTTATCCCAAAACAAACCCTTATTACTTTATGACTTCTATAATTTAATCTAATATTTTAAATATAATTATATTTTTTTCAATCTAGTGCTAAAAATAATTATTAAACCCAAAACTAATTTAGTTTTTTAGTTTAGTCTGATTTTTTAATATGATGCTATTTTTATTCAATTTAATCTTAAATATATTTATTTATTTTGAAATAGGCCCGATTTTTTATATTTTTTATTTTAATCTAATATTTTTAATATGATAATATTTTTATTTATTTTAATCCTAAAATTTATATTTAACCCGAAATAGGTCTTTATTTTTTATAAATTTTAAAATTTAATTTAATATTTTAACTATAATTATATTTTTATTCAATTTAATATTAAAAATATTTATTTAATTTTGATCTCTTTTCTAATTTTTAAAGTTTAATTTAATATTTTAAATATAATTGCCCCTTGAAGATTTTGTATACAGACCTCTCATTCAAGTCTTGTGACTAGCAAAAGATAAATCTTTGTTTAATGAATAGAAATTGTTGTCCTCGACGTTTCTATATGTTTTATATTAAAAAATAAATTTAAAATTTTTAGGTTAAAATTTTAGGTTAAAAATTTAAAGAATTAGAGATATGTTATATTTTTATAATTTAAAATTTAAAGTTAATACTTAAAATTTAATTTGTTAAAGATAAATTATCTGGGTGATCATCTAATTATTGAATATAATATGTTTCGACCATCAAACTAAAAAAATTAAAATTTGATTATCCAATTATTTAATTTGATCTAATTTGTATTACCATTAAAAAAAGACAAATGGATAACGTGATAATAATTTTTTATAAAACTACACATTTGATCTTGTTATTTATTTATTTATTATATTAATTTAATTTTAAAATTAACCAACCAATCAAATAATAACCAATATCATCATCTAATTATATAAATTTATTTTAATTTCTAATTTATTTAAATTATTAAAGTGTTATGGACTTGAATGAGATTTGATAGAATTGACATGGATATTCTATTCTATTCTATTCTATTCTATTCTATTATATTATATTATAAATGATAAAACTTGTATCATTTGAACCTCATACACTTAAATTTGATTTCCATAGAATGCAAAAGAAATTCTATTTTATTAAATAAAAAATAATTAAATTCTTTCAATAAGATGATAATATATATTATACTTAAATTTTCATTAATAATCATATTATTTTTTATTAGATTTTAATAATTTGAGGTTAAAATAAATCTAATTAAATAATTAAATTTTAAATTTTTATAATTTAATAATTAAAATATCTCTTTGAAAGATTTGGATTTTTAGGTATTTTAAATTTTTATTTGCGTAAATAAGGTCTTTAAAATTTATTTTAGAATATAGACCAAAAGCTACGGTAAACGTAAGAGAACATCACCTACAGAGAAATTATTACATGAATCTTTTCTACCACCTAGGATATGGTCTCAACCAATTAAAATAAGACAAATAATATATTTTTTCCATATCATATTTACACATAAGCATCTTCCAAATCATCCACTTTAATACATTTGATTTAAAAATATAAAAATATCACCAAAGATTTTTATGTTGTCTTCCTCTTTATTGTTCAATTTTTTAATTAATTTTTTTCAATCCTTAAAACCTAATCCCTAACTATAAATTAAACCCTAAATCCTAAACCTTAACCTTAACCCTAAACCCTAAACCTTAAACCTAAACAATAACACATTATCCTAAACCCTAACTCTAACCCAAAACCTTAAACATAAACCACATCAACCCTAAACCCTAAGCCTAAACCACATAAACCATAAACCATTGATCCCTAACCCTAAACCCTAAACTCTAAATTCTAAACTCCAAATCTATATAAAAAAATTAATTAGGAAAATTTTAAAGAATAAAGAGAAAGATGACACAAGAAATCTTTGATAATATATTTTTCCTTTTTTAAATCAAAGACATTAAATTAAATGATTTGGCCAATGCTTTATGTGTAAATTTGATACGGAAAAAATATATTATGTATCTTAATTTACTTGGTTGAGACCATATCCTAAGTGGTGGAAAGGGTTCATGTAATAATTTTTCCCACCTACAAGTGACGATTTGGGAAAGTCGTCGCATGCAAATAGCGTTCTCTTATATTTTAATATATTTTGTTTATTTTGAAGGAAGAATGTCACCTGTACATGGTATTCTCCCGTTTGCACTATTCATTTTAATTTAAAACCTTAAATATTAATTAAAAATCTTTATTTTTTTAATTAAAAAAATAGAATATCTATCCAATTTTACGTATCTCTGAATTAATAATTAAATGATCACTTAGGTAGTAATTTACCTTGAAAAAAAACCCTCCGTCTCTCTCTCTCTCACGTCCTGTGAAATGTGAATTGCAAAGGATAAACCTTGGGTAGGCGCCACTGAGAAAAGTAAAGTTGGATATCTCGAACATTTCTCCATGAACATCCTTTGCATCCCTACCAAATCTGCAACCAAATTACCATGATTTGATCCACAAATCCAATCCCTAACAAATGGGTTTTGCTTCTTCTTCGAAACCCTGCTTCCTTTTCCTCTCATTCCTTGTTTTCTTCTCATCCCTTCAACTTTACCCTCCAGTTGAATCAGCTCCAGACGACACCTCTCTGGTCTACAAAGGTTGTGCAAAGCAGTCTTTCACAGATCCAGTTGGGGTTTACTCCCAGGCCTTATCCGCCTTGTTCCAAACCCTGCTTTCCCAGTCCATGAAACGAAAGTTTTACAAGACAACAACCGGCACTGGCCAAACCACAATCACCGGTCTCTTTCAATGCAGGGGAGACCTCAGCAACACTGACTGTTACAACTGTGCTAGCAACCTCCCAACTTTAGCCGACAAACTTTGTGGCAAAACATTAGCTGCAAGGATCCAACTACACGGTTGCTACATGTTGTACGAAGTTGCTGGCTTTGCTCAAATCTCCGGCATGGAGATGCTGTTCAAGACTTGCGGTACGACCAACGTTCCCGGGACAGGGTTTGAAGAGAGAAGGGACACTGCCTTCTCGGTGTTGGAAACTGGGGTTGTTAGCAACCATGGTTTCTACGCCACAAATTATCAATCTGTTTATCTTCTGGGGCAATGTGAAGGAGATGTGGGGGATTCGGACTGTGGAGAGTGTGTGAAGAGTGCTGTTCAGAGAGCTCAAGTTGAGTGTGGGAGTTCCATTTCAGGTCAAATATATCTCCACAAATGCTTTATCAGTTACAATTATTATCCTAATGGGGTCCCTAGAAGGTCATCTTCTTCTTCTTACCCCCAATATTCTTCATCTTCATCAGGTATGGTTTTCAATTTCTTTTGAATACTAATGGCCGAGTAAATGTTGAAGATTTTTGGTTATTCATAATGTGTTTGATGTAGGAACAAGGCAAAATACAGTCAGGACAGTGGCTATAATACTAGGAGGGGCAGCAAGTGTGGGATTCCTTGTCATTTTGTTGATGTTTGCTAGGAATGTCATGAAGAAAAATCATGATGGTATGTTCAAAAATTGATCTTTAACAGTAGAAAAATTCTGGGTTTTTCTTTGTGTGATGGATAATATGTTTTTTTTTTTTCAGATTTCTGAAGGGTTGAGGGTCTCACCTATCTTATGTTGCACTTGCAGTTCAATTTTAATCTTAAGATTTGCAAAGTTTTGTTATTCTCCAATGAAAATGTAAACATGAATTCCTTCACAGAATGTAAAATCAATTATTCTTGTTTTTTTCCTTCATAATTTAGCTGATTTTTATTTCTTGGCCATGTGTGTGTTCCATGCTATTGCTTTTGTATTTCCCTTCATGTCTCTATATGCTTTTCATCAAGTAGTTTAGCCAAGTTGCTTCTCTAAACTCTGCTTTATCTCTGTTTATTGTTTCCCATTGCTTATCCCTATTGTTGCTCTGGATTTTGCTGCTTCATTTGGAGTAAAAATCTCCTTACTCTCTATCATGCATTCATTTAGTCTCCTGTTAAAATTTTTTAAAAAATTGAATTTTAAACTCTAAACCTAATTTCTATATCCTAAACCCTAAATTCTACATCCTAAAAAATACAACCTATCCTAATTCCCTAAATCATAACCATAACCACTAACTTTAAACCCTAAACCCTCTAATTTAAAACGGAAGCATAATTGGCATGAGAAAGAGGTAAACAATTTGCACCCCTTCATTTGCCTCTATTTTGGCTTTGTAGGATATATAAGGTATTTAGAAATTTTATTTTAGAATTTAGGGTCTTTAAGTTTATTTTAGAATCTAAACCAAAAGTTACGTTACAAATAAAAAATACCATCCGCAACTGTAAATAACGATTTGAGAGGAAAACATCAACCGGAGGAGGTGTTCTTCATTTTTATTTTTTTTCAAAATCTGTGAAGACAATGTTATGTACACATGGCGTTCTGTCATATGTATATTAAAAATTGACCTAAAATCTAAAATTTAGATGAGAATTATCGAATAGAAATCTTTGGTCTTTTTATTATTCTTGCTTTCATGTCTCCTATTGAAAATTTTAAATAATTGAATTTTAAATTTTAACCTTTATTTTTTATGTCTTAAACCCTATATACTACATTTAAAAAATACATCATACTCATAATTCTCTAAACCCTAACCATAACCTTAAACTTTAAACTCTCTAATTTAAAATGAAAAGATAGGAGGTATGCTCTAAATTATTTATATTCTGAATTTAGTTTTAATTTAGATTGAATTATCTCAAAAATTTTCTTTGAATGAATTAATTTGCTTAAAATAGTAAAAGTTGATTTGATTTATATTAATTAATTAGCAGAAAAAGTTAGAGAGCACCTTCACATTATCACATGGCTTGCCTTTTGTAGGGTTAGTTGGTTCTTCACCAAATTAAACACCTCAAGAGTAGTTAGTTAGTTTATTTATAGCACCAAATTTTAGGTTTTCCATTATTTTCATTTCTATATATTCTAATCCGTATTTAATTTCATCAGCATAATTAGCGGTATTTAAAAATATCCGACTTGATCGATCTGATCCGATTATTTATTGATTTGATCCGATTTTTATTTTTAAGTTAAATATTCGATCCGATTTTAAGTTTTTGGGATCGGATACGGATAACAATATTTCAAGTTTCGGATTATCCAAAAATCCAAAAATTTAAATTTTCTTAATATTAATTTTGTTCTATTTAATAATTTAGTGCTCGTTATATTTAAAAAAAATTAAAAACTAAAACATTTATAATTGTGAATTTTATTGTATTTAGTAACTTTTTGTTTATTATATTCAAAATTCTAAAATTTTTATAAATACAACCTTCAAATTAAAAAAATTATTAGAATCGAATTTTATTTTTTGAATAATTGGATATTCGACTATTCGATCCGAATATCCAATAACTGAATATGTGAATATCTATTTTTTTAGATCAGATACGGATCACTATATCATTGATTCAAAATTCAAATATCCGAAAAATCAGATCCAATCCGATCTGTTATCCGACAATGAACACCCCTACTCATAATAACTATCCATATTTAGGAGTGGGCGTTCAATTGAGTTGATTTGAGTTAAAAAGATTAGAGCTATTCAAGTTAACATGTCATATTTTATAACTAAAACTTCATTTGAATATTTTTATTTGAGTCGAGTTTTGAGTTTCTATAAAAAATTAAATGTAATTATTTATCATATTATAGTATTTTGATTCTAATTTAAACGATTTTCTCTAATCATATAAGATATGTTTATATATATTTTTTTCATATGTGACATATATTTCATCATATTTTTATATCAGTATATGTATCAGCAAAAATTGAGGAATTAGACTTAAACTAAAATCAATCTATTAATTATTAAAATTTTTGAGATTCAAATTTTCATTTTATAACTAAAATTTTAAGTGAAGTTGAGTCCAAAATTTCAATTTTTTCCAGTGAACTGAATGAGTCATTTAGTTTGTTAGTCTCATAAAAATGATTAATTTAATGAAATTTTTGGTTTAAAAAGTTAAAGTTATTGAATTGTTTTAAATTAGGAAAAACTGATAGAAAATATAAGTTTTAAGGGTCGAAATTATTAATAAAAGTGTTATAGTTATGCATTCGGTTAATTCAGTTGATGATCAAACTAGATTAATCAAAATTTTGAAACTTTAATCGTTAACTAAATTAAATTAGCCATAATCGAATTGAAATTATTTAGGTTAATTCGATCTGTTTTCGAATTAACAAAAAATTGTTATAAAATTTTATATAAATTATGCAATAAATCACTAAATTATGCTAAAAATAATTTTTTAGTCACTAAACTTTCATTTTATGTTAATTTGATAAAAACTTAGACCATTTTATAATATAACAAAAAAATTAATGATATTTTTATAATTTTTAAAAGTTTAATGACCAAAAATAAATATATGTAATATAATAATTTTGATTAATTCAATTAATTAACTGATAATCAATTTTTCAAAACAATAATTGTTAACTTAACTTACCTAAAACCAACAAAAAAATTCAATCTAATCGATTAATTCAGTTAAAATCGAATAATGTATATCCCTAATACCAACTTGAAAAAATATCTAGTTTAAAGTTTATATTTTGGGTTATATTTTTATAATATAAATTATGTAAAAGAATTACGATATGTTTTATAATTAATTTTATTAAACAACCGTTATAAGAGATAATTTTGAGTGAGTTTTATGAAAAATCAAACTAGATTAAAATAATAAATTATAAATATTTTAATATTAATTTTATCGTAAATACAAAGTTCAGTGACAATTAATCTACGAGGACAATCGAAAATTTTGACAACTTTTTACCAAATAAAGTGAAGAAACAGCCGTTAATTTAACTGCCTGACAAACAATCTAATGTCTCAGGGGCTAAAATGGAAGAGTCTTAAAGTTTAATATCAAAATCAATAAGCAAACTAAAATACAATGACTATTAAATAATTTACTCTTTATTTTAACAAGGTCGGAGATTTTTGTTTTTATTTTATTTAGAGAGAAATTTTACAGGATACGATTTTATATTATTATAATTGATAGTAAGATTTAGAAAAAGTTTACAAACGAAATTAAAATGATGTTAAGTGTCTTTTAGGGTGTATTTTATAAATAAAAATAATAGTTATTATTTTTTGAATTAAAAAATATTATTAATAGATCAAATAAATATGCTTTAATATATATATATATAAGTGATATTTTTTTTTTCTTTTGGATGCATTAATCTAATGAACTTTATTTAAAAGCCAGACAGAAGGCAGGTCGAAAATAAAGCTAGACATATCGCGAGTTACTCAGGCTCGACTCGGTTAAAGCTGGATCAAAACTCGACTCGAGTTCTTAACGAGCCGAGTTGAGCTACATGACACTCAACTCGAAAAGCTCACGAGCTACTCGAAAACATAAATATATTATTTTTTATTTTTTATAATTTAAAATCTAAATTTATAAACTTAAAACCTTAAACATAAGTTTTAAACCCTAGATTAAGATACTAAAACCTAAAATTAACAAATTTGAGTTTACATAACTAATCAATATTTTTTCTCCATTAGGCTCTAAGTGAGACGTGAAAAATAAGAGTTACTCAAGTCTAACACGGTCAAAGATCAGTTAGTACTTAGCTCGAAAAAACTCGAACTCGACTCGATTTCTTAACGAGCTGAGCCGAGCTCAGATATTTCAGCCTCGTTCAAAATTACTCAAGCTCGAACTCGACTCAAAATCTTAACGAGCCGAGCCGAACTTAGCACCACTCGAGCTCGACTCGGCTCGTTTACACCCCTAGCTAGCTATAATGGTGGAAGTATGTAAGAATAAATAAATATATGTTTTTATTCTATTGTCTGATAGATGACACAAACATTGCAGATGGAGCTATTGATATAGAACCTATAAATTTAAGCTTTTATATGAAGCATAAGAGTATAAGGCCTATGAGTTTATTGTAGACAAAGCTCCAGAAACCTGAATTTGATCTTGCCTGGTGTTATCTTCTTCATCTTCTTCTGTTTCCCAGAGGAAGCTAGCATGTGCTGCCAGAATATCACTGTGAAGGAGAAAACTATGGGGTAAGAATTTTCCAGGTAGATCATTGAAAAACATGAACTCGTTATTGATTTATCGACAACAAAGTTTTTAGAGTCTAAAACTCATTCAATGAGATCATTTCTCTCGAAACATACTCTTTTTATTGATAACTTTTTATATCTCTGAGAAATTGCAGAACATTAGAATTAGAGTTGGATTCCATGAAGGTAAAGTTTCCAGAAACTGAATCGAAGTACCTATTTCCAGGATTAGCTTCAACTGCTAGTTGAAAGTAGTGTGAAGCTTTATCATGGTCATGGTGAACATCCCAGACCAATTTGGCATATTGTGACATGGTTTCACCGTCCTCAGGGTCGGCTTGTATGGCTTGTAAATAGTATTCCTCAGCTCCTTCAACATCTCCTTTAGACTGTGGATCCAAGTACAGAAAACAAATGAGGGGAGAAAGTGGCAGTCAAAACGAGAATCATCCACTTACGGTGATGACTGGTGAATACAAATCTGTTGCATAACACGAAAAAAAAAATGCATGTAGGGGACAGAAATTTGTACCTGATGTAAGAAACGAGCGTAATTTCTTAAAAACAAAGGGTTTTTTGGATTTTCCTGAATCATTCTCCTATAATAATCCTCAATATTGACATCCTGGATATCAGTATGAACCCCAAAGCCTTCTGGATTTGGAGGGTTCAAGGATAGGCTAGCTAGTTTAGTTTCTTCAGGTAGTAAGGTCTTGGATACCTTAATAAGTTCCTCTTCTTTAACCTGAGAAAAAGTAATAGCTATTACAGCATTGCCAACACCCAACGGTATGCCGAATTTTTTGTCTGTAAAAGAAAATGAAAATGGATGCTCTATAACTCGAGAATCAAATGCCACCTTCTGGTATTCCTGTTGTTCTCCATGTTCCTCTCCATCATCCCCTATTTCCCAGAGGAAACTAGCATATGCTCCAAGGACATTGCTGAACAAAATGAAATGAACAAATTAAAACTTAGGATCAGGATTTGGATCTGACCGGTTCAACAAAATCCAGTAGCTAAGTTTCTCTTACCCTTGTTCTTTTCGACAATGAAATAGTCAGTTAAACAACAATTTTCAAAGAGCGCTAGTAAATAGTTCGAGTGAAATGTTAGATAATTGATTTTAAACTGCCTGGCGAAGCATAGATAAGTACTGACCTATCTTGTGGAGAAGCTTTAACTGCACGTTCAAAGATACTAAGGGCTCTATCTTTGTCCTGGTGAAGATCCCATACTATTTGGGCATATTGCAAGAGAATTCCAGCATCTTCAGGATCTGCTAGCGCTGCACGATAATAATAGTCCTCTGCTCCTTGAAGATCTCCCTTGGACTGTGGGAAGAGATCCAATCATATTCACATTCCATACAACTGAAAGATCATGTATTCTAGAAAAAAAAGGGGAAAATTATGTTTCACAAGCTATATATGCATTCTGAAGCAAACTTCATAGGGTTATATGATCATTTTCTGTAAAATCTACTTTGAGAGGGATCTAAAATCAGCTAAAAATACTAATACTCAGATTTTGGATATCTTGATAATAAGGTTTGTTCATCACTCACATAGCATACACCAAACAGACTAATTTATCTGCAGAAAAATCAGTCTCACCTGCAAGAATTTAGCATAATTTCTTAGGAACAAAGGATGAGCAGGGTACTCATCAACCAGCCTCCTATGGAACTCTTCTGGATCTTCGTCTTCATCAAGCTCCATGGAGCTTAAATCAACACCATCAGCGATGGTACTAAAGCCAATATGATCAATTCCAAGACCTGCAGCAAGATACATGGGAGGACTAGGTGGTTCAAGGTCAACTTCTTCATCATTAACAGAACTTCGAATTCTATTCGGTCTTTCTTTTTCCTCCTCTCCTTCTTCTTCCTGAATTAACTCCATACACTTCTTTCCGAAGCTGAAATCTGGATTCCCTGCAGCATCAATGCTCTCACCAATTGTAACTGTCCTCTCCAATGCCTCCTCCCCCGCCTTTCCATCTTCATCACCCTCATTGTATATCGAAAAAGACGGTGCACTATGCAACATTGTTATATCATGCCTATGAAAAGATCCTCCTTTTGGAATGCTCGTATCAAGAAACTGAGCTATATCACAAGAGCTATAATCTAATCTTTCTAAGCAACCTTCAGACTTAGCTCTTCTAAACCCTTTAAGGCAAAAACCACCCGATTCTGGATTAAAATCAAACCACCCTGAATCTGAATGAGATGAAGTATGCGATAATGGTGTCAAGTTGGAGTTGAGGTTTCCACCCTGGTTTCCATGAAACAACCTGTACGTAGCATCAAGATCATTTTTTGGACTATCAGTAAAAGGGAAGATAAGGCTTCCAATAACTGGGGTGGATGAGCTTCTCTGAAGCATTTCTTCAGTCACCTTAAATACAAATCCTATTCTGCCTAAAAATGTGTGCCAATGAGCTGGTGAACAACAAAAATATGATTAAACAAAACCCAAATTGACTTCCAACATTAATAATAAACTGAAACAAAATCCCCCATATGCTTCTATTTGCAATCGTAAGTAATTTTCCCTCATTTTCTTCCCTTGTTACTCAAAAATCTCATTCCTTGATCATATCACAAGATACCCTAATGGGAAAAACAAGAACAAAGCATGTATTTTTACGATTTCACCACAAATTGAAGAAGCAACCAACTTGGATTGATAAGAAAGTCAAGTATCACCGAAGATGCATGTGATTTCTTTTTGAGAACTGGACTTGTCACATGAAGTTTCCCCATTAATTTATTGTTTTTAAGTTGCTTTTATGATCTAGAAAGAAAGAAGCAACTAAACCAATCGCCAACCTTATCCGATCAATTATAATTCAACTTCTAAACAGGAGACTAAACCAAGTTGACATTTTTTGGAAAGAAAAAGCAGTATTGCAACAGTAAAACATAGAAATAAAATTAACAAAGATGTTACGGAGGATAAATTCTCTATCTTTTTATTATGTTTTCATTTATGTTTTTTATTAAAAAAAAAATAAAATAATTTTAAATTTTATTTTTTAAATCTTAAATTTTAAACTTTATATCCTAAAAAATAAGATGAATCCCTAATTTTCTAAACTCTAATTATAATATTAACCTGATATACTAAACCTTATATCTAAAACTTTTTACCTTAAAACGAAAACACAATATTAAAAAAATGATAAACGATATACACCAAATATTATTTTTCCATTACTACAGAAAATTCGACAACAAAGTTATTTATGCATGAAACGATTACTAAATGTTTAAATCTTTAATAAAGTTCAAAAAATTATACTAAATTAATAAATTTATATAGACTAAAATTTATATAATTTACTGTCAAAATATTTCTCATATATTATATGACCATCGGATTTGTCCTAGAAAACTGTGACAATTTCTTGGGACTATAAGTCTATCGATCGAAAGCTTACTGGAGCTAGCGAGGTGGTCGATAAGCTGACACGTGGTGAAATTTAGTTCATATCTTCAAGTTATTTTCTCTAAAAATAATATTAAGAAATAGATTTATGATTAAAAATGGCTTAATAGTCGGAAATGTATTTAATTTATACATATTTTTTAAATTTGATGTTTAATATTTTTTAGGCTGGTTTAGTATTTAAAGATTTTAAGATTATTTAAAATGTTTTAGCATTTTTATTTATTAATTTTATTGTTAATTTTTACGTATTTATTTTTTAAAATTTTAAAATTATTTAAAAATAATATGTTTTAAAAAAATTTAAATTTATCTAAATCTTTTAAATAATCTCAGAATAGTCCTTAAATCTTTAACTCGAAATTCAGACATTATCACTGGTGTTTATCTTGTTTTCAACGATAGAATAAAATGATTTTTTCTCGTCGAACGCCCCGCATATCATTCATCATTCATTATGATGTCGTTTGTAGTGAATTATTCGAATAAATCATTAGATGATTTTGATATTTCACGTATCGTCGAACTATTTTCAGCGATAAAATAGAATAAATGTTCATTATGATTTGACGACAAATGTGATAGGCAACGATATGGTAATCAACGAGATAAAGTAATCTTAAATTAAGATTTGTGATTTTGGTCCAAGAGATTTTAAATTTTAAAGTTATTTTATAAAATTTGAAATTATTTTTATTATTACATTTATTTATTTTTAAATATAATTTAAAAATTTTAAAAAATTTATATACGATCATTAATAAATAATAGTGACAAAACACTTATTTGGATAATATTAAAAAACGTTAAACATTAAAAAAAACAAAAAATATTAAAGGCCAAAATAAAAAACAGATATAAATCAAACATCTCTGTAGCTATTAAACCTTGAAAATAAGCTTAAATATATTGTTAAGAGATAGTTTTAAATATGATTAAAGCCTTATTTTTAATTTTTATTAATTAACATTTAAATATATTTTTAATTAACAAAATAATTTATATTGATGGTCAAGATTGATCACAATAAAATTACAATTTATTTAAATATATTGCTACATCGTTAAGAGATAGTATATGATCAAAGAGCTTAATTAATAAAATATTTTTTTATAATTTTATAATTTTTTTAGAATAAAATAGAAATTTTAAATCCGATTATGAATATTGAATTCAAAAAAAATAATAAAATAAATAAAGAAGGATTTTTTAGAATCCGACTCTGCACAGTAATTCTCTACTGTATTGTACTATTCACTGTTATTTTATTATTTTACTATTCATAATCGTATTCTTTTAAATCCGACTTTTATTTTACTTTAAAAACATCAATATTTTAAAAAATATTTTTGAGGATTCAATATTTTTGGAAATAAATATTTTTTCTTCCATATCTGTGAATTCCCCAGAAAACAAACTAAATATATTTAATTATTATTTTAGATGAAATTAAACATATATTTGAAAATCAAAAGATTTATTTTATCAGCCTTCTGTGCTGGGTAGTTAAAACATAAAAGCTAATTAAAGTAGTAAAAGCAACCAAACTCTGTAATTTGTTTTGTTGCAGACAATACTCAAAACTTCCATTCGGACAGAAGGGAATTCAATGACGAACTAAAAAAACGTTACAAATCTAACTGTTTCATGTCTTAATTCCATTTATTCCAACACTTTATTATTTCGTCACTGTTTCATTTCCCTAATAGCAAATAATATTAGCGACGACAAAGAAGAAACTTGACGACATCAGCGGCTATTCTCTTATTCATCTTATCCGACATTATGAGCGTTTCGTCGCTATTTCACCTGCTGGAAATCAATATGATTTCAGCGCAGGATTTGGAGCCCGTTTCTCGACGTAAAATGAAAACCTACGCGGTTGCTTGGGTGCATTCGCAACGAAAACTTTCGACCCGAATCGATACCATAGGCCACACCAATCCGACATGGGACGACAAGTTGGTTTTCCGTGTCGACGACGAGTTTATTCACCGTGATACGTCGGCTATCACGATTGAAATCTACGCCGTGCATTGGTTCCGTGACATCCTTGTCGGGACAGTCCGAGTCATTGTCGGAAGCCTTATCACGCCAGTTTCTCAAAGGCGCCACCGAGAAGAAGTCGAACTAGGGATGCGGTTTGTAGCACTTCAAGTCTGGTGACCGTCTGGTCGACCCCAAGGGATATTAAACATTGGGGTGGCGTTGCTGGATAGTACAATGAGGAGCATGCCGATGTATATGCAAATGGGGTCATCGGCGGTCGGGTACCGACATTTAATGGGTGAAGAAGATCCATTTCAAAACTCCATTGTTAATCCTGTTTCAAGCACTACCAAAAGTAGTAACTTTCAGCATTTACTTAACGGGTTGCTCAAACCCGAACTTCGACGAACCAAGAGTGATTCCAGTTCCATTTTAGAATCAGAAACTGGAAATTCCAACAATAAGATTACTTCAAGAGAAAGTTCAATGGTAAATACACGTCTGATAAAGTTTCCCCGAAAGGAAAATCTAGTTCGGTTGTTACCGGCACTGAAGAAAACAACCACAAGAAAGGAATACCAAATTCCGAAACCATGGGGAAGAGCAGTAATGGTGCAAAACTTGGGTTGAAAACACCACCCGGTAGGTCATTAACCGGGATGAGATCATCCACCGGTCTGGATAACGGGGTTCCGAAAAAACTTGGTGGGTCGATCATATGGACTGATTCAGAATTGGGTCCGTCGCCTTCGGAAGTGGCAGCGGCGGTGGCTAGGAACCTGCAACATAACAAAAGGGAGGATACGGAGAGTTCGTTGGCTGACGAGTGGAGTTTAGATGAAAGCATCGAAGGGCTTCAGTCTAAACTGGCAAGGTGGAGAACCGAACTTCCGCCATTGTATGACAGGGGTGAACTTTCGAGTTTCATGTCGAGTGGTGTTCCGACAATATCGACATCGAAAAACACGAGGACTGGTCGAAGGAATCCCCGCCGCAAGTCGTTTACATGTTTCGGAAACATTTTTGGTTTTGGCGTTACGATAACTTGTGCGCCTGGGGCATCTGGATCTAGAAAAAAGAGACTTTAGTGCCTTGTTTGAAGTTAAAAAAATGGTGGCTTGATTTAGATGTTATCATCGAACTTCGAAGGTTATGTTATTCAAAATTAAATAAATCATATTTATTTTTAAATATTTTTATTAAATTATCACATCAATTAAATTTAGAAGTTCAATTATATTTATCAATAAATCTTTAATAAAATTATTATTCAAAACAATATCTTGTACCAAAAATGAAGTGTTGGAAAAATGGTATGGTACATGGACATTTGAGCTTAAATTTGAGAGGGTTCTATTACTCAAATTAATTGGGACTAAGTATATTATCACTCTACAACAAGAGTAGATTAACTTTGTATATTTACATGCTCAAAATGTTCAATGGGTGAATAAGAAATTGTTGCTCAATGTTACACCCATGATGTTGGAAAAATAAAATAAAAAGTAGAATATCCCAAACTTGTTGGGAACATAGATTTGAAAAGCTTTATATGTAAAAGCTCTTCATTTTATTATTAGAAATAAATCAAAAGCTTGGACTAGATATCTTAAGTGTGCCTACTTTGGGATAATAATAATTGACTTTAACAGAAGTCAAAAATGGGACTTGGGCATTTAGACTTTTTAGGCTTCTTAAAAAAGTAACATGTTTTTACCTTACTTTTTGACTTAGTTTTTTCAGAAGATATTACAGAATTAAACCACCTTTTATGAAGTTGCAGACCCTTCAGCTGGTTGTAACCTTCACTTTATTTGGATTAATTCTCTGTTAAATACCATTTTGAATTATAGGAGTTGTAACTCTTCAGGAATTGTTAATTACAGAATTATTCTGTAATTAAACATGTCCCTGCCTGAACACTATAAAAGGAGACCCCTTGCTCCTATCTCCACACACTGAAGACAAAAAAACATCCTCTAGCCAAATTCTTGATAGTGTTCTGCTTCTGTGAAGTTCGCCATTGCAGTTAAAGTTGCGTTGCTCTCTTTGCTGCAGTCTACCGTTGTATCCTGGGAGACAGACGTTCCATAGAAACTCTAGTTTCGAGAGGGGACGAATCTGTTTTAAGGACACTTTGATAGCATAGACTTCGGTCTAAGTTTTTTTCAGAAACGTTTATTGTTTTTCTTTGCTTCTGTGATCTTTTTATTTTCATTTTATATGATTTATTTTTATTACAGAATTGTGTGTTTAACATCTTATTAACTTGTTTTGTTTGTTTTGGATTACAACAACAACAACGAAATAACAAAACTTATGAAGTGAATGATCTATTATCTTTGAAAGATGAGTACAAGATAAAAGAGTAAAAACTGAAGTACTGTTGAACTAGAAAATACATACTTTATTTATAGCTAGAGCTCCTAACTAATTGGCTAAAAATAGTTAACATGACCTCTAACCTATCAAATACATGACCATTAAAAATCTAACAATGATGATATGTCATATGCATATAATAATATATTTTAAATAACATGACATCTAACCTATCAAATACATACATATATATATAATAATTTTATTCTAATTAATATAAAATATAAAATAATTAAAATTTTAAAAAATATATTAAAAATTAATTAATTTTAAAATAAAATGTTACTAAACATTCTCAACCCTAACTACGATAGAATCAAAATTCATGTCATTTAAAATTAATTAATTTTAAAAAATTAATTAGGGTTGAAATGTTTAGTAGACTTTTATTTTAGAATTAATTATTTTTTAATATTTTATTTGAATTTGAATATTTTATATTTTAGACATCATGTCATTTAAAATATATTATCATGTGCATATGATATGTTATCATCGTTAAATTTTTAACGATCCAATTATATGGTAGTTAAAAAATAAGCTATTTGTCAAAATGATATAGATCAAGGGCTAAATTTATCCTAAAAAAATAAGGACCAAAACGATAAAAATTATGAAAGTTAAGGATTAAAATTATCTTTATGCCTAGAAACAACTAAAACAACTTATAATAGTCTGCACTAATTTATGACATATCTTTACAATTTAAAAATAATCATAACAATTTTCTTAAATACATTTAATTTATTTTAAGTTTAATATCCTTAGTATCAGAGGATGCTAAAATAAGTTCATAAATTCCCAAAATAATCAATGTCAAAAGTCAATTACAAAGGTGTTTAAACATAATATTGTACAAGTATAAAGTATAATAAATAGTCTGTGAAATCGTATGATGCAGAAAGGACATATATATATTTGGATGTATTCTACTTGTAATGTGGAAAATGGTTAGGGTTTTTTAACCGGGGCGGGTTAAAATAAAGTAAAAATAATCCGTCTTTTTATCATGTTTTATTCTATGTTTTCTTTAAATTTTTTAAAAAAAATAAATTTTCAACTATAACCCATATTTTCTATATCTTAAACCCTAAACCCTAAAAATATACTTTCTTTAATTTTTTAAACCTTAAATTCTAAAAATATACTTTCTTTTGATTTTTTTTATTATCAAATTCAAAAAAAATATTTTACTATATATATTTTCATTTAAATAAAAAATTGAAATATTTCCTAAAATATAATTTTTTATCTTTAACTTAATTGAATTTTTCAAAATATAAGTTAAGAAAATGTAAATTTAATTTTGTTTATTTATAATTAGCTTATAAGAAAAATATATTATATTTTATTGTCTTT
The DNA here is from genome assembly GCA_035048815.1 of Abelmoschus esculentus. Taxonomy (NCBI): domain Eukaryota; kingdom Viridiplantae; phylum Streptophyta; class Magnoliopsida; order Malvales; family Malvaceae; genus Abelmoschus; species Abelmoschus esculentus. The sequence continues at coordinate 16,613,082 of JAUCBN010000024.1, forward strand.
TAAGTTATCTTTTTAAAAATTTTAGATATGAGTTATTAGATTTTTACTAAAAATATATTTTTAAATTTTAATTTTCATCTTAATTTTAATTATATTTTATTATTTGTATTTTATGATCATTATATAATTAGATGAAACTGCAACGGTCCTTGAAATTTTTTTTAAAAAAAATTTAATTAATTAGTAACCAAAATATGTTTAAATTATATTTAAAATAATTATATAATATTTATAAGATATAAATAATTTTATTAATTCTATTTTTATCTTTTATTTCAATTGAATTTTAATTCATAAATTAATTTAAGGCTTAAAAATTAAATTAAACTTTTATATTAGATTATTTCTTTTATTCTTATTTGTCCAAAATCCAACTTTTATTAATATTATAATATAAACTAAATGATATTTGTTTGGGCATGGGTGTGTCGAGTAAAAATCTTTTACCTCTTTATTATATTTTTTATTAAAATTTTTAAAAAATTAAATTCAAACCTTAACCCTTATTTTTTATATCCTGAACCCTAAACCCTACACTCTAAAAAACACCCTATCCATATTCCCCTAAACCCTAATCACAACACCTAATATTAAATCATAAACCCTAAAACTTCTAATTTGAAGTGAGGCATGAATGAAAATATTAAAAAGAGGTAGACGATTTACACCCGGATATGTCAAGGTCTAAGCATGTTTAGAACCAGATTCTCCCCTGCTAATACCTTAAAATCATAATTTTAAACTTTAAATTTTAAATTTTATACCTATATACTAAACATATAAATCTTAATCTAAAATCGTAAACTCTAAACCTTAAAATTATATATCAAAATATTTTTCATAATATAAATATTATATAAAATGTTGATTAAAAAAATCACCTTGTACAATTAAATGTATTTGTTTATGAGTGCCACCGCCCACTTGTCATCCTATAAGTTTAAGTACCAACTTTATAAAACAAAGTTTTATGTGTTTTGTCGTTGAACTAGTAGACAACAAAATATATAGGGAATTTAAAAAATATTAATTAAAATAATTAAAATATACCTTTTTCTTTAATTTAGACTTGTAAAAAGACTCAATACCTTTACACTTTAAACTCCCTTTGCTTTTATTTATTTTTTTCTAAATGCTGAGCTGTAATTAAAAACTTTTCTTCTTGCTTTGATTATCATAAATAATCATCAATTGGAAATTTTGGGTTTATTTATAATTTAAAATTAATTAATTAAGCATCTTAAAACCATCTTTCCCTACATTAATCATCATGTATATATTTTAGGTCTCAAAGCATGATCAAGAGGATACTATTTTACTTGAGAGCTTTCTTTAATAAAAGGAATATTTTTAAAGATAGAGTCGGATTTAAGGTTAAAAAATAAAAAATAAATATTTAAAAATAAAAACAATAAAAAATATAAAAAAATTTTAGATATTTTTCTCTTTATCTTCATTTAATTTCGTCTCGAATATTTTTTGTGCGAATCCAAAGACTAAATCAAAAGGATTTCTTTTATCAAGATCCTTTCAAAAAGTTTTATTGTCAGTATATTTGTTTAAATTAAAAAATAATTAATTAAACATAATAAATCCCTTGCATGCTTTAAAATTTTATAAAGTTTTTTGAGACAAAAAGTACAATTCTAAGATAAAATAATGAGTAATAATATCTTATAATTTTTAATACGATCTTTTGGTAATATTTATTATATTTTTATCTCGGATAAAATTTATATATGTATATTGTAAATAAAACTACTCAAACCTAAACTATTTATAAAAAAATCTTTTTTTCTACTAGAAATACTCTTTAAATTAAAAATTGGATAGAAAAATTAGTTTAAATTAAAAATCAACCCTTAAATATTTTTTATTTGCTTTTAAATCTTAAATTATTTTACGATCAAAAGAAGAACCTAAACTATTATTTCTATTTATTCTATGTAATTTTTTTTTAATTAAAATGTATATCTAAATTTTAAATTTTTTTAATTCTTATATTCATCTCAGTCAAAAAAACATATCAAAATCTTATTGGTCGAAATAATTTTTTGATTTAAATATTGTTAGACTTAAAGTGATAAAAATAATAATTTAAATGTTTATTTTGATAAAAAAATGATTTAAAAATTAAAAATAAACAAATTATATAGTTTAAGAGATAATTTTAGTAGAGCATTATACGAATTAATGAATTTTATAATCTATAAAAAATTAAGTCATGAAATTAACAGATTTAAATATATTTTAAGATGAACATCCAGATCAACTGTTGGATTTGGAGAAAGCATACATTTTTTGTTATCATGGTAAAACATCAGTACAGCAGAAATAAAGTAAGATCTGGTGGGAAACAGTGAGAATAAATGGAACTCACTTTCAACTTTAATAAAAAAACGACAGTTCACATTCACACCCAGAAGACCTGGAATGTCGACAATCAGACCAAACATCTGACATCAACACCCGACTTCCTTAAAACTTCTTACTTTTATTGTATGCTCTCTGCTCTGCCCTGAAACTGTTGCTTATTTTATTTTTTGGGTCTATCTTTATCTAATTTTATATGTTTTCAACAAACAGAAGGAAAACCAGATTCTAAAGAGACATGATCATGTCTAGGGAAAAATATGTCTTTTTTTTAGTAAAGAGGGTGGTGTCCGGTGAGAGTGCTAAGCGCACTAGCAGACATATGGGTCCCATCATCATCACTTCCTCCACCATCATCTCTAACCTACCTTTCCTAATCCCTTCCTTTTGCCCTCTCCTGACACCCTGGTTCTTTCATTTCTCCCTGTTAAAAGTAGTTAATGTTTCTGTTTTTTTCCTCACTTGTAAGAAGTTCTGAACCTTGGGTTTCTTTCCTTGTTTGGTGATGGAAGGTGGGTTGGTTTTACTTGGTGGTGGTGGTGGTGGTTCTTCTGGGGTTTCGACAAATGAATCTGCAGTGTTGCCTAAAGTGGAGATTGTTTCTGAGGCTTGTTCATCGTATCCAGCTGAGAGTGAGTTGGAGTTGGGCTTGGGGTTGAGCCTTGGTGGTGGTGGTGCTTCAAGGAAGACCAAGGCTGCTAATTCTTCATGGGGAGAGTGCGGCAGAATCTTGACTGCAAAGGACTTTCCTTTAGTGGTTTCTCAAAGAACCAACAATGGCGGTCCTTCTTCTGTTGCTGTGTCCGGAACCAAGAGAGCTGCTGAGTCTGTCTCCCATGAGAGTGGTTCCCCTACTGGTGCCAGGTAACACTAGTTTCCTCTTCTTCTATCAATATCTGCTATGCCCTATGGCCTATAACATGTTTGAAGAAATTCTTTGTAATATTAACATGATCCATTTTAATGCTTGTTATTGGGAGCAGCCAAGTTGTGGGTTGGCCACCCATAAGATCCTATAGGATGAACAGCTTGGTGAACCAAGCCAAAGCACAAAGAGGTGATGAAGGAGACAGTGGAATCGTTGAAAAAGATAAACCCAAAGATGCTTTGAAAAAGAAACTCAATTCCAATGGGAAACAAGCAACAGTTAATGAGAAAGGCCATCTTGGGTTTGTTAAGGTGAATATAGATGGGATTCCAATAGGAAGGAAAGTTGATTTGAATGCCCATTCTTCTTACAAGAGCTTGGCTCAAGCACTTGAAGACATGTTCCTCAGATCTGCTAACTCACTTGGTAATTCCTCTTTAGTTCTGTTACAGACAGTAGACACAGTGTTCTTCTCTGCTTTGTATTTTAGATTTTAATTCGAATAAACCCTTTTTTCGACACAGAGATGGAACCTTTAACAATGGCTTCTAAACTTTTGGATGGATCCTCTGAGTTTGTTTTGACTTATGAAGACAAAGAGGGAGACTGGATGCTTGTAGGAGATGTCCCATGGAGGTATGAAACATGAATGAATGTGATTACTGATTAGTAGCTTTAGCTTATTGTGATATGAAATTGATGAAAAAAACTTAAATTTAGTTCTGTTTTTGTTCAAAAGCCACAGCAACAGTTGGAAAATCAAACCGAAGATGTTTGATTGATTTTCGATTTCCATGCCTATGATGCTTATAGTATGCTTTTGTTTCTTGTGATGTTTCAGGATGTTTGTCAGCTCGGTTCGAAGGCTTCGAATCATGAGGACCTCTGAGGCTAATGGACTTGGTATGTACAAGTAAAACACATCAAAAGCTTCTTGATTTCATTGTCAGTTCCGGTCTCCAGTTCCTAAATCCTGTTCTTCATTTGTTGCAGCTCCGAGATTCAACGAAAGCAATGAAAGGCAACGAAGCAAACCTATTTAGGCACATCATGCCATTAGCCGTTTACAACTTCCATAAAAAAGCTACAAAAAAGAAGAAAAAAACTCCACAGGTTGAACACAGAAGCTAAAGCAAATTAGAGAAGTTGATGAGTTGAATATCGATATCACCCCCGGGATTGGTTTCTCACCGGTTGTTAGAGTTGTCGATCTCGAATCATTACATGATTCTCACTGCTTTTTTTATGTTGGTTTTGTTTTGTTAGGTGAGATCCAATCTAGTTTTTCACTCTTATACAGTGCCATGATCATATATACAATCCAGCAACCTTTGACTGAATGCTGTTTTGTCATACTGTAAATACGGGACTATCGCGAAATCTAGAGTGTTTTCGAGTTCTGCAGCCATGACCTGCAGCTCAAGTTCTTACATGTTTGTGATCGTAGAAAGAAATGTTTTGTGTGATTCTGATTTTAAAGTGTTTCCATTCACTTGGTTGGCCATGTTTTTTCTTTAAGTTTCAAGTTCTTGAGTGTTTTGTCATACCTCTCAGGTTTGGACAACAAAATCTGATTGATTCAATCTTTTTGTGACTGAATCCAGCTTCATGTTCGAATATGTGTCGAACACGAACGTTAGTCATAAACATTTTTAGTAAAAAAAAACTAGATATCTAAATTCGAATCCGGAAAATATGAAGTATGATAGAAAAATCACAACAGCATAACTGATCTTGGTGGGTGACTGTAATAATGCAATGTTGCTTTTGTCTTGAGAAGCATCTTTGTCTGAAGTTTGAGTGCTGCAGTTGCAACCAACAATGAAATTGTTCCCCAAATATATTAATCATGGCCACTTACATTATCGGATATGATTAGGGGTGAGTATTAAATCGAGTCGAGTAAAAAATTTTAAGTTATTCGAGTTGAAGAGTCATATTTTACGATTCAAACTTTATTTGAATTTTTTTCGATTGAGTCAAGTTTAAGAAATTCGAGTTGAATCGAGTCGAATTTTTGAGTTCCTATAAATATTTAATTGTAATTATTTATCATGTTATAGTATGATATGATTCCAATTTAAACGATTTTCTCTAATCATATAAGATATTTATATATATATTTTCATATGTAGCAATAATTATTTATATTTTTATATATCAATATATATATCATAAAGAAACGATAGACTCATCTCAAAATTAAAAATTAATCCTTTAATTACTAAAAATTTTGAGTTATTCGAATTTTTATTTTATAACTCAAACTTTATTTGAAATTTTTTTAAGTCGGGTCGAGTCTATGAAATTTCGAGTTGAGTCAAAACGAGTCGGGTATTTTTACCTCGATTCGATTCGAATTATTCGATTTTCTCGAATCTAGTCGAGTTTTGCTCACCCCTAGATATGATTATGGCTTCGTACTGTATCACTTGAATTAAAATTGATTTTAAGACTAAAAGTAGTATAAAATAACTAGTTTTTCATGTTAAAAGTGTTTTCTAGTTTGGTTAAGCTGAAAATTTTAATTTTATTTTTTTAAAAAAAACACTTTTAAATAAAAATACTTATTTATTTTTATTTATATTATCAATATTTTTATATTTTTTAAAAAATATATAAAATAAATATTTTATCTACTTAAAAATATGTTTGACGGTATTCCTAAATATTCTTATTTTAAATTAAAAAATTAAAAAATACTTCCTAAAATCACTTTTCAATCGTAATATTATATTTTTCAAAATTAATATCAAACTGTCTCGATATTAAAATTTTAAATATATTTATTTATTTTTGAGTATTTGTTAAATAGGAATAATGATTATAAATACCTAAAAACAAATGAAAAATCCAAGTAACACAAATCTCAAGAAGGTGGGTTTTGATCTTGGACAACTATGGTTAATAAATAAAATTCTATTTAAACTCATAAGTTGTGGAATTCATTCAATAATATTGATAATGAAACCTACCAACTGATATTATTAATTTTTATATTAATATTAACGTTATTATTTTAAATTAGAATCGATATGTATTATAATATTAAAAGATAAACAACATCAAATACCACTAAATTGTTAGCGATGTATCATTTATAACATTAAACTTGTAATGTGTTGAACTTTAACACTAAGCTTTAATTTTATATTTTTCTTAGGTTTAAAACCGGTTTTAACCAAAGTACTTTAATTTTATATTTTTCTTAGGTTTAAAACCGGTTTTAACCAAAGTAAATGCGGATTACAACCTTAATATCATAGCAATCGTTTCACGCAACATGCTAGTCGAAGCCGTGGACATGGAATCCACGTCTCGACTTTGGAATCTATCTACCGGAGCTCGGCTGCGGACATGGCGGGGCTCTCGCTCGTCACATCGCCTATAATTCCTGCGCTAAAGCCACAACCACACTGTTCCCTCCGTTGTCCCCTCTCGGTCCCCGGTTCCCAAGTTTGTACATAGGTGAACCATCTTTGAAGAACTCCACCGGTTGTCTGGTTGAGACCTGTTTTCACATGTTTGATCCAATGAAATTAGGTACTAAGGTCCTGTTTATGAACACTGGGACACATCTGGGTGCTCTAAGATTATGCAATCATATTGATTTTGACTGTGAAGAGTACTACTATCCATCTGCTGCTGCTGTTCTCAGTACTCATAATTACTTTCTTTTCATTGATTGTGAGAGACAGCTGTTCTCTTCTATGCCTGTCTGAAACTTTCCTGGATTTTCTGAACCTGGGAAATCTTTGTAGTCATGAACATCATTCAACTTCAACATGCCTTCTTGTCTACCGTTTCTCATCTCAAAAGAGACGGATCAAAATGAAAAAGGTGTATCGTCAATAACTATGTTGCACAGATATGAATAAGGGGACAAGAACAAAGACAGGAACAAAACCCGATAATTTTTAAAATTATAGAGTACAGATACGACAAGAGTACGCCAAATATAAAATAATAGTATAAATAGTGTAAATATATTTATTGGTAGACTTATTCATCAAAATTAGATATACGACGTAGATCAATCTGGATTAATCAAATCAAAATTATAAAAAATAAAAAACAATAAAAATATATATTTATTTTTTAAAAAACTTTTTGATAAATTATATGTCTGCTTTTGAAGTACTTTAATATTTAATATTTTATTTTTATTAAATTATTTTTTTATAAATAAAAATTATTGATTAATTATACTAAAACGAACTTGAAGACTGGGTTTCTCAGAGGGCTTCTTCCGGTAACTATTGAAAACAATAGTGTAAATAGGCTTTGAGAAGATGCCATAATTACCAAAAATTCTTCTTTTTCCTCTTCCAACAAAAAGGTGAGATACAACAAGGTGACATAGCTTTAAAAGCCCCGATGATCGAGAAATTATATTATACGTAAATTTTATCACGTTATTTATAAAATTAACCACTAAAAATTATTAATCTCATCATTTTTTATATTATATTTTTATAAGTGAATCATCACTCATATTACTGTTCATTTTAAAAACAGTTTTTTCAAATGAAGATTCACTTGAGAAAATATGATATAAAAAAATAACGAGATAAATGATTTTTAACGATTTAGTCTCATAGATACATGATGAAACTTACTCATAATATAATTTTTCGACATAAAATGCATCATTTTTCATTTTTCCTTAAATAAAAATTAAGCTCTTAAATACCATGGCTTGATGCTTATGAATGTCTCATCACCATTGGAAAATGGATTAATCCGTAGTTTAGTCCTTGAGAAATGGACATGCAATTAATAAGGCTTCAAACTCTGTCTATAGTTCCATACACTTTGATCCTTACTCTCTAAGATTTTACTCTTCATCCCTTTTTTAAATTGGAATTAATCTAAACTCTAATTTAATAATTTTGAACTGAATTTGATCGTCGAAAATCGAAAAATTGATAGACTGATTTCAAGAATGATACTCTCATATCTCTATATTACTTTAAACCCTTCATCTAATGATATATTTTAATTTAAATAATATTTTTTAAATTTTAAAATCATATTTGTAAAACAAATATATAATTTTAAACATTCTGCCGTTATTAATGATTTTCTTAGAATTGGATACATTCGGTAAAAGCTTGGGATTGGCTTGGAATGCATGTACAATACAGGAGATCTATTTTTGGGGGTTATTTATCGGATATCCGATCCGAAATCCGAGAATCTGAAATCCGAAAATTTGGATATCCGATTTTTACGGATTGGATACGGATCCGATCCGATATCCGACAATGAACACCCCTAACTCGAACCCATGACCTCCAGGAACAATAACCGTTCCTTTAACCAATGAAACTAGATAGTTCATGCAATACATGAAAATTTAAGCACACTTATGTCGGACATATATCTATAGATCTGAGTCCGAGTATCATGGAAATTATGGCAATCAAACAGACACTTTTTTCTCTGCACAGAGCTCATGACTCTAAACCAGAGGTTAATGCTTGGTGGGACTAGCTATGAATCTATGGAGTTAATAAAGATTAAAAAACCTGCACACTTTCATCTACTTAATTACTTGCAATCTTCAAGGGCAAAGGAAAAGCAAAGCTATCACAATTAATTGCAATGAAATAGTAAGAGTAGGAGATGATGCATTTGCTAGTTAGCCTGAATCCTATCATATTCTTGCTCTAAGAATACCATTCCATCTCCATTGTGGGGAAGTTCTAAAGAAAGAAACAATGGAGATAAATCGACTTGATTCATTCAACTACAAACACATGGATAGAATTCCTGTACAAGCATGTCATTCTTGAACTAATATTATACCAAGGGTTTCGAAAGAACTAAGTTAGAAGCACTTGAGTCATGATACGAGCTTACGAAAGCATAAGGTGACTATTCGATGCAGAAAAGCCCGTACAAGGCTTCAGTGCAATGGTGGTGTAAAAAGATCATAAACTGTAGTCAGCATCAGAGCATAAACTGGGGTAACAAATATGTAAAACCGCAGCAGATAAGCCAAATCTTACGACCATTGGCAGCAACTTTCAAAGGGAATGATGAGGAACAAAAAAAATCAAGGAACCAGATGAAACAATTCTCCAAATCCCCCTGTGGACAATTACCCGAAATATTTAAATATAAGATGGCCACAACAGATCAAAATATGAATTAAGAAATAGTATACGAATGGAAATGCTTGCAGCAGTTAAATGTAAGCTCACCTCAGTGCACCATGTGTGACTGCCCGGCTGCACGACATTAAAGTCAAAAAAATCCTCTTAAGTTATTTAGTTACAGATAGTGAGCTTTTCAGTCCATTCATCAGGCATACCATAGTCAATGCTAAGCTCTCTCATAGGAGGGATATTCTCCATTGCAAAAAGCATAAGGTGAGGGAACATTAAGTTATTGTGATCAAACAACACATATTGCACTAGCACATTTGGTCTGGAACTATGGCTAATATAACAAGCAACGTTCCTCATCCTTGAAACATCCATTGCAAAATCCAATTGTGGAATTGCGGGAGTTGATGGTTGCACATATTCTGAAAATATTTGAGACAAATCCCCCCATTCTGTCCATCGTTCAGAAAATCGATTGGGATAGATCAATGTATCGCCATTCATCGAGAAAATTTGTGCTTGCTCCCTAGTTAGAACCACACCTGTATATTCGCATATAAAAGCACCTGCTTGTATCAAGTCCAAAGATCGAACTCCCCAACCTGTTTCTATTGACCTAAATATTTCCAATTTGTTTCTCAAACCATGTTGTGAAACACGGTTCCTACAACTAGGTGGACATTGACAAAAATTCCCACATTCAAATATCACTGGTTTCCCTCTCAAGAGAAAACCATTATAACCATACGCAAAATCACCCCCATTCTTCATAGCACAAAAACACCCTTCCGTGCACCCCGAAACACACTGGCATCCAGTACCATTACTCACTTGACTAAAAGCATATTGTCACGGGGCTAGAGTCTTGACCTAGCTGAACCGCGCGGTCTTAGTCGATGTTCTTAGACAAACGACTAAGTCAGCCTGAAAACTCGCTCCGGAAGATCAAACTTCCCAAGGCACTAAGAACGCTGAATCGTTCTGGCGGAAAGCAAACTATGAGTATGGCTACTCAAGAACGAAAAGAAGAACGCGAAGAACACAAAGAACAATTGAGAGAGTTTTTTAGAGTGAATGCCACTTGATTACTCAAAGATGAGATGATACAAATGAGACTGGGGAGGTCTCTATTTATAGTTGATTCCCCTTACATCCGACGGTTCCCACTGATTTACATCGATGGCTAGGATCATTTCCTACCAACCACATTGGCACAATCCTAAGAATATTCCATGTTAACTAAGGAAACAAATCCTAAGAATACAAGGAAAGTTTACAAGGCCAAAATGGCTATCTTCTAGAATCCTCCATGGAACGGGCTAAGTCTGGTGGTACCTTTAGGCCCAAAATCTCCCTAAGAACCTCTTGGGCAGCAATATGCGCATGTGGCACGGGCTCGAACTGACGGCCCGTGACATTCTCCCCCACCAAACATGGCGACGCCCTCGTCGCCGCCTCGGAACGAAGATAGAACCGATCCTGGGAATTCCTTGTCACCTCGGCTTGCCCCAAACTCTGAATCGGGCTGGATGCTCTTCTCATAAAGAGCACTCGACTCTGGCTTAGTTGTCCACCCAAATGGACTGCTTGCTTTGGTACTCGTCGCCATCTAACATCAGTCACCGTCCCTCCAAGCGCATCTCGATCGTAGGAGTTAGCTCCTACCAGTTGTGATTTGCCCCCATTCGGACACACATGGTCCTTGCACAATGACTTGGACGCCACAACATTGAACACTGAGCGGTCTCTCAAGATCGTCGGCAACCCTCGTTTGCGCCTAAGAACTCTGAAAGGTGGCTTGTGCTCTCGCCAAGTATCGACAACTCCATTTGAAGGGTTAGGTTTTTGCTGGCCTACACCCGACAAACAAGGCAAATCAAACTGTAAAACACAATCATTGTGTTCGGGATGTACCTCAATCAACTTTTCCGCATTCACTCTAACTCGCATCAATCTTTCTTCACTCGTGAAGTTTGATGCTCCCATCGATGCTCCGTCTTCATTGAAGCTCGATGCCTCGTCCATCTCCTCAATGGATGGATCTCCCACGGGTTCACTATCATGTGGCTCAGGCAACTCTTGCCCCACCAAGGTGTCCACTCCAATAGCCTCCAAAGCGATGCCTCCTTCCCTTGGAGCATCCTTGGTAAGCTGAATGGATGTCAGCTTCTCGATCCTCCGTCCCTTGTCTCGATACACGGGCACAACACAATGTTGTTTCGGATCCAAAATGTATATAACATCGGCACAAGGGATGATAAGAGCTTGAACACGGTCAAGGAAGTTAAGCCCCAAAACGAAATCAAAGTCATCTAAGTGAATTACCTTGAAATCTTCCTTGGCCTTCCATTCACCAATCTGCAGCTCTACCTTCCGCACTGTTCCAACAACTGGAACCTCCTTGGCATTAACGGTCTTGATCTTTTTGGTTGAACCTTCAACTTCGAGACCAAGCTTCTCAGCAGCCATCTTTGACATGAAGAGATCGGATGCTCCGGTATCCACTAGAGCACTCCTCGATCGTCCCGCCACGTTGATGTTGACAAACATCAACCCATTCTGCTTTGGGCCCTTCTTCGCCTTTGCAGAATTTAGTATCATTGCCCCAAGCTTACAAGCCTCACTTGACTCGGGCTTGTCCCTTTTGGGCTGCTTGGCTCGATCCGGGTGCTCACGAACTACGTGAGGTCCCTTGCTCTCGTAACATTGCTTCCCCACCCTTGGCTTGATTGCTCTAACACTAGCAATCGTACCAAGCATACATTCCTCATCCTCTTGCTCGTCATCCGCATCATTGATCGTATCGGGGCGCTTCTTCTTGGGACACTCTTTCACCAAGTGTGAACCATGGCAATGGTAGCACTTCAAAGGCCCTCGATCCTTTTTCTCCGATGGTTTGACAAACTTGTTGACCCTCTCATCATCATTGCAAGAATGATTATCCTCCTCGTCTCCCCCACCAAAGCTCTTACCTCGGGGCTTGGAAGACTTGGACATGTCAACTTCGAACTGAGCTATGGACTCGGCTGCGGTAAAGGCTTTGGAAAGCTCCTCGACTCCCCTCCGCTCTAGCTCCATTTGAGCCCATTTTTGGAGTCCATCCATGAAGTAGGAAAATCCCTCCGCTTCACTCAAGTCCTGGATTTGGAGCTTGATTTCAATGAACTTCCTGACATAGTCAGTGATGGAACCCTCATGTTTCAATTGCCGCAACTTCTTACGAGCCTCCCGTTGAGCATTCGTCGGATAGAATTGTTCTTTGAACTCAACTTGGAACTCCTTCCATGTCTCAAAAGGAATGTCTCCACTCGCTCCTCCGAGCATCTGCGTCGCCACCACAAAAGAGCGACATCAGTTAAATACATCGAAGCAACGTTTACTTTCTCCGCATCATCCTTGATGCCCATGGCTCGAAAATACTGCTCCATGCCCCACAAGAAGTTCTCAACATCTTGGGCCGATCGGTTCCCCTTGAACACCTTTGGCTTTGGAATGTCCTTCTTCGACTTGGATGCAGTGGCCATCTTTTCATTCATCAAGGCAACTTTGTAAATATACAAGTCTGCCTTCATCTCCTCCATCTCAATCTTCACAGCCTGCAATTCGGCCTCAAGCACCTCGCACCTCTCTTCCGCACCGTTGGCCACCTGGCTGAGTTTATCAACTCGCTCCTCCAGCGTAGCTACAGCATCCCTCGAACTTGCTCTTTGGCTTTGCCCAGCAACGATCTTCACACCCTTTGCTGCAACGTCTTCTTCTCCACGTGCCATAATCACTAGCGCCTTGCTCGAACCACGCTCTGATACCACTTGTCACGGGGCTAGAGTCTTGACCTAGCTGAACCGCGCGGCCTTAGTCGATGTTCTTAGACAAACGACTAAGTCAGCCTGAAAACTCGCTCCGGAAGATCAAACTTCCCAAGGCACTAAGAACGCTGAATCGTTCTGGCGGAAAGCAAACTATGAGTATGGCTACTCAAGAACGAAAAGAAGAACGCGAAGAACACAAAGAACAATTGAGAGAGTTTTTTAGAGTGAATGCCACTTGATTACTCAAAGATGAGATGATACAAATGAGACTGGGGAGGTCTCTATTTATAGTTGATTCCCCTTACATCCGACGGTTCCCACTGATTTACATCGATGGCTAGGATCATTTCCTACCAACCACATTGGCACAATCCTAAGAATATTCCATGTTAACTAAGGAAACAAATCCTAAGAATACAAGGAAAGTTTACAAGGCCAAAATGGCTATCTTCTAGAATCCTCCATGGAACGGGCTAAGTCTGGTGGTACCTTTAGGCCCAAAATCTCCCTAAGAACCTCTTGGGCAGCAATATGCGCATGTGGCACGGGCTCGAACTGACGGCCCGTGACAATATGCAGGAAACACAGTATTCACGAGATAATCATAATACATAGGATCATGATTGCTATCGATATCATTATAGAGAAAAACCGGAACTTTCTCTTTTTTCATAGACATATCAAGAGTCAAATACCCCATAGGCCTAGCAGACAAAGGCCTTGTCCTAAGACTCTCAGCAAACCTTATAACCAAACTACCCATCTCAGGTTGCCCTTCAATTCTCGACAATCTATATTTATAAACACCAAAACCAGACTTCCCCACATCAAACCAACAAGCAAGAATTTTATATAAACCATCATAAACATAGACTTTACTTGAAACTTTATTCTCATATTTAATCCCCCTAATAACCCTTACCTCGATTCCATAATGCATACTCCTTTCTAAAGCTAAATTCCCTCCTTCAAGCTTCTGATGCATACATTGCCTAGAAAACTTACCTTGTCCTCCATGACCCGTATATATAATTGTGTCACCCGCATCTTGATCATCCTCGTATCCACCCGAAACAATAATGCTGGTGGCAATTGGCTGTCCATTTGAGCTTTGGCTCCCAGACAAGTAATCGATCCCTGCTTGAACTTGCCCATGTAACCCCACCAAACAAAGCTCCATTCTGAAAAAGAACAAGTCACCTACTTCAATACCTGGAATAGCTCCCACTATTCTTCTATCACGATTTAACCACAGCCCTCGATCTCTCATCACTGCGGCAGCCCTCAAGTCTCCGCGAGCCCGACGCCCGCTTCCCGGGCCCGTCCTCTTTTCTTCCTCCGTAATGGCCAAAATGCGGATGGAATCGTACAACATTCGGGTTCTTCTGATAACATCCCGAAAATACCTCTCATCTTCGATCCCCAAATTCGCCACCCGAACCAGCTCATTGGATCTTCCGGTCTTGCGACGAGAAACGACGACGGAGAGAGCTTGGTCCGGGTTGGAGGCGTTAGCTGCAGTTATTTCAGTGCTTGGTTGCGGTTCTTCGGGTACAGGTACGATGGCCCGAGAATCCGGGTCAAGTACTTCGACGTCGCCATATTTTTGCAAGTTTTTGGCGAAAGCGGAGCGGAAGAGCTCGGCAATTCGGAAATATTCGGAGTACAAGGCGTTTTGGTCTTCGGCGGAAGAAACGTTAGATGGAGCAGTATCGGGATTAGAAAGGAAATCAGGGGTTGAACCGAGAGAAAAGAAGTTTTCTTGTTGGAAATGGGTTGGTGGTGTTTCGTCGAAAGGTTCTTCCTCCGGTTCAAGTTTAGGTATTAAAAGTTCCACGCTAGCGATGCGGTTGGTGGTCACGGAGGAGGAGGGAGCGACGGTGGTGGTTTGGGGAAGTTCTGGGAAGAGATTCAGGTCTTGCAGAGGTACAGTAGAACCCATTTGGTGATTACTTAAGTTTAAAGAGAAATAAGAAGGGGTTTAGTCATGGTTCTTGCAGGTGATTTCATGGCGGGATTTTCTAGGAATCCAATATACAGAGAGAAGGAATTTTATTATTTTCTTTTCCGGGGAAAGGAAACTATTTTAAGGTACATTGGGTTGTTCAGGTTAAGAAAGCTTAAATTAAAGTAAAAAATTTTAAATAAAAAATAAAAAATTATCTAAAATGTTATTAAAATAAATATAGATTTTGTTGATACGGTAAGAAATGAAAAGATTTTTTTTTATTTTTTTTTAGTGGTGATAATAGGATTGAGAATAACTGAAAATCGTGAGATCTGAACTAATTAATATAAAGAATAACCGAAATCTTTATTTATAGAAATAAGATCAAAAAAAATTTTCATGAGAAAAATCAAATTGTACCCGTATAAATAATCGAGATTCCCGAAAATAATCATAAAATTTTCGATATTTTACAAAGTTATATAGTAAAAAAGTATTTTATCCATTTTTTAACAAAAATATAATCTCGTATAACCCTTGAGTTTGTTGTGAACTTTGCCTATAAATAGAGTATTATAGGGTGGCAAAATTGGTTGGATATTGCAATTAATTTTTTTATTTAAAAACTATTGATGGTCTCAAATTATTTCAAAAAATATAACATTTTGAATAATTCATTTTGTAAGTAAGGAGAAACACAATCTGACTTCAATAAAAATATTAAAAAAAATTGAGGGTTGCTTGAAAGCAACACAACCTCATGCACAATTAAAAAAATATAAAAAATTATGAAAACCCCTTGAAGCAATCCGATTTCAATGTGTTAGTTGACCAGACAGAAGATATAGAGCAGAGCTTGGGTCTGAAATTTTTTGGATCTCGTTCTAGTAAGAGGTCATCTGATAGTAGAAATAATATGGATAAGTCTAAGAAACAGAGAGATGAGTAATAAGGTTAAAACCAATATAGAGAGGAGGAATTGGTCGTGGTTATCAAGAGGGTCAGGCTCATAGTTCTAAGTGTAATACGTGCGGGAAACATTATACGTGTCATTGCTGGATACCGAGTTGTATTGGCATTATGGTGTGGCTGGACACACCAAAAGAGAATGTCCTTAGCTGATAGGCGGCTTACAGGACCAAGGTCGCGATGGCG
This sequence comes from Abelmoschus esculentus, assembly GCA_035048815.1. Lineage (NCBI taxonomy): Eukaryota > Viridiplantae > Streptophyta > Magnoliopsida > Malvales > Malvaceae > Abelmoschus > Abelmoschus esculentus. The sequence continues at coordinate 16,629,348 of JAUCBN010000024.1, forward strand.
ATTAGAATAGAGGTAGAGGATGAGGTAATTTTCAGCATCGTGCGAGAGTCATACGAGAGTTTATGCCCATAGGGAGGTCTAGAACGACACCGATGTGGTTGTATGTACCTTTTCGTTGCAATATTTATCCTTGTTCGCGTTGTTAGATTCTGGATCTACTCATTCTTATATCCTTAGTGAGCATGCTAGAGCTTTAGATATACCTGTTGAGATCATGAACTTAGGTATGAGTGTTACTAGTTTCTTTGGTGAGATAATAGTTGTTAGTAAAGTTTATCGAATGTGTCCTTTAACTGTTCAAGGTCATGTTTTTGCTGTTGACCTTATGAAATTACCGTTCCAAGGTTTTGATCTTATTTTGGGTATAGACTGGTTAGCTGAACATAGGGGTGTTGTGGACTTTAGGACTAAGAAAGTGTCCTTAAGGTTAGTAGATGACTTTGAGAAAGTAATGGTTGGTGAAGGTGTAAAATTTTTGTCTAATGTTATGCCGACCTTGGATGCTCAGAAGTTGTTGGTTAGTGGATGTGATGCATATTTAACTTATAATCCGAATATGAAGGAAGTTAGGCCTTGTGACATATGCTCTGTTTGTTACTTTCCTGGAGTTTTTCCTAAAGAGTTATATGGTTTACCACCTAATCGAGAGGTTGAATTTGATATTGAGTTGATCAAAGAATCTTTACTAGTATCCATCACTCATTACCGGATGACATCGAAGGAGTTAAAAGAGTTGAAGGTTCAGTTGCAGAAGTTATTGGATCATGGTTTTATCTGACCGAGTACGTCACCGTAGGGGTGCTCGATCTTATTTGTTAATAAAAAAGATGGAACCATGCGTATGTGTATAGATTATCGCCAGTTTAATAAGTTAACGGTAAAGAACAAGTATCCTTTTTCCTAGGATAGATGACTTGTTTGATCAATTTAGAGGAGTTATAGTGTTTTCCAAGATTGATCTTCGGTTCGGGTACTATAAGTTGAGAGTTAAGGATCAAGATATTTCTAAGACTGCTTTTCGGACACGGTATGACTATTATAAGATTTTGATTATGTTTTTTGGTTTGACTAATGCACCACATGCTTTCATGGATATGATGAATCAGGTTTTTCATGAGTTCCTGGATCAGTTTGTAGTGATATTGATCGATGATATTCTTGTGTACTCTTATACCGAGGAAGATCACGATAGGCATTTATGGGTTATTTTACAGATTTTATTGGATAACTAGTTATATGCGAAGTTGAGCAAGTGTGAGTTTTAGATCAAGTAGTTTGTTTTTCATGGACATGCAATATCGGTTTAAGGCATTAGGTTTCATCCACATAAGGTTGAGGCTGTTGTGAGTTGGAAACCGCCTAGATCTGTTATAGAGGTACAAAGTTTTCTGGATTTAACAAGATACTACTATCATTTTATGAAAGGTTTTTCCCGTATAGCTGCACCCTTAACTAATTTATTGCAGGTGTGTTTGCTCTTAAGATTTAGAGGTATTATCTTGACGGTGAGTTTTGTGTGGTCTACATGGATCAATGGATCATAAGAATTTAAGGTATTTGATGTCCCAGAAGAAGCTTAATCTTAGGCAACATCGTTAACTTGTGTTGCTTAAGGATTATGATCTGACGATTGAGTATCACCCGAGTGAAGCTAATGTTGTGGTTGATACTTTGAGTAAAAAAGTGATTGTGGATTTACGGGCTATGTTTGCTAAATTGAGTGTGTTAGATGATGGTGGTTTGATAGTTGAGTTCCAGGTTAAACCTTCTTTGGTTGAGTTGATCAAGGAGAAACAGTTATTAGACCAATCTTTGGTACCTCATGTTTAGGATATAGTTGAGAATATGCTGACGGAGTTTAGTTTCCAAGGAGACTGTGTTTTGTGTTTTCAGGATTGTTTTCTTTTGCCGAATAATGTTGAGTTAAGATGTATTATTCTTGCGAAGACATATAATGGTCCTTTTTGCTATGTATCTAGGTAGTACCAAGATATATCGCAATCTAAAAGGTGAATATTTTTGGATTTGTCTAAAAAAGGATGTGACTGAGTTCGTGAGTAAGTGCTTAGTGTGTCAGTGGGTTAAGGATGAACACCAGTTTTCGTCAGGTTTGTTGCAACCTTTGAAAGTACCGGAATAGAAATGAAAAAAATTACTATGGACTTTGTGACGGGTTTACCTTTGACACCGTCCAAGAAGGATTCAATATTGGTTATCGTGGATAGGTTTATGAAGTGTGTACATTTTCTTCTAGTGTATACTAAGCATTCATTGGATAAGTTGGCTGAGCATTATGTTTCTAGTATTGTGAGACTGCATGGAGTGTCAAAACCTATAGTATCTGACAGAGATTCGAGGTTCACATTGAGGTTTTAGAAATCTTTGTAGAAAGCTCTTGGTACAAGGTTGAGTTTCAGTACTTTCTATCATCCGTAGACGGATAGACAGTCCGAGAGGATTATCTAGGTTTTGGAGGAATATTAAGGTGTTATGTGATAGATTTTTAGGGTTCATGGGAAAAGTACTTGCCGTTGGTTGAGTTCTCATATAATAACAATTATCATGCGAGTATCCAGATGGCTCTATTCGAGGCTTTGTATGGTAGGAGATGACGTACTTCGTTGTGTTGGGCCGAGGCAGGTAAGAAGTTCATGAAATTACCTAGTGTTCTTCGAGTTTATGTACAAAAATTTTAATTGTATTATTTATAATATTATTGTACATTTTGATTCTAATTTAAATGATTCTATCTTTAAATCTACATACATATTTTTTCATATTATTTTTTACATGTATAAATAAAATTTTAAATTATTATTATTATTATTATTATTATTATATACTGTAGGTATGAATATGTCGTTTTATTAAATTACAAGTCTCATTAAAAACTTTTTTCTTATCTATAAAAGGCTAAAACGAGATAAAAATAATAACAAATTAAATACAATAATATAAATATATAAATTAAAAAATATAAAATGATTTAAATAATTTAAATAAAAAATGTATTAAATAAAATAAAAAATAAATTTGGAAAGTGATCATATTGTAAAGAAATGAAAATTAAAAGGTAAAAATAATAAAAAAGAAAAGATATGACTGAAATAAAACTGAAAATAAAATTGCAGAGACTAAATGTGTAATTAGACCCTGAAAATTTTTGATTTTTCGAGTAACTCGAACTTTGAAAAATTGAACTTGAATCGAAATCAAAAAAATTTTCGAGTTATTCGATTTGACTCGAATAATTCAAAATTTAAAAAAAAATCGATTTTTCGATTCTAATCGAGTTTGCTCACCCCTACCTACAATGATTGGCACAAGGGGAAATGAGGCGTTTAGACTTTAGGGAAAATTATACGGATCACCACTCAATTATCATTCTATTTTTAGATATCTAACTACTTTTCTATTAAAATTGTCTCTCTTATTAGATATTTTCACGTTTTGGTCCCCTTCATTAAAAACCTAACGGAATCACTGATTTAAAATATTTTTTTTGACAATTTAACCGAAGCAATATTTGGAAAATGAAGAAATTATGATCCTTAAACCTCCATCCATGTGAATCCAAAGCATTACATTTACTCTTTATATTCTAGAATCAGTCCCTGAAAACATGAGTAGAATTAAGGGGTTTAAGAGTACTCGATTCCCGCTAATTATTGTTTTTTATATATTAAATAAAGATAAAAATTTAAATATATATTATAGAAATAGTTTTTTAATTCCACCAATTAAAAAATTAAAATATATATTTGATCTATTTCTATAATAAATTTCTAGTTCTATCTAATGGACAAAAGATAAATGATATTTTAACTGTTTTTTTTTTCACATAATTCCGAAAAAGCTGAGAAGACTTTTTATTTTTCTTTATTTCGTATTTTGTCTTATCTTTTTTTTATTTTTTATTTTTTATTAATACATCCCGGGGATTGCCTTTCCTTGTTTCGAAATAATGGGATTGACATTGTAGAAAATAATGATAAAATTAAAATAATAATGAATATTAAAGACTGATTTTATTATTATATTTGGAGAATATAAATAATAAAAAAGTTTTGTTTGCAAATATTTGAAATTGTGAGATTAGATTTAAAAATTAAGTGGGAAATTAGAAACTAGTAAACCATTGAGGACTAGTTTTGCTATTATTTCAAAAGATTATTATTATTCTATCTGTGTATTTTCACTTTATGAAACTTACTAAAGATATTTTCAGCAGTCCCCATACTGGATCCAAGATGAATCAGAGCCACATATCTACAATCAGTTGAAAATCAAGTCACACCTCCAATCCATTTCCCACCGTTCGATTTGCTGGATCACCCAATTGGATGGAAACCACGTGGCTTTATCCAAATGAAGGTGGGAATATGGACCCATAAAAACCTGACACCTGTCCCATTCCCTGCCGATTGCGTGTACGTAAAACGAGCCTTACAAAACAAAAACAAAATCCTATGAGCTTCAGTCTTCAACACCAAGGATTGAACACGTGAATGCTTCTTTCTAGACACGTGTCGACTTCTCATTCGATATCCCCTCTCTTGTAAGAGAAAATTATAATGTCTCGTTTGCCATATTCTTAGGAGTGTGTATTTCAAATTAAATCGAATTATATTTTAAATTAATTCATTATTTTTTATTTTATTAATATATAAAAAGTAGAATTCACCTATTAAAAACTGGTGTAGTGAATAATTATTTATTAGAACCATCTATGTATGATACAGTGAAGATTCAAGCGTATAATATAATTTCCCTATTTTTAGTCCTTTACGCCATATAAATGCATTCAGGATATTTAATTAAATTCAACCGTCCATTTCACGTGAGTCCAGCAATCGTAGCCGTTGCCTCCTAGATCGCCTTTGCTTTCGCCACGTAGTAGAAAGGACACGTGTCAAGAAAATAACGGGTTTCTGGATTCATCAATTTAGTTTCGATTCTATAAATAGCCTATCTCCCCTCTCCCCTCTCCCTCTGCTCTGATTCAAGTAAAAATCCATCACAACCTCAGCGAAAAAAAGAGTAAAATTCATCCTGTTAATCGGTGAAAATGGCGTTGAATTTGGCACACCAGATTGGGACACTTGCCGGTACACAAATAGTGGCGGAAGTCGGAAATGGAGAACAGGCATCGTCGGCACCGGCGAATGTGTCCGGAGTTCGGAAAGTTCCTTTGGCTAACCTACGGTGCAACGCTACCGGAGAAAGTATATCCCCTCCTATGTTAACACCACCGCTGACACCGCGGAGCGCGGGAAACAGGTCGGGTATCATGAGTCCGAATCCGATGTTGCGTCCGGATCTTTCTGTTGCTTGCCAGGCGTACGGTACGTTAGCGCCTCTCGAAACGGAAGTAGAGTCAGGGGTAGCGTGGAAGGAGGGAGGGAAGAGAGAGGAGAAAGGAGGGGTTCCGGTCTACGTTATGATGCCGTTGGATAGCGTGACGTACGGGAATACGGTGAATAGGAAGAAGGCGATGAATGCGAGTCTACACGCGCTGAAGAGCGCGGGGGTGGAAGGGATAATGATTGACGTTTGGTGGGGGCTGGTGGAGAGGGAAGCGCCGGGTGCTTACAATTGGGGTGGCTATTCCGAGCTTCTCGAGATGGCCAAGAAACACGGACTTAAAGTCCAGGCGGTCATGTCGTTTCATCAGTGCGGCGGCAACGTCGGCGACTCTTGCACGTAAGCTCTCAAATCTTTTTTTAATTAGATAAACACATGAACTTCTGAAATTGAGATTTTTTAATATTTTTTTTTGGAATTGTATGAATCTTGGAAAATCGTGAGGAAACTTTAGGTCTATAATCTCGATAAAACACTAAGATCGAAAATAGGATCGTGACCGCAATTTAAATCCGGGATTTATTTTGAAAGGAAGAAATGGTTGTTCTTGTACAGAATTCCTTTGCCCCAGTGGGTAACAGAGGAGATGGACAAGGACCCAGACCTCGCCTATACTGATCAATGGGGAAGAAGGAATTATGAATACCTTTCACTTGGTTGCGATACCCTTCCTGTGTTAAAAGGCCGTTCGCCTGTTCAATGTTATGCTGATTTCATGCGTGCCTTTAGGGACAATTTCAAACATCTCCTGGGTGATACCATTGTGGTAAACTTTGTTCATCCTAGTGTGGTAGATTTTGTTTTACATGCCCCACTGCTAATTTGTGTCATTGCAGGAAATTCAAGTCGGAATGGGTCCGGCAGGTGAGCTACGGTATCCTTCGTACCCAGAGGCCAATGGAACATGGAAATTCCCTGGAATTGGAGCCTTTCAATGTTATGATAAGGTGCTTAACAGTACATTGATCTTTCTTGTTTCTAGTTTTAGGCCAAGCGTTGCATGAGTTTTCCGTGTTTGTGTGACTAATACTGAGGTTATTTGATGCAGTACATGCTTAGCAGCCTCAAAGCAGCAGCCGAAGCGGCCGGTAAGCCGGAATGGGGTAACACTGGGCCAACTGATGCTGGTCACTACAACAATTGGCCAGAAGATACACCATTTTTCAAGAAAGAAGGAGGTGGTTGGAATAGTCCCTATGGTGAATTCTTCCTTTCCTGGTATTCTCAGGTGCTGTTAGATCATGGCGAGAGAATTCTATCGTCTGCGACATCGGTTTTCGACGGTGCAGGTGTGAAGATCTCTGTAAAAGTTGCTGGAATCCACTGGCATTATGGAACTCGATCCCATGCTCCCGAACTCACAGCAGGGTACTATAACACAAGGAACCGAGATGGTTACCTCCCGATTGCCCAAATGCTAGCACGTCACGGTGCCATTTTCAACTTCACTTGCATAGAGATGCGCGACCATGAGCAGCCTCAAGATGCTCTATGTGCACCTGAAAAGTTGGTCAAACAAGTGGCTTTAGCTACCGCAGCAGCACAAGTTCCCCTCGCCGGGGAGAATGCGCTTCCCCGTTACGACGAATACGCCCATGAGCAGATCTTACAAGCTTCATCTTTGGATGTCAATGGCTCTCCAGTTGATAGAGAGATGTGTGCATTTACATACTTGAGGATGAACCCATCGCTCTTCCATCCAGAAAACTGGAGACGGTTTGTCTCATTCGTGAAGAAGATGAATGATGGAAAAGGTGCTCGTCGGTGTTGGGAGGAGGTGGAATGGGAAGCCGAACAATTCGTGCATGTCACCCAGCCTTTCATCCAGGAGGCTGCCGTCGCCCTTATGCACTAGCACTGATCTTCAACACCTGGGCAGTGATAGCTTAGTACAGAGCTTGGTTCAATAACCGTGCCCTGATATGTTATAGTATTTCCTTTTTTTCTTCTGCAGTGACTAAAACAATACATGTTGTATAATTTGGTATACGATTTTACTTTGTACCAAATAGTTGAAGCTTTTTCATTTTTCAAGACAGAATAATATATAAATATATTATAATATTTATTTACTCTAGAAACACTTATTGAGAATCAAATTAAAGATTATTATAATCGATAAACGATCGTTTTTCCCGTTTATTATAACTACAAACATAACTTAAGTCTGTTACACGTGTTTGAAAATAATTGATTCGTTTAGTTTAATGAACAACCTTGCTAGTAAAGCTCATTTTTAACCTCATTTTATTATGTTTTTTTCTTTTATATTTTTTTTACTTTTTAGTATTAGTGAGATAGGGACTAAATTGAACATTGAGGGAATTTTAGAGTTCAAATTGTCAAATTTAATGAGCATAAGGTGTTAGAAGTATAATTTTACCATTTTGACGAACATAACACGAACATGTTTGCAAACACTAAACAAATTAACATATTGAATAACGTTAAACAAGCAAACATGTTTAATAACACTAAAAAAGCTAATATAAACACCTCTAAAATTAAACACGAAAATGATGTAAAAAATTGGGTAAAGTTTATAAATGACTATTTTGTTAAATTATTTAATTAGTAATTAAATTTTCAAGTACTTCATTTTAAACATTAAACTTTGATTTTTATTCAAATTAATCACTAGGCCCTATTTATCATTAGTCTCTATATTTATACATTCAATCAATTTAGTCTTATTTAAAAAAAATCAATAAATTTGAGCTTAAAGATATTCTCTCCTTTTTACTAAAATTTATATTATATTTTTTCTATTTTAATAAAATCTAATAAAAATTATATATTGCATTCGTAAGATATGAGATAATTTAAATTCTTATCGAGATTTTTTCTTCTTAAATTATATATTTATTTCAAATAGCATATAAAAAAATGTTTTCTTATAAAATAAAAGTATAAATATAGATCAACTGAATCAATAATTATTCATGATTTCATATAACATAGACACGGATGTTTTTTTCTCTCTTCTCTTTTATATAATAAGTATAAAAATTAATTTATTATATCCCTGATCCCTGAGTTTAGATTTTTTTCTTAATTGTTATCTGAATTGTTTTATATAATACTTGAATTTAACATTTTTAAAATTAATTCATGTGTTACTTTTACATTTTAATAATTAATTAGATTATTGATGGTCCAAAATTCTAATAAAATTTCATTTTAAACATGGTTATTATTGTCCTTGATTGTGGTTAGAAATTATCCTTTAATTGTGAGCTGTCTGAAATCAGGATGGGTAAGGTTCTGTACAGATGTGGCTGTTTTTGTGGACTTAGAAAAAAACAGGGGAAAAAGAAAAACTTTTTAGAGCAAAACAAAAGTTTCACATGATAAGACTTTTTCTCTACTAATCACGTGAATTAAATGACGTGGAGGTAATGTTTACCGTTTAGATTTTAAAGGTTAAAAATTATAAGAGACGGTTTACTTAAAAAATTTTAAAATAAAATTTTAATTTATAATCAATAAAAGATATAAGATTTTTTAATAAAATATTATATTATAGAATATATTATTAAATTTTTTTGTTAAGTAATGAAAAATTAACTAAATCAAATATTTCACTTACAGAGTGTTATTTTTTATATGTTTTGAAGTAAAATCATTTATAATATTTTTAATATCAATTATTTTTAAAAGATTATTTTTGATTGTCATTAAAGCAAGCCCATTTAATTTTTTTGTGGCATAGTCAGTGGCGGATCCAAAAATTTATTTAAGGGTAAAGATATATAAAATTTTGAAATCTTAGGGTGAACATAAAGCTTAAATATTGTAAAAACTTAAGAATTATTTCATAAAAATTAAGGGTAAATATGTAAACTTTGAAAAATTTAGGTGGGCACGAATCCACCTATTATAAGGATGGATCTGTCACTGGACATAATTGTTCGTAAGTATAACTTCAACAACTTTACTTTTAAAAACGTATAGAACATTGTCAACTATAATCTGACTATTTGTAACCTTTGACCCACCTATATGTTATCTCTAAATTTGAAAAAACTCATTAAAATAATTAAAATCTTAAAATAAAATATGCTTAAATTGTCATTACAGAAAATAACAGTTAATTACCTAAACCGGATAATTACTTAAAAATGAATGAATGTGATTGCATAAAACATAAATAACCCAGTAAATAAAGTCCATGATATAATTTCTCTCTACAATTTATTTTACAATTACATCAGAGACCCAACAACTCATTGCTCAGACCGATTCATTACCCAACATAAAAAAAAAACTTAATCCCCTAAATAATATCAACCACTATTATCCGCAAATTAACTTTAAATTCGTTAACTTTAAAATTTAACCTTTAAACTCTAACCCTAAATCTCTAATCCTCGTCTTCGCTAATTATTTTTGTCGTTTCTGTTTCTCCCGTCTAGTATGAAGTTTTTCTTAAAAAAATTACATAAAATTTTGGACCACCAATCTTGTCTTGAACCCCATAGGCATGAACTTTATCTTTCTCTTTGATGCTAGAGGAGTACCTTGACACAATTTATTTTTCATAAAAATTTCTTTATTAAAAAAAATCTTTATCCACAGAATTTCATATATTATTAAGAAATTACATTATAAATATAGAGATATAAAATTAGAAAAGTTTAAGGATATAAAATTAAATTATCAATAAAATATAAAATTTAAAAAATTTAAAAATTTTAGGGACTGCAGCTACATGCAACACTTCTAGATCCATCCTTGTATCTGGGTATAATTTGATATGGTTTCTTAAGAGAGGGTTTGCAGGCCATTAGGGAGATAGACACACTCATTCGAGTATTTACAAATATGATAAATTTTAAAGATTAGTATTTACAAAAATATTCGAGAATAAAGAGTTTTTTATACGATAACATCTCTATAAATTAATAACATCATAATCACATAATTTTATTCAAAAACAAAACATTGGTATTATAATTATTCTTCTAAAACATGTCTTGATGAAAGATAAAGATCATAAGGAGCCCACAAATGATCAACCACACAAGGTTTCCTTGAATCAAGCCTCAACCATGGCTTCCCTTTCCCACTCCAATGGAGAAGGCTAATAGGACCAGGGTGAAGACTCCTGCATTTTCCCTCAAAGTTATCGCCACCCAACCCATGCTGGTTCCACCTATGGTCAACTGGCTTAATGTTCCCGGCCAATACCAGCAAAAATGGTGGCAAAGAACCCAAATGGTATATCCTTTTCTTCTTCTGAAAACCCATCCATTGCTCAACTTTCTTCGTGTATTCTCCTTGTCTCCATTTCTCAACATCCACGACCATAACACCGGTGTTAAAATAACATGGATTCCGACCATGAAACGTTTTAGACAGCTCCGTATCCGACCAGAAAGCATCGTTGAAATAGACGGTAAAGTTTGCATGACAATATTCTGGTGCTGCTAAAACCTTGTCTTCCATGTTGACGTCCCAAAGCTCTCCGACATCGTCGACTACGACGAGGTCGGAGTCTAAATAAAGAACTTTTTTCACATCTATTGGTAACATATCAGCCAGGTAAATTCTTGCATAGTTCAATGGCTGGTCTAAAGCTTGTCGTATCGATTTCGATATCTTCCCACGAACTCTGTTCAAATCGAAACGATAGATTTTGAAATTGAGGTAGGGGAAAGTGGATTGGATGCTGGAAATGAGTTCGATGTCGGAATGAGTGTAAAGGAAATGGAACGACAGGTTTTGGGGACATGTTGAGTGTTGTAACATGGACAAAACAGCTGCCATTGTTCCACGAAGATAGTTTTCGTCCAGGGTCATTGCAATGTGGATTAGGTCAGACTTGTTCAATCCACATGAATCACCATTGCGGAAAACCGGGGCTTCCCTGAAAACGGGAAGCTTCACCGTTTTGACACGGATGGCGACGGTGGTTGTGATGGCGGAGTTGAGGAGGAGGAGGAAGGAGAAGATAAGGCCAAACGGTGAAGCAATAGGGATCGATAAAGTTCTCCACAAGGCCATCCTGTGCCTGGTTTTAGGGTTCTTTGGGTGGGAAGATGAGCTTAAAGGATGAAAAATAGAGCAAGCTTTTGAGATTAAAAATAAATCACAAAAATTGGATAAAAATATAAAGTTTTTTTAGTTTTTTTTTTTATGGTTAAAGGGTTGAATTGAAGAAGATGATCAAATTGTAACGATAAAAACATGTTCAATAAAGGACCAAACTTCCATAGATTTTTTTAGACATGTTTTGGAAATCTATATTTTCCATTTTTTGATAAATTTTAGACAATGTGTTGTTCAAAGATTTTGTTGTTCTTTTAGGATAATCTATTCTAAGATTTTCTGTTTGAAGAACGGTGGAGAGTTTATGTATAGATGATTGGGTTTGGGTTAATTTAATTTAATTTGATTTAATGGTGCAAAAAGAATCTAACTTTTAAAATAAAATCGAGAACAAATTATATAAATGGTCTCTAAATTTTTAAGTTTTTCATATTATAATTTATAATTCGATCACCAAATTTCTAATTAATTTTTAACTAAGCTTAGTATGAATGAATACTATATTAAATTTCAGATCTTGCTTTTTAATTTAATTTTTATTTTGTGTTCGTCATCGTATTTTTTACACATTGGTTCCTCCAATAAAAAATATCAAATGTAATGGACTTTGACAAATTAAATAGAGTTAAATAGCACGAAACATCTAGCCTTACCGATTAAAGGAACGATTGTTATTATTGAAGGTCACGTGTTCGAATATCAGTAATAACAATATAATGATTGATCAACCAATGTTCAATGTTTGAGAGTATACTCTAGAACAAAAATTAATAACATTTATGGTGTTCGATTTCTTCTATAAGTTTCGATACTGCCAATAAAATATGAACATGACAATATACATGAAAATGATCATTGTACATAATTAGCATCGAAATTTTAAAGTATTGATATGCAAGACATAAAACCTAAAATGTTTGAGGATTTGGTTACATTTTCTACGTTATCAGAGTTAAGGCCGTAAACGAATCGAACGTTTGGTGAACCGTTCGTGAATCATTCGACGGGAAGTTCGTTTATTTATTAAACGAATGAACACGAACAAAGGACTCATTCGTTCATTTATGTTCGTGAACGTTCGATAATCTGTTCGTTCATTTATGTTCGTTCGTTTATGTTCGTTTAAATTTATTCACATATATTCACCCTTATATCAAGTAAGTTGAGTAAAAAAAATTTTGAGTTACACGAGTTGAGAAGTCTTATTTTATGACTCGTTAAAACTTTCTTGTTATAAGCTAGAGTTGTTCATTGTTCTGTTAAACTGAGTTAATGAATCGAACCAAAATAAAATTGGTTAATCAGTTAAATTTTAGGTTTTGTCTATTAATTAAGAGTTTTTTTAATTTTAATTATCAATTAATTCGGTTAAAAATCAGTTCATTAGTTAAATTAATTGAATTAATCCAAAATCTTAAATATTTAGCATATTATATATATTATTTATGTTAGTCCGTTTACATTCGTTTATTTATGTTTGTTTATGTTCATTTATTTATGTTCATTTCCGTTCATTCGTTTACGTTCGTTTATGTTCGTTTGTTTGTGTTCATTTATATTCGTATTCGTTCGTTTGTTCGGTTAAAGTTAAACGAACGAACATGAACATACCCTCGTTCGTATTCATTCGGTTCGTTTACATCCCTACTCAGAGTGCAGTTACAACTAGAAACATGAGAATATAAGACATGTTAGTGACATATGTAAGAGACTCAAAACTCATAGTGCAGTTACAACTTAGAAACATGAGAATATAAGGCATGTTAGTGACATATGTAAGAGACTCAAAACTCATAGTGCAATTACAACTAAGAAACATGAGAATATAAGACATGTTAGTGACATATGTAAGAGACTCAAAACTCATAGTGCAATTACAACTAAGAAACATGAGAATATAAGGCATGTTAGTGACATATGTAAGAGACTCAAAACTCATAGTGCAATTACAACTAAGAAACATGAGAATATAAGACATGTTAGTGACATATGTAAGAGACTACTACCAAGTCACTGACATACGTAAGTGATTCCTGACATGAGTCGAATTAGAGTACAACTTTGATTCCTTTAATGTATAGCCACACAGGTTACTTTCACGTTAGATTTTGATTTTATCGACAGTTACCATCGTTTGATAATGTATTACATTCACTGTGTTCACAATAAGCATGCGTTGTTAGTTTCCAAACATATTCGGGCATTGTTTGTTTGCGAGCCTAGAAGCGTTGTTGGGTGAAATATACACCGTTGGGACCAGTACATGGAGAAGCATAGGAAATGCACCTACTGACCTTATCCTTTTACCTTTCAATGCTTTCTTGAATGGAGCTCTTCACTGGTATAATATTTCTCCAAGTGACAGCGAATTCATAAATTCTTTCGACATTGATGCTGAGCCGTTTGGGATAGTTCCACCGCCTGCATTTTCAAAAATCAGATAAGAAATAGGCAGAATACACATTGACTGGAGTGCTGGGAGGTTGTCTGTTCATATTTAACTTTTCAGGCTTTATGCAATTTGACATATGGGTTATGAAGGAGTATGCTGTCAAGGAGTCTTGGACCAAACTGTTTGTTATTGAGGATAATATGTTCCCATACAACGGCTCGGGTTCCTATCAACCAATGCTTGCTTTGAGCAATGGAGATATGTTCCTATCAAACTGGCTGTGGGAATAGCTTGTTACAACCAGAAGAGGAAACATATTCGAGGAACTAAATTCTTCAAGATTCACTCAACAGTTCAATGCAATTGCTTATACCCCATGCTTTGTTTCTCTCTACAATGTTGCAGAAGGTGAGCAAACTTTCAGGTACTTAACATGATCCTGAAACTAACATACGCTTTGTCCATTTAAAGAATTGCAGACAAGGACATGAAAGCTTAGACTTAAAGTAACAAACCCTTGGCAATGTATGTTTTCTGTCTGAGGTTCTGTTTAGTTCCTTGTGCTCTATAGGCACAAAGTTCTATTAATTCATGAATATAAATGCGTAGGAATGTCGATACGGGTGTAACATGAACATACAACAAAACTCAACATAGCAATGCACCTTATTACCAGGAATATAGTGCGATTTCAGAATTTTCTTTCATTACCTACAGCTTGAGGGTAATGCTGTATAAACATTTCACCCCTCCCCCATCCTCAATTCCAATGGAATGAAAAAACAGCGATTCCAATTTTCTGCCCCTTAAGGTACCTTTTTTATGCTAAGTTTAATTCAGAGGATGTGACCTCAAATGACTAACCATACAGTTTGAGTCACATCAAGTAAGAACAGTAGTAAACCTCAACACCCAACAATTTTAACCTGAAGCAAATAGAAGATCAACAAAAACAACTAACAGATTCGGAGCAGAGGGTGTTGATGAAGTTAATAATTGGACAAGTCTAGGCAACAACAAAGCCTTTTGATTTATCATGCTGCAAGGCGTTATGCTCCATGAATACCTTGCATTTCTTCATATACAAAGCAGTGCAACATGAGATAATGGCAAGAAGCATATTTCCACACAGGCTAGAGTTGTTGCAGCTTTTAACTACCGGAAGAGAAGATAGTTTTTCTTTGGAGCAAGGATGAGTTTGCTCCATTGATGTAAACTGCAAAATCTTGCTTGGCTGTGATTAATCTCTTATGAAGGGAAAAAGAAGAATCACAATTAACAAAAATATATGTTTGAACACTGATGATGGATGTATAGAGATCATGCTGTGCATAGAGTTCATCATCTGTAGCATCTTTTAAATGCTGTTTTCCATTGAAAATTTCAAAGATATTAAAGCAAGACAATTCCTGTGGAAGAAGTAAGCATTGAGTAGATAACTCAGCCAAATCAAATTAAAAACAAAACCAAAAACTTGTTCTGAATTTGTGAATTGTTGTGCTAATTTTCATCATCCTTACAACATTAAAAAAAAAAAAAAACTTCACTTCCCATTGCTATCCTTTCTCCTCTCATTGCATGCCTTCAAAGCCTGAACCTCTGCAAAATATAAAACAATGGGGGATCAGAAATTTGGTCAAAGAGAAAACTTTATTAATTGGATTAATAGAAACTAGAGGATCAAAGGATTCAAAGCATACCCTTTTGACAAGATTTCCAATTTCTGTTGCTCTTAACAAGACAATCCTGCAAAGACAAAACCATTGCAGGGAAAAATAGAAAGGGGGTTTACTTAAGGTTTTAGAGTATGGGTTAAATAATGAAAAGAGAAAGGGGTGTTTATTTACTTGCAAGGACAAGTACAGAGCAGAGCATTCCTTCAGCTGCTTCACGTTCTCATCGTCATCATCGGCGGCGTCTTGGTGGAGCGCCGCTTGCTGTAGTGGCGACAGAGGCGTTGAATTTGGCGTTGGTTCTGCGTCGCCCATTTTGTTTTTGTGGGGGATTCTATTTCTCTCTTTCTCTAAAGAAATCATTTTTAAAAAGAAATCATTTTTTTAGAATTATTCCATTTTTATTTATTTGGTTACTTATCAAATAATTTTAATTAATTTTTTAAAGTAATATATAAAGTTTCAAATTAATAAATAAATAATCTATAATTTACATAACAGTATCGGTTAATAATTTTTTTTAATCAATTAAATTCTTCTTATATTTAAATAATTTATAATTTATTATGTCAAATCTCTTATATGTGTATTATTTTATATTAACTTGATAGTATTATTTTTTTTCTTTTAAATTTCTACAATACCTTTTTATATTTAAATTATAAAATTTCACCGTCATAATCAACATGTTATGATCCTAGATCGAATATACTAAAAATATATAATAAAATTTAAATGTATTACTTTAAAAATATATAATTTAAGGACTAAATTTATTATCATATTAATGTTGTTAATTCTTTCATATTTTTTCACCTAAAGTTAATCTTTGTGAATATATGAGATTTTAGGCGAATATTATAAATTAGTTAAAATTTTAGGGATATAAGGTATTATGTCTAATAATTGAGGATCTACGATAAAAAATATAGTAACTTAAAAATATTATTTTTTTAAAAAATTTAAATTTTAATCGAGATGTCATATGTAGTTGGCGTCTTGAGTCAAATTACAAAATTGAGCTATCAAATTATGATATAAGATAAAATATGCATATAGTTCAACTACTAAGTATTCACGACTCAAATTATAATAAAATATGCATGTGACGTTTTCATTGAAATTTTATTAATAAAAAATTAAAAAAAAAAAACATCACCTGTGATATCCTTAAATTACTGTATTTTTTTTTATAGATCCTTAATTATAAGACAGTGTGTCTTATATCTCTAAAATCTAAACTAGAAAGGGACTATTTACCTAAAAAAACCAAACTTCAGTGACGGATTTATAACATTCTATATTCCAATGACTCAACTAAAATAAGCTCTATAATCAATGGACTATTTACGTAGATAACCCAATACAATTATAGGGGGTAAGAAAAACCCTAGAAAAAATCCCCCATGTATATCGAGCTTCTTTCTTTTAGCAGAAGAAAATGGCGGTAGAGTGCTACGTCGTGATTCACAACATAGCAAAGAGGCACAACGTCGGAACGCTAGCTAGAAGTGCTACCGCCTTTGGTGTCAGCGAATTAATCTTAGTGGGACGCCGTGACTTTAACGCCTTCGGCAGCCACGGTTCCACATCCCATCTCCGTTTCCGCCACTTCCATTCCCTCACCGACGCGCGTCTTTACCTCAAAGTAAACATCAATTTTCTTCTCTCTACTAACCCATTTTTCAAAATCATTTATTTCTTTAACTTTTTTCCTTTTGGGGTTCTAATTTTGGTCTGTCGACTGTATTTTGAAGGAGAAAGATTGTGATATTTGTGGGGTTGAGATCACAAACGGTGCCTTTTCAATAACTGATCATCCTTTCAAGAAAAGCACTGCTTTTCTTCTTGGAAATGAGGTAAAAATGAAAACCCATTTGCTAAATTTAGCAGAATTTTCTGATTATTAGTTGTTTTTTTCTTATTGAATTTCTCTCATTACTGTTTTGCAGGGAACAGGGCTTTCAGCTAAGGAATGTGAGATTTGTGATTTCTTTGTTTACATTCCTCAATATGGAGGTGGCACTGCCTCGTTGAATGTCACTGTTGCTGCTTCTATTGTATTGCATCATTTTGGAGGTATTCCCGGTTTCATTCTGTTCTTACTTCATAAATGTCTAACTTTCATGGATTGTTGGTAAGATAGGCATTGCTAGAACCCAATGTGAGCCATGCTTGTCAAAGTCATTATGTTCTGAATTGGTTAGCTAGAAACTGGTTTAGGTTGAGAGGCACAAATTCGTGTGGACATTGTATGTGTCTAGCTATTGGACTTGGTTCTTTTATTCTAAGCAACTGTCCGATAGCACCATTTATGTGCAGTTGTCTATTTCCTAATTATCCGTATACGCACCTGATGTTAAACTAGAGGTTAACCCTCCGTAGTGCTTCTTGACTGGTGTCTAGATTTTGTTGTTTCTCTGGAACTTATGGTCCTTCAATAAGGAGTAAAAAAGGTCCAATGGGATGTCGAACATTTTTCATTTGACTTTTGAAGTGAATTCTAGCATTTATGTTGCTTCTGAGTTATTTATGCATCGTATCTGTTTGCCTGTCAATCTTCTTAAATCATGTTACTCCGATTTGTGTCATCCTTCTTAAAATACCCAACCCATATCTGATCCTCCAAATCATGGGCATGGCACACACTCATATATGATACTTACACCCGAGTTCAAGTAACATAGGTTCTTAATACCCGACCTTGTGCAGTTTGGGCAGGTTTTTCTGAGAGAATACGCGAGGGAAACAAGTTTGTTGTGGCTGAGAGACCTTTAAAACAGGTTAGCCGAAAATACTGCACAGAAACAGACGATCAAATCATCGAGGAGCGAAAACTGAGAAGGGAAAGTGCTTCCAATGGATTCTTTGAGGACGGAAAAAACAATGTTTCTTCTAACCTTTTGGACTCATTGTTTTCCGACGAGTGATGTGGGGAATCAAAGATTGACCATGCAACCTTAGTAGTCATTTGGTTCAGTGGTCCAACTAATTGAAAAACTGATGGAAAGATGTGGCAAACAACTTCTACCTAACCAGGGACCCCTTCTAAGAGTGACAAGAATTGAATTTTGTGTTAGTTTTTCTTTTATTTCGTTGATTAGCATCCTTTTGTAATTGCAATGGTCATATTCACATTATAGTGTTCTCTTCTTTTTTACATGTGATATTTTATCCTACATAAAAACTCATGAGATTGTTCATTTTCAGTGGACAACAAACCCATTAGAATCAAATATTATCATGCATTTGTATGTCTGCCCTACTTTGTACTTGCGTTTTCTTTTGTGACTGTCAAGCCTCTTTTTTAACCGCGTCGACGTGATCGATGCAAGTATATTCGGTTATTCATGTTTACTGCACGTGATATGTACCTACCTAATAGAGACAATGACAAGAACCTTGGTGGCAGTTGGTTTAGTTTTGGCTTGTTGGGGATGTACTTGTTTTGAAGTCTTTTCCATTTGTCCCCACATTTCCAATTTTCTACAATGCAGATCAGAAAGATTCAAGTCTTCTTTTGCAGTAACCGGGGATCTTCCATGTTGAGTATTCTGAGAAGGAAACTGTGGCATCTTTGCTCTAGAATATGGTGGCTGATGCGGAAGCAACCACAGGCGAAGGTCATGGTGGTTGAACTCGAAAGACCGTCCTAAAGGAGATGTTGGAACCAAAACTTCCAACATTGATTTATATGGCGGCAACTTGGGATTTTGTTATCCTAAAAGACCATAAGAATTGTAACTTTTAATGTTGCCATGTTCTCTCTTGCACCAGCCATTTCAGAAGCTGAGGAAGCCGGTTTATTTTGCTGTGGAGATGGATTAAATGCTCCGTTTGAGTTCTACACTCAAGATGAAGTACGTTTTCGCAGAAAGTTGGGCTCGAGAGTTTGGAAATACTATCCTCTCGAAATGGCCTATAAAACGATGGACGGTACAAAAGATAGATGGCGACAACGATTTCAGGAATGTGCTTAATGCCACCATTGATGTACCATAGGCCGGAGAAGTGATCTTCTATTGCACTCAACTTGGCCATTTAGATGAGAAATGGAGAATGAACCAAATGAAAGCAATAATCGAGTCAAACAACTCTCCTCATTTATTACTTGGATGTTTAAACTTCTAATGCATAAAAAAAATATTTCACTTTGGGATTTTACGTTGATAAAAGCCTTTAAGGTTCAACCCTTATAGCAAAACTTGCAAATCGAATATCCAAGTGCTATCTTTGATATTGGTTTCGTAAACGGATCCATCAACACTATGTTTATATGTAAAAACATTTAAAGTTATTAAGATCGACTCAGATTATGTTGTTGCAATAATAACTGATTTGATATTAGTTTTCTCTTAGCAAGCGATTTTGCTATGTGTGTTCTTAGGAAGTCAGATTTCTTCAATAGTCGATCCTTCCTCCCACAAATATTCAAAACAACATCCTGACCATGTCGATTTTTGGTTTTGAAATCATCTTGATTTTAGAAATAAACTTAAAAAATTTAGAGAAATAAAATTGAAGTTGATGAAGCGATTTTTAATCCTCACGTTTGAATCTAGTCACTGCTTAACCCCTTAATTATAGAAAATTTAGTTAAGCGTGATTATGGAAAGAATCATACTCGGCATAATAAAAATAAGATAAAATAAAAAAACTTAAGAATAAGAATGTAAAGAAAAATAGATTTTATAAAATTTTAATAAAACTTCAACAAACCAAGAATGAGAGATATGTCCTCTTCGATAAGTTATATGGAACACGATTGATAAGCTATCAAGCGCTATTGACATCATCTTCTAGAAGCTGCTGAAAGCCATCATGCTCAAAGTTATTCCCAATAATCCAACCTTGATCTCATAAAATTTAAAAAAAAAAACTTCAATTCTTAGTTATTCAAGTACTATTTCCAGAATTTGCAGTCCTACAAAGAAACACATGAAAACACCCAGATTAACAATATGAATCATTGAATAAGGAATAATTAAAGACAAAATATTAACTAATTTGAGAACTTGTTTGCACCCTTAAAATTTTTAATTTTCATTATATTATATATATTTATCTTATTTTTATTAATAATTTAATCTTACACCTCCTAAACTCTTGTAATTTTGTACCTCCTATATTTCTAATATATTTCCTAATAGTTTACGCCTCGTATAAAATTATTGGTCTGTCTCTGAGTAGCAAATTAAGAAGGCATATTTGATTCAATATAGTCCATCCATTGATAAAAATTCTTAATCAATCAATTAAGATTAAATGTATTTAAATAATATAATAAATTTATTGACTTAGCAATATTTCTTAATTAACCGTCCATATTTACATGACAATATTATATATAAATTTATCTGTTTTACGGAACGTCTTAATCAACATATTAACTTAATTAGGAAGCAGCAAATCGATCTTATTTGAAGAATGTTGAATGGAAGGGTACCCAATGCCATGGCGATTGTTAGGGTAACATATGAAGGCCAATGAAACCATGAGCGTAACCGGAGGCAATACGGTCAGGCAGATTAAGGCCATGGAATTCGTCGACAACGACGGATAAAAACACTTCACGGTGTTGGGTTCTAAAAGGACTAAAACCGCGAACACGACCGACGAAAACAAAGCATGAACCAAGTCGCTAAAACGAAGCTTATAGCTCGACAGCTTCACCGATTCCGACGGCGTCGACGGCCAAAGACCCTTAAAAGTCACTACCCCATAACGGGTTTTGCCGCCGTCGTCTTTGTAACTGTCGGTGAAGCAGCTGAAAACGCAGGAGAAGCCGCAAAGGGCAATGAGACCGGTGGCTAGGGTCTTGTTGAGTTGATTTTTGCAGTTTCCATTGTCGGTGAAAAAAGGGTTTAAGAAGTTGAAAATGAAGACGGTTCCTGTGGGAAGGAACTTGACGAGGTTGCCCATTTTGGAACAGAACAAATGGATTGGCATGTTGGAACTGGTTAGATTTGAAGAACTGGGAAAATTTTAGAACCAAAGAAGAAGGAGGGAACAGAGTATGGTTTTCCTTTTCCCCCAGGATTTACAGTGTTGTATAAGATTGTTGTTTGCCTGTATTTATAGGCAATATTTTATTATTAAAATAAGTAAAGTTATTTAATAAAAAATTTAAAATAATATGCATACATAACTGGAAATTTCAGTGATTACAGTATTATTTGTTCTAAAATATACTCTTAACCATTAGACATTGATCACTCAATCATTGAAATATATTGATGCTCAAATTCGTCACCTTTAAGAATAACAATCGTTCTTTTAAGCATTAAGACAAGATGATTCGTATTACATTTTGAATTTATATTTAGAGAAATAAAGATGTTTGAGATTTTTTTAATTTAAAATAAAATAAATAGTGCATGAGAGATACCATTTCCAGGTAGTGTCATGGTGTTATTTTATATTTTTATAATTTACGTTTAAAAAATATTAAAAAATAAAATACAATATTTATAGATAGTGTCTTTTATTCAAATCGTTGTGTATAAGTGATGTTTTTCACATATATTATAACGATGGTTGTAATTTCTAAAATATATCTTATTATTCTTTATATTTCAAATAATGATTTTTATTTAAATCATTCTCAAATTTCTCTAATTTTAAATATCATACAGTATAATTTGACTTCCGTTCATTTTGATCATAAAAGTTCAACTATCTCAAACCCCAAAATATTCTCACAAAACATGACCTAATTCTAAAAAAATCAAATCTCGGATAATCTGAAACTTGAATTAGAAACGATAAATAATTCAATCATAAAAACCAGATTCATAAATCTAAATGATTCATTCAAAATACTCTAAACTCGAAATTAACCCGAATTTTTAAATACTCAAACTATGCAATAACCTAAAATGCATCCTCTCCCTACACCAAAGTAGTCCCATCCTACTTCAGTTGATTTGTATAAATAGACATCAGGGCTTGCTTTCACGTAAAACTAAATCATATATTCAAAGAGATACATGCGTAGTAGTATAAGAAGTAATGACTTCATCATATAATAGTTAGAAACGTAACACTTTGCATTTCCCTTAAAAATGAAAATATATTTTATTTAATATAAAATAAATAGATATTTTTATTTTTTTTTAGCAAAGATGTATTTTATTTTATAAAATATTTTAGTACATGTGTACAATTGAAAAAAAAAGTTTAAAACAAATAATGTAAATATGCATAGCGGATAAACAATACATACAAATACTGAGATTCGATCCTCTAAATCAGTGGTGGATCTAGAAATTCATTTGAGGGTGGGCACATATGAAATTTCTAAATCTCAGGGTGGGCAAAAAGCTTAAATATTACAAAAAATTAAGGACCAATTCATAAAAATTAAAAAAATTAAGGATAAATATACAAACTTTAAAAAGTTCAGGGTGAACACATACTCACCTTATTTAAAGGGTGCATCCGTCAGTGCTCTAAACGATATATCTATTATAATCTTTCTAAATTTTAAAATTTTAAATTATGATAAGATTATATTATACTTAAATGATAAAATTTTAGTTTAATTATTTTTTAAAAAATATAAAATTATGAGTTTATTAACATGCTAATATGATTATAATATAATATATATTTAACTTTTAACCTTTTAATAACAAATAGATATCATGCATATATAATTCTCAAATTTATATCATCTAAATAAAATATATAATCTTTTACTATCGAAATCACTCTACAAATTTTAAAATTATAATTTAAAATAATTGTATCCACGTAAATTTAATATTTAATTTATAATTTACTTTTTACTCGAAAAAGAATTCATAAATTCATCTCAAGATTGAAACACGTAAAATTGAATGAGATATAAACCAATGATGACAACATGATGTGTACAAAACGTAACACTTTACGTGCAACTTAAAATTAAAAATTATTAGCTTTGTTAGCAAGTTGTTTTCGAAAAAAAAAATAGTTGACGGACATATGATTTATTTACAGTGTATAAATTAATATATATATATATATTTGGAATAATCGATTTTTTATTAGCTGTCAGGTTAATTATTTTTTGAAAATTGTAATTAAATTAAAATATTTAATTAATTCAATCAATTTTAAATTAATTAAAAAATATTATATTTAAAAAAATTACGTAAATAATCACTTAACTATATTAAAATGATATTTTTAATAACTAAACTTATAAAAGTTATAAAATAATTATTAAATTTATCGACTATTGCATATTATAAATTATTGATAGATTATTGATAAATATTAGAATTTAATTATAAATATTTATAATATTATAATATTAATTAAGTTCAATTTAAATAGTTTTTATAATCGTATACAATATATACATTTATTTATATTATATTATATATATCAAACAAAATTGATGATATAAATCAAACTTAAAAATTGATTCAAATGAAAAAAAAATAGTTTCAAATTTATAACTTAGACTTTTTTGTTTAAAAAATTAATTAAAATTTATAAAGTTATAAATTAAATAAAAAATAATTTAATTTTTTAAATTTAATCTAGTTTTATCCGTCCTTATCGATCGATGAATCCACAATATTAACTAACCTTAATGATTAGGTCGTCGGGGCTAGGGGTGATAACGAGTCAAGCCGAGCCTGAGTCAGGTCAGGCTCGGCTCAGAAATAGGTATATCTGGAGTCGGCTCGAGGCTCGTCAAGCTCAGAATTTTTTCGATATCAGATATTCAATTTAAATATAAAATAAATATCCGTATCTGATACGAATTATCTAAAAAATAAAATTCTTCAGATATTCAAAATTTCAGATTAGATCAACGGATAATCAAATCTGATCAGCTGTAGGATATTTTTGTATACTCTTAACGTAAATCAATAAACATTTATTTTTTAAAATTAAAAATTATATTTTAATAAATTGTAGATATCCTAAATCTTTGAATCTTTTGTCATCTATACACTTCATATCATTTGATTTGTTTTTCAACACAGTCAAACCTTTGATACAAAGAAAAGGTTACATAAAACATAAAATTTCTCTAGCAATCTATAACCAATTATTTTGTTGTGTTTCATGTCCGAAGCCAAACTAGGAGGAACCACTCGGAGGGTAACCTATTCCATGGCGGCTGTTAGGGAATACCATGAAAACGGTACCGGAAATCGCTCCGATAACCGGAGGCAAACTCATCAGCAAAGCCTTCTCAGTTGATTCAAAAGACGGATAGAAGCAACGTACTGTGTCAGTATCCAACAAAGACAAGACAGCAAAGACAACGATAGAAAAAAACGCATGAACAAAGTCACCGATCCTCAGTTTGTAGCTCGACAAGTTTACCGAACCCGAACCCGAATCCGAAAACAGCCAAAGACCGTTAACCGTGGCAATACCATAATGAACTAAGCCATCATTGTCTCTGTAACTGTCTGTGAAGCAAGAGAACGCACAGGAGAAGCCACAGAGGGCAATGAGGATGCTAGTAAGGACCTTGTTCACAGGGCTGCACTGTCCATTGTTGGTTAAGACAGGGTTGAGGAATTGGAAGATGAAGACGGTTGCTGTAGGGAGGAACTTGACGAGGTTGCCGAGATCGGAGAATATTTTGTCCGAGAACGAGGAGTTTGATGATGAAGAAGTGCTGGAATTAGCCATTTTGGGAAGTAAAGGAAGTTTTATTTGGCTCTAGAAATTAAAGAGAAGGAATTAGGGTTTTGAGTGACTTCTTTTGGCCATGTTTGAGGAGCATATATAAAGAGAAAATTGGTGCTGGAGGGGGAAGTTAGAGGGTGTTGCTTGTACGTAAAATTAGTGTTGTTAATCTTCTAAAGCTTTGCCAAATATGGTATCATGTTTTTCCGATGAAATAAATAGAAGCATACACATTTAATAGAAATTTTCAATTTCATTTCGGTATCTATATTTATACTCTCGTATTTTAAAAAATAAATTTAAAATTTATTGTTAAAGTACACTATCTTGCATCAATAATTAAGGGTACAGTTGTTGTTACTAGAGTTAACGGGTTAGAACACCAATAATATTAACGCAGTGTCGAGTAATCAATGTCCAATGATCGAGAGTATACTCTAGAACTGTAACACTGTAGCTGATTCAAAAAAATTCATTATTAAAGTTTAAGGTTAGTGTTTGGAAAAATTGGGATACATTAAATTTTTAAAGTTTAGAGTTTAAATTTTAGAATTTAAGGCAAACACTTAAAATTTAAAACATTTAACATTGATTATTAAAAAACACCGAAAAGATACAAAGAATTTTTATCGATACAGATCGTTATATTAAAGTTCAATTTAGGTAATTACGTTTTAGAAAAGCTAATATCTATAAACGTTGAGTTGATCTAATAAAATAAAGTATTAAATCTTTAATCTAAGTTGAATATCAATGTTATTTAACATTGTAAATGAAATAAATTAGATTAAAAAATCATTTTATAATAATAAAATTCTATTATAATATTTGATAAATTGAATATTAGTGATTAGATTAGAAGGGGCATTGGATAACTAAAATTTTAAATTTCCTAATACATTAAAAATAAAATTAAGAATTTGTCCATTTCTATAAATTTATTAAAAACTGTCGTGTACTCTTAATTAATATTTTAAGACATTTTAAACCCATTTGTGAAATTAAAAAAAAATATTACCTTATTCGAAAATTTAACATAAAGCTCGGTGTTTTTTAAACATGTTTTGAATTTCACGTTTTATGTATATAGAAAAGATTTTATAAAAGAAATTCATTTATTAAAATTAAATATGCAGTGGTAACGCACATTGCTTTTTTAAGGAGAGAACTTGAATTTTAAGCCTTAGAGAAAATATTATTGGAAGGGAAAATCCCGAATATGAACCATCATATAATGGATATGTAATTTATAAAAAAATATATATATACAACGTGAGTTAGTTTAAATTAATCGGGATAAAATCTTAAAAAAAATTAATTATTTACGATTACTCGTAAAAGTTGTAATAATGTTTCATTAATGTGCGATTACTTGTGGGTTGATAAATCTATTCACTACCCGATCAATCTGGATCTTGTAATAGAATCTAGACGATGTTGTTACTACTTTATTGGAGTTTAACGTATAAAATATATATTTTTCTTTTCTGGTGTAAGAGGAAGGAAAGAGGAAATAGAGAAGAGAATTTTTTTTGCTAATTAGATCAAATTCCAATCATTATTTTGCAACAAAACAGACATTAAACGAGTAATTCTCTATTTTTCTACATTACTCTACTGCTGGCATCAGCTTGAGAACCTAAAATTCGAGAGATTATCTTATGAATCTTTTTTATTACGATTCACGTCATTTATAATTCATGTAACTAGATTTATTTATTTTTAAGTAATTATCTGATAATTACCTACTCACCTATTATAAGTAGGAAAAAGATGATATAATTTCTCTTAAAAATTAGTAAGAATTACGAAAGATGTAGTAAAAAGGGTTAATGACATAATTTCTCTTAAAAATTCATTTAAGATCTCCAGTGTTTACGATCAAGTTGTTCCGAGTAGGACGAACATAGAACCATTGATCCTGGTGAAGGAATTGAAGCTGTTGATATTGTTCTGCATAAGTAGAGTAAAACCTCTATAACATAACATTGAGACTAGGTCAGTAAATGAGACGAGACAGATCGCGAGTTATTCGACCTCGACTCGGTTAAAGCTCGGTCAAAATTCGACTCGATTGAACTCGGCTCAAACTCGAACTCGATTCGAGTTTTGGACGAGTCAAGCCAAGCTACATGATACCCGACTCGAAAAGCTCACGAGCTACTCGAAAATATAAATATACTGTTTTTTATAATTTAAAATCTAAATTTTTAAACTTAAAACCCTAAAATAACATACTAAAATCTAAAATTAACAAGCTTGAGTTTACACAACATGAGTATCAAAGTTTTTTCTCCATTAGACTTTAAATGATACTTGAGAGATAAGAGTTACTCGAGTCTAATACGATCAAAGATCGGTCAATACTTAGCTCGATTAGGCTCGAGAAAAGCTCGAACTCGACTCGAGTTCTTAACGAGTCGAGCCGAGCTCAGATTTTTTAAGCTTGTTTAAAATTACTCAAGCTCGAACTCGACTCGAAATCTTAACGAGCCGAGCCGAGCTTAGCACTACTCGAGCTCGACTCGGCTCGTGTACACCCATAATCTTATTTTTTCAACATCATGGGTGTTACATTGAGAAACAATTTCTCATTCACCCATTGAACAATTTGAGCATGTAAATATACAAATTTAATATACTCTTATAGTAGATCGATCATCCATAGTCTCAATTAATTTAAATAATAAAACTCACTCAAATTTAAGCTCTAATGTATTTATATATCATACCATTTTTCCAACACCGTATAATCCCACTACTATCTTCCTTACTATCAGCCTGAACTCACTTTAGGGATAAAAGAACATGCAGACGTAAGTATATTGACACTGCATAGTATTAAAACCGTATCATAACCTTTTTAAAGGTTACTATGATGAGATATTCGCGCAATGCAATATAAATATAGTATTATAATTTTTACGAAATAAAACCGTTACGTAATTTGATAATTTATTATATATTATACCGCAATGTCGCAACACCACAATAAATTTTTAAATGATCTAAAATTTAAAACTGCATAAATAGAATACTCGATTATTTTAATATTTAATAATTAATTACATTGATATGGTAAAATCGATTGTTAGATCAATTATCTTATCGGTTTAAGAACCTTATTAATCTACAAAACGTAAAGGAAAAAATTATAAAATATTTATTTTTTAAAAATATAGTGAGGATTTTTTTTCATGTACAAACTAATTTAAGTTTATTGTTTTTATTTTATCGTATTATATATTTTTTTAATGATTGACATACACCAATTTTATAATATATACTAATGGATAAAACCTCAAATTTATAATTTTTCAGAATTAACATGTACTAATTTTATAGTTTTATATCAATGCATTCAAGTCATGGGTACACTATTTTTTAATCTAATTTATTTTATTTATAATTTTAAGGACACTGTGATAGCACAGACCTCGATTAAAGTTTAAAAATCGTTTATTTTTTGGTTTATGTGATCTTTGCATTTTTACTTTATACGTTTTATTTCAATTTCGTTTATAAAAATTGTATTCAACATATTAATAACTTGTTTCGTTTTCTTTTTGTAACATACGGTACACCTTTTTACAATATTCAATTGAGTAAACGTGGTCCGATCAAAGATCGAGAGCCTCCGATAGCAATTTGAACAAACCAAAACTAATAAAATCAATGTGAAATGCATCATAATCGACATAAAAACGACAATAAAGCTCTATTACCAGCAAACTTGTAGTATATCAGAAGGGTCTAAGCCAAAATTAAAGAAAGAAAGCATCAAAATATCTCTCCGGTCATAAAAATAATTTCGATCCTTGTCTTCATTCACAATTGGGTATTCTCAATTATTGTTGCGTTTGTTCCTCTAAAAATCTTTATTTTCTGTTTTGTTTTTAATTTTTACCATGTTTCACAAGATTTCAATCCTATCGTCGACTTTAGTCATCCGTTGTCACTTTTTTTTACCACCAGAAAAATTATTATTGGTTATAGATGGGTTTTCATGATTAAATACAAGGTATCAGAAAAAAGTATTTCGGCGTCAATAGTCATTTAACATCGTTTTTTATGTTATCGAATTCTTTCAATTCTTTAATTCGATTGAATCGATAAATATTTTGGATGCATTTCTTTTATGTTTCTTAGAAATAATCAATGGAACAAGTTTACAGACTAAGAACTAAAACACTACTTTTCTTGAACATAAACAAGGGGAAAAGATGCATAATCTATATTTTTGGGACTCTTAAATGGATTTAGGGGTAAAAATAAATTGATGAACTAAAAGGGAAGAGAAATAGAAAAGAAGATGAATGAAACAGATTGATTATTAAAATTATGTGAGTTATTTTTCAGAATTAAAATCAAATTAAAATAAATATAAAACTTAAGGACTAATTGTATAATCATATCAGTTTATATTATTTATCATTGGCCATTAAATTAAAATATATTACTTGCATGTGGTGTTTTTCTCAAAAATTATTATTTATAGGTGGCATTTTTCACTTACAGAATAACTTTTTATTTAACTTCTAAATTTTTTTTTGGATACATACGTTAAATATATATCAAGAAAAATTAAGAGACTCAACTCGAGTGTAAAAATTGATCCATTAATTACTAAAAAATTTTAATTTTTTTTAAAAAAAATCGAGTTGATATGAGTTTATAAAATTATGAGTAAAATATTTTTATATCGAATTGGATATTTTTTTTTATCCAATAAGAATTTTATACTCCCAACTTTAGGAAAACCCCAAGAAATAAACATCCAAAGTTTCCTAGTCTAAATGCAATGCATCCCCACCTCCCATATGATTGCTTCTTCAACCGGGTAAATCCTATATTGGTAATCTCTTTGCTCTTGGGAAAGAATTTTTTCCATTTTTGATATTTTCATTACCATAAAAAAAGGCATCCCATTATGATAGTTTTGTAGCATTAATTCAAAGGATGAGACTGCAACAGACGTCGAATACCGTTAAACATTATTAACGTTGAACACCGTTAAATGTTATTAAATTAATTAATAAGATTAAAAATCTTAAGGACTCAACACACAATTATTAATTATATGTTGAGTCTATCACTCTTTTATTAATTACATATCAAGTCCTTAAAATTTTTATTTTTTGTTAATTAATTTAATGATATTCAACAGTGTTCAACATTAGTAGTGTTCAGCAATGTTCGACGCACGTAGTATAATTTTTTAAGTTTTAACTTTCAATTATTATTACAAGTATGAAATTGAATTATAAGATTTGTTTTTATAAAAATCACATGATAAAAGAAAGGATTTAAAACTCAAAATCTGTCAAGTATCTTCTCTTACCCATAGATGCATAAACAAATATTATTAGTTTCAAATCAAACCATAAAACTTAAAATGCTTGCTTCCTTTGCTCTCTCCTAATTATTTTTTCATTGCTTAATCGAACATATTGTACGGTAATAATTTTAATATTGGTTATTGATATTAATAATTCATATATATTTTTATTTTTATATTCGAATCTATTAGTTTTTTTTTGTGTGTATCTTGTTGCACTTTCCTTTACATGTGTGACATGTTATTTTTGCCTTCATGACACGTCTCTACTTTATAGTATGTTTTATAATTATTTTTGCAGGTGTTTGATGACCCTCGTGGTTTTGTTTTTTATTTGTGTTTATCGATGATTTTGGATAGTTTAATCCTCTTTTACGTTGTTGGTTGATATAATAAAAATGCGTAATGGCAAGAGTTGAGTTAGGATCAAACATTGGGAGTAGGGGTGTAAAAGAGCCGAGTTGAGCTTGAGTAATGTTGAACTTGACTCGACTCATTAAGATTTTAAGCTGAGTTTAAGCTCAAATAATTTTTAACGAGCCTGAGAAATCTGAGCTCAACTTGGCTCGTTAAGAACTCGAGTTGAGTTCGAGCTTGATTCGAGCTCAATTGAGTCAAATGTTGATCGATCTTTTATAGTGTCGGACTTGAGTAGCTCTTCATCTGTCATTTCTCATTTAAAGCCTAGTTAGGAAAAAAATATTGGTACACAAGTTGCATAAACTCAAACTTGTTAATCTTAAGGTATAAAGTGTTAGTTTAGGCTTTAAAGGTTTTAGGGTTTTAAATATATATTTAGGGTTTTAAGTTGAGGAATTTAGATTTAAAATTATAAAAATTAAAATATGGTATATTATATTTCCATGTAAGTCACAAGCTTTCTGAGTTGGGTATCAAATAGTTCAATGTGGCTCATTAAAACTCAAGTCGAATTCGAGTCAAGTCTAATCGAGTCAAACTTTAATCGAGATTTAAACAAATCAAATTTAAATAGCTCGTGATTTAACTCGTGTCATTTACGGCCCTAATTGAGAAGTACAAAAGTTTATTAAACCTTTAAAATTAAAAATTAGAATGAATAAAATGTTGATTTAAAAATAAATATTAATTTTAAAATTTTATCTAATTCGTGTTTTTGATAATTCTCTACTTTTTCAATAAAAACTTTAAGAGATTTTCTTTGCCACAAAGAGTAAGCGTTTTAGCACGAGCCCTCTAACCTAAGTGGTTAATGGAACGGTTGTTCATAGAGGTCACGGATTAGAGCACCAGCGATGCCAGCAGAGTGATTGAGCAATCATTATATTTTAAAATAAATACTACTGTAATCACTATTAACTTGTTAAAAAAAGTAAACGTTTTATTTAACTGATAAAATACTTATTTTTATTTTTAAATCTCCTTAAAATTTTAAGAAATGAGTATTTGGGTTAGCCAATGTTGAGATGGCCCATTCATCGATTGCTGAATTTGGTATTTGGGGCATAGGCGCGTGATGGATTTCATCTGTGGTCAACTTGGAGTTTCCAATCCATCATTAATAGAGTGTATTTATCTTCTTTTTTTTCAGATTATTGTTTTTATTTTTTACAAGAGTAAAAAAATTTCAATTCTCTTTATATTTTCATACTTTTTATTAAAAAATAAAAATATATTTTAAATTTTAAGTTTAATTTTTCTATCATAAATCATATACCTTAAAAAATAAACCCTACGTCTAATACCCTAAATCTTAACTAAAACCTATAACTTTAAACTCTAAACCCTAAACCCCTAAACCCGATAAAAAACACAATAAATGAAGAAACGGTTTGTTCCCCTTTCAAAACTATATTAAAGTTGTTTTGTTTACTTATTCCGATTATTTTACTTTATGGATCATACAGGTATAAAATGAGTATAAATCGTCTATCTTTTTATTGCACCTTTATTAATATTTTTATTTTAAAATAGTAAATTTGTAGTTTATAATTTAAGGTTAGGGGTTGTGGTTAGAGTTTAGGGATTTGAAACATGATGTATTTTTTAGTGTATAGGATTTAGAATTTAGGATATGAAAATTAATGTTAAAATTTAGAATTTATTTTTTAATAATTTTTAGAGTAGACATAAAAGAGACATGATTAAGGAGCAAAGATTTTTTACTCTTAGCGTGATGGATTACTATAACATCGAGTACTCTTTACTTAAATATATTTGATTTTTATAAACTGTGTCAACTCATCTCACTAAACGCAATTACTCTCATAAAAGTGTCGAATTACCTTTATTCTAAAATATTTTTTAAAAATATGTCAAGTTTGTCTAAAATACCGACGACTACCACCATTCTACTCTCACCATCAACAATAATATATAACATTAAATGTTTTTTTATATAAATGATACTAGTTTTTTATTAAAATTTTAAAAAATTATAATTGTATCGTAATTAAAAAATAAAATAATTAGATTAAAAATTTAAAAATTCTTACGACCCAAAAATAAAAAAAAATAAAAATTTCTATGCAGTTAAGCATACCATTAAAATTCAGAAGCTTCCTGAATCTCATTGTCTCTGTCCAAACGATACGTATAATAAAGGAAGGAGTTGTAGGCGATCCAAACTGTCGTGCAAAAAAAAAATCCGACCTGTATCCGACTGACATTGATTGAGCCTTTGTGCGAACAACAATCGATCGCTAGGGTATGCTGTAACATGTCACAAAGACAAACGAACCAAACCCAAAACCAAAAATAAAAATATCACAAGGACAGAAAAAAGCGTGTCACAAAGATAAAAAAGATTGAGATTCTTATTAAAATAAAATAAAAAAATAATAGATTCAATAGTCGACAATTAATATTAAAATTGATTATCGACCACCGACGAAAGAGATTGATCAAAATAAAAAACGATAAATGAAAAAAATTTGAAAGAAGAGAGTGGCAGCTAGGATTGTGTTAAAGACTATTGTGACATTAAATGTCTTTTTAAATTCTTATTTAAAGAACTAACATCATTTGAAGTGGATTAGTGCCCTTGGAAGTAAAACTATGAGTCGGAAAGAACAATTGTGTTAAATGTACCACTCATGTCTTCAAAACTCAAAAGACATCTACATCACAGCGTTTCATGTCTGTGACCTTGTCTCTTTAATGCTCAGATTTGTCTTGAACAATGAGACTCAGAATAGGCCAACATGGGAACCCTGCACTTCAAACAGGACCACACATTTTCATGATCTTTGTAGGGACTTAAATCGATGGTCAGCATGGTAGCTGAAAAAATAAAAATAAAAATAGTTTTAATTTAAAAATAAGTGATTTAATTATATATATTTTTAAAATAAGTGTTTATTATTTTTTTTTTGTTGAAATAAGTATTTAATTATATTTTTATGAAATAGGTGTCTATCTTTTTTTATTGAAATAGGTGTCTAAAGTTTCATTACGTTAGTATTTT
Organism: Abelmoschus esculentus; assembly: GCA_035048815.1. Classification (NCBI taxonomy): domain Eukaryota; kingdom Viridiplantae; phylum Streptophyta; class Magnoliopsida; order Malvales; family Malvaceae; genus Abelmoschus; species Abelmoschus esculentus. The sequence continues at coordinate 16,663,253 of JAUCBN010000024.1, forward strand.
AAGGAAACACTATAAAAAATTTGTTTAACTTATAAATAGATGTTAGAGTATGCCCAAAGACCAATCATATGATGATTATAAGGATACTTTTATTTAACAATTTTATTGAATAAAGGCATTGTCATTTTTTCAATGTTTAACATAAACTGATAAGCAATAAGGTCCATATAATAATATAAGTATTATTATTAAAAGATCCTTAGTCATGTATTATAATGGGCATGAACAATAATGATACGCTTAAGATTAACATGTTATTGTTTGATGACAATGAGTAGGATATACTGTGATTATTCCAAGGCTTATGTCTATTATAGACATAAAAGGACAAAAGGATATAATACATGAGAGTTGGTCACGGACATAGTACATCGAATCATGATCTCTTGTAACTTAGATGGCAATGGTATACTGCTAGATGTCATTCATTGTTTATAATATTAAGATTATTCTAATATTATTACTAACGTTACAATGAGCTTACAAGGTCATACTCAATGGTTGAAAATGAGCAATAAATATATATATAAATAGATTATATTTAATCCTAAATTTAATCAAAAGATATAATTAAAGTAATTATATCCTTTTTCAAATTCGGATTAAATATAGATCCCGAGTTTTAAGAAAATAATTAAAGGAGGTTTTGATCTACCAACCGTTTTTTAACATAATCTCGATTCCTAAAACCTAAATCACGAAAATAGTTTTCGAGATACATTGCTCTCAATTGGGTGAATTGAGTAGAGGCCGAGACGATTTTTGTGAAGGCTAAAGATTCGGATTGTCGGATGATCATGACTATAGCAGTCGCAGTTGTTGTTTGTTGTTTATTAAGAAATCTAATGCAAGCCATCACATCTCTTCCTCCTGATTTTGGATTAAACGTACTAGGATCCCTGAAAGACCGTCATAATTTTGTTCTGTTGTGCCATGATGTGCACCGACGATCCCAACAATAGGTGCCCAAACTATAATTTTTTCAGTCGAAAAAACACATTAGACGCCTATTTCAGGAAAAAAAATGTATAGTTTAGACACTTATTTCAACCAAAAAAATATTAGGTACCTATTTCAAAAAAAATATAGTTTAAACACCTATTTCTGAATTAAGTAAAAAAAATATATGTCTTATTTATATATGTTGACATCTTATTTGATTTTAATTATTTTAATACATATTTATTTATATTATAACTCAATAAGTAATTTCGGTAAAAAATATAATATTTATTTTAAAAAGTTTATATTCAAATTATTTTTTCGTAAATTATATATATTTTTAAAGAGTTAAAAAATATTTATAAGTAAATATTACCTTATAAACACCTCGTGTTAAAATTTTCAACCTCTTAAAAGATTAAGGGTAGAGATATATTAAAAATTAAATTTTAAAAAAATAAATTTTAAATATTTTTAAAAAATGTTTTTAAAAATATATTTTTAAGGGAATATTTTCAAAATAATTTTAAGTCGTTTCATTATTGATATAACAAAGTAAAAAATACTTTTAGACAATTTAAATATTATAAAAATTATTAAAAATCTATTTTAATTTGAAAAATATGTTCAAAGTGGTTCTATATAATTATATGTTTTTTACTTAATCAAATTTAGAGAAGCATAGAGTCAATATTCATTGTATAAAAATTTTTGTTTTTAGTTAAATTATCATATATATATATATATTTAGAAAATATTTATTAAATTAAATTGTTAATATTAATCAAGTTAAGTACGAGCTTAATTGTGCAACCATTATCTTTATAACATTATATTATTTGTATTGAATTAATGACCGACTTATTATTAAAAATAATTTAAATTAAAATAACAAAAAAAAACTACATAACTATAAAATTATTTGAATTATAGAAATCTGCTCATATTTCTCCCTAATTTCATCTTTACTTTACATCAAAGGGACTAAATTGCAAATCTCACATTACTTTTCACAATGGAGCAGAAAAAACATTCACATTTTAAAATTAAACTCACCCCCACTATTCCCCTAATATTACATACCCCCCCCCCTTTGATTCCTCTTTTTTCTAAAGAAACCCCCGTCCTCTTTTAAGATAGAAATTGAAATATTCTCTAATCGCCCCTACTATTTTCCCAGAATTACATATCCGTCCACCGTCTTGAAAAAATATCACGGAGGTATCGGAACTTGAAAATTCTGAGGATTGCGAAATAGAGACGAAACGGTTAATTGAGAAATGAGGGAGGGACGAAGGCTTATTCGGATCCGGATCTAATTCGGGTAAAGGTTCCGATCTCAGAGATCCAGTCGGAGCAACCGACGGAGATCCCTGGTGGCTGAATCGTCGACCGTAACATCTTTCTTCTTTGAGAAAGAAGGGAGAGGAAGAGAACTCGGCGACGGAGAGACGAAGAAAGCAGATCCGGCATACACGTCGGATCTTCCCGTCACGGGAGACTTGATATCCACGATTTTGATCTGTTTCGGGACCATCTCCGGATCCGGACCTAACCGATCTGTACCCGTAACAATCAAGCCCTCTTCCCTCCGACCACCGCTGGTGTTCTTGATCTTCGAATCCAACGATTCACCACGTCTCAAGATCGTAACCTTGTCCATCATAACATTGCTCCTCACCGTCTTTAAGTCATCGACGGAGCTGTATTTCTTCGAAACCGGCTGCTCTGATACGGCCCGTTTCCTCTGAGCGGGTTTCCTGTTGAATCTACCGTTTCCATTGTTATTGTTATGGTTATAATAATAACTAGGATTAAGGCTACCATTTCCGTATCTCCGGCGAGGACATACCGCCGGTGGTACGCAGATCCGTTCGATCAAACAATCCTGAGGCCGTAAAACTTCAGTCGCCATAATAATTAAACCCAAACACCACCGATTAAGAAAAAAACTGAGAGATTTATATAAATAAATTTACAAAAACAAAGAAAGAGGACCCTTGAAAATTTTACGATCTCTTCCGAAGGGGAAATCAACTGAGAAAAGGAAGGATTTCTGGGGAAAATTTTCCCTCAATTAAACACTAAAAAAAAACCATTCCTTTCTTCTTTTTCCGTTTAGTTTTTCTGCTCTGCTGCTGCTTAGACTTACATCTGCAGAGATGAAGAGATAAGGGAAGGGAAATATATAGACAGAAATTAAAGAAATGGCGAGGAAAAAGAGGGAGGAGATGATTCCGGGTCGGGTTTTCGGGTTAGTTTAATTGGTCTTCATTGTTAATGTATTGACGCGTCAGATGGGTCCCGCAATGCCGGGGGATTCGGGAAAGGGTGGGTAGCTGTGACGGAAGCCGTTAAGTGAAGCGAAGTTTATTGGGTTGGTTGCTTGATATTTCGGGATAAGTAAAATTCGATAAAATATGAAAAAAAATTAAAATTTATTATTTTGAAGTTGAATTAAATTTTTAATTCTGTTATATATAATTAGAATATTCAAAATATATAAAATTTATTTATTTTTATATTTTTGTAATTATTAGATGAAAATAAATAAATAAGTGATTAAAATTATTTTATTATTATGTATTTCATACGTTAGTTTTTATTTTTTTTACTATTAATATCAATCATCATATATTTTTATTTTTAATTTTAAAGAAAAAAATTATAAATTATCACATATTATATATGATTATAAAGAAAATCATTAAAATTAAAGATAATTAATATTTATAATTAAATTTAAAAAATAACTTAAATAACTTAATTTAAATATTTTTTAAAATTAATTAATTAATTTAAATTTTTAATTTAATTCGATCAAATGTATAATCTTATATTATTCGAAGATGTAACGGAAGTTGGTGATGGAAGTGTGAGTCGTCGGATTGTAAGATTTTTATTGTAAATACAAATAATTTGAGTTGAAGGTGGGGACCACATTGAATGATAATGTCTTTGTTGCCCCTCATTTATGTGGTGGAACAGTAGTTTGGTTTGCTTTTACTAGGTGCTCATAAATCAATTTATTGCCTTTTTATTTTGTCTTTTCCCCTTTTTTATAATATTTATTTATATGTAAATAACGAAATATTGTCATGAAAATGTGTTGTCTATTGAAAGGAATATTTATAATTATTTTTTTCTAAATTATTTGGAAAAAAAAAAGTTGGCTTTATCTTTTTGAAATGCCAGCCTTTCTTTTCCCAGATTTCATTTATTTTTTATAATTAAAATATAATAAAATATTTTAAAATTAGATGAAAATAAACAATGTTATACTTTCAATATTATATGTTCGTAATTGGATGGACAATGATATTAGATTATTATAAATGAAAAGAACTTAATGATCAATTACGATGATTTTATGGACCACTCATTTATATAAGTTCAAGTTTTAATAGATTGGGATTTAAGCTAAAAATTAAACTCAACTCGAAAATTAATTTTTTATTTATAACTAATCTTTAAAATAAATATTTTTTAATTAAATCCCCGATAAACTTCTCTTTATATATTTTTTATAATTAAATTTTTATATTTTAAAAATATTTATAATAAGAATTCATTTTCATATCTATCTATCTATCTATATATTTCCCTTAGGAGTGAATCTTGGGCTAAAAATTTGTAGAATTTTCACACGAAATAAAATTTATGTCTATGTATAGAAATAAATAGCGTAAAATATAATAGAGATCACTCAATTATGGATAAAGTTATATTTAGATCATTTAATTATTAAAAGTCATTGTTAAATCATTTAATTAAGGATGAGATTATATTTAGGTCACCCAATCAATAAAGGTTATATTTGGATTACTCAATTATAGGTAAGGTTATATTTGGATCACCCAATTATAGATAAGGCCACATTTGAGTCGCCCTTCATATTTTAAAAAAAGTTTATCAATTCCTGTATTAGATTAATTAATAATTTCAAATAAAATACTTTAATATTAACGAGGGTATACAAAGTGATTTAAAAAATATATATATATATATCGTATTGATGTATATTTTTAATATGAAAGACGACCCAATCATAAATTTACTAATAATTGAATGGCACAAATATAACTTTAATAATTGAATAATTTAAATATAATATAATGAGTGATTTAAATAAAATTTTTAATAATTAAATAACTTAAATATAAATTTATCTATAATTAAATATAATTAAATAACATTGGATATAATTTACCCAAATAAATAAAGCTAAAATAGCTTTAAAACCCAAAACTATCGTGTAAAATACGGCATTATCAGCTGTCTGATTTGGTCAAAGCGTTGAACTGTCATCACTGTTCCAAGTCATATTTGGAGGGTCTTCCACTCTGTTTGACCGCCGCCCATCACTTACTATTATGATAGTTAATTTTATTTTTGATTGAAAATTCAACTATTTATGAAATAAATTATTTGTGGGGTCATTTTGAAGGAGTCTAAATGTTTAAAGAAACCATAATATTAAAAAATAATTATTTAATATGTATAGAATCAAACATTATTATCATAACTGTAATAACCTATTTATTTGGGTATTAAACTCAATTACAGTCCCACTTCCCTAAACCCACATCTGGCCCATTAATTCTAATATCACATCATATAAATTAACAATTTTTATAACAAGGGATAGCATGATCCGATAACTGATAAATGAAATTAAAATATTTAAAAATGTGAGGATAAATTTAAAATAAATATTATAATTTAGAGATAAAATTAAAATATTTAAAAATTTATAGACTAATTTAAAATTATAATTATAATTTAATGGTGGAATTAAAATATTTAAAAAGCTTGACTATTAATTTAGAGTGAGGGTCAAACTTTGTGAAGAATGAATTTAGATCCAAATTTAAGATAAAAAATTTTAATATAAAATAATAGTATAATTTTTTTCTATATATTTTAATACAATTGCTATGATACTTATCTATAGTAGCGAATAGAAGTGAAATTTTATTTTAATCATATCAGGTTGAATTTAGATAGACTAAAATTCTTGCTTATATCCATCTCCATAAACAAGTAAATTTGATCCGAGATCTAAAAATTGAATCAAGATCCAAAATTAATCCAAATATAATGACATAAATTTGATTTGAAATTTGAACTGATCCGAAATCAATCCAAATTCTAGTTGAATTGAAAATAGACTTAAACCGATTTATAACCGAACCGAATAGACCCGAATCGATTTTTAATTGAATCGAATGGACCCGAACTAAGGACAACTTAAAATAAAAAAAAATATATTAAAATAAAGAAAAAATAGGATGTGAATTGTCATACATTTCACCAAAAATATACACACTATATGTGTAAAAACCTAACTCGGTCTAAAAAATGATAGGAACCGATCGTTATCTTATTAACTCGATATTGACTCAATCCAAAATCAATCAACCTGAAATAACCGAATTGATAATAATTGAATCAAAACCCAACTGAATTGAAAAATCAACCGCTCGACACTATATCAAACCGAAGTCAATATAGACCCAAAATAAAATAAAAAATTTGAACCAAACCCGAACCGATCTGAACTGAGTTTAAACCGATTGTAGTCAAAAACGAAATGAACCAAACCAAAATAAATTAAATTGAACCCAAACTGATTGACCGGTCTGCCACCACTAAATGTATTAATTAATTTTATTGTTTTTCTTTTCGTAGACCACTAAAAACACCACTCTTTTTTAAATTATAAAAAAATTATAAACTCCACCTTTCTATAACAAATTTTAAAATGAAAAAGGGTAGTTTAATACATATAAAGTAATATTTAATCTCAAAACTTTATATTTTTTTCTTCTAATTTAGTCTCAAAAAAATTGTCCACAATAATCACAGAATTTGATAATTATTTTATAGGGTAAACTACATAAATGGTCATCAAATTTTTAGAGTAGATTTGTTTTGATCACTGTACTTTTAAAATATTTAATAAAGCCACCTAACTTTTAGTTTATATTCAATAAAGTCATCCAACTTTTAGTTCATATTCGATAAGGTCATCCAACTTATAGTTCGTATTCGATAAGGTCACTCAACTTTTAGGTAGTATTCGATAAGGTCACCCAACTTTAAGTTCGCATTCGATAAGGTCGTTAAATTTCGTTACAAATTGTGGTTATAATATATACTTAATAAAAATGGGTAAATTACAATAATTGTCACTCAACTTTCTTCCTACTCTTATTTTGGTCACTAAAATTTATTTTTTTTAATTTATTAACTTAACTTTTGAATTGTTCATATTTTGATCACTCTCAAATGACATGGTTATATAAATTGAAAATTTTGATTAGTCCTTAAAAAATTCAGGAACTTCTTTTTTATTATTAAATTTATCATATTACCATTTTTTCACATTCTAACAAGTAAAGTGAAAAAAATATTACTTGAATCAAATATTTTAATTATTCTATTTAATTTTAGATTATTTATTTTTTGATTTCATGTTGTACCAATTAAAACAAATAATTAGAATCTTTGATTTTAGTGTTAATTTTTTATATTGCTTATTAAAATATGAAATATGATAAATTTAATAAGAAAAATAAAAAAAATCCGATTTTTTAAGGATTAATCAATTTTTTCAATTTATATAACCATGTTATTTGAGATTGACCAAAATATGAACAATTCAAAAGTTAAGTTAATAAATTAAAAAAATTAAACTTTAGTGACCAAAATAGGAGCGGAAAGAAAGTTGAGTTATGTTTATTGTAGTCTATCCATTTTTATTAAGCATATATTAAATCTTACTATAATTTTTAACGAAATTTAACAGTAAATACCTTATCAAATGCGAACTAAAAGTTGAGTAACCTTATCAAATATAAACTACAAGTTGGATAACCTTATGAAATACAAGCTAAAAATTAAAAGACCTTATCGAATATTTTAAAAATACAATAACCAAAATAAATTTACCCTAAAAATTTAACGATCTTATCAAATATTTTAAAAATACAATAATCAAAATAAATCTATCTTAAAAATTCGATAACTATTTATATAATTTACCATACACATATATGATAATATGATGCAATTCCAAAATATTATGTTACTAAAAGAAAAAAAATCAAGTTCACAAATTAAATTAAAAAAAAAACTTGTTAAATTCCAAAAATGACCTGGATTAACAAAAAATTAATAATCAATTTAAAAGGAGTTTATCATATTCAATGTATCTATTTTTATATATAAAAAAATCAAATCTTACTTTATCTATTTCATATATAAGAATCTGTTGGATTTTTGAGAAAAGTAAAGTGGAAGGAATAAATAATAATATTTTTTGAAAGAATAAATAATAAATTGTTGTCCCCCATAGTCATTACCTTTATATAAAGAAAAAGGCAAGGACATGGGAAGGACACGTGGAAGAATTCTATTAGGAAAACAAAATTATTATGATAATATTATATATGAAAAATATAAAGAAAAAGGTTATGGGAATCTTGAAAGAGTTTTTTTATAAAGGTTTATTCCTTTTATAAAATAAAGACTGACAAGTGGTCAGGTCACCTTAATAATATTTAAATTTTTTTAATATTAAATTTAAAATATTATTTTTAAAATATTATATTTTGAACAATATCAATAAAATCGTATTCATTAAAGTTTGACTACGAACAATAATCGAATTAAAAAAAAATAAAAATATTATTTAAAGTGAGAGTCTCTTGCTCTTGATTTTAATTTTTTTATTTAAAAAAATAAATTACTATTCAAAATTGGATTCTAATAAATCCGATTTTTTTTTTATCGTAGAATCGATAATATAAAATGCTTTTATCAATTAGATAACTAAACCATAAAATGATTTTAATTAACTCATTGAACATTAAGTTTTAACAGAATCGATAACGCGACAATCAAATCACTGTATAACTAGATAATTAATTAATTTAACATTAACATTGAATTCATAAAATATATAAGTAAAATAAATTAAATATATAATTATAAAAATTTATTTAAAGATTTAAAATTACAAATATATTTATTAAAAATAATAATTTATTAAAAAACAATGAAAACATTCATTTATGTCAAATCAACCCCAAGCACAAATGTTATTATCCAAGGCCCAATTGATTCAGGACTTTCTTAAAACCTAAAGCTCTTTCTTTAATAAATGAATACAAATAATAAATTTATATTCATTTATTTAATTAAAATTAAATAAACGAATATAAATTTAATTTTTATTTTGTTTATAAACCTACTCATATTTTCTTAAAATATAAGAAAATATCTTTTAAGTAGAAATATTGTATCATTTATCGTCGATAATAATTACTTGTATAATATTGTGAAGCATCGAGAACTGCCATCCAATGTTGTAAGAAAAAAATTGAATTAAGAGCCTCAATTTCATATTAAATCTCTGTAAAACTTAATTAAAAATTAATAAAAAATCAAAATCAATAATTAAAGTTAATATATATATTGTTACGGGATCATTACTCTTTTCCTAAATGACATATGTAATAAGATATGCAGTGTCACCGTTTATATTGGCCTTTTGTCACAGTTGTTCATCCAGTCTATCTTTCTTATGGACGCTCGACATAAAATCAGACAGTCAAAGGGTCGTTCTAATATAACTTATCACAGAACCATTACTCTCTTCAAAGACATATTTGTTAGAATCTGCAACGCTATTATTTATATATCATAAAACATTTTTTTTATTTTGGAATTAATGATCTTTGCCTCTGCGTAAAAATATGTATATTAATCATATTATTAGTCGATTGAAATCGTATCACATTTATCAGCGACACAGGCTTGAAATTGCATATCCATATAAGCCTGCTAAAGCCCAAGAAAAAGAACTCCGACAAAGCTTCAAAGCTCTCTAATGGCTGATTCTAGACGCCATTTTATGACCAACCAATCCTTGTCTGGTTCTGAAACAAAAAGGATAGAGAACAGCTCAAGAGCGAACCACTAGAAACTTTGTGTCCTCTGCGTATCCATTTGCAGGCCACATGTTCGCTGTTTTGTCTGAAAGGGAAAAAAACAAATTGAATATAGAATACCCAACACGTCTGACATTCTCAATTCTCACCCCATGTCCGAAATCCAAAACCCACCATTTATACGAGTTATCTAATCCGATCACTACTTCTCAGTATTGCTTTTCTTCATATAATATAAAAAAATGGAACAAAAGTGAAACCAATTGAATAGGGAATATAAAAAAAGAGCAGAATGTTGGCGGAAGAATCGAGTGGTTCGACTTTCGATCTTCCCGAGGAAGTGTTGCAAGTATTACCCTCTGATCCTTTTGATCAACTCGATGTGGCACGTAAGATCACCTCCATTGCGCTCTCGACGCGCGTTTCTTCACTTGAAGCCGAGGCTTCTTTTCTTAAACACCAGCTCGCCGAGAAAGACCAACAAATCGCTGATTTGTGTGCTCAGATTGATGCTCTCGAGACTTCTTTGTCGGAGGCCTCGGATAAGTTCGTTAAGGCAGAGCAGGAAAAGGTAAGTCCGGTCTGGGTTTGGATTATATTAGTTTCTTCCTTTTTCTTTATACATTAAATGATTGAATTCTCTCTTTTTGTTCTTTGGTAGGAGAGCTTGTTGAAAGATAATGCTTCGCTTTCTAATACTGTAAGGAAGCTTCAGAGAGATGTCTCCAAGGTAAAAAGTTAATGGGGTTTTCACTAAATGTCTATTCTGTTGATTGTTTGACTAAAATGGTAGATTTTGGGTTAATTATTGGTTTTTTATTTAACAGGGTTTAGTTGGTTAGAAATCGTAATGGAGCTGTTTTTTTTTGTTACTGAACTTAATTGCCGAGAGGAAATATTACAATCTGGTCAAAAACTTAGGGAGAATTCGTGAGAAAAGGAACTAGAGGAAAGCATTCGGATAATTCGATGTGTTTTAGGGCTGTTAAAATGGAGAAGAAATTTTGATTTTCATGCAAAATAGAGGGGTTCACTTCAAATTTCTTGATGACTTGGAATGTTTTCATCTTGTTGATTATATGTGTGTTGGATTAAAAAGATGAGAATTTTGGAAATTTGAATGTGGCCTTCAGTTGATTTATCTGAAATATCAAGGGATTGGTTAGTTTAAGCTAAATGGTTTTTAGGAAATTGGGAAGCAGTTTTCATGGATTTTACTCTTTTTCTACATAATGTAGTAGTTTTAAAGGGGTTTTACTAGACAATATATTCTGAGGTTCAACTGTTCTGTGAATGTGCAGTTAGAGGTCTTTAGAAGGAAGCTTATGATGTCACTTCAAGATGATGAAGAAAGCCCGGTAAGTAATCCCACTTGACTACTCTACTGATTCCAGGGATATCTTCTTAGGACAATGCTTTGTAGTTTTCTAACTTGCTAAATCTTTGTTTCTGCTACAGGCTACAGGGGGTCCTCCAATTGTTGCCAAACCAACACCATCAGGTAAGATTTTCTTTTTTCTATTCACTCGGGCGAGCTCATTTGGACTTTGTGTAGTTTATCTATAATCTGGATTGAATATTCAGTCCATTGTTGCAAGCTGCCTTCCTTACAGTTCTTTGTCAGATGCATAAGCTACTTGAAGTGCTTAAGGCTTTGTCCTTTCCTTGTGATGTTAACCATTGCCTTGTTTCAACTTTCCAGAAGATGCTGCTGCCTTGCTTTCAAGAACTCCTTCATTGCGCAGCCAATACTCTGATACAGGAAATTCATATGCGGAGGATCGTGACACAGATGGTATATAGCAGTCTCTGTTCATTTTGCCATTGGTGTAGAATTTATTCATAAACATGTTTATTTTCACTATAAAAGTATTCTGTGCACCGAGTTCCTTCTGTTTCGTTTTGTTATGGCTATTTGTTTGTGCATCTGCTATCATGGAAAAATTACAAATGATTGCAATTTGCAACCGAGTGCACTAGAATCTATTCTTTCCCCCTTAAACCTTGACTGTTTTTCTCACTGGTTACCATTATAGTGGCAGCCTCGAGACCTGCCATACCTCATGGCCCCCTGCTAGCGTCGCAAACAAGCACACCTCGGATAACTCCTCCAGGTTCCCCACCAAGTTTGTCAGCCTCTGTATCTCCAACAAGGACGTCTAAACCAGTGTCTCCTAGGAGACATGCAGTTTCATTTTCTACCTCAAGAGGCATGTTTGATGATAGGTCGTCAGTATCAAGCATCGATTCCGGATCGCAGGCTGGTTAGCTTCGAAATTGTTCTAAAATAAGACCTTATCGAGAATCTAATTGCTTGTAGAGCTATATATGTAATTCTATAATACTACATTACCTGCAAACTCTATAGTATTTAGCATATAATTTCATGACATCTTATACCGATATGTTCCAGGTCGCACTCGGATTGACGGAAAAGAATTCTTCCGTCAAGTCAGGTAAATATATCTGTATTACAAAAACTTATAACTGTAGAAAGAGTAATTTAATATTACGTAGAATCTACGTATCTGATATATAGCTCAAATTTATCTGTTTTAAGAAACACCCATGTACTAAATTACTCAGTTTGTTCTTGCTTCTCAATTACATTACGCTTTGAAGTTTTGCCGAGCTTCGTCTCACCCTTGTTTCATCAGGAGCCGATTGTCGTATGAGCAGTTTGGTGCATTCCTGACAAATGTTAAAGAACTAAACTCCCACAAACAAACAAGAGAAGTACACAACATCTTCTCTTACTCATTTTCTTAGTTCTATTTGTTTCTGGTTTCCCTCTTTTCATCTCCCTTTTCATCTGACTTATCCAGGAGACTTTAAGGAAAGCAGAGGAGATATTTGGCCCGGATAACAGAGATCTGTATGCAGTATTTGAGGGTTTGATCAATCGCAATGTCCATTAAATCAGCCGAGAAATATCGGTTTTTCCACTGTGATTTACTTGGCACAATTTTTGGTGTAAAGTCACCTAATAAAGCCTGTATTGTGACACCTTCAAAAAACACTTGATTCATATTGGCTATAAATTTGTCCATCTGCTGCTCTGTTGGTGAAAAAACATCAAAATCCTTCTCAAAGGTTACAAATGTTGAGATTTCGAATGTTCGAACGCCGAAGTTGTATTAGTTAACCGATTTAACTTCTTACCGTTATGAAGATATTCTGTCTTTGCCTTTCCCTATTGAGGTTCATAGTTTCTTGTGAGTTTGGCAGTATCATTATATAAGTACTGCAGATTGTATGGCTTACTTAGAAGTTACCAAGCAAAAGAGGGAGAAAAAAAAGAAAATTTCGACCATATTGCTCCGACTTTCGATCGGATTCTTTTAATTTTGTTTAACATGATTGGGTGAAGTAAACAAGAGTAATACAATCCTTCAAGTTGAGCATTTGTGGGAAAATTCAAAGTCTATGAGAACACCAGCTCATCTTGTCTGAATCTTCCATATGAAGTAAAAAAAGGTCCCTGTATTCTTCAACCTTGACAAGCTTATCAGCAAAATATATCGACAAAAGCTTTAAAAACAGAAAGTGGAGGAACACACACAAACATGGTGGTTCTTCCACGTGTCAAAGACCCAAACTTGTTCTTGGGAGAGAGTACCCAAACGTACTTTCTTACAAGCCTTAAACATTCCTTAAGATTTGCTAATCATAGGATCAAATATATTCTCCTTTTCAATTCCTTTGCTTTTTTAAATTGAATTTCTGCTAAAAAGGGGGGATGGATTATGAATGAAGAAATGGGAGAAAGCCTACTTTTAGGCACAAGGAGATGATCTGTCAAAAACAAACTAAACCATATGGATATTAGAGAAAGCTCAGAGAATAATGGTAACCCTCTACTCCATTTCTTATCTTTCTCATCATTCTCTCTTCCCTCTATATTTATCTATCTTTGTGAAAAAATTGCCTATTCTTTTGGCTTCTCAGGTCTCCCTGGTTTGATCATCTCTGAAAAGCCATGGGGGATGCTGCTTCTGATAATACAAGGTACTTTGTTTATGCATCCTTTCCAGGCTTTTAGTTTCTGATTTGTGCTTTAGCAGCATTGGATTTTTACTTGTTTATGAATTTTTGAATAATCTTTTGGCTTTCTGGCATTGAGGCTCTTTATGTATCCATTGAATTTGAAGATTCATCTGTTTATTCTTTGATGATTTCCAATCTCTGGGACTGAGACATATAATGTTTATGTGTATACATTACATATGTGTGTGTGTGTATATATATATATCATGGCTGCAGTGGATATATTCTTCAGAATCACAATGCTAGTAGGGACTAGGATTTCTCATATATTCCTAATTATGCCATCTCGAAAACATTTGCTGTTGGGCCTAAGAATAGAAGAAGAAGAATTTGTCTAACTCAGACTCTGATATGCATGTGTTCGATGGATATGTTCATTTCTAAAAATGTTTTTCCATGTTTTTGGATTGGTCATAGATTTATATCTCCACAGACATGTCCAAAAACGTGTCGCACGCGTTAGATATATTTCCACAATCTATGTTCATCTTTGAAGCATGCTTAACTGATAATTTCTTGTCATTGTTTATACTCATTGCCATGCTATTTTTTGTTTATTTCTTTACATAATGTTTCATACTGCCTTTTTCCCCTTTAATGTATTTTTCATTATCATCTGTTTGTATCTTTCCCCTCTTGTAGTGGTGAACCATCTACGGACGGTAAAAGTTCGAATAAAACTATCATTGACAAGAAGAGATGGGAGCCTCTTGGTTTTATGAAAAATTTTCATCGAGTCGGTTTCTCTGACTCAATTACATCTCTTGGTATTCAATCATCCATTTCTGTGTTCTTCAGAGTTGATATTGGTTGAGAGACTTCAATAGTTATTCTAATGTTAGATCCTATATGATGTTAGACTTGGAATCTTTACAAGCTGAAGTGAAGCAAATCGATGCAGCCCCTTCAAATGTCGAGCTTCAGAATTGCTCAACAAGTACTGCAGAATCAATAGAGCATAGAAGTGAAACATCAGAAGATTGTGACACAACAGAGTCTGATAGCTACACCACTTTGGCTGGTCTCGTTCAACTGCGTGGTTTCTTTCGGTTACTGAAAAAAGGACCCGGAATCCCCTCTCAAGTTTTGCCTCCTCTAATGACGAAGGGTTCTGTAAAAAAGGGTAAAAGAAGCGGAGATGACACAATTCAACCATTGGATTCAACTTTGGATGCAGAACTAGGTTGTTTTAAGTCTTCCTGGAAGAACTTTTCGCTCTCGGAGCTAGAGGAAGCAACTAATAACTTCTGCCCTGGTATATTTCCTCCTGCATGATCATTATTTTTATAACTTTGATCCGTTTATAATGTCGAAATTCCGCTTAGAAAAAGAATAATGTTCCCATGACATTCTCTTATTGGCCTGCTAGTCTGACAAACATTCATGTTGCGATTGTTTTGAGAAGATAATTTGATAGGAAAAGGAGGGTATGCAGAAGTTTACAAAGGTCGACTGAAAAGTGGAAAGTATGTTGCAATTAAGCGGTTAACGAAAGGTTCACCGGAAGAGATGACAATTGATTTCTTATCTGAACTTGGAGTTATAGTTCATGTTGACCATCCCAATATTGCTAAAATGATCGGCTATGGTGTCGAAGGGGGAATGCACCTTGTTCTACAATTGTCCCCCCATGGAAGCCTGGCGTCGATACTATACGGTTTGTTTTCTGCAAAGCCTCTTAAGTTTGTTTTCTTCAAAAGTTCAACTTGTTGCCGTTCATATACAGGCCCTAGGGAGCAACTGAATTGGGACCTCCGGTTCAAGATTGCCGTAGGGACTGCTGAAGGCCTTGGTTATCTCCATGAAGGTTGCCATCGAAGAATTATCCATAAAGATATCAAGGCAGCAAACATATTGCTTTCGGAGCATTTTGATACTCAGGTAAAACTCAAACTCGAACTCACAATTCTGTATTGCTGCAGATGAAAGGACTTACTTAACATGTTCCTTTGCTTATGGTTTAATTTCCAACATAATTCCAGATTTCGGATTTTGGCCTTTCAAAGTGGTTACCTGATCAATGGACCCATCATACAGTCTCCAAAGTCGAAGGCACATTCGGGTTCATAGTTTAAAACTTCACTTGGTTTCTGTACATCCACAAATATTAATCCAAATTCATGTCATTGCAGTTACCTTCCTCCCGAGTGTTTCATGCACGGCATAGTCGATGAAAAAACAGATGTCTATGCTTTCGGCGTATTGCTGTTGGAGCTCATCACAGGGAGGCAAGCCGTCGATAGTTCACACCGGAGTCTTGTTATCTGGGTGGGTTCGTTATACCCAAAACTGAACCTATACTCATATCAGATACCAACTTCTTGAGTAACCCAAGTATGTTCAACCTGCAGGTAAAACCATTGATTGCAGAAAACAAAATCAACGAGCTCGTCGATCCAACTCTCAGGAATGAATATGACCTGGATCAGTTAAAACGTTGCATCGCAACAGCTTCGATCTGTATCAATCAGTCAGCGATAGATCGACCCCAAATGAGCCAGGCATGTTATTTTTCATCACAAGTTACTTGCAATCCAAGTAACACTTCAGATCATGTTCACCAACTGGAAGAAGACGGTTCTAATCTGTAATGATTCAACCATTGCAGGTTGTAGTCATTCTTAAAGGTGATCTTAGCTGCCTTGAGACGCTGAAAGAACGGACGGCTCACCGTCGGACTTACTCCGAAGAGATCTTTGATGCAGAAGACTATAACTCAACCAAGTGTTTGACTGATTAAAATAGTCAGATTGACAAAGTTCCATACCTAATATAATATAACTGAATTTGACATATGAATAATTTATGTTACTACTTTTTACATCAACTGTCACTAAAGTTTGGGTAAATTTATCTTTTACTACTAAAGTTTCAAATATTACAAAACAATCACTATCATCTTCTTAATACAAAATCACAAAAATATGGTGATTGTCACTCCACAGAGTAATGTGAGAGTTCGGGATGGAACAAAGTGAGAATATGATAAAGAGAACTTGTCGTAAAAAATACACCGAAAAGCGAGAATCGAAAAAGGATGAACCTAGTTTTAAAAAAATAATTTAGAAGTTGAAAATTTTGGCGGGTCTAAAAAGCCTTTAAACTTTTGAAAAAAGTCAATTAAGTCCTTAATTTTTTTTTTACATCCAATTAAGCCATTGAATCAAGAAATTTAATCAATTAAGCCTTTAAACCAAGAAACTAAATCAATTAAATCTTTTGATAGTTTTTTTAAATCTTGACAGTTTTTCTTCAGATATTATCGGCACTTGATACAATACAGTTATGTCATGTTGCATTTACAAAAATCAAAAAGTATTTTTTTATAAATTTTGTAAGTTTTTCTAGAATTTTTAGAATACTTAAAGAAGATTTTAAATAAAATAAAATTTTTAAAAAATATTAAGTGAAAACACGGTGTACTATAACATTGTATCAAAAAATTATTCAGATTTAATTGTTAAATTGGTCAAAAGACTTATAAATTGATTCAATTTTTTAGTTAAAGGACTTAATTGGATGAAAAAAATTTAAAAACTTAATTGGTTCTTTTAAAAAAAGTTTAAGGACTTCTTCTACCCTTAACCCAAATTTTTAATTTTTTAAAAATGCTTTTAAGCAAAATTACTCATATGTCTTCGCTTATTTTAATAATTTTTTATATTTTTAAAAATCTTTAAAATAAATATTTATCTACTTAAAAAATTAGCAATAACCTAAAACAATTAAATTATAAACCAAATAATCTAAAATTATTTTTAAAAACACTTTGTTGCGTGTTTTAAGTGCTTCACAAATACGTGCAATTGTACACGTTGCAAATTATAGTATAGATAGTTATCGTCTTTACAGGGATTGATGCTTCTTTCAGAATCTAATTTCTTGCACTGAAAATAAAGACACAAGTGGTTTATAGAATTGGTATTCAAATGAAAATAATAAAATAAACAAGTAAAATAAATTGGAGTAATCGGTAAGAGAGATTAGGTTGGGTTATCCTGATTTATAGAATGATGGACGAATGAATTCTTCCTTGCAAATAGGTGCTCGCACCACTCAATTATTCCGGCAATTGGGCTTAGTTAAATTGCCTAGTCAGTTCATCCAAATGCTTGGGCAATTACATCTAAGGGAATTACTCGGGCAATATGAGCGACTATCCTCAAGGTTCGGCAAAGCGTTTTTCATCTCTAAGCCAGATTAGTTTTTACGCACTTGGATCGAACCATGCCTATTTTTTCTTGAATCTAATTCTCCCGAATTTAGATAAATGAATCGTTTATCGAGGTTCTTTCTCAATTCTCTCGCAAACCAAATTAACACCAAGAATAGACAAACCTTGATTAAGAATACAACAAATACTTAGAATTCAAACTAAATCAAACTATAAAACAGAATAACCCAAGCCAACTTAAAGTTAGTTCATGGTTGGGCAAAATATCCAAAGAGTAAATCCTCTCATCACTGGAAATAACAAGGGAAAATACAAAGGAAATCGACAGCCCCTTCTTGCGTCATTCTCTCTCACTTGATCGTCTCTCTTTGCTAGTTGGACAACATCCTCTTTTTAATGGCTTTTTTCGGTTGACATAGGTGATAAAATAAACTTAAATTAAAAATAATTATAAAAGAATATTTTCATTCTCACTTGATTCCAATAAAGTCTTTCCATCTTTGCTTTAATCTTCAACTCTTTTCATGTATTCTCCCATTACTTTATCTCCACTAGTTTCTTGCCCATTTTGTAGCTCCTCATCAAGGAATGAATCCTACAAACATGGAAATACACCAAAACAGTATCATTTTTCACGAATATTAACCAAAACACGAAATAAATATGACAACTAAAAAAATTACGTAAATATGTATAAATGACTAATAATATAATTAATAATATACTTAAGTCTAACAATAATGTGAATAAAAAGAGTAATAAACACAGTATTTTTAAACACTCATCACACTTTTTAAAATTATTTTTTTATAATATTTTTAAAAAATAATATTAAATTAGATACTAACTTTTTATGACATATATAATTGTTAACAATTAAATGATCAATGTGATTCTTCATTGATTATTCTTCATTAATAATTTTTTAAATTTTTTATAATTTTAATGATAAAAAATTAATCAAAACTTTATTACGATCATTTACGTAATTTATCTTATAGAATAATGGGAGAAGAATAATCAATGTGATTCTTAATTTACCATGAAAAAATATAAATGTATCTTTTTGTTATACTATTCATGAGACCGGTAACTAAAATATATTAATTTTATTGATTTTTATATTATATTTTAATAAATATAAAGCTTAACTTAAAAATAAATGTCTAAATTATAATTTTTTTTTAAATAGATGCTTAATATTTTTTTATTAAAATAAGTGTCTTAATTATATATTTTTTTTGAAATAGGTATCTAATATATTTTTTGATTGAAATAGGTACCTAAAATTTTATTCCGTTAGCATTTTAAGATAATACCGTTAAAAAATTATTTAATTTATAAATAGGTACCCAAATTATAATTTTTCTGAGATAGGTAATTTTTTTACCGAAATAAAAAGTTAAAAATAAAAATAACCAATTAAAAAATTAAATAAAATAATTTCACTTCAATCGTTCTCTTTGAATTCCTACTCTGTTTAATCCATGCCAAAATATTCATAATATTATTAATGTACGAGATTTAAAAGCTTTCATTTTTTATTGAATTTAGTTAGATTGATTTTATTATTAGTATAATATATAAAATAATATAAAATTAATTATATTCAAATACTATGTTTTTTTAATTATAAGTAGAAAAATCATAATATAAATATTAAATCAAATTATCTATTATAATAATTTTTTATTTTCATATGCTACGAGAAATATATCAAAAAATAAAAAGATCAAGGAAAAAGAGGAACCTGATCAAGGGTTGAGAAATTATCCGGTATAAACCTATATTTGTGTTTTGCAGATTTCTTTCTATTTAGTCGCGGAGTTTTGTTATCGGTTAAGATTTATTAATTTGAACTAATAATTAAAGGATTTTAAATTATTTTTATTTAATTTTTAATTGATTATTTTTATTTTTAACTTTTTATTTCAGTAAAAAATTATTAGGCATCTATCTCAGAAAAATGTATAATTTTGGTACCTATTTATAAATTAAACAAAAAAATTTATCGATATTACCTTAAAACACTAACGGAATAAAATTTTAGACACCTATTTCAGTCAAAAAAACGTTAAACATCTATTTTAAAAAAAATATATAATTAAAACACTTATTTTAGCCAAAAAACATTAAACACTTATTTTAAAAATATATATATAATTTAAACATTTATTTCTGAATTAATTCTAAATATAAATAGTTTTTTAATAAAAAAATATATAAAATAAACGTGTTTTATTAGCGGTCAATAAATGACATATAATCCTGTTATAATTTCTCGTTTATTACACACCTTACTGCAGTTGAGACAGGTAACTCGGTCAGATTCAGATTAGCAACTTCTATCATTTTCCCAAGAAAATTCTGTGGCTTCTTTCCCGGAAAATTTATATTTTTCCTCGATCTTTAGATCTAAGGTTCAACATTCAATGGCTGCTGCGAGGAGTTATCCTCTGCAATTCCTGATACTGTTCTCAATCGTTTCAATCTTGTACCAATCATGTGATTCCTTCTTAACTCCATCAAGCTCCATTATCAATCCTTCTAAAGTCAAACAAGTTTCTTGGAAACCTAGGTCGTTTTCTCTCACTCGATCTATTTTCAATTGGACGAAATGTTTACTAAAAGTTTGAATCTCTTTTTTAATCCCTCTTCTTTTGCAGGGCTTTTGTCTATGAAGGCTTCTTAACGGACCTGGAATGCGATCATTTGATCTCTCTAGTAAATTTGATTCCAACTTTTCCTCGTTATTTTTTTGAAAATTTGAGTTCATTTAATGTCAATTCTTTTTCCCTTTTTAATTAAAGGCGAAATCGGAGCTAAAGAGATCTGCAGTTGCTGATAATGTTAGTGGAAAGAGCAAGCTTAGCGAAGTCCGTACGAGCTCAGGGATGTTTATTCCCAAGGGAAAGGTTCAATCCTTATTCCACTCTCTTGTAGATTACAATTATTTTTTCTCGATCTTATTTTCCCCAGTTAGGGAAGTCCAAGTTGTTGGCTTTTAAAGCTGTAAGCCTTAGTTAATACTTATGCGTACTCCATTAGATGCAGAGGAACTATTTTGGTAGGATTTAATGAAAATGGTGTTCGTGCTCCTTGTAACTACATGTAATATTCCATGGATAGTTTCATCACTTTCATGGTTTAGTGTTGTTATATATAGGCTTAGCTTTTATGGTATATTATCCTATGTTACCCAAGCTCTTCATGTTCTCTTAAATATCCGTGTCTTACACTTGTGTTTGGCATATATAGGACATGAGGATGGTGTATGATTGTCCAATGTATGGAAAAACATGGGGAAAAAATTGAGCATACTCATGTCAAACTCAACCTATATTCGACATACATTTTAGAGTCCAGGAAACATAGGGTATATCTTGATGAAAAACATATATTAACAATGATCCGAAGAGTTCAATCTGACAATAGTATAGCCATCAGTCCACCCGTCCCAGATACACTTGTAACATTGCAATGGTTTTACGTTTGATTATTGGATATTTCTGCAATTGATGTGTGTTCCTTTTCCCCCTTTTATAGGATCCTATTGTTGCTGGTATAGAGGACAAGATTTCAACATGGACATTTCTTCCAAAAGGTGGGTATACCATATGCACAAGAAGACTTTGGCTGAGCTTCTATCTCTCTTGATCTTAACCTTTTACTATATTTTAATTCAGGGGTCTACCAAGACCGTGTTATTTTGTTCGCCGTGACATTAGATGTCAAGATTTCTTGCAAACCACAATGATAGGTTATGGGATTTTGACATATGTGTTAAATGTAGTCAAGGTTTAAGGTTGCAATTAAATAATTTGGCTAGATTCTGTTACTGTGATTGCACCCATTGATCTGAATGCATTTAACCTTCCTTATCTAAAGATAAGTTACTTTGGTTACTCATGAAAAGTAAGTGTGAAGACATGATGTTAGATATCATATATAAGATAAAAGGAAATATTTTTTTCCATTTCTACTTGTTTGGGAACTATATATCTGGATTGCTAATTTATGCATTTGGAATTTAATTTTTATGTTTCTTAACCTGTCAGTATATCAAAATCAATGTGAATATTATAAAGCTTCATGCTAATCTTTGGCTGCTAAGTCTCATATGTATATATTAATATAAATTAGATGCATATTTACTGAGGGTTGGGTGAATAAAAATTAGCAATTGTAATTAAATAAAGAAGCATATATTAACATGACTTCAAATTTTTCTGATTTACAGAAAATGGAGAAGACATACAGGTGTTGAGATATGAGTTTGGGCAGAAATACGATCCACACTATGATTACTTTGCTGACAAGGTGAATATTGCTAGAGGCGGACACCGCATAGCAACTGTACTGATGTATCTTACAAATGTGACCAAAGGCGGTGAAACAGTATTCCCTCAAGCAGAGGTTTGTTTGATTTTCTTTATTTCTGTTAGAGCTCTACTTCTGTTTTTTCATATGCTTACAATCATATGTTCTTCAAGCACTAGTGTTTTCTGGTGGCTCTAACATTTTTTTCAACCTCGTTATTTCTTTGCATTCTCATGGATGGATATGACTGTAATTATCATCTCTTTTAACTTCATTACCAGGAACCTCCACGTCGTAGAACACCTGCAAAAGATGATGATCTCTCAGAATGTGCAAAGAAAGGAATTGCTGGTTAGTAACAAAGTAGTTCACATAAATTTTAAAAATCATATACTTCTATTGGATTGATGTTTGTTTTCTCTAATATTTTTTCGTATCTGTATAATTAGTGAAACCACGAAGAGGGGATGCACTCCTTTTCTTCAGTCTTGTCCCAACTGCTATCCCTGACCCAAGCAGTCTCCATGCCGGGTGCCCTGTGATTGAAGGTGAGAAATGGTCAGCAACAAAATGGATTCATGTTGATTCATTTGACAAGAATTTAGATGTTGGTGGCAACTGCACGGATTTGAACGAGAGTTGTGAGAGATGGGCTGCTCTTGGCGAGTGTACCAAAAACCGAGAATATATGATCGGAACTACAGAACTTCCTGGCTATTGTAGGAGAAGCTGCAAAGTATGTTAAAAGGTAAACTTCATGTTTTCGTGATAGTGTACCTGCTGCTGTATTTTCTGTGGTGAGTTATTTATTGTTTTTTTTTGGGGGGGATTATAATTATGTACTTTCTTATGCTACAGCTTCACTAACGCAGTTGAAATACATGTATTTTAATATTTATGATTAGCTTGGTGAACATATCCCTTCTGAAGTTTCGTATTTGTCATACAGAGTCTTTTTTAGATTGCTAGTGTTTCACTTGCAGCTTAAATCTGAAGTTTTCTGCATTGTACTCAGTGCTTTAAAATAGCAGGAAATGGATGTAAACTTTCTTCAAGAAATCCATATCAGCTATGTGTTAGAGTTGTTATTGAGATGCAAGTGTTCCGTTATACCTTTAAGGTGTCCCTTGTGGACAAAACCATAGGACACAATGAGAGACAATACTTTGTAGGTTATTGCTGCTCTGGGTAATAGCAAAATGCCAATGACTGTGGGCCCTTGTTAGGACGGGGAGGATGTCATGGTTCTAGAGAACAGTAAATCTTACATTGGTTGTAAGTCATGGGATAATTAGTGTTCACAACACATTCTCCTTTGAGGTGCCTTTTGTAGACAACCGTTGCAATAGGATTGAGGATTAACCATATAGAGTCAGTCCTAAAAGTTTCGTTTCGTTCACAGGATTGGGACATTAGGTCATAAATTGTCTCGGGGTGTCTATTCTCATTTCTCAGTTTTAGCCTCGAGATTGTGTCCCATATCTCTTCGGAAGGCATGAGGCGCCTGTTGGTGGCAGTGAAGGTGAAATCATGAAAGCTAAAGAGTTTGCGCCCAAGAGTTTCGATCCATGCTATGCTACTGGTAAAATCTCACAAAGCATAAACTCTTTAGTTTCCTTGATGACTTCAAAGCTCTCAGCACGTCTATTGCGAATCGGTTGTTGCTTGTGTGAACCACCTTCCTTCGAGAGGAGCCGATACAGCCTCTTTAGGGATGAAAAACAAAATCTTAGGACGAACTGAGAATCGACACTTTGAGAATATAATACCTGACATTAATGTCTCGACTTTGTGACGGATTCTCAGTCGTCTCATAGCCAATATGTTTGAATATTTTTTATACATGTCTGGTTTCATAATCAGTTCCAAAGTGGATTCTCTTTTTTGATGCTCAAACTTTTTACTTTTAAAGTACAGGGTTTAGCAGATGCTGAATGGCTTCTACTCTTTTACTTGGATGCTCTTAACTCATTTTCTCATCCCTTTCTTTCTACTCCAACTACTTTTCTCTTTTTGTAAATTTTAGTTCCCATTTTGTATCCTAAAGCATTGCCCAAGGTGAGTAATTTAGAAATAAACCACCAGAAATACCAAATTGTATTTCTCTTTTATAAATTAGCAATATTGAAATTTAAATATATATAGTATGGGGATTTTTCATCAACAAAGTACAAAACCTTTTCTTTTTAAATATGTTTTCACCTGCAACTCAGAATGGTACTATTGAGAAATGGTGTATTGTCTTATCTTAAGAGATTCGGGTTCGAAAAAGATTGTAAAAACTTGAAGAGATTATGGTTAGAAACTACATTTGAACTTAATTTAGTTATCGAGTCTTATTTTATCATTCGGAATTAATTTGAAGGCTTTTCAAAAATGAGTTAGGAAAAGAAATTCGAGTCATTTGAACAAATTTATTCGAGTTAAATTAAAAATAGTTCAAACTTAAAACTTTTTTGAATATACCGATAAAATCATAGGGTAGTATATGATTAAACTTTTTCTTAAATCTTTGACAATGTATATGTGTTTGAATCATGATCTTTTAAGATAAATATTATTTCTTTTTCACTAGAAGTATGTGTTTGAATCATGATTTTTTAAGGTAAATATTATTTCTTTTTCACTAGAAAGAACACGTGACTTTGCCATATATATTTGAAAACTCTTTAAAAAGCAAGTTATTTAGCTTCAATTCTAAGTTTAGCTCAACTCAGATTAAACTTGAATTCGAATTTCTGGGAAACATCATCTTCACAGCGTTACATCTGTGAACAAATCCAGCATATTGGGTGATTGAACAATTAGCACAACATCCCTGTGTTTACCAACGTACCGTAATCTGTAAGTTGCTGTCCTACTGAATTATGATAACAAAAGATTGTGGTTAGGGGTGTAAATGAATTGAGCTTAAACGGACAAGGGTATGTCCGTGGTCGTTTATTTATTTTTGAAGGTGTTCAAACTCTATTCGTGTTCGTTTAAATTTTTAATGGTATGTTCAAGTTTGGTTCGTTTATTTTTTGTCGTGTTCGGGCTCGGTTCGTTTAATGTTCACGAACGTGTTCGTTTATATGTTTGATAATTTGTTCGTTTAACGTTCGTGAACATGTTCGTTAAACGTTCGCGAACGAGTTCGTTTGTATATATTTATCAACTTGTCTATTTAGCGTTCACGAACGTGTTTGTTTAGTGTTCATGAACATGTTTTTTTAGCGTTTGTATATAAAAGAATATAAACAAGTCTATAAACGAGCGTATAAATGAGTACATAAACGAGCTTATAAACGAACATAAACGAGTTTGTTCGTGAACATAAACGAGCCGAACGCACTTATGTTCGTGTTCGTTCGTTTATTAATCGAACATAAAATATATGTTCATACTCGTTTATTTAACTTAATAAACGAACATTATACAAACAGTTCACAAACAACTCGTCGAACACCCTGTTCATTTACACCCCTAATTGTGGTATTGATTCCGAATATCTCCTTCGTCCTTAACCCCGTCCCGAAGAACATTACGCATCACTGGGAATTCTGGTTCGATGATGAACTCGGAATATAAATAGCTTCCCACTTTGGGAGTTCATCTCCAGGGAGAAGTAGGCTTGCAGGTGAAACAGTGCAGTAAAAAACGAATGGAACTGTGCCGGGAACAAACTTTTTAACGGCAAATAACCAGTAAAGTATATGTATTTTTGTTTGGGGCGAGGAAAAAGAAACAGAAAGGTTAGTTGACGTCGACAGCAGGGTTCGAACCTGCGCGGGCGTAGCCCAACAGATTTCAAGTCTGTCTCCTTAACCACTCGGACATATCAACTTAGATGTTTGGTCTAGAAAACGTAATTCTATATATATTATAAGAGACAAGAATAAAATGATTTTGAGCGTAACCCCACAGGCCACAGATAAGTATGACTCCCCTTGACCACTTTGGAGTTGAAACACTTAGGGGGTGATAATGAGCTTCACTGGCTCGTGAGTTATTTGGGTTTGATTTGGTTAAAATTCAGTTCGAGTGAGTTTGATTCGGATTCGACTTCAGACTTTAACGAGTCGAGCGGAACCTACTCAAGCTCGGCTCAAAAAGCTCGTGAACAAGCTCGAAATAATTATATTATATATATGCTACATATATACTAAAAGTAATATTTTTAGAAAAAGAAAAACAATAAATTAAAATAGAAGAAATCAACTAAAAATAAATAAATTAAACACTTTTTTCTCTTTCTCAATATTGAATTTTGTTTTCGGTATAAGTTATAAAAAGAGTTTTAACGAGGCCTTATCTTTTATATAAAAATATAACAAAATTGTTTATTTTGGGTCGAGTCGAGTAGAGCCCCACGAGCTTCGAGCTTGAACCGAGCTCAATAATATTTTTCCGAGCCGAGTCCGAGCCTAAAATTTTAAGCTCACGAGCTTCGAGCCCGAGCCAAGCCTGCTCGTTATCACCCTAGTAACACTTGCTGATTAAGATTTATTGTTTATTAGGCATAATAAAATTTTATTAGTATTTTTAGAAGTCACTGGTTTTATTTTTAAAAAAATATTTAAAATTATAATGAGGGTTTATTATCATAATCGTAAAATAAATATATAATTTTAATTTTTTTTATAATCATTAACTTAAGAAATTAGTTACTTGAGACGATACAAGGATCATCTAATAAAAATATAAAAAAATTCAATCAAAAGACTCAAATAAAATATAAATATAAACAGGTCTAACTATATTTATAAACTGATCATAAAAAGATATCAAACTACTAAAATACCATCATAAACCCAAAACAAGTGTCATAAAAAAATTATACTCGAACACAAATTGTGTATCCAAATTCAATATAAGTATCTAAAGCATGAAAGATTAATATGATAACAAATAAACGATATCTTAATCAATAAAGATAAAGTCAAATCTAACTTAAAAGTACAAAAAATAAGTTCATAAATAGCTCGTTTATCTACGTTTTAAGACATACAAGATTAAGAACAAAGGATCGAAAAAAATCGGTATAAAAGAAGTTAAGAGCATAAAAAAATGATTAAAGATGTTAATAAAGGGCAAAATTTTAAAAAAAATCTTTAATTATTAAATTTAATTAATTTTTTGTCGTTGGTTCAATTTTTTTAAATAAGTATTATTTTTTGTATTTTTAAGATTTAGGATGAAATTAGAAACTAATAAAACATGGAGTAATCATGTTATGAACCCACCTTAGGTAAATAGAGATTAAAAAAAATAAATTAATTCCATATGTCAATTTATTAATAGACAAAAGGGTCCACATCAACTTTCATAACGGAAGTGAGTAAAATGTTTGACGGTAAAATATTTTGTACATGAAACTGAGAATTTTAAAACATTATACATGAAATTGAAAATTCCGTATAGTTGATGTACTAATAGGGTAATTAACCATATATTTTACATATATCGAAAAATAAAGTAAAAATTCAAATCAACTTAAACGAGTCTTAAACTTATTGAATCAAACATTTCTCAACTCAATTAAGGATGAGAAGGGGCAGGACGGATTTTTTATTACGCGGACCTCAACACAAAAAATAAACTAACATATTTGAACCGCATCGCCTCGCTTATTTTTTAATATATTTTATCTCGACCCGACTCAACTTGGCATAGAAAAGATAATCTGACCTTATTCATTCTTAGTATTTTAATAAAAAATATGACTAGAATCGACCTGATCCAAAAAATAATAAAAATGTATTAAATATACATCGGATGAAATCCGATTTTAATATTAAAAAATCCATCCTAAATAAGTGAGATCAAATCAAATACATAGGGCTGGAAACAAACACGAACGAGAATGTGTTCATGTTCGTCCGTTTAACTTTAACCAAACAAACGAACGAACACGAACATAAACGAACACAAATTTTCTCGTTCGTGTTCGTTCGTTAAGGATCGTAGCTTGTTCATGTTCGTTTGTTTAAATGATAAGCAAACGTAAACGAACAAACATAAACGGACGTAAAAGAACAAACGTAAATGAACGTAAACGAACGAACATAAATAACATATATTATGCTAAATATTTGAGATTTTGGATTAATTCGATTAATTCAACTAATGAACTGATTTTAAACCGAATTAATCAATAATTAAGATTAAAAAAAAATCTTAATTATTTGTTAAAACCTAAAATTTAATTGATTAACCAATTTTGTTTTGATTTGATTCGTTAACTCGGTTTAACAAAACAATGAACACCCCTAGCCAACAACAAGTAAGTTTTTAACATGTCATAAAATAAGACTTCTCAACTCGAGTAACTCAAAATTTTTTGACTCAACTTACTTGATATAATGTTCAGCTTAAGATATATGTGAATAAATTTAAACGAACGAATATATTACCGAACGTTCACGAACATAAATGAACGAACGAGACATTTGGTCGTGTCCGTTCCTTTAATTAAACGAACGAAAAATTTTATTCATATTCATTCGTTTAATAAATAAACGAACATAAACGAATTTTATGCCAAACGATTCACCCAATGTTCGGTTGGTTTACGGCCTACAAACGCACGGCGGACAATATTATTGTCATTCCTAAACTCAATAGACACACACACCAAGAAATACCAGGCTCCTGGTCACCCATTGTAACTCCAATCCCACCATTAACCATTGTTGCTTTTGTTTGGGGTGTGGAACCAAAAAACAGAAAAGAATATTATCGTCGACAGCAGAGTTCGAACCTGCGCGGGCGAAGCCCAACAGATTTCAAGTCTGTCTCCTTAACCACTCGGACATATCGACTTGGATGCCTTTTGCACAAGCGCAACATTATATAAACAAAACACAAATTAAAAGCGAAACGATTTACAGAGGAGTCCGTCTTCTTAACCACTCCGGACTTAAACAGTTAAACACTTGTTGATTAAGCTTTATTGTTTATTAACCACAAAATAAGTTAATAATAAAACAAATTACTATTCAAAAGAATTAAAATTTAATTTAGTTGTTGACGATTTTAAGTCGGATGATAACATCTTGAAAGTTATATATTCAAATACGTTCAAGTACACAATAACATTTAATATAAGGAATTTGAAGGGTATATAAAATTTAATTATTGTATTAATTTATCCATAATATCGAACATATATCGAAAAAAAACATCTCATATACAGACGTTGAAAAAAAATCACAATGACCTTAGTCTTAGCCTTTAGGGCTTATAAGTTATAGATTTAGAATGTAGAACTTACGGTTAGAATTTAAGGTTTAAAATTATAATATAATTTAATAGGGATTTAAGTTTTAACCTATAAATTTTAAATTTGGTTTTTAGGATTTATTTTTTAGGGTAATCTAGTAGTGATGATTTTGCACAAAATAATAGTTTAGTGACCAAAACATGAAAGTAAAAATAGTTATGTGACCAATTTACCTTCTTTTACAAGCAAGAGTAGGATGATGCCTAGTATCCTTGTATACGGAGACTATATTAAGAACAAAATACTGCAAATACAAAGAAAACAGAAATAGAAACACCTAAAACTGCTTAGCAATACAGTTTATATGATTTACAATGAAAAAGGGAAAAGATCTCTCAGTCTTACATGATTCAGCAACCTTGATATTGTCATTTATGTTACTCGATACCATGTCGAAACATGTTACTGAATATCAAACACGGATACGTCAGAAAAAATGAAAAGTCGAAGTAACAAAGGTTACCATTAATACTTCTGCAACTTCTAGGTTTCCCGCTAGGATTCAGGAACCGATGCCAAATAAATCTTAAAACCTGAACTCAAAACTGGGGGAAGTTCGAGTACTCGACTGCATCCTGAAGCTTTCGGACTGCATGATTTTTATCAAAACATGAACATACATATACTTACACTATGTCGAAGCACATGCCTTGTCCCTGGTCGCATGTGCTAACTGCTGTCGAACAAACACCTGCGTATGGTTACTGCAAACTCACCTACTCTGTTTGGGTGGAAAATGACTGCACACATGGCTAAGCAGATAGCTGCAGTAGAGATTACTAGTATGGCCGGACGGGATCTCAATCTTGCGGTGGCGAAACTACACGATTTTCTCGGGTAATCCTTGACGGGGTTCACATTCATGATAATTTCTTTGTTTATAAGTGGAACCGTCTCGCTTCTACCTGAGGTAGTTGGTGCCATCATTGTTTGTAATTTTCCCTTAATTCTTTCCTCCAAAACCTGAATGTAAAACATCATTCATTAATAGCACGGAAATAATGTATAAAGTGTAAAAGCTAGATATGACAGAGTAGAGGTTTTCGAAATCCCTCTTACAGTTTCGACTTAAGCTCTGACTACTCAGTTTCCTAAAGTATCCGTCGACATCCATATCTAACACATATTCGAACACGAGTATGGAGGTATAATTCTCCAACTATATGGGAAACTTAAAAATCATACATCAGAAATCAGATTTCTCACATTTGCAGAGGCACAACTCCAAATATATAGAACACTCAACTAGATCCAACGTTCGAATATTCAGAATCACAATTTATGGAACCAAGAAAGTAAAATGGGCCTACTTATCAAGATTTTTAGTCCTTACCAGAGAAACATTTGGAACAATTGATAGCTCATTCTCGAAGCTTCTTTGAGAAAGCTGGTTTCTTTCCCGCTCATGGTATGAACGAAAATCAGGAATTTCACCTTTCTGAAGTTCATCCCTAAGGATATCTCTAGCATAATCCATATATTTCTGTAGTAACATTATATCAGAATCATTAGTTCCATTAAATCCAATTTCCTCCACCACAATCTTCAGGTTCTGTACTATTTTCTTCAAAATGACTGATGATTTGTTTTGGATGAGAAAACTCAATAACCGATTGAATCTTTGAATCTGAGAAGAGACGATAGTTTTTTGATTTTTTTCCAATTTAGGCTCCCTCAATAACCATGCTATATCTAAAACAAGCTCGGAATAAGATCTTTGTCTTAAAGTTGACAATTCACATTCCTCAAGAAATGACCCAGTGGCAGAAACTTTTGATCTTTCCCGTGATACAGATGCATCAAACCTCTGCTGTATTGACTTCATCTCGGAACAGATTTCCTTGTCACCAATTAGGATGGGGATAAAATTCGACAATCCAGACTGATTCTCAACCTACAAAAGAAATCCGTATATGAAGAAAAAAAATACCCCAAGAGATGACTGAAACATATTAATTGTGCATTGAACCCCAAAAATATTAAGACAACTTTCACGAAACCCACCTCAATGAATGCAGGACCATAGAGATCTGGTTCTGTTTGAGGGACATATATTTTGTATAATCGATGATCACAAGTAGGAGAATCCACTTTACTTTGAACATGCGAGGATGCAACATGATAATCATACGGCAGATACCTTCCGGCAAAAGATACTAGAAACCTGGAAACACACAATCATATTTCTTATGCATTAATGAATTGGATAATGGAAAATTACAGTTTAGAGAAGGATCACTTGTAGAGTTGTCAACTGAAAAATATTTTGGGGAAGAAAAAGAAAATAAGGAAAAGAAGTGAGCTTAACAAACCCCTACCGAAATTTTGGTTGCAGCAAATTACTACCGCACGCAACAAACTCCATTGGCTTGCCAGCCTCAAAACATGAAGGATGAACATAGTGAAGTCTTGGAGCCTGCAACCCCGAATCAATTTTCACCATTGAAGTTCCATCTGCACATGCAAGAGACCTTGCTCATACTAAGAGCTCTAATTGAATGAAAACAGACACCTACAAGACTGAAGAAATTAAACCAGGAACAAAAGCACTTTAGATTAAAGATGAAATCAAGAGCCCTACACCATGGAAAAATCTCAACTCCTACTGTATGCATAATTGCTTGGTTGAGACAAAGCAGATGACCATGATTAACTGGAAATCATCTTCCAGAAATTTCAACCATCCATTTCAAGGCTTGGAGACATCAAATTCATAAAATAAAAAAGTAATAACGTGTTAGTAAAAATTTATATTTGATTCTCACCTTCCCTGGTACAGAATATCATGTTGTTAAGATAAATGGTCATGAAGCCTCTCCCAAATAGCATCCTTCCAGGTCTAAAGACAAAGTCGTGCACATAGGTCATTGGATTTTCAGATAACTGTTAGGTAGAAGAAAACAAGAGGTTAATGTCTAACAAATCTGCCAAAATATGAATACCAGATTAAAAACCCAATACTTCAGAAACTATATAGTTAAGTGAATATCAGCAAAAGTTTTTGATCCTTATATTGTTGACTGAGAAAAATAAAAAGAAAAGCTAGTTATCAGCTTTAAATTTGAGAATTGATGTGTGTTACATGGTCAAACCAAATATAGCTTAGAAAGAGACTGAAAAATCCATCTAATTGAACCATTACCTTCATCCACATATGCTCTGGCATTGAAATAAACAGAGTCAAGATAGTGCAACCAGGACGGATGTAGCCTTCCAACTCAACAGGCATGTTGGCCAACCATTCAAAAATCTGTGATTCAGTTAGCCGCATGTTAATCAGTTTCTCAGATCTCTCACCATAAAAGTGATTTGATGTTTTAAATACTAAACTGGAAGAACAATTGTTTAAAATACTTGGTGCCGAAGTCTTCGCGGAAATTCTGCCGGATTCCAATCATAAAGCTTGAATGAGATCCTACCTGTAGGGCACTATAATGAAAAACAAAATCAATATATATGCATAAACACACAACAGTCGCTTGTTTTCCTCATATGAAAGGTAAAATGTGAGGATATAAATTGCTACCATGAACAAATCGAAGAACCAACCGTGGATGAATATGCAGTCTTACTGTCACAGTAAGAAATAGAATTTGAAAACTTGGAATCATCTTTCCCTCCATCTGTTTCATTGTCAATAAGAGTTACAACACTATCATTGCGAATATTCTCCAAAGCAGGGGCTGAGCAATGTGCAGAAACAAGCCTGTCTTCAGACTCAAAGGCTGGTTCTTCTTCAGCCATCTGGCCACTCAAGCTTGAACCTTCTGTATAACACAGAATAATAAGTTATCCCACAAGAAGGAGAACTTGCAGATACAAAAGAGCATGGTTATATCTGCAACTCGATATACTATATCAAATTTAAAGAACCTTTTCCAGCTTCACCATCACTCTGCAAGGAACCTCGAGATTCTTTATCGACTGTAGTCTTAGAATCAGCAGTCTTTCTTCGCCGTCTAATGTTGTGACGCTCTAGTTTCCTTCGACAACTCCTCTTACCTTCGTCAAAATCCGACAGCAGATGGAACCTAACATTAAAAGACAAAACCAGTTCAATCCAAGAAATAACATTAACCCCCCGGGGGAAAAGAATTTTTGTTCTTTACATTTTACGTTTAATCATTAATAACTACTTCAATTTGTGCCTAAATTTAAAATTTTCAGTGCTAGGGACTTTAGACTTCCATGATCCATAGACTCTAATTGAAAAATCCAGTAGATTCAAAAGGCCATGAAGTTGAATTCTCTGTTCCATTCTTACATTTGCTATACAATTTTTGCTAAAAATTAGAATGTAATCTTAAATTTTTCACTTCTAAAGCTAAATAGACAAACAATGAAACCAAGCATTCAATTTCATAACAAACAAAAAGGCTTAAAAATCAATAATAAAGCCTGAATCATTAGCAGATAGACTTATGCTAGGCCTTTAAAGTGAGAACTAAAGGGAGGAAACAGCAAAAAACTAAAAAATAGTGTAAAAAAAGCTTACTTGCCACACTGTTGACAATATCTCTTGGTTTCTCCATCCATCAAAACGGTGCAGGAGTTGGCGCATCGTAGGCAAATTCTATGCCTCCTATGATAACCTTTAAGCTCGCTAATATCCGCTTCGCAACCCGGAACTTGACACCTATACGTACCCGACCCGGATCGAGAAGTTCGGGCCCTCTTCTTCCCCCGCGCCCCCGCCTCTTCCTCTTCAAGCTTCTCGAGTTGGGCGTCGATCTCGGGGCACGCACACGGGACTCTACCAGCTATAAAATTCGAACAAGTCATCCTTGGGTCCCGCTTCCTGACACGATCTGCTGACGGAACTGTATTCGGTTCCCGAGCTGAAGTTTGTAAAGGAGAAGGAGATAAACTGTAATCGTCAAACGAAAAGGAGAAGTGATCGTCAGAGGTTAATTCCAAGAGATCACCCAAGTCCCAAAGGGAGGAAGTCGGGTCATCTCCGGTCACCGGAAAATCCATCTCACGATCCCGAGACGAATGATCACCACGCAATGTTTGTGTTGCCGGAGACGGGTCTTTCTCCATAATAAAAACCGAAAGCAATAAAATCAACACCAAATTCCTCAGGATTTGGTGATTTTAGTGGTTGGATTAGTTGACGGGAAAAGAGGACCAAATCAACGGGGCGGTCGCCTCATTCCATATACTCTGTTATAATTAAATAAAGGAAACTATGCAGTATTCAGTAACTAATTATCCGCTAGTTTCGGTAAATATGATAAATAATTTTAATATTTTAAAAATATTATGATATATTTGAAAATTTATGATAAAAATTAGGATGATTTTACAACGGGCGTAAATATCGTTTGAACATCGTTGATGTTAAATACCTTTAAATATTATTAAATTAATTTATAAAAAATAAAAATTTAAAGACTAGTCATACAATTATTAATTATATATTTAGACATCACTCTTTTATTAATTACATTATGAGTCCTTAAGATTTTAAATTTTTATTAATTAGTTTAACGTTTAACGGTGTTCAACAATGTTCAATATTAATGATGTTTAGTAGTGGTTGACACCCTTGTTAAATTTTCTTAAAAATTATAGTATAAAGAAAAATCGTTACAGGTAAATGATGGTTTAATAAAAATATCATTAAAAATAATCATCATTGGTAAGTAATATTGTTTTTTCAATAATATTAAATTCGAATTTTAATAGATTAGATTTTGAATAATATTTATTATTTTAGATTTAAAATTAGAGTCAAGATTAAGGGTTCTGATTTTGAATAGTTAAAAAATCTAAAATCAGTATAAAAATATTAACTTTAAATAATATTTTTATTTTTTAATCTAGTTACTATTCATAGTTAGTTTTAATAAAAGAGATCTTACTGATATTTATAATAAATAATTAGGGATTCTATAAAAAATAATTCTAATAAGATGGATTATTTTCTTCATTTTGAACAATATTTACTATTTTATTAGAACACTTTTTGAAAATGGTTGAAAGTAATCCGAAATTTAATTTAAATAATAATTTATTATATTATTAAAAATAGTTTAAATAATTTAATATTTAATAAAATATCCAACAATATTATTGGAAAACCCCCAATATTAATCATAGAGGTGATTATTTTATTTTAAAAAATGTAGTTTATGGAACTGCGGCGACATTGTATTACATGTGCGACGCGCCGGGGAAAGACACGCACGTGTGGAGGAAATACGTGGTAGAGGAGAGTGTAGCGCGTGGGATTGGTAGGCGGAGACTTGTTGTCGGAACCAGACAAAGAGGCGCAAAGTGATGTCATGTCTCGGTCCGGAAAAAGAGGGGAGATTTTTCGGACAATAAAGATGATATGAGCCGCCGATTAACCAAAGTCAAAAAACTAAAAAGGAAACCATTTTTGATGGTCCTGATTTATTATCAATTTGGTAATTCTTAATACGATACTTATTCAAAATTATTTTCCTAAATAATATTTTACTCACTTTATCGATCGCGTATAGCTATGGTTGTTTACGGAGCGAATTGATCGTGATTTAAGAATTATTTAATTTGTGTTCGTTAAAAAATTTTATTGTTCGACTCGATTCGTTGCTTATTAAGCTCGTTAAAATTGTGCTCGACCCGTATTCGTTAAAATTGTGCTCGGCTCGTATTCGTTAAAATATTTTATTGTTCGACTCAACTCGTTTCTCATTAAGCTCCATTTGTTGCTCGTTAAGCTCATTAAAAAACTTACTTTATTTTCAACTAAAAGTAAAATTTAATAATACCACATGAGGCTTAATATTAACATAAATTAACAAATTTAACTAAAAATATCGAAAGAGTGTATAAAACAATTTTAAAGTCTTAATTCAAAAGTAACAATTCATAAATATATCAAACTGGAATATTAAAAATTAAAGTAACAATTCGCATATTAATAATTATTATTTAAATTTATTTTTTGAATGAAATTATTATAAAGTAATTACTAAAATAATATTTTAAAAAATTAACGAATTACTCGCGAATTTATCAAGTCGAGTTAGACTTTGCTCGATTTAACTCGTTAAGGTATCGAGTTGAGTTCGAGTCGAGCTAATCCAAGTCGAATATTTATCGAGTTTTGACCGAGTCGAGTTTGAACAACTTACGAACCGCTCAACTCATTAAATACCCTATATATATTATTTTTATTTTTTTAATTTTAAAGTTTTTTTTTTCAGATTTATATGATAAGTTATATTTTATATTATTTTTTAAAAAATAAAATTGTTTTTAAATTGAAAATTAAAGTTTTAAAGATTTGTTATTTTGGTGATTGTACCCTCAACTTGCTAACAAAATGTTTTGTTCTCGATGCTGTTTAAAAATGTTTATTTTGTGTGTGTTTTTGGTAGAATTCTATATGAGATCCCTACAATATTTGTTTTAGTTGATTTATCCTTATTATAACATTGAATATTATTTCAATACGTTTTTTTATTGAATAGAGAAATAAATATATTATCAAAATAAATAATAAAATTTGAATTTATATAAAATCTAATAATATTAATATCTTTAATCACTCGTTCAATTTATTAATCTCTTAAGATATTTATTTTAAATTTTACTCATAATTTTCTTTGTGTAATTTCATCAAATGATTCTATGTCACTTAAAAATAAGGCATAAAAAGAGAAAATGTATAATATTTGTCCGAATGTAAAAAAAATAATTAAAATATTTAGAAATATTTAAAGTTTATATTTTAAATATAAATAACAATGAATTAGCATCATTTTTATATTTTTTAAAATTTTAAATTAATTTATTTAACATATAATAATATTAATAAATTTTATGCGAACAAATTTAAACTTTATTTATGTTTTTTACTTTTATATTATTATTCTAAAATATTTTTTTAATATTTTAAAATACTTTTTAATTGTTAAACACTAAAATTTTATAATTAATTTTTTAAAATCACCTTTTTAACAATACTTTTAAAAGTATTTTCAAAAATAATATAAAACTAAACTTAAATAGAAAAATTCAGAAAAAAGTTTAAAAAGAGATACAGTAGATAGTTGTTAACACGATTTGAATCGAATTAGACAATATATAATATTTGAGAATTTTGACTTTAATTACTAAATAAAATTAGTTAAAAACACTATTTTTAAATACCTGACACGTAAATATGTGTTTCTTTTTGGCACAACAAACTTATTTTATTTTGATCCATTTATCTTTTGTTCATTCAATTTAGTCCCTTTCATTCTATTTTTTGTTCATTCAATGTAGTCTTTGGTTTGTCACAAACAACATTGCTTTGATTTTGGGACGAAAACGAAAGGAAGGCAATGTTGGAGTGAGAAAATGGAAAAGCTGGGGACTAATTTTTTTTACTTTGGGACAAAAATGAAAAGAAGAAAAACTTGGGAGACTAGAGTGATAACGCATGAAGTCGGTTGGAGCTGAAGTTAAATAAAAATGCATACGAAAATTTCCTAAAAGAACTATTACTTTTTTATAATTCAATACCTCAATTTCTCTTGATTTTTACTCCAGCTCCCAAGTTTATCTTCCTTTTTTATTTTCGTCCCAAAATCAAAACACGACGACTCTTTATAATATCATAGAATTAATGGTATATTCCTAAATATTTTTTTCTCCAACCATGTTTCTCAATTTATTTATTCAACGCATAAACTCTTTAAATTATTATTTTTATTCAAAATTAAATTAAACTCCCTTTGTCTCATAAATATTATCTCTTATTGATTTTTGGGGTCAAACTTTTTTAATTTTGACTCTTGATTATCTAAAATTTATTATTGATAAAAATATAAAAAATATATTTTAAAAACTTCTAATAGAGTAGATTTTAGATATATAATTTATAAAATTTAATTAT
Source organism: Abelmoschus esculentus (assembly GCA_035048815.1). Classification (NCBI taxonomy): domain Eukaryota; kingdom Viridiplantae; phylum Streptophyta; class Magnoliopsida; order Malvales; family Malvaceae; genus Abelmoschus; species Abelmoschus esculentus. Next base: position 16,701,835 of record JAUCBN010000024.1, read on the forward strand.
TTAAAATATTTAATATAATTATAGTCAAAGTTTAAAAATTTTGACTTTCAAAAAGTCAATAAAGGATATTATTTTTGAGACGGAGGGAGTAATAATTAAATGGGGCTCTGTTTCACAGTATCCTCTACTGGGCCGTAATGGGCCGAGATCAGACAAATCCAACATCTGAGTCATGAACTATGCTACAGCCTACAGCTACGGTTAACCTTAGGGTAAATTACAACGTAAGTCACTTAATTATGAGCAGAGTTATATTTAAATTATTTAATTATTAAAAATTATATTTGAGTTATTTAATTATGATTAAGATTATATTTGAGTTATCCAATTAATAAATGTTATATTTAAAATTTTTTTTATCAATTTATATAATAGATTAATTAATGATTTCAAATAAAGTACTCTAATATTAACGAGGGTATACAAATAATTAAATAAAATGATCTAATAAATATATTTAATAAAATATAAAAGATAATCTAATCATAACCATACTTATAATTGAGTGACCTAATTATAACTATACTTATAATTGAGTAACCTTTACTATAGTTTACCCTTAACTTTACGGATTTTTTCAATGCAATTAAAATTACTTATTTACCCTTGCTTCGCTTTCTCTTATCTCTCTCTCCTCCTTTATGTATTCTCCCTCCAAGATTTCTCAAATTTCCCCTCTTGTTTCTTTCATATTTTGTTTGGTCTCCTCGGCGCTAGGTTTTTTTCTATTGGTCAGGGGATGGGGAGGCACCGGAGCAGAAGCTACAGTCCTCGACGTCGTAGCAGGACCCCGACACGTGAAAGGAAGAGGTATGACGATGATCCTCGCGATCGCCACCGCTCTAACCGTCGCCGATCCCCTCTTCCTTCCGGCTTGCTCATTCGCAACCTCCCTCTCGACGCTAGGTATTTGAATCTCTGCCCTCATCCATTTGTTCTTATTGACACTGATTTATTTAACTGTAACATTGTTTGGGGTTTATTTATTCGAATTATTTTATAATGAGAACGTGTTAGAATATAGGATATTTGAAATTTTAGTTATATTGTTCACGGCTTTTAACTGAATTTCGTGTCATAGGAAGCTTCCTTATTGAGATAATTTAGGAAAGTTTAATTTTGTTGTTATACGCAGGCCAGAAGATCTTAGGGTTCCGTTTGAGCGGTATGGTCCGGTGAAAGATGTTTATCTGCCGAAAAATTATTATACAGGGTAAGCTATTGATCGGTTCCATATTTATATGTCTTTGTTTGTTCTTTGATGTTTCAGCATTCAATTTTGGTTGTGTTTTTTTTTTTGTTGACGTTTGTACTGCTTTGAACAGAACTTAATAAGATTGTAATGTCCTTTTCTGAAATTGCTTTTCTATACATTTTGATGGACTGCTGATATTTTGTTTTCAGTACCAATAATGGTATCAGATTCTTTAATTGTGCTTAGTAATGATTTGAATATATAGGGAGCCACGGGGCTTTGGCTTTGTGAAGTTTCGACATGGTGAAGATGCAGCTGAAGCAAAGCATCAAATGAACTATCAAGTTATTGGTGGACGTGAGATAAGAATTGTTTTTGCTGAGGAGAATAGGAAAACTCCCCGAGAAATGCATCTGACTTCCCGCGTGAGGTGCCACAGCGCTTTTCTCTTTTATACAGTCCTCTGTTTATTTTCTTCCCCATCATTATCAGAATAAGAGGCTGATGTAATCAATTGTTGTTACTCTTTCTATTTCTTTTAAAGTAGTCGAGACAGGGGAAGCAGGAGAACTCCACCTAGGTCCCCAAGTCGCCGATATCGCTGTCAGTAAAAAATTATGTTTTCTTTTGTTTATCTTAACTTTTTAATTGATCTCATTGCTAGGTAATACTTTTGGAGGATAATTCTCTGTTTTAATGTGAGCTCAATTATTGTTTGTGGTCACAGCTTACTCTCGCTCGCCATCACCTTCTAGGCATGATTCAAGGTTTGAATTTTTACTTACCAGAAATACTTTTTATACTCCTTTTAATGCGTAACCAATGGCACTTCTTATTGTTGCACGACTCAACTCTTTCACCTATGTAATGTCAAAATGTTTTGACTATGAATTTCTTTTGTTCGTACTTTCTATTCGAATCATAGCTGTCAGTTAGACATAATGCAATACCCTTAAGTGAATTATATGCTTTGGTGGCCTTGTTGATGCAGATAGTAAAGTGAAAAGAGATTCCTAATGACTTTTGGATTAATAAAGATTAAAGAGACCATAAAGTGTTGGACAACTTGCTTTTTCTATCAAAGCTTCTCCATAAGTATTATCCATAATCCCACCTACACCAGCTATTGACTACAAATTGCATGAGGTCTTGTTTTTTGACTTTGGGTTTGTGAGACATGCTGCCTTTGAATGAACTGACGAGCTAAAATATTTGTGAGATGATTAGTATCCCCGGAGTATCTTATCCTTTTCTTTTGCATATGAGCTTCTAACTAGTTTTCTCACCTTTTCTTTGCATGAGAAATTTTGTTAAGTTGATGTCTTCTTTCCATATACTATCCAGTTAAGAAAGAATTTAGAGCTTATATTTGATCAAAGAGAGAACCATCCTCAAACAGATGAAGCCAATCAAAGTATTTACTGGTAGAGATTTGTTGGCATTGTACGAGAAAAAGATAATATGAGGTTTAGAAAGTTGGGGCAGAGAGAGCTATGAAGTTGTCAGAGGCTGATCAACAAGTACAACATTATAGAGCCTCTTTCTCTGTATTTTTGGATCCAAGTGTTATATTTTTGTTCAGAAACACTGGAAAGGTGCAGGTAATGTTTTAATATGTTGATTTGTATGAGGATGCTGGTAAAAATTGTCATTTGAAGAAGGTTTGCCTCGGGAAGAATAGAAATAGTCCTTTTATACTTGCTTTTTAATTTTGTTATATGAACATTATATATCTGTTTGCCTTGGTAGTCATCATTTGTGTTTATTACTAGTTTCTCATGCATTCTGTTGTCACTTGAAACTGGAGCCAGGGATCGCAGAGGGAGAGATTATCACCGTTCCCTCAAGCAGTCTAGATCAGTTTCAAAGGATCATGCTGTGAAAGATGGCAATCGGTTGAGATCCATGTCAAGGGATCATGAGGCAAAAGATGATTATCACTCTCCCAAGCGATCTAGATCTGTTCCATGGTCTCAGTCTCCACATGATGACGGGGAATACAGAACCAAGCAAAGGTCCCCAAGTCCTAGGGAGAATGGCCATAATCTGCATGATGAGAGAGATCATGTTCGCAGCAGGTCAAAGAGTCCAAGGCATGTCAATCACAGTCCTTAGAGGTCTTGTTCACGATCCTTGAGGTAGGTTCTTTCCAACATTCTGGCATATTTCTTGAAGGCCTAAAGGCCATATATTTGATTTGATACTTGCAATCGTAGTCTTATGCAACAATTTTAGTTAGAATTTGTATGTTTCTTTTTTCCTGCAGTTGTCGCTATCAGCTTTTCAAATGCTGATGCCTTGTCACTGTAAGTGTGTTTGTCCGTTGCTTTAGATTTTCGTACAATTATTCAGCATGAGGTAGCCTGTGCAGTTTTTAAGTGTGTGGATATATTTCTGCGTTTTGTTTTAAATGATTTTCAGGATATTGCAATCTAGGAAAGGATTTATCCAACTCTTTATAGCATATCTGTACTTAATGGGTGTAATAACGGGCCCTTGAACTTGATGTGTTTTTTTACTAAAATTATTTTGAACGAAATTGTCGCCACCAACGGTGGCGGATTTAAAAATATTTATAAGGTGTATATAAATCAAAATATTTTTTAAGGTGGATATAAGTAAGTCTTAAAATTTTATAGGGAACATAATAATAAAAAATTTAAAAAATTAGGACATTTATAAAAATTTTAAAAAATAAAGTTAAATGTATAAACTTTAAAAAATTCAGGTAGGTAACCTATCCTCTCTTCCTCGTACATCTGTCACTAGCCACTAATCTTTTAATTCAAGTGAAATTGGATTACTTGAAAATTCGGTTACATTAATAAAATTTGTTTTGTTATTTTATTGAAACAATGAATTTTGCCAAGTAAAATCAGAAAAATAATTTTGAAAGTCAGTTATGTGTAGGAAAAGACGAGTATATTACAATGTCCAAAATTAGTACATAATTATTACATTGTTTTTAGTGTCGGAAATTATAAATTAGAATTTAATTTGAAAATATAATCCTTAAGTGCATAAAAAATGTTTGCTTTAAAATATTTTTAGAAGATTACCCCTTACGCCTCTTTAAGTTTTTGATCGAAAATTCAAACAAGTATTTACTATATTTTGATTGGGAACTTTGATTGAAAATAATAATAATAATAATAATAATAATAATAATAATAATAATAATAATAATAATAATAAATGATATATACTATATAAATCATAATTTTTAATAATGTGAAATAAAATAATATAAATATTTTTATCACTAAACTAGTTAATCGATCTCGATACTAACTATAACCTTTTTTTCTGATAGTCTCTCGGTTTCTAATGCTTTGCTTAACTATTTCGGATTAACTTGTGTTGCCACTCAATTTTGATGGTAAGTCCTCAATAAAGATATGTAAAGATTTTTTACATAAAATGCCTTGAACTTAAAAACTGTTTAAACGATGGTATCACTAATACTAATTATAATTTTGATAAAAGTATAGACATCGTTTGTGACATTAAAACATTAAAAAGTAAAGATTTTATTGACAAATTTGATAAACTTTAAGACTCATTTATGACATTATCCATAAATATAGAATTATTAACTATATTATAATTGGATTATAAATAAGTTTTAAATCAACTTTGAACATTTTATTAAATAAGTTTTAAAATACCTAAATAAATTAAAAAAAAACATAAAACAAACAGTTTGTAAGCCTGGTCTATATATTTCCCATCATTATAATTTTGTTTTCTGGAGAATATATTTTCTTCATCAGCTGGTAAAAGAAAGACTCCATGGAAAGTGCATGAATGAATCACTCATCATGAAATATGTTCTAAAAACAAGTCTCTTATCCATACAAAAGGGAGACAATGCTGAAAGCTTAGAATGAGACGGTTTCTGTTTGATGCAAACTCGGCCTAACTTATTAATAATTCAAGCATGGAAAGCAAGATTGTTCGACCGGTGCTGAATACCGAAAGATGGAAGTCGAAAGCCAAAGTCAGTCCAAAGGGCAAGCTTTCTCAAAGGCTTGCTGCTCTTTGCGACACAAATCAAACTCATTTGTGTGGTAATACATGCATCCCACATAAGTTTCCATGGGGTCTTTGCATCTCTGGTATAGATCTTTTAGCCTGCACCAAACGCAGTCCAACATTCCACAATTCAGGCAAAATTAAAATAGAAAATCATAATAGCAATACACATTGTAGCCACCCCATGTACATCCGTCACTGCTCGACATACACATCTTGGCCTTTTTTGGGTATAATTAGAAAAATATTTTGCACACTAAAAAAAGGAGAAAATATATAATATTTGCCAAACTTTACAAAAAAAATATCAAGTTCTACATGCCACATTACCCTATATTTTAAAGAAAATACGCCACGACAAGCTACTATTTGATGGAATTAACAATAAAAGTTGGCATCAAGACTGAAAATGCACATTTCATAATAATGGACTAGAAATGATCCAATTATATTGGAGGGACTAAATCTGCAAAAATTGCATAGTACAAGGATCTCATGTACATTTGACCCCCAAAATTGTGTTTTAACACATGTAAGTTTTGACCTATGTTACTCCCACTATTTTTCTTCAATTATGTTATTCCCATTCTTTTTTTATCTCGAAGTGCTCACGGCTAACATCCGTTTATGATGTATACATAAACATGGATATCATGGAGTGCTTCAATGATCTAATTCTTTCAACCTAATGAATGAAGTTTCATATGTGAATATGAAAATGGTAGTTTCCGATAGCAAGAACGAATGTAAAGCTATGTTTGACGCTTCATTTTCTTGAAGTAACCGTTGTCTAATGGTATACCTATGACGGGTGCATTTTCGTACAAAGGCACAAAGATATAGCCCTACAAAGTTACTCCAAATACATAGAAAATCATAAAAGAAAATTTGACCAATACACATATCCGACGCTCACACTCGAGTTCGAGTGGCATAGAATAAGAACTGCAAAATATTAAGCATTCAGGGACTTTTTTAAGCTACCAAATGCAGATATCCATAGTAAGAGAAAGTGACAAATAGCATCCTACAAGCTGGAAACCCCATTGTAACAATCAAAGACAGAAGAGGCCACAACCTAATAGAACTTTTTTCCCCCTGTAAGTAGTAGATCTAAATCAGATTCAATCTAACATAAATAGGAAGAACAAAAATCCGATTCTAAGGCTCGGCTAAACTAGAATCTAATTAGCCTAATCACGAGGAGACTAACATGGACTAGTTTTAAGTTTTGACTGCTAATCGTCAACAAGAAACCGATGTTAGATTTGGCAAAGCAACACATTTTAGCTGCTTAACCCAAATGAGTGATGCTCATTTCATCGACCGAAGAGATGAGACCTTTGTTTCCAGTATTCAGGATCGGGATCGGGATCGAGTTCAAATACGGATAATCTCAATTTTAAAAATGCTTTTTCATGTATTTGGATGATCATATGCCAGTATCTACATCCAAATATATGTAGAACATGGATACTTATACGAAAAAACAATGATCACCATACTTTTTAGCCACACTTTCATAGCATAAAACCTCCAAAAAGAACACCAATTCCAAATTCTCTAAGGATGCTACATTTCCATTGAAGAAATTTTAAACCCTAATCCTAATTATCACACAATTCCTTAATCTCACATTCCAGTTTAATTCCTTTTCAATTCCAACATTATCTAATACGAAACAATTCAGGTATAAAAATCAACAAAGAAATTGGAAATTAAAAAGCTTACACTCCAAGCGCACATCGAGTTGCTTGGCGGCCCTTATCGAGACATTTCTCAGGATTCGGATCTTTCTTCTTACACTTGAGGAACTCCACGTTTTCGGCCATACATTTGATTTCAATGTGCTTCGCAGCTGACATCAGCACCGAAGATGTCGGGATCGGTTCACCCGCCGCATCCACCACTTTGGTCGCCATTTTCACCGCCGAACTCTGAATAAAGATCGCTTCTTTCTGCACCAATAAATAAAACCCTAAAAAAGATCTCAAATTTTCAACACTAAAACATAAAAAAGATGGAAAAAATTATTTAGAATCACTCTTTTACCTTAACAAATTAGTGGGTTTTCGAGATGGGAAGACTCTGAGGCTTTGCTTAAAGAAATGAAGGCGGAGTTGGTTCGTAATTCCTTTTTCTTTAAAGGGTATTTCCGTCATTTCAGTTTCTTCCGAGGTTTTATGTTTCAAACTTCTTTTAGTCCCCAAACCCTAGCATTCTTCAGTTTCTTGGCTCTTTTTCTCGTCAACCAATCATCAGAACAGCCGTTTCCCGAGAAAGTTTAGCGGTAAGTTAAAAAGTTTTCTTTCTGGTTTAATGCTAAAGCTATTACTTTGCTTAGTTTTTCTATTTTGTTTCTTATGGTTTTGTTATGGAGATAGTGTCGATTTACTGCAAATTGTTAGAGATCTTCTAATTGATTTTAGCCTGGAAATGTCAAGTGTTTGAACTTAGAAAAATGATTTCATTTTTCTTTTCCATTTCATTGTTGCAAAGGAGGGTTTCCTTTATCATATTTCCCCCTCTCCCATTGGGGTGACTGATCTTTGTTCTATATATGATTATATATGTTTTAACTTTATGTTCAGAATTACTGCCCAAACCCATTTTTCTTCTGTAATTGATAAGATGTTTGGCATCAATAATCCACTTAAATTGTTAGGTTAGGGTGGTTTTGGAAATAAGAAAGAAAATCCTGAGTTTCAAGCAACGGTCCCTTGCTTTATTACTTCATTTAGGTGATACCAGTAAACCCGAAGATTTGGTGTTTGGTTAACCCATTTTTGTTCTGACATAGGTAGGACTCGGGCATTGACTATCACTTAAGTTGCTGGGTGGGGTGGATATAATGAAGTAAAGGCCTGATTATCAAGCAATGTCCTTTTTCATTCTAGGCTTATCTGAAGCTTGTAAACTTGAAAACATGGTAATTGATTAGCAATAGGGTGATTATCCGTTTTGACTTTTTGTCTTAGAGTTGGTGTTGTCAAGGCATTGTGCCTAAGCACCTTAGACCCTTTCGGGTGAGGTGTGTTTTGTTGTGTGCATGCCTGGTGTGCCTAGAGGTGCATTTCTTTTTTGTAAGGCAATAGGCGCAAAGAATGAATGACTTATTAAAGATCTATTTTAATCTCTTTTATTTTTAGTTTTAACTCATTCCATTAGCTTTGCCTTTACTAGTAAGAAAGGGATGATACACTTCTCCATACTTTAGTATTCAACATTAAACATGGGATCATTAGGGAACTATTCATACTGACAATAAAAGAAAAGGGTAAATTTGCAAGTTTTGTTGATAAATTTGATCACTCTTTAGAGTTTATTATCTTAATTATATTTATGTTGTGGAGGTTTTAGTGGTAAGACCATGGCAAGTGAAGAAATTAGCTGGAACTTACCTTAAATCAAATATTAGTAATCTTTCCTTTTTTTTTTTTGTAATTTCTTAGTATAATCATTATAAACCTCTATTTCAGAGAGTTAATTTCTTATTAATGAAATACTCGATAATTATTCCAAAACCTATGATATTGGAGCTCTCACTTAATGAGAACTAAGGTATCAACATCCCTTTGACGTGTTAAATCTTCCTACAAGATAAGTCACTCAAGAAAGTACAACGAGGGAACTAACCCTAATTCCAGCGTGATTTAATTGTGCATTGTACAGATTCAAAAATTCCAGGGACCTAAGAAACAATTGAAACTACAATTTTTTTGCATAGCTCTATCCCTGGCCATGATGGAAGCTAGGATGTGCCCGTGGAAGCTCTCTTTCTTCAGCCTTCAAACCCGTTACACAGCAAAGACTTGGAAGTGGAAACTGATATCTGATGCTAATCATAGTAGTAATGTGAAAGGGAGACAAGAAATCTGGATGATGAATGATAAACTTAGAAGTGTCAGTAATGGTGGTGAATAGTACCATACTTCACCAAGTTAGATTTTCCAACTTATGACAAGTTTGATGACCCTTTGATTTGGCTTCACCGGTATGAACGGGTTTTGGCCAACCAATGTTTGTGTCAGCTTAAGTCAATCTAGCAGCTTTCCACTTGGTGGAAGTTCAACTGTAGTATTACAAGCTCAAGGCAGAGGATTCAAATATTAGTTGGGACAAATTTACCAAGTATTGTATGTTGCATTTTGAGCCTCCATTACGAGGTAATACTATAAAAATTAGTGAAAGAAGAAAGAGATATTAGTGTGGGTAAACATGTTGGAATCTCATTGCTTTCCCCCTTTCTGCAAAGTTAATAAAATTGACTATTTATGAATCTATTAGTCATTGAAGATGAGCTGAGGTCAGTGAAAGAAATTGACCAGATCTTGCACAAATTGTCTGGATTTGTTGGCCTAGATGGACCAACAAGTCCATAGAGACTAATTATACGTTTTGAGTGTTGCAGGGTATAATGGTTTCTAGTGATTTATGTTTCATATTTAGACCTATTTGATGTTCATGGTATGAATTTGGTCTGATGACGATTGCCCGCTTGCTTGATGCCGTGTTTAAATTGTGTGCATCTAAAACTGTGTGGACAAAATATATTAAGGACAGTTTTATTCCTATATATTCATATCTACTGATTTGATTGTGTTTTCTTGTGTATATTTAGAAATGGGTGATAAGAAGAAAAAGACTTTTATGTTTATCCGTCTTGTCTCGGCTGCTGGGACTGGATTCTTCTATGTGAAGAGGAAAAGTGCTAAGAAAGTGGCTGAGAAACTGGAGTTCCGCAAGTATGATCCCCGGGTAAATCGCCATGTTCTTTTTACAGAACAAAAGATGAAATGAGGAACCTGTTGTGTACTTGTGTTTCAGCTTTTCTGTTCTCTTCCATTCTTTTATCAATGTAACCAGTACGAACCGGTTTTGCATAGATGAGGCCGAATTATGCGAAACAGAATAAAAGACTGTCATGTTTAGTTGCATCATTAAGAGTCGTTATCATGTATCAAATGCTTTATTTAAAGAACTGATCAAAACATTTACTTCCATAAAAAAAAAAAAAAACATATTGTTCACATCCATAACACGATATTGCATACATTGTGCTTCATGTTTTCCAGGAATGTAACCCTTGCATCAGGTACCAACTTTTATCATTTCGTGTACTGAAAAAATTGATTCTGTCATATATTGGTATGCTCGTGGGGTCGATGTCTGTTCAGAATTAAATTCCGGGTCCGAGATAGTTTAATTGCATATATTTGACACCCATCACACATTATTGCATACATTGAATGCTTTATGTACTTGATGACTTGTTTTCTGTCACTGTTGGTATGCTTGGTGGGGTCGGTGCGGGCTCGGAAAATTAAATCCGGGTTGGAAATAATAGATGTTTTAGTTCCTTTTGGAGGAGAAAATTAAACACTCACGCAGATTGGAACAAAGATAATAGTCTTGGTCTACCATAACTCCGGTCTTTTTAGTTATCTATGATTGAATGTTATCTTGGACTGGAAGATTTCATCTTTAATGCCGTCTTCCCAACCAGTTGCAGTCATCTTAGACTGGACAATATGGACATATTGTGTTATGTTTTATGCTCTGGTCTAGCTAGTGATCCATTATAAACTTTGACTTCAGCTTTAGAACAGTAGAAATCAAAGTGCAGATTGAAAGGAACAGGAGTTGTGGGATTGCAGTCTTGCAAGGTTCTCTGCTTTTTTTTTCTCCATTGTTGTGCTCTTTTTCCGGCTAAAGGAGTAAGGGTTGTATTATTTATTACATTGATCATGGAAAAAAGTTTTCACAAGTGGGTAATTACTGAGTTAATTTAGGGTCTAGAGTTTATGAATTTAGATTTAGTTAGATTTTAAGGTTTATGGTTAGAATTTAGTGTTTAGGGATTAAAGTAAATACGGATGGACATTTTACCTGATCTGGCTCAATCAGGGTTTTTTTATATAAAAAATTAGGCTTGGGTTGGATCGGGTTTTTATTAAGGGGAAGTTTGGTTGGGTTTAAATTTGGGTTCAAGGTATAAAATATTCGACTCGACTCGGGATTAATTAGTAATTTTTTCTTAGATTTTTAGGGATATTTATAATATCTTTCTTTATAATTTTATAATTAGGTCCTTAAAATTATTTTTATTTATAATTTAATTTTTAAAATTATATCTTTATATAATTAAGTCCTTTAAAATTATTTTTTATAGGCCGGGTTTTAGTTTAAGATATTTATTTTTGGTTGAGTTTTTTTTTAAAAAAAATATTTAAGTTGAATCAAAGTCAAATTTAATGTATTTATGTTCAGTTTTAGGTGGGTTAAAAACTTGACCCGATCGTACATATCTCTAAATTTTAACATCTTTATTACCGTAAGTCATGATTCCTAAACTTTATATAATTATTAAATTTTAAATCATAAACTCATAAACTAAATTTTAAAACCTTGAATTTAGCTCGTAAAAAACTCACCTTCAATGTATTATATAATTTTCCAGAATAAATAAAGATATATATTGATTCGATTTTGTTAAAATTAATTAGGTTTCGATTTAGATAATAAATACAGTTTGGTTCGATTTTTTATTCATGAAATTCATAAATTCTTATTATATGAATTCAATAAAATTAATATTTGAAATTTGAATTAGTGAAAAAAAAAGTTTGATAACGACATAAATGACTTTGTACTTCCAAATGTTTTTTAAATGTTCGATTTAAATCATTTAATTTTGTCTGATATATATCACATATAGTAAAAAATGTTTAAATTGGAGCTAAATACTGTCATAATATTATATATTTATAATTTAATTTTAACATAAATCCAAATAATTCAACTCGACTTGATTTAAAAATTTTTAAATAAAATCTAAATTATAAAATAAAACTTAAATTCAACTAATTCATTTTTTTATTCGATACAATTGATTGCATTAAATCCCAAGTCAAATGTCCATTTCACATCCACCAATGAGAAGGCATGAAGATACGTAAGCCCACAACTACCACTTGAGAACGTGTACACAGAATCATCTCTCCATCAAGAAACTGAAATAAATAAAGGTATCTTCTTTACAAGATAAATAATCTAATAATCTATCCAGTTGTGATTTTTTCATCCACGTGGCCCAATCAAAAACCGACCTGCCACGTCAACTTCAATCCTATAACATTACTGTGACATCCTCTATAATAATCAAAAACCAGTTCTGTAAATGAAGCAGCCAGTTCATTGATCTGTAATTTTTTTTGTTTGTTTTCATGGTAAAACAATTCCATTTTTGTTTTTCCTTACCATCTTCCTTTTGTTCTAAATTTGACTCGAGGTTGTCAACTCAGTCCTCCACACTTGCCATCAAGCAGTAAACTCGGTGACAAAACACCATTGCCATAGTCAATAACCAATTTGTCTATAAATCTTCTTCATTGGTTCCATCATCTCTCATTCCTGCATTCTAGTGGTGGATACTTTTTCTGGGTTCTTCTCATTTTGATCTCTTAGCCAATAGTTTATAAAAAAAAATACTTTATTTCTCTTTGTAGATTGTTCAGTGCTTTAGGCTTAGCCATGGCTCTTTGTTCATGTTCATTTCCTGCCAATATCTTACGCGGTGCTCCAGCTTCAGAACCACAAAAGTCAGCTTCTTTTGCTTCCCATTTGCTTGGTGGATCAGCTCTGGGTTTCCACCCATTGTTTAAGCTCAATCAGGTTTGTTTTGTGTTGGATTCTAAGGTTGTTCTTTGTTTAAATAAAGCTTAGTTTTAAGAAAGGGTTGGCCTACCAAAAATTCTTTTTTTTTTTTCTCTCTTTCTCATTTTATATTAATTAATTCTTAGATTCCAGTTGAAGTTTACAGACAAATTGAAAATTGGTTGTTGTTTTTTGTTTTGATTTGTTTAAGGTGAAGAAAAGGCCAGGTGGGGTTTATGCATCACTATCAGAAGGAGCTGAATATTACTCCCAAAGACCAGCGACGCCTCTTTTGGACACTGTAAACTATCCAATTCATATGAAAAATCTCTCTGTCAAGGTATAAAAACATCCAGAAAAACATGTTTTTGTTCTTGTTTTTTGTCAATTATCATGATGCCATCTCTTTTATATATGTGTGTGTGGGGCTGGGAACTTCCATGCAGGAACTGAAACAACTGGCTGATGAGCTGCGGTCTGATGTGATTTTCAATGTCTCGAAAACCGGGGGTCACTTGGGGTCGAGTCTTGGTGTGGTTGAACTCACTGTGGCTCTTCATTATGTCTTCAATGCTCCCAGAGACAAGATATTATGGGATGTTGGTCATCAGGTTTGGTTCTTGCTTTGCTTGGTGTCTTATATATATGAGAAAAGGTGTTTCCGATGTGAATCGGTCCTTATTTTGGTATCATTCTTTATTTGGTTTGCAGTCTTACCCTCACAAAATCTTAACTGGGAGGAGAGATAAGATGCATACTATGAGGCAAACTAATGGACTGGCCGGGTTCACGAAACGATCGGAGAGTGAATATGATTGCTTTGGGACTGGTCACAGTTCAACCACAATCTCTGCTGGCTTGGGTATTAATCTAATCCTCTGCATTCATTTTGAAGGGATATAACTATTATCGAACCATTATCGAGTTCTTTGATATTGCTTTTAGAAGTGGATAATATAGCCTTGTTCATCTGCTGGCATGCGATTTTTGTTGTGCATGAGATGAACATTTAGCTTTCGATATTGTGAAATTATATTTTTGGTTCTGTTATGAAAATCTAGTTTCACTTTGCCTTTGGAGACATAATTGTGTTAATGTTTCGGGTGGACAGGAATGGCTGTGGGAAGGGATCTGAAGGGTGAAAGAAATCATGTAGTTGCTGTGATAGGCGACGGTGCAATGACCGCTGGACAAGCTTACGAAGCAATGAACAATGCCGGATACCTGGATTCCGATATGATTGTTATTCTTAATGACAATAAACAAGTGTCTCTTCCAACTGCCACTCTCGATGGACCTATACCGCCCGTGGGAGCTTTGAGCAGTGCTCTCAGTAAGCTGCAATCCAATAGGCCTCTTAGAGAACTGAGAGAGGTTGCCAAGGTAAATAGAACTGGAGAAATTAATATAATTTTGCCCGGTAACTAAAATTAACTCGAATTGAATGTGGTTTTGTTGCAGGGAGTTACCAAGCAAATTGGTGGGCCTATGCATGAACTGGCCGCAAAAGTTGACGAATATGCTCGTGGGATGATAAGTGGTTCCGGATCAACACTTTTTGAAGAACTTGGACTGTATTATATTGGACCTGTTGACGGCCACAACATCGATGATTTAGTTTCTATTCTCAAAGAGGTTAAGACTACTAAAACAACGGGTCCGGTCTTGATCCATGTTGTCACCGAGAAAGGCCGAGGTTATCCTTATGCAGAGAGAGCTGATGACAAGTACCATGGTAACATGCACAATGAGCCATTTTTAAAAGAGATGTCATTTTATATGATTTAAACATCAAATCTAGATTATTGACCTTAGTTTAGGGAACAAATGAGAATAAACTGTGCCTGGATTTCTTTTCTCAGGAGTGGTGAAGTTCGATCCGGCAACTGGAAAGCAGTTCAAAGGCAGTTCTGTTACCAAGTCTTACACTACATATTTTGCTGAGGCTTTGATTGCAGAAGCTGAGGTGGACAAAGATATCGTTGCCATTCATGCTGCAATGGGAGGTGGAACTGGTTTAAACCTCTTCCTCCGCCGGTTCCCACAAAGATGTTTCGATGTTGGGATTGCCGAACAACATGCTGTCACCTTTGCTGCAGGATTGGCCTGTGAAGGCTTGAAACCTTTTTGTGCAATCTACTCATCATTCATGCAAAGGGCTTATGACCAGGCAAGCTACCAAAGTTTCCACTCATTTTCTCGAATCTGCATATGTTAAGCATCTGCATTTCAAATTCATAATGAATGTGTCGATTTGCTGCAATAGGTAGTACATGATGTTGACCTGCAGAAGCTGCCTGTAAGATTTGCAATGGATAGGGCTGGCCTCGTTGGTGCAGATGGACCGACACATTGTGGGGCTTTTGATGTCACTTTCATGGCATGCCTCCCCAACATGGTGGTAATGGCTCCTTCTGATGAGGCTGAGCTTTTTCATATGGTAGCCACAGCTGCTGCCATAGACGACCGTCCTAGCTGTTTCCGATACCCAAGAGGAAATGGGATCGGAGTTCAGTTGCCACTGGGGAACAAAGGGGTTCCTCTCGAGGTAACTTTCGACCTAATGTCTACATATTCATAACTAAACAAAGAAACATACTAACAACTTAATCCAAAATGGTGTAATATCATTACAGATTGGCAAAGGAAGGGTACTGATTGAAGGGGAAAGAGTGGCTCTATTAGGCTATGGAACTGCAGTTCAAAGCTGCTTAGCAGCTGCCTCGTTACTGGAGTCACAAGGCCTAAAGCCGACTGTTGCCGACGCACGATTTTGTAAACCATTGGATCACTCCCTCATCCGTGGACTGGCAAAATCCCATGAAGTTCTGATCACAGTCGAAGAAGGATCAATCGGAGGCTTCGGTTCTCATGTGGCGCAGTTCCTAGCACTTGATGGTCTTCTTGATGGCAAAGTAAAGGTATGCAAATCCACATTCATGATATGCCATGGAATATCTTGTTTCTTTGCATTACTGTTTTTTTTCTTTTCCAATTTGCAGTGGAGGCCACTGGTTCTTCCTGATCAATACATCGACCATGGCTCGCCGGCCGACCAGTTGGCTGAAGCCGGTCTTACCCCATCCCACATCGCTGCAACAGTGTTCAATGTGCTTGGACAAAAAAGAGAGGCTCTTGAGATCATGTCCTTAAGAAACTTAAGAAATTGTTAGGCTTAAATTCGTTTTATGTACAAAATTTTGCCTGCCTTTTTTCAGTTCAAATCTATGTTTGTTAGTTTATATATTATCAATGATACAACTTTTAGTATGTGACCAAACAACTTTTACAAGCAATATCATAAATCCTTAAGTCAAGTCCTTTGAATATTTCAAAAAAAAAAATCCATGTTATTTTTACAAACTAACTCTCAACTATCAAAATAAAATATTTGTACGAATGCTTTGTTTGATAAATTTTATTTTAAAATCATTAAAATCAATAATTATGGGAATATTTTAATTAAAAAAAGTAAAAATTCAAAGTTTAGTGGAAAAATTCGGTGAATTTCAACCATATTCTCAGTATACTGAGACACTGTCAACCAAAATATAATCAAATTAAACTTGTATTTCACATCAAAACAGTGATTCAAAGAGATTAAGAACAAACCTGCAATAACCAGAGGGGATTGAACTGATTGCTCAAAAGAGATGAGGGTTTTATCTCATGTCAAAAAAACATGATTCTATGAGAACAAAAGAAAAAACATCAGTTACAGGCAAAGTAGTTGATATTTTAACCCCATGGTTCTGTTCTAGGCTTCTAAGAAGACAGCACAAGTGTTCTACTCTTTGCCAATTCCTACTTTTAGTTAAGAAGAAAAGTGATGTACCGGCAATGCCGCAGGATCAAGTTCCCAGCACCCTCTTAGCCTGCCATTCCTCTCTGTGGTGAGCTTGAAAAATGGTATCTGATGAGAGAATCTTAGCTGATCCACCAGAGGGATTTCGACTGTGACATTAGATCCTCCTATTACTTGAGCCTTGAAAACAGAATTGAAGTTGTCTACTCGTTCCAAGTTAAAAACCTTTATGCACTTGTCAGTTTCCTCCATAACCATCACTATGTCGTATTTCCAGTTCTCCAAGTCGCAGCATTTCATTTCAGGGGTCCAGTTCTGATATAATGCCCAGATCTCGCCTTTTCTAGGTGAGATGGTATATTCATTC
Source organism: Abelmoschus esculentus (assembly GCA_035048815.1). Taxonomy (NCBI): domain Eukaryota; kingdom Viridiplantae; phylum Streptophyta; class Magnoliopsida; order Malvales; family Malvaceae; genus Abelmoschus; species Abelmoschus esculentus. The sequence continues at coordinate 16,718,893 of JAUCBN010000024.1, forward strand.
CTATTACCAGTAGACTCTGCCTTTAGCTTATGAGAAAATGAGATGGTGGAGGAGTAGGCTTGGGAAGCCTTTCTAATCTTAAATCTTCCACAACAAGTGGTCATGTTTTTATCGTGCCATTCGGTTCTGGTTTCAGATGGGCAAGGACGAAGCCATCTCACATGAATTTTGAAATCTGGGTGGGATTCAATTTTCTTAATCGCACCATAGTACTTTGGCAAGCCATCATCATCACTATACAATGCCCAGATCTGACCAACAAGAAACTTATCCTGGGGTTTGTCTGCATCAAAATTATAGAATTCAGATTCTGGAATTGCAAAGGATTTTGAGGTCGAAGCTGGAGGAGCAGGTTTATCAGATTCCACAATAGGCTTCTGTATTTCAGAAACACTAGAATAAGAACTATTAAGATGTGTGCTGTCACCGTTCGGCTTTAAGTCCTTTGTAACAACAATTTCTTCGGGCAAAGAAGCTGAATCAAGTTCAAAGGAACCTTTAGGCACCCCTTGTCTCTCTTCACCAGCAAGCACAAAGGACGGAACCTTGTGGGAAAACCTGAACAATTCATTGGGTGGAATAAGAAATGTAACAACTCCATTCTTATTCATTGGACAGAATACACTAACAAAGCCTTTCACCTTAGTCAAGTAAGCAACCTGTATACCCGCACCTTCAGCAGCATCAGATAAAATCTCAACAAATTCATATTCGAATTTCTGGTCAGTGCAAACAACAGACTTCCAATTGATATTCCAGTTCTTGAAAAGCGCCCAAGTTTCTCCTTTTCTTGGAAAAATCTTGTAGGTGTCCCCACAAGTTCCTTTTCCCCAATATAGCAAATGGGAAAACATACGACGATCATCGGTGTTTTCAGAGGCCCCAAGTTTGAATTTACCACAAGACACTGGTAAACCTTCACTGACCCATTCTATTTCATTCGGGTCATCTGGATCTGGTTCTAGCCAGGTTATCCTCAGCCTGAACCCAGACGAGAAGATTTTTCTGATCTGAGCATAGAATCTAGGCATGGCATCCAACGTATCATACAAAGCCCAAATCTGACCTACTGAAAAACAGCTTTCTTTCTTCGCATTGTCAAAGTCATAAAACTCTGGATCAGGGTATGTAAAGAGCAGGGGATTTTTTGTTTCTTTGAAACTCAAATCTGACACAGAATCATCAACAATGGGGTTTGAGTTTTCCTTAAGGTCGTCAGCATAAGCTTTCCCAGGTTTCTTGAGATCATCCCCTTCAGCACTTACATTGTCCTTAAATGAAACAGGTTGCTTTCGCCTACCAGATCTCCGCACATTCTGCTCAACTTGAGAATTGAACTTCTTTCTAGCCATAAGATCACCATTACCTTCAATAACCATATCCTCCTCAGACTCATTACAGCTATCACTGGATTCAACAGTTTGCTTCCTTCCTCTTTTACCATTCACCTTCCTCGTTCCAGCCTCAGAGGCACGAGCTGCATTTGGAGTAAAGGCTGTAAAAATATGCTCAGTAGTGAAATTCCTTTGAGACCCTTGATCAACCTTGCAAGCACCCTGATTCTGAGAAACTCCTTGTTGGGGAAAGATTGGCTGACACATGTTACTTCCCAGTGGAATAACACCTGAATCAGAGGCAACGAAGGTCCTCTTGCAATTTTGGCAGTTAATAGATCTATCAAGTCTTTCTGTATAATATTGATATTTAACCATACAGTATGGACACTTGGTCCAGAAAGTGGGCCGACCATTGGAGAAACCCGATTGAGTTGGTGGTTGTGGTTTCTGTTGAGAATTCAAGTCAGGAAAGTTGGAACGGAAGTTACTCTGAGCAGCTGCATGTGGATACCAACTCGGCTTCTGTGGGGGTCGACATGCAGCCGCCGGAGATGGTCTGTTAACAGTAACTTTCCGTTTCATGTCATGTGTAGATCTTTTACCTTGATCCAAAAGAGTTCTTTGTGCATCCCCAATTAACTTAAAAGCAGCTTCAGCGCCTGGAAACTTATTCTTATCTGGGTGAAGTTGGAATGCAAATTTTCTATACTGCTTCTTGATTGTAGTTTCATCAGCTGTTGGGTCAACCTTAAGTATGGAATACCAATCCATCACATCTCCATACAATCGTTTCTCAGCAGCACAATGCACATCACACACCATTATCATCTGAGATATATTCTCAAGATCCTGACAAAGTTGCTGGGCCTTGGCTGCAACCCTAAGAGCCCCTGAAAAATCCTTATTTCGCATCTTCTGCTCTGCAATGTCTCTGGCTCTGATGGCCTCGTCCTTGTTGCAATCCATCGCCGATAAAATTCAAGATGGGAATGTGTTGAATCAGTTTCAGACAAAAAGAGAGATCTAATGATTAGTTTAATTAAATTATTATAGACACCATCTACTCTTCCTCCAGGATTTCTTAACTACTGAAAAACGAACTCAGCTCACCCCCACCCTTCATGAATCCTGTAACAGTTTTATCAATCAGACCTTTCAAAAGTAAAATAAAATAAAATAAATTCAACCGTGACTAAAAAAAAGAAAGGAATTGAAAGAAATCAAAATCTGAAATTCCTTTGCCGATATCAAATCAGACATGAATCTAAAGGTTCTCCACAAAAAAGGAATAACTTCAAACATGGAAAGGATTAAAAAAACAAGGTACTTGCAGCATTTTTTTTCAAGTAAAATTAGCATATAATAATCACATGGAACAAACAAATCAGGATCAAACACTTTCAATCATAGGGTTAAAAGAAACATGAAATTGTGAAAGATAAAAGGTTATTATAATATGTGTAAAACAAAAATGAAATCTTCACAATTCAGAAATAACCAAACCAACCATATTAAATATCATCCCAATAATATACCAACTGCAAAACCCGGGAAGGCTATTGAATATTTCATTACAAGTAAACAGGGAAGCCTAAAATGAGATCACAATACACATAGACCTGTCAATAGAGTGGGTCGGGTTGATTTGGCTATGAGTTAATTCAAATTTTAAATTCGGTTTGGGTCAATTTCAACTTGCATTTCGTTTCAGGTTTGAGGCTCATTTTTTTCATGTTTGGATTACTTTAGGTTCTAGTTGCTTCAAGTTCGGATTATTGTGAGTCAATTCAGCATCTGGTTGTTCAGATCGAGCATTCAAGTTTGTCAAGAATTGAACATTCTAACAATACACCTAAAAAAATTCATTGAAGACCAGAGAATACAACTCGAAGCATACCAATACTAGTCATAGGGTTTTTCTAAGGTGAACATGCTAAAAAGAAGTGCTGAAATTCTTACAATTTCAAAATTTTTAAACTTTTTGCAAGAAATTCCATACATACCGAAATCGAAAGAAATGCGAAATATATGATACCTAAATTCTTACAATTTTTGTAAGAATACAACCTCATTTTAGTCTTATTTTAACCGGTTTCTCCCTAGAATTTCCCACTACTCCTAATGTTCCAAGTACCAACCATTACCGGGGCTAATCATATTATTAGCCCATATACTAAAGCAACAGCAAAATCAAATAAATACCCTCTAACACTAAATACATAGCAGAAACAACCCTAAAATCTTAAGAACCAAAACCCTAGTTATAAACAAATTAAATCCCGGAAAACAACAAAACATAGTTGAAGACGCAAAACCCAAATTGAAACCCCAGATGCTAAACCCAAAAAGAACTTTCACAGAAACAAGAATAAAACCGATCCCATAAGACCATTATCAAACATAAATGACAAAACATGAAGGGAAATTTCAAAGGAGCAAAACCCTGAATAATGCTACTCGGATTAAAACTAAACTGAAATTATCCATAAAGGGAGAAGCATAGAAGGGAGCAACGGAGAAAGGTAACTGACCTGCTCGTTCAATTCCATGAAAATCCCAATGAAAATAAGAGATGGGTTTTTTAAGGGTTTGAGAAAGGGCAGAAAACCAGAAGGGAAGACATAGGGACGAATTTTGGGAATAAAAATAACAATGTCAGGGGAGACTTTATTTTCCCATTCTGTTTGTGTGATCAATGCAGGGTATGATTGTGATTTTGATCAAATTGAAGGGCAATTAAAAAGATTTTGCTACACAAAACGACCATTTCGGCCTTTAGTTTATCTAAGATTATGGTGTGAAATTTTAAAATTAAATAACAGAATTATGAAATTTTGAAATATAAAATTTTAATTGAATAAAAAAATAAAATTTAATTTATTTTTTAAAAAAAATTAAAGATTTATGATGCTATTAACTATATAATAATAAAAAAATTATACAACTTGCGTCGAACATTGTTGAATATCATTAACAGAGTAGAAATCTCGCTTCTTTACATAATTATATGTTTTTTTGTTTAAAAGTCTTAAAAAAAATTGAATTCTAAACTATAACCCTAATTTTTTACGTCCTAAACCTTACATCTTAAAAAATACACTTTACATCTAATTCCTTAAACCTTAATTACAACTCCTAATATTAAACCTTAAACCCTAAACTTAAAATTTTAAAAAATAAAAGGCCAATAAAGATACGATTAAACTAAACGATTTATATTATCACTGACGTTGAACTTTACTAAATAACATTAAATTATAAATTTTTACTTTTTATATTCATTTTTTTTCTAATGATAAAATTGAATTCTTACCATTTCAAGGGTAGGAAATTGAAAACAAGTATATTAACATTAGTAAAAAAAAATACACTCTTAGATTGTTAAGGATTTTTTTCTATAAAAGTATTAAAGAAATTGATAAGAGCATAAAGTTAAAAATAATCTTTAATGTTTATAGAATAATTATTTTAATTCTTATTTTTTTAAAAATAATTTAACTTTTAATATTTTTATTTTTAGTTAAAATAATTTTTTATAGATAAAAAATATCGATCAATTGACGATAAATGTCTTGAAATGATATGATAAATATATATATATATGACAGTACACACTAACGTGATATTATTATATAGATAAATATATTAAAATAAAAATATTACATTACTAAAAAAATAACTTTATAAAAAGTATATATAATATAAAATAATTTTTTATATTGACTTATCATTCCATTAAGCTATTTCAAACCGTTTATCGATAATTTTTTTTAATAAATTTAATTTTTACATGACACCCTTTCATAGTTCAAGTGACAATTCATATGGTCCAAGTGACACAGTTGAAGTTAAAATCCGCGGAGGCCTGGACAAGGCCGTCCCGCCTCCCTGAAACATCCCGAGACGGGGACAACGCGAGGACGGACTAATTTTATCGGGTACAGTTAAATTTAAACGGGGATGATTAATATTGATCGAAATGTCTCTGAATAAATTTAATTCAAAAATAAATTTGTTATCTTCTTTTAATCGAATTGAATTCAAGTTTAAAAGATAAAGTTTGAGTTATGAAATTGAAATTTGAATGAATCGAATTTTTTAGTAATTAGTTTATTAATTTTTATATTCGAGTTGAATCTGTCAACTCTGCATAATATATTATGTATATCATATATAAAAAAATATAAAAATTATATATGTATCTCCTATATGCATATAGAAAACCATTAAAATTAGAATCAATAAGCTTATCATTTTACCCCAAGTATATGCACATAAAAATATACATAATCAAATTTGTAAAAAAACTCAAAAAACTCAACTAAAAAATATTTCAAATAATGTTTAAATCATAAAATATGACTTAAAAAATAATTTTAAATTTTTTTTCATTTAACCATTTAATTTTAATAATCTTTTCGTCTAAGTGTTAAAAAATAATTTAAGATCAATAGAATTAAATTTAAATTACAACAATTATAATTATTGTTTAATATAACTATACTTTTAATCAGTTAAATTTATTAAATTATCTTAAATTAAAATTAAATTGATAAAATTATAAATTTTCGTATTAACATAAAAGAATATGATTAATCAAATATCAATTTGGGAGCAATAATTTTTTAAGTGCGGATTTAGGAGAAGATGTCTACTTCGTATAAAGTATTAGTTTGAGAGAAAAAATTTTCGAAGCACTAACTTAGTAGATTATGTTTAGTTCAAGTACCTATTTAAAAATAAAAATCTTTCAACGCCAACTTGTAAATTGGGGTGGAGAGACAACCACTTTAACCCAATTTTTTTTATTTAATTTTTTTTTAAATTATTTTTTTTTATGAATATACCTTTTCCTTATAAATATTTATGTTGAACTAGCCTTGGTCATGAAAGAATTCGTTTTCTGTATCCCTTGCATATGTCTTCTTCCTCTTCTGTCTGTGCCTCTTGTCTTCTCTTCGGTAAAGTTCCGTAATTTACGCCAACTTCCACTTTTGCTGCCAACCTGCTGTTTTCCTCTAGGCACACCAACTGTAGTCTTTAGTAATATTTCCTCAGAGATAAAGAGTTAGACGAAAAGAAACATTTTTTAATCTTTTCGACGTTAGTATAATATGATTTAGTCTTTAATTTTTATATGTTTTGATATGTTTTAACGGTTGTTTTGATAATTGTATAAAAATTCTCGCGATATTTGTTTTGATATCAGTTCCTTTTGTGCAAATTGTTTATTTCTTATGTCTTCGTTCGTGTCATCGCTTTAAATTAGAGGGTGTAAGGTTTAAGATTAGGGGTTGTTAAGGTTTAGGGTGTATTTTTTAGGGTATAAAATTTAAGGTTTAGGATATAAAAAATAAGAGTTAAGGTTTAAAATATAATTTTTTAAAATTTTTTAATAGAAAATATGCTTGAAGGCATAATAAAGAGACAGATTTTTTATCCGTTTTTTTTTAATTAATTTATGATTTTTGCCTAATTCACGGAGCTCTAAAGCAAGAATCCATCCATGTCCCAACAAAAACTCCACTCACCTTTCTACTCCCTTTTCTTACATGTCCCCTTGACAAGCTGTATTTACTCAGCACTGGCCCACTCTCATTTGCCACGTAGCATATGGGGTGGGTCCCAATTCAGACACCCTTAGTCCACCCACTCCATCATCACTCCACAAGGCTAAAACCCTTTCTACCACCTTTCCCTTTGCTTTTTATTCTCACCACCAAAAAAAAAATGATCATTTCATTACATTATAGTATTATATACATAAAACATTCGAACACTCTCCACTAAGTGTCATATTGATTTCTCCATCATTAGCAAAAATGGCTTCCTTTTGGTTCACCATCCTATTCTATTTCATAGCCTCATCACCTTTGCCATCCTCAGCTTCTTATTCCTCGACGATCTCGGCTTCACCGGTATCCATCTCGGATCCACCATTGTCACCTTTCCGACCACTGTCACCGGATATCACTCCCTTATTGCCATCTCCTGGTGGACTGGTGCCTACAACCGGAACATCCATGCCAACCACAATACCTTCCAACCCGAGCCCACCGAACCCCGATGACTTCATCGCTACCGGCCCTGAATATGCTTTTCCACCGTTCGGATCGTTACCGGTTTCTTCCACATCGACGAGACTCTCAGTTCTAGTAGTTGTACCCTATTGGTTAATGCAGCTTGTTACGGTATTGTAAATTTAATTTGTTGGTTATAAAACTTAGTCTTTTAATTCTCACATCTTTCATTTTTTTGTTTCAACTGTTATGGTGCATGATTATAATTATTGTAGTAAAATTCGAGATAAATACGGTACTGTTTAGTGTTTCGGGTTCGGATATGTTCGAATTAAATAAATTAGAACCAGACATGTGTATGATTGAGAATCATGAATCATATGGTGTTTACAACTGAAGCTTTCAGGGCTTTTAGATCGTTAAGGATTTGGTGTTTAATTGATATTATCGTTAAACAGTATATAGGAGGACATGAGATTAAGTGTGTTTAGGTAATATATCTTTTCCTTAATTTCTTAAACCCAAACCCTAAACCCTCTAATTTAAAATAAAGCCACAAATAAATGGATCGAGAAAAAGTAAACGATTTGCACCCCACACCCACCAAAATCTTGTCCTTTTATTTTATATGAAGAATCCATCACATGTTGGCTGGTCATGCTCTCTATATAATACTGGTGTATAGGTAAACCTGTTTTTGTCTGTTTTGTGACTGTCCTACCTTGTAATCTAATTCCTAAATTGAGTCTCGCTCTCTTTCTTATTCACTTAATTTTTATTTTTATTATTTAGATTTAATAAAAAGTATTGATACTGAATTTAAACGACATCCAATAAAGAGATAAAAATAATAGTCGAAGGTTGAATAAGGATTAGTGCTTCATTCATTGTGGAAAGGAGAACCACAATAGACAATGGTTGAATATAGAATCGGACGGTTCACTTTTGATCGAGAGTTGTCAATAATATAAAAAAGTCGAGCAGAGTCATGTGAGAGAGGAGAGAAGTCGATTATATAAAAAGTTATTCTTTTTGTATTCCGTCTTAAGGTATTTATATCTCTTTGATGTTGTAGATAAAATAATATTTGTTGAGACTTTAAAACAAATTTAACAATATGGCAACATCGGAGAAATCAAAACAAATACTTTTAGAGAATTTGATTGTCCACCTACTAAGTTTTGCAAACATCATTCTAAGTGGCAGCTTTCTTCTCCTTGAGCTTCTCGATCAAATCGGCAACGTCCTGAGCGGCGCTGATACTTTGCACGCTTTCTTCTTCCACGCTCATCCCGAACTCCTCCTCCTCATCCTCCTCCAGGGGCCCATCACTATCTCGACCTGAATCCGGAGAAACCGACGGTGTTGGAGATATGATCCATACACCATTCATACTTGCCGTGTAATCCAAGAAACAAATACATAATGCAGGTGACATGAATTACAGATGTTAGAACATAAAGGTTAACAATGAGATGATTGTTACATCCGAATGAAATGGTGTTAGATATGTCTTGTTACTGTACCAAGCGATCAGCTCCGACTATGGAGAACTTCAAGTCTCCGGTGACGGAAGAATCATCTGAAAGTGCCAGTTGCTTCTTCCCCATGAACATATGAACATCCTCAGTTCCAGTTAAAACTCATCGATTATGAGTGGAGAAGTGCAGGTAAATGCTTCCTATCGCCATAAAAGATGAGATCAAGTACTGTCAATCGACATATATTCAATCGTAATGATGCAGGTTTGATTTTTGAAATGTATGAAATCTACCTTATAGGGAGGGTCAAGGTAAGATCAAATGAAACACTTTCAGGGTTTACATTAATGTTCCAATAATCAGCGTTGGTTCAGACTTCGGTCTGTAAATCCATGGTTAATGTTCCTTTCATCTATGTGATTACATGCTTATGATCATATTATTTGGCACTGAACTAAACTACATAGCCAAATGAGTAAACTCAGAGGATGCAGATCCACAAATGCATACCGCACAGGAAATGCAGAACCGCGATGATCCGCGACACATACTTGATGGTTAAACAGACCGCAAAACAGGGCGTTAGAAAATGCTTGCACTCTTTATGGTATGGAGGCCACTGCCTTAGAAACAAATCGCCCCGATGTGTGTACTCGCTACTTTAGGCGGTTGTCCCCCTAAGGTTAGCACGGTCCTCCAAACAATGTACACCCAAAGTTTAGAGTGGACCGTAGAGGAAATGATCGTCGGAACCGGAGTCGAACAGAATGATGCTCTCAAATTCTCTCTCAAGTAAGACAGATGAACTCTGAATGAGGATTATTAAAAATGAGAGAAAAGCATCTTATTTATAGGTTGAAAGCAGGGGCAAATCTGTTCAAGAATCAAATAAAATCTGATTTAAATTTAAATTTTAAATTTAATATCTGATAATATCTATCCAAAAATAGTAGATTTGCTAACCGAAAATATCCATTTAAATCTCGGATAAAATCTATTCAAAATTAGATTTATTAACAGATAAAATCTAATTAAATCTCAGACAATCTGTTAATATCTATCTAAAAATAGTAGATTTTATAATCGAAAATATCCATTTAAATCTCGGATATTTTGTTATTAAATCTATTCGGTTAAGTATTTAAAATTCAAAGAGAACTTTAAATCAACTGAACTACTCTCATACAACCTATAAAAACAGAGTGTGGAATTCAAGCATTACATATTTCCAACAATCCCCCACTAATGCGAAAGAATCCTCATGATGTCACAAAGTTCGACTATCACTAGACGAGCATTTGCGAGATTAGTTACTTAAGTACATAGTGAACGAATCTTGAACTAGTACGTAGTGATGATGAGTAATCCTCCTCTTAGATAAGTGAAACTAGTCTTGAACTTTCTAAGATCGGGGTGAACTCATAACACATAACTAATTCCTTCATCCACCACAGTCCGCGATGTGAAGATGTGTATATACATAAAGTATATATATTTAGCCATCTTACCCCGGGATTTTAGTAAGTGTACTAGAAAAACGGCCCATCGTTTTTCATAGAAGGTGGCTAACTCTTCTCACTTACATAGGTTATTTCATCAAGTTTGTCTCAACATAAACCACCCAAAATTGGGCTATGAAATAATTAAGAGCTTTGTATAAAGCTCAATCTCACAAGAAAATAAGGTGATTTTCTTTAAGTTCATATTAAATGAACCACCCAAACTCTAGGCTAAGAAATCATTAAGAATAAAAACTCAACCTCTTTGTTCGGTAAATTCAATAATGTTCTTCTCAATAGAATAATCCAACCTCTTTGGATAGAATTTATTAAGAGTTTAAAAATAAACGCATCCTTCCGAGCGGTAAGTTCAATTAGTCCTTCGCAATAGGTCTAAGAACTTATTAAGAGTAGTTATTCAACCAAAATCGATAAATTCATCAAGTCTTTCTCACTAAGACCACCCAAACTTGGGCTACGAATTTATTAAGAGCATTTAAGCTCAACCTAGGCATGTACATGAAACGTCATAGGGATTGGGTAAAGGGACATGTACACTATGAGTCTCTTTCATGGTTTCGTTTAACCACATTGAACTTAGAGAACTAAGTTGGGTATCCACCATGAATCTCTCAACATATGGGCTTAAGACCCATCCCCCTCGACGAATCTAGAATTTGTTTCCTGCTCAATCCTTTGGTAGTAGGATCAGCCAAATTCATCTCCAACTTAACATACTCTAAGGTGAGTACTCCGTTCTTTATTAGGTGTCTCACATATCCGTACCTTACGCGAATGTGTCTCTTCTTACCATTGTAAGCTTGATTTAGAGCTACATATATCGCAAATTATGAATCTCACAATAAAGATATTGGAGGAGTCGATTTTCCCCATAAAAGTATCTTTGCTAAAAGATTCCTTAGCCACTCGATTTCTTGCCTAGTTAAGTTTAGAGCTATAAACTCTGGCTCTATGATGGAGCGTGCAATACAAGTTTGCTTAGCAAACTTCCACAAGATTACAACTCCACCTAAAGTGAGAACATATTCATTCGTAGAGCTTACCTCATCACTATTAGAAACCTAGTTGGCGTCACAACATCCTTTCAAATAATAGGATAACCAACAAATTTGAGTTTCCAATCCATAATATCCTTAAGGTATTTTTGTAAGCGTCTAAGAGTCATTCAATGTTCACCACTTGGATTATGAGTATATCTACTTAATCTACTCATTAGATAGGCAATATCGGTCCGAGTATAGTTCACTAAGAATATTAGGCTTTCAATAATTTTAGCATATTCAACCTAGGAAACACAACTTCCTTTATTTTTAACGAGATGAGTGCTAGAGTCAAAAGGGGTTCGAGTATAAATGATATCTCAACTGTCAAACTCTTTAATATTTTTGAGTGAACCCTATAACTACTAGCCTTGCCTTACTCTGGATTGACCTATCTGGTATGAGTTTCTTCTTAAAAACTCATTTGTTGCTGATAGGTTTAAATCCTTTAGGCAAGTCTACCAATTCCCAAGCATGATTTAGACATTATTGACTCTAGTTTATCATTAACTACTCCTCCAAAACTAGTGTCAATAGATCTCATAGCTTCTTCATAAGTTTTAGGATCCTCATCTAACAAGAAACTTGAGCTATAAGATCTGATAAGTTGTCTAGATCATTTATCTAAAAAATAAAGGAAGTAACAAATTCTGGTCCAAAAGATATTTTTATCTTTGTTTAGGCTCTAACTCAAACTCTAGAGCATCTCATACGATATTGTTGGTAGCATACTCAATAAATACTACATCAACGGTTTAGAGACCGATGGTGGACTTCTTAAAGTCAGGCAAACATACTTTAGCCAGACACTCTCACACTTTCAGGTATTGTAAGTTAGGTGCGTAACCTTTTTACAGTTCGTATGGGGTTGAGTTTAATTTCTTATGAGGTACTCGGTTTAAGATTTACCGATAGAATGACTTTTCCCAATATGTTAAAAGCTAACCCAAAACTTATCAACAATGAAATTATCATCTCTTTTAAAGTTCTGTTTTTCCTCTCGACTATGTCGTTTTGTTGAGGAAATTAAGAGACAGAAGTTTCATGAACTATGTCATTCGTCTCATATACCTCTTTAAGAAATTTAGATCCAAACTCACCACCTCTATCAGACCGAACATTTCATTTTTTTCATAAAAAGAATTTTTATGGAGATTTCTGCACACTCCTAAGATAGACAAAACTTTTCTTCCTTCTTAATTATCTGAAGAAAAGAGCTCAAAGAGATTTAATAGCTACAAACATCTTTTAGTATCATTAATGTCTATCATTTTCTCTTTATTTTAGACAAGGTTCTTACCTTAAAAGACCACTAGAAATATTCATCTACTATGACTAAAAATATATCTTAAAAATTATTAAGATTATTATTCTAACTTCTACACTAAGTATAAAATATTTATTTAGTCATAGTATTTTATAAATTGGAATAATGAACATAGTAATGCACCAGGTAGGTTTAGAAAGAGAGGTGATGCATAAAGCACACTTAAATACCAAATCTTTCAAAAACCAATCTAGACATGCATTATTTAAACTATCTCATTACTTTCCAATTAATCTCTTATGAATATTTCTCTCTCAGTTAGGTCTTTTAAAAGTTATGCTTAATATATATATTCCCGCAAAAAAAAAAATTATTAAGCACATTCAAGATAAGTTTTCTACTCAAAAAGGTCATCTAGCCTTCTTTTACAACCTAGTTTAAAACATACTCACTAAGCTTACAGACTAGGTAAAGGCTTTAATATAAATTCATGTAATATAAATCATGATTTAAATAATCTGACCTTATAAATAGAAAAGCAATTCATGTAGACCTTGTCTATTTTGATCATGCCTGCAGCTTCAATCCTTGTGTCATGATCCCAAATTCATCGTGACTGATATTTCATATATTTTGAATCTACAAAATTCAAATAAAAATTATATATGGTTAGTCACGAAAATAATTTACTAACAGTAATAATAAATAAATAAATAAATAAAATTTACTGATAGTAAAATATCCTTATCTTTAGGATTTTGGTTCTTATCTTCAACTTCACCTCCACCTTCGATTATTGACCCGTCAAGTGCGTCAAGCTTAAACAAACCCAAAACCACCTTGACAATAATATCATTTTTGCAGTAGATCTGTTTCTAAATTGTTGGTTAAACAGACTGCAAAACAGGGCATTAGCACTGACAGGAAAAATTAAAGGAACGGACTGATAGAAAGTTTGACCGTGTCGTGGTATGGAGGCCACTGCCTTAGAAACAAATCGCCCCGATGTGTGTACTCGCTACTTTAGGCGGTTGTCCCCCGAAGGTTAGCACGGTCCTCCAAACAATGTACACCCAAAGTTTGGAGTGGACCGTAGAGGAAATGATCGTCGGAACCGGAGTCGAACAGAATGATACTCTCAAATTCTCTCTCAAGTAAGACAGATGAACTCTGAATGGGGATTATTAAAAATGAGAGAAAAGCATCTTATTTATAGGTTGAAAGCAGGGGCAAATCTGTTCAAGAATCAAATAAAATCTGATTTAAATTTAAATTTTAAATTTAATATCTGATAATATCTATCCAAAAATAGTAGATTTGCTAACCGAAAATATCCATTTAAATCTCGGATAAAATCTATTCAAAATTATATTTATTAACAGATAAAATCTAATTAAATCTCAGATAATCTGTTAATATCTATCTAAAAATAGTAGATTTTATAACCGAAAATATTCATTTAAATCTCGGATATTTTGTTATTAAATCTATTCAGTTAAGTATTTAAAATTCAAAGAGAATTTTAAATCAACTGAACTACTCTCATACAACCTATAAAAACAGAGTGTGAGATTCAAGCATTACATATTTCCAAACAATACTCAGACCGAAAACTAACAGATTTGACAGATCCCACGGAGAAGTACCTGCTCAAACAGAATTTACATAAATCAACTTTAAATCTATACTGAAAGCAGCACAAGAAAATAGTATGATAGAATGGGAACAGAACAAAGGAACTGATTGGATTGCATGTTTGGAACAAAGTGAATACCAGATATGAATATGTCTTGAAACAGATATGCTCAAGTGTTCTGCCATGAGACATATATATTTAGAAGAACAAATTCTGCTAGAGGATGTAACTTTTAAGGATCCTACTGAACACTTTTCTTGAAGTACATGTATTCGAAACATGTACCACCTGACACAGGTTTAGGGTGGAAACAATCCGAACCGAGTTTTAAGCTTCAAAACCCGACCCGATTTATTGAAAATATCTCTAAATAGAAAAATTATACTATTAATCCCGGGTCAAGTTGGGTTGGAATTTTTCACACTAAACCCAACCCGAATCCAAATTTTCTACTAAAAATCCAACCCGATCCGGTCGGATCAAAACCCTTCGAATTCAGGTTTTATGCCCATCCCTACATAAAACTAAGGAGTTTTACATTGTGTAAGTGAATCTTACATGTTTATATATATAACCAACAAAATTATATAGATTGATTCTTGATTTACCTTATCCTGCAGTCTCAAATCTCGTATTTTTCCCTTTCATGGAAGATCAAATTTTTTAGGGACCAAGTTCACTGTTTTTGATGGACAACCTCCTCATGCGGGTGCAAAGATGGCTAAAAGTAGGTCCTCTTGGCTAGCAAATTTGAAACAAGTTTCACCTAGAGTTCCTTCTGGCAACTACCCCATGGCTCACATTTCATATGAATTGAATTCATTAGGTTCGGGGCTATTATTTTGGATAAGCATTTGATAATTTCTTCTTATTCAAGGCAGTGATTGATTCACCACTATTGATTAGCTTGTGCATGAAGTCCTCTGTTCATTCTCATACAAGTCTATGCTATCCAAACTTGAGTGTTAGTGTCGGATATGTCCCATATCCGAATCCATATTCGAATATGGCTCGAAGGAACATAGAGAACTGATAGAGATGCATTTTTTATGATTTCCAGGGGTCCAAGGAGAATGCAGTATAATATGAAGACCATCCCTGCAACTTCAATAGCACCAGGAGGATTAGCCCCATCCAGGCTGAGTTTTCTCTCAAAAATGTGAATCCATCTCCACCATTCCCGATCTTTCAATCGGAATCAGCTAGCATGGGGAATTTTCTATCAGTCCCATTATCCGGCAAAAAGAATGGTGGACTGGTGTTCACAAATAAGGCTCCAAGGTGGCACGAGGAACTCCAGTGTTGGTGCTTGAACTTCCATGGACAAGTTACGATTGCTTCTGTGAAGAGCTTTCAATTGGTGGCTTCTCCGGGAAACAGACCGGCAGGGCCAGAACACAAGAAGACCATCCTCCAGTTTGGGAAAGTGGGGAAGGACTTGTTTACCATGGATTATCGATATCCGATCTCTGCATTCCAAGCCTTTGCCATCTGCCTCAGCAGCTTTGACACTAGTATTGCTTGCGAATAAATGATGCATACGATTATATGAACAGGTTTATATTTATTTTTTGAAAAATAAGTAAAGTCACTTTCCATTAGCCAGCATAAACTTGTCATCTTCCCTACCCAATTACAGTTTAATTCCTGAAAATAAAAAGTGGTGTCTTAAATGTCTGCAATGGCACCAATTAATAACCTTAAAAAATGATTGATCATCCAACTCGTGATGTTGAGTTACCAATGAATAATACATGCATATCATCACTTACTTCAGAAATCCTTCGAATATATTAGAAAAATAGAAAATTAAACATAGTTATTGAAACCCATAAACATATACAATGGGATTGACCTAAGTGGTAAAAGTATTTTGATATACTTAGATAGGTCTCGAGTTCGAGACTTTGTCTACAATAGAATATTATTGTATATGAAGATAATGGATACACGTAAATATATGTTCTCTGACCTCTTTCTAGCTAAGCTGTCTGCAAGTGGATGTTCGGATCTGAACTTCTTCGTACAGATTCAGTGGCTTCTACCTCTTCCGAGGGCAAATCGTCTGGATGCAGTTCAGCTTGATTGAGGCTTCTCACAAATTCGGTGAATGAAGGAAAATGTTCCGGTGAGAAGAAATGAGCTCCCATTCTCTGATAAGTGAATAGGTTGATTGGATTCTCACCCAACATATTTTTCTTGATCTGCTCTAAACCACCAGAGGCCAGGTTCTGGCCGGCAATCTCAACCCCGTGCCTGTTGCATGTTGTTCGGATTTGTGCAAGTAATGATTCAGGGCTCGAGAGAGAATCATGTGGCTGGCGCTCGTCCGACAGGTCCATTCCAGGCAAGCTGATTTTGCATGAATTCCTTGCAAACATCTCTACAACTGCTTCATAGCCATTTCTCGAGGCAGTGTTATAGAAGCCGGCTGTCAGTTCAGAAGGGTGTGCCCGGGTTTTGTACCAAGTGTGCATCAGTGGGACTTTACCATAAACATCGACTTCGGAATCACCAAAAACTGAAGAGGCAAGAGAGAGGAGACGATTTCCATGAGATACGAGCTCACTCGAGTACCAGGAAAGGAAGAAGTCACCATAAGGACTTTCCCAAGATCCATTGTGGTCGTTGAAGTTATTTGAGTTCGGTGACTGATCGTAAGTAGGGGCATCATGCGGACCACCTAATCCCCATAATGGATTTCCATTTGCTTCAGCATGGTGCTTAAGAAGGTTAAGCATGTTTGTATCATAACATTGGAACTCCCCGACACCAGTAATAGCGCCACTCGTGGCAGGCTTGTGGTGAGATGGATACCGCAGCTCACCGTCTGGCCCGAGACCCATCGTGATTCCCTGGAAAACCACAAATCAGAAGCCATCAACATCAGCATACCAAAACAGTATCTATGGCTATTTTAACCGAGTTATTCAACAGACGAAACTCTTACCGTGATTGTCGAACCAATGAATGGTGAGAATGCAGACTTAAAGCTCTCACAGAAGTCCTGGTAGACTTGAGTTGGAGTCTTTCCATCAAGAACTGCAAGTTCATCAACAGCCAGTGATAGACATTCTCGATAACGCTGTCCTAACCGATCTGTAAAGAAGATACTCGGCTGGGATTCCCCAATCTTCATCACCCACTTCGGAAGTGCAATTTTCGGTTGACCAGACGCATGGAAGCAGAGTGATACATGAAGCTCCATACCTGCTTTCTGAACCATCTCTGCAACAGCAAGATAGCCAGACCAGTCATACTTTCCCATCTCATTCTCGACAACTCCCCACCAGACAGGCAATTCAACACCGTCCACGCCCAAAAGCTTCAAAGCTTTCAGCCCGGCCGTGACCGCCCGAGCATGGTTCACTGTATTGCCATCCGAGACCACATCTAGAGGCAGACCAACAAATAGTTTCAACCTATCAAGCTGAAAAATGAAACCCAAAAATTATTCAATCAGCATAAACAAATACTGCTGGTTAATCAGTTCAACCTACACTTCCATACATTCAAGAGTTGAGTGCTTAATAAACTAACATAATTATCTCTTTTTGAACAAATCAACATGAATCAAACAACTTTATCAAACTAAAACAAGAAAATCGAACTAATTTTTCTCTTTTTTAACAATAAAACTTCCATAAATTTCTCAAATTTGAAGGAGAAAAAACAAGAAACTTACAGATCTGGAGTTTGCAGAAGATTTGGCTTCAACAATGGGTTCAGAGTGAACAGCTTTCACCGTAAATCTTAGCCCAGCTTTTCGCAACCTCGAAATTTGATTATCAAAAGAAACACTGTTTGGTTTCCGAGAAAATGCTTTATTCCCATCACTAATTTTCCCGAAACAAGACCTTAAATCCCTGCACCCTAATTCTGTTTTACAAACTTTTACCTGAGAAGAACTCATTACCGAAACCTCCATTTCCAGAGAAAATTCAAACTAAAAATACCCTCGAAATCTTCAACAGAGATGAAAAACAAAACAAAAAATACCCAAAACTTAAAATCAAAGCTTTAATGAAGGTAGATAAACACTGAGAAAATTTTGAACAAAAGCAAGGAACTTGATAGCTTTGGTTTGAAAATTTTTATGCCTTATTTGGAACTGGATCCCCCTTTATATAAAAAAAAACGCTGCTTGCTGAAAACAACAACAATGGTGGAAATCTGCCTGACACTGTGCCCACGTCTCAGCCGCATAATCCTTTCTTTTTTATTTTTTATTCTGTTTCGGTCTTGAAATGTATTATTAAATGAATACATAATTGGCTAATTGCAGAAGAGTGTCCCAAACTATGACCATTGTTTTAAATTTGTTTCTAAATTTTAAAATATTTTATATTTGTCCTTAAATTATGATAATTGTTGAGATTTTTATTTTCATATAACTCAATAAAAATTATTTTTGGGGGAATTTAAATAAATTTAAAAAATACGTTTAAAATTATTTTAAAAAAATATTTATTTTTTATCAATGGTTAAGACGGTTGAATCATTCTAAAATCAATCATATTAAATTGATTTTTATAATTAAAAATATTTTATATCGATTCTTAAATTATCAATATCATTTTATTTTGATTTTTTGTTAACATGTTACAAATTAAGAGTAAATTATATTAGTAATCTTTAAGCTTTTAGAGAAATTTCATTTCAGTCACAAAGTTTTAAAATTTATATTAAGTCACTAAACTATTAATTTTCTTTCATTATGGTCCCTCTCAATAGAAAATGCTAAGGTGACAAATTAAAGTAAAAAAAAATTAACGAGTTTGACCCAAAGTAAATAAAGAGAGAAAAAAAGGAGTAGTTCAATTATTTTTTTACCCAAAAAAAATATCAAATAAATGTAAGAAATAATGAGGAAAGAAGATGATTGTTTAATAAAAAAATAAAACTTTTTGATTCTTCATTATTAATTATTGGGTCAATTTAAAATCAAATAATATTTATCTTTTAATCAAAATAGAATTTTTTTATTGTTTGGATTGATCGACGACTGTTTTATTTATTAAAAATTTGATTTTTACGATTGGTTTAAAATTATATTTTTTACGAGAAATCGTATTAAGAACTATTTTTATTACGTTATTCATGATTTCAACCAATCAGATTCTTCTATTTTATATTTTTTAAGATAAATCAGCACTTCTTTTTTACATGTAATTAGTGAGTGGATAATTATTATACAATTATTTAAAGATAAACGAACCTG
The DNA here is from genome assembly GCA_035048815.1 of Abelmoschus esculentus. Classification (NCBI taxonomy): domain Eukaryota; kingdom Viridiplantae; phylum Streptophyta; class Magnoliopsida; order Malvales; family Malvaceae; genus Abelmoschus; species Abelmoschus esculentus. Next base: position 16,738,415 of record JAUCBN010000024.1, read on the forward strand.
ATTACATAAATCACAAAATAACATGATAAACAAGATTCACGATATAATCTTTCAACGAAAATTTATTTATTTTCTTATTAATAAATCAATGATTTAGACCTCAAACTGGTTTTCCTATACAAATAGATAGTCGCAATTATTTATCGTCAATAATAATATTTTATATATACCTTTTCAAGTTATTTAATTAAATCTTTTTTAATGTTTTATATTTTATACTTTTTGCATAAGATTTTTATATTTCCTTTACTTTTTGTAATAACAAATATCAATTAACTAATTTTAAATTAAAATACTCTTTATTTATCATGTTAATAATTAATTTAGGATAAGGATAAAGGGTAAAGAAGTCAAGTATGGGGATACACATCGGAAAGGAAATCTCATGTGTTTCCTAGGATGATTGTTATGGCTCACGAATAAATTTAAAATCTGTAAAAATAATTTAAAAATTTATAATTTTTATAATATTTTTATGTTTGTGTTTTTTTATAATTTTTAAAAGTTATTTTTTTTGTAAATTAGTATTTTTTATAATTTTTCAAATAAGTTTTTAAATTTTGTCAAAAATATAAAAGATAAACCTAATATATTATAAGTAGTTTATGAGTTGAGCAGTTCGTGGGTTGCTCGAACTTGACTTGATTAGAATTCGGTAAATACTTAATTCAGATTGATTCGACTCGAACTCGATTCGAGATCTTAACGACTTAAATCAAATAAAGTCTAACTCGATTCGATAAGTTAGACTTTATTCGATAAGTTTGCGAGCAACTCGTTAGTATTTTAAAATATTTTTTAATAACTAAATACTAATAAAAATATTATTAGATTATCCACTTAAACAATAAAATATTAAATATTTAATTTTTAAAAAGCAAATATTTTTTAATTTCTCACATAAAAATAATATATTTTATGTTTTAAATTTTAAAAATATTATATGTATATATATAATTATATATTTTTATTTTTTTTATAAATTCTTAATTTACTTTAATTTTTTTAAATTTTATATCATTATTTTTATTGCGTTTGTCCAGATTCATTGATTATTTTTTCAGGTAGGGAAAATGTAAATATTGTACTTTGAGGTGTAGAGATATTTTCATCACGTCATCTATGAGACCAACCAATAAAAAATATCTATTTAATTTTTTTTTTAACTTATTATTTTTATCAAATAAATTTTCACTAATATTTATTATAAATTAATTTAAATTAGTTTTTACAAAATACAAATTCATTTAATAAAAATAATTAAATAAAAATAATTAAATAAATATTTTTATTAACTAATCTATAGATAACGCGATAAAAATAATTTATAATATAATTTTTCGTGGAAATGGCAGAATGTTTGGAGCCCTTTTGCGGTTGAATCAACTCGGACGATCTGGTTTACTTATTCCCCAAATGGAATGATCGAGTCTTTGGATTGGGATGCCACGTGGCGGATAAGATATGGTTGGTGAGGGTAGGTGCTGACTCAGTGCCAGGCAATATTGTGTCCTGCCATGCCTACCAGAACCAATCATTCAACACGCGGAGAGATGAAGGGTTTGAAATGTTTGTTACTTTTGAAGATTCAGTATTTATTTTGTATAATTTAAATGAGTCTATAAAAAATGTTTTTAGTTATATTTTTAGTTAATTTAATTAGATTAAAATGTCAGTAATTTATATATTTTTTAAAAAGTTCATCTACAAATTAATCAAATAAAAATGATCTCATATAAAAAAAACTTTTTTGTCAAATAAGAGGTAATTGTATTTTTATAGAGATGACAATAGATCGGATTAAGCGGATTTTTAACTGTCTCGATTCTAATTAAAAAATTAAAATATCTATCTTGATCTCGACCCGATCTGATTTAGAAAATATATAAATGGATTAGGTTGGGTCGAAGAATTTTGTCCTAAACCTGAATTCAGCCCGACTTTATTTTTATAATAACCCGATCCGACTCGAACTTGAACTATATTTTTTAAATTAAAAAACTTACTTCTATCGGGTTAGATTGTAATCCGACGGAACAAATCAAATTATCATCCACATATTTTTTAATATAGATACTAAAATTCAAACTTATAAAGAATAAGATAATATAAACATCATTGATGACTCCACTTATTAATGAATTAAAAAGGGGGGGGGGGGGGAGGAGGAGTGGATAATAAAGTTTGGATACCGAAGACAGCTTCTGCTTAGGTTGTTTTGTTGTCCCTTTCGTTGCTACATGGAATTGGCCAACAGAAACACATCACAAGTTGTTGAGTTCATGTGAACGTGGATGTTGGATGTCTCCATGTCTTCCATTGCACTTATTTTAGTTGATGGGTTGGGGTGGTGCTCGTAATTGCGGATCCAAAAATTTATTTAAGGGTGGACACATATAAAATTTTAAAATCTCAGGGTGAACATAAAACTTAAATATTATAAAAATTCAAAGATTAATTCATAAAAAATAAAAAAATTAAAAACAAATATATGAACTTTAAAAAATTCATGATGGGTACAACTCACTCTCTTATTAACATAGATCCGCCAGTGGGTGGTGGTAGGTTTTTTCATGAGTATCCAATCCGCCACATGTTTCTTTTTGTCTTTCCCTTACAAAACCTCAAGTCTGACTGGACCAGGACCACTTTTTAGTCTGGGTTTGCTACACAAATGCTCCTTGCCATTCTGCTGCCATGCATTCTCTTCCATATTTGTGTACAGAAAAATAGTATGACATATATATACATACAATTATTTGGTGTTAATGTGTACAAAAGTTGAATTGACAAAACCTATACATACACTCTTGTGGGTGGATTCGATATAGCCATGTTTGCACGGTCGATATAAATTGGGTTTAGGGTTAAAATTAGAGTTTAAGATTTAAGCTTTATGATTTAAGATTTAAAATATAAGGTTAAAGAATTAGGGGTGTGTAAAATAAATCGTAACCATTAATCAGTATAACCGTTCATTTTGTAAGTTAATTAACATGACCATTAAAAGTTAAATGGTTTTTGGTTACTGTTAAAAAAGATGGTTAATTGTTAATCTATATATGTTTTTCTCTAATTATATATGAAGGTTTTGTTTAAAATATCTTTATTTAAGCATTTTTTTAAAATTTTAATACAATATTATTAGAAGATATATTTATAAAAAAATAATAAATATTTGAAAAAAATTATAATAGATCGATAATTGCTATAACGATTAATCAATTATTTAAATTAAATGATACATTTAGTTTATCATGATGAATCATAATCATAATAGAATTTAATTTTTTAGTATCGAGAAGATAATTTTATCCTCAAACATCACTAAAAAAATGTAGAGTCAGGAAAAAACACATAAGTTAGGCTTTGAGTGCACATTCTACACCCTCATTTTCATATCTAAATTCTATATTCTATACCCTAAAGAATACATCTTATCCCTAATTTTTTAAACTCTAACTATAACCCCTAACCTTAAACCTTAAATTTTAAACCTTAAATTCATTATTTAAAACTGAACCACCAATAAAAACATAATAAAATGGGCAACCTATTTTCACTCAACTAACACATTAAATAAGTGGCGGATGAACCCACTCTAAATTTTTTGTAAGTTTATGTATTTCTCTTTAATATTTTAAAATTTTATAAGTTAATCTTAATATTTTTAATATTTATGAGTTATATCTACCATAAAATTTTATTTATATTCACTCTTCAAATATTTTTCTGAATCCACCAGTACGCTAAACGCCTCCGATCAATCATCACACAACCAAATGGCTATCTAAATCTTAGAGACCAAAGAAACACCCAGCATACAAATCCACTAAACCTTCCTAGTACAAGTAGCAGCATCTCAAATAGACAACAGGATGAATCCCACCTGCCATTTCTAAATAAAAACTGAAAAATCCTACCACTAAGGGTCAACGATGTGGTTTGAAATCAATCTTGTGTTTTATCTGATCTGGACAAGTTTCCATAGGATGAACTTTATCAACCGGATGCCAAATGCCATCGGAATTTCCATTAAATTTGCCTACAGCCTGCCTGAAGTTTACGGCAAGCGCATTAAAATATCAAAACTGGATAGAATACGGGGACGCAACGTTCTCTGCTGCAAAATTTCAGAGTACTTGTCAAACGACCGGCGCCATTGTTGTGCTATAAATGTGGAGCTTCACCGCCACAGAAACAATTAACTCGATCGTGGAATAAAGAAACCCTATATGGCATTCAAGCTTAAGATATCTGTTTCATTCGTCTGCCTGATTGTTTTGGCGCTAGCAACTGGTTCAAATGGCGGCGGAATTTTCATCTATTGGGGTCAAAACGGTAATGAAGGCACCCTAGCGGAGACTTGTGCGACGGGGAAGTACGAATACGTGAATATAGCCTTCTTGGCAACATTTGGTAATGGCCAAACTCCCATGATAAACCTCGCTGGTCATTGTGATCCCTACAGCAATGGCTGCACTGGGTTAAGCTCCGACATTAAATCGTGTCAAGCCAAAGGTGTTAAAGTCATTCTTTCATTGGGTGGAGGTGCCGGTAGTTACTCTCTGGCTTCATCAGATGACGCTAGACAAGTCGCGACGTATCTTTGGAACAATTTCTTGGGGGGAACATCGTCGTCTCGACCGCTCGGGCCAGCCGTTCTCGATGGAATCGACTTCGATATTGAAGGAGGAACGGGCGAATACTGGGACGATCTTGCAAAGTACCTTTCGGGATATAGCAAGAAAGGGAAGAAAATGTACTTAACGGCAGCCCCTCAATGCCCGTTCCCAGATGCTTGGGTCGGAAATGCACTTAAAACAGGTGTATTTGATTATGTTTGGGTCCAATTCTACAACAACCCTCCTTGCCAATACTCATCTGTCGATATTGCCAACCTCGAAGATGCATGGAAACAATGGACTTCTGATATCCAGGCAACCAAGATATTCCTTGGCCTACCGGCATCTCCGGATGCGGCGGGCAGCGGTTTCATCCCAGTAAACGATCTGACATCCAAGGTTCTCCGGCCATAAAGAATTCCTCCAAATATGGTGGCGTTATGCTTTGGTCCAAGTATTATGATGACCAAAGTGGCTATAGCTAGGGGTGTGCAAAAAAACCGGTAAACCGAAATGATTCTAAAACCCGAAAAAATCGAACCGAAAAAATGGTTAACCGAACCGAAAAAATTGATTTAGGGTCAGGTTTATATTTTTTTAATAAAATCCGGTTCGGTTACGGTTTACGATTTTAGAAAAAATCGGTTAACCGAACCGACCGGTCATATAATATATATTATTATATTATATATTATTTTAATATTTTATATTAAAAATTATATTTTAATTTATTTTATAATTTTAAAAAAAGTAAAATTATAATTTCATTTTATAAAATTTAAATGTTTAACTTGTTAATATTGAAAATATATACTAATATCATGTGTTATTTTATAAAATTATTTATTTTTTCTAATTTGTAATTAAAATTTATATCGTTAATAAATAAAATAAAAAACCGTTACCCGAACCGGTCCGAACCGAAGTTTTCGGTTAACCGGTTAAATGGTTACGGTTTAGGATCGAAAATTAGATGACCCAAATTTACTAATTAACCGAAATAATTTACTAACGGTTAACCGAACCCGGTTTTGCACACCCCTAGCTATAGCTCTTCCATCAAGAGCCATGTTTGATGTCTATAGAGCAAATATTTGTATCTATGATTTATACCCATCTCTACTGATATTTTAAACTACTTTCCTCTATATTTTATAAGTTAATTAATCTTTAATTAACCAAACCGTTAAAAAAATATTAAAAGTTAACAGGTACCTAGATATGTATTTTTTATTCTAACTATTACGAAAATTGTGTTTAAAATCTCTATATTTAAATATTTTTTAAAATAATACTATTATTTTTTCGGAAAAATAAATACATTATTATAAAAATAAATGTTTCTTAACGGTTAATAATTAACTATTTAAAAAACTAATGGTTAACCATTTCTTTAATAGTTTAGTTAAAGTTAATAGCTGGTATAATAAACTAATCATTTAAGTTAAACGGTATGATTAACCTACATGAACATCTTTAATTAAAGTTTTGAATTAATTTTTTAGTATCGCGAAAATAATATTATCCTTAACAACACTACTTCATGAAAAATAGAGTCAGAAAAACATAAGTTTTGAGTGTAAATCATATAGCTCTTCGAGGTTTGGGCGTAAATACCGAAAACATTACTATTGTTATAATAATCAAACTTTTATCGGTAAGTTTTGGGCGTAAATCGTCTAGTTCTTAATCATGCTTTCATTGGTATCTCTACTTTAAATTAGTGGATTTAGAGTTTAGGGTTAAAGTAAAGAACGTCGAGTGGATCAAAGCCGGGAACAATTGAATGTGAAGAACACGGAGAATAACCAAAAGTTTCATCCTGGTGTGGAGGTAGAAATTTCTCGTTTTTACTCATAATATTCAGAGATAAAGTTAAAATTTGAGATTAAGAGAACAAAATATAAATGTTTAAAACGGAAAAATTGACCTCTGTAAACTAAAAGGCTACGATTAGAACCATACTGTGCTTCCAGATTGGAAAAGAAATTCACAAAGAAAATACATGGTAAAAAGAATTTTAGATAACCTCTAAATCTAATATTTAACTTTTTATTCAGTTTTGCATATATTTTTTTTTGTGTAAATAATTTTAATATTATTTGATTTTCGTGTAATTTTCATTCTTGATAAATAAAAATTATCAATCAACAATTAAAGCTTATATGTCACTCTAACATGATATAAGAAAGTGATGTAATAATACCATGTGTAAAATAAGAGTAATACGACAAAAATAATTTTAAAACAATTTTTAAAGATACGTATTATCATCCGATAGGTCCGGTTCGCCACGTTAGTTATGGTCTTTAATCAATGAAAATTATCCTTTCACCATTAATCATCCATGTCGTTAATATAATTTTCAGAAATTATAATTTTTAAATGATATGGAAAGAATGAGTAAAGATTCAAACAAAACATTTATTAGAATGACCCAAATCCAATCAACCCGACTTTTTTTTTATTAAACTATAAAGGTTATAATAGTATTTGTTCTAAAGTAAACTCTTAACTATTAAACATTGATCACTTAATCACTATACTAGCAGTACTGGTGCTCGAACTCATAACCTTCAGAAACAATAATTGGTCCATTAACCAATGAAGTTAAATGGTTCGTGCCCAATCAACCCCACTTAGGTTCCGTTTAACGTTGCTTCTTCAAATTAGTTTTTGATTTTGAAAATTAATTTAAACCTATATGCAATATTAAATAATTAGTATTTTGAAAATAAAATTTCGTTTAAAAAACATTTTTTAACCCAAACTTAGAATTTACGGCTTTTGTTTTTATTGTTAAAAAAGTGTTTTTGACTCAAATTGAATAAAAAAAACTGAATAACTCAATTAGATTAGGCGAAAATATTTGATTCGTCTTGACTTGATTCGCTCAAAATTTCATAAATTTGACTCAAAAAATTCAAATAAGTAAAAACTCGAATAGCTTAAAATTTTTACTAATTAGAGGATTTATTTTTAAGTTTGAGACGCGTTCTTTAAATTTTTATTATATATACACCGATATATAAAAATATAAAGAAATATTACTATATATGAAAAATATTAAGAAATATACATATATATCTTATATGATTAGTGAAAGCCGTTTAAATTACAATCAAATCGTATTCTAACATAATAAATAATTATAATTAAATTTTTATTATAAGAACTCAAAAACTCGAATTGAAATTTTTATGAATAAAAGTTTGAATAAAAATTTTGATTAAAAATTTGATTCATCAACTTGAATAACTCAATTTTTTGACTTGATTCGATGAAACACTCACCCCTACTTTTAAGAGTTAAAATACGCTCACCCCTACCTTTACTATTGTATTTTTTATAACTTATTATTTTTATGAAGATATAATTAATAAAATATTTTTAGTTTTAAAATTATATAAATAAAATATTTTAAATTTATTATATTTTCATAAATATGTAAAATTGAGAAAAAATATGTATTTAATAAAAAATATATATTTTTTATATTTTATGATAATTTAAATTGATATATTTAATTTATATATTATGACATTAAAGAATGATTTATATATATCTTATAATATCACGTCTAAAATAATTATTTATCTTCATAAAAATACTTTTTAATAACTCCAGAATCACTTCTGGAAAAAAAAAATTACGCAAACAAACTCTACGTCTTAGTTTTAAAGGGTGTTAGGTGTTTCAAAGTGTAAAGGGTCCTGAAAATTGAAACATTAAACACCAGATGAAGGCATTCACCTTTCGTAGGTAAGACGCTTGTATTAAAATGTTATAAATATTATTTTTTATTAAATTAAATACAAAATAAAAAAAATAAAAATATACTTTATCCGATAAAAATAACTAATAACGATTGTAATTTTTTCTAAAACTTGCACAAGAATTTTTGAAATAATAGTACAATAACAGTAAAATAACGAAAATAATAGTTTGTTGTTGTTGTTATCGACCGTTATCCGTTAAATAATGGTCGTTATCGATCGTTAACGGTATAAATTTAAATTTCAATGTTATTCTTATTAATAACGATTTCAGATAGCGGCGTTATAGTTAAATAACGATCCTTATAATGGTAATGGACCGATTTTGAATCCCTGGTTTGAAGTTTTACAATTTGATCAACTTACTATTTTCTTTTTCTTTTACTTTACGCAATGGATTTGTTAGGATTGTTTGGTTTCAGAGACAATGAAAATGAAAGAGGGTTAAGGGTTAGAATTTATTTAAAAAAATAGAGTTTTTTTAGAAAGATGATAAAAATATAAAATTTAAAATTTTAAAGGTTAAATTAAAGATAAAATAAAAAGTAAAATAATAATTTAGGGACTATTTAAGTAATTTATTATTTTTTAATATGCTAGATCAACTTTTCATTAAAATTTAATAAAAAAAACGTCATAGTGACCAAAAGTTTACAGATCGAAAAAGTAAATGGATCGTTTTTAAAAATCGATAATTAAATTTGTACGAAGAAAAAATGACTATTTCATTAGTTAACCCTTTATTATATTAATTCACATTAAAATTAATATTAAATTATTCTTCTTAATCCAAACTAAGTTACTTTAATTTTTTTTAAAATTAATCATTTAAATCAAATAAAATCAAATCAAAGAACTTTGTCAATAAAATTGTCATTCAAATAATTTATTTTTTACGTGATGTCATTTATAGGAAAAATAAAAATAAAAAATTATTTAATGGTTTGTTTTATTATAATTAAACACTTAAGAAATTGTAATAAATCACATAATTTTATTCTATTCTATATTGCATTAACACGGGTATTGGAATGAATACGAAAACAAATATAAAGATAAAAAAACAATTATTTTTAAAATTACAGGGTATGAATACGATAAGCGTATATCGTATAAATAAATTTTAAAATTTTAAATTAATACAAAATACTATACAAAGTTTATATTTCATATAAAATTAAAAAAATAAAATCCTTAAATAAATCATAATATTGTAGTATTAATTCTTAAGACTCAAACAAATAATTTTAACAATAAAAAATGTTATTAACATCATTTAAAATAAATAAATCATAAACAAATTAAGAATATATATAAATATATAATTATAAAAAAATAAAATTTTATAAAATATAAAAGTAAAAAAATCTCAATTAAACAATTATACAACAAAAATTAAAAAAAAATCTTTTTAAGGCCCACAAAAATTAGGAAATCCACCAAACCCGTCTTTTTCGCTGCAGAAAATCCAACTTTTTTGTTCATCTCCTTAGCGAAAAACTGGTCTTCTTTTGGGACGTATGTGAAGCACCAAAGGTACAACGTTTAGCGTAGTCGAAAAATGTACTTTTCAACGCTTAATCGGGTTATACATTCGGTTAATTTAATCGGTGATTGAATCAAATTAATTAAAATTGAATTAATCAAAAATTTTAATATTTTAACCGTTAATCGAACTGGATTACCTTTAATTAAATTAATCGAAATTTATTATAAATTTTAGTTAAATTACATAATAGGTCACTAAATTATGATAAAATATTTTTTTAATCACTAAACTTTTATTGTATATTAATTTAATACAAAATTTAGTGACTATTTTATAATATAAAAAATTAATGAATATTTTATAATTTATTAAAAATTAAATGACTAAAAGGAAATAAAATAATATATATAATATTTAATATATAATAATTTAGGTTAATTCAGTTAATTAACCGATTTTGAACCAAATTAACCGATAACCGAATAATAAAAAAATTAATCGATCTATCAAAAATTAACCGATCGAATTAATCAAAATAATTTTAGTTCAGTCGGTTCATTCGGTTAAAATCAAATAATACAAATCCTACGCTTAACAACATTTATTGTTCGTCACTTTATCTTTACCAATCAAAACATTTTTTAAACCGTCTCTTATCGTCTGATACCTAAAATAAACTTAAATATTTTTTAAATAAAATCTATTAACCATAAATTTAATCTTAATCACTAAACTAAATCATAATCTCCAAATGAACATAAACCTTATAACCCTAATAAAGTTTTGAATGCTCTTTTGATCTTCCAGCTTTCCCTAACATTAAAAATAGGATTAGGTATGAGGTATTAGGTCCAATCCATACTAAATAGGGATATCAGAGGTTATATTTTTCTGGACATTATTTTTTTCTGCCAAATCCGTCGAACATTTTAGAAAATTCAGAAAAATAGGATTAGGTCCAATTCATGATAAATAGAGATGTAGGTGTTTTATCTTCTCCGATCAAGTTCTAATCTAATTTGGTCCGATTGAGTCGAATTTTTTAATAAAAAAAATCAAGTTTGACTCAGATAGGGTCGGGTGATTTTTTAAAATGACATTAAGTCGGGTCAGGTCGGGTTTAGGTTTAGGGTGTAAAATATCCGACCCAATCTGACCCAAGAATAATTTTTTTATAATTTTTAGGGATATTTATAATAATGGTCCTCTATCTATATATTTTTATAATTAAATCCTTAAAATTTATTTTTTATTTATAATTTAGTCCTTAAAATTATATTTTTTATAATTAGGTCCCTTATTTTTTTTTACAATTTAGTCCCTAAATTTATTTTTTATATGTTGAATCGGAGTCAAGTTTAAAGTATTTATTTTCGAGTTGGATCGAGTAAAGTTTTTTTTAAAAAAATATTCGAATTAGATTAGAATTGAGTTTAAAATATTTGTGTTCGGGTCGGGTTCGTGTAAACTAAAAATCCAACCCGACCCGACTCATGCCCATCTCTAAGGATATCGGAGGTTATATATATATTCTTATTTTTAATTATTAAGCATTTAATTTTATTCTAAAATTATAAATCAAAATCGAAATAAAATTTAAAGTTTTAGAAATAAAAATCCAAAATTTGTTTTATTATTTTTAAATTCAGGATTAAAATTTTATTTTATTTTTTAAAAAATTATAAATTATCAAATATGAGTCGGATCTCTAGATACTCAATTAAAGAAAATTTTAAATTAAAACCAAAAACATAGAACTAACCTCAAATTGATGGGAACTGATACACCCGAGATCTCAACTTTATCAATCCTTATAAAAAAATTCCATGATGAAAGAAATATTCAAAATTATAATTAAAATTTGTTTTTCAATCGATAACTAAAATTAAATTAATAAATTATTAAAATGAATTGAATAATTAAAGAAGAAAAAATAGAAGAAATAGCTTAAATTAATGAATAAAATTATGTGAATCTTTTATCAAGTAAATTTTTATTAATATTTATCATAAATTAAGAAAATAATTTTTATTAAATAAAGATTTACATTCACTTAATAATAAAATAAAAAAATTAATTAAGTAAATATATTTAATTAGTTAATATAATATAATATAAATAACTTATTATATAATTTATTGAGAGAACGGTGACTAATAAGTAACAGAACATAGCCAATCAGAGAGTGACAACCTATCCAACATACCACGTGTATTAAGATAATTGGTCCTAACGAAGAAGAAAAATTCTTTTTTTCCTGAATATTTTCACTTTTTAGTAAAACTTCTTTTTTTAAAAATTCGATCAAATTATCAAAATTTGGCAGAAAAAGAGAGCAGCATAACTCGTTTTAATTTCTTTTTTATTTTGTTTTTAGAGTAAATGGGAACCATTTCCTGCGTCAGTAATTTGGCGAATCTCTCGAGAAAGTCAATCTCTTGGTCATCACCATCATCATCGGTCTCATCGCTATCCATTTTCAAGCACCCTATTCCAATCTCAAGAAGATTCAACTGCTCTTCTTCAATGGCTGCTGCTTCATCCTTAACGGGTATCTCTTCGAGTTTTTTGGCTGTACTTTTTGTATCTTTCGAATATTGATTTGGTTTCTTTTAGAAAATTGGGGTTTTCTTTTTTTCTTTTTATTTGACATGAAGTAGGGAAAGCAATGGTGGGGGAGAATGATTTGCTAATTGTAGGACCTGGTGTTCTTGGTCGTTTGGTGGCTGAAAAATGGAGGGAGGTAAGCCAATTGTTTGGTTCTTAATTTTAATTTACTCAAAGTTATATTTTTGTCCCCTTTACTTGAGAAAGTACAGTTTCCATTTCATTTTATGTATTGAGAAAATAACATCATTCAATGTAGTTTCAAGGGTTGAAATTCAAAGTGCTTTCTTGGATTTTCATAAGAATTAGGTGATTTGAAAGATTTAACCTCTTAGTTTTAGATGTTGCTCAGAAGGAAGACAATTAACATATATATTATATCACAAATTTGTGGAAGCAGGACCATCCAGGATGTCAAATTTATGGACAGACCGCGACGACGGATCATCATGATGAATTACTCTCATTGGGGATTAACCCACTTTTGAAAGAGACTAAAACCGATCAAAAGTTCCCCTATGTGATTTTCTGTGCCCCCCCTTCAAGAACCCCAGATTACCCTGGTGATGTTAGGTAGTTCTGAGAAAATTTTCATGACATCTGATCTCTGTTGTTTATATTTGTGATTAGTCACTCACCACTAGTCTCTAGCCATATCGGTGTTGTATGGTACTAACCATATACGAATGAGCTATTTTGATCTGGAATTGATTTTGACCTGGAATTTTAGATTTCTTGGCAGTGGCAAATTGTTGATTGGCTATTTTGTCTCTTTGAATTGATTTTGCCTCGACTTCATCAGATTGGCTGCTTTGAGCTGGAATGGTGAAGGTTCATTTGTATTCACATCAAGCTCTGCACCGTATGATTGCAATGATAATGGACCATGCGATGAGGTATTTAGAACTAACTTAACACATTGTTCTGCTGGTAACACTTTCTTCATGTTGACTTGTTTCTCGACATCGGGATGTATTTATATCAGTTATCGCTGTATGTTTTCTCAATTGCATGGTCACTGAGATCTAATATTCTTGACAGGACTGTGCCAATTGGGAGAAGCCCTAGGACAGATAACCTTCTCAAGGCTGAAAAAGTGGTGCTGGACTTTGATGGTTGTGTTGTTAGGTTGGCTGGACTATATATATCCTTTTTCTCATAGTTTATTATCGGATAAATATGTTTATGTGTTTCATGGACTTGTGGGTGTTACCAATATTACATTCATGATCACCGTAACCTTTCACACAAAATAGATAGAGGTGCCCATTACTATTGGTTGCATAAGGGAACTGTTGATGCTCGTCCCGATCACATCTTGAATCTTATACACTATGAGGTGAAAATTTACTCTTTAATATTGGTTACGAAATGCTAGTTTTTCAACTTCACCATTAGGCTAGCTTGAAGCATTGGAAGTAGAAACTCGTTTTTTTTTATGGTTTTTGCAATTTTTCAATTCATTGTTTTTTTTTCCCAATGGAAACTATTTCTCTTTCGAGATTTGCAGAATTATTTTAGGCACCTTGAATGGTGTTAATGTCGATTCATATACTTGGTTGTCACAGGATGCAGCTTCCCTTTCGGTCACTATTCTGAAGAAGAAACTTCGGGGTCGGATTTTCTTGGGTTGTGACAATCATCCTGTGTCCAGGTTGTCTTCTTGTATGTTAGGACAGTTGACAACTTGTGTCAATATATTTCTTGCAATGCTATTTATCGTCAAAAATGTTTATTTTGTCGACTTCTTGAATTCTTAACACTTACTTTCACTGCAGGCAAGAAGTAATGGATTTGGTCGATAAAAGCGGGAAATTTGACAAAAAGTTTGAAGGCTTTACAGGTGGTTTCTCTGTTTACACTTTTGAAACAAAAGTACCCCATTCATTACGGATGAACCTTGGAATATTATTCGGATATGGGTATGGGTGGGGGTTATGATTTATCCAAATATATGGAAAACTCATAAGAAAATGATTGTGCCTACTTAGTCACCTGGGTCCGAATAACTTGATTTTTAGTTATATGATATGTGCAACTTGCATTCGCTGATGTATATTGTATGTTGCAGGCACTACTGATCCACTGGGGAAGAAGTTGAACAACTCGAAAACTCGTAAGGAACTAGGATGGGAGCCGAAATATCCTAGCTTTGCCCACTTCCTCGGAGTTTCGGAATAACTCATACCTTCATAATCGTTCGATGCCGGGATTGAATGGATTTATCATGGAAGAAACTCAGTTTACTTGGCATATAGAATTCTTTGCCTGCACTGTTGTGGCTCTTCTCTTTTCTCACCCTTGGATAGATGCTGTCAAATGCTTGTTCATACACAGTTTCTGAACATTCACATCAGTTTGATGATAAAAAGTTATACACTGGAACACTTCCAGTTGAGTCATTGTACATTGGAGTTTTTGTTTAACTGCTACCTTAATCCGAATTGCCGCCGGATTTACGATGCAATAAGTGTGAATAACACAAGGTTATAGTACTGGATTTCTCATTGATACAACTAACAAAAGATCATATGATTGCAAATGAAATTGATGAAACAGAGGTTATTTATTAGTCTGCAATACATATATACATATATGTATACGTATTAGCTCACATGCCTAGTGGGTATAAACCATACAAATCATGAGATAAGTACTGTACATATGCAAATCTGTTCATGATTGTTCCCCATTGTTTAAACCAGTCATTGGGAGCTTTGATTAAGCCAGAGACTGCTTGTGGAACTAACACTTGATATCTGAACTTGTAAAACCTCATGTATCGCTCCACGGTGAAGTACCCCCAGCACGTCTGTGTCGTCTTTCAGTGTTGCAAGATCTACTAGAGAGAGACAACGAGAATGGAATTCGTCCCGCATACGGAATCCATAGAACCATCTTCCGAGCTTCCACCATTTGACATGAACTTGACGGTCAGAAATCTTGCTACTCTCAAGTGCTTCCTTGACATCCGAAGCCTGCTTGTTACGATGCATTAAAAACATCTTTAGCGCAAAATCACAATGCATGATTGTATTAGAAAACCACATGGTTGTTGAATCCTTCGAACTTTCTTCATATATCGAGAAAAAGGCACACCGGTACAGCTTTGGGGCCAGCCAACTTACATGTAACATTTAATCTAGTGTTGCCATCACCACACAAGTTTCTGATACACTAATCACTATAGAACATATTTCTTCATATGTAACAAATAATACTGACATACTACCGACTATTCCGACCCCTCTCCCTCTTATCATTCTCAATTTACATGTAACAAATAATGAATGATTGTATTAGGAAACCACATGGTTGTTGAATCCTTCGAACTTTCTTCACATATCGTGAAAAAGGCACACCGGTTCCGCTTTGGGGCACGGACAACTTACATGTAACCCTTAATCTTGTGTTGCCATCACCAAATAAGTTTCTGATACACTAATCACTACAGAACATATTCCTTCAAATGTAACGAATAATACTGATATATACTACCGATTATTCCGACCCCTCTCCGTCTTATCATTTCAATTTACTCTCTGAAGCAGTGTCAACTTAAACTAAAGATTAAGTACACCAACAACACTAATTCAACAATTTAAGCAAAACAAACACACAAGAAATGCCCGGAAAAGAAAAACGAAAGTTACCGGCACTCGAAGGATGTTAAGGCAGTAGTGAAGTCCAACCAGGTTAAGCAACACATTCAACTTTGGTTTGAACAGCAACATTTGAACATCTTTAAATCCGAATCGCATCGTTTTCAGGCATTCAACAGCTTTCAAATGGTCATTAACCTGAAGTGATTCGGATTTGGAACATTGTTCCACAAATTTAATAACAGATTCAGCTTGATCCTTCATCTCATTGTGCTGCTTTATGTAAAATCCCTTCCACCCCTACCATCATTTAGTCAATTTCAAGATTTTTAACACATTCAAACAATTGAATTTGCCTAATTACCCAACAATTCAAAAGCTAAATCACCATAAATTAATCATAAAAAAACCTTGAAGCTTGGGTCTTTCATAATTTCTTCATACAGAAGAGGCCATCTTTGTTTGAATACTGGCTCCCATACACAATCGGAGCTCCATATCTCACGCCAAACCCGAGAACAACAGCTCAAGGAGGAAAGATCCGGCACCTGAAAAAATCCCGAAAACCCGGGAAAATGAATCATGTTTAGATTCCAAAAATACCCAGAAACAAGAAAATTGAAAAGAAAAGAAAAAAGAGCCATCAAACCGTAAGCAAAGAAGCAATTTTGAGAGCTACGTCGTCATGGATTGAACTGTATGAATAATCTGATTGATTCATGGTTGGTCAAATGCTTTATCTTTTCCTCATGGAAATTGGGGATTTTTCTGTTCAATTTTTGTCTTAAGATTTGGACAAGTTGAGCTGATCAGTTACTTGTTCATGTTGGATTTCTTGCAGAGATTGGAACACAGTGAGGTTCCACGTGGAAGGCTGTGATTTAAAGTTAAAAACAGCGTCGTTTTAACGGCAAGATTTGTTCTAGGCCTTCGCCCATTAGTTTAGGGTAAATTACATTTTATGATCACTCAATTTTGAATATATTTCTTTTGTCAGTCACCTAATTATAAAAAACTTATAAAATTAAGAGTAATCATTAAATTTTAATTTGGTTATAAAATTATGATTGAGCTGTTATTTATTTTCAAAAATAATCACGTGACATGATAAATTAACGGGTAATATCTCATTCAGTCCTTCAATAACTAATATTTTATTTTTGATACTCCAATTTCCTAATAATTTAAGTAATGACAAATAAATAATATTTCTAACTATCACGGTAAAAAAAGAAATTTACTCATATTTAAATGACTATAGGGTGTAGTTTACCCAATTTTTAATAGAAATATGACTATATATTATGTATTTGTATATTTAGATATTTTACTCAATTTTTTATATAAATATTATAGATTAAGATGAAATATCTAATATATAGATTTGGATATTCCAATTGTTATCTACTTTGGATTAATGATATTAAATTCACAATTAAAAAAAATGTTAATTGATAATTTTTAATTGAATGTTTTAAATATTATTAATAATCATATTTATTCATTTTTTTATTTTTAATATATATTTTATTTTGAGTTATCTTCATTCGTTTCAACTAAAATTTAAATCAATTTTGATTTGATTTAGTTTATTTTGAATTTTAAATCAAATTTAAGTTATTATTCTTGGGTCAAGTAAATCAATTTAATCTCAAATCATATTTGTTAAAATTATCAAAATATTATTTTTTATAGTAATATTATTTTTTTTAATATTTTTTTAATCAATTACTCCTAAAAGAGGCGAATTTCGTTTAATATTGTGAAATAAAAAAATATTTTTCAATATAACGAAATGGAGAAATTATTTCCCAACACAGCTTTTTTATAATGTTTTTAAAGTTGAAATCGGCTGGTTTCGTTTTCAAACAGTGAGTAATATATGTTATTTTTTTGGATTGTCGTCTGACACTATTCAAAGACGAATCAAGTGATTCCGATTTTAAATAGTAATCGAGATTATATGACAACTGTAACTTCGAAAACAATAATCGACTTCAAATACTATTCAAAGTCGGATTCATCTGATATCATCTTCTGTTGATATTATTTAAAAACGAAACCACAAATACTATTCAAAATCGGATTTATCTGATATCATCTTCTGTTGATATTATTTAAAAACGAAACCACCTAATACCGATTTTAATTCTGCTGTATTTCTGAGAATTCTCCCCTAAAAGATCATCTATTGAAAGTTTGAGAATTTGATGGGTGAGACTAACATTTATGAATATCTAAGGAGGAAATAACCAATTCTACATATTTTTATCAGCAATATTATCCACCACTATCGTCTGTGGATTTTCTCAGCCTTTTTTGTGATGAACTCACTCTACTGACCACGGAAATTCACCTTGATTTCCCCTCATTTTCTTTTCCTTTCTCTCTTAAACTCTAACTGACAAACACAAATTTTCCCCAGATTTCCAATCTTTCCAAACACAGGTGAAGAGAGGGGAGAAAATGTCACTCTGCTTATCTTTCAACGCCTTCACCGTTCACTCACCCAAGTCCCTAACTCACAAAACACACTTCAGCTCTCACTTCATCAAGCAAATCCAGGTAAAACCATCTCCTTGTACTTCAAATCCAAGACCCTTTAGCAGTGAAAGATTTAAACTTGTTAAAGCCTTAGCAACAAAGCCTGTTGAAACAGCTGTTTCAGCTTCGTTTAGGACCAAAAACCCAAAAGACATCAATGTTTTGGTGGTGGGTTCAACCGGTTATATTGGGAAATTTGTGGTGAAAGAGTTGGTTAATAGAGGGTTTAATGTCATAGCCATTGCTAGAGAAAGGAGTGGGATTAGAGGCAAAAACAGTAAGGAAGACACATTGAGTGATTTGAATGGAGCTAAAGTTTGTTTCTCTGATGTTACAAATTTAGAAAATTTGGAGGAATCTATGAAAAATTTGGGGTTTTCGATTGATGTTGTTGTGTCTTGTCTTGCTAGCCGTACTGGTGGTGTTAAGGATTCATGGAAGATCGATTATGAGGCAACAAAGAACAGTCTTGTTGCTGGTAAGAAATTTGGGGCTTCACATTTTGTATTGTTGTCTGCCATCTGTGTGCAAAAACCCCTCCTCGAATTCCAGCGAGCTAAGCTGAAATTCGAGGCCGAATTGATGAAAGAAGCCGAGGACGACTACGGATTTAGTTATAGTATTGTGAGGCCGACTGCATTCTTCAAGAGTTTAGGTGGTCAAGTTGAGTTGGTGAAAGATGGGAAGCCTTATGTGATGTTTGGTGATGGCAAATTATGTGCTTGTAAACCGATTAGTGAACAAGATTTGGCGTCGTTCATCGCCGATTGTGTTTTGAAAGAGGACAAGATTAACCAGGTTTTGCCGATCGGGGGTCCGGGGAAGGCATTGACACCATTAGAGCAAGGGGAGATTTTGTTTAAGCTTCTAGGGAAGGAACCAAAGTTCTTGAAAGTGCCTATTGGGATAATGGACTTTGCCATTGGGATACTTGACTTCCTAGTTAAGATCTTCCCCTCAATGGAAGACGCCGCCGAGTTCGGTAAAATCGGAAGGTATTACGCCGCCGAAAGCATGTTGATTTTGGATCCCGAAACCGGAGAGTACAATGCGGAGAAAACACCAAGCTATGGCAACGATACGTTGGAAGAGTTCTTCGCTCGAGTGCTGAGTGAGGGTATGGCTGGCCAGGAATTAGGTGAACAATCCATCTTCTGAAAGTTTATCAGTTTACATTAAGTTGGTTAAATTTGTGTGATTCATTGAGTGAACAAGTTTTGTCTTAGAAGATGATCTGAGTTATGTTGTTCCCCTAACATTAAAAACTAGTGAATCCCATATTGTCTGTAAAGGTTTTCTTTTCCCTTGAAAATCGCCAATGTTATGGAAAATAAATGATTATTTTTATTGTCTGAATTGTGCTTGGTATAGTTGAAATGCCACATGAAATTACATATGTGCAATATTCTTGTAGAACCTTCAAATTTGTCGTTAAGGACGGATCATATCATGAATTTTATTTATCATATTATTTGTGATTTATGTAATAAGATTCGTTCATTTTTAAGTAATTATATGATAATTATAAAAATTATTATATGAATCTTGTTCACCGTGTCATCTGTGGTCTCAACCAATCAGATTTATCCATCTCATTTTTTTTTAAAGATGAATCACTTTTTTCTTATATGTAATTAGTGGGTGGTTAATTATTAGAAAGTTATTTAAAGATGAACAATTCTCTGATTGTTTGGACCATAGATGATGTGGTGAACATGATTCACCTAATAATCTCTGGATAACTACTCACTCACTAATTACGAGTAAGAAAAAGGTGATAATACACCTTAAAAGTTAAAATGAATGAATTTAGTCAATTGAGATCACTGATAATGTGAAAAAATATTCATGATACAATTTTTCGTTGGAGAAATCTAAGTAGACTTCATTGACATCATTTAAGGAGTATTCGAAGTTAAAAAAAAAAAAAAAAAAAAACCCACAAATATGCAAGCCCAACTCCATGCATGATCAGCAGCCTTCATTGGACACAAAACATTCATTGAAAGCATCATGCTTGGCGTCATAAAGGAGGAAACACCTTGGAGCACTCAAGCAAATTCATTATACTCTTGGTGGAATAGGGGTATAGTCTAAAATTTATTTAAGGGCGATATTTTTTAATAATATTTAATAAAATTAATTATTTATAAAAATATTATTTTATTTATAAAATAATGTTATTTATATATTTTTTTATTTTTTAAATATAAATTATATCGGTATCAAAATTCAGAAATAATTTTTTAGGTTTAAAAAATCATTCCCAAACCCTAAATGGCAACCTTTAAACTCTTAACTCAATCCTATATCTTATAGAGTTATAGATTTATGTTACTAATGCATTCAATTTTAATTAAATTAAAATACATTACATTCTTGATAGTTTATGGAATTACAAGTTAAATAGTTTGATTTTTTCAAGTCAAGTTTTGTTCATCCCTACTCCTAACGTATTCGCTCTCAAGCAACATGTAATCTTATCAGATAATCCTAAAAATATTATAAATAGAATATTAATAAAAATATAAAAACTATAACATTATTCAAATATATAACATCGTTTAAAATTTAAATAAAAATATTTAATAAATTTATACTATAAATAATTTGTTAGGTTCAATGCTACAATTGAAAATATCGCCAACTGATGGAGAAAATGTTATTTGAGTGATTTAAAGTGAAAGCCAAAAGATAAAACGATGAACATAATGATTTATAGTAGTTCGGTCTTTTAACAAGCACTATATCCACTATCTTAACTCCTTACTAAGAGTTTCAATAAATTCATTAAGAATTTATCCTTTTTTCTCGGCTTAGAAGGCAACCTTCATAACCTAAACTAACTACTCAAATTTAGCAACAAAAATTCACAAACCAAACTTTAAGAACACTTTCTTATAAAGAGAAAACTTAGCAAACTGAAATCCCTTTCACAAGGTTGATGTTTGCACACTTAAGCATTCACCTAAATTCCTAATACATTTGAGCAAGAAAGCATGAGGACGACCCTTTAAGGGCGTCCTGCATCCCGGATTTATTTTCGGGACGTGGACGGTTAAGGAATATCTCAGATACAATCAACGTTTATCAGATACGGTCAACACTCATCGGGGACGATCAACACTTATCAAGGACGTATCCGGAGACGTTTTCGGTCACCTAAAGGCTGAAGCTTTCTCTGAAAATTAAAAAAAACAGAGCAAGGATAAACGAAAGAGAAGAAAGAACAGGGGTTTAAATTTTTATTATTGGATATATTACAAAGTATGGTTTGAATTGTTTAGGGGTATTGAAAGTGCTATAAATTTAGTTTTGCTATCCAATTTGGTCCTTAAATATTTTAATTGAACCCCCGAACTATCCATTTAACTCAATTTGATCCTTAAATTTTATATATATAAAGTTTTAAACTTATTAAATATGATGAATATTTAGTATTTTATTTTTTAATTATTATACTAGTTAAACAATTAAATATATAGACAATTTGTAAATAAATATATAAACAATTAGATTGTTTAATTTATTAAGAAATTTAATAATTTTTATGATTATATATATGAATTTATCTTATATTTGTTGTATCCTTGCAAATGAATAAATTAAAGCTTAAAATCAATTAAAGCTTAAAAATAAAGTTTGAGTTATAGAATAAAAATTCAAATGATTCAAAAATTTTAATAATTAGTTTATCAATTTTGATATTCGAGTTAAGTTTGTCAATTTTGCATAATATATTATATATGTATATATACAATTAAATTTATACAAAAACTCGACCCGGATTTTATAAACTTGATTCAAAAATATTTTAAATAAGGTTTAAATCATAAAATATGACTTAAAAAATAATTTTAATTTTTTGTTTAATTTAGTCATTTAATTTTAATAATTTTTTAATCTAAATATTAGAAAATAATTTAAAAATATTAGAAGTTAATTTAAATTATTATAATTATAATTATAATTATAATTATAATCCTTATTGTATTATAAATTTTAATGATATATAATATTATATTTACCGTACCCTTGCCGTACTCGTACCCTATAATTTTAAAAATTGTCGTTTTCTATCCCCGTATTCGTCCCCGTACCAGTATGCCTATTCGTATCAGTGCAACTTAGCATTTGAGCATACATTGACATTTTAGCTAACAAGTGTTTTTCTACCCAAATATTGAGAGATTAATTTCTAAGACAAGTTATTAGCCATTGGTGACCGTTAGGGATGATTTGGAGACGTTGGGATCAATTTTCAAGTAAATATGTACCTATGCTACAGAGGGCATCGATACTTGTGAAGGGGTATCGATACTGGTCTAATATGAAAAGAGTCGTTGGAGAAAGACATAATGAGTATCGATACTAGATATCGATACTAGCCATATCGTATCGATACTTGAAAATGATTTCGAAAAACTGATTTGTAAAGGATATCGATACTAGACAAAGGGGTATCGATATTGGTTATTGATACCGACTTATAGGTATCTACATCGAAGACTGAGTATCAATACCAGTGGTATATTTTTGTCATTATAAACCTATAAAAAATTATATTTTAACTTAAAAAATATTCTAAAATCATTCCAACATATTTTTAAAGTTGTTTGATCTTAAAATATTTTTTAAATATTTTGAATTTAATCTAAAAATATTTTTTAAATTATTATATCAAAATAAGTATACCAACACAATTAATCAAATAAAAATAAATCAAAGAATCCACATAAACAAAATTCATTATCTTAAAAGTAATATTAACCAAAAAATTGTGTAATACTTATAAAAAATAAGGAATGATATTCTTACCATTTTTGAGAGAAAAATTATCATTTTTAAGAAAAGATTATCATCCTCGAAAAAATTTCTCTCAAATCAAATATGAGATATAATTATAATAAAAATTATTATATTTAATAATTATTTTTTAGGCGTGTACCTGATCAAATAAAATCTTTTAAGTTGTATCATTGTTTCATGTGTCGTCATTGTGATATGATTTAAAAAAATAAATTTTCTCTTTCTATCATTAAGGGTGTTTAATCGATTAATTCAATTAACCAATCAAATTAAACTAACTAAATATCATTAATATAAATTTTTAATTCTTTAATTATTAATTAAACCGAACTTTAAAAAATAATCAAATTAAATTTGTTCTAATTTGTAAAAAAAAAATAGATGAGAGAGATAGAACTCAAAGTTGAAGGAAATGATTGAGACTCCTCACTGTAGATTCAATTGCGATCCCCCATTCATTGAAGGAATGGGCTTTCCACTCTCCCATAACTCAGAAATAATATCTGGAAAATTATATGTAAAGCTCTTATCCATAAGTTTATTACAAATATTAATTGGAATTCTCTGTTCTTCATAGCAAACTTTAATATATCCAAGTGAAAAGAAAATGGCATTTGATTTGAGATATATAATTGAGTAATTATTAGATAATTACTCGAATATTTTACAAACGAGTTTTTAAAATTATCATGTATTGTTTAAGGTTTTTAAATTTTAACGATTAAATTCTAAATTTTAAACCATAAAACATATCAGCAAACCTTAAAATCAAATTACAGGCCCTAAAAACCTAACATTAAATCTTAAAAACTAAACTTATGAAAAATAAGTTCCTCGTAGCCTGTATAGAGTATTTTTCTTGTCTAATAAGATTATATTTTGATGCACATGTCACGAGACCAATACTTTTCTCTTTAAAAATATGTCTAATAGAATATGTAACGTCACCGTTTATATATCTTAAAACTTCATTCTTTTTCTTTTCGATGTGAGATTAATATTCTCCATCTTTTTTCATGCATGACACACAATTCATGTAAAAGAATTTTACTCAGTATTTACTTAATGTCTAAAATTTTAACTGTCAAATTTTAAACCATAAACTATAACCTTAAATTTTAAACAATATAAACCCCATAAACTTTATATTTTTTAATTAACTACAGTGATTATAATAATATATGTTTTAGAGTATATTCTCAACCATTAGATATTGATCGCTCACTCACCATACTGATATTATTAGTTCTCGAACTCGTGACCTCTGAGAATAAATATTCCTTTAACAATTAAAATTAAATAATTCATACCATAAACTTTATTCTTTAAATTAAACTTTTAACCCTAAATTTAACGATCGCATATGAATTAAAATTTATATCGTATTGTATCAACCCTTTTTCTTCTCTCTTGCACACTTCTACTCTTATGATCCCTACACGTGGCATCGTGGGATTGACATTATTTAGGGTTTATGTCTACAAACACGTGTCATTCCCACGTTGTTGGTAAGCAATTAAACCCAAAGCGAACCTTTTCCCTTTTCTTCCTGTCCTGTCCTGCCCTGCCCTGTTTTGCTACTGGAACACTTCTCTGAACTCGGACACCATCTTAACCTTATAATATATATATATATATATATATATATATATCAGTTTCAAAGCAAAAGTTATTAAATTTGCAGTCAGTATCCTGCATGACAGCTGCTCTGTCAGGTTCCATGTTGGACACTGACACTGGATGAACTCAACTGTAGATAAATATGTACTAGTTTACCATTTTTTTCGAATATAAATTATAAAATAGATATAAAAAATATTCGATCGAAAATTCGATATCAAAAACACACGAGGGAACATAAACTTTCATTCAAAATCACCACAGTAATTTACAGAAAGGGTGACAAAAGCAAGTGGATCGCAGTTACTTACCAAGCAAACAATCTTGACCACATTAGCTTCCTTAACCCTAATCCCACAAGCTTTCCCATATGTATATTTTACAAAGAAATACCCAAAATACCAAAAATCTCAAAATAAATCACATCATCACATACCAAAAGGCAAAGACGAGCATGCAAATTAGTGTTGTTGAACCATATAAGCTTACATATCCCTGACTTCGAACACGTTCCGGTTTTTTACGACGATATCGTACATGTGAATCGACTTGAACTTGTTGAAATCTTTAGGGAGAGAGATTAAATGAACGGTGGATCGTTTGTGGAACTGGAAGAGATCCGGGTCATCGTAATATCTTTCCCATCCGAGAGACCATAGCTTACGTTCGAGTACTGCGTAGGAAGTGATCACTTCATTGGAAGGAATGTGTACGAGAACTTTGCGGCGGGTGTTGGAACCTTGTCGGCTTCCATCCAATGAGTCGGTCCCCGGGTTCTCGACCAAACGAACCACGCCGTTCTTGAAAACCCAAACGCCGGACATTTTTGTTATGTAATGGATGAAGCGAAAGAGAAGACTATAGTAGCCTAAAGAAAAGCTCTTGGAGATGAGGTACATGGGTTGATGGGATTGTAGGGTATATATATAGGGTGCCTTGAGGGATGGAATGGAGATGTTTAAGGCATAGGAAGGTAGGCCCATAGTGGAAGGAGAGAAAGTAGGGTATGGATCTAAATTACGGTCGATATTACTTCATCACAATCAAATACGATAAATATTTATAATGAAAGAATTAAAAGTAATTAAAATACCGTATTATCGTCGAATAATCTAAATCGAGATTACTAGAGATACAAGTTGTACCATCAATGTGGGCATAAGAGGATTGAAGGGAATCATGTTTCTTTTTGGCTAGTCTTTTAAATAAACCCCACCATGGGAATCTATGTCTTTGTTTTAGTAGAAAAATATAATTGGAATTGTGTGAGACTAGTTCTAGAGAAACCTAAATGAAAATGACTTGATATAAGTAGATTGTATTATATTACATGTTAAACAAGAAAAATTATTACATATATGGTCTCAAATCATCACGTTATTTATATAATGAATCAGACCCGTATCATAATTTTTCGTTAAACAAGTGTGTAATAATATATCTATGTGTATTTGTGTTCTTAAACCATGGGGCGAAAGTTATACACATGACTACGTATCATGTAGTTAAATGCTGTCGATATTCTATTTGGAATCAAATATCCATTGGTTTTCATATGCCACATGAATAAATGCTGTCTCACAAGGTAGAGTAATTTTTGGAATATATTTATATATTTTTCTTCCTTAAACAACAATATGTGTTTAATCTTAAATAAATATCCATTTTAGCTAGCAATAATCAATAAATTTTTATTTTTTTCTTTGATAATATATTTTGAAATATCTTTTCTTATAAGAGATTTTTTGCATATACAACGCCTCGAACCCGAGACATACTTAAACGAAACTAAACTGTTTACCATATATATTGTACCATAAATCAAAGGGTAATGAGTCCTTAAACATGTTTAATCTCACGTCTTCTTATATATTGTACCAACGATAATGTCATTTAAACTATACACAATCAGTGATAGAATACTGAAGAATATATTATGAAAATCAATATTTTATTAACCGGTGACAGAATTAGATTCGTTAATGACACATAAATATATATATATATGAATCAGTATAAATTTAATCACTGATAATACATAAATTTATAAAATATGAGCTTGATTATAGAGACATCCATAGAATATAAAGAATTTTCAAAAGGGTAAAGGTGGGTGTGAACATTTCTAAATGTTTATTTTTTGTGTGTAAAAGCATGGGGAATGTAAGGAATGAAATGGGACCAAAGTGAAAAAGATTATGAATTATATGATTGGTTGGGAAATGGGAGAAGTTATTTTGCATTGGAACTTCACCATTCACCATTGTGTGGTTTTCCTACCTTTGGCACAACTCTTTTGACTATGGCATCACAAATATAATTTTTTTATCAATTGGTTTCCCCAAACTTCAATAATAGAGGCATTGCTTCTTTAAAAAATCGAATATAATTGTCGATTGTCAACGATCTCTAAAATAAAAGATTAAAAGTTGCCGTTTGATATATTTTTCTCTTTTTAATTTATAGGTTCTAGACTTATAAAGAATATTTTTTCTTTTACCCTTTCAGGTAGGGATTGTTCGAAAAAAGTTTAACTTTATTTTTTTTGATTATAAGTTTGATCGGTTGAGCCGAATGGTTTAATTAAGAGATTGATATTAAATAAGTGGTAAATATTAATAGATCAAATCAGATTCACTGATTAGCTTGGTGACTAAGATGTTCATATTGTCTTCTTGTATTCTGATATGAGAATGTAATATCTCTATTTAATTAGAAATATTAATAGATCAAATGTTCACATCTACTTTAAAAAACTCGAACCTGGTTTTATAAAATACTTTTTAATAGAAGATGGAAGTCTTATTAGAAATAGAAAGTATCAAAAATTATAATAAGTTAACGATTATCATCGTAAACTAAATATATAATTTGGATATTTTTTATAATATTGACACTAACCACTTTAGATTATATAAGAACTATATAAGAAAAAGGTTAAAAATTCAACCAAAAGACTCAAACAAAATATAGATGTGAACAAATTTGACTGTATCAATAAACAAACCACAAAATAGAATTAAGTTATTGAAAGACCATCGAGAATCACAAATTAAAACTAGACGTCGTGAAAAATTACCCATGAATGCAAATTACGTATCATTTACTATGTATCATTTAATCTGAGGGTCCATAGGAAAGAAGATCAATAAGATTATAAATAAGACTCATCTTGATCTGTCATAACGTCGTCAATTTTAATCCTGAGAAAATATAAACTAAAAAGAACGACTAAATGACCGAAAAAGAAAATGAAAAATGTGTCAAAAAAATAAAAAAAATATATCATAATATAAAATTATTTTTATAAAATCTAAAAAAATAAAGAAAAATACAAATAAAAAAAGTAACATGCAATAATAAAATCGATGTCACCCATGTCTAAACAAAATTAGAAAGAAAAAAAGTTGCAAGCATAAAAAAGATAAAAATCATCAGATTCTTTCTCATGCTTCCTTCTACGTCTCTTTTGAAAATTTTCAAAAAAATCAATTTTTAATCTTAATCCATATTTTCTATATTCTAAACCCTAAACCTACACCCTAAAAATACATCCTACCCCTAATTCTCTAAACTCTAACCATAACCCTTAACCTTAAACCCTAAACCATAAATCATAAAATTTTTAATTTAAAACGGAGACATAAAAGAAAATATGAGAAAAAAATAAATGATTTCTACCCATAAAAGTTGCAACACGAATAGAGTTCTAGAAGAATAGCCGCATTTTACAAAATACTTTTAAGTAAAGTTAAAAGGGAAAATATTATAACTAGATGCGGTAAAAATATTAAAATTTATACAAGCGTTTTAGTTATGGGATTTAAGAATTTTATTTATAGCTAGATATTTAAGAGTTTAACTATAAAAGTTTAAAATTTAGGGTTATGACTAAAATTTATGGTTTATAGGTTAAAACATAAATTTTATATTACTCTGACCTCTAAATCCTAAATCCTAATCCTAAACTATTAAGTCTAACCGTGAACTTAAAAATCTAAATTCATATACTCAAACCCTTAAATCTTAAACTATGTCCCTAAACCCTTAAACTAAGAGTGATTGTGAAAGCACGAACCATCTAGTTTCAATATTTAAGGACAATTGTTGTTCTTGGAATGACAGATTCAAATACCAGTATTATAGCATATTGATTCAGCGACTAATATCTAATAGCTAAAAATATATTTTAAAATAAATACTATTATAACCATTGTTGTTGATTTAAATCTATAATATAATTAAATAATCATCGAAAATTACAATGTAATCTTTCCCTAAACCCTTTGACATCTTCAAAGAACGTCAATCATTAATCGATTGACGCTTTTTATTTAAGAATAAATTTTGAACGAAAATAAAATTTTAATAGATTGTTTGCTCTAAAAAGATACTAGGTAGAGTGATCAAAAGATCAAATGTTAAAAGTTATTTTCACTTTATATTTAAAATAAAAAAAATTAAATTTAAAAAATTAATTTTTGTGAACAGTAAAATAAACATGAAAATTTTTATTTATAACAAAAAATAAATGAAAATTTTCCAATATTTCTCAACCATAAAGAGTGCAAACATTTTCTAAAAATATTCAAGGTTTTTTGTTCGTAGAATGATTACTTCCTACAAAAATATAGAATCAGGAGAATGTTGATATTGAAGAAGCAAGCAAGCAACAAGTTGCAAAAGAGAAATGCTAGATGCCTAACCAAACCCTAAACCCATGACGCACATACTCCTTTTGCCTACCTTCACCATCCCGAACAAAAATTCTTTATCTTTTTTAGAGACGGAATTAAGAGTAAGAAAAGGCAATCGCCTCTCACCTTCGATTTTTTTATTTTCGTCTTTTATTTAAATTTTTTTTTATGATTTATGAATTTGCCTCTCGTTTATAAACATTTATGTTTTGTCTCCTTAACCCTAAATTCTGACTCCGTCTCTGTCTTTATATATTGTTTGTAAACTTTATGTCTTCCACCCTATCGTTGTCTCTATATATTGATTATTTATCAGAGTTTAACTTAGTCTATAAGTGCTTTATGATATTCGATATTCATTGAAATGTTTTTAAGTATAAAAACGTGGTGTTGTAATAAATCAAAACGAATAATAACTTATAAGTTGCTGTTCGTCTACGATTTTTGTGGTCTTTCTTGTCCTCGACAACGAACGGAGACCTAACTCCGACAAAACCCGACACTACCATCCTCTCTTCACATGACCAAGATCTGCTAGTCATATTCCCCACGCTCTCTGTTTTTTTTCTTTTTAGGGTTTTAAATATAACATAAATTGTCATCTTCCTCCAAAAAAATTCCTCACAAATGGTTGGAATTGGACCACCATTGATACAATGTTTATCCACTTGTTTGCTTTGAGAATTTTAGTCCTTTTGCTTTCACAAAACCCTACCAATCACCGAACTCTCAGGTGTTCCCTTTCTTTGCGGGGATGGACGGGTACAAATCGTCTAATTTTTTTATGTCTCTATTTGTGTCTCTATTTTAAATTAGAGGTTTTAGAGTTTAGAGTTTAGGGTTTAAGGTTTAAGGTTAAGGGTTATGGTTATATTTAGGGAATTAGGGTTTAGGTTTTAGGGTTTATGATATAGAAAATAAGGGTTAGGGTTTAAAATTTATTTTTTTAGATTTTTCAATATGAGGCATGGATGGAGAGATAATAAAGAGGTAGGAGATTTTTACCCGGGATGGACATACGGTCCATCCCGGGGCTGGGTAGTTACACTCTCTAAAACTTTTAAATTTTCTTATATTTTATATATTTTTTTCATTTTTTTATTGGTAATTTAATTTTACACCTTTAAACTCTTGTAACTCTATATCTTATATTTCGAATATAATTTTTTTTTATATAATTTACACTCTTTACATAAAATTTTAGATCCGTTCTTATTTTCTGTAATTCATATCCAACGTCTATTCCCATGGATTCTATTTCCAAAAAAACACATTAATTCTAATAAAATGGTATAAAGTTGGATGATTATTTAATTACATTGTAATACTTTATCTTAAAATACATGCAAAAAATACTATTAATGTCTTATCGTCACTAGGAAGAGTCTTAGATTCTTGGTGTTTTGGCCGTCCCTTAACATCCTTCATTATAAATGTAAATTCTTGAATTTTGATACCTTAATTAGTTTAATATTTCTGAATTTGAAGATCCAATGTTTAATGTTATCTTTGAAATAATCGATTCAGTATAATTTAATTGATATTATCGTACAAATAATATACAAAAAAACGTAGGATTGAGTATGTTTAAGTAAGGGTATTCAAACTTTGATTTTAACTGAATTAACCGTTTAAACTAAAAAATTTTGGTTAACCGGTCAGTTAATTTTAAGTACGATATATTAACAATTAAGTTTTTTAACTATAATTATCGATAAGTTTAATTCAAAATCGATTAACTAATTTAAATAATATTATCTTTTGATTATATAAATATTTCATTTTGCATATTATTATGTACTTAATTTTAAAAATTAATGGGATAATAATTTTTTGTTCCACTTAAACACTAGTATTTTTTATAATAGCCATCGATTTTTATTAAAATTGTAAAAGATATCATAATTAGGACGTATTCATGAAAGATAGTAATGAGACTAATTTATCAAAATCTCTTACGAGTCAGACACGTGATAAAAAATCTTCTTGTCTTTATCTAACTCAGACGCGTGAAGGACGAAAAAGAGTACTAAGTGACCCAAACTATCATGCATAATATTCTGCTACTCGGGACTAATTACATCAACCAAATATTAATCGAATGGGGATCTGATTTTTTATGACCATCAATAAAATTATAAATTCGATGATCGATAATAAATATTAAAATAATATATTGTACTTAAAGTGTACACACTATTACTAGATAAATATTATCTTTTATATATTTTTAAAACTAAGGGTCCAAGCTCTTACTATGACAAGAAATGATCTAATTTTCTATGTAATAATGAGCAATTGGATTCCACTCCCACACTTGGTGATCATTGTTTACGTACCAAAGGGAAAATTCTCTCATAAAGTAAACTATCCACTTATTCCAACTTATAATATATAGATTTTGGATTAAAGTTTTTCATTTAATTAAAAATATTTTTGATAAAATAGTATCACCCGATTCACTAATAATATATACTGTGATAGAATCAAGGTACACAGTATAAAACTTTTTAAGTTTTACACGGTTTTTGATTGTTGGATAACTTAAATAGATAACTTATATTAACAATAGGTTATATGAAAATTATCACTTGAAAAAAATAAGTTAATCTGAGTCATCCATTTAAATCATCTAATAATCAAAAAACGTGTAAAACAAAAAATTTATATTATATAATTTGATTCTATCTCAACATATATTACTAGGACCCCAAATATTTCATTAATAAATGATAATTATGGACCCTCTCCAATGAAGATGAATTTATTCTCCACAAACTTAAAGCTTAAAAAGAATGAAGAGATATAAACTCATTGGATGCATATATTTTAATGGGGTAAATATAGTGTGAATCGTTTGATCTTTATTATTTTTTTGGGCACTTTAAAATAATGATTTAGGGTTTAAAGTTTAGGGTTTAAGGTTAGAGGTTATGATTATAGTTTATAGAACTAAAGAAAGAAATTATATCATGAACCCTTTCCACCACGTCATTCATGGTCCCAACCAATCAGATTCATCTATCTCATATTTTTTCAAGGTGAATCACCACCTCTTTCTTACATGTAACTAGTGAGTGGGTAGTTATCAGACAGCTACTTAAATATGAATAAACCTGATTGTATGACCATGGATAACGTGATGAAAAAGGTTCATAATATAATTTTTTTAGTTAAAAGGTAAAGAATTTTTATTTATAAATAAGATCTTTTTATTGCATTTAGAGAATAAGACTTTACATATTTATATATAGATATACTATATATAGATATGCAAAACATTCTTGATTTAATTGAAAATAATTAATCAAGAATGCTTTGCATCTATGTCTAGTATATTGTTAGGATTATGCCTAACTTTGATTAAAATAAGATAGAATTAGGCCATTTACATTGATTTTAAGAATAAGGTACTAAAGACATTTGGAATGTAGGATCAATTCCTAAATCATTTACATATTATTTTAAAAAAAACAAAATATTCCATAATTTATTTAGAATTGGGTGAATTAAATGCATCATATATATTAATATTTAAAAAAGCAATGGATTTGTAAAAGTTGTACATTGTATGCAAATCATTCGATGAAATGACTCAATGAAATAAAATAAAAAGTAAGTAGAATTCAAAGAAATGACAACCTACATTAATGTGCATGCATATGAAGCATGATCAAATTTCTTTTGCAGATTTCAAGCGTGGAATATTGTGAACATATATTGTGTGTGGTAAGAGAGTAAAGGAAACCATTCTCAACCAAGGATGTTGAAAATTTATTCGGTCTAAAAATTCGATTGAAATTATAAAATTGT
This sequence comes from Abelmoschus esculentus, assembly GCA_035048815.1. Classification (NCBI taxonomy): domain Eukaryota; kingdom Viridiplantae; phylum Streptophyta; class Magnoliopsida; order Malvales; family Malvaceae; genus Abelmoschus; species Abelmoschus esculentus. The sequence continues at coordinate 16,771,997 of JAUCBN010000024.1, forward strand.
TATCAGTTGATATGAAGATGATTTGAATTTGATTGAATCTGATATTGAATTGATTACAAGTTGGATATAATGATTTTGGGTCTGAATCTGACATGATAGTAACTCGAACATGAATTGAATTTGATGATGTAGTAATTGAATTCGACCTACACTAACCTGATATGAACCTAAAACCCAAAATTAATTTAGTAAATTTATGATATAAGTCGACTTGAAACGACTCAATATTCAATTTTTATACGACTTATTATCAGCCTAATTTGTTTTGATCCAACCTATAACTGACATAACTTGTTAACCCGATATATTAATTTTTTTCAATCTTGACATGTTAATTAACCCGACTTAAATCTTAATTTTTTTCGTATATACAATCTTAATGTTTGGGAGGGAAACCATTCACCAATCAAAAATTTAATTTTTTGTGTACCCTAAATCTTATAATCCTAGTCTCCAAGCCTTATACTCTAAAACCTTAAACCATATATAAGGTAAGTAAAAGTCATACAACGGTACATATAATGCAAATTATAATAAAAGAATTTAACTTTAACTTGAAATTAAGAATGAGTTTAACTTAATTTCATACTCGAAACGATTTAATCCGAAATTTATTTGTATCAAATTAAGATTTAGCTTAAAGCTCAATTATACTTGGTTAAGACTCGATCTAAATTTTATCCGAAATCAATATGATCCAATCAAATTTAACTTGATATCTAAAATGACCTAACCTGAAGATCGTCTAAACTCAAATTAGCCCGATAGTTAATCACTGAAACTTGAACCTTTTTGACCTAAACCTAATATTGACTCAACCTAAAATTGATCAAGTTTAAGTTGAAATCAACTCGATGTTGACCTAAACATAATATTGACTCAACCTAAAATTGATCAAGTTTAAGTTGAAATCAACTCGATGTTGACCGTATCCAATTGATCTGAACCCAGCTCGAATCAAATCATTAATTAGATCCAATAGAACTTAACTCCGATCTCACCTGACCTAAAACCCACTCGAGTACCCTATTCTCAACACATTGGAGGCCAACTATCAAGAACCCTACGGCTATAGGAACCTGACGACACTTCCTCTTTAGCATCTGCATTATTTTTCCGGGAACTGTTAGCACTAGCATATCAGCTAAAACTTATCGAATATTATTAGAACACGACACAAATAAATGAACATATACGCGTAATGCTTTAATATTATTAGAACACGAGAAATATATGTACATTAGTACTAGTAGGTGCACAAATTCTTTGAACCAATCCATTGGAAATCAGAACAAAGTATTAGACACATCGATCACAATAAGTATTAGACATGTGTCTTATAAGATGTGTGATACCACCGTTTATATATTTAAGAAATCTATTTTTTTTAATTTGAGATTAATATTCTCGTCTCTAATAAACGTGACGTTCTCCTCATTCAAGCGGGTGATGGGTTATTATCACAGTTTTTCTTATTCTACTCATGAACTCTATTCTACTCATGAACACTTAGGATTGCACTGATGCTATTTATCACAGGATCATTATCCTCTTTACAAAAGACATGCCTAATAGGATGGATGTGTAACGTCACTATTTATATATACAAAGACCTTTCTTTTCGTTTATGACATAGGCTTAGTATCCCCGTCTGACTATTTTCAGACGTGAAAATATCGAATAAAACAGGTAATACAGGACATAACACAGATACACAGACATGTCAAAACTCAAACCAACACACACGCACAAAACACTTTTAAGACGATTATGTTATGAAAAAGCACACGAACACAAAATGAATGCACAAATTGCCAAGTTTACTATCAAAGAGATCCATTGAAACACTTCTAAGCATTTGGCATTTGACTATATAAATGAACCCAGAAAATCTAATCATAACATGATCAGGTTAAATAATGCAAGTATATAAGATCGCACAGAATGTAATAGCATGCAAAACAAACCAAAAACTCCAGAAATTTTTCATCTGAAACAAAAATCGAAACATCATCTTGTGTAAGATTTCTGATGCCAAAACCAAAACACAATCAATTTGACTTGCATACCAAAAGATTCATGCTAAAACTCAGAATTGCTCAGACTAGTTTATTGTCACAATCACAGTTTCCAATCTTAACTAATGATTTTCACATGTTTGAAGCAAGAAGAAAACTATACTACCACCAAGCTGAGACTTAACAAAGTAATGAATCCAAAGTTATGGTAAAATAAGAGGGACTTTCATCAAAACTCCTCAAAGTTGTCATAAAACCCAACCCCAAAATGGAAAATAGATGAGTTCCCAGATAAAATACACAAGTTACTCCTCAATTAGCTGCTCACTTTGATTCTCCGTTTCCCTCCCTGACCTACCCTTTAAAATGTGATTTGCATGCTGAAACAATATTTCCGAGGACACTTCCACTTGTTGCCAAAATGTTAGCACTTGCATGCTTGAAGGGGCTTTCATCTTATTACCAACAGTGTCAGTGCATCAGCAAGAACATAAAAATACAAGAAAATACACAAGCAAAACAAGAATAAACGAATTGCATAGTCTACCATCAGAGAGATCTACCAGAAGCCAATCCATTGGAAAAATGCTACACAGATTTGACTATTGGGATATTTGAAGCATAGAAATGTAATCTCAACAAGATCATATAAATAGTGCTAGCATATATGATCATGCAGAATAAAAAACATGCAAAACAAACCAAAAAGTCTAGAAAGATTTCATCTGAAACTACATTAAAAGGAATCTTGCATAGGATTGCAGATATAATTATCACTCAAAGAATTATATAAACTGAATTGAAAAACAAAAAAGCAAACATAATCTTGTGTGAGACTTCTTATGCCAAAACAATGAATTTGACTTAAAAGCCAAAGGATTCAAACTGGAACTCAGGATATAGGGTATTTATATGTTTCAGGCAAGAGAAAACCATCATACCAAGTAGAATGTTAAACAATGTTATGAAAATCAAAATTCAAATCTTTCATATTTTTCACCAAAGATAAGTCAACAGAGAAATTGCAATGATAATGATAAAACTTTCCTTTCTATCATTCATAAATTTAGACTAGTACAAAAACGTTTGCTAAATTAATGGTAACATGAAAAGCAACAAATAATTATAATAAGAAAACCCAGAATACAAGTTGAACCAAACTCCCAAAGTTTATAGTAAGTTCAACCTCAAAACCAGAAACTAATAAGTAGCAGATAAAATACCCAAATTCACTCTTCAATTAGCTGCTCACTTTGATTCTCCATCCTCAAATATCCCCCAATATCAGCCTGATGAAGCACAACAATGGCATTAGGATCCAATTTCCTACAATCTTGAGTACTCTTAGCAGCAATCCCAAACCCCAAAGGCAAATCCGACATGGAAAAAACAACAACCCCATCACCAGGCGCAATGCTCTCCGTTATCCTCCCTAACCCTCCTTTCAGAACATGATTCGCGTAAAGAAACGACATTTCTGAGGTGGGTTTTAGCCAAACCTTGTGCTTCGCGTTGGCAGACAACAGGTTTAAGCATTCGATGGTCAAATGGAAGTTGCCTCCGTGTGTAAACCTGCCTATGCAGGTTCCTATGGATACCAGCTTGGTTCTAGCGACGTTGGTGGCTCGTTTCACAAGCGAGTCGCTGACGTAGTAGACTTTGTTCTTGTGGAGCCTGAAGCAATAGCGACCGGGGTCTTTGTCGAGGCCTTCGTGTGATGGGTTCTCGACTATGTTCTTGAGGTTGTTGCCTGTGAATTTGAAGAGCTTCTCGAACACCACGGTGGTTTCTTTCTCGTCTAAGGGTCTCATCTTCTTGCTGTTGTCTCGAAGATTTTGGTGTCTGATTGAGTTTGCAGATTAGGGTTTTAGATTACAGAAATTTTGTGTTTCGGCTCTTATAATCTCATGTATACGCCTAACAGGCCTAATGGCCGCACAACGGACCCAATACCAGTTTTGTACTATTTAGGATGGCAATGGGTCGGATCGGAATTATTTTTTTACTATTGTTGTCTTATCTCTAACCCGAAAAATAAAGTATTCGTCTGACTTTGATTCGACCTGGTTTTATTATATATTTTTTTGATCCGATACGATATAATAAAAATTATAATTCGATCTTTTTTTAATATTTTAATAAAAAAGCTAATTAAACTTATTTAATCTAAAAAATTAATAAAAATATTAAATGTTTATATATAAAAATATAATAAATATACATCGGGTCGAGTTGAAAATTTTTTACATTAAAACTAACTTGTCTTTATTTTTTAATAACCTGACCCGGACATGAATTTTTTAATAAAATACATCCTTATAAGGTCGGATCGGGTTAGAATCCTATGATTCAGGTTAGAATCCTATGTTTCTCAGGCTCAGTTAGTCCTTGAAGGGTAATAACAAAACCAAACAGGGTGGGAAGGGACAATCATCCTTATTCCAAAGATTTTTTTTATTTTAATATTTTATAATTTTTAATTTACTTTTATTTTTAAATATTTATATTTTGACCTCCATTTTTTAATCTCGACTTCGTCCTTGTTGAAAGGGTCTTAATCAATAACAATATGCTTTTTTGTAGGACCATATGTCTTTCAACATGCCGAGATTTTGTCACACAAGAAGACGCGTTCCTTGTGCAGGAGATGAGCTTTTCCAATTCCTCATGTTTTGCAGGATATATGCAGTGAAGCTAAGAGTCAACATCAGGGGTAAACTATAATTAAGCATAAAATAAGGGAACAAATTCTAATAAATAAAAAATTAAGGGTCTAATTATGTAAATTTTCTAAGGGTAAAATTCATACTAAGCTTTGATCAATAATTCAGTTAAGTAAATTTCTAATTCCTTCAATGTTATAATTAAACTTTTATGTTTGATTCAAATCGGTTATTGACTCGTTAATAATCATTAGAAAAGTATCGTCACAGTTTGAGATAAGTCCTTTAATTTATTTAGGCATAAAGATAATTTGAATCCTTAACGTTTATAATTTTTATCATTTTGGTTCTCATTTTTTTAGATAAATTTAACCCTTAACTTATATCTTTTTGACAAATATCTTATTTTTTAATTAATATAATGACTAAACCGTTAAAAATTTAATGATATTAACATGTCATATATATGTGATAATATATTTTAAATAACATGTCATATATCCTCATTCTACATATATATATGACATATCATTTTCGTTTAATTTTTTACGATAATGACAAATATATACATGTAATATATAATTTTATTTTAACATAAAATATAAAATAATTAAAATTCAAATAAAATATAAAAAAATAATTAAATCTAAAATAAAAGGCTAGTAAGCATTCTCAAATCTTAAATATCATTCTACATATATAATATATCATTATCGTTAATTTTTTAACTATCTAATCATCATGCTAATTAAAAAATGAGATATTTGTTAAAAAGATATAAGTTAAAAGCTAAATTTATCCCAAAAATAGGATAAGGGTCAAAATGATAAAAATCATAAACTTTAAGGGTTAAAATTATCTTTATGCCTATTTTATGATATATTGATATATAAAAATATAAAAAAATATGATCATATATAAAAAAAATATATGAAATATATATATGTATATCTTATATGATTAGAGAAAGTCGCTTGAATTAGAATCAAATCGTTTTATAATAAGAACTCAAAAACTTGACTCGAATTTCTTAAACTTGAATCAAAAAATTTTAAATAAAGTTTGAGTTATAAAATATAACTTGTGAACTCAAATGACTCAAAAAATTTTAACTCGACTCGATCGAACGTCCACTCTTTAACTCGAGAGAGTAAGAGAGCTTCATAATAAATAACATCAAATCCTCTCATCCATATTTTAAAATAATTAACAAATATGAATCTTGATGTGCAAGCAAAGGGTTTTTTTACTTCTCTTTCGTTGAAAGGATCTTTTAGAATGTGATTATTTCCCACTTTCTAATTTAACATTCCAAATCCCTACGTTACGTCTAATAATATAAATTTATAAATACATTTTAAAGGATAAAAAAATAACAATTTGGTCACTAACCCTTGCATGCAAGCAGTGACCCCAAGGTGGTTCCAAAGGCCAAAACCCTAAGCCACAGGCCAAATCAAATAAATTAGTGTGTATTTAGATGATTAAAGGGTTAAAATAATTTAGATTTTTTAAAGTCTGATATTAATTATTTGAATAGTATACATTTTAAAATATTTGTATATTTTATTGTTTAATATTATCGTATTTATATGATATAATTATAAATATTTATTTGTATCTGAAGACCCCTCTTAGTGATTATTTTGGAACTTCATTTTAAAATATAATATCTAGTCAAGATTTAATTATCAAAATTGATAAAAAAAAATAATTTATTTAATTTATTAGTTCAAAGTATAAATAATTTATTTTTTATTTTAAAGGTTTAATTATTTTTTTAAAAAAAACAAGAGCTTATTATATTCTTAAGCTCAAAAAAATCTAAGATGGTGAGAAGAGTTGGGGACGGGCCCAGAATTCTATATAAAAAATGTATACTATCAAAAAATTATATTAAAAATATAAGGGGTACAAAATTAAATTATTAATAAAAAATATATAAAATATAAGAGAATTTAAAATTTTTATAGAATGCGACTGTATCCTAGTACTCTTAGATCCATCTATAAGAAGAGTGGATGACCATCGAATATTTAATATAAAGGTGGCATTGTTGAAATAAATTTAGGAAATTTTTAAAAAGTTAATATTATAAAACCAAACATTGTTGAGCACTATGGTTGGACCAAGTCTACTGATAAGATTCTCAATTCAATATATACAGGATAAGATCAATTTATAAATAATAAATTCTTTAAATATTATAATTTTTTAATTATTAGATAATTAAAATAAATACTCCGATTAATATTTGATTATACAAATATTATCACTTGAAAAAAATATAAAAAATTAATCTAAATTATTCATTTTAATCATCTAACGATCCGGAAAACGTTATATAAAGTTTTATACCAAGCAACTTGATTTTTTTATACATATTTATTTATTGACGCCAATAGGCAATAATTAAGTATTTATACACTGAGTTTTAATTTAAAAACCATGTGTTTCGAATCTTTTAATCACTTTTATTTCTCAAATTCATTTATCTACTATTTTATAGAGATTATGTGTATTTATAGTGTTTATAAAATAAGTAGAATAATATTAATAAAATATTTAGGAAATAGTCCTAAAGAAGGTTATGGTTATGTTAAATAAAATTTTAATTTTATTTAAATTATTTATTTTTATATCGAAAGAAAGTTGAATGTTTTAAATCAATTTTCTTAAATCATTTTCGTATCACGTCATTGATAGTAATTAATTGTTAATCAATAAATTAAGAGTGCATTCGAGAAGAACTCAATAAGTGTCGACATTGATAGTAATTAATTGTCGGTCAATAAATTAAGAGTGTATTCGAGAAGAAATCAAATACGTGTCTTGATGAAAAAATGGATGATGTTTAAATCGTTTTGTCTATAAAATATATGCGTATCATCAAAGAACTAAAAATATCTATAAACATATATTATTTTATAATCACTTTTAAATTATTAAAAAATATAATCGAAAAAACTAAAATATGATTAGATTTTGATGTAATTCCACTATTATAACATATGTGGTCAATGTTTCATATTTGGTGTTGGTCCACAACAACAACAACAAAAAGTGGTTCAAGTCAAGTGGAGGCAATAATGGTATTAAGGACTACAAGGAGAGTTCTCATGGAATCATAGTTAAAATATTGTAAGAATATGAAATTTATATTTTACCTAAAATTTAAAAGTTAAATTAAAATGTATTATTTTTAATTCGGTATCATCGATTAAATAAAAGTTAAAGATTTATCGATTAAATTTAAACGATCAATAATATAGATGATTAAAACATAATTTTAAAAATTTAATGATTTAAAACAGAAAAAACTAAACAAAAGTGATATTCGTTGTAGTTAATAATAGTTTTAGAAAAACATTATTTTACAAAAATTTAAATTACACAACAATCGTTTTCTCTCGGTGGTTAAGAAAATAATTGTTGTTTCTGAAGGTTACGTGTAGAGGAGTATTAGATCAAGTCGAGTAAAAAAATCAAGTTATTCGAGTTGATGAGTCATATTTTACAACTCAAACTTTGTTTGATTTTTTTTCGGTTTGAGTCAAGTTTAAAAAATTTGAGTCGAGACGAATCGAGTCGAGTTTTCGAGTTCCTGTAAATATTTAATTGTAATTATTTATCATACTATAGTATGATTTGATTTCCATTTAAACGCCTTTCTCTAATCATATAAGATATGTATGTATATATATATTTTTTCATATGTAGTAATATTTCTTTATATTTTTATATATCAATGTATATATCATAAAAAATTGATAGACTTGTCTAAAAAATAAAAAATATTTCTTTAATTACTAAAAATTTTGTGCTATCCAAATTTTTATTTTACAACTCGAATTTTATTTAAAAATTTTTTGAGTTGAGTTGAGCCTATAAAATTTCGAGTTGAGTCAAAACAAGTTGAGTTATTCGATTTTTTTCGAGTTGAGTTTTGCTCACCCCTAGTTACGGACACAAATACTTATTATTGTAATACAATGATTAAGCGACCAATATCCAATTATTGACATAAAAATATATATTTAAAATTTTATTTCATTAATTTTAAGGGGGGAAAATCTCAGAAATATTGAAGAAAAGAAAAAAAATCCCAAATATATTGATGTTTGAAGTTTATTTCCAGAAATATGGAGGTTTCAACAGTACCATGGAAGTCGGTTCCAAATGAACCCGACTTCCAACAGTGATTTCATGATTTGAAAAAAAAATTAAACAATTGAAGTCGGTACCAGCTGGTACCGACTTTGAACAGTCCCTAAACAGTGGTGAAGTCGGTACCAGCTGGTACCGACTTTGAACAGTGTTGGCTGGTTGCTGCAGGCGCGCAGGGTGCAGGCGGGCAGGGTTCAGTGATGGCAGCGGGGATGGGATGGGTGGGGTGGTAGGCTGGTTAGTGATAGGGTGGTAGAGAGGTGTGTAAGCTTTTTTTTGAAATTTTTATAGGGTAGAGGTGTAGTATTTTAGAGGGGTATTCACGGGTTGGAATTTATTTGGTATATATAATACCATTTGGCAGTGTAAAATCTCAAATCTGGTGTAAAAGAGTATTGTTGGAAGTCTTGAGTGTGTAGAAAAAAAAATTTAGAGGGAGTGAGCAGAAGAAATTTGAAGCTTTGTTTCAGGTAATTGTTAATTTTTGACTGTTATTTTTTTTTGTAGATATATTTTTTAATTTATAGTTCATAGAGTTCATTATGTTAAAATTTTATGAATAATTTTAAGTTTATATTAATTTATTTTATTAATTTGATTTGAAACAGAAAATGAATCAGAACAAATTTCTGACAATTATCCATTATAATGGAAAAATTGTGAGAACGGATGCCGGGATTGTATTTGAAGCTGAAAACACAACAAAAATGCGATTTGAAAAGGAAATCACGCTTCGACAGTTGAAGGGGAAAATATCTCAAAAGATTGGAAGAGATATTCATGGTTTGCGTTACCGGTGGCTTACATGTGAAAATCCGGTAACATATTGTGCAATCAATCTTGAAGATGATGATGATGTTGCAATGATGATTGCTGAACATGAATCTGTAGGTACTCGATATATCGAGTTATTTGCGGAAATTTCTGATGTTCCGAATCCTTCTAGAACTTTTATTGGAGAATCTTCTCAAATGAATTACGTTACTGAGACTGAACTACCTGGAGGCAGTTTCCTCGCAATGTTGTCTAGTGGTACAGCTAATGAATTTAATCCAGTTGACACTTCAACAGATAATGTGAACAATCTACGCGGTCGATGGGGAGAAGCTCTTGACGATTCTAGCGAGGATGAAGATATTGATGATGATGATTTATTTCCGGATGATGTTGGTAATGCCCCTAATTATGGTGTGGGAGAATTTGTGGCACCCACAGGAGATATTACATGTTATGAGCCTCCTACTCACATGGTGTCATTGGATTTTGATGCTATGAGAGCTGCTGAATTCCCGGATGTTTTTCGATTAACTTATACTGGCTCGGATGATTTATCGAATGGCATTCAATTTGAGGATAAGGACCAAGCTACATTGGCAGTGAAAGAGTATAGCATCAAGAATCACGTTGACTACGTTATAGTAGAGTCCAGTCATAAGACATTCTTAGCCAAGTGTGTCAAGTATGGGCAAGAGTGCAATTGGAAGGTTCGAATTACCAAACGTAAACGGTCAAATATGTGGGAGGTCAGTAAGTACAGTGAAGATCATACATGTTTACGAAGTTCCATTGTACAAGATCACCGAAAATTAGATACGAGTGTAATAAGCCACCATGTGAAGAATCTGGTCGAAATAAATCCAAGGGTTCCCGTTTCAACGATTCAGGCAACCATTGCTCAACAATTTCAATATCAAATAAAATACAAGAAAGGTTGGCGTGCTAGAGAGAAAGCATTAGACTCTGTTTATGGTGATTATGATAAGTCATACAATGAGCTACCAGCTTTATTGCTTGCAATGACGCATTTCATCCCAGGCACCATCGTGAGATATCGAACCAAAGATGCTTACGACCAACAAGGACAAGTTCATCAAGATTATAAATTTTTCCATCGACTATTTTGGGCGTTCAAGCCTTGCATAGATGGCTTCCCTTACTGCAAACGTATGATCCAAGTAGATGGTACATGGTTATATGGGAGATACTCTCATATATTGTTGATTGTTGTTGCGCAAGATGGTGATAACAATATCTTTCCGATTGCATTCGCAATTGTGGAGCAAGAGTCAGCGGAAGCTTGGAATTTCTTTTTGACAAATCTATGTGAGCATGTCGTGAGAGAAGATGGTGTATGTATTATATCTGATCGAGGGACAGGTATCAAAGCTGCTATTAATCGAGAAGGAAGTCGTTGGACACCTCCCCACGCGTACTCCGCGTACTGTGTTCGCCATATCGGGAAGAATAGTATGGAACAATTCAAAAATACATACTTTCGTAGTGAAATTGTTAGCATGGGTACGTCTCTGATATTTTATTATATATTTTTATTCTATTTGTATATAAGTACACTAACAATATTATTGACAAACAGGATATATACTAACATAGCCCGATTTTGAGAGGAAAATGGCAAATCTAACTAGGTATAGCGACCGACATTGGAATTGGGCAAACAGTCTAGAAAGGGAAAAATGGGCTCAATGTTACGATGAATCTGGAAGACGATACGACCAAATGACAACCAACCTTGTGGAGTGCATCAATGGAGTACTAAAAGGATCACGACATCTTCCGATTGCAAGCCTTGTAAAAGCGACATACTACCGGTTGGCCAAAGTTTGGACCGTAAAAGGGAAAGAAATTGAGGCATTAATCAATAGGGGCCAAAGTTGGGCTATAGACCTAGTGAGGAAAATGCAAGAGAATATGACGAATGCAACATCAATGAGAGTTCACAGCTTTGATCGAATGAATCAGACGTTTGATGTTGTTGGTCCGAGACGCTTGAATCAAGCTGCACATGCCAATGTATTTAGAGTTGATTTCCGACGGAGGTACTGTGATTGTGGAGCGTTTCAGGCATGGCGATACCCTTGTCCTCATGCAGTGGCGGCATGTATGTCTGTCGGAGTTGATCCATATACCTATGTCGATGAATGCTTCAATCTGCAGAGGATAGTTAATATCTACAGAACTGAGTTCCCACCAATTGCTAATTCAAACTATTGGCCACCATTAGGGAATGAAAGATGGTTACCCGATCCTACCCTTCGTCGTACTCCCAAAGGAAGACCAAAATCAACTCGAATTCATACTAGTATGGATCTACATTATAGAGAGAAAGGACAACGTAAACGATGCACAATATGTAGAGCAAAAGGTCATTCTAGAACTAATTGTCCAAATGAGCCCCAATTTGTATCTATTCCTCTTTGAGTTTTGAATAAAGTTTGTTTGTGTACCAAAAATATGTGGGAGAAATTAATAACATTACAAGTACGGAATGAGATTAAAAGTCTGAATAAAAGGAAATAATAACATTACAAGTACGAAATAAAATTAAAAGTCTAAATAAAAGGAAATAATAACATTACAAGTACGGAATGAAATTAAAAGTCTAAATAAAAGGAAATAATAACATTACAAGTACGAAATGAAATTACAAGTACGGAATGAAATTAAAAGTCTAAATAAAAGTACATCACTTCTTATGCAGCTTTTGACCATGACGAGGTGTGGTAGAAAGATAACGTCGCGGTGGACGTCTCGCCCGTTGTGGCCTATGTGATGTATCATCTTCAGCACCTTCATCAGCATCCTCTTCAGCATCTTCTTCAGCATCCTCTTCAACATCATCTTCAATCACAAAGGGATACGTAGGTGGAGTCATGAAAATAGAACTAATATTCCCTCCCGCCAAATCTGGTGAATTCAGGATATTTTGCATTTCCTGGAATTGACTAGGATCGTCATAAACAAAAGTGGGAGACTGATGCTGACTAAACTCAGGTCTGTATAAAGTTGCATCATCAAACACATGATCATGATATCCACCACTGGAACACGCAGCTGGAGGGATATATGTAGGAGTCGGTTCTAGTTCCCATACCGCATATGGTGTTACGTTACTCATATTTGGCTCCCATGTTGTTGGCCAACCCTCCGTGTTTTGACTCGAAAGATTTGAACTTCGAGATGTTCCAGCTGAAGCTTTCCCTTTTCCACCATATTTTTTCCTATACCGTTCGCATTCTTCTCGTCCTTCAACAGTGGTTAAAAATGGTTTTCCATGATGACGATACCACTGAATATACTCCGAACTCTCAAAATCAAAATCAGCTCCTTCGATTGGGTATCTTACTGGTAAGGCTAGAGCTCTATTAGCCCACAAAGTAATATACTCAACATGTACGGCTTCCCAATCTGTCTCAGCTTTACCGCGGCCATCATAAGCATGAAGAAAGTAATGGTCGCGTGGAATACCCGAAATAGGCTGGTGAAATCCAAATTGTCTCAAGACTCTATCTGGAAAGTGGAACTCGACCGTAGAGAAATGGATCAAAGGTGTCACGCTACACCATAATACAGAATCGAACATCAGATAATCCGGTACAAAAATGCGGTCGTCATCATACGCCTTCCAAATAAACTGCGAAAATATGAAAAAAATTATAATCACTTATAAATAAAAATACGAGATTGAAAAAAATTATAACTTAAAAAATATAACATCATTTACCTGGTCTTGACAATATAAATCAATAAGAGATCTGCATACTCTTACATTATTATGTGCTAATCCGGTATCATGATTTTCATCGCACCACCTAAATGAAAAATTATAATTATTTAGAAAAATATAAAATACAAATACAAAAATAAACTAAAAAAAATTAAATTACCTCGCACAGAGCGGAAACTGTATAGTAGTTCGACTAACTGGAGTGAAAAATGGCAGTCGTTGCCAAGCCCAAGCCTGTAGTAACAAAAGACAACCGCCAATACCGCCGACTCTCTTCCCTTTTTCTAGTAAAGCGCCTTTGCATAACTCACGATACAAACACGCTAAAATGGCGGATCCCCAGCTATATTCACCTCCAGACCAAGGTGTACTAAAAAATTTGAGGTATCGAACACTAACTAAATTTCCAGATTTATCAGGAAGTAGTATACCACCAATCAATTGCAGAATATACGCTCGACTAACCTGATAAATCTCTTCTATCGGGCTATAATCATTCAATTCAAACTCACTCTCTAACCAACTTAATTTAACCCGAGAACCTTTGACGTTATTTCCATATGGGACTTTTCCAAGGTACCTCTCACAAATGGAAGCAGTGGACCCTTCACTATGCTCAATCACAGGTCTCCCATTGACCGAGACTCCTATCAGATAAACTACATCTTCTAAAGTGATTGAGCATTCTCCACAAGGCATGTGGAAAGTATGAGTCTCAGGTCTCCACCGCTCGATTAAAGCAGTTACTAAGCCTGGTACCAACTTATACCCACGAAGAAACGTAGCATAATAAAAACCACTGCTATGTAAGAAATTCAAAATCCTATTATCGAGTGCAGTTTTCACCATACTACGATGATGTCTAAATGTTTCAGTTGTATCCTACAATAAACAAAAATATAACATGATTAATTAACAAATTACAAATTTAAAACATAAATTATATCAAAAAAATATACTGGTTCAGAAACCGTAAGGCTAGAAATGTGTCGATCATCTAAATACAATAGTGGAGTTTGCTCAGCCATCCTGTAAAAATTTTAAACAAAAAACATAAAAATAATTTAACAAACTAAACAAAAACAAACTAAAATAAACTTAAAATTTATCAAACCAAACCAAACTAAACTAAACTAATACATACAATAATTATCAACTTACAATATAATAAAATAATTCAACTATAACCAAACCAAACTAAAATAAACTAAACTAATAAACTAAAATAAATTATCATAAAATAATTAAAAAATTATCAACTTACACTATCATAAAATAATTCAACCAATTTAGTTAACTATCAAAACAAAATAAAAATATATCAAGTTATAATATCATAAAATAATTCAACTAAAACCAACAAAACTAAACTAAACTAAACTAAACTAAACTAAACTAAACTATCATAAAAAATTCAATATTTTAACCATAATAAAATAAAATAATTCAAAAAAATATAAAAAATATAAAATTACAGAATATCAAAAAATTAAACTAAACTAAATTTTTCTATCAACTTAAAATAAAAACAATAACATTAAATAATAAAAATAAATTAAATACTTACAAATTTCAAACTTCTTCCAACACTTTCAACTCTATAAATCTCAAAACTATCTAACATTCTCATCTATTTATAACCAAAACTTCCCACCAATTTTTATCCCAAAAATACCCTAAATTAATTTTTCACACTACCCTATAAAAATTTCAAAAAAAAACTTACACACCTCCCTACCACCCTATCACTAACCAGCCTACCACCCCACCCATCCCATCCCGCTGCCATCATTGCACCCTGCCTGCCTGCACCCTGCGCGCCTGCAGCAACCAGCCAGCACTGTTCAAAGTCGGTACCAGCTAGTACCGACTTCACCACTGTTTAGGGACTGTTCAAAGTCGGTACCAGCTGGTACCAACTTCAATTGTTTAAATTTTTTTTTTTTCAAATCATGAAATCACTGTTGGAAGTCGGGTTCATTTGGAACCGACTTCCATGGTACTGTTGAAACCTCCATATTTCTGGAAATAAACTTCAAACATCAATATATTTGGGATTTTTTTCCCTTTCTTCAATATTTCCGAGATTTTGCCATTTTAAGGGTTTGATAATTACTTATCGATTAAATAATAATTTTATAGAATTAGACATAAAATTATAATTTTTATAAATATTAAAATTTTATTTTTATTAAAATATGATTAAACATTTAAAATTAAAAAATATATTTTAAACATTTATTTATATTATATATTAAAAGCCTTAAAAATGTTAGAAACCATACAATGTAACCGTATTTACTATTTAATCCAACTAAAATCGAAAGACTCTGTTATTCTCTCAACCTCTGAAAATTTGTGTATTTTCCTCTGTTTTCTCAGTTTTTTGTTTACTTCAAAGTCGCCGCTCTCTCAATCCAATAAGGCGGCAAAACAGGAAAGAAAAACCCTTTTTCTTCACAAATTACTTAATAATTTCAATGGCGGCCTTTAACTTTACCCTCTGCCTTCCCCTCGTTCCCAGTTTCCCTCACTCTTCTTTGTTTTTGCTTCCCGATCCCTCAAGAACCCTATCTTTCTAAATCTTTTTTCCCCTTTTCTAATCTGGGTCTTTTTTTTTTTCTTTCCAATTTGATAGTCTAAACCTAGAGAGAAAGAGAATTTTGGGTTTTTCGTTTCTTTTTAGATAAAAGCGTATTTCTTGCAATGGAAGAGTCAAGGCAGTTGAGAAGGGCGTTGCTTGATGCCACCGCTGGCGCTATTTCCGGTGGTATTTCCCGGACGGTTACTTCTCCTCTTGATGTTATTAAGATCCGATTTCAGGTAAAAAAAAAGTTGGGTTTTTTTCTTAGTTTATTTTGATATGAGGATATTGTGAATTACTGTAATTGGCATTGTATTTATGAAATTATTTATGGTTTTTTTTTTATTTGTTTTCAGTATGAATAAAATTGGAAGGTGAAAAGTGGTATATTTAAGAATGATTTATGAAAGTGTGATTGGTAAGAGGGAAACGAGAGGTGAAAAGGGGGGAGGGGGAGGGAAGGAGGGAGATGGTATTTTTGATCCATTATTCTCAAATTATAAGTATTTTAAAATTGATACTTTATCTTAATTTGTTAAATGTATAGTTATAAAATAGTATATAATTTTTATTTTTTAACTTTACCAAGCAATGAGTAAATGGAAATCTTCCCATCATGGTAGAAAGAAATCATATGTTTTCTATTTTCTTTTTCATTTTTTCCCATTCTATTGTTATCCACTCAACCAAGCAAAACCTTAGTGAGAAAGTTGTTAGGACTAGTAGAGTATTAATTTAATCAAATTTACTGTAGTTTGTAATGTTGCATCTCAAAAATATATACTTGACTTTGCAAGTATTTAAGTAATAGTTGTGGGAACTGTGAAGTGGTCAGGATATTTAGTTAAATCATCCTTGAAATATTGATTGTAATTTAAGTTGGTATACAAATTCATGTCATTGGGTGTCAAACAAACAACAAAAGTATTTATGTTTTGTCCATTTCATAATCCTTGCTTCATTCAATGTTTAGATCGTCGTAGAACTGCTGTCATCCATTTATCCACACCGCATAGGTGCATATTATCTCTGCATCTTGTCCGATATGCTCTCACTTTTCGTTTTATGTTCTCACATTAGTGAAGAATTTTATCTTTGCCACACTCATTTTTTTGGCATACTCATCTTTTCCGATATGCGTATAGGTTCAATTAGAGCCCACAACTTCATTGGCTTTGCTTCGCAGAGATCTTACAGGATCATCAAAGTATACTGGAATGTCTCAAGCAACAAAGGAGATATTGAGGGAAGAAGGTTTACCGGTATGAAGGCCATTTTCTTCTAGACTGTATGTTTATGTCCTCTTTTATTTTATTGATTATGACTAATTGTATTATATTGAAGACCTTATTCATTTATTTAGTTTGTTTGGTTGTTAACCTTTTCTTTTATGTATGGTGCCTGCAGACTTGCCTGAAATTCTGTAAATTTGCTTTCTTTTGTATTTTTTATTCATTATATTGGTTCTTATGACAGGGTTTTTGGCGTGGTAATGTCCCGGCTTTACTTATGGTTATGCCATATACAGCTATACAATTTGCTGTGTTACACAAATTGAAAACAATTGTTTCTGGTTCTTCCAAGACAGGTACTTTACTGAAGATGATGACTTTTATGTGAATTATCAAAAGTGTGGAGTAATAAATAATATCATGAGATGAGACTTAAAAGTAATCCGGGAAATACAGCTAGTCAATATTGAATCATGAAAAACTATTTATGGCTTTATGTTCACTGTTGTATATTGTAAGATTGGAGTATTTAGCTTTATTGTATTCAATGACAGTCTTGTATTGTATCTTACATTATGCTTTGCTATGGCCTTGTTTTATGATGGTGCAGCGGAACACCTTAATTTAAGTCCGTACCTGTCTTATATCAGCGGGGGTTTAGCAGGTTGTGCAGCTACTGTTGGATCTTATCCTTTTGATCTTCTTCGGACTATATTAGCTTCGCAAGGTGAACCTAAGGTATTCAACTTGACTGAAGCTATAATGTCATTTTCTGCTTCAGCAGGAATTCCTTTGATTGTGCGAAGGAAATTTATGAGACTGTACATAACCTCTTTTGAAAAATTTATAATTGTATGTTTGTACTGTTAAAGTGGCGTGTGGAAATTTTGGGATGCTAACCTCTGACCCTACTGAGTTTTACCTGCAAAAGCTTTGAATTTTTCAAATTAATTTTTATTTGACACCTCCTGATTTCATGTAGGTATATCCCAACATGAGATCAGCACTCTTTGATATAATCAGTACTCGTGGCTTTGGAGGATTGTATGCCGGGTTGTCACCAACATTGGTTGAGATCATTCCCTATGCTGGCTTGCAGTTTGGTACATATGATACATTTAAGCGCTGGACTGTGGTGAGATTTTGTTCATATAGGTTGAAATTATCTTTTCCCTGGAAATGCTTGGTATCAGTCATATTTGCATCCTTGTCATTTTGTTTCTTGTTCAAGTATTTTACTTTGAGGCATGGAAACATGGAGAATAGATGTTATTTGTTAAAATCCTTTTTCCGATTGTCTAAACACTTTCTCTTGTGGTATTTCCACTTAGGTGCCTAAACTATTTTTTCCCCTTTTAGGTTTTCAAAACTATCTTTTTTTTTTTTCCTTTTAGGTGCGTAAACTTTCTTTTTCCCCTTTAAGCGCCCAAATTATATTTTTTGTTCAAAGTATGTTCCCAAACTATCATTTTTTTGGTCTAAGTAGATGTCTCTGTTTGACCTTAAAAGGGGCAAAACATGAGTTTGGGCACCTAAAAGGGACAAAGAAAGTTAGTTCACCTAAAAGGAAAGAACAAGATAGTTTGGGCATTTATTTTGGCGTTATGCCTTGTTTATCACAAAGTACAAACTACATGCATCAGAATTTGGTATGTCAAGTTAGCAGTCGGTACAGAATTTAGTGAATTTTAGATAGCCGAAATTTCTTGGATAATCTTGACATACTTTTGTTCTCGGTGTATGTTTGGTCTTGTTATGAAAGTTTATACATTTTGAAACAAATAAATAAATCCTTTTTATATATGGTTTTGTATTGTACATTGTTATCATCTTAGGCTTGGAATCGATCAAGATCGTTCGATACAAGCTCAACTGCAAATCATAGCCTTTCAAGTTTTCAACTTTTCATTTGCGGGTTAGCAGCCGGTACTTGTGCAAAACTTGTCTGTCATCCTCTTGATGTAGTCAAGAAAAGGTTCCAGGTAGATCTCCAAATATTTAGATAAATCTTTCATTGTTATATGTAACACTCAAAGTATAACATATCAACTTTATACCAAGCCCTTCAAAATTCTAGTTAGTCCCCAAGATTTTAAAATACTTGTAAGTAGGCTTCCAGAACTTTTTGAAAATTTAATTAGGCCCTTGACAATTTTGCCATGATTCACCACTATTCATGCAACTTTGTTTCCATTGTCTGTTGCAGATTGAAGGACTTCAACGACATCCAAAATACGGTGCTCGTGTCGACCAACATGCTTATAAGAATATGTTTGACGCCTTACGACGCATCTTGCAGTCCGAAGGTTGGCATGGTCTTTACAAGGGAATTCTTCCGTCTACAATCAAAGCCGCACCAGCCGGTGCTGTAACATTTGTCGCTTATGAATTTACATCAGACTGGTTAGAATCCATTTCAAGTTGAAATCTAACGTAACTAGCATTTTCGTTTTCATAATCCATTCAATTTTCCTGGAATATTAGATTATAACAAAAATTGTCATTGCTTACAGGCTCTGTAAGTTCATATATTTAGAGTACACCATTATATTCCCCTTGTATTTGTTGTGTTGTTTTCTCTTGTCATTATAGGTCTTGGCATGTTTAGAATTTTTTGTTATCATCTGTACAGTTACAGTAATTATTTAACTATTAATTGAATGAGGCTATTTATGTTCTATTCATTTTGTATTTGTAGTATTGATTTTTAAAAAGTTACCTTACTGTCACCAATCCATCCATATTTAACATTTGTCGATAGGATTGTAAACGAACCGAAACCGGTTGATAGGGGTGTATAAAAAAATATGATTTGACTCGTCTTTTATTTTTCGGATAATTTGGATTGGATATGGACAGTGGTTTCACTTTCGGATCGTATAATACGGATATTGTTATATTTAATGATTTGTTGATTGTTATATACAAAAACTAAAATTTTCATGAATAAGACCATCAAATTAAAAAAAATAACAAATTTGGATATCCGAAAATTCGTTATGAGATTTTGGATATCCAAAAATCGGAGATTAATTTAAGGATTGGATACGGATTGTTCTTTTGGATCGAATAATCCGAAATGTACACCCTTACAGTGTTCGACGAAAAGTTTGTTTATGTTCGTTCATTTGTTAAAAGAACAAACATGAATAAGATTTTTTGTTCGTTTAATTAAATGAACAAACATTAACAAAGAGTTTGTTTGTTCATTTGTGTTCGTGAATGTTTGATAATCTGTTTGTTTATGCTCATTTAAGTTTATTCACTTATGTCAAGTAGCATTCATTGTTTGATTTAACTTAACTAATACAAAATTAGTTAATCTATTGGATAATTTTAGGTTTTGGTTATTGACTAAAAGATTTTTAAAATTTTGATTATCAATTAATTTGATTTAAAAACGATTAATTAATAAATATGTTTGTTTTCGTTTATGTTCATTTGTGTTTGTTTATGTTTGTTTATCATGCTAATGAACGAACACGAACAAATTATATTTTTTAAGAAATTAATACAAACACGAATTTAATGTTTGTTTATATTCATGTTCATGTTCATGTTCATTTATTTGTTTGATTATAATTAAATGAACGAACATAAACATACCTTCATTCATTTTGTGTTCGTTCGATTTATTAACGATCCTATTTGTTGAGACAATAAATAAAAAATAAAAGGATGAATATAAGCATAATTAATATATTAGGGTTTGTTCTATTTTAGAGAATGAAACTTGTTTGTGTTTATTTTTTTATAAAATGAAAAATACTGAAAAGATGTTTGGTTGAAAAATTAAAAATAATTTTTAGAAACGTTAATTTGTAGGAATAGAGATGGATGTATATGGGTAAAGATGGGAAATTGTCCTATAAAATTTCATTTAATTTTAAAAAAATTAATTTATTTATAAATTTAATCTTTTATTTTTAAATATTTATATTTTATTCCTTGTTTTAAATCTTGGTTCAAATAAAATATGTGTTATCAGTGAACGGATTTAAATCCATCTTTAAATAATATTTTTTTATTTAAATTGGAGTTTCATGCATGCACGGTCACCCAGCAAGTATTGTACCTTCGAAAAATTATATCATAAGTCAGTCTCACTACGTGGTCATCGGACCAACTATTAAAAACCACTCACGTCACTAATTTTTACATGTCATATTTTTTTCAAGTGAATCTTTACTTAAAAAATTATTTTTAAAAAGAATTAACAGTAAATATGAGTGAAGATTCACGTTAAAAAATATGACATGAAAAAATGATGATGTGAATGATTTTTAGTAGTTAGTCCATGAATGACGTGGTGGGACTGACCATGATATAAATAAAAACCTTTTATTAGAGCCCACTTTTATAAGCCCAAACCATAAATAAATTTGACTTATTAAATATAATTTTATAATATAAAAAAATATAATAAAAATCCCTACTTGGTGCCCAAGGTCTTGTTTTTAATTGGTTATTATTTTTAAAGGGATAAACCAAAAATACCCTTCATCATATCATAGATACCCTTATATATTAAAACCTAAATCCTATTTTATTCCCATATAATACCCTTTACCCTAACTATATATATAACATTTACCCTAAAAATAAAGGAACCCCTAACCATATATTTTCATACCTACAGCAGCCGCATACTCACACTGCCGAAAAAAATTCCATTTCCATTTTCCAGTGTCTGCCAAGTTTCCATTTCCATTTTCCATTTTCCATTTTCATTTCCATTGGTAAGTTGGTAGCCTCCATTATTTATATTTTTACTCTCATTGAATCACTTCACCCATTTGGTTGATTATTTTCAAAGTTATGCCCTAATCTAATCATTACTTTTATCGTTTAGTTTAATTTGTGGATTGATTTTAATGGAGCATATTTAGATGTATATAGTTCTTTTTGAAATATTTATTGTGTATTCCATTCTTATGGTTCAATGAAAATATGAATATTTTTTTATTGGTATCTTTTATTGTTTTTTTTTATTTGTTTATTATATGTTTTGTTTTGTTTATTTATATATGTTATTTGTTTGTTTTGTTGGTCTATTTATTTTAATCTTTGTTATCATGTATTATATGCTATTTTGTCTTTATATTTGTTGTCTTTATAATTATGTCTTTTATTTTGCTTACATCACATCTTGCTAATTAATGAGCCTAATTAAATACGTTTTTACTCGGTCGTAACGGGCCCGTGTTCCAACGCATTGGTCGCGGTGTGTACGTTGCCTCCGAATAAAGACACGGTAAAAATAAAATTGATTCGAATCTTTAAACAAAAATTAATTTAAATGCCACTTTAATCCAAAAAATCTAAAATTAACTAAGCGGTAATTTATAAAGGTGCCAATTTTGGGCGGTTTTAAACCCTAAACCCGTTTTTAACCGTAACCGACTCTCGAACCCAAATCATTTCGAATCTCTGGTTTTTACGGTGTCCGGCCTACTAAAGTGGCCGGTGGCGACTCCATCCTTTTTTAAAAAAATCCCTAATTTTAAAATTTCCCTTTTCAATCTAAAATTCCCTTTTTTAATCTCAAATCCCTAATTTCGACTTTTCAATTCCTATTTTTTTAAAGAATCCTAGATTTCAAATTTCTTTCAATATTTCAAAATTTCCATTTTTTTACACAACTTAAAAACCTAACTTTTAAATCCTAAATTTCCCCAAAATTTTATTTTAAACCCAAATCCCTAAATTCCACTTTTCAAACCCTAATTTCAATTCCACTAGTGATCCTTTTTTTCCCTTTTTTACTACACACCTATTATTTTTAAGAATTTTATAAGGGTCGCTACAGTTGGCGACTCCGCTGGGGACCAATTTTTCAAACGAGTCAAGCCTTGTTTTTAAATACCGCTTAATTAATTTTGGAAGTTATGGAATAAAGTGTCAATTAAATTATTATTTGTTTATTAATTCGAGCTTTCAACACATTTCAACCCGTCTCTAAGTGGGGGAAAGCGCTATGCTTTCGTGAGGATATTGTTCCTCCGTATGGGCCTAGCAAAGTACCTTCGGGGCTCGACTATCCTATGCTTTCGTGAGGATATTGTTCCTCCGTATGGGCATAGCGAAAGGGTCCCCCTAAACTGAACTCGGTCAAGATGAGCCTGTAATGGGTGATGATCGGGGGCTTTGCTACTCTTAGAAGAGGACAACGAGGACAATTTGGGTACCTCGTAGAACCAAAACTGCATTTAGAGAATCTAGTCAACCTACCTGATTAGAGCCATGTGGTTAACCTAGGTTCTTTTAGATGAGATAAATAGGATTGTTTTGTCTCCTATCTTGCTTGCATTTTTGCTTTATCATTTTTGTATCGACATTTCATGAAGGTGTTGAACTAAGTGGTTTGTTCAATCAGAGGCTTTCACTATAGTTAGAGAGTCAAAACAAGAAAAAGAGGAAAAAGGAGAAAAAAAGATAAAAGAAATAAAAAAGGGAGAAAAAAATAATGAGAAAATAAAACTAAGGAAAAGAAAAGGTTGAGAAAAAAATTGAAAAGAGAAAGAGAAAAGAAAAAAAAAAGAAGAAAAGAAAATTTAGAATATAGGAAAAAGAGAGAGGAAAAAACAATGAAAATGAAAAAAAGAAAAGAAAATCGAGAGAATAGAGAAAGAAGCAAGAAAATAGAGAGAAAGAAAAAAGAGAAAAAAAAGATGAAAAAGAAAAGAAAAAGAAGAAATAATAAGGGGTATTAAGATCTTAACCGGTAAAAGTTGCTCAAAGGGCGATCACTAGCGGGATCAACACCTTTACTTGCATTCATGCATACATCTCATGCATCTCATAGAATATATCATGCATTAATTAAACAATGAGGTTAATTATGGGATCTCGTATCCTTAATTGAAGGTTTCTCGCTTGCATTTTACCAACACCAAGAAAGGCTAATGGAAGAAGACTTTGCCAAGTTAGAAGCCAATCTTATGGGGCAATTAGAGCGCACTCAAAAAGAATTAGAAGATTCTATGATCAAGTCTCAACAAGACATGATGAAACAAATTGCTCACTTGATGGGACTAAGAAAAGTGAAAGACCAACAAAGGAAATGTTCTGTTGAAGACCCCTCAGGCTCTCCCGTTTTTATTGCTAACACTTCTAGACCTCTACAAGGAGTAGTAACATCATCTCTTCAAGTTTGTGCCTCTACCCAAGCCCTACCAGGTGTGACTTTCACTAATATGGAAGGTTTGGGGGATGACATTCCAGACTTCGATGAGCTAGAGAAATTAAAGATTGAATTTTCGAAGCAGTTAGAGGAAACCAAGAACGAGTTTGAAGAGAAGCTTCTAATAAGAGAGGATGAAGAAGAATGGTATGGGTTGAATGCCAGTGAGCTTAGTCTGGTTTCAGGTCTAGAGATCCCTTATAAGTTCAAGACCCCAGATTTTGAGAAGTTTGATGGGACGACTTGTCCTATCGCACATATAACTATGTTTTGTCGGAAAATGGCGGGCTTTACTAACAATGAGAAGTTGTTAATCCATTATTTCCAGGATAGTCTGGTGGGATCTGCCACAAGGTGGTATAATCAGTTAACCCGTGCTCAAATTAAGTCGTGGAAGGATCTGGCCAAAGCTTTCACAAACCAGTATAAGCACGTAACCGATATGATCCCAAATCGGCTCATGCTACAAGGGATGGAACAAGGGCATAACGAAAGCCTTCGAGAGTACGCTCGACGTTGGCGTGATGCTGCAGCAAAAGTACAACCTCTGCTCAACGAAAGTGAACTTTCTCAAATATTTGTGGATACGCTAGAGGGAGTATTATACGATCACTTGATAAGCCACCCTATCAGTAGTTTTGCGGAGTTGGTTATGACCGGAGAACGCATCGAGTATGCTATTAAGAAGGGAAAGATGAAGGACCCTTATAGCACAATTTCTCAGAAAGAGGAAGATTCTCATGTCTATGTGGTGAGTTCTCACTCAACCAATCGAACTCAGGGTTGTCCTCATACTCATACAAGACCTACAAAGGTGCTTCATCCAATTCCTATGACCTACACTAAGTTACTCCAAATTCTCGTTGAGAAGAAACTTTTGACTTTGGTGCAGTCTAAGCCAAAGGATCCTCCTTACCCTGAAGGATATAATGTCAATGCCACATGTGACTATCATATGGGGAGCACAAGCCACACAACAGAGAATTGTGGAGCTTTGAGGAACAAGGTTCAAGGACTGATTGAGGCCGGTATTCTGAAGTTTTAAGAAAGAGTAGAGGATATGATCTTTGAGAAGATTCTAATCTTCGAGTTTAGATGTTCATTTTCTTCCTCCTTGCATTTTAAGTTTTGCATCAATTAATTTTATTACTGTTTGCCCGAAAGTAACAAATACTTTTTTGTAAGGGCTTATGTTATGTTTGCTCTTTTTTTTCGTTTCAATGAAAGAATGCATATTTTTAAAAACATATGTGTTTTCCTTTTTCTCTCAGAGTTCCTTGGATGTCACATGCTTGTTGTGACGTGGGTTCAGAAATGGTTGGAACGTTGTGATTACGATGAAGTATGGTTTATTAATCAGTAGCTTTGGTCAGTAATGCACGAGAAATGAGACTACTACTCCTTCATTGATGTTCGATGATAAGAAAATCTCCTAGAAAAGGCCCGATGAAATTGATTGATCTTAAGAATTCCTCTAAGTAAAAAGATTGCATCCAGAGAAAAAAAGAAGAAAGAAAAATAAAGAAAAAAGAGAGAAAGAAGGAAAAAAAAGAGAAAAGAAAAAAAAAAGAGAAAAGAGAAAAAGAAAGGAGAGAACAAAGATTAAACAAAAGCACTCCAATATTCGAAACCTGATAATAGGTATATTCGAACAAGAGTGTGGAAGTATCGGGGCACTCCGCTGAAGCAATAAGACTTAATAAGGCAGCAATGCACCATCCCAAATCTTTTGCTTCATGAGTGATGGTAATATTTTCAAATCTATGACTATGCCGAGTAACTCGGAGTTTTGTTGTATGCTCCATCATTACCTTCGAGACAAAGGATTGTGATGAGTGGATTTCCCCGAAATTTAAAAGAAAGAAGAAAATTAATAGATGTGAGAGAAAAAGAAAAAAGAAAAAAAGAAAGAAAATGAGAAAAAGAGAGAGAGAGAGAAAAGCAAAAATGAAAAAGAGATATAGAAAAAAAAAGAAAGTACTCATATGTCTAGATGCAGTCTGAAGCACACTTCAAATTCTCAAGAAGATACCAGTGGGGCAAGTACGAAAAGTTTGAATATATAAAAGGAGAAAGATATTGAGAACTAGAAGGAGTAGTTTTCGAATAGATCAAGCAAATACGATAATCATGAGGATGAACCGAGCAATCTAAAGGGAATTCCAAAACTTCAAATATCGCCGCAACGTTCAAAGGTTGAAAACCGAACACAGAGAGTTGAGTCTAAGGCACTCTCGCATTTGATATCCAAGGAACCCATGTTTCTTTTCTTTTCTAATTTTTGGATTTTTCAAAACATGTATATATTGTTTTACTCACAATTAGTAAATTGTTTATGAAATAAAAGATGATTTTTCAAAAGATTTACAAAATGCAAGGTCGTTGATGTAAATGATCATCTCTGATGGCCCAAGAAGAAGAAGCAATATACAATATGAGATATCTGTCAAAGAGACAACTTTGTTTGTAAGATAATACCTTTTGAGGGTTCAGGTCAATCAAGGATTGCTCCAGTAAGCAACAAACCTTTTTGGGGGCAAAGGTTATGTTGGGGCATATAGATGGCTAATCAAATACTTTAGGGATAAAAATTAAGCAGAATTCAAGAAGAATAGTCTATAATGAACATGTTGAAGATAGACCTTAAGTGACCTAAGCCTGAATATGAGATTGAGAGCTACTACCATAAACTGAATGCAACTGAATTCAGAGACAAATGGTTCAGATGTGTCATCGTCAACCAAGTATGAGCTGTTGAATTACAGAAGGCGAAAGATTTTGTTCCGATCGGCACAAGATGATGATCTCCTTTCAAGACAAGGTGAAGGATGAAAGCCCGATGAGTTTAGTAAATAGAAAGCGAGAGCTTATCCTCCAAGAAGAAAGAAAAAGAACATTCATGCATCATTCATATTAAATATTCATGCGTCATTTAGATTAAATATTTATGTATCTAGGTTAGATACCCATGCATCATGAGCATTCTAATTCATGTCATCATTGCATTTTACTCTTTTTAAACAGGAATTTTCAAGATTGATTAAAGATTTGATCTACAAAGATGGACCTCAGTAAAGATCAAAAGTCCTTCAAATTACACGATCGTGGTTTTTGAAAGCCTTCCAACCTTTGGTTATTTGGGGACAAAGAGCTTTTTGTGTCAAGGCGATCAAATATCGAGACAGCTAAACGAGATATTAGGTGTTCTCTAAAGGGAGACACCACTTTTTTATGAGATATTCAGGTATTCTTTAAGCAAGATATCACTTTATATTTGAACTTCAAACTTGATCCTTTCTTAAGGATGTTTTTCTTAAAACCCAAATTTCTTAATCCTTCCTTAAGGATGCTTTTCTCAAATCCAATTTCTTAATCTAATCCTTCCTTAAGGATGCTTTTCTCAAATCCAATTTCTTAATCTAATCCTTCCTTAAGGATGTTTTTCTCAAAGCTAATTTTTAAATTTTATCCTTCCTTAAGGATGCTTTTCTCAAAGAAAATTTGATCCTTCCTCAATGATGCTTTTCTCAAAGCAAATTTTATCCTTTCTTAAGGTTGCTTTCCTCAAAGAAAATTTGATCCTTCCTCAAGGATGCTTTTCTTAAAGCAAATTTCTTAATTTGATCATTTCTTAAGGATATTTTCCTCAAAACAAACTTCTTAGTTTGATCCTTTCTTAAGGATGCTTTTCTCAAAGCAAGTTTCTTAACTTGATCCTTCCTTAAGGATGCTTTTCTCAAAGCAGATTTCTTGAGTTGATCTTTTCTTAAAGATGCTTTTCTCAAAGCAAGTTTCTTAACTTAATCCTTCCTTAAGGATGCTTTTCTCAAAGCAGATTTCTCGAGTTGATCCTTTCTTAAGGATGTTTTTCTCAAAGCAAGTTTCTTAACTCCTTCCTTAATGATGCTTTTCTTAAAGCAAATTTCTCAATTTGATCCTTTCTTAAGGATGCATTTTCTTCGTTTGATCATTCTTTAAGGATGCTTTTCTAAAAGCAAATGTATCAATGTGATCCTTTCTCAAGGATGTTTTTCTCAAAATAAACTTCTTAGTTTGATTCTTCCTTAAGGATGCTTTTTTAAAAAGCAAATTTATCAATTTGATCCTTTATTAAGGATGTTTTGCTCAAAACTCTAATTTCTTAATTTGATCATTTCTTAAAGGTTGTTTTCCTCAAAACAAATTTCTCAATTAAATCCTTTCTTAAGGATGATTTTCTCAAGATGAATTTTTTTTTTAATTCGATCCTTTCTTAAGGATATTTTAAAAGGAAAAAAAAAGACAAAAAAATGAGAGAAAAGAAAGAGAGAGAAAAATAAATAAAGAAAAAGAAAAAAGAAAAAAGAAGAAAGAAAGAAAAGAAAAAAGAGAGAAAAGGAGAGAAAAAATGTGAGAAAAGATGATCAAAGATCGATACCTTTTATAAGATTTTCAGGGTATTTGAGAAAAGAAGATGAAGAAGAAGAAGACGATGAAGAAAGTAAAGAAACGATCGAGGTCAACCAATCAAGAATATACAAAGACCAACAAAGATTTTTTTTCATGCCAAGACAACCAGAAGTCAAGGCAACCAACAACCTCAAAAGCCTCTAGGCAAGACATCACTTTTCAACAAGATCGTTCTCTATGACATACGCTTGAAGAAGGAGGTCATGCTTTGCGACATACGCTCGAAGAGAGGGGTAGCCCACCACGGTATACGCTCGAAGAGAGGGACCATCAGATGCTGCAATGATCAGAAATCAGAGCATCTCGAAGATGTGGATTCTATAGAGAAGGGATCAACATTGTTTTTGCGACATACACTCGAAGAGAGGGGTCGCCCACCACGGTATACGCTCGAAGAGAGGGACCATCAGATGCTGCAATGATCAGAAATCAGAGCATCTCGAAGACGTGGATTCTACGGAGAAGGGATCAACATTGTTTTCTGCGACATATGCTCGAAGAAAGGGGTCGCCCACCACGGTATACGCTCGAAGAGAGGGACCGTCAGATGCTGCAATGATCAAAAATCAGAGTACCTCCAAATAGGGAAGTCGGATAAAATTAGTACTTGTAGTCTTTGCTTTATCATTGTTTCACAACGATAAGCAAAGAGGGGCAACTGTAATCACTAATTTTATCCGGGTTTATGCTCGAATTAAATCAATCCACATCCCTTTTTAATACCCAAATCACCTTAACTTACCCTAATTTTATCACTTATTTTATAATTATTATTATCCTTACTATCTCTTAATTAAAACCAAAAATCCAAAAATATATAAATATATGATATAAATAAAAACCTTTTATTAGAGCCCACTTTTATAAGCCCAAACCATAAATAAATTTGACTTATTAAATATAATTTTATAATATAAAAAAATATAATAAAAATCCCTACTTGGTGCCCAAAGTCTTGTTTTTAATTGGTTATTATTTTTAAAGGGATAAACCTAAAATACCCTTCATCATATCATAGATACCCTTATATATTAAAACCTAAATCCTATTTTATTCCCATATAATACCCTTTACCCTAACTATATATAACATTTACCCTAAAAATAAAGGAACCTCTAACCATATATTTTCATACCTACAGCAGCCGCATACTCACACTGCCGAAAAAAATTCCATTTCCATTTTCCAGTGTCTGCCAAGTTTCCATTTCCATTTTCCATTTTCCATTTCCATTTCCATTGGTAAGTTGGTAGCCTCCATTATTTATATTTTTACTCTCATTGAATCACTTCACCCATTTGGTTGATTATTTTTCAAGTTATGCCCTAATCTAATCATTACTTTTATCGTTTAGTTTAATTTGTGGATTGATTTTAATCGAGCATATTTAGATGTATATAGTTCTTTTTGAAATATTTATTGTGTATTCCATTCTTATGGTTCAATGAAAATATGAATATTTTTTTATTGATATCTTTTATTGTTTTTTTTTATTTGTTTATTATATGTTTTGTTTTGTTTATTTATATATGTTATTTGTTTGTTTTGTTGGTCTATTTATTTTAATCTTTGTTATCATGTATTATATGCTATTTTGTCTTTATATTTGTTGTCTTTATAATTATGTCTTTTATTTTGCTTACGTCACATCTTGCTAATTAATGAGCCTAATTAAATACGTTTTTACTCGGTCGTAACGGGCCCGTGTTCCAATGCATTGGTCGCGGTGTGTACGTTGCCTTCGAATAAAGACACGGTAAAAATAAAATTGATTCGAATCTTTAAACAAAAATTAATTTAAATGCCACTTTAATCCAAAAAATCTAAAATTAACTAAGCGGTAATTTATAAAGGTGCCAATTTTGGGCGGTTTTAAACCCTAAACCCGTTTTTAACCGTAACCGACTCTCGAACCCAAATCATTTCGAATCTCTGGTTTTTACGGTGTCCGGCCTACTAAAGTGGCCGGTGGCGACTCCATCCTTTTTTAAAAAAATCCCTAATTTTAAAATTTCCCTTTTCAATCTAAAATTCCCTTTTTTAATCTCAAATCCCTAATTTCGACTTTTCAATTCCTATTTTTTTAAAGAATCCTAGATTTCAAATTTCTTTCAATATTTCAAAATTTCCATTTTTTTACACAACTTAAAAACCTAACTTTTAAATCCTAAATTTCCCCAAAATTTTATTTTAAACCCAAATCCCTAAATTCCACTTTTCAAACCCTAATTTCAATTCCACTAGTGATCCTTTTTTCCCTTTTTTACTACACACCTATTATTTTTAAGAATTTTATAGGGGTCGCTACAAAATTAATTTTTAATTTATCATCACATTAGATTAAGAACCCGTAAGTGGGAATGATTACTTCGCTTCGTGGGGTTTTTACCTCCGTATAGTGTTGTAATTCGTTTCCGGAATCTTGGTCCTTACATTTCGTGGGGTTCTTACCCCCGTATAAATAAGGATTATATTCCCCCGAATCGATATCCTAACGACAGTTCGGGTACTGATACTCTAGAACAAAATCGCATATAGTGAGCCGTAGAGCCATGTGAGACTTTTTCCGTTTAACAATAACCTTTTTAGGCTTGGGTGTCTTTATATACTGTTTATGTATAGTTTCTTATCTGTTTAATTTTTTTTCCGATTATTTTAATATGAATTAACATTTTTTGTTGTTGTTGCATCATGACATATCATAATCATCCATTGTACATTAAAAATACTATAATCACATTTTGATTATTGCATTCACATGCATTCATCTTTTAAACATCAAGACTTATGTTCGGGGTCCCCTGTCTCAACAATACTGGACAAGACAACAATTCAACATCCATACGGAACTCGACGCAAGACGAAAAAGATGAACGAAGACAGGTTAGATAAGATCGAGCAGACTCAAAAGGACTTGCAAGCAGATCTAGCACAAAAAATGGAAGATCAATTAGCCAGAGCTCGACAAGAGATGAAAGATCAGATTGCAAGATCTCAACAAGAAATGCTAGGGAAACTAGCACAAATGCTTGGACTCAAGCCACATGAACAAGAAGATGTTTCTGTTGTCAATCCAGGGGCAAACCCCGCTGATATGATCGAAGATCCCATATACCCTCCGGGTTTTACTCCTGTTCAAACTAAAATACCATCAGAAGCTCATCCTCAGGTAATTCTTTCAAAAGGGAAGCTACCATTGCATCCGACCGACACATTTGGTCCCATGAACATACCCTCCACGTCAGAAGCCAAACCGGGGGGCAATCAAGCCGAAAACTTTGTCTCGGAACTTGATCAGTTGATGGAAACAGAGAAACCAAAGATCGAGACTTCAAAAGAAATTGAGGAGCGTTGCAAACGACTCGAAGAAAAGATGGAAGCCATGGAGATAGTAGACACCTTCAGTGGATTCGATGCCAACGAACTCAGCCTTGTTCCAGATTTGGTGTTACCCCCAAAATTCAAAATCCCAGAATTTGAGAAGTATGACGGGACTAGCTGTCCACGAGCCCATCTTACAATGTTTTGTCGAAGGATGACCGGATATAGTAGGGATGACAAATTATTGATACATTGCTTTCAAGAAAGCTTAACGGGATCCGCCACTAGGTGGTATAATCAATTGAGCCGTTATCAGATAAAATCATGGAAAGACCTGGCCAAAGCCTTTCTAGAACAATTCAAGCAGCTTTTGTCATATCGGGGCACCCCTAATCATGGCATTCATGCATTCAAGCATTCAAGTATTTACAAACCATGCATTTAGATTAAACATGCATCAAGCATAAATTAGGACATCCTTTGAAAACAAAAAAATCATATCATTCATGCATTTTGCATTTAGACATCACGCATTCAGACTTAGCATATATTGAGCATTCATGATGCACATATTTTGCTTGTACATATGAACAGGTCCAGAGAAAAGACCAAACAACCTCAATCTGGGGGGCAACAACACGATGACCCAACCTTTGGCCCCGAGAAGGCTAAAATAACACAGGTTTCACAGGTAATGACAAGAAACTAACGAATGTTTTATTTTGCTTTCAGGTCCTAACTACCCATCATGGGTCACCATAAGCAACTTTTTCCCAATGTCGCCTCCCTCAATGGTGGTAGGTCAATTTTTGTTAGAACTTTGCCCTTTCGGTGGCTATGTTAAGGGTTAGATCTTCATGCAGATCTTGTTTGTAAAATTTGTACAGACGATACATGTGAGTTAAAATTATTTTGAAAAAATGAAAAAATGAAAAAATAAAAAATGAAAAAATGAAAAATGAAAAATGAAAAAAATGAGAAAATGAGAAAATGAAATGAAAAATTGAAAAGACATGCAGAAACAATACATTGGACAATTCAAATGTCCTTCAAAATCCATTTTCGCGAATGGTCGAAGGAAATCCATTCCTTTGGAAAAATCCAATCTTGTGATTGGTGCAACTGATTGTACCCAAGGTAATGGTACAACTAGTCCGGAGCAAACGGCTACCGGTAAAGGCTAAACAAATCCGTTAATCCCTGTGCATTTGGGAAAAATGCATTGATGAGGACCATTCAAATGTCCATTGAAATCCATTTTTACGAATGGTCAAGGAATTAAATCCTTGAAAACAAATGATTATACCCAGAGTAATGGTACAGCTAGCCCAGAGCAAACGGCTACCGGTAAAGGCATATCAAATCCGTTGATCCCTGTGCATTTGGGAAAAATGCAAAGAAGATACATGACATCAGTT
The DNA here is from genome assembly GCA_035048815.1 of Abelmoschus esculentus. Classification (NCBI taxonomy): domain Eukaryota; kingdom Viridiplantae; phylum Streptophyta; class Magnoliopsida; order Malvales; family Malvaceae; genus Abelmoschus; species Abelmoschus esculentus. The sequence continues at coordinate 16,805,557 of JAUCBN010000024.1, forward strand.
GAATTAGATATTCAGATATTCCAGACTTAATCTTACCCCTCTGTTGATGGAGTGGATAGATCCCAACTCGGTCCTGTTTCTCCGTTGATGGCGTAATAGGATTCGAATTACAGACTTGATCTCGTCCCCGTTGATGGTGTGGCTAGATCCCATGCTTCTCCGTTGATGGAGCAGTATAATCCAGACTTGATCTTACCCCTCCATTGATGGAGTGGATAGATCCCAGCTCAGTCCTGTTTCTCCGTTGATGGCGTAATAGGATTCGAACTACAGACTTGATCTCGTCCCCGTTGATGGTGTGGCCAGATCCCATGCTTCTCCGTTGATGGAGTAGTATGATCCAGACTTGATCTTACCCTCCGTTGATGGAGTGGATAGATCCCAACCCGGTCCTGTTTCTCCGTTGATGGCGTAATAGGATTCAAATTACAGACTTGATCTCGTCCCCGTTGATGGTGTGGCCAGATCCCATTTAATCATGCTTCTCCGTTGATGGAGCAGTATGATCCAGACTTGATCTTACCCCTCCGTTGATGGAGTGGATAGATCCAACTAAGTCTTGCTTCTCCGTTGATGGCGCAGTAGGATTCGAATTGCAGACTTGATTTTGTCCCCGTTGATGGTGTGGCCAGATCCCATTCAATCATGCTTCTCCGTTGATGGCGCAGTATGATACAGATTTAATCTTACCCCTCTGTTGATAGAGTGGATAGATCCAACCTAATCCTGTTTCTCCGTTGATGGCGTAATAGGGTCCAAATTGCTGAAATTTGATCTTGTCCCCGTTGATGGTGTGACCAGATCTGAATCACTGAAGTTCAATCCTGCTTCTCCGTTGATGGCGAAGTAGGATCCAAGTTGCTGAAATATTATCTTACCCCTCCGTTGATGGTGCGGATAAGATACAACCTTTTACTTCAAGTCTTGCCTCTTCGATCTAACAAGTTCTCATTCTGACGGTCTCGTTTTACCGTTGATGGTATAATTAGACCAAATTTTGTGTTTACGAATATTATATTTACTAGAAAGAAGAAGAAGAAGAAGAAGAAATATATGTCAGATCAGGCTTCTTCATCGAATGTAACTGAATCCAGCTTGGTGGCCTCTGCCTACTTATCAATGTTGCAACAAGATTAAGTTCTCTCCAAATATGGCAACATCATGAGTTTCACAGCAAGCCAAGCTTATTTTGTCTCCTCCAACGGTTCAACCGCAACTTTTGTTCTCTTCAACGGATTTCCTCATTTTGAAGATTTTGCTGACAAGAGCGGTGGAGTAGATGAAGTCAAAGCTCCAGTAGAAGAAGCGGTGGCCAGAAGAATAACAACTTTATAAAATGAACCTCAACCTTACCAGAAAAATCTTAAACCTCAACCCAAAAGAACCTCAAACTTTACCAAAAGAACCCTTACCTCACCAAAGAAGAACCCTGAAGCCAAGCCTGATCAAATAGGTTATTCCTTATCTTTGCTCTATTGTCGTTATACAACAATGAGCAAAGAGGGGCAGCTGTAATAACCCATTTACAAAATAATAAAAAATATTAACCCCAAGCCCATTTAAAACTACAAGCCCAAGATAAACACAACCCAGCCCTAAACATATCTAACCCTAATCTGAAACCAAACCCTAGCCATCTTTAGCCGTCGCCGCCGCCTCCACGTGGCGAGCTCAGATTGGTCCTCACGGCCGGCCACCGCCCTAGCCACGTGAACCACCGCCTTTGTCTTCTCAAACCTGCAAAAACATTAAAGAAAATCAGATCTGCAATAAATGTTTATGTATTTTTATATTGTAAAAATATGGGTATTTAAACCCATGAAAATCGAATGTAAAGGGAGAGGAACCGGTTGAAAATCCGGCAGCAAAAATCAATACAAAACAGGTACATTTCGAACCAAAATAGCATTCCAAAGCAAGCATCTTTAGGACATTCGAAATAAAAAAAGGAAAAGAATAGAGCAAGATCGAAACCGAATCAAAGCGAAAAGAAGGTAAAAAAAATTCAAGTTTTGAAATCTTAGCTTTTAGATCTAGGCCGATAGGCGTGATTTCTCGAGAAACCAAGGTCGGATTCGCATTCAGGGCGTCGAGGGGCTTCGGAAAGTGTCCACCTTTGCTCCATCGGACCACCGCAGATGGCGGCGACCGCCGTAGACCGCCGGCGACGAGCGGCTCTCCTCTACCGGTTCTCCAGGCCTTGAGAGCTTCAGAGGAAAGCTATGGTAAATGTATATTTCAAAGGGAATAAATGAGTAAAAAACGTAAAAAGAGAGTATTTATATCATCCACAAAACGGCACCGTTTTGGTGCCAGTTCATCAGGCCCAAAACGGCATCGTTTTGAGGCTCTCAACCCACGGACCGACCCGTATAACCGACCCGGACCCGTCTACAACCCGCAAAAAAGGGAGAATTGCGCGTCTCGTCCTTCTACTGTCAGAGTATTTGTGGTTCGGCCACACAGTTTGTTTTTTCTTCAATTTTGGTCACCGTTTTACTCAATTAAGTCCTTATCTTTAGTTTCTTTCAATTTTGCCCTTATTATCATTGTTTTAACCCCTAATATTTATGTTTTGCAGATTTGGATCCCTAATATTTATTAATACTATTATTATGATGATGATGATTATATATATATATATACTTTCTTTTATTATTATTATTATTATTATTATTATCATTAGTTTATTATTATTAGTATTGCATATATTATTATTATTATTATTATTATTATTATTATTATTATTATTATTGTTATTGTTACTTTCTATTACACGTTATTAGTGGTATAAGTTTTATTATTATTATTATTATTATTATTAATATTATTATTTTTATTATATATTTTATTATTATATTAGTATTATTACATACTTTATTATTACCATTATTATTGTTATACTATTATTGCTTATTATTATTATTATTATTATTATTATTATTATTATTATTATTATTATTATTATTATTATTATTATTATCATCATCGTACGCTATTTTTGTTCGTTATTTTTGCGAGACCTTATTATCCCGATATATTCTACTAGGAGTAGCATCCCGGTCTCCGGGTGTTATCTTCTTTGAATTATCGTGGATATAGGTTTAAAGTTATGCATTTTAAAATTAAAAATTAAATTAATTTGAATTTATATTTTCTTAAAAATTATGATGCGAACCTTTAGGTACCAATTTCAGGGCGTTGTGGGGGTGCTAATCCTTCCCCACACGTAACCAACTCCCGAACCCAAAACGTTTTGAATCTCTGGTTAAAATTTTAATGGTGTCTGGTCTACCAAAGTGACCGGTGGCGACTCCACTCAATTAATTTTCAAATTTTAACGGTATTCCCATAGAAGTGACATCCTGTTCTTCAGGTGTCATCTTTCGGGATACCGAACTTTCAAAATCACCCGCCAAAAAATATCGCCAAAACATATTTTTAAATTATTTTCAAAAAAAGGTCGCTACAGTTACTTTTATGATTTGTTTAACTTAGAGGCGAGGGTTTAAGCGAATCAAGTCGAGTCAAAATTTTTTGAGTTATTCAAGTTGATTTATCATATTTATAATTTGATTTTTTTTAAAAAAATTAATTTGAGTTGGTTTTAGTGAGTTTGAGTCGATTCGATTTTTGAGGTTTATATATAAATTTTAATTGTATTATTTATAATATTATATTTTTATATTTATATATATATATATTATATGTATAAATAAGATTTTAAATTATTATTATTATTATTATTATTATTATTATTATCATCATTATCAAATATTTTGGTATGAATATATCATTTCTTATCTATACAAGGCAAGATAAAAAATAACGATAAATTAATTACAATAACATGAATACAAAAATTAAAATATATAAAATAAATATTAAAATATAAAAATAGTAAATAAAAATTGTATTAAATAAAATAAAAAATAATATGGAAAGTGACCATATTACAAAAAAAAAAAAAAAAAAGTAGAAAAGTAGAAGATATGACTGAAATAAAACTGAAAATGAAATTATAAAGATTAAATATACAATTAGACCTTAAAAAATTTTGAGTTATTGAAAAAATTGAATAATTCAAACTTTGAAAATTTAAACTCGATTCGAAAATGAAATTTTTTGAGTTAATTTTGATTCAAATAACTCGACTCGAATAACTTAAAATTAAAAAATAAATTCTTCGAGTTAAGTCGAATTTTATTCATCTGACTATTGATCTCGAAAAACGTTGAAACATCTAACAGCATAAAAATAATAGATTTATATCTAAAACTAGACGGTGATTTTTTTTTTAAATTTCTATAGTCTTAATTAGGGTTTTTAAGACTTAATTTAGAGGGTAAGAATTAAAGATTTAAGTATAGAAATTTAAAATTTAAAGGTAGTAATTAAAATTTAAAATTTGAAGATAATATATTTATTATTTTTTAAAAAAAATAATATTTTTATTAAAATTAAAATATAATAATTATATTAATATTAACTCTATAATTAGACGATCCTCCGTGTATTTTACAAGTCCATATAACACATAAACCAACGCTAGCGTTTTGTGTTGGTCTCCCTCGTCGTTCTCAATGGATCATGGCTTACGCACATGGGGCTTGAACTGAGCAGGCCTCCCTCCCAGCGACGTACAAAGCCCATAAAACCTCGAGGAATATCGATTTCTCTTCCTCAGGCCGGAATCCCTTTTCAAAGCAGAGCGAAACAAGAGGCAGAATCTCTCTCGCAGTCTGCAATCTCATTCTTCTCAAAGGTAAAACGCGAACACATCAGATCTCATCTTCTTTCTTTTCAACTTTACCTATTATACTTCCTCACTTCTCTGTTACATCTGTTCTTTTCTTTTTCAACCATTACCTTACTCTTCTAATATCACCATTGTCAACTTTGCCTTAAGAGTATGGTTATATAAAGTGTGATACATGATTGTGCTTCATTGTGTATTTTCTCATTTTCTCTGAATTATTGTCTTTAGTCTGCTTGAAAATATTAAAACTATTCATTCCATTGAGTTGAGTAATTTTTAAGGCATTTTCTGATGTTCTAAAATCATTTAGTGGTAGGCTGATCTGTTTTGACAAATGTTTGATTGAAAGTTGGAAGTAAATTGCCGAGAATTTTGACGAACAAAGTTTAAACAAATTACTAAATTGCTGAGGATTTGAATAAAGTTGAATTATTAGTTGATAATTTGTTTATGATTTGAAAATGCAGATGGCATTGCGAGGAGTTTGGCAACTTAAAAAGCTGATTGTAAGCTATTGTGATTGGGGAGGAAGTAGTAGGGGCATTAGGTATGATTTTAACCCTTCTCCATTAGCTTGAAACGTCTAGGGTAGGGATGATAACGAGCATGGCCTGCTCGCGAGTTATTCGAGTTTGGTTCAGTCAAAGCTCGGTTAAAATTCGGTTAGAATGAGCTCAATTCAAGTTCAAATACTGTTTGAGATCCTTACAAGCAGAGTCGAGCCGAGTTTGCTTGTGAACATGTTCGGGATAATTATATATATACTAAAAATAATTTGTTTAGTAAAAGAAAAACAATAAAATAAATTAGAGGAGATCTACTAAAAATAAATTAGATATTATGTGTTTGTATTGTAAGAATGTTTAGTATTTATTTGGATTAACCTATTTTTTTGTTATGTTTTCCTTTTTCAACATTGAATTTTATTTCGATGTTGGTTATGAAAGAGTTTTTTAACGACTCAATCTTTTATAAAATATATTAAAATTATTCATTTCGAGCTGAGCTGAACCTGACGAGCTTCGAGCGAGCCCTATAATATTGTTTTCGAGTCGGACTCGAGCTTAAAATTATGAACTCCCCCAGCCTCGAGCCCAAACCGAATATAATTGTTTTCAAGCCGAACCAAGCCTGACAAAACTCGTTTTGTCTTGTTATCACCCCTATACTAGAGTGAAATGTTATACAGAATTTGTGTGCGTTGCATCTCTCTCTCTTTTTTTTTCATGAATGCAATGTGTTATTCAGGTCTCTGTTTGCTCAGAAAAGCAAGCGCATTTTTGTTAAATGTTTTCTTGATCTTTTGGCAAAGATTTGTATTCCAAATAGAGGCATCATCCATGTTTTTGTTGTTGAGACCCGTATCTATATAAATTAAAATATTAAAACACTTTCGGAATATGTGTAGATTGGCTCCAATTGATGAATGAATCCGTGTCCATACCGTTGTCTTATGCCAACATTCAGCTTTGACATTGCATCTCTGAATATTGTGATAGTTTGATAGTTAAAATTACTGATGATTTGAATCTAGTGATTAGGTATATATATTCACCATAATCATGTTTTTTCATAGATTAAGCAATATATCATTAAGGATGATGGATTTCATCAAAAGACAAATTTCTTTCTTTAATATTTGGATAAATACAATTGAATTCTTAGCACTTTTGATTACTTTAGCGTACTCAGGTTGTCCAGCATGATTGATAGTGAAAATTTAAGATTGAGGTTAAACATCCATACAAGTATTTTGGGACCAAAAGAAATACAGAGAAACACTCGCCCCCACCCTTCTTTTTTTGTCTTGTGACTTAGGTTATTCCGGGCCTTGTTGGAGAGGAAAATGACTTTAGAAATTCTTGAAAACTATTTGTTGTGGGGTTGGTAAGATCTAACAGACTGCATTTGCGAGGCGTTACGACCGATGATACAATACTGGGATGCCTTTTCAAGTAATGCAAACGGCAAGGCCATAGGATTGGTTGTCTAACATTTGATTTCGATTTATATGCCATGGTAGTCTCAAGTTCAACTGTTATGATTAATGATATTGAGAATCCTGTACAGATATATAGATTCTCTCCTTTAACTGGATGCTGAATTCACTCTCAATTTGATGCTAATTTTGACGTGATTATGCCAGGGCATTTATGGAGTCAGAATTGCCAACTTTTAAAGAGAAAAACCCTCAGCTGGAGGTGGTTACTGAACTAATTCGTGGACAACATCCACATTTAAAGGGCTTTTACAGTAAGTTACTCTTTCCTGAACATATTGCATAGGGTGTGAAGCCGATACATGCATTGTTCTTAAATACTAGTCTCTGAACATGATTGTTTTCTCCAAAATCACTTGAGCCATTTAAAAGCATCTCTCTTTCCAAATTCTCAGAGAACAAAAACGAGCGGGTGGTATGTGTGAAGAATATGACTCCTGAAGATATCGTTCTTCATGCAACCCGGCTAAGAAACGCTTTGGGAAGAAAGGTGGTGAAGTTGAAGACAAGGCATGTGACTAAACACCCTAGTGTGCAAGGTACGTGGACAACTGATGTTAAATTTTGAGATACAATAGTACTTTCTTTGTTCTATTTGGCCATGATAGCAACATTGCATGAACATTCCATCCCTCTGTAGAGATCAATGAAACTGTTGTTTTGTGGAGTAAGACTCATGATGTTAAAGCCCGTCCTTCACCGGGGGCGTATCGTTTACCGACTCCATTGCACTAACCTCCCATCCTTTTTTGATGTTAAAGCTAAAGTGTCACGTCAGTATTTTTTTAACGAGAGTTAATAGGAGAGATCTTACTAAACCTAAGGCATCAACTCTTCATCTTCATTTTCTTCAAAGTTGTTAGTCGTCGATTCGAGGATCATAGCCGAAACCAAAGCAACCAAAACTAGTGGAGTCTAGTAAAGGAGGGTGTTGGATTGAGGATTTCGGAAGGGTTTTAAACTCTGGTAGATGGGTTCCAAAGGGCAACCTTACCATTATTATGTGAACACAATCAACTCAAGAATCATACCAACAATGCTCAAAAAAGGGTATGTGGATATTTTGTTTTACACAAAAGTTAAGGTCTTTCTCAGTGGAAAGTTGAGAGAAATAATGGATGTTACCATGGGTGTTAAGGCTTTTCTCAGTGGATGTTACCATGTCTTTAACAATTCTCAAACCTTGCATCTTCCTTATCATCTTCTCAAATTTTGGAGAAACTGTATCGTGTATCATTCCAGACACGTCATCCATAAGATCAATCAATCAAATACATCAATTTAATTAATTTTTTTCATCTTATCTTTTTTATCAAGTGAAACTTTGTTGATATTTACTGCAAATTAAATTTTAAAAGGTAAAAAATAATTAAATTGATGTATTTGATTGATTAGTCCATAAATATCGTGACGAAATTGACCCATGATATAATTTTTTCAAATTTTGATGTTTTTATTGGGTTTGAAGGCGAGTTTCAAAATTTGTAGGTTTCCACTTAATATATATAGTTTATTTAACATTTAAACTTTTACTAGTTTGATTTTTAATCAGTTTCTAACTTTGATTTTTTTTAATAGTTAACCAATAAAAAAATTGGTTTGTCAATTATTTAATTCAATCGAATTAATTTGGTTTGATAATTAATTTGATTTTACCTAAATAACGAACACATATATAGGAGGAAACCTAAGGCTAATTTGTGTCGGATTTTAATCTAAAATATTATATAGTTCACTCTAAAAGTTACACAATTGATAATAATTACTTACAACAAAGAATGTTACATTATAATGAATTTTAACCTAAAATGTTAGGTATCTTCTCTAAAATACTACCAATTGGTAATATTTTTAATTACGATCGAGAATGTTTTACACGACTAACTTTTTTAATTGCAACTAGAATAGTTATGCAATAATATGATTTGTCTCGAAAAATATGAAAATTTTGTTTAAACTTAAAATATTATACTCAATTTAATCTAAAAATCATGCATTTAATATATATAATATTTTTATTATTTTTAAAAAAATTAAGGATCAAATCATAAAATTTTAAAAATTTAAAAGTAAATATATAAATTTTAAAATGTTTAGGGTGGGCATGTATTCACTTTAAATAAAACATATATTCGTCACTTGTCTATATAAAAAATTCTTGTTGAGAGATTCTTTTACCAAATCTATGTGTACGACGTTAAGGGAGATAATGAGCCTGACCAGCTCGTAAGCTATTCGAGTTCGGCTCGATGAAAGCTCGGGCTCGGTTTTAGCTTGAGATCTTAACGAACCGAGCCGAGCCTATCCAAGTTCGGTTCGAAAAGCTTGTGAACATGTTCAAAATAATTATATTATATATGCTACATATACATTAAAAGTAATATCTTTAACAAAAGAAAAACAATAAAATAAAATAAAAAAAACTCATTGAAAATAATTTAACTAAAATAGATTGAATATTTTTTTCTTTCTTAATATTGAATTTCGTTTCGTTGGTTATGAAAAGAGTTTTTAACAAGATCATATCTTTTATAGAAAAATATAATAAAATTATCTATTTTGAGTCAAACCGAACTGAGTCTGACGAGTTTTGAGCCCGAGTCGAACCCAATAACATTATTTTCGACTCGACTCGTTATCACCCTATACGGCACAAATAGATTTAAATTTATTAAAATAAAATCTTAAAAACTAAAATAAAAAAATTATGATACATTTCAATATTTAATACAATTACCAACTAAAAAATAGTGCATAGTAAAATTGAAAAAAAAATGTCCAATTATTTTGGTTGGTCCTGGTATGAATAATGGGTCCCACCAAATAACCACGTGCGTTTAGCAGATCATAAACAAACGTAAGACATCAACTGTAACATTTGACCGTTTGGACGTTAAAGCACCGTTAACTTTACCCTAAAAACTCCACAGTACAAAGATGAATAAATAATAAATTATCTATTTAGTCCCTAAATTATAGACCAGTTCTATTCTGATCACTAAATAAATATTTTATGATTTATCAACGTTATGTTTTATTTTTGTATAGCCTTAGAAATAATGATGTAGTACGATATAATAATTTTAATCTTTAATTTTATATATTACATTAATTTAATAATAATTTTTGATGTTATATGTCATAATAAAGTGGTTGTTATCGACAATAACTGTACCTGATTAAAGATTAAATTGATAAATTTTAAATATAAAAAGTTATTTTTTAATTATTTTAAATTAAGATAAAAAATATATGGTATAAATTTTAAAGACTTAAATTTTATTATATTAAACAACTATATTATTTTTATTAAACGATCAAAATTGTTTTAACGATCAAAGATTATAATACAAAAAAAATATAATAATTATTTAATTGAGAATTTTTAATGATCAAAATAGAAATGATATAATAATAACTAATTCATTTAGCAAGACGTTAAATATTTTAAATAAATTTATAATTTAAAACGTTGATTTTATAAATGAAAATATAAAATCTAATTCTAATTACTCGATCAATAATATTAATAATTATAATAATAAAATATAATTGACCTATAATTTAAGAATTGAAAATATAGTTTAATAAAAAATAAAAAAATATGAAACCCTCCTCATTTGACCCAAAAATAAAGCCAAAATTACCGTCTAAATTTTAATAATTTTTTTTTAAGGTAAAACGGGTTGAAATAAAACTAAAATAAATAAAAATGTTATAAAAATTATAAAAAGTTTAATATCGATCTTTTAATATATTTATTTTTTAAAAGCTTAAAAATTTTGATATGTTTGTAAAAATATATAAAAAAACGATATATATTAAAAATTACTTTAAATTTTTATGATCTTATAAAAATTAAAAAGAATTATTAAAAAATTCAGATTCGATGATATCGCAAAAACCCTACGATCATTCTGATCGTCCTATAAATTCAAAGAATTTAACTTCATTTCTTCTCTTTTCCCATTCCTTTTTTAGGGTTTCGACATGTAACTGAATTTCTTCCATAAATTTCAAAGCTATCTTTTTTACCTCCATTAGTGAGTTCCGAATTCGGCTTTCCTTTTGTTTTCAACATATAAAATCCTTGGGTAGTTAGGTTTTCTATGTACAATCAACTAAAAAAGCAAGTTTTTGAGATGATAATGACCATGATTGCTCCTTTTTTTTAAATACTTTTTGTCACATTTTTGCAGTGATTACAAGGAAGAGTTGAGAAAGGAATCTGGTTGCTAGGAAGTATTTTTTTAATAATTAATTCTATTCAAAAGACGGCTTCCAAATGTTTGCTTCGGGTATGGATCCGGCCCGGGATGCCGGTAGAGTAACCACCGCCGGCATGGTGCTGTTCCCAATTCAATTTACATGGCCACATGGTGGGAGAAGTGTCTTCATTTCTGGCTCTTTCAATCGGTGACATTTCAATTTTCTCTTTCTATTTTTTTTAATTTAAAGATGCTGTTGATGTGAAAATTGTGATGTTTAGGCTTATGATTAGAATACATTTGAATTAATGGTTAATGGCTTGAAAATTAAGGTGGGGCGAGCTCGTGCCAATGTCGCAGGTTGAAGGTGCTCCCAATGTCTTTCAAGCTGTTTGTGCCGTCTCACATGGTTGCCATGAGGTTAGTTAGTTAGTTGCTCAATATGATTTGGAAATTCAAAACTTTTAGAAATATGTGCAATATGAAGTACTATTATTGATAAGATGAGGTTGGGATGGCTTTAAATTCAAGCTCTTGGGAGCATGTCAATCCTAATATTATAGCTTTCTGCTGGTTTGTACTTACAGTACAAGTTTCTTGTTGATGGTGAATGGCGACATGATGAACAGCAACCTCACAAGAATGGTGAATATGGAATAGTTAATACTTTTGATGCTCGACCTGTACCTGCACAAGTCCCTCAGTTGCAACCTCGTTTAGATGTACTGAACAACATGGATGTGGATACTGGTCTCACAGTAAGAGTTACTTATACTCCATAATTTCATGCATTACAATTTCCTGAAATTATTTTTAGTCTAAGGCCTAGTTTAGCTCTGTGATTGAGTTTAAAAATTTGCATCAGAAGTTAACTCATCATAATGGTAAAGTAAATCAGAAAAGCAGGTAGGAACTTGTTTTCTGTGATTGCTAACAATTCATTGCCATGGACATTCTTTTTTTTTCTCCTTGTTTTGAATTCTCATTTGCAGTTCCAATGGCAATGCCAAATGGAGTCTAATGATTTGGATTCTCTTTACATTAGTTTAAGTTGTCACAATTCTAGTTACGTGTGCAAGCCTTGTAATTTGTATATGATTGGTGCTTGCTGCATTTTCATTCTTAATGCATGCTCATCTTGTACCCTATATATTTTTCATTAATCAATACCTTTTTATTTCCTTTTACTTTCTTGTGTAAGTGGATTTTTGATGCCTTCCTGCAATGCAGCATCGAATCTCTGTGGTAACACTGAACCAAGCAATGCCAAGGATTTCAGAAGAGGACGTACAGGCCTGCTGTCATCGCATCTCCATATTCTTGGCAGCACACACTGCTTATGAGCTACTACCCGAGTCAGGCAAGGTTTGGATGCATTCCTATTACCCTTTTTCACATTTGTCTGCATGTTTGGCTCCAATCAGTGCATGTTAATCCACTAAACTAATTTAAATTGATTTGCCTTGCAGGTTGTTGCCTTGGATGTCAATTTGCCTGTAAAGCAAGCATTTCATATTCTGTCTGAGCAGGTATCTGTTTAGTTCAATCAGAGGATAGGATTTAATGACGGATGTCTGTGGAGGGAATGTAATTATTTTCATTTGACTCCCCCTGAGTTGTTGGATGAGATACATGATCTGCCTAGCCACATATTCTGCAACCATAGAAAATAACAAAGAAAGAAAGAAGTGGAACTCTCTATAATTTTCTTGCTAATGCTGCTGAGCAAAGCCTTTGCCAGCTGTAGATGTATCTAGTTTCTCTATTGACATTATGTATGTTTTCGGTAACATTCATGCATATTTTCTTGTTGCTGATAAAGAGTTGGATACACACCTTTCCTGAGTCTAGCCGCTTTCAGGGTATTGCTTTGGCTCCGCTTTGGGACTTTTCCAAGGGGAAATTTGTTGGAGTTCTTAGTGCTTCGGATTTTATATTGATTTTGAGAGAGGTATGTTCTGAATGTGAATCACTCTTTTTTAGTACTAGCAAGTCTTCCAACGTTTACCATGATATTTCTTTTTGCTCTAATCCCAAATAACTAGAGAATTTCAAGATATTAACACTAGTAACTGTCTTGGATAAGGATCTTCCTTTCTGTGTATTTCTCTTAATGCTTACACTTTTCTTTCGCAGCTTGGGAATCATGGATCAAACCTTACAGAGGAAGAACTTGAAACACACACTATTTCTGCTTGGAAAGAAGGAAAGGCATACATGAACCGGCAAGTTGATGGGCATGGGAGACCAATTCCAAAGCATCTTATCTATGTTAGTGCTTTGTGTAGTGGTTTGCCTTGGATGATAAATTACAAAAGATATTTTCATGCAAGTGCACATGCATTTTCTGTTTGTCCATATGTATGTTGATGTTATAGTATAGACACATGCATACATCATCTAGGTGTAGTGTTAGGTATGGATGATGACCAGGGTTACTAGATGATTGTTCTGCTATGATGTCTTGCTAGACTCTTGTTTTGGCTCAACTTCCAATGAGGTTGTACTGCATTTTAAGAATTATATTAAGTGAGAAAGCAAGTCCACATCATATTCAGGGATTAGGTATTTTATAGCTGCCAGAATTTTACTGTTGGGGAAAGCGCATGTCATTATGAGTTAACTAATCTGGCCAAAGACAACTATAGAGTGTTCCTTAGACTATTATTTAGCAATCTGGTTAGAAAAGAAAATTTCAGCCAGAAGTATATAATGAAACTGCTGAAAAATGAGGGCCAAGGTTGGAGTAATTCTGTGCAGCTATGCTCCTCTTGGGGCAACCTTGTTCTACGTAATGATAGCAATGAATCAATTACCATTTGAGGAATGGTTATTCTATGTAGTGATGACAATGGAAAAGAATCAATAATCAAGCTCCGCATGTGACAGTCATGTTCAAGTAGAATGGTTTCCATTAGAAAACATGCACCCTGACATTTCCTTTGTTTTGCCCCATCATAGTACATACTATGCTCTCTTTTGTTTGGTGTTCTGTGAAGGCTGCATCTTTGGATGCCTTTCTGTTATATATTCTGATTCATGGCTTTCTGCTTTATCTTATGTTTCATTTGTTCCGTGCCATTTGAGAATGATGGCTTATCTTTTGATAGTTGTGTTTATGAGTGGTGTTATTAGCCCTTGTTGATGATACAGGCTGGGCCATGTGATAATTTAAAGGATGTATCTTTGAAAATTTTGCAAAGTGGAGTAGCTATAGTTCCTATTATCCATTCATCCTCAGAAGACGGTTCATTTCCTCGGTTATTACATCTTGCTTCTCTTTCTGGAATACTAAAATGTGAGCCTTTTAGTAGTTCTTTCAATTAAAATATGTATTCTTTTACTTAGTTTTTAGGAAGTACTTGGTTTCCCTAATCCACTGAGTTGTATTTTCTAGGCTTATGCAGGTATTTTAAACATTGTTCTGGTTCTTTGCCCATACTACAATTACCGATTTATGCAATCCCTCTGGGTACATGGGTTCCAAGAATCGGAGAATCTAGCAGTCGCCCGTTTGCAATGCTGAGATCTACTTCTTCTCTTAGTTTTGCATTAGATATGCTAGTTCAAGGTATGCTTCTAGTTAGCTCAACACTTTTACAGAAGGATTAAGAGAGTATACCTCTAGATGATGTAAGTTATCCGAGAAGTGTTAGAGAGTGAGGGGAATGTGAGTTAACGAGGAGTGCTAAGAGTTTTTATTTAATGTGTAATTAGTATTTATTTCTCTAACACTTTTCGGATAACTTACGGATGCAACCAGAAAAGTTAATCTTAAAGCCTCGAGATGCAACCAGAAAAGATAATAGATAATCATGTATTAATGTTTTGTATATTGGTATTAGTTTTTTCCCTTTGTCTTCACAGCTCAAGTAAGTTCAATACCTATAGTTGATGACAATGACTCGTTACTGGACATATATAGTCGGAGGTAAGGTGTCATTCTCCATTGATTATCTTTTTAGCTAGCAGAACATAGCGTCAGTCTGGATTGACGGTGCTAATTGTTCATAATTTTGTTGTCTATTTTTTCAGTGATATAACAGCTTTGGCAAAAGGCAGAGCTTATACACATAATCTAAATGAAATGACTGTTTATCAGGTAGCATTCTTACATGTGTTCTTTTCTCTAGTTTTTGCATTTGACTACCTTAACGACACCGAATGTGTCTAGGAGGTTTTCGTGCTGATAATTCTTAGAGGTGTATATTTTCAGATTTCTTCCCCTAATTTTTGTTTGTAGTCTCAAGCAAACTCCTTTTGTTTGAAAATCAATATCTTCTTCTTTTGCCAAAACCTTGTTTTCTAATATTTTTTTCTCTATTTACTCATTAGGCATTGCAATTGGGACAAGATTCCAACACTCCTTATGAGGCAAGAAGTCAAAGATGTCAGATGTGTTTGCGTACCGATACATTGCTTAAAGTGATGGAGCAACTGGCAAACCCCGGTGACTTTCTCTATTTCTTTTTTAAACTTCATCCCTTTTTAAGAAGGATAACAATTTAAAGAACGAATCTCTTCGTCAATGATGTAGAATTGCAATATATTTGAGTACACATGTATTTCCTTTGATCGATAAATCGTACTATAATTTTGAAAAATATCAACCTAATTTCAGGTGTTCGACGGCTTGTAATCGTGGAAGCTGGCAGTAAATGTGTAGAAGGCATTGTCTCGCTTTCTGATGTGTTCAGGTTCTTACTTGGTTAGTTTGAAGTCATTGCAGAGCAGGGTGTTTTTGCATTGGACTCCCATTTCTTGTGGGCACCATTCCCTGCACCCAATGCTTGAAAGAGACTGCCATACTTCAAAAAGGTGATCATCGACTCTCATTCGACCATTCGATTAAAACCTCTTGCTTTGTTGCCTTCTCTTTTAGAATTTTAGGCCAAAGAAAGAGAATGTAATCTATAAGAGTGTTTCGTATGTCTTCCGAAATTTATTCATCCACTCGCCCACGGTATTCTTGGTATTAAACCCATTTGTCACCAATGTAGCTTCCATTATCTACAGTGAGCTTTATCTTCTAGATCATAAGTCCATAGATGGGGAGGGAGAACTCTGCATCATCACCATGCTTGTTGAATTAAGTTGTTTTTCTGGCCTCAATTTAACACTACATTGGTACCTGATGCTTCTTCCCTATGTTTTTAAGGCCATGGCCGAGCCGGCCGATTCTCGACACGAACGCTTGGGAACCTCAGGGAAAGGTCACAGATCTTGCCAAAAATAATGATATGCTTACTTGAACATAGGAAAACTGAATACAGCATGGTTATTGGTTTCAAATTTTGGTTATGGTAAATTCCTAATTTAAAAAAAAAAAAAAAAAAAAAAAAAAAAAAAAAAAAAACAGATACAACCTAATTAACCATAATAATCAGTAAAGGAAAAGTCCCAATGTGCTGGAATTTAAGAATATTCTAAATAATTCATTTTTATTGGCATGTAAAGTAAAAACGAAGTAAAAAATTAATATAAAAAATAAGATATAATTAATCATAAAAAAATAAGTTTGAGAGTATGCTCATAATAATAAATATTAAAATAAATAAATTTTTAATAACAAATAGGGATGGCAGACGAGTACAATTTTGCGGATTCTGCATCCCGCACCAATTGGAGTGGGGATGGGTATGAGTTTGGTGGGAAGTGGGTGGGTATAGATATAAAAATTCATACCCATCATGGGTAGTGGGTAGGTGACAGGTTTAAGACCTTAACCGCACCATATCTACCCGCCATATGAATTTTGAACTATTTGTATTTGTAGATTTTTATTGTCTTTTATTATTGTATTTTATGTACTAAGATATTAATTTGTTTTAAAATCTGTGTTAATTCTTAAGCTATACTAAACTCAATTAATTATTAATTTGTTTTAAAATCTATGTTAATTCTTAAGTTAGATTTTAAATTCGATTAATTTAATTTAAAAAATTGATGATTTATGATTGTGTTTAAATTAATCAGGTTAAAAAATTATAATGTGTTGATAAGTAAAAATTGTATCGTGCTTAAATTAATTAGTTGTAGTTAAGTAAAATTTATATCAGTAAAAATATGTTTTAGTTAAATTAATTATCGTTAGTAAGTTAGATCTAGTTAAATTTATATTGGTATAAATATGTTTTTTATATATACACTTAATCAGTCAATAAAGTATGAAAAATTTTACTCGTTTTTTTATAAAAAATTATGATTTATTTTTACATAATTCGATATTAGTAGTTGCTTGTAGGCATGTACAAGCGAATATATTTTGAATGATGGGTGCGGGGATGAATTTAAGAATGTACCCACATGGACGGATGTGGATTTAAAAATTATACTCACCGTGGGTAATGGGTGGGTGATGAATATAAATTTTTTTAGGTAAATATAGATATGGGGAGGGGTATCCGCACCCGTCCCGCCTATTTAACATCCCTAATAACAAATATTATTAAAAATTTATAATAGAAACTTAATAATAAATATTAAAAAAATAGATTCTATTATGAAGTATAGAAAGAAAAAAAAACTAAATCCTCATAATAAGTATTAAAATATAATCTTTTAACAACAAATATAATTAAAAAAAATAAAAAAAACATATAACATCTCTGTAAAAATGATATATATAATTTGTAATAATATATTTATGAAATAATATAAAATAATATACAGTACTATATAATACAGTATTTCTAAATATATTATATATAAATTTTATATATTTATAAAACTATATCATAATATAATAAAAAATAATCTCATTTAATATATATTATCTATGTTAAAATCATATCAAACTTACATATTTGTCTAATGAAATAAAAAATTAAGTTTAACTCCTCATAAGTTAATTTTAAGATTCGAAAGTTTATAAATAATCTAGATATTATATATAAAAAGTGTAAGAAAATGTAATAAAACAATTTATAATATGTACAGTGACGGATCCAAATTTTTTTAAGAGTGAACATAAATTAAAATATATTTTAGGGCAAGTACAAATCATAAAAATCTTAAAATTTTTAGTTAAGTGTAAATTATAAAATATATAAATTTTAAAAAATTTAAGATGAACACCAACCACTTGTATAATATTATAATATTTTTTAATCTAAATATTTATTATAATATTTTTTTAATAAAGATTGATTAATGATAAATTTAAATATTTGGCACTTAAATAATATTAGCCTCTTATTTAAAGTCAAAATGACACTTTTTAACTTAACCGTCTTTTTTTAATTATTGACCGGTGGCTTCACTAGTTTTGGTTGGAAACGTTAGTTATTGATAATTTTTTATTTTTAATTTAATAATTATATTATTATGATTTTTTTATATTTTGATATATATTTTTTATATTTTAATATATATTTTTCAATTAATCGTTTGATTTTGTTTTTAGACTTTTTTATTAAGATTAAATTTGACATTGTCATAACTGATTAAGATGGTGCTCTTTTAATTATTTTGTTGATCTTATAATGTTTAGAACTCAAGTGGATTGGATAAGAGCGTATAATTACGGTTTTTGTTTGTGATTAAGTTACGATAATAA
This sequence comes from Abelmoschus esculentus, assembly GCA_035048815.1. Classification (NCBI taxonomy): domain Eukaryota; kingdom Viridiplantae; phylum Streptophyta; class Magnoliopsida; order Malvales; family Malvaceae; genus Abelmoschus; species Abelmoschus esculentus. Next base: position 16,824,081 of record JAUCBN010000024.1, read on the forward strand.
CTGTATTATCAATATGCCTTATTATTGTATTATGTATTTTTTAATGTTTGTTATTATTTTTTAATTTTATCGCCGAACTTCTTGATATCTGTATGTTTTTGTTTAGAGCTTTTGATTTAGATTTTTTAATTTCCTTTGCATAGTTCTATTTATGACGGAGAGACGATAATTTTCGTGTTTTTAAAAATATGTTAAGATTAACTGACATTGTAATAAATTTTTATTTTTAATTTATAAAATATGTTATTTACCGTTATTATAAACTGTCATTGTATTTTTATTTTTTTTCTTATTTTAATAAAACTAACATATTCGCATTAAAAAAAATGTTTTTAACCATTTTATAATAAGTTTGTATAATATTTAAATTGAACATTGATATTTAATTTATTAATTGACTGATTTAAATAAAATATTATGTATTTCTATTATAAAATGATATTTTCAACTCAATTTATTATATTTACAATATTATAATTTAAATATAATTATTTAGAGGCATAAAAATAATTTTAACCTTTTAACGTTTATAATTTAAGGATTTAGAAAGAGGGTAATGGCCCCGTGACAAGTGGTATCAAAGCGACACTTTAACTACTCGATTTCACGCCGAGCGCCCATGAGGGGAGTAAGTAGGGTGAACAACCGTGATAAGAGGCCAATCACGAGAGCGGAAGCTCGTGACGAGGGCGTCACGAGGTTGAATGGGGGAGAATGTCACGCCTGAAAAGAAGCAAAAAGCATTAATCCTACATCGGAAAAGAAAAGAGAGGTCTTAGGATATATATACAGTGACGCTGCATATCCTATCATACATGTCTTTTGGGATAAATTTAACTCTTAATCTATGTCTTTTTGACAAATAACTTATTTTTTAACTAACATAATGATTAGACCGTTAAAAATTTAATGATACCAATGTCATATATATGTGATAATATATTTTAAATAACATGACATCTAACCTCATTCTACATATATATATAACATGTCATTATCGTTAAATTTTTATGATAATGACAAATATATACATGTAAAATATAATTTTATTCTAACATAAAATACAAAATAATTAAAATTAATTCAATCTAAAATAAAAGGCTACTAAGCATTCTTAAATCTTAAATATCATTCTACATATATATATATATGACATATCATTAACGTTAATTTTTTTAATTATCTAATCATTATACAAGTTAAAAATAAGATATTTATCAAAAAGATATAAATGAAGGGTTAAATTTATCCTAAAAAAAATGATGGACAAAATAATAAAAATTATAAACGTTAAAGATTAAAATTATCTTTATGCCTTATTTAAATGATCTACGATCTCAATCCATTAAACTTTACAAATATAAAAAAAATTAAAAATATTTAATCATAATTTCACTTTTTATTATATATATTTTTAAAATCTTTTTATAAGATATTTTTAAAATCTATGCTATGATGTGATAGCTCCTTCACAAATAATGGTCCTTGAATTCTAAACTTTTCCTGCAAGCACATTTATTTTGAATAATTGATACTAAGTGGGATCTTTGAAGATTTTAGTGGGTCCAATAATATTTTATTTTATTCATTTGAGGACCATTTGGGCATGTCTTATTATACACCTAACTCAACAAAAAAAAGTATAGAACATACTTTGTTGTTGTGTGATATATTTAGAAATTTTGAAATTAAATGCTAATATAATTTGATTTCGTTCGAAATTTGTTGGTTATTATATTTTAAATGTTATAAATTCAGACTTAAAATATTTTAAATAATTTAAATCTTCTTTATTTTTAATTATTTGTCGTTGTCGCTGTTGTTGATGAGAATTATTTTTAGAATCATCTCTTCAGCGTTGTCAATCCCAACCTCATCGAGTTTTACTTACGTGTTCGTGCTTTTATTTTACATCACCGTCAAATCTAGTAGATAGGAGGAGCCACGTTGGTCGACGTCTAAGGAAAAAATAGATGAGATAATAACAACGAAAAAGGGGATGATGATTGTGAACTCCAACGATTATTATGTAATATTAGGTTTTTGAGATTTAGGGTTTATAATAGAAAAATTATATTTTAGTAATAATATTTTATTTTTAAAAAATAAATTAAATTAATATAAAAAATGAATAATAAAAAATTCAAACATAAACGAATCTAACAAATGATTTTATCAATGTGTTGCAAATATTAATACTCAAACTCGTAACTTTTAGAAACAATAATCGTTTCCTTAACTATTAGAATGAGACAACTTGTCTTAACAGTAATCGTTTCCTTAACTATTAGAATGAGGTAACTTTAATATGATATGTACCAAAACCCAAAAAGAATGTATGCATGCAGCTGCACACAATGGCAGAGTAAATTTTTTTTAAGGAATGTCATTTTTTAAAATTATATTTAAGAGGTGATAATTATTTATAAATTAGTGTTATTTATTTATTTATTTTAAAAATGTATATGTAAATTATACATATAAAAAAATTGATCCAAAATATTTGGGGTATCATTTGACCACCCATTTGAAGGGTGGCTCCGCCCATGGTTGCACAAATCATTTAACATTAGTGGTTAAGAGAACGGTTGTTGTTTTTAGAAGTTACGAATTCGAGCATCAGTAATGTTAGTACAGTGTTAGAGCAATTAATATCTAATAGTTGAGAATATACTATAAAATAGATACTAATGTAGTACTGTAGCTCACTAAAAAAATGTATGCATACAGTTAAATTCAAAATCCAATAATATTTATTTTAAAATATACTCTCAACTATTGAATATTGACCCTTTAATCAATATTTTGTAAATATTAATACTCAAAATCGTAACTCTTAGAAATAATAATCGTTCTCTTAACCATTAAAAAGAGATAACTTGTCACCTGATCACCGCTTCATCCGGTCACCTCCCTCTCCCCAATATGCCAATATTTCCCTCTTCCACCGCCTCACTCCGGTCATTGTCTCCCCCCTAACTCAAAGTAATTTATATTTATTGACGCAGAGATCTAAATGGCATAATGATTACTTTACTGCTATGTTACCTTATTGATACGATATTATATGTTAAAAAATATAATATTTTAATATTAATATTTTCATTAAATTTTTGATTAAATTGATATTATGAGCTAAATTAATAATAAAAAATTACAAAGATTTGAATTAATAGGTATGAGAAATAATTAAAATCTTCGTCTCGAATAGAAACGAGAGAAGTTTTGTAATAAAACTCAAATGGGATGGAATGAAGACGATAATTATTATATTTAAACTATAAAAATAATCGAATCATACTTGTATACATCATCATGGGATCCTGAAAAATATCTGTATAGATTCTTAAATTTTACAGAGTTAGATAGTCATAAGGGTAATTTATTCATTTTAACAAAAATATCCTATACTTGAGTATGACCAATTTGAGTAAATTTAAAAAAATTTCGTAAATTTTATAAAAATAATTAGAATGTGATCTATACATCATTGTGGACATGATTCATTAGTTTTCATTAGTCATGGATAGCGATAATTTTTGCACGACAGTTTGGATCGTCTATAACTTCTCCTTCCTTCATTGTGCGTCTCTCTTAGACAGAGACAAGGAGATTCAGGAAGCTTCTGAATTTTATTGGTATGCTTATTTCATAAGATTTTTTATTTTTTTGTTTTTGGATCGTAAAAATTTTAGATTTTTTAATCCATTATTTTGCTTCTTAATTACGATATAATTATAATTTTTTATGGATCTAATAAAAATTTAGTAGTATTTATCAAAAAAAATTTGAACGTCGAAAGGTCATACGAATTTAGTAGTAGATTTCTTATAAAATAATTTTAATCGTGACATTAATAAATCACCAAACATTTTAAAATAAATTAAGAAGTGAGCATTATATTTATATACCGTATAAAAGTCTAAATTATTTTAAAATAAATAATTATTAATTTTGAATTATATATCAGAAGATATTAATTTTTGAGTTAGTAAAAGTCAGAAGAAAAAACTATAAATTGTTTCAAAAAACTAATGTTAGCAACTTCAGAAATTTGCTATAAATTATACAAATAAAATTAAAAGAGTTATTTATATTAAAAATATCATCTAATTCTGACTTTATCTCTACTAGTTGTAAAAAATGATTATCAATATTTTTTAAAATGATTTAAATTTAAATAACGTAATCCGTAATATACACAATATTATGATGAATGATGACAATATTATAATTATATATTTTTATATAAGCTTTAAATAAAAAATTCAAAATTATTAATTGTATTCAATATAATTTATACATCTATTAAAGAAATATAATCTATACATAAATTCTTTGTCACTAGTCGTATAATTATTATTAAATAAATTCTCAAATAAATATTTTATTTTACACACATAATTATTATGAAAAAAATAATATTAATAATCTAACCGACAAAAACTTGACATATCTCATAAAAAATAAAACTCTGATGAGTTATTAAACACCCAAATTTGTAGAGGTAGATGACTGGCTAGCTACTTTACGTCGAGAAGGATTATAGTTAAGAGTGTTCAAAACTGATTTAATATCTATTTAATGATTTATAAATTTAATATTATTTTTTAATATTTTTTATTTTTATTTTATATTATGAGAGTTTATTTAAACTTATCCAGTAGGAGATTGCTCCTAGTATCTAGCTTTTGTTATGTTTTTTGTTATATAAAAAAAGAAATTTTACGACGGGCGTCGAACACTGAACACCATTAATATTGAATATTGTTAAACATCATTAAATTAATTAATAAAAAATTAAAATCTCAATGACTCAATATGTAATTAATAAAAGAGTGATAAACTCAACATATAATTAATAATTGTATGATTAGTGCTTTAAATTTTTATTCTTTATAAATTAATTTAATAATATTCAACAATATTCAACGTTAACAATGTTCAACGGTGTTCGACGCCTGTTGTAGACTCATTCATAAAATAAACACCAAAGTTAGAAATTTACACTATATATGTATGTATTATGTATACTTTATCTTTAGATTTTATTCTAATTTAAATTATATCTTATGTAATTCGAATTAGCAGGGGTGAAGTGTTTTTAGAGTGCGTTTTGTTCGTGAAATATAATATTATTTTTAAAATATGATTCCCGAAATGATTTATTCATTAGTTTACATTATTGCTGGGAATATTACATTATTTTATTTGATTTATTTGGCATAAATGTAAAACTACATTGTTTGGTTGAAGGATTATAAAATTATCGGAATGCATATTTTACAAAATTATCCTTATGCTATATTTTTCTTTTTAATTAATCAAATTTTTATAATATTAAAGCAAAAATATTTATACAAAAATTTTGAAATATATTATTTTTATTATTTTTAATTTATATAATTTTTTATAAACTTTTTTCACAATAGTTTTTAATATTATAGTATAATATTATATATTTTAATATTTATGATCAATTATAATTTTATATTTAAAATATAAACAATTATGAATTTGTATAATAATCATCACATTCGCTATTAAATCAAATATACTAATAAAAAATTATAAATATTATATTTATATATTTTATTATATAATTTATATTATTTTTAAAATAAAAATTATAAATAATATAGATTTTTATCTTATAAATAAAAATAATAATTTTTAGAGAAGAAATAATATTAAAAATTATTTGTAATATTTAGTATTATTTTATTAATGTTGAGTGTGTTTTATATATTTTATTAATAATTTAGTTTAGATAAGTAATTATTTTAAAATATAAAAAATATTAAATAAATAAATAATAATAATTTATTTGAATATAAAATATTATTTTAAGAATATTTTAGTTAAAAGGGGCGAGAATTGTCTAATACCTAAGAATAGGTTGAGAATGACATTCCCACCCTTTTAAGGAAAATAAACAACTATTGGAATATAGTATTACCCGTTGTAGGGAATTCTTATAAACCAAACGTTGGTATATGATTCCATAAAAGATTATTCTCTTTGGTAATGTTCTTTTTTCGTGAACCAAACGCCCCCTTAAGGTTTAAGGGGACTCGGTTCTTTCTCTAAAATTTGATTTAAGTTATAATTTAATTTTTTAAATAATAATTTAATTAAATAATAATTTGATTTATATAAAAATAAAAATTTAAATTTAAAAATGTAAAAATTATTAAATATAATTAGTTAGGTATTAAACTAAAAAAGAATAAGTATCTTTAATTTCTTTTATCTAAAAAGTTAAAATATTAAACAAAACAGATTTATCGACAAATTTTAAGCTTAAATACGTAATAAATCTTTATATTTTTTGAATTTAATATTTTGGTCTATGCAAAATTTAATCTTTATTTTATCTCATTAAATATTTATTTTACTAATTAGTTTGATTTTATTTTGTAATAATAAATTATGATTATAATACATTTAAAGATGTATTATTTAAGCATAAAGATAATTTTAACCCTTAACGTTTATAGTTTTTTTTTATCAATTTGGTTCTTATTCTTTTTTTTGATAAATTTAGCCCTTAACCTATATCTTTTTGACAAATAACTTATTTTTTAACTACCGTGATAACTGGACCGTTAAAAATCTAACAATGGTGACATATCATATGCATATAATAATATATTTTAAATAATATGACATAAAACCAACTAAATACATATATATAAAATAAAATTTTATTCTAATATAAAATATAAAACAATTAAAGTTTAAATAAAATTTTAAAAAATAATTAATTCTAAAATAAAATGATACTAAACATTCTCAAACCTAACTACGATAGAATCAAAGTCTTATCTTAAAAAAATATGAACACAATTCGAAATTAATTAATTTTTTAAAATAAGATTTTGATTCTATCGTAGTTAGGGTTGAGAATGTTTAATAACATTTTATTTTAGAATTAATAATTTTTTTAATATTTTATTTGAATTTTAATTATTTTATATTTTATATTAAAATAAAATTATATTTCATATATATATATATATATGTATTTGATAGGATATATGTCATGTTATTTAAAATATATTATCATATGCATATGACATGTCATCATTGTTAGATTTTTAACGATCCAGTTATCATAGTAGTTAAAAATAAGATATTTATTAAAAAGATATAGGTTAAGAGCTAAATTTATCCCAAAAAAAGAATAAGAGCTAAAACGATAAAATTATAAACGTTAAGGATTAAAAGTATCTTTTTACCTATTATTTATGGTATATTGTTTATAAATTACATTCAAAAATAAATTAATAATTAATTTCATATAAAATATTTATATTTTTATAACGCATTTAATATGGGTTGAATTCTTACCTACCACTTCATTAATTTCCCGGTTCGGTTCTCTGCCGAGGACGACGTGAAAGCGATCGTAGCCGTCGATCTTAGGACGGAAGTAAATTTGAACCGTTGGTTTTGTGAGGTTAAATTACAATAGCTATGGATTTTTCAATCGAAATGACTCTCCCATGTCGTTTATTAGCTACCCAGTCTTAACAGATTTGAAAATTATGTTCACGCGCCGATATTGGCGAGTGCAAACACTCGATTTTTTTCTTTTTTCTATACTTTTATTTATTATTAATTTTAGTAAAAGGTTTTTTATTAGTAATTTATTATCAAAATTTACTTATTTTAAACTTAAAAGAATTATTCACTAGGACTTAAGAATATATTTTTTATTTACATTTCTTAAAAATTAATATGTATTATTGATTAAAAAATATCTATTTTAACTAAAATATATATTTTAATAAAAAATATTTTTAATAAATAAAAATATAATATAATTTGATGAAAAAATAATTTAAATATTTAAATAAAAATTAATACACTTTAATTTTATTGTCTGAAATTTCAGAGGAAAAATAAAAGCAATGAAAGTGTCGGCTATGCTCTAAGCTTTGCTTTATTTGTGACTTTTCTTTATGTTGAACTAGAATCCCTAGATAGATACTAAAAAAATTGGATAAATTATTTGGGTGACCACGTAATTATTAAATTTGTTTTATTTTGATCATTTAATTAAAAATATTAAAAACTGACCACTAAATTATTTAATGGATTATAATCAAATCATCGGTCGTTAAAATCTAATAGAAGAGTAACGTGGTTGTTAATGAAAAATTGCATAATTATAAATTTGGTCAATGTTATTTACCTATTATATTAATTTGTAGCTAATAGGCACCAAATGTGTAGTTATACAAAAAAAATTAACTATCACTCCACCTCTCCATTAGATTTTAACGACTGATGATCAAAATAAAACCAACTAAAATTAAATAGTTTAATTGTCAGATTTTCAGTTTTTCAGTTAGATGGTTAAAATAAAATGAACATAATAGTTAAATGGTCACCCAAGTAATTTACCTTAAAATTATTTTTTCCTTTCTTTTAATTTATGTTAAAAAGGTATTATTTTCCATAAGTTCGTATCAAATAATTAATTTAGTCCATTCGTTAAAAACATATAGAATAATCAGTGACGGAGTCAAAATTTTTATATAATAAAAAGTATGAAGAATTCTTATATCACTACAATAATTATTACTGACCCCATACCTTTAAAAATTAAGTGGGATCAATTCTAATATTTTTTATATAAAATTCTAAAATTTTGTATTAATTCCTTGAAAATCCCAAATTTTAATAAATCAAGTCACGTGAATTAACCCGTAAATTTTAATGTAAATCTTACCCATGAGTTTGACTCTTAAACTTATAAATTATATTAATTTAATCTTTTGACTAATGTTGAGTTACTATACTAACGCAACCTTTAATCATGTTGACATAAAAGTCTACAAGAAATGATAAAGACATAATAAAATTTTAATTTATCATTTACCAACAAAAAATTAAAAGTTAAAAAAATCATAAATTCTTAACAATAATTCTATCTTCTTCATGATATGAGAAGATCTTAGAGTATTAGCAATATTTTTTCCCAAATAGTTATGTACAATTAAATGTCTAAAATATCACAAATCAATCGAATTTAAAAATATTTTCAATTAAAATAATTGTAATACAATTTACTATTCGAACTAAAACATTATTCATATAAAAATTAAATAAAAAAAATCATAATTTAAAAAATCAAAAACATTATCTTTAACTTTTGAATTATGTGTGAGTTTGCTATTTTTCAACGATCTAAAAAAAATGTACGGCTTGATAAACTATTTTTCTTTGCTTGAACAAAAGATATTAAACGTTTTTGTGTGTGTTTTTAACCCTAAATAAAACTATCTCTTTATATAAAACTTTAAAAAAAATCTAAACAACCATGTTATATTATTATCTAACTTAAGATTTAAACGAAAGTTTTGAGATTTTTTTCGTGTTCTTACGACGTGTTTGAAAAAATTTAATATTATTTTTAGGGACGGAGTTAGGATTTGGGGTTGAAGGGAGAAAAATATAAATGTTTGAAAGTAGGAGGACAAATTAAAAAATTAAAAGAATTTAAATAGGGGAACAAAAGTGAAGAAAAAATTCTTCGGGGGTAGAGGGCGATTGCCCCTCCCCACATGGGTGTAGTTTCATCCCTGATTATTTTTTCTTTAAGTCAGAGGGCACTCGTGGTGCATGAATAGTAAATTTGGATTAATATTAGGTTAATGATTTAGCTTAAGATTTAAACGAAAGTTTTGAGTTTTTTTCCCTAAACTCATCGTGTTCTTACAACGCGTTTAAATAAAAAATAATATTAATTTTATCTTTAAGCCTTACAATTATTACTTCCTCCGTCTTATTTAATATGTCTAATATTGATTTTGTTATTTTTTAAAAAATTTTAACTTATTATAACATTAAATTTATTATTGATAAAAATGTAAAAAAAATATATTTTAAAATTACAGGATTGGGTTGAGTACCCAGTTCTTAAAAAATTTCAGCCCTGACCCGGTAAAACTACCCAGGGAAAAATATGGATCGGATACCCGGTCCGAAAAATTCAGGTATTTTATTATAAATACCCGGTAATTTTTAATCGGGTAGGCGGATCAACGGGTCGGGTAGTTCGGGTCGGATATTTTTAAACACCCCTACTGGTTATGCAATAAAGGCTATTGTTTAAAACACGTGTTTGATACTGGTTGGTGTTTCCAAAAAGATTTACCCTCGTTGGGTGTCGTTATCAAACCCCCATTTCCCTTGACGCTTCCAAGTTAAAAAAGCTGACACTTTACTTGAAATATGTCCCACCTTTTCTTTTTATTAAATAACTTTAATTAAATTCATAATAATAAATAAAGGCAGTGCAACAACAACCGCCAAAATCAACATTTCTATACTTTACTGAAATTAAAAAAATAGATATACTTTAAATATAATATTAATTTATTGATATATTATTTTAAATTAATCATAGTAAATACTTAATATGAAAATATTATTTTAATTTAATTCGATTCGATCTTTTTTGGTATATCAGATATAAAAGAAGCATATTATATTAGATAATATTAGAATGAGTCTATCACGTACGTCGAACATTATTAAACATCACTAACGATGAATACCGCTAAACACCATTAAATTAATTAATAAAAATTAAAAATTTTAAGGACTAAACATATAATTTTAAATTATTTAGAATAAAATTTTAAACAAATTATATATATTATATTTTATTTTTTTAAAATAATTTTTTAATTATTTTTAATTTAAAAGTAAAAATATTAAATCTAAAATTTAAAACCCTAAACGCAAGATAAATATACTAAACATTGAATCTTAAAATCTAAGACACTAAATCATAAACTCTAAACCCTAAAACAATAAAATCATAAACTATAAAATCTAAAAATATAACCATAACCTAAACCCTAAAATAAAAATTTTAAAACTCTAAAAAAATATAAACCCAAAATTAATTTAAGATTTAGATATAAGGGTTTTGGTTATTTTAGAGTTTAGGATTTTATGGTTTAGATTTAGTGTTTATGGTTTAGTATTTTAGGGTTTTGATTAAGGATTTTTGAGATTTTATATTTTAGAGTTTAAAGTTTGATGTTCAGTGATTTAGGTTTTGAATTTTGGTTTTAGGGCTTAGAGTTTATGATTTTGATTTTTTAAAATTAATTTAAATGAGTATTTTATTTAATTATTTAGAAAATAATATATATAGAAAATAATTTAATAAAAAATTAATTTAAATAATTTATAATTATACGTTAAGTTCTTAAATTTTTTAAATTTTATTAATTAGTTTAATAATGTTTAACGGTGTTCATTATTAACAGTATTCAGCAGTGTTCAAAGTCCGTTATAGAATTTTTCATGATATTATATATTAAAAAATTGATAAAATGTGATTGTTATTACATCAAGGTGTAAGTACGTGAATTATTATATTATTTTATAAATATATGATATAAATACGTAAAAATTAATGAATATATCGATAATTATGAAAATATATGAAAAAAAAATTAGTGAACGTATTTACAACGATGATAATATGTGAAAAAAAAATAATGAACGTACTTACAATATTTAAATACGTAAAAATATAATTAAAGTAAATTCAACGATGTAAATATGTAAAAAAAAAAAATGAACGTATTTATAGCGACGTAAGTCCTTGAATAAATAAAAATAATAATATATTTATGTTTTTGAGTAGCTCATGAGCTTTTCGAGTCGAGTATCATGTAGCTCGACTCAGCTCGTTTCGTAATCTGTCTCGTCTCATTTACAAACCTACTTACAATATTTAAATACGTAAACATATAATTAAAGTAAGTCCAACGATGTAAATATGTAAAAAAAATTAACATATTTATAGCGATGTAAGTACGTGAATAAATAAAAAACCATATTTACAACGATATAAATACGTGAAAAAATAATGAATATATCCACGACAATATAAATACGTGAGATAATAGTGAATATATTTACAATGATGTAAATATATAAAAATAGTGAATGTATTTATAACGATATAAATACATAAAAAATGATTTAAGGATATACTTAAAAAATAAATAGTACCTTTAGCAATATAGACATGTTAAGTAATATAATACGTCAGTTACAAGCCAATTAAAAATATCGTTCATTCATAATATATGAAGTCAAACCTCTAATTTTGTTTTAAAAAATTAAACCAACTATTGATTAATAATAAGTGTTAATTTTTAACAATTTTTACTTAAAAAAACTAAAACAATATGCTCATAATAGGTATTGAACCTCAAGGTGAGTATTCGATCGAGTCGAGTAATTTTTTTAAGTTATTCGAGTTTATAAGTCATATTTTACCATTAACTTTATTTAATTTTTTTCGATTCGAGTCGAGTTTAAGAAATTTGAGTCGAGTTGAGTTTTTGAGTTCTTATAAAAAATTAATTTTAATTATTTATCATGTTATAATATAATTTGATTCCAATTTAAATGACTTTTTCTAATTATACAAGATATATATGTGTATATTTCTTCATATGTGACAACATTTTTTCATATTTTCATACATCAATATATATATCATAAAAAATTGAGAGATTCATCTCGAATTTAAAAATAAATCTTTTAATTACTAAAAGTTTTAAGTTATTTGAGTTATTCGAATTTTCATTTTTTCTAATCGAGTTGAGTTTATAAAATTTTGAATCGAGTCAAAACGAGTCAAATATTTTCGTCTAAAGTCAAGTCGAATTTTGCTCACCTCTAAATAATCCTATAAATCTAAAGGAAGAAAAAAATATCAATCAAGTGGCTTATCACTATATCAAAATATTTTTTTTTAAAAAAAATAATCAAATAAAAGAAACACTTTGGATAATAATATTAAAAAAAACTTCTATGGTAATAATATTTCTTTTCCGATAAAATATTACCTTATATGATCATATATATTTGCCATTTTAAGCTTATTTCATCGACAAAAATAACACTAATCGATCAATAGTCATCGATCAATAGTCATCTTTAAACTTGACACAGTCTTATCAAACATCACTCCATCTACAATTCTAAGAAAATATAAATACTCCCGAGACTAAAGATAAAGGGGACGATTTTACAAAGACCCTCCTATCTCAATTACGATCCTTTTCTCTCCTTTCTTATATGATTTTGATTGTCCGCTTTACACTATTTACGACTCTTAAATCCAAGTCAACCAAAGATGAACCGCTCGATTCAGAAGTCAACCACCGTCTTTTAGAGCTTTTGCTCATCCCGTAATAAGTGAACCACCAAATTTCATCCCAAACATTCTTTCGACCATCGTCTCCACTTTCTTCTTTGGTGTCGCCAAATCAACATCAATGATATTAACAAGCTTAAAAGTTTCTTCGCGTTAGAAATAAAATAAATTAGGTTAGAATGGTTATTTTTAAAATAGATTATTACACTATCGAATTTAAATAAATTAAATACAAATAATTAAAAAAATATTTAAATTTTTATTTGGCGTTAGTTGTTTTGATTTTTTCCCTTCATGCGCCTAACTCCTAATGGCCTAAGCATGTTATTGTGTACAATTTGGGGATTGTTTAGTAGGGCATCTGTTTTTTCAGGTTCTCTTGTTAATTTGTAGCAAATTTCTACTTTTCTTGGGTAATAGGACAAAGAAATTATAAAAAAAATATAATTTTAGACTTGCTAATAATATTAAAAGCAATGATCATGTAAAATTAAAATAATATGTACAAAATTTAACTCGAAAAATTAAATTATTGACTCGATTAGATACGAAAACACTCGATTCATCTTGATTCTATTTGTAATTTTATAAACTAAAATTAAAAAAAATTAAATAAAGTTCAAATTATAAAATAAAAAAATCAAATTTTTTAGTAATCAATAGACTAGTTTTCAAGTTTGAGTCAGGTCTCTCAATTCTGTTTGACATATATATTACATATGAAAAATATAAATATATATATACGCACGCTCGAGGTATATGGTTATAGAAAATCGTTCAAATCAAAATTGATTTGTACAATAAAATTATAAATATTTATAATTAAATTTGAATAAAAACTCAAAATTGACTAAAGTTACATAAACTTAACTTAAAAATTTTATATAAATTTGAGTTATAAAATATTATTCTTCAACTCGACTAACCTATAATTTTTTACTCGATTTTATTAAATATTCTCCCTAAATTAATTCGTTAAAGTTATTATTCATAATTTATTATTATTCATCTCACACTATTAAAGGCATGCAGAAATTCAATTGCTCAAATTTAACCTACCAACTGTATGTTTAAAGTTGTTTCCTAACAAATCATGTCATGAATTTAAGGTAACAACAGTTAGCGGTATTATTAATTCAAATCTCTAATAATATTATAAAGATAAAGGGACTGAACATAGAATTTTAGAATAAAATAGGGACTAAAAACATAATTAGACCATTTATTTGATTAATAACATAATTTAATTTTGTTTAATATTATGTCATTATTCCTCCCTCTATTTGGCGCGTATAAAAACAAACCCATAAAGAAGAAAAGGGGGAAGTGAAGATCAAACAAACGGCAAATGACTTTGAGAAACTGAAGCAGAAAGAGAGAGAAAGTGAAAAGAAAGTTTAGAAAAGAGAGAGAAACCAAACAAAATCCAGAAAAAACAACAGACAGAACAGTGTGTTTTCTCGGTTGAGTGTAAGAAAAAAAGAGTTTTTTTCCTTACTGGTTATTTCGTCTTGTTGTTGGTTATTTCTTCGTGTTCTTTTAAACACCCATTTGATCGGATTGCAATTTGGGATATTTGGGGGAAGTTGTTTGTAAGTGCGTTGAATGGAGCAGGACCCAGAGTCCGATCCGCAACCGGAATGGACAGCTCCGGGACCTGAAACGGGACTCGAAGGTAAAAGACGATTCTTTTTAACTTTTTTGTTCTCTTTTCTGGATTTGGGATTTTTTTTTGTGTAATGCGGGATGTGATACGGGTTTTTTGTTTGAAATGCAGAACCGGTTTGGCGGTTGGGATTAGGGGATGAGCCTGAATCTTACCCGGAGAGACCCAATGAAGCTGATTGTATCTACTATTTGAGGACTGGGTTTTGTGGATACGGCTCCAGGTGTCGGTTCAATCATCCACGTGACCGTACCGCGGTAAATAGTCCATAATTTGAATGAATCGTTCATTGTTTTTGATCCAGTTCGAAGTTTTCTTGAAGGGTTTTGATTATTTTTGTTTGATTATGATCTGTGGAGTGATGGGGGTATGATCGTTGGGTGAAGATGAGGTGTTTCTTGTTAATGCATTAAGATCTAGTGTAAATTAGTATTCTTAGATACATTTGATTCTCAGTTGTTTTGATTGTTGAAAGAAATGCCATATGATGGCGATGATGATGATTGATGATGGTGATTGGTTTAGGTTATGGGAGCTGGAAGAGGTAATGCAGGAGAGTATCCGGAGAGAGCGGGCCAGCCAGTTTGTCAGGTACTTTTGAATTAGATTGTGTCTTAAATGTTTGATAATTTCGAGGTTTTGATATGCTACAATTTCAACAATGTCCATTGTTAAATTCTTTGTTGGTAAGTATGACTTCGTGTCTTTTCATTTTAAGTTTAAAGGATAGAGTTAGGTCTTGTTTTTTAGGCATAGATTGTGTTTGGTTTGACAATTTAGCAAAATGCTAAATAGTAAGTTGCTTATTTACGATGATTACTGTTTCCATTTTACTGATTTGCAGTATTATATGAGGAAAGGGACCTGCAAATTTGGTTCTTCCTGTAAATACCATCATCCGAGACAGGGAGGTGGTTCTGTTAGCCCTGTGCCACTAAATTATTTTGGATATCCATTACGCCCGGTTTGTACCACTTGATATTAAGATCTTTTACTGTTTACATTGTGTATTGTTATGTTGGCGCTTATTAGTTGAACTGCATTTTAAAACAGGGTGAAAAGGACTGCTCTTACTTTGTGAAGACGGGGCAGTGTAAATTCGGTGCAACGTGTAAATTCCATCATCCTGCACCATCCGCTGTAGAGGTTCCTGCACCATCTCCAGCTCAAGTTGCACCTATGCCTACTCCAGTTCCTGCACCTACATTTTATCCCCCGATGCAGTCGCCATCCGGTCCTTCCTCACAACAATATGGAGTTGTAATGGCAAGGCCTCCCCTGATGCCGGGATCATATGTGCAAGGCCCTTATGGTCCTTTGCTTCTTTCCCCGAGCATGGTTTCAGTTGCTAGCTGGAATCCATATGCGGTAGGTAAATTAAAATTTTATTCAGTTTCCTCAGCTGTGAGTAATCTTCATTAGATTTTATTCTTAAGGTTGTTAATGCACCTGTGCAGCCACCTGTCAGTCCCGCTACTCAAGCTACTGCTGGATCGAGCTCAGTTTTTGGAGTAACACCGTTATCTCCTTCAGCACCTGCATATACACGATCTTATCAACATGTACCTCCTCCTCCTGGTGCTGGGCCTTCAAGTAGTATTCAGAAGGAGCAGTCATTTCCTGAGAGACCTGGTCAGCCAGAATGTCAGTATTATATGAAAACGGGTGATTGTAAATACGGATCATTCTGTAGATATCATCATCCACCAGAAATACTTGCACCAAAAGCAGATGTCGTCCTCAGCCCTATTGGTCTTCCTCTTCGTCCAGTAAGAATTCATAATATGCCATATAAATTTGATGCTTTTTACAAGGTTGTGCTTTAAAATTTTAATCCGTTTAAATACTTAGTACTGGTCAGTATGAATAACAATTATCATTACTCTGTTGCTCTTGCAACAAATGGTTATTTTTCTGTATTTAATTGGTATTTGGGTTCCTTTGTGTGTTCCAACTTGCAACTAGACCTAATAAAATGTGTAAAGTTTTCCCGATGGTCCGACCTTTCATTTTCTTTAGAGAAATTGGAGCTCTACGGTAAAAGTGAAAAGGCTCTTGCGAACAAGTGTCTCTTCCTGTTATAATTGTTGGGTTAGTGATTTTTTTTCTTAACTTCTTATGTGTGATTTAACCTAGAAGAAAATATGTAACATCATATCTTCAATGATGTGATCTTTCATACACATATTGATTTATTATTAAGGATATGTTAGCATTTATGTGGTTCGTTTCTGATTCATCTTTTCTAGGAATCGTCTTCTATGCTAGATTTGGATTTTAGGTTATTTATAAGTGTTCATTTAGTGGTTATTTATTTATGTATTATACTTCTTTTGCTTGTGGTCGGCTGTTAGGGTTGAGGTGTATTACCTTTCTTTCTTGATGTCATTCTGCCTACTTTTCTATGAACAGTTAATTTCTAAGGTTTTGATGTATTTGTAGAGTCTTTGGAGGATTATATCCTTATGCCCATTTTCGGACATGTGTGGGATAAAGGTATCGGACAGGGGTATTTAAAGAAAAATGAAAAGTTGGAGCAACGTAGGTTAACATTCAGGCTTGTTAGCTTCTTTGTTACATGAATGGATGATTTGTTTTTATTTTCTGGCTTTTGGTAAATTAGCGATGCTACATGTATTTATGATACGGCCTATTATGTTATATGCACTCTTTTATACTCCACAGAATTTTCAAGGGCATGAATGAGCAAGGTAAGTTGCGAATGGTTGAACCGTTGGAACTTCGGTTTTATATCTGTGCAAAAGCAGTCTTTTATGACAAGTGGAGAATTTTCACCTGGAGTCTTGTTTCTCTTTAAGATCGAATATTTAATTCTGTTTTTTTTTTGTATGTTATCAGGGTGCACCTCCTTGCATTCATTATTCACAACGTGGAGTGTGCAAGTTCGGAGCTGCTTGCAAGTTTGATCATCCTCTGGGAATGCTAAGTTACAGTCCGTCTGCCTCTTCCCTTACTGATATGCCTGTTGCACCGTATCCTGTTGGATCTACTACCGGTACTCTAGCTCCATCATCCTCATCGTCGGACTTACGACCAGAACTTCAGTCTGGCTCCAGCAAGGACCCTGTTCCAGCCATAATGTCATCATCGGTGAGTGCATTGAGTGAATCAGTTGGTTCGGTTTTTTCTAAAGGCGGACCAGTTCCTCAGTCAAGTCAGAGTTCTCCCAGCAGCAGCACCGCCACCACCAAGGAGCACAGTTCCAGCTAAGAAGCAATGGAAGCAACTGCCTTGATCCCTGTTTTTCGATCAAGGTCATGAACCAAAACATTATTTTTTTTGGTGCAAGTCTTCGAAAGTAGGAGGCTTCATTTCTTTGTTATCATGGTTACACGATTAAGGTCTAGTGCATAGCATCTCTGATCATCTGTATTCATATAATCATCATAGGGCCATCTTTTCCATCTCGAATAAACCCATGGCCTAACCCGAAAACTTTTAGCAAACCCCATACACCTTGCTTTTGAATAACCTCGAAGAACCTGCAGTTATGTTAGGGAGAATCATGTCAGCCCTGTCCAATTTTTGGAGTCCACAGCATGCGTTTGTTCCTGATCTGATCTTTTTCTTGAAACCGAAAAGGTTGATCCCACAACATTCTTCCCCAGATATCAACTGTGTGTTCATGTCCATTCATAGAGATTTTGGTTTTGATTCGGGAACAAGTTTCCCGATTTGACCTAGAAAAGGAACTTGAAGGTGTTCTCGTTCCCCCACTTCTTAATGAGGGGTTGTTGTGAAGAATAGAAGTAATTTAAGGAAAACTCCATTGGATGCATCAAACTGTGACATACATATATATATGGGGATCAGATTATACATATAATTCTGTTGTGTCAATGAAAATGCTCGACTGTGTTCGATAAATTTATTGTGATATTCGAATACATGGGAATTATTCCAGTCTGACCGTCTTAAATGTTCATCGTGCCTGATCATTTGAGGCACTATTGTCCGAAGTTGCAGGGTTATCTTGTGCCATTAGGTATTCTCTGTGTAGCGACTAGCCATGTGTGTTGAGTATGTGTACATTTTGATGAAAATAAATATAAAAGTCTGAAGTTTTGAAACATAGAGTGGTGACAACAAAATAGAAGTGCTGCAACATTCCAGACAAGGGTCAAACATTAGGACACAGTATTTAATGTATTTAATGTCTCGAAATGAAAGAAAGCTTCTGCTTAAAAGCTCTTTTCTCAAATCTAAACAACCATTCAATTTGGCAAAGTTGAGGCTGGAGAAAGGACATTAATTCCTCATTTGCACTGTCTTTCTACCTTAAAACATCCACCCACCCAAGTAGCCAATACTTAGCCATTTCCATTGCCGATAGTATACAAAAAGAACTGTCGAGAACATCTCCAAAACTCGGCATCATGGCGTAGCTGCTTGGATTGTCATTGCAAGTATAAAATGCTCCCATGCACTCATCTTCAGCCATCAATGGAGGATTATTGGAACTCATTCCCCACGATTGCCTATGGCTCATAAAACCAGGGAACTCGATCTCATTGGACTGACCATAATGAGATAAAGATTGGTTCATGATATTGAAGTTTTGATCTATGGAGGATGAGTTTGCAGGAGGATTCAAGCTGCTATAAGGAACAATGCAGGCCAAGTAAACCGAGTTATCATCTTAAGATGACAACGAGCCATTGTTTTCTGGTTCAATGGGGGGTTTTCAGAAATGTCAGACTGAGGTTTAAAGTGATGATTTGGTGGTAATAAAAAAGCATTTTCATATAACTTTGAAATTTTAAAAAATATATTTTTAAGTTACTTCCACAGTCAATTATCGGCCTTAAGAATGCACACTACTAAGCTGTTACAGTTACATTTTCTAAGCTGATACAACTGGAGAAGAGCTTGCCTGTTCTAACACCAAATCCGAAGCAATCAAACATGTTGAAGCAACAAAGAATCATGCATTGAAATCAAACATTTCATCAAGCTATATGTCACCTCTCGTCAATTTACGGCACCTTAATGGTCTGCTCGAATATCATCCCTTATTAGTTGTAATGGTCTGCTCGAATCATCACTTATCTGGAGATTGAATGTTGAGGAGTCAGTATAATGTTGGTTTAAAACTAAATCAGGCAGTGAACAAGCACCAAAACTCACAGGCTTTGCCTGAGCTCCTGATATGGCAGTACGATGACAAACGTTGCAGATGCTGGTGGAAGTTACTTCATCTGTGGCCATTTGATTGACTCTGTTGATCTCTTCTTCATGTTTGGTGTACCAGGATTCTCTGCAGAATCGTGCCACACCATCTCCATCTGATAAGGATAAAGCAAAACATGCAGTCATTCGATTAACAGTTTGGTGATATCCATGTTTTCAGTTTCTTACAAAGATCAATCTAAATAAAGAAGAGATGGGGATGACTGGAGATGGGGAGACTGTTTAAGCAGATGATTTATTGCTAGGACTACCGATGATTAGAAATTGAAACGTGTTCTTAAAAACAATATATGTCTGTGCAACAAACCTCTCCAACAATCACTGTATCACCTTCTTTCACCCCGAGCTTCATGAGAGACCTATTCACTCCACAAGCTTCCAGGACATGTTGAAACCTTTTGTCGGAGTCTACGTATCTGTTAAATTGATTGGCATGCTATGAGAAAAAGGAATAACAATAACACATCTTCATTGATCCAGAAAGTTGATGTAAGCAAAAATCAAGCAGTGTACACACATAATACCGACTTATGTCATTGTCAGAGAAAGATATGACCTTGTTAGTTAAACATTTTGCATATGCTCGATTTACATTTAGAAAACTAAATGGCTTACACGATGGTTCATAAAGTTATATAATGAACATGCAGGAAAATGTTATTATCCAGTTTTATAAGAAATGTACATTACAAATCGAGATTACATGAATCAAGGAGAAAATGGAAGGCAAATTCCGAAGGAAATAAATCATTGTGTTTTCGACTGGATTTATATAATTCTGCTGCATAAGGAAACTGTTTCAATTATTCAAAATTAAATACAGGAAAATGTTTGTCATAAAAGTTCTGCATATTTTGGATTTGAAACATTTGAAATTTATCCTCTGCATTCCACTAAAGTTATTATCCAGGTTTTCCAGAATCCTTTCTTCCTCTAGAAACTCGAAGAAAAGGAATCAGAAAAGAAAGACTAGATGATAGAATATTCATCTTCAAAGTGCTAATTATGGGCAAAACAGTCTTAACTGAAATCCATGGTATTGTATTTACCATTACAATCTAAAGTGCTGTTTTGGAACCTGAGAGTCAATGCTTAAAACTCGTTCCAGACAAAAGCCAAACTTCATCGTATCCCTCCTTAAAAGAAGGGGTAGAAAATCTATACGATTAGTTGCATGGTTAACGAGCCAAATACAGTTTTAATGAAAAGCATGAAGCATATTCAATATCATAGACCACACTATTTACAAGCTAAAATAAGGAGGAACAGGCTCGGTAGTACCATCGAAGTGACACGAACGTGATAAACTAGGATAGAATACACCCAGCAGAAAGACACTGGTGAGAAGTCGAGGGGAGAAAAAGTGAGCAGATCAAGCAATTGATGATGAGAGTTATTAACATACCGCCAGTTTGTCATCTGCACGAAGCGCTGCAACCCAGCTCCAGTTACATACCAAGTATTGCAACTACTGTCATGGGTGATCTCAAACTCGCTAATAGAGGAGCTACGCCGCTTCTGTACCATATCAGCTACATGGTTCAAATCTATTCCATCTTGAAAACCTAAAGAACAGCTAGGACGAGTCAATGATGAATGCAACGGATTCATGGGATGGATTAGAATTCATAGAGTACAATAAGAAAATCATATGAAAATATAAGGATTGAGGATGTTGTCAATAATGAATTTAAAGATTAACTAAAAATAAAGTTAACCTTCTAATCCCTCATTGGATATTTTAGTTTCTTGAAGAAGTTTGTAGGCGGTACTGATAACTTCATGAGTTCCTTCTCTTTTTACTGCACTCATGCAAAAAGTTATGATTCCACGTCCTTCTAATTTTTCCTTAAATGATGGCCAATTCTCGTATGCCTCTGGAAGGTCCATCTTATTATAGGCAACTATATATGGCTTTTCAGCAAGTTCTGGGCTAAACATTTCCAGCTCAAGACGAACCGCATCGAACTCGAGCTCTGGTTGCTGTCCAGAGCCATCAACAACATGTACCTATGGAAAGCAGAGACAGGATTCTGGTCAACCTATATAAAACATTTCCTTTACCCTAACAGAGCTAAGGAGAACAGTTTCAATACTTAAAGAAGACCATTGTGAATTTAAACTATAATAACACATGAGAAACAATTAATAGAAGTCTTTAAGAACATATTATTACAGTAGTTGTGGTTTATGAGAAGAAGCCCATACCAATGCTGAACATCTTTCGGTATGCCTCAGGAACTCATGACCCAAACCGAAACCCCTGTGTGCTCCTTCAAGTAAACCAGGAAGATCAGCAACAACCATGGTAGAATCATAATCAAATGAAACTACACCCAGATTGGGAAGCAAAGTCGTAAAAGGGTAATTTGCTATTTCCGGCTGAGCAGCACTTATCACGCTTAGTAGAGTGCTTTTTCCAGCATTCGGTGCACCCACTATACCCACATCTGCTACCAATTTCAGCTCTAACTCCAGCCACCTGATCGAGGACACCATTATTATTAGTAATGCACATATACCCACATCTGCTTCCAAAAGTTGAACTGCTAGTTCATATTTTATTCATAAACATAGATTCCAAAAGCATGTATCTTACATATTGTTCAGGCAACAACAGCACATTGAAATGAACATATCTTAATTGTAAGTTTCAGTTTTCCTTTTTTTTCCCTTGTTAAACTGACATTTTGGGTCCTTCCATTGTTTGAAGGGCAAGGAATAAGAACAGTAGAAGCTCTAACACAATCAAAACACAAGAAATGTAACAAAACTAAAACTATAACATGGATTGATCATTCAAAAACACAGTAGTAACGGGAAGGGAGTAATCGAGAGGAGTCATGCTCAACCTATCAAAACGTATTGTATTGCAAGGGTGTACTTGAGTTTCACTTTTGAAGTTTGTGCTCTAATCAAAATAAAAGATTGAACTGCTTGAACTGGTTTAATTAAGCTGGTTTATCCAAGGGATGTAATTGAGCCAAGCCTAGCTTGAATAGTTATATGCTCAAGCTTGATTTGAAACACAAGGTCGATAATCGGTTTAAGCTCAATCGAGTATCATTTTCTAAGCTTGAATCGAGCAATTTGATTTAGCTTGTTTAGTTGACTCCCATACTCAAAGCTCAAATCAAGTTTTTGCAAATGCAATTTTCAGTATTAAGATGCTCAGATCTAACTAAATTGCTAACAAATATGTCTCATTTACACCTCTTACATTTACCTAGTAAAAAATGTTTAATTCTCGACCTCGACTTCAAGCTCCATTATTTGCATTCAAGTCCAAGTTCAAGCATAACACCAACTTAAAATAAGCTTAATTAAGCTCCCAAGCTAAAAGTTGAGTACTAAAATATTCAAAGTCAACTCACACATCTTGAGCTCAACTCGATAATGAACAAACCAATTTGGAAATTTTCAGGTAAAAGGGAACTCACATTTCAGGACCTTCTTCTCCATTCTCAGCAATCTTAGGCACCTTATTGTTCCCGGACTTAAATGAAGCGTTCCCTCTCCCTCCTCGTCCACCAGGCAACAACAACGCCCGTTGCCCCGGATACAGCAACTCCAGCAGGACTTCATCATTCCCGGCCTCTCTAACCACCGTTCCTGGCGCCACTTTCACTACCACATCCTCCCCTTTCCTCCCACACATCATCCTCCCTTGCCCGTGCGCCCCTCTCCCCGCCCTATAATGCACGCAATTCCGAAACGGTAACAGAGAATTCATTGCTACATCGACTTCCAGATACACATTCCCTCCTCTTCCTCCGTCGCCTCCCGAAGGCCCCCCTAAGGGCACGTACTTTTCACGGCGAAACGCCACAACCCCGTTCCCGCCATCCCCTGCTTTAACGTAAATTTTGGCTCGGTCAAAGCACCGCATCACGGCCGGTATCCCTTTCTCCTTTACTTCCAATCCCGAATCATCAGCCTCGTTTTCTGATAAATTTACGAGCTTGCCATCGGAATCGTAATAATAAACCTCATCTTCTCCTTCTTCATCAAAATCCAAACTTCCATCACCGCTGTAATAATCTACGATTTCCCCGTCGATGGTTTCGTCCTGAAAACCCAAACTCCCATTTATTTCTTCTTCTTCTTCTTCTTCCTCTTCTTCTTCAGTGTCAAGCATTTCGGCTTCAATTTCAGATGGATCATTGCCAGAGACTCGCTTCGCGACATCAGATTCGGAAAGCCTGATTTCATCAGATTCATTCACAGAGGTAAAATAGAAATCCTCCTTGGGAGGAAGGCGAGTATAAGTGGTGGCCTGGGCACCCAAAGGAGCAGAAGAAGGCGGAGGTGAAGATAAAGATAGAGACTTTAAGTTAGTATTCAGCTTTTTGGGTTTGATTTTTGGGATTGGGTTTTTTCTAGGCGAGGTTTTTTGAGTTTTGGATCGAGCATGAGCTTGAGGAAGAGAAAACAAGCTTGCGGATATGGAAATGGAAGCCATTTTTTTCTGCAAAAAAAGAAGTGTTTACGCCAGATTCTGAGAGGTTTTTCAGAGGGTTTAACAAGTGGATAAGGGGATGGATTATGCGCCACGTGTACCTATTGTTTTGGGCTTTTGTTTACATAGGGAAGGGGTAAGGCCCAATTATAAGATTAATACTACTTGATTTTATGCTATTGAAAAGAGAATAAGGGAGATTAAATCCTCAAAATCTCATACAGAAAATAAAACTAATAGGAGTACTTACCTTTGAAAGTGAAGGTCATTAGGGATAATTTTGATACAGGAGTGATGAGCGAAATAAACGAACATGAATAAAGAGTTTTTGTTCATTTAATTAAATGAATGAACACGAACAAAAAATTCGTTCGTTCACTTATGTTCAGGAACATTCGTAATCCGTTCGTTTACATCCGTTCATTGTACATTTATGTTCATTTATATTCGTTTAAATTTATTCACATATATCTATAGGTAAACATTAAATCAAATCAAATCGAAATAAAAAATTGAATTGTTGGAGTCGAGAAATGAATGATGTAATTACCTATGTACTTGCAACAATTCCATTCAATTCAGTGGATATCAAATTATAATGTTCAATCAAACATATCATATTTGAATAAATACATACAATTAACCCTAAATTTAATTATAAATGATTTTCAAAACAAAGAAAATTAAATAAGTAAATAAATAAATAAAATATGACAACGTTGTAATAATTAGGGATAAACCTCAATGAAAGATCTTAACCCCAGTATAGGATAAATCTTATAGCCACTAAAACCAGCTGCATAAAATAGCGCCCATTCTTCTTCAACCCTCTCTCTGCCTGGTAGCAACGCCATAATAAACATGTCCATGAACAGCTGAGTTTCAAACATGTTTGAGTTTTCATCCTTCACTTTATCCTGCTCCATAACCACCGTGTCTACTATTAGAACCAGGGGCGGTTCAAAAATTTCGGTGGCCCTATACAATTTATTAAAATATGAACTTTAGAAATATTTGTCCATAACTTTTGTTAGTTATAAAATTATAACCCTTAGAAGCAAATGTCCTTTCTAGGGGCCTCTGTGCGATTATTTTTATTGTGCCTATCCAAAACTTCACTAGTTCTATAGAAGCAATAATAATAAGAATAATCAATAAGATTCTATAACCAATTATCGCATTTAAGAAATAATTATAACGTTTAAACAATTATAATGCATCTTTCTTAATTGCATTTTCAAAATCTTTTAATGAATTTCGAAATTAACATCATCTAAAGAATGTTTTATCAAAATTTTGGGTCCTCTTTTTTAGGGATCCTGTGCGGTCGCTCATATTACGCATGTCCAGAACCCCACTGATTAGAACCTTCTTTTTTATCATCAATTCATTGTTTGTTTTTGAAATCGTCTCTTTACATCGCTTCAGAATCTTCAGACATTCATCGTTGTTCCAATCGTGAAATATAGACTATTTAATCAAATCGAAAACACACATCAAAAGTATTAGTGTTGATATAAGACATTCAAAAAAAAATGTTCGATAATAAAATTAAAACAGATAATAAAATTTGTATAATTATATATTTAGTTATTTATATTCATAAATTTAATAATTTAGTTTTAATTTAAAAAAATAATAAATTTTGTCTTATTTTAATTAAAATAATTTAATATTTTCATTCAACCAACACGGTGGAACATGTCCCATATAGTTGAAGGAAAATAAATGGAAGAAAATGATGACATGTGTCACAATGTCATTCCTAACTATAATTACCGGCTTCGTTGGATATTAAATGATTTAAAATTTTTATTTATAAAAGTAAGATGTTTGAATTTTATTTTAGAATATAAATCGGAAGATACGATATAAGTACGAAGGTAATATTCTCTATTTTTTATTTTATTTTTCAAAATACAAAAGATAACGCTATATTATATGCATATGACATTCTCTTAATCACACTTTAAAAACTGATTTAGAATCTAAAATATAATTGAGGATTATTTATATTTATAACAAAATCCAATTTTAATGATTATTTTATAGTAAATAAAAGTTTAATGATTAAAATAAACATCTTTAATATAGTATAGTGACGATATACTTTACCAAAAATAAAGAGAGAGAAAAACCTTTAGTACAACTGCATCTGCAGCTGGAACATCCTCAAACATGTCGCCTCCAACATATTTCAAGTTCCCTCTGTCTTGTAGTCCAGCAACAACATGAGGAAGATCGAACACAGTGCAGTCCATGTCCGGAAACGCCGCTGCAATGGCCTTCCCCAGTGTTCCGGTGCCCCCTCCGACGTCCACCAGCGAATCCAATCCCTGAATGAGCTCTTACACTTGTCAATCAAAACACGACCAACCAATCGAGCATCACTAGCCATGCCTTGATTGAATAGATCACCAAGCTTTGTGTCATGACCAGCATAGTCCCAAAATGTCTTCCCACGAGCCGTCTCAAATGGAGTAGCATCATTGTTTTTGAACCAGTTGCCTAGAAAATCCAAAGGCATTGTTAAAACAGGATGGAACGCAAGTTTCAGAAACGGTGTTAGGCTTAAGGGATTGTCTTGGAGCAACAGACGAGAAGCATTGGTAAGAACATAACCATCTTGTTGTTGTGAAAAGAAACTGAGTGAACTAAAACACGCATGAGGCGGTAGATGTTGTGGGACTTGGTAGGGTTGAGTGTCGGCAGTGCAGCAACCAGCTCGGACACAGTCATGGGCTTGCCATGGTTGTGAATGATATCAGCAATGCCTAAATCAACTGCACATTTTAGGGATATGAAATTTATGTGGCTGAAAATGTGGTTCCAAACATGAGCTTGAGCTTCAAGGAGCTCAGTCACATTGACCTTATCCATCTTTAACACTGTGTCTCTGTTGGGCTATGGAACCAGTGTACCAATTTTATATGCTAAAAAGGAAACAAATATCCTTTGTACTTTTCGACTGTCCGTTTCTATGCTTCGATGCTAAAAAAATAAATTTTAAACTTTAACTTTAAATTTTAAACTCTAAATTATAAAGTGTATATCTTGAAAAACACACCTTACCCATAATTCTTTAATCCCTAGTACCTTATCAGTCGATCACATGTTAGCTGAATACAGATCATGAAAGAATATATAGGTTAAGATCAACTTACATTGTTTAAAACTCGTTTAGCTTTACACTAATTTTGAACTGTTGGACGAAGTTAATAAATGACTAAAATTATTTCTTCGTTTTTTTAAGTGATAATTTTTATATTTTCTACTATTAATTTCATTCATCCATTTCACTCGTCCAATGATTATAGATCAGCCTAAAACTAAATGAGTTTTATGCTATATAATTAGATCTCATCTTAGAATGAGTTACCAATCTATGATCATTGGATGAGTAAAATGAATAAATAAGATTTAACAAAAAAAATATGAAGACAATCACTTAAAATTAAAAAAATTATTTATTATTATCATTCAACGATCTAAAATTGGTATAAAACTCAATGTAAAATAATTTTAACCATTTATATTTACACAATATAAAACTTAAATTTTGTTAATACATTATCAGTTATTTATTTATCTTTAACCAACGATCCAAAAAATATAATACTTGTAGTATAAAAAAATCACATCTCATGTATAATTAGGACCCACTTATAAAACTTGATTTATGATGTGTTTTGGTCTATATACTGTACTGTAACGTCTAAAATGGTTAAAACGCGTATAATAAGATCTTTTTCAAGTTTGAATTTGTTCATTTAAAATCTAGGTTCTTCTACTTTATTTTTATTTACTTTATTTACTTATTTATTATTTTTTCCCTTTTTTTTATCATCGAATTCAAAGACAATACTCAAAAATATATCGCCAATTACCCTTTCTTTAGAAAATTTGATCATATTTAATTTATGTGGTGATTAGATTTTCAGACTTTTCTTAGCTAGAAATGACCATCGGAAGTATGTAATTTGATATCGTTTTAAATAGATTTCGAGTTTGAAGTTTTATATACAAAAAATCTCTATTAGAACAATCACCTAGTATAATTAAATATATGATGCAAATCAATTTAAATTAATTAAAATAAAACCTTGAAAATCAGACGTACAACCCAAAAATTTTCTTTATAATTAGATTACACTTAAACATTACCCGAACAATGAAAAGCATGTACCAATAATACTATTAATCAAACTAAGGGTGAGAACCAGGCGATGCGGGAACGGTTTAATTTACAAATCGTATATTCAATACACTTTAAAAATATGGTTAAAGGAATAAAGTAAATAGAAAAATAAATAGACTATATACTCCTAATTAACAAAAATATAATTATTAAAGAGGTATAAATAAATGAGAGTAATATATATTATTTTAAAATTTTATAAAATATCTAAATCTGATATTTTCGTAATCCCACGTTATTTATACAATTACGGTTTAGTCATCTTTACGGTTAAGACATAACAATTTCAGTCCTTATCTCGTTTAGTCATACAAGAATCGATGATATACAATCACGGTTTAATCATATAAGAATCAATGATATAATTTTATCTCGTTTCCGTTCTTATAAATAAAAATTTTAGTTATTCTTCACTAAATCTAATCAGATTCTCACAATTTTTAAATATTCTTCATTATATTTTTACCTTAAATCTGACGCGACTTACATAGTCCGAAAACATATATATATATATCGGATAACCCCATCGACATTCTCTACCACAAGTGCCTCACTCCATGTCTCACCATACAAACAAAATAATAAAAGGGACGCAGACATAAGCAGTCTTTATCAAGGAAAGGGGCATGAGACACTAACGTATGTTAATACGAATATAATAATTATAAATATTACGTTTTTAAACGATATCAAAACCGTTATATAACGAGGATTATAATAATTATAGATAGCTATTTAAATCACTGAATGTACTACTAACAGTTTAATGTTTGGTCTTTATTTGTTCTATGTGTAGTACACTCACGAACGAACACAAAATTTCATGTTAAAAAGAAAAATTTATAAATTTTATGATGATAAAAATACATTAAATAATTAAACTATATATGAATTTAAATTTTCAAAGAACAATTGCTCTGTCCCGTCTTTTTTGTGCATCCATACCTATCCTAAGAGTCCAATGACAAGATAAAGTAATTATTGAGATAGAAAATTTTGGTCATTTAACATTGTATCTAGTAGAAATTATATTATGAGACATTCTTACTATATTATTTATGGACTAACCAATAAAAAATATCTATTTAATTATTTTTTTATCTTATCATTTTTACTAAGTGAATCTTCACTCGGTAAAAACTGTTTTAAACTTAATTTACAATAAATGTTAGTGAAGATTCACTTGGTAAAAATGATGAGGTGGAAAAAAAATTGAATGGATGTTTTTTATTGGTTGGTCCCATGGATGACGTAGTGGGAATGTTCCATAATATAATTTCTCGTACCTAGGGGTCTTTAACGAGTTGAACAACTCGTGAATTGTTCGAACTCAATTTGGATTAGTTTGACTAAAATTTGAACTTGACTTGATATTTTAACGAGTTGAATTGAGTAAAGTCTAACTCAACTTGATAAGTTAGCGAGCAACTCGTTAATTTTTTAAAAATATTTTTATTAATTATTTCAAAATTATATTATAAAAAAATCTAAATTAATAATTATTAATTTGTGAAATGTTTCTTTAATTTTAATATACTAGTTTAGTGTATTTATGGTTTGCTACTTTTAAATTTAGACTTTGAAAGTGTTTTTTATACTCTTTTGATATATTTGGTTAAATTTGTTAATTTATGTCAATATTAAGCCTTATGTAGTATTATTAAATTTTACTTTTAGTTCAAAGGTAAGTTTTTTAGAGCTTAACAAGCAACAAGTCGAGCTTAACGAGCAACGAGTCGAGTTGAGTAACAAATATTTTAACGAGCACGAACTGAACACTATTTTAATGAGTTTAATGAACAACGAATCGAATCGAGCAATAAATTTTTTAACGAATATAATCGAATAATGCTTAACTCGCGATCAGACTCGTATAATAAACACTCCTAATAATAGTATCATTTAAACCTTCTTTATATAATTAGAGTCGTCCTTGGGCCGTGAGCAACAGGGGCAACGACTCAAGGCCCAAGGTAACATAGCTCATTGGTTATTAAAATTAAAATAATAAATATTATTAGAATTAATTAGAATTATTTTTTATCGTTAAACTACGTTAAAAATTAAGAAATGTTAAAATATAATAATGATTTTTAGAAAATTTAAAATTAAAGTGAGTCCCTTTATTTTAATTATTTTTTTTTAAAATTTAATTACTATATTATTAAATAAACTTTAGAAAGTAGGGTTGTAAATGAATCGAACGTTTAGTGAACTGTTCGTGAACCATTCGACGAGAAGTTCGTTTATTTGTTAAACGAACGAACATGAACAAGTTTTTCGTTTGTTTAATTAAAGGAACGAACATGAGCAAAAGGCTTGTTCGTTCATTTATGTTCGTGAACGTTCGATAATTTATTCGTTTATATTCGCTCATTTATGTTCGTGAACGTTCGGTAATTTATTCATTTATGTTCGTTCATTTATGTCCGTGAACGTTCAATAATTTGTTTGTTTATGTTCGTTTAAATTTATTCACATATGTTTAACGGTGAGCATTAAGTCAAGTCAAATCGAGTCAAAAAATTTTGGGTTACTCGAGTTAAGAAGTTTTATTTTATGATTCGTTAAAAACTTCCTTGTTATAGGCTAGAGGTGTTCATTCTTCTTTTAAACCGAGCTAACCAATCAAACCAAAACAAAATTAGTTAATCAATTAAATTTTAGGTTTCGTCTAATAATTAAGAGTTTTTTAAATTTTAATTATTGGCTAATTGTGTTTAAAGTCAATTAATTAGTTGAATTAATCGAATTAATCTAAAATATTAAATATTTATCATATTATATATGTTATTTATGTTTGTTCGTTTACGTTCATTTATGTTCGTTCGTTTATGTTTGTTTATCGTTTAAATGAACTGACATGAACGAACATGAACAAGCTACAATCCTTAACGAATTAACACAAACAAGAATTTTTGTGTTCGTTTATGTTCGTGTCCGTGTCCGTTCATTTGTTCGATTGAAGTTGAACAAACGAACGAATATGAACACAACCTTGTTCGTGTTAGTTTGGTTCGTTTACAGTCCTATTAAAAAGTATAGTTGAGAAAATGATAGATTTTATAATTAATTATAAAGTTATTGGTATCTAATTAATATATATATATATATATTAGTGTTATTATAGGACCATAATTAAGATTATAATAAAAAAAATTTAATTTTAAATTAAAAATAAAAAATTTATATACAATTATAAATAATATTATAATTAATATACGTAATATATTGTAAAAATATTTAGAGATTTGACTATGAAATAAATTTAGATGCTAATGTCTCTATTTTTAAATGAATAATAATGGTAAATTTATTATTATAATTTAGTTCTTAAGAAAAATAAAGGATTATAGATTAAAATTTATCATTTTTTTATTGAAACGGTCAATAGATTCGCGTTTAGAATGTCATTTTGAGTTAACGATCGTGATAACGGTGACTTGTGACAACCAGTTGAAATGTAGACTACTGAATAGGAACCTCCATGCTTAGTTCTGCAGACAAAGGTTGGATTCCAGGCAGATTCAATGGTTGTTTAATCGATGGTCATGTTCGGAAAATAGATACGGTGACCGTAAACGGTACTGGATTTGGTCCGATATACTATACATTGAATGGTTTCCTCGGAGTGGATGCTCGGTTCTCCATCGATTGCAACCGTTGTTTGAGATGGAAAACTTCAACCTACATCACAGTAGTAGGTGAATTCAAACTCGACTCGATACGGTTATTCCGTTCCCGGTTATAGAAAAGAGTTAGGTTCATA
This sequence comes from Abelmoschus esculentus, assembly GCA_035048815.1. Classification (NCBI taxonomy): domain Eukaryota; kingdom Viridiplantae; phylum Streptophyta; class Magnoliopsida; order Malvales; family Malvaceae; genus Abelmoschus; species Abelmoschus esculentus. The sequence continues at coordinate 16,856,588 of JAUCBN010000024.1, forward strand.
GTAAACCTGTAACTGGAATGCTCTAGCCCTCTCCCCTGCAAGGACTCCTCTTGTTGAGTGAAGCTCCTACAATAAAATCTCAAATCAGGCTTGAACACATAATCTGAAAAAATGGAAGTTTCCATGATGAATTGACAAAACCAATACCTTTTGTGTATCGTCAAGAACAGCCTTAAGGAATGCCACATCATGCTCGAGTCTTACGTTGTCCGAATGGACTATGTTCGATAAGTTGTTGGCCTCCTCGTGTGCAAGTTTTATACCAGCTAGCTTATCTTTTAGTAGTTCCATCTCCTTCATTGTGTCTGTAAATCTTTTCTCCATCTCCTCTTTGCTCTTGAGAGCAGAAGCTAAAGTTTTCTCTGCCGTGTCTCGGCTTGTCAATGCAGCTGCCAACTTTACTTCTAAAATCCCATTTTTTCTGCTTAGGGAAGCCATTCTTGTCTCGTAAAATTGATACATGCTTGTGGGAGCTGATAGGCCTCCTGGTTTATCATCTGCTTCCGGAAATACAAAATCATCGTTACTGACTGGACCATTTGAGATCCCTTCGACCTGTGGATTTAAATATTCAGTTTCAAACTCTGAACCGATTCTCGTCCCGGAGGAACTAATCCAAATTCCAGTATCAGACTGATTCGGTTTTTCTTCGGTAGCCTAAATCAACAAAATATTTTATGTTAATGAAATGTTTCGATGTAAAAAGGATGTTGTTCATCTTGAAGTCAATAGGTCACTTATCACCTGCAGAATAGAACTTGAGTTGTCTGGATTCTTTGTTATTCTAACAGTTGCATTATGTTCTTCCTCATTATGAAATTGCTTACGTAGTGAGACATTTCCAGGAGGATTTTGATCCAAACATGTCAACTCCGACAATGATTTCCTACCAGAACCGTGTTCAACTATAGAGGCTAGATTTTGTTTTATAGCAGAACCAACAGATTGTTGGGAAGAACTGGTAATCGTTTGGCTAGCAGGCCCTGCAGATGATGAATGCTTTGCAAACTGCATTTGTCCCGCAGGTCTACCGAGAGTAGATCTCCGTCCCATGGACGATTCATTCTTCTCAATGATCAGTACTTCAACCTGTGTAACGCACAAAGAAGTAATTACAAATTCAACACATTGCAGTAATTATAAATATGCGAATTTGAACTACAAACCTGATTCGATGGCTCCTTTTTACATCCGCCGAATGCTACAAGAAAATCCTTATCCTTGTTCTGCACATGTACTAGGCTAAATCCCTGTAAAACAACAACCATCCTAAGAACAATCATTGAGGAGATATGTCGTTTCGTTAAGAAATTCTATCTGGTAATGTAACTTGAACTTTAGTGTGTCAGAATTTTAATCTTTTCCTAACCTTTTGCATGTACAAGGGAATCCCTGTAATATATGTTTTACAGCATTCAGTACAATGGTATCGGAAGAATCGGTCCTTTATTACAAAAGGATAAATTCAGTACGTTAACCTTGTTAGTGATGATCGAAAGATGGAAGTAATGCAAGACCACTTAGCCTTAGGAACATCATGCAGTGTGAGGGTATTAAAATTAAGTGTGTTCACCTTGTTAGTGGTGTTTGAGGATGGAAGTGACGTAACGGCCACGGACCACTCAGACTTTAGAACATCGTAGACAAAAGTCTCTGTGTGTCCTGCAAACATTTTGGAATCAAAAACATAAATATAAGACATGTTTTATGAAAACAAATGCAAAAGGGATAATACATTAAACAATAATGAGAACTAAACATCTAATGTATGGTATGCTCAATGCAATTACGTCTACGAAATGGTACTCGATCACTATGTAAGTTCATCAGTGACTCTAATTTTGTATTGAATATTTACTACCTGCGGTAGAAAACTGAAAACCCATAATAAAAATACAGGTGATGTTGTATCCTGAAGTTAACGCCAATAATATGGTTAACACTGATGTTACTCGGAATTTAGAGGGCTCTTGGAAGATCACATTCCCATGTCCCTATCGGAACATGTGATGGACATGAGTGTTATATACGAGTACTAGAAAATGAAATGTCGGAAAAACATAGGACATAACACAAGCTGGAAGACATCTGCATGAATGCATACGAAGGGATCCAGAAGGTAGTAGTGATTGGCTTTGAGATGGAAACGTGATATGATATCAAACAATTACATGTTCACCCATTTCAAAGGATGAAACGGAGGTGATTATATTTGTGTACGATGCTTTTCCATCAAACAATATAATGAAATTCAAGAGCTAGTACATGCATACTTTTTTTCCTACTTCCACCTCCTGCTATGTACCATTTTGTTCCGCACAGAACTCCGCAGCAACCGGCTCTTGGTGACGGATGAAAACCACGCAACTTTATTCTAGACCATACCATCTGAGGAAGAGTTATTGTAGAATTATTATTGTAAGCTAATACAAAAGTTACAAAGGAACAACAAATATCCGGTAACGTAATTTGAATTTTTACACACCGTTTCAAAGTCAAGCGAGTACAAGTCATTCAATGTCCGGGCCTTCGATGCTCCACCAAAGACGAAAAGAGTTTTATCATCATAAAGAGTTGCTACATGATTGGATCTCGGCGATGGTCTTGTTCCCCTGTACAGTTCAGCAGAACAATGCATTTATTAGAAGCTTCTTGCATATGAATTATACTTATGATGAATAGCTATGTTACTTATCACTTGGATGCGAGTATTGGTCACAGGCATTTTCAATTTTTTTCTTTTCAAAATTTTCAAGTATTTGGTGAGTACTTGAAAGATCATATCCCCATACCATGTTCGGTTATGTATTGAAAACATATACTTCAAGAAAAAACAAATTGTCGAAGACCATAGATGCATAACTACAAGCCAGATTTCTCTATCAGAATGGTGACAAAGTATGGAGTGGCTTAATTAGGAAGGCGATAAGGAATATGTCCCAGCTACATACGTGCACTGAAGAGCGAGCCATGTCAAGGACTTCAAATCAAACATATGTAAGTCATTCAGTTTCTTCTTTTTAGCATCTTCACCACCAAAGAGGATTAAAACGGAGCTCGCCCTAACCACAGTGTGACCACTTCGAGCAATCTGGAAGATATTATGATGTCTGTTAGGAATGCTTACTTCTACAAATGAGTAAAACCTGAAGTTTCTCGCCAAATTAGCAAATAACAGAGGACACAGCATGGAGAAAAAAAGACAACACTTCCATGTAACTATATGACATGCCAGAATGTAGCTCTATCGAATGAATGTATTGCATAGTAGAATTTAATTTCCTTACTCGGATCGCATTTTCTTTTTACAGTATGCATGCCTAATTTGGCCTTTATGAGTAGGAGAGAAGTACCGGTATTTCTCCTTTGGCTTCCATAACTGACCAGCATTCTGTCTCTGTATCAAATGACCATACTGCAAGAAAATGGAATTGAGTACCAAAACATATTACATTATGTAAGGAAAAAACTGACAATACATTACAACAAAAGATTATAATTTAAAACCTGAAACTTTGTCATTTGCAGGATCAGCTCGGCCTCCAACCAAGAGGGCTTTCTTTCCCCATGAAACCTGGGAAAGGAAACAGAAAATACCTCAAGAACATCATTACTCCTAATACTTTGCATCCCACTTGATTGAGTTAACATGACCCAATGCGATAAAAACGATAAAGTTGTGCAAAAACTTAACTAATTCATTAAATTACAAACATAAGATTGAAATTAAGTCTAACTAGCAGAAGTGACATTGTATCGAAAATTCTATTAACTTCATGTGTACACGTGCATGATCCTATGTACTGCATGTCACATCATATCTTAGCTGAATAAATCTATGAACAACGACTAGTATATTTGGCATACAAAGTATAACGAATACAAAATAAGGGGAAATGAAATGAATTCACATATGATAGTACCAGACTGTGGCCTCTGCATGAAGGAATCTTAAGTGGAAGATTACTAGGCGACAAGTAAAGCTTTGACGACACCATGGTCCAGGAAAAAGTATCGAAATTCAGAACCTGCATTTAAAACATAAAAGAATTAAAATAGCATGCAGATCAGTTTGCAGAAACCTTACACCATGTCAACTAAACTCGACATATTTTTTAAGAAAGAACAAATTATTAAGTTTTTTACCTGCACGTCATCCAAAAATCCGTTCACAGATTCACCTCCAACCACTATCATCTTGTTCCCAACAACAGTGGCTGCATGCTACTCAGGGATCATGAAAAGATTTCCGCATTTCCATTATAACCAATACAAAAAAGTTGAATTAAGTAAATAAACACCTATAATACGAAGCATCTGAAAATCAGAAACCAACAAGATATATTACATTAAAGCGTGGCACAGGTGCTTCCCCGGAAACCGACAGCACCATCCAATTCTCAGAGTTCCCTGATGAATTTATTTCAGGGGCAGCAGTACTGTGGTATTCAAGTTCATCGGAATGACTACCAGCAGGCATAGCAGACTCAACCTGAAAGGAAATTGAAGGCTTTAGCAACTTACATGCACTATGTTGCTCGGATTCTTCATTTTCCTTAAAGTATCAGTGTCAACACCCATGTTAGACACATGAAAATAGGGACATGACCTCCAAGGATCTTGGAAAAACACTTACAAAAATCTAATGATATTTGTTTCAAATTCGTATCTGACATTTATATCCGAGCCCGAGTAACAATATTATACAGAAGACTTCCATTACCAAGCCAAAATTCAAACATGTCAAAAGCCTCACATTTGCATTGTTGCTTTGTTTGGGTGGTCTCATAGGACTTTTAATTCCATGGACAGACTCTGAAAGCTGCACTTTCTTCATTCTAAATCAACAAAGAAATACACTAAAATAAGTTGATAAAATTCTAAAAAAAAAAAAGTAGTCCTCATAAAAAAAATGTGGGATTTGGCGATTCTTAATCAAGTTTACAAATTTTCCCACCAAGTCCCTCAATTTCTCACAATGTTTTAGCTTACATTTTCTTCATTGACATAAAAGGAACAAAGAACATATCTTTAACTATAAAAATGGAAAATGTCAAATCAATAAAATGAAGAAGCTGACCTGCCAAGCTTCATGCGTTTACGAGAAAAGCTAAACATCTTCATCCAAGCAAAGGGAAGCTCTTTCAATCAAAACCAAAAAAAAAAAAGCTAAAAGGTTCCACCTACATTATCATCAACAAAACAGCTTAAAACAACAAAATATCTTAACAGCTTTGCACATAGATAAAACGATAAAACCTCAATCCCCCATTTATTTATCAAACTTCTTTTCCAAATACAAAGTTACAGTCTACCATAACCATGGGTTATTAGCTTAACCTGGCACAAAAAAGTTTTGACCTTTAATCTTGGACTTGAGTTTGGTTACTAATAACAAAGATAGAAAAATGAAATAAAACTAATGGGCCATAAAGAAAATGAAGGTAGATGAAGCAGCAATTAGTTGATGCATATAGCTTTGAAGAGAAATAAAACACTCCAAAGATTCAATTATGAAAATGGGTTTCCATTGAAGAAGTGAGCTGTACCTTCTGTAACAATGATGATAGAGGGAGAAAAACTGGGTTGTCTTGTCTTGTTGTGTTTTGTTTGATTTATGGGATCCTTTGCCAAGATTTGCCTTTGAAAGCTCCCTCTGACCAACCTATAGATAATAGAGGTGGTTAGCTACTTAGCTTAAGATAGAAATGGATACATTTTCTTCCAAACAAAATATTTTTTTTTCCAGTTTTTAACCGTTGGTGTGAGTGTGACTGAAGAAGAGTGAAATACCATGGGAAATTTGAATAAGTTTCTGTGTCAAAAAAGAAGAAAGCAACTAAAAGAGATTAAGAAAATGCGAGTAATTTTGTTGTTTAGTGTAAAGTTTGAATAGTCGAGCCTGGAGGCATTAATGGTGAGCGGCAGTGGGGTCTATTGCAAGCAAAGGGACTCTCACTCTCTCGGGACTTGCGTGCGGCTGCCAACGATGCCTCTGTTGTGTTTTTCTTTTAACCTTTCGATTGCGATTTATTTTAATCTTTTCACCTTAAATTTCTGTTTTAAAGGGTACTTTTTCTTCTAACTTAACACAAACTGAATGGAGGATGTTAATTGGTCGAGTCGGGTCGAATTTTTAGTTATTCTAATTTTGATCCGATTTAATTTCGACATGATTTCCGATATTATAAAAATTATAATCCGATCTGATTGACCTTGATATTTTAATAAAAAACCTAAATAAATTTTATCATACTCAAAAATATTAATAAAATTATTAAATATTATATATAAAAATATATATCGAATCTGATAAGAGAATTTTCACCTTAAACCTGACCTGACCCAATTTTATTCTTTTAATCACCCGATCCGAACCTAATTTTTTAAATTAAAGAATGACGTTAAAACAAGATACAATTAAAATTGTTATAAAAATTATATAAAAAATATATATCAAAATTCTTGTACTTTAATTTTTTTTAAAAAAAATTTAAGATATACCAAAAATTCGGTAGCGATATTTTTATACTTTTATAACAAGTTAGGTTACGTCTTATTTTAACATGTCTCAACCTAAAATTTCCTTAGTTTTAAAAGTACAGCTAAAATTAAAATATATATATTTAAATTATTTATATTATTTTTATATTTTTAGACAAATATTGATACTTACTGATATTTATAAAAAAATACAAGAAAAAATAATTTAAAATATTATTTAAAAAATTAAAATTTAAGTTTTAAATAAATATTTTCTTTCCCACTAAATTTATCCCTTGTATTTTAAATTTTTTTCACCTAAAAAAATATTAAAAGTTTAAAATTTTAACTTTTTTAAATATATTTCATCTTTTTTGTGTTTTATATTATTTCATTTAAATTAAGTTCCTAAACTCTAAATAAACGCTTATAAAAATTAAAATTTTCTACCGCATATATAATTAATTATTCTTTCTCTGATAATGCAATATTTTGAATATCAGTCATTTTTCTCAATTCTAAATAAATTTTCACGTAAAACATATTTTATTTTAATCTTATAAACAGGATTAGGAGTTGAGGAAAACCGAAGGAAGTATGGTAAGTTAGAGGTTAAAATGTGGATGGTAAATGGAGCCGGAGAGTGTCTTAGTTAGGGGTGATAATGAGCCGTGATGAGTTCGAACCTGGTCAGGTTTGACTTAAAAACAGTGTTATTGAGTACGATTCGGGCTTAAAGCTCGACTAGCTCGGAATATCAGTTTCAGGTTTGATTTAAAAATAATATAATAGGACTCGACTCGGGTTTATTAGGTTAGGCTTGACTCGACTTAAAATAGATAATTTTATTATATTTTTCTATAAAAGATAGGATCTCGTTAAAAAACTTTTCATAACCAACAACGAAACAAAATTTAATATTAAGAAAGGAAAAAGAATTACTCAATTTATTTTAGTTAATTTATTTTTAGTGAATTTCTCCTATTTTATTTTATTATTTTTTTATTAAAGAGATTACTTTTAATGTATACGTAGAATATATATAATATAATTATTCCAAACTTGTTCACGAGTTTTTCGAGCCGAGCTTCGATAGGCTAAACTCGTTAAGATCTCGAGCTAAACCCAAGTTCGAGTCGAGCTCACTCAAGTCGAGCTTTGACTGAGTCGAGCCTAAGTAGATTATAAGCTGGTCAGGCTCATTATCACCCATATTCTTAACACTCTCTAAATTTTGAAAATTGTGTACTATGTCCTTAAATATTTTTAAAATTTTAATTAAACCCCAAAAATTTATAAAAACTCTCTTAAAGTTTTAAAAGTTTTGAATATTTTTAATTTCTCTCTCAAAATAATGAAATCTCCATTGCTTTAAAAGGAAGCTATTGGAATTTCGGAAGTGAAAAGATAATGGTCTAATTGCTTCTTAAAGTTTTCATGTTTTGTGGTTTTTTCATTTTGATTTTTTTTTACAATTTAGTCACCAATTAGACTTAACACCAAAATTAATTTTCAAATTAAATCCATAGTTGACCGTAATTGACCAAAATAGGATTTTAGAAACATTCAATTGATTATTTTAAATAGTTGACTTTTCGAAAAATGAAATAAAATAATATTTTTTAAAATATTTATAAAATTATAAAAAACTAGTAATATCGAAAATTCAAATTCACACTCGATTAACTTATCTGAACTTTTCTTTTAAACGTCTAACCTCAAAATTGGATCGTAACAAAATTCGAGTGATATTTGCTCTTTTTAGAAGATGAGGAAAACACACACTTCATGGAAGGAAAACAACAAACAAGAAATTTGTTTAGAATTGGAGCATAAAAATACATAGAAAGATAATGTGATAAGTCGGACCATATAATAATTTCTCGATACTTTTATTACTCTATAAACATAACCAATACATCACCAGAAAAGGTTACACACTCACTGAGTAAACTCGTTGATTAGTAAGATAATGTAAAGTGGTTTATGTGACTATTTATATATATATATATATATATAATCTTTATTTTTATTAATGCCTTGGCATGCAAGTTATTGGAGTTCTGGGTTAAACCCAAAGGGCTCCTACTCTTCTAAGCATTGGGATCAAGGATCGGTTAAGATGAAGACTCATGATCTCGTTGGCTCCACCAACAAGTTCTCCGCCAATGAACACCGTCGGAACGGAAGGGTTGCAACCGAGCCTCAAGAGAGCTTGTTCGATTTCAAGTCCTCCAATGATCTCATCGAGTTCGTGTATCGCAGGGTAGACCCCGAAGTCGTAGAAAAGGGTTTTGATGGTGTGGGACATGCAACATGAACTCTTGCTGAAGATCACCACCGGCTTCTCGGACGCCAACTTTGTCACTCTCTCCATCCGATAACGTCGAAAACAATGCCGGAAATATAGGAAGGAAGAGTAGAAGGAATGATAATTAGGTTTTTGCAAGTGAAAGGGTGACTATATAGTACTTGAGGAGGTTTGTTGAGATTGTGAGGTGGTTTGAATGCTCAACATGCATTGGTATATATAGGGTTTTTGAGGAATGTGGTGTTTGGTCGGCAAGAAAATAGTTTTTATTTTTCGATGGAAAAGGAAAAGAAAATAAGAGAATTATTCCATTAGATCATAAGTGAAAGTGATCAAAGGCCTTCACCTTTGCAGTGGAAAAAGAAAGAACACCATCACGAATCTTTCTTCTCATACGGAATGTGAGTTCTTTGTACAATAAAATCTTGTTGGATCCTCGATGTCAAAAGATGGTCGATTTTTATTGATTATGTAATTTCACACGCATTAAAGTTTTATAAATTTATATTTTTAACATAAAATCTTGTGTCCCTCTATCATAACTAGCTTTTAATTTATTATATTTTGATAAATTTTATCTATCATATTTTTTTTAATTTTATAAAATCTATATTCATTAGAGTGAATTTATTGATTATTTTTCGGTTGGCACACATAAAAAATAAACATTGATTGACATAAGATTTAAAGTTATTTCATATTCAGAACGAAAATCGAACCCTCAACGAAGTAAAAATTATTATTTGCATAACTTTTTTTAATTATTTTAGATGCTTTATTAGGGAAATCCATAAGTTTATAGGAAACTTTCATGGGAATGCTTGAATTGGATCCCTATATATATTTTGGTTTAATGTTAATATGAAAAAATTATTAGACGAGTCTGATTCATTACGTTATTATAGTCTTACTTCTTTCTATATATCATTACTATAAATAACGTGATAAACCGAACCATATAATAATTTGTTGTTAAAATATGGGTTTGGATTTAATTGGAGTTGTTACTATCATGGAGGCATCTAATGCAGTTGGATCTATCCAAATGGAACCTTTAATTTCTTCTTGTTTCTTGTTATAATCAAATCGATGCATTAATTTCGAATCAAACTATTAAAATTCAAATCTCGAATCTATTAAATATCACGTTTAAATAATTAGATAAAATAAATAAATCATTTCTTGATTTAAATCAATTATTTCTTTAATTTTAACTGTTATCTTTGTATAATTTAAATCGATTTAAATTAATTAAGATAAAATTCTAAAAATCGTAAAGGACAAACAACATGCGTAGAGTCTCCCTCAACCCTTTCAGTAGCCCACATTTTTCTTTTTCTCAATAAAGTGGCCGTACAAAGAAAGGATAGATGCCCTAATTAAGGTCATGTGGTCACAAACATCATCCACTCTAGACTCTCTATTTTTTATTTTATTTCTATTTTTAAATTTTTCATTTATCAAATAATAATAAAATAAATTCCAACTCTATATTGGAACAAAATCTCTGGGTGATCAGATCATCCCAAGAGAATTACATCTCATTGGTTTGAACAGTCTGGTTGATAAAGATACTTCATCAGCTCCATTATTCCTTTCTAGATATTCATAAAAAAAATGAATTTATTCATTTCTTGAATAATCAAGATTATGTAGCAAGCATATATATTCTTTTACTGAAATTTTATATAAATCATAATGATTAAATTAAATAAAAATTATTTTTTGTGTTTTTATTAAAAATAAATAAAATTAAGGGTTTATGATTTATAAATTAGGGTCGAAGTTTAAGGTTTAGCTTGTTGTGTTGGGTATAGATAAAGGTATAAAAAAACGATTTTTGTTCGTTTAAATTATTCATAACCCTCTATCTTCTAAATTAATGTACTATGGCATCAACATTGTCGATTTAATTGATATTCAATAGTAATAAGGATTATTTAAATTATAAAAAAATTAATTTATTTATGAATTTATCCCATCTTCAATCATTTATATTTTATCTCAACCTCAAATCCTGACTTCGTCATTGCTAGAGAACAAAGTATTAATGATAAAAGTAATTTTCATAAGAAGACAATATTAGTCTTTCACAAGGACAGAGCCATGATTTAAGGTTAAGGGGACAAAACATGAATGTCTAAAAGTAGGATGCAAATTCATTAAAAAATAAATTTAAAAAAAATTTAAATAGGGGAACAAAAATAAAAAAATTCTTCGAGGGCGGGGACAATTATCCCTCCCACCCCTCTTTAGCTTCGTCCGTAATCTGTAACCATGACCTAAAAATTATATAGATGATGTTATATATATGATTTTTTTTGAGGTTCAAAGGGTTACGGTTTATTCTTTATATTTTAATTTAAATATTAATTTAGTCTTTAAAAATAATAGTTTGATCAAATAACAATTTAATCCATACAAAAATAAATATTTAAATTTAAAAATATAAAAATTTATTAAATACAATTATTCATATTTATTTTTAAGACCATTCAATAGTTTTATTCATCCTATTTAACTTTTAATTTGGGTTAGCTACATAAATAGTGGTCCACCCGTTTCGCATTAGTTTTGGTATTTTACCTACTTTTTTAAGGATAAACTGAAATACAAGTTATTTAATTATGAGTGAAGTTATATTTAGGTTATTTAATTATTAAAAATTGTGTTTTGTGTCACTTAATTATGGGTAAAGTTACATCTGGGTCACTCAATTAATAAATGTTATATTTAGATCACTCAATTATAGGTAAGGTTATATTTGGGTCAACCCTTCATATTTTAAAAAATCATCAATTCATGTATTAGATTAATTAATGAATTCAAATAAAATACTCTAATATAGGGGTGAGCATTTGGTTAATTCAGTCGGTGACCGAACCGAATTAACCAAAACCGAATTAATAAAAAAATTTAAAATCTTAACCGTTAACCGAACTGAATTTTCTTTAACCGAATTAATCGAATTAACTGAAATTTATTATAAATTTTGGTTAAATTACATAATAGGTCACTAAATTAAGCTAAAATATTTTTTTAGTTACTAAACTTTTATTTTATACTAATTTAATACAAAATTTAGTGGTCATTTTATAATATAAAAAAATTAATGAACATTTATAATATTTTAAAAATTAAATGACTAAAAATAAATATAGTATAATATAATATAATTTTGGTTAATTCTGTTAATTCGGTTAATTAACCGATTTCGAACCGAATTAACCGATAACCGAATTATAAAAAAAATAACCGTTAAGCGAATTTACCAAAAATAACCGACCGAATTAACCAAAATAATTTCGGTTCGGTCGGTTAACTAAATTAACCGAACCGAATGCACACCGCTACTCTAATATTTAACAAGGGTATACAAGTGATTTAGAAGAAAAATGACCAAATTGATGTACTAGGGTGACCCAAATGCAACGTTACCTATATAATTAAATGATCAAAATGTAACCTTTAATAATTGAGTGACTTAAATATAACTTTACCCATAAATGAATGAACCAAATGTAATTATACCCATAACTAAGTGACCTTTATTGCAATTTACCTTTTAAAAAAAATGATATTTAACATTATATTTTATTTTTATTTTAATACCAATCCATTAAAAAAGTAATGATATGTTGACAATGAGAGAGATAATCACACATAACAAGTAATCGCATCATTTTCTTTCTCCTTATCAATGTGTCATGTCAACTAAAATCGTAAAAATTATATGTGAAATGATGAATAAGAGTAAAAATATAACATAATAGCATGTCACGTGTGATTCTGTCTCTCCTTATTAACATGTTATTACTTTTTAATAGAATCATATTAAACTATTAAAATATAACATTATATACTATTTTATCAAAATAATTAAATACCGAAAATAATAGTACAATAATAAATGAGATAGTATTTATGTAGTTGCGTAAAGCTCGGGAGCGGGATAGCATTAAGAGTGTAGTACGTGCCGAGCAGTCGTCCCATCTGGGATGGGCGCGCTGATCGTGCACCACACTGGTCGGGAATTGTCCTCACTTCCCTGATGAGCCCATAAGAGGGCGAAACCAGTAAGCATCGGAGATCGTTAAGGTTGATCCTCGGGCATACGAGAGATCCGAGGTACTGCACGGGTAGAAGTCCCTGCGCGAAAACTCTGACCCCGTGACAAGTGAACCCTAAAGTTTTTTATGCTTCACATTAAACGGTATTACTTTATAGTTAACAGACTGTATAACCCCTCTATACAACCAATATATTGAATATTAATTCTATATTAACAATAAGTATGATTTTAAACATAAGACCAAACCATATACTATATGACATATGTGTACTTAGAAATTTGAATTTATTTTCTTTATATGCATTGATTATTAAATTATACTATATGTTATATAACAGATGTAGTCTGATTTGCGTGAGGGTGATGAGATGAGAGCAATAGGATAAGGTCTACGATTTTGCCAAAAGAATGTCAACTTTTTTACTAGGCACAAAAGAGAATAAAGATGAAAGAGACATTCCATGCATGCAACGACGTATCGTGGCATACCTTAGTAGGGTTTCTAGATCGGTGAAGTACAAAGCATCTAATTACTTTATTTTATAATTATGGGTATTTAATTTAATGATTAAATAATTTAAATAAAATATAATACATATTTATTATAAGAATGATACGTATAACTTAAATATTTTTATTACAGTATCAAGATTTAAATCATAATTGATTTTACTTAAGAAATAATAATTTATTGATGATAAAGCATCTCGAAATCTGTTATAATTTTTTTAGAATTTGGATTATTTATGAATATCCCACGCACGTACCCTTTCAAACATTTATATTATCGGTGTCCTGTTATGATTATGATTAAAATTTTATAGCGACTGAATTTGATTAAAATAGATTAACTAAAACAATAATTTACAAATAATATAGAGACTAATAAAAATATTTTACCTTTTAACAAACTAGTTCATGATAACTTTAATTTTTTACAATTAGAAAAATATATTTATTATTGTGATAATATTTAATTTATCATTACTTTAATTTTTATTGGTGAAAATATTTATCACAAGAAAAAATGAAATTTTAAGTGAAGTAATTTCATTAACACAACAAATATCAAATAATAGTAATCACTTCACGTATCATCACTATCACGTGTCAAAGTTTTAGTGAAAAAGAGTTTTGTGTCACAATTATAGACATATAGTGAGAATTTATTTATAAAAAATATAATCATCAAAATTATTATTATTACAGTGACCAAATAAAAATATATCATATTACTTATACTAATAGTGTCGCACAAAAAATTATACAAAAATTTAATATTTATGACAAAATTATTCTAAATCACTGTCAATTTATCACTAGAATTCTATATCGTTATAGTGATCCTAGTCAAAACTCTAACTGAATATGATTATATGATAAAAAAAATCAAAATATGAACATGATTATAAACATAATTTTTTATAATCATGACATAATTTTTTATATATAAAATATGAAGAAAATTATCAAAAATTATATAAAAATATATAATATTGTAAATATGATTATGACATAATTTTTTATATATAAAATATGATAGGAAATAATATGTGAATTTGTACATATGTAGATTTATTTATAATTTTTCTAGATAAAAAAAAAGAAACACAAAGAATCCCTCTCCATCCAAACCCAAAAGCAGAAAATAAAAGAAGATAGAAAAAAATATATTCTTCCATATTTGTTTGACACCTTTCGTTTAGCCGACAACACATACCCTCTAGAGTTATGCACAACTTTCACATGTTTTTATGCTGTAATCGTCTTGATTATTCCACAAATAATTCATTACGGCTGCTTAGGATTCTTACAACTATCCATGATTCTTAAAAATCTCATAAGATTTTAATACAAGTGGATGCAGATTTGGTTTAAATTTATTAATTTCGAGTTTAAGGTATTAATAGTAAATTAAAAGGTATTAATGATCACTAATTCATGATAAAATAATTATTAAATTATTATAAAATCGTCGTTAAAACTTGTTGAACTGTTAATGATTTTAATTTTATCAAAATTTATCACTAGTTTATAATTTATAGTGACCATCTTATAATTTTTGAAATTTTAATGGTTAAAAAGATTATTACTATGTATTTGTATAATTTATCCTAAATTAAATTTAAGTAATTCGGGTTTAGTAAAAATGAAGAAGGAGAAGGAATTTCATCATTTAATACGGTTTTGAGAATATTGCTAAATCTAATCAATTTGAGATTTTGTGCTGCATCAAAATAATATTTGATTCGATTGATATATGGTACATATGCATAAATCATTGTTAAACTCTATTTATAAATCCATTTTTTATTATTAAGATTTTAAAACGTTTAATATACTCACTAAAATTTAAATATTAAATATTTTTGTTATTTTTTTGTTAGTTTTTTGACAACGTTCATTTACTATCAAACAAGAGAGGATTTTTCTAAGATTCAAAGGGGAGAAAATTTTGTTAGATATTAAACATTTATTGAGGGAAGTAATCAGGGACAGAGCCACGATCGAATATTGGGAGAGACAAAGGTTTATTAAACCTTTAAATCTAAAATTTAAGAGAGGAAAAATCTTATTTTATTATTATTTAAACTAATAAGGACCTTAAATATAATTATATCAAAAATTCTAGGAGGGGCAAGAACTACCCCTCTTACCATCAATATGGCTCCGTCCCTGAAAGTATTATACTGGAAATCTTATTTTATTATTATTTAAACGAATTTTATTATTTAAACGTTTAACAGTATATCAGTTGTTCCGTTAATTTTCTAATGACAGATAATTCTTTCGATATCATTTAAAATATTGAATGACATATTTATCTCTTTTTAAAGTATGATGTCTATTTTAATACCAAACCCATAATACCGTGATTATTTTGTAAATTACCCAATATTTTAATGTTCTAACAAAGGTCGGGGAGCCCTTAGACCCTAGGAGAGCTCCATCCCTGTAGCCAACGCAAAATATTCCTTGGCCTCCATTGTTCATTGGGTTCATTGGTGTTGCTTCTTTGAACTGGGATTTTCTACTGGTTGCTGGATTATACAACAACAAATTTCATGATATCATTTTCAAAATGGAGAACTAAAAATCAAATCTTACATATTCATACTGTAAAATATATATTGTAAACCAGACTCCATGGTTGTTAAAAATCACTAGTCTAACCTAACTTTACACAACTTTCGTACCTTAATCGATGGAGTCGAAAAGATTTCAAGTTTGAAACGAACCAAGATCACTTCATCATTTCTTTAGTTGAGTGAGACTCTCTGTTGGCTGCCTCACCCCACGCTTTGATGGCTTGTAACAACCTGACACTCAGGCATGTAGTTCCAGTAGCAGATAAGGTAAAACATGTGCAGAACCTTGGCAAGTTTCTTTTCCTTGGGGGCTAGTCTCTCCCTCTCGGCTCTCGGTCACATCTCTGAGCCAGCTCTTGTGTTGTCCGTGACTTCACAAACCAATCAAATCGAAACAAGGGGAGGGTTTGGCATACTTGTTTTTTGTTTTAGCTTTAGCTTTAGCTTCAGGTTCGGTGAGCGAAAAGGGAAATTTGCGTCTTGCATTGCATATGTTTGATAAAATGACTCACAGAAAGATAGTTTACGGACTGAGACACCATTCGCTGAGATTGCGGCGACTGGTCCCTTTCCCTCCCTCGAAGTCATCACTGCCACCACCCCACCTTATCCTCTCGCCTTCTTGCCCAATACAATCTCATTTATTTCTATTAAGAAATTATTATGTCGCCCATTTGCCATTTAATGGCAAGATAGCATGTTGTCGTGGAAAAATTAAAGCGTAAATTATTAGAATGGTTATTTATGTTTAGTAAGTATATATTTTTAGTTATTAATTTAAAAAGTATATGTTATAATTATTTATATTATCCAAAATTAAAATATTTAATATAGACGAGTGGCCTTCGAAGGTGGGGGTTGGCGTCCTTTTCTCTTCCCTTTGTTCTTCATTTAAAGAATCACCACAATCTTGATTCAAAAAAAAAAAAAAAACTCACCACAATCCAAGAAAATTAACTCCCATCTTCCCAAATCAGGAAACTCCCTCCTCTTTCTGGGTTTCCCCTGGAAAATAAAATACCAAAAGAGAACAAAATTTGTTTTCCAATACTCATGGAGAAGGGAGAATCTTCGGTCAATGAACGCCTTCATTTTGGGAAGATGGGATATGGGTATCTCTTCTTTCTTCTTTTCCTTATTATTTTTGATGTATTTTCCATCTACGATTCATTCATTTGATTTTTTTGCTTTTGGGTTTATTTAGATGCCAACATTACAGGAGGCGATGTAAGATCCGAGCTCCATGTTGCAACGAAGTGTTCTGGTGTCGCCATTGCCATAACGAGACATCGGTATTTGTTTTTAACATTTCTTTTACACTCCCCTGTTTTAAGCTGAAAGTTTCCAAATTTGTGATTGTTCTTGATCTGGGTTTATATTGTATTGGGATTCACTTATTTGTTATTCAGAGCGTGTTAAAGAACCCTTCAGACTGGCACGAGATCGTTCGCCAAGACGTTAAGCAAGTATGGAACTTTTTAGTTTCCATGTTAATCATTTTAATGATATGCCTTCCCCATCTAATTTGTTTTATTTTAGGTTATTTGTTCGGTTTGTGACACAGAGCAGCAGGTTTGTGTTCCAGATTTGCTTCTTTTAAGACACAAATGAATTCTCTTTTATTGATGTTTTCTCTTATGCTCTCACTTTTGATGTGTGTGTTTTCATTTTGTCTAGGCTGCTCAAGTTTGTTCAAATTGTGGTGTCAATATGGGAGAATATTTTTGTGAAATTTGCAAGTTCTTTGATGATGATGTAAGTATAACATTTTCCCAATATTTAATTAAGGAATCAGTTTTTTTATTCTTGAATTCTTTCTTATATACCGTTTCTTGCTTTCCTTTGGTGTTTATTTCTCGATTTCATTGGATGCAGACTGAGAAAGAGCACTTCCATTGCCATGAGTGTGGGATCTGCAGGTTAGTTGCCAAGTTTTAAGCATGTATGACTATTATTTACCTCTTGAATACTCGAATTCAAGGGATGAGAGGCTTTTAATTGAATGGTTTTTGATACAGAGTCGGCGGGCGGGATAACTATTTTCATTGCAAAAAGTGTGGTATGTACTTAATACCTCTAATCCCTTTTCTTACCATATCATGCTTAGTTCAAAGTTCTTAGATTCTGTTTCATTTCTTACCATATCATGCTTGGTTCAAAGTTCTTAGATTCTGTTTCATTTCTTACCTTATCATGCTTAGTTCAAAGTTCTTAGATTCAGTTTCATTTCTTACTTTATAATCATATTTCTGGTGGATTGTGTGTTGATAACTGAATTCCCACTTCAAATGCAGTCATATTCAATAGTTCGGTTTCTTATCCTCAATTCGGATTGTCACGAGCTATTCCCTGCTATCTGCTTTCACCGTTGTTTTTATATACTATGCTTATGAGCCGTATTTCATTTTTAGTTTCTTCTACTGTGATTTAAATCTATGCTCCTTTGATGCGAAGTTGCTGAAAACATCAATCGAGTTAGGAGAAGGCATTTAAACATTTGGATTCCATCCTATACTTACAGTTTCTGTTTTATTACATGCTGCATCTATTTGTACAGCATGATAATGGTATATACTTTCACTACTGTGCAGGGTCTTGCTATTCTAATGCTTTGCGAGATAATCATTTTTGTGTGGAGAATTCGATGCGGCATCACTGCCCCATATGTTATGAGGTTCATCTTTTCTACCTTCTGCAATTATAATTGTATGTATTCGTGTATATGCTGATAGCCCATCCTTTTTGTTTCCCCAGTACCTATTCGATTCATTGAAAGATACCACCGTAATGAAATGTGGTCATACGATGCACTGCGAATGTTACTATGAGATGATAAAGCGAGACAAGTGAGTGACTACAGATTCTTTCACGTATAAGCTTAGTTTTTCTTGTTTTTCTGAACTAACTCCAATTTTGTTTTCTCAGATATTGTTGTCCGATATGCTCAAAGTCTGTAATCGATATGTCTAGAACCTGGATGAGGATCGATGAAGAGGTAGCGTTTCTATGATTTAAGTTGCTTCATTTGGCTCTTGTCCAAGCTGTTCCACAGCAAAATTATCTCTTTCGTTGTCACAGATCGAAGCAACTGAAATGCCGGAGGACTACCGGTACAAGAAGGTGCATACCGTGATTTTTGTTCATATTGAACAACCTGTTTCGTATATTCAGATCTTTACAGTAGCTGATATAGCAATAAAATGCAGGTTTGGATCCTATGCAATGATTGCAACGACACTACAGAAGTTTACTTCCACATAATAGGGCAGAAATGCAGTCATTGTAAATCATATAATACCCGCATGATTTCCCCTCCGGCACTCCCTCGTTGAAAAGATAACCGGACGAGGAACCAACGAATCGAACTCAAGGCATCTAAGGTGTGCATGTCTAATCATAAAAATTCCGAGGACGAGTTCTTGAATACATGTCTGATCATTTAAACTTGTATTTCATCATTGGATTGATCATGCATCACTATAGTAAATGTTTCAAATTACTCTGCCGTTTTTGTCTCATGAATTTTCTCAGGTTAATTCTTCCATTTTGGAGTGAAGGATAAAAAATGAAATGGTTCCTTAGGTGACCCTTTTTTATGGCCATAATCCTTTCGTTAACTTTTTGTTCGAGTAAATCATATATCGAGCCATTTAATTTTCTTTTCTTAGAAGTTATACCAATTTTTAGGTTCGAGTGATCTATAATTTAAGGATATGAGTTTAATGAATGGTAAAATGAATAGTTGAATTAAAAGTTTTAGATTTAAATCTCAGATATGAGTTTAATAAATAATACTCGATAAGTGTTGGGTGATTTGTTTGTAATAATAAGTATAGGGATCCTTGGTGGATGTGTGTAGTTACATATAAGTAAGAGCGTTTGTGTGGTTGAGTCACCTTAGTTGATGAGATCTAGATATTCAACACGTGTTGCAACACCATGATAAGAGGATTATCGAACGAAGGTTACTGATGTTATGTGATCCGAACCTCATTTAAAGGTACTCAAGTGGGAATTTCAAGTACGATTGTATATTATGATGTTAGGTTGCCAATCTCACTCAGGGTATATGTTTCAATGCTATGTAATTTGATCTTACTTTATGAAGTGTATGTTCTTGATGTTATGTGACTCGGGCTTCACTTTTATATTGATGTGGTATGGTACGCTTGAGCCTTGTGTGTCCCATTGATATTAAATTGTTGTTTAGCATGTGTTTGGGCGATTAATGTTAGCTTTGCATATTATTTTAACTGTTGTATCACATTTCTTAATTACATGCTTATGTTTATGATTTATATAAAATATAGTATAATAGAAGTACATACATTGAGTTTTATGAACTTAACGTTCCAAATTATTGTTTTTGTGTATATATTTTTAGGTTGTTTTGCATTAAAAAGAACCCCATTGAAGTAGGACTTTAGTGGCTTAAGGATCTAAGAAGTTCTTAAACTTTTGAAAAAAATATCAATTAAGCCCTTAATTTTTTTACACTTAATTAAAACCTTGAACCAAAAAATTAAATCAATTAAGTTGTTTGATCAATTTTAACTTTAAATCTTGATAGTTTCTTATCTTCAGATATTATTTGCATATAATATAATTCTATCCTGTTACATTTATAAAAAAAAAAAAGTCTTTTTTTAATTTTATAAAATTTTTAGATTATTTAAAGAATTTTTTAAATAAAATTAAAATTTTTAAAAAATATCAAGCGAAAAAAATTGTGGTACATTGCACTGTAAATCGTGGATAAAAAATCAAATTTAACGATTAAAATTGGTCAAAAAATTTAATTAATTCAATTATTTAGTTCAAAGACTTAATTGATTTAATTTCTTGGTTCAAAGTCTTAATTGGGTGAAAAAAAAATTAAAGGCTTAATTATTTAAAAAAGTTTAAGAATTTTTTTACCCTTAAAATAATTTTAATTTATTGTTGTGATAAAGAATACAATAATTAAAATTTTCAGATAAAATATTTATAAAACCTTTAATTTATTGACTACGATGATCGAAGAAGAAAGGAATAACAACCAGTAATAGTTGAAAGAAAAAAAAATATAGTACAAAGATTTAGAAATAACGATCGAGAGTTTTTTTAAATAAAAATTTAATTTTTTTTAAGAAATTAAAAATTTTAAAATTTTAATAATTTGAAATTAAAGAAAATTATAGGAATAGACTATATATCAATATAAAAAATTTAAGGAGAAAAGCCTTTAAATCCATATTTAATTAATAAAAATATAATTAGTGGATGCCCACAAACCGATTTGACACACTTCAATTACACAAGTAAACTCGCGTAAGGTTAAAGTCAAGTGGCATAATCGATAATAAGTACAAACCCTAGGGGCATTCTCTTAACATCAATCACTTATAATCCAAAATCGTCCCCTTCTTTCCACTCCATTCGTCAAGAGAAAAACACTCGAAAATGGGACGTTCTAGATTCTCCTTAAGCTTCCTCGCGATTTGCGCCATCCTTGCCGTTCACGTGGCATATTCTGTTTCGTCTCCCCCCCTCGATTTCGGCAGCCACCATTTCCTTCCGATTGAATCGGAGTGTAGCGGATCCATTGCGGAGTGCCTGATGGCAAACGGCGGGGGATCCTCTGACTTCGACGCCGAGTTCGCCATGGGATCTGAGATCAGCAGACGCATTTTAGCGACGACCCGTTATATCAGCTACGGTGCGCTGAGGAGGAACACGGTGCCATGCTCACGACGTGGCGCGTCGTACTATAACTGCCGTCCGGGAGCTCAGGCGAATCCTTACTCACGCGGGTGCAGTAGAATTACGCGCTGTCGGCGTTAGATTTATTTAATTTCATGTATTTTTTATTTATAAAAAAAATAAAAAAATGCCTGTCTAATTTTAAAGCTGTACTAATATTTTTCTTCCATTTCTTCCTATATTTGATTTATAAATAATACTGTGAATTGCTAATGGATTGTTAGGGTTGAAATTTCTATGTTGCTAATATAATATTGTAAGTATATTCTCTTTAATTATATTGTTACTATATTTATATTTTCGTTGCGTTTATTTTAATTTTAATATAGAAATAAATTTTCAAATTATATGTTTTTTTCCGATTAAAGTAGTTTTATTTTGTGTGCTAATTTTAATTAATGAGTATTTTTATTTTCAAAATAAAATCCTTTTTTCAGTTAGATAATTGTTTTTAATGAATGGCCAGGAAAACATTATAAAAAAATAAATTAGACATAAGGCTGTAATTTCAACAATTATTATCTCGTAAAAATATTTTATTTTTTTTTAATTATATATTTTTTACGGCGTTAACAATTCTTTTTTCTTACTTTCTTATAAACCTTTAGTTATCCTATCTCAACGAGTCGATGTCGGTAGAGTCTCATTTATATGATTTTCTACGATGTTACCCTATACAAACATATTAAAATATTTAATTTTCTAAAATTTTAAAATATTTAACGAATTAATATATATATTTCCACCTGAGACAAAAAGACGTGCCGACAAAAGATTTTTTGTTGCTTAAAGAATCTTAATTTGTTTAGATTTAATCAAGTTATTAGGCATATGATTAGTGGTCGTTTAATTAAGTAATTAAAAAACTGGTTAAATCTAGACCCAGCAATTGCGGCTCGTGACGAGGGCGGTTCATGTGCGAAATGCAAATGTAAAGCTATGCTTTTAAATGGAATCTAATTATTTTTCAAAAGCGATAGGCCAAGGGAATCCAACTGTAATTGGCATCGCCAGACATAAAATTCACTAACCGACGGACTTAGCCCAAAGCAATTTGATTATAATTCAATTCGGTCGTAAGTAAAAAGTTTCATATTCTTCGGTCATTGATAAACAATTTATTGGACAACGCTCAACGAAGTTACCATAGAATATATAAATTCCAAAATCAATATTGTAATTAAGCAACTGTTTTTTCAAATATTCATTTTAAATTTTCAATCAACAACAGGTAGATTTATAGGCATACACGAATACAGACTTCACAAGCAATGCATTTATCAAATTCAAAACGGATTCGCCCACGTGATTAATTTTATGTGGACGTCAGAGCGATCTCACCCTCTAAAAATTTAAAATTTCTCTACATTTTATATACTTTATTTATATGTTTTATTGATAATCTAATTTTACACTCATTGCAATTTTGTACTTCTACATTTTTAATACAACTTCTTAATAATTTGCACCTCTTACATAAAATTCTGAATCCGTCTCTGCTCATCAACTCTTCACTTGTCTTAAAATATTTATGTCCGACATAGATTCGAACACAACTATCTTAGTATGGTACTTAAAACAATTACAAAGCTTCTAAAAGATCAAGGATTTATATTCAATACACTTACAATAAAAATTAAAAAATTCACAAGGACCACAACCACCTCAAGATTAAGGTTTAAGGTAATATTAAAATTTAGTGTTTAGAGGTTAAAGTTTTAGGTGATATGATAAGGGGGTTAGGTTTTAACCTACCAACCCTAAATTCTAACCAATATCCCTAAGTCCTAACCTAAACCTTAAACCCTAAACCAGCCGGTGCATGAAATAATTACCTAAAAGTTTAAATATATATGCACCAGACACATACTCATATCCAACACGCATTCAGAGTCTAGATAACATAACATTTCAAATGTCTTTATCATATGCACATGAGAAGAGAAAGCAAAAACAAATAACAATCCAAAAAGGTTAACATCAAGAATTTTAGGACCACCTTTGCACTATTTTTTTTATGCTTTAGGCGAAATCGAATACTTTATTTATCTATTTACTTAACAAGTAGCATAACATAACCAGATTCCTCAAGCATGAACTCATCGCAATCATAAAAATATACATTGAAAAGTATAGCCATAGACTAAAACTACTAATGTGAAGAATTTTTGGATAGGGTTAATCATATCATATGGAAATAGAAATTAGAGGAGGCTCCGTAGGTATGTGTGCCTGTTTGTTACTGGTCTTACATATGAGAAAAGATAGGGACCAAAAGAAACACAGGGTATAGAAATACCATGCTGCGAAGTCGGATTTACACCACTATGGCTCTTTGGGTGACTTGGAATTGTTCTTTGATCCAGAAGGTGCCGAAGGTGAAGGAGGCTTATCTGAGTCCATCTCTGTTCGGAGATCATTGATGCTTTGCTCTAGCTCATCGATCCGGCTGCCCATCTCATCAAGTGCATTAAAGTCAAGGAAATCAAGAAAATGCTTGCAATTTAGAGTCAGCAGGAATATATGAATACCATTAGGATTAAATTGCTTTATTTTGGCATTAGAAGCACCTAAAGAACAAGGTTAAGTCAAATGCAATGCAATGAAAGTTGGCAACCCACCCATTGCTCCATTTTGTTGATTGCAAAGTGAAATCAATAACCTACTTATATATATATAACACTCTCTGATGCTATATAGGAACTGATGAAGAAACTCAATCCCTGGGGTTGAAGTAATTAGATAACAAGGATATTCTTCGTAATGATGGAGTCGGACATTGTTTGGAACCTTGATTGCTGTAATATGTAATAACAGAGCAAACTTAGCTACATCTGTTTAAAATTTATTGTTTATTAATTCCATATAGTCTCAAATCAGTTCAAAAATAAGAACTCACCATCTGTTCAAGTAGATTCTGGACCTGAGAAAAATGATATAACTAATTCAGTATAATCTGGACGACAATAAATTAAACCATAGAACCATAACATTGAAAATCTATGAAACTTAATATAATGAAATCTCTATGTTTTTCTACTATTTCATAAAAAACATACAATGGTCAAAAGCAATCCATTCTATTTGAGTGTGATGTTTAGAATACACCATAATTCGTCTACTCTAAATAATCATGAAGAGAAGCAAACAATCTTAATTCTATCTGCGAAATATAAAAGTGCCGGGGAACTTAAAAAAATTAACTTACAAAAGCTGCCATATCGGCATTGTCCTGTTTCTTATCTCCAGAATCATTCCCATCCTACAAAATGAAAGATAAAATGAAAACTATACAACACAAGATGCTATCAAGACTGTCAATATCTGCCACCATATAAAATCAAAACACATGATATTTGCTGGAGGAAGCAAAATTTTCTTCCATGAACAAGTTCAAACCTAAAATTGATGAGGGAATATCAACCTATGTTACTTGGACTCTGAGTCTGAAGACAAATATAGTTAAGTTCAATTTTTTTCAAGTTCCTTCATGTATTTGGAGAGTCAAATGTCATGTACCGATCAGTGTTAGCAAGGACAGAGCTGTTTGAGGAATGGGAGGGGCTCTCCCCCCCCCATCCCAAGGATTTTTTTGTTTACATTTTATTCATATATATTAAAAAACGGAATAATTCAAAAATTCTCCGTTGCAGGGACGGACTTTGACATTTCTAGAAAAATAGAATCAAACCATTATAGAATTATAAACTCGATATTAAAATACAAACTGCATTAACAAACCGAATAATGAAGCATAATATTATAAACTGGTTCGTTTCCACATAATTTTAGCATTTGAATCTAATACTCGGATTCACTTTCCAAGCATTTGCAATATTTATAGATCATAGCCAATGATGCATTCCACATTTCTTGTTTTAAGAAACAGATTGCAACAGAACGGATCAGATTCAATAACAGGAAACTCAAAACCCTAATCTAATAATATTCAATAAATGATTAGAAAATTAATGAAAACAGGGATTAGATTTTAAGTAAAAAAATTCCAGAAAATAAATTAATCGAAGAAAATGAAACATACCATTATCGGAGATTTTGAAGGCTGAGAGATCGCTTGAAGGCAGAGGAGATGAAAGGAAATGCGGAACTGTTTGGGAGAGAGCCAAGCAGACAATAAGATTTATGGAACTCGAAATTACGTTTTTATCCAACTTTTAACTATTATTTAAAGGGTAAATAAATCAAATTTATCCAAGGATATTTCTGTAAAACTGAATAAATTAATTTTTTTTCTTTTTCCGAGTTTAATTATAAATCATTTTTTTCGTATATGAATCAAACTAAATCTAAATCATAAATTTTAAAAGTTAAATTATATATCGTCGATTCTAATTTTTAAACCCTAAAATGTGATTATTTTTAAATAAAATATATTAAAATATTATTTTATTTAAACATTAAAACCATAAAC
This sequence comes from Abelmoschus esculentus, assembly GCA_035048815.1. Lineage (NCBI taxonomy): Eukaryota > Viridiplantae > Streptophyta > Magnoliopsida > Malvales > Malvaceae > Abelmoschus > Abelmoschus esculentus. The sequence goes on from JAUCBN010000024.1 coordinate 16,882,717, forward strand.
TAAAAAAATCTAATAAAGAATTCAAAAGTGTTTAAAAATGAAAAATCACACTTAATACTCCATGGTTTTTATAATTATTAAAATAATTAATGATACATAACAATACATATGATTAATGATATATATCGTTGCATAATATTTATTCTAAACTCGTTTATTATAAAGTTAAAAATTTAAATTTTAAGGTTATAATTGAAATAAAATAAATTTAACAATTTATCAGATTATCCCTATAAAAAATTTTATAATATTTGATCTAAATAAATTAATCAATCAATAAATATCGATGAATATATAAAAGAGAAACGCGTTGTTCTTTTTTTGACAAATGCTACTGAATTTTTATTAAATCTATAGAAAATTATAATTACAATGTAATTAAAAAGTAAAATAATTAGATTAAAAAATCCAAAAATTCTTACAACCCAAAAACAACGAAAAATAAAATTCCTATGAAAATAAGCATACCAATAAAATTCATCAGCTTACCAATAAAATTCAGCAGCTTACTGAATCTCCTTGTCTCTGTCCAAACGAGACGCATAGTGAAGAAAGAAGTTGTAGGTGTTTCAAACTGTTGTGCAAAAAGTACCGTTACCCAAGATTGATTTTATCGGCAAACAACCATCAACCGAGTGAGGATAAGTCTTTCCAAGTGACCACCGATAAAACAATAAATTAGAAAACTAGCATCGATTGAATTTCTGAGCGAACAACAACCGATCGCTAGGGTATGCTGCAACATGTCGTAAGGACAAACGAATCAAACCCTAAAACAAAAATAAAAACATGTCACAAGGACAAAGAAAAACGTGTTACAAAGACAAAAAAAGAAATCCTTATTCAAATAAAACAAGAAAAAGAAATAGATCCGGTGGTCGACAATCAACATTAAAATTGATTGTCGACCACCGGTCAAAAAAACGATGAAAACAAAAAACTAAAAAAGATAAATTTAGGAAGGAAACGGCAGCGGGGGTTAGAGAGAATTAAGTTTTTCTATATCAATTTACTCTTTGTTAACTCATTGCTCTTTTAGATCCTGTATATTTTAATTATCAATTTATTTGTTTGTAACAATCAATTAATATGTAATATTTGTTATTGTAAAGTAATTTTAAAATAAAAACTATTTTTTAGTTAAGGACAAATACTGATAATTAAAATTAGAATGGACAATTTATTTTATCAAAGGAAACTTTCATTAAACTAGAAAAATATGTACACAATGGTTCAACCTAGCAATAATATTTGATTAAGAAAAAAAAAATCTCAACACAAGAAATTAAACCTTAAACCTTAACCTTAATTTCTAAATCATAATCCTAAAAATAAATTAAACATCTTAAACCTGGTCTTTTTAGTGCGAAAACATAAATAGGAACACAAACAAGGGACATATGATTTCATTATGTTATTAAATGAAAAGTGTTAGATCTATTTAAAGTTGAACTTAGAGCCGTAAATGAGACGATATAGATCACGAGCTACTCGGGTTCAACTCGATCAAAGCTTGATTTGATTGGACTCGGCTCGAACTCGAATTCGACTCAAGTTCTTGTTGAGCCAAGCCGAGCTATATGATATCCAACTCGAAAAGCTCACGAGCTACTCGAAAACATAAATATACTATTTTTTATAATTTAAAATCTAAATTTATAAAATTAAAACCCTAAAATCTAAACTCTAAACATAAGTCATAAACCCTAAATTAACATACTAAAACCTAAAACTAACAAGTTTGCTTTACACAACTTGTGTATCAAAGTTTTTTCTCCATTAGGCTTTAAATGAAACTTGAGAGATAAGAATTACTCTAGTCTGACATGATCAAAGATTGGTCAATACTTGGATCGATTAGGCTCGAAAAAAGCTCGAACTCGACTTGAGTTCTTAATGAGTCGAGCCGAGCTTAGATTTTTCAGGCTTATTTAAAATTACTCAAGTTCGAACTTGACTCGAAATCTTAATGAGTTGAGCCGAGCTTAGCACTACTCGAGCTCGATTCGGCTCGTTTACACCCCTAGTTGAACTCTAATAACTGATATGTAATGACTAAAAATGTTCGGGGGACCAAAAATGAAATTTCTCCATGAGAAAATTAAGTTTTTCTTTTTTCACTTCAAGTGGATACATTTAATTTCACATTAAATAGTTTTGAAACCTTTACGTTTCAATCCATCTTTAAAACATGTTTATCTTTAGTCACCTTTTCACTATAAAAACCAGACATTAATCTTATTCATTGTCAATACATATCTTATCAAACCATGACTGAATTTAAAAACATTGTCTTCTTGGTGTTGGCATCTTGTCTCTCGACAATTGCAATGAGCGATGAAGAAGACATGTTAATCAAATACCATATCCACATTACCAACAACTTGCCGTTGTCGTCGTCGGCCAAGCCCATATTATATCTACGTTGCAAGTCGAAAGACGACGATATCAGCTTCAAAGCGATGCGGGTCGGGGATGACTACAAATGGAATCTAAAAGTAAATATTTGTAGAACCACCTTATTCTCATGTAAAGTGTGGTGGACTGAAGAAAAGAAAGGACGTTTCGATGCTTTCGTGACCAGCAGAGACAAAAAACGGTGTCAAAAGTATCATAATTCTTGTATGTGGTCAGTCAGGAGCGATGAGATTTATTTCAGTAATAACAATGCTACTTGGACTAATACATATCCATGGTAGATCTAGTTAAATAATTTATTGTCCTTTTTTTTCGAATAATACATATATATTTGGTGTATTGGTTACAAATATAAAATAAATCTATTTTTGAAATTATATAATTGAGTGCTTATTTGCAAAAAATGACATATTTGAGTCCATTCCTTCTTGAAATTTAACTATACTAATTTCTGTAAATTAAAATATTAATATTAATTGGTAGCATTAGAAATATTAAATAAGAGATTTATTGTTTTGGTGGGTCGAAATACATTTTTATGGTATATTAATATATAAAATTGTAATTCTAAAGAAACTTATGAATAATTTTTCTCCTATGTGTTCATGCTTCTGTCCCCCCGTTGCATTTATTCTCTTTAATTTCATAAATAATAAATAAATAAATCAAGTATCGAAATCATATATTTTTCTCTCTCTTTTATAAACATTGAAAGTTTAAAGACGACGATTTAGACATGTAAGTCACATGTTCGTTAGTGATGATAGAAATCTTAAATTTCTTAAAAAAATAAATTTTAAATCTTAACCTTAACAATAATTTTTATATTATAAATCTTAAATCATATCCCTAATTCTCTAAACCCTAATCATAATCCCTAACTTTAAACCCTAAACACATTAATTTAAAGTGAAGGCACTAATAGAGACATGACTAGGAGGTAGACATTTTTCACCCCGATAATTAGGGGTGGTTCAAAAATTTTAAGAGTTCTGTATAATTTATTAAAATGAGTTCTTAAATTTATAATCGATAAAAAATTATATTTTTTCTTAAAAAATATTATATCATAAAAATATTATTAAATTATTTTAGAAAAAGTTGACTTATAAATATTTAAAAATCAAATATTTTAATTAAAAATTACAATTTCAATATTATTTTTTTCTAAAATTTTACTTTCGATTACGATCAAAGTAAGTTTATTTAGTCTTTTTTGAGACATAATTATTCGTAAGTATGACTTTACTAATTTTAATTTTGAAAAATCCAGTTCTATAGAATCAACAATAATAGAAATAGTTAAAAGAAGATTCTATAATCAATTGTCACATATAAATAATTATAACATTTTAAAAAGGTTTAAGTCATAAATAGGTGCCCAAGCTATACATTTTTCTTCATGAAATAAGTGCCTAATATTTTTTGGCTGAAATAGGTGACTAAAGTTTCATCTTGTTAGTGACTTTAAAATTTTTAAAAAATTATCATTCAAAAATGGATTGAAATGTGACTTTTGTTTTTTATTTTTTATTTTAAAAATAAATAGAAAAAAATTAATTTAAACAATATTCTAAATTTTTTTTTTTAAAAAAAATAGTCTATTTTTTTTCAAACCCCTAAACCTCAAAACCAAAATTTATATCACTACTCGTTGTTAATTTTTTTTCAATTAGACATTAAATTTCACAATAAATGGCTTTGAAACATTAAAAGATAAGAATTACTCTAGTCTAACATGATCAATGATTGGTCAATACTTGGTTCGATTAGGCTCGAAAAAAGCTCAAACTCGACTTGAGTTCTTAATGTGTCGAGCCGAACTCAGATTTTTCAAGCTTATTTAAAATTACTCAAGCTCGAACTTGACTAAAAATCTTAATGAGTTGAACCGAGCTTTCGCAATACTCGAACTCGATTTGGCTCGTTCACACCCCTAGTTGAACTCTAATAACTGATATGTAAATGACCAAGAATGTTCGGGGACCAAAGATGAAATTGTCCCATGAGAAAATTAAGTTTTTTTTCCACTTTAAGTGGATACATTTAATTTCACATTAAATAGTTTTGAAACCTTCTACGTTTCAAGCCATCTTTAAAACATGTTTATCTTTTAGTCACATTTTGACTATAAAAAAATCTTATTCATTGTCAAAACATATCCTATCAAACCATGACCGAATTCAAGAACATTGTCTTCTTGGTGTTGGCATCTTGTCTCTTGACAATCGCAATGAGCGATGAAGAAGACATGTTAATCAAATACCATATCCACATTACCAACAACTTGCCGTTGTCGTCGTCGGCCAAGCCCACGTTATATCTACGTTGCATGTCGAAAGACGACGATATCGGCTTCAAAGCGATGCGGGTCGGGGACGATTACAAATGGAATCTAAAAGCAAATGTTTTTAGAAACACCTTGTTCTCATGCAATGCGTGGTGGACTGAAGGAAAGAAAATACATTTCAATGCTTTCGTGGCCAGCAGAGACGAGAAACGATGCCAAAAGTATCATAATTCTTGCATGTGGTCGTTCAGGAGCGATGGGATTTATTTCAGCAATAATAATGCTACTTGGATTAAAACATACCCATGGTAGATCTAGCTGAGCAACTTATTGTCTTTTTTCCCCTTCAAATAATACATATATATTTGGTGTATTGGTTACAAATATAAAATAAATCTATTTTTGGAATTATAAAATCCCAGTGCTTATTTGCAAATAATGACATATTTGAGTCTATTCCTTCTTGAAATATTATTGGTGACTGATGTTGCATAACGTCTAAAGAGTAGTGATGACTCTGTATTATTTCAAAATTCGGTTTTTTAAATAAATTTCAACTTTTTAGCTTTTTTTAAAAGCTTTAAAAAATAAATTTAAACTTTCATGTATTTTCTAAAAACCTTCTTTAAGGGTGTTAGAAAAAATTACATGTCCCTTTCTATGCCTCAAAAATAAAAAATAAATTTTAAATCTTAATCTTAAATTCTAAATATTAAATCGTAAACTCTAAAATACATCATACCCCTAATTTTTTAATAGAAACACAAAAAAAGAAGAATTTTTTTATTTGTGTTTTTCGAAGTTTCATTTAAATTCAATTAAATAGTTAAAATAATATTCTCATAAAAAATATTGAGATTCAAATTCACACATAAGTATAAATGAATGAACATCCATAATCTAGGTATTTCTTGAAGTTTTTGCAATTAGTTGACTTGAATATTTTTTGTTAAAGTCAATCAAGAAGTCGTTGGGTTAGCTAGTTAGTTGGACAAGCAGTTAGGAGGGTTATTTCTATTATACCTGCTTGTATAAATAAACCTATGCACACGTAATGAATAAACACAAGGCAACAAGCCTTTCTTTTCTTCCTTCTCAAATATTTCTTCTTATCCAACAACATCGATTCAGTATCATTCTTTCAACTCATCGGTTTCTCAACATGGTATCAGAGCTACTATCGGCGATCCACAAAAGCTGAAGAACCAATTTTTTTTAGGCTACTGTTTCTAGGAAACTTCAGAAAAATTATAGTTCTTGGTTGTTGCGTAATCCATGGCAATTTCACAAATCAATCATTCACACAAACTATATCTTCATCCTTCAGATACTCCAGAAACAGTTTTGGTGTCTCACCAACTCACCGTAGTAGAAAACTACAATATCTAGAGCCGATCCGTGAAGATAACATTATTAGCAAAAAATAAAGTAGGGTTTATCAATGACATTTGTTCTTGAGAAGAAACTGAAGCAGATTTAAGGCCACATTGGGAGAGGTGTAATGCCCTAATTTTATACTGGATCTTGAATTCGATCAATTAAGATTTTCTGACGGAGTTGTATTTGCTTCAAGTACAGTATTAGTGTGGGCAGACCTTAAAGAAAGATTAGACAAAGTAGATGACTCTCGGATCTTTCATTTACACCGAGAGATTGCCACACAAGCACAAGGTACGTCTTCGATAGTAACTTATCATACAAAGTTACGATTCTTATGGGATGAATATGATTCGATTGTACCTTTTGTTGTATGTGAATGTGATTCAACGAGAAGGAATAATGAAAACCTAAGACGACAGAGATTATTTCAGTTCCTCATGGGATTAAACGAGTCTTACTCAATGGTTCGGAGTCAAATCCTGCTCATGGCACCCTTGCCATCAGTCAACCAAGCATACTCCATGCTTGTTCAAGAAAAAGGTCAACGAAAAAATGCAGCAAACCTTCACAGTTTGCCTACAGTTTTGTATTCCAGTGCAGGTTCCAATTTTCCAAGAGCGAGTAGAAAGCATTTCAATGACACATGTTATTACTGCCATCTTAAAGGTCACAAGAAAGAAACATACTACAGATTAGTGGGCTATGCAATGGATTTTAAGTTCACAAAGAAGAGAACATTGGCCAATAATATTTCTACAGTAGATTAGATGCTTCAACAAATCCTCAAGTAGTTATTCCAGGTTCTACATCTTCCTTGGCACCTACTTTTACACAAGAACAATATCAACAGATCTTGGATATGCTAGGCAAAGATTCTGAAGTGTAAGCCTCAGCACATATGACAGGTAATGATTTTGGAACTCTCTCATAACTGGATACTTGACACAGGTGCTACGAACCATATGACTTTTGACTTAAAGTGTTTGAATTCTGTTGTTAATTGTACTTCTCCTTCTTTTGTTCAATTATCAAACGGTAAGATCACACCAATTACTCATACTGGAACATATTCCTTTTTTTCCTCGTAAATCTTGTCTAAAATCCTTTACATACCTGATTTTCAATACAATCTTTTATCAGTTTCTCAGTTAACTAAAAAACTGAATTGTTGTGTTCTTTTTTATCCATAATTTTGCCTATTACAAGACCTTTGCAGTGGAAGGATAAAGGGGATTTGTAGAATTCAAGGAGGTCTATAAATTTTTCAAGTACCAAAACCTTCAACTTGTAATTCTACTATTCCAAAACCTTGTATCTCTACTGGCTCAAAACAAGCATGTTTCGAATGTTTTGTGGCATGCTCGTCTAGGTCATTCCTCTTTGAGTACCAAGAATAAAATGACACATTTGGTTGATATTTCGGTGATAGTGATCATATAAAACAATGTGGTGTATGTCCTTTCGGCAAGCAGTCACGATTACCTTTTACCCTAAGTAATACTCGAGAAAAAAATATTTTTTCTCTCATCCACATCGACCTTTGGGGTTCATATAGAATATCTGCACATACTGGACATATATATTTCTTGACCATAGTAGATGATCACTCACGAATAACTTGGATTTATCTTCTTCGACTTAAGAGTGATGCAATGGTAGTCATAAAGCAGTTTGTAACCTATGTTCGAATTCATTTTGCAAAGCATGTGAAGACAATTAGAAGTGATAATGGTTTAGAGTTTTTTAACACCGAGGGTAGAGAGTTTTTTCTTCTCAAGGAATCATTATCAAAGTTCATGCGTCCACACTCCTTAACAAAATGGAGTGACTGAACGTAAACATAAGCATCTCCTTAACATGGCTCGTGGACTCAAATGTGTCAATGGGTAGTTCTCCTCTGTCTTTTAAAGCAATGGGAAAAGATTTAGTTGATAGCTGTCCTATTAAGAGATTTGAATCAGAAATGGAACGCTTAAGTTTTAGAGATCATCTGGTTGATGTTGAAGATTGTGTGGTTGAGTTCCAGACCAGAGTATCTGTCTCTGACAAACAGGTGCATCAACCTGAATATTCTCACCCTGAGCCCATGTATGCTACTGGCAACGGTGATAAGTCTTCATTAATGAGTAGCTCATTTTCAGACGCAAAGGGGATAAGAGCTTCTTGTTCTCATGTTGAATCCCAGTTGGTGTTGGAACAAGTGAATTGGGAGCCTGTGGATTGGCCATGGAGGGACCATCTAAGGAAGGCATTGCTCTTCTGTCTACTCGTCCTGTAGTGGGCTCATGTTGAATGTCTTTCTTCTGTCTACTCGTTTTGTCTTTTCCCGTGTGCCCTTCGGTACAGGCAACAGGAATGGCCAACAGTCTCTTGCTAATTATTTAGAGGCTAGAGCTGAGCATGGTAGAGACATGTCTGGAGGTGGTTTAACAGCCCTGGTTGAGTTAAGCCAAGGAGGAAGTAATGCCTCTTATGTTCACAGAGAACAAACCGGAAGGAGTTATGAGACGGATATGCAAAGCAGAATGCCTGCAACTTCTGCTGAAGGGCCAAGTGCTAGTGGAATTGCCCGATAGCAGGTAATAGTCATGTCTGTGTTAATATCCATAAAAATCATATGCAAATACGAAAGATTTTTTTTTTCTTAGTAGCTATCAACATATTCTGGGTTAATTTTCCAGCTAATCTGTCCATCAAAGCGTGAAGTCATGGTGTTTGGAAGCTTCAAACAAAGAGGAACCCTTTTGCCAAAAGCTCCCAAGGGTTGGGGATGGCGGACAGCGCTGTTGTTTGATGAGCTTGCCGGTCTTCTTCAAAAGGGTGCCTTGAGAATAGATGCGGTAGTGTACAGGGGTGCATAACGACTTCAACCGCTCATGAGTTGCTTTAACTCGATTCGGTTAAAACTTGATAGATATTTGACTCGAACTCGATTCGATACATTAACGAGTTGAATCGATAAGTCGACTCATTAATTTTTTAAAATATTTTTTATACTTTAAAATAATTTCATTCAAAAAATAAATTTAAATAATAATTATTAATGTGTGAATTATTACTTTAATTTTAATATACTAGTTTGGTATATTTATGAAATGTTACTTTTGAATTTAGACTTTAAAAATGTTTTATACACTATTTTTTATATTTTTAGTTAAATTTGTTAATTTAAGTTAATATTAAGTCTCATATGATATTATTAAATTTTACTTTTAATTAAAAACAAAGTAAGTTATTTAATGAGCGTAACGAGCAACAAAATATTTTAACGAACACGAGTCAAACAATACTCAACTCGCAATCGACTCGCTCGATACTTATCTAAAAATATAGATGTGTCCGGACTCCAGACATGATATGCTGATTTGATCCTCCAAATACATGAATAGTCTTGAAAAAGATCGGTAACACTTATGTCGGACACACGTATACTTGTATCCGACACTCACATCTGAATCCGAGTCTAAAAGTAATGCAGATTTATTCTTGTTTTAGATGTAACGGACTTATAGCTTGATTGGTATCTATTGACCTGTGCAATTTTATTTAGTTCTAGTGGAAGACCGATTTGAAATTATAATTTATCTATTGTCTTTGGTACTAAATGACTTGTTACCTGATGTAAATATAAATCATTAATATTTATTTAGTTGTCTAGATTATCATTCTATGAGTTTGTAAATATTATAAGTGTCTTTTTTTTTTTAAATTTAAGAAGTTTTTTTAATCGTAGCACTTGATAATATAACTTTTTTTTATTTTATTAAAAAATAAAACAATAAAATTTATAATTTACTAACTGTTCAAAATATTTAAATAAATTTATAAAATAAAATCATAATTTATATATTATTAATATATAATTAATACTACCCTTTAAATATTTACGGTACAATGATTAAAAAATTGATATTCAATAGTTAAAAATATATTTTAGAATAGGTATCTTTTATATCACCGTAATTAATTAAAAAATAAAATATTATTATTAATGAATTAAAAATATTTAATGACGTGGGTTGCGAAAATCGATTAGAATCAGTAAATTTTTACAATGTTTTAAAATTTTTAAAATGTAATTAAGTTTGTTTAAGTATTTAAATGGATTCTAAAATTTTTAAAGTTCATCATTTAAATTTTTAAAAAATTCATTGTCCATTTAAATATTTTTAATTATTTCTTAAAAAATTTAATTATATGATTTGTAAATCAGTTTTAAATTGTGAGGGACTTTAGAGGTAATTTCACCTTTATATTTTTGGCGATTTTTATCTTCCCTCAGGCATACGTTTCCAAAACATAACCCTAAGAAACGCAGCGTTCAAAAGTTGATTCCTTTACATCCCGCGAAAGCAATTGCGAAATTTCCCAAATCCTTCTTCCGATTCATTTCCTGTTTCTGAATCCTTCGACTCATTCAAATCTGTACTTTTATGGTATTTGGATACAAATTACAGCTACGCTAGAAGTAACGGTTAAGTTCCTTTGCAAATTCCTCGAAATTTTTATCGATTTTCTTCCGCATTCTCTCCTTTATTTTCTGAATTTTCTCGGCTTGTTTTAGTTTGAAGAAAAATCCGTTCCTTTTATTGTGTTTTGAAATATTTAGGGTTTTCAAATTCTGGGTTTCATTAATTTTTCACTTTAAAAACAATTATCTTGGGTTATAACATTTAGGGTTTTTCTAAATCTAGTTTCATGGTTTTCGGTAAATGGGTATTGCGATTTTAGGGTCTAAAGTTTGTGAATTTCGTCAATGGGTGTTTTAGCAAGCAATCGTAAACGCGGTGGAGATGAATATTTCAATTCCAATTTCAACCACAAAAAGAAACAACCGTATTCAAATTTCCTGGATTTTCAGTTTTTCAAAAAACCTAGATTTTCTTTGATAAATCAAAGCCCAGAAGAAGCAATTTTACCTTCCAACAGCACGGTCTCGAGAATCTCTCGTTACCCAGAAGCTAAGGTACCTTTCCCTAGAGCGGTCCATGCCCCTGTTAGACATCTAAAATTTGGGTTACTAGCTTCAAAACTTAAACAGGATTCGACTAAAAGCGATATGGGGAATTTCTTGAGTAGTAGATTCAGTAATGTAAAAAGGCAAGCTTGGGATACTTTGAGCCATTTCAAGAAGGAAATAGAAGTGATTTTTGTGGAGGATGATGAGAAGAAAGAAAAAGGGGTGGTTACAGATGATCTTATTGTTGAAGAATTGGAGGTTATTGAGAAAGGGAAGAATAATGTGGAAGAAGAGAGACATTTTCAGCCATCATCTTCGTCTGCTGTTACGGAGTTGAATAATGGGAGTTTGAGAGTGAAGAGTTCGTTGGGTATGTCTTCATTAAGGGAGATTTCCAACGTGCAAGATTTAGAAGCTTATAAGAAGATGCTGGAGAGTGCAGAGAGGAGAAACTCTAAGTTGAAAGAATTGGATTTTCAAATTGAGTTGAATGAGAAGCGTATAACTGGACTTCAGGCATTGTGGCCTATAAAGAAACCGGAGGAGGAGCCAGTAGAAGTAAGATTCTTCTGCTTGTTTTAATTGCTCTGCATTGTCTTGGTTGTGTATTTTGAACTAGTTTTTTTATTTGTTAAGAATGTTTGTCATTAATGGTTTGTTGTTATCGAATTCCAGCAGTTACCACCCGAGCCTTTTGTTCCTCTTACTGAGGAGGAGATGGATTTGGTGTCTAATGCTTTTTCTGCGAAAACTCGGTATGTAGTGATGCTTGTGTTAGTATTTGATTATTCGATACGATGTCAGTTGTACTTCAAAATCATTGTTTATGCTTGCTTTTGTAGGAGAAAGATATTAGTCTCTCACCAAAACTCAAACATTGATATTAGAGGAGAAGTTTTGCAATGTCTGAAACCAGGCACATGGTTGAATGATGAGGTTGGTTTTGTTTGTACATGTTATATCTTGTGTTTTATATCTGCATAGTGCAGCCTCTTGAAGGATTTATTAATTTTCCCAGACCACATACGAATAGGTCGTACTGGAATTAAGTGTGCTTGTAATCTGGTTTTAACAGGCATATTTCTCTTTTATAGGTCATTAATCTATATCTTGAATTACTGAAAGAACGGGAAAACAGGGAGCCGAAGAAGTTTCTGAAATGCCATTTCTTCAACACCTTCTTCTATAAAAAGGTATTTTCTTGGTTGTACATTCAGTGTTGCCATACGTTTCTTTGCCCCGTAAGTTCGTGTGACTACCATATTTAACTACTTTTGCCCCTTCTGAATTATGATGCTCAGCTAGTGAATCCGGAGAGTGGATATAACTATAAAGCTGTCAAAAGATGGACTTCACAAAGGAAGTTAGGGTACTGCTTAGTGGACTGTGATAAAGTAAGTATTTATCGTTTCACTGATTCAATCTTTTTTTGTTGCACGATTCGTTGTATTTATCCTTGAATAAATTATTCCATTTTGCTCAGATATTTGTCCCCATACACAAAGACATACATTGGTGCTTGGCAGTTATCAATAAGAAAGATCAGAAATTCCAATATCTGGATTCACTAAAAGGAAAAGACCCTAACGTGCTGAGAGCACTGGTACGATCTCATATTGTTTTGATGCATTTAATTAATTGATCGAAAGTGCATTATATAGTTCAAATGTAAAGAGGATTTAGAGTTTACGTTCCTGTTAGCTGCTAAACTCATTTTCCTTCTACTTTATACCGTAAATCTTTCTTATCCTATTCACCATAATAGTTGTTTTGGCTTCAAGCCCGCCCTTCCTACTCTTACCTCCTACAACAAATCATCTTAAACTAAGTTTAGAACTTGTTTAATATTTTAGTTTAATGTGCTAGGCAAGATACTTTGTTGAAGAAGTGAAGGACAAAAGTGGAAAGAACATTGATATAAGTTCTTGGGAACAAGAATATGTCGAAGACCTTCCCGCACAGGAGAATGGGTGTGTATTCTAATATTTATTGCTGTGATGTTTTACGTTTTAGTGCTTGGAATACTGGTTCTAATGTTTAATGAAATGTATTTATTACCGTCTACTGCTATTTTCATGGTGTCATGTCTTTTTCATAGAATTTGATTTGTTTCTCCTAAACCATTTTCTTTATGTACAGGTTTGATTGTGGCATGTTTATGTTAAAATATATCGACTTTTATAGCAGAGGTTTAAGTCTTTGTTTTGGCCAGGTAAGTCCATGGAAAATGATTTTTTATCCTTGAAATTCACGTTTTATAGTTTCTTTATCTGTGATTAAACTCTAGTACTCGGGGTGATAATTATTGGGATGTATGTCTTGCCAAAATATATGACTAAAGATGGACATTGGTGTAAAACACAAGGTCTTGTTATTTTCTTTCGAACCAAATTGTGATTTTCTGTGACTTTGCAGGAAAACATGCCATATTTCCGTTTAAGGACTGCCAAAGAAATTCTGAACTTGAGAGCTGACTGATTGAAAGCGTCAACATACACTGTATAAGGGTATGCCTGCTTTTCTAATCTTCTTTGGAAGGCGTTTACTAGGAACTTGAGAGGTGCACTAAAAGTTTGATTCTGATCTGATTTTTCGATATAATTACTAGGACAAAGTATGGATATTTTCGTCCAAAAGGCGAAAGCATATTGATATAAATCGAAGCCATGGGATTGTAAGGCAGCAGAAGTTTCTGAACAATGGCTGCCTGTTACCGGAAGTAATAGGGTTTTTTTTTTTTTATATCTTTTCCAAAGTATTAACCGTACGAATCTCTCTTTTTTCTAACATCATCATTTCTGCCTTTGCTTTTGTTGTGGCTTCTAACATTTCCCCCCATCTTTCCCCTCTTTTTGTGATCCATTTTTGTGTTTCAAGATTTCAGCTTCGAATTTGGACCAACACGATATATTTGTTAAAAGAAGTATGCATGACTTTGTCATTTAAAGTGAACATTCATATACTTGAAACTAGATCATTACAGGAAAGCATGCCACTCGGAAACCGAGTAGATTTCTGCATGCTGAACTTTCCTCCTAAAACATGCCACTCGGAACCGAGTAGATTTGTTTATGAGCAGAATGTTATCTGTTTATGGCTGTATTGAAAGTGTATAAATGTCCAGGGTAAAACAATCTACCTGAGAGGAGATTATAATGTCCCTCTCCGATTCCGGAATGAAAAGAGAACAAGTTGCTACCTTAACGAGGAACTCTCCTCCGACTCAGTTAGTCGATGCTGAAACCTAGCAAGGCGAGCTTGGAGGCTCACCAGGCAGGCAGCTTTGCGTGAAAGCACAAAGCTCAACTGCGTAAATTCGAGTTCGAAGGACATGGAAGTGAATTTCTTCCCCCAGAAAATACAAATTCCAATATTTTCCCCTATCCAAAACAAAACCTTCAAAATTCAGGCAATCGAAACATTAAAACAAACAGGAAAAACAAAAGAAATAAGATTACCAAAGAAAGAGGGAGGAAATGAAGAGAGACGTCGGCGGCTGAGATCTCCGATCAGATCTGAAAAAGAAAGATAATAAATGCAGAAACCGGATTGAATTCAATTTCGACGTACGGTGAGGCTCGGATTTTTAATTATTTATTAATTTTCTTTTTTCCTCTTTACGTGTAGTATATGAAAAAAAACGTTTTAGTATAAGAAAAATAGGAAAAAGAAAATAGAAATTTGGTGAATATGTTCTTTAAAAAAATCTCATAAAATATGAAAAATTCCAAGAATATTCGAAAGAAAAATATCAATTTTTTTATTTAAAAAATGAGTCGTGATGATCATTATACGAACATAAAAAATATCAATTTTCTTAGGGCCGAAAAATATATAGTTTTTATGTTTAGTATATTTAAACCATAAATTTTAAATATTTTTTATAATATTATCCAATAAATTTTATTATACAATGTCCCATAGGTTTTATTAACCAAAATAACAATAAATGTTTTCATTGATTATGTTGTTCCCATAAATAATTAAAATAAATGTTAAATCCTTAAAAATAGAAAAGAATTATTCAAGGAATAAAATTACATTAATTAAAAAATTAACAGTAATTTTATAGATAATTAATAAATTTTTAAATTAATAATTAAAATAGATAAAATATATTTTAATTTTATAAGATTTTATTTTTTAATTTTGCTTGGGTTTCTGAGATATACGAGACGACCTTGTTGTAGACGATATAAAAAATTAAGAGAATTAAGGTGAAAAATACTAACCAATATTGTTAAATGAATTAAAATCTTAAATATAAAAATGAAATGTGTATTAATATTATTAAAATTCTTTTAAAAAATAATATTTTTAATCTTTTTTGAAAATGTGTAAATCTTAAATAAAATAATTTAAACATATTTTATAGATAAATATTATTTATTTTTTATTGAAATGTTTTTGGGTTCCTTACGTTATGAGTTTTATTGTAGTTTTTAGATTGAACTTGTATATATTTTAGAATATTTATCTTGTTAATACTAATTAAATGTGTCTTCTATTTAAGTGTCATATATTTATGTCTTATTTGAGTATCAATTTGCGTCGGTCCATAATTGAAAAAGCCGAAGTGTTCCCAAATTAGGCAATGATTGGACGGCATCCTAACGAAGAAAAATTGCATTTAATTAAGGGTAAAAACATCCCCTGTTAGCACGAAATTTTTAGCCCAAATGATTAACGGAACTGTTGTTATTTTTAGAAATTACGGATTCGAATACTTGTGATTTCAACAGAGTGATTAAACGATCAATGTCAAATGATAAAGATTATATTATAGAACAAAAACTATTGTAATCACTATTAGTTTGTCAAAAAAAACATCATCTATCAGTCGATTATTTTTATTTTGATCATTTAAATTTTAAAATTTTTTAATATATCGATTGAACTTTCGGATTATCTTGTTTTAGTCATTTTGAATATTTTATTATTATTATTTTATTAGTATTAAATTTATATATATAAACACCACCGTCAACCATTATCGACCATTGTTAGTCTTAAAATCAATGACTGTTTGATCCCAAATTACATCTTATACTCGTTTTCACACGTTGAGTCTTAATACGACGTTTGTTTCACCAAAAGATATCTTAGAACTCAAAAATCTTGTTTGAAACTCCTTAGTTTGCTCACTTTCAATCTCTTTTTCATGGAGTTTAAATTCGAACTCAGAAGAACAGAACAAAACGAATAGTAAAATTTAAAACCGAACGACACCATCTATAATTGTCAGTGGTGGCGTTTAACGATAACAAACGATAACTAATGAATACTTGAAATTAATTTTATATTTTAAATTATTTTTATATTAAATGATAATAATAAATGTCAAAAAATTTAAAAATAATAAAATAATTGGGAGCAGCTAAAAAAAACAAAAAGCAACCCGAAAGTTCAGTTAATAAATTAAAAATCTTAAAAGTTGAGTTATTAGAATAAAAAAATAGTTGGACGGTGATTTATATATGTTACCCTTTAATTAATTATGATTAGAGCCAAATATAATTGTTTTATAGCCAAAGAAATATAATTGTTTATTATTTAGGTACAGACACGTTTTGTTTCTAAGCAATATATAAAATTTAATAAGTAAATTAAAACATTTTAAAATTTTAATGATCAAAATAAATCACAAAATAAAATTCAACGATGATTTATATATTTTACCCTCGTTCTATTACACAATCAAGCAATAAACTAATTTCAGTAAGTAATTTTTAAGTATTTACACAACTTAAATTAAACATATTTAGTATCTCATATTTAATTGTTTTTCTTTTTACTTTAAAAATAATGTTTTTATAAATATTTTTAGGATAATTACCTATTTAATATATTATATTTATTTTTTATTTTTTTAATAAAATGATAAATAATGTTACGTTTTATTTTTATTTTTATTCTTTATTATTTAAAAAAATCACATATGACAAGTTGTCACGTTATTTTCTTTCTCTTTGAGTCTGCTTATCATATGTGTTTTGTATAATTTTAATCGATATAACATACATATTAAAAGAAAAAAAAAATAATATGACGGTTTGACACATGTGTTTCTCTCTCGGAATAAATATATTATTGATTTTTAATAATAAAGTACCAAAATAAAAATAAAACATAATATTAAATAATATTTTAACAAAAAAAATGGAGTTTTGACCCAAATATTATTGTTTAAGGTTTTTTTTTTCAATAATACAACGCTCCTCATTTTATTTCTAACAATAGGGTACTTTACTATAGTAAATCAGAAGTCAGGTAGATTATAATCCGACTTTGAAAAATACTCGACTTTAAAAAGTAAAACATTATTCAAAGTTGGATTATAATCCGTCTTTAAACAATTACGATTTTTTTATTTTTTGATAAAATATTGTTCAAATAATCAACTCAACTTTTGATTACTACAGTAAAATACCCTATTATTGAAAATATTTTTAGGGAACAATATTGGAGAGAAAAAAAAATTAAAACATAATAATTGAGTCATAATTATCTCATGTTTTTAATCATGAAGTTTTAATAAACAAAACTTCTTTTAATAATTTAATTTAAACAAAAATCATAAATACAAATAATTTAAAATCATTCACTTTTAGGAACATTAAAACCATGTGTTTTAAATATCTTCATTTGAAAATTTTCATATGATAAACATTTTTTTAAAAATTCAAAATTTAAAATTTACCTCTTCCTTGAAGCATCTTAAAAGCCGTACAGTATCTATAAAGTAAATATTGAATGATCTTTTTAAAGCAGAGCTCGTCCTTTGAAAAGGGAACGAAGCACGTGCCCACGTGCCTGTTGTATGGAAACCAAGACAGAAAGTCAGTAAAAAAATTGGGGAACGGAGAATGTCAGTCCAAAAAGGCGTCAACGGCTGCACCACCGGCCCAGCCACCGTGCCGCCTCCGTACCAAGCATCAAACCCACCGTTGATTAACTGTAAGACAAAAGAAGATAACAGTATACACTATCCAAAACAAAGCAGTACGAGACTAAACATCGACAACTTAAATGACAATAACGCCCTCAATTGCTAGAATCAATTCCTTTGATCACCGGGGTATTCACGTATATTACAAGATACATACCGCAAGAAAACAAAATTTCAAAATCTAGTACTGTGTACAAGGAAACAGAAAAGAAGTCTTCTACAGATCGGAGAAGTCAATCGTCGGAATCGTCACCTCCGCCGAAGATGGAAACACGATTGTAGAGCAAGAACAAGATGAGGAGGAGGAACAAGGCTACCCCGAACGGAGAGCCGCTGGCGCGGTGAATGGAGTCGGGTTCGCCGGTGGAGAAGATGGCGGAGACGAAGGAGCCTCGATCGGAGGAAAGGAACTGGATTGTGAGGAGGAGGAGGATGGGCAAGAGGAGGAGACCGAGTGGAGTTAAGAGATCGGAAATCGCTTCGGTTATGGCCTCGCCTTGGTCGCCGAACAGGAATGGAGCTAATATTACGATGACCACCACTACGGCTAGTATTACTCCATGAGGTGCACCGCCACCACCACCGCCTTGTCTTTCCGGTAACATTGTCGCTATGATTGTTTCGTAGGGTTAACTCTTTTAAGGGTTTTTTTTGTCTAAAACGAGAAAAGTGGGGGGAAATAGGCGTTGGGGGATTGAAATAGTGTGGGGAAGACGCGTTTTACCGAGTATATTTTTTGGGCATAGAGTTGAAAAGTAGCTCCACGTTTAATATTTTAGTTATTTTTTATTTTTTATTTATAATTAATTATTTAATATTTAAATTTCGAATTTTATTATTTAAAAAAATTCTCATGAATATTGATGTTAGATTTTTTTAAAATATTATTATTTTTTATTTTATTTTTTGAAATATTAATGATTTTATAGTAAATTTAAAATTAATACTTTTAAAAGCTGACTTTGACATCTAAACAGTATACAGTGCTAACATTGCATCAATACTCATGTGCAGATGTTAAAATTGGAGTTTTTTAGCTCCATCTTCACCATTATATTGTTTAAAGTCGAATTTTAAAGGTGTCGATTTTATACACCGTAAAATTATAAATATTTTAAAAAATAAAGTGAAAAAAATAATATTTTGAGAAGATTTTTCCTCAACATCAATATTCATGAGATTTTTTCATTATTTACGGTCCTTGGGATGTAATAAATTTTTATAATTAATATTTATTTTATATTTTAATGAAAATCACTAGAATTTAATTAATTATATTTTTAAATTACTATGATTAATATAATTAATATTCACCTAAAAAAATTATGATTTAAAGTTTTTATCTAGAATTATGTTTGAGGTTCAAGTTTATGTTTAAGTTTGTGGTTTAGGTTTAGTGTTTAGAGTTTAAGTTTTATGGTTAAGGATTAGTATTCAGGTTTAAGATTTAATATTTATAATTTAAGGTTTAAGATTTATAATCTAATATTTAGGGATCAAGGATTAGTACTTATGATTTAAGTTTAAAAGTACAATTAATAAAACATAACTTTTTAAGGATATAATTAATTTTATTATATTTAAAACCAAATAAAAATTAATTATTAAGAATATTTAAAAGTTTTTATCGACTGTAGTGGTTAATAACATAACCCTTATTTTTTAAAATTTTATTTTAATGATCAACTTTTGAGGCTAACGTAGTATGAATGGTATAGAAAGATGACTAGATGATGTGATGAGTGTTGCGATTGATCAAATAACACCAAAAGGGGGTGAATTGGATTTTTAAAGGGTGGTGGACACAAATTGTAAATATAAAAAATTACTAGTAATTTAGCTGAAAACTGTTTCTGAAAAATAAATTCCGAAAAATGAAGTACATTTTTTAAAAAACTAATTACAAAACTCATTTTCATGTATTTGAATGAAATTGTATAAATCATTTTCGTTGTTTGGTAAATTTTACTAATCAGCTCAATTAATACAATCATGTATCAACTATCAGTTATTGTAATTCATTATCAGTTATCAATTAATTACTGAATTTGATTTATATAATTTTTTAATTTAAAATCGATGAAAGTTCTATCAAAATTTTAAACATAAATAAAATAACATCCTTTTAATATTAGCAATTAAAATTACATATATATTTTTTCATATGATATAATTTAAATGATCTATATTTTAAACCAAATTAGTTTTTAAAGTAATTCTATTTTTAAATTTAATATTTTTATTTAAATTCTTCAAACATAAACAAATTTATGTATTTTAATTGACGAATTATATTAATTAATTAACGTTTGATAAAAAAAATATATTGAGATTGTTGCCCAGAAATTAAATCTTTGTAAAATTCAATAAAAGGAAGAATATAATACGGAGAGGAACGTATTTTGATAAAATAAATTAAGGAGATTTATTTAAAAATTTTAAAAAATTTAAACCATTTTTTAAAAAAACTAAAACTTGATGAGAAATTAAAAAAATAATATAATTAAAATATTTTAAAAATAAAATAAGAATTTTAAAAAATATTGAAAAGATTAATTTTTTTAATTGTATGGAGTCAAAATAGTATATTTTTTTAAATATGTTTGGTGATCCCTAGGGAAGC
Organism: Abelmoschus esculentus; assembly: GCA_035048815.1. NCBI lineage: Eukaryota > Viridiplantae > Streptophyta > Magnoliopsida > Malvales > Malvaceae > Abelmoschus > Abelmoschus esculentus. The sequence continues at coordinate 16,903,337 of JAUCBN010000024.1, forward strand.
TTCATTTAGATCTGCTTGGAATATTCAAAGAAGAGATTGAAATGTGTTTTGACTCTTTGGTTCGTCGAAGCATGTAGGAACCTCCCCAAGTTTAGAGGGATACATGGTAACGTAGTTGAGTTGGGTCGGATTTTTTTGTTATCTCGATTTTATCTTAAAACTTAAATTATTTATTTTAAATATTATTAAAATTTATATTTATCGAGTTATGATTCGAAGGGGATGAATTATTCTGTTATTCCTAAGTACTTGACTTATTGAGTGATAATTCAGATTAAGTTTTATAAAAATCTACTATAGAGTAGTTATTTAAAGTTAAATTTGCTATTTATAACGTTAAAATTCGATTTTTAACTTTATTTGTTGAAGCTTTAGATTATTTTAAGTTATTTTCATTATTTGACATATAAATTAATTATTTTAATGTGTATATTTTAAATTATTAAGCATGTAGATCAGTAACATGATAAATTATATCATGTGTTATTCTCGTCATATTATTTATAAGACCAACCAGCTAAATCATCTATTTCATTAATTTTTCTACCCCATTTTTTTTGTAAAAAATATTTTTAAATTTAATTTATAATAAATATCAGTAAAAATTCACTTATAAAAATAAAAATATAATAGATAACGTGATCGAAAATAACCCATAAAAAGTGTACCATTTAGTCCTGCAGAAAGTAGAGTGATGATTCAAATGGGTTGCAGTTATTTTGGATCCCACACCACATGCTGCAGACATCTATTATTTGTACAATGGAATTTTAGACATTCCATGTTGGTAGGTAGAAATTTAATTTCTTTCTTTGTAAATTTTGAATTTTAAATATAATAGATAACAATGTTATTTTTCGTAAATTTGGTAGAATATTAAATTCTAATCAAATAATTAAGGATATAAAGAAAAGAGGAGTTTATTTTGTAAAATATAATATTTTTTTTTATAATAACGTGATTTACACGTGACGTTTAATAATTTAAGAGATAACGTCATGTGTTGGTGGTATCATTCTTAAAGATTTTTAAGTTAGTTGAGCTTAAGAGTCTTATTTTATAACTTGAATTTTATTTAAATTTTTTTTAATTTGATTCGAGTTTATAAAACTTGATTTGAATTGAGTCGATTTTTCGAGTTTATATACAGATATAATTATAATTATTTATAATGTTAGAATACAAATTGATTCAAATTTAAACCACTTTTTATATCTATATTATATATAATACACATATATTTCTTTATATTATATGTATCAGAAAGAATTGAGGGACTCGAGTCGAACTTAAAATTCGTTTCACTAATTACTAAAAGTTTTGAGCTATAAAAATTTTTATTTTATAACTTAAACTTTATTTAAAATTTTCGATTCAATTCGAGTTTATAAAATTTTTAATCTATTCAAAATGAACTGACAAAAAGTTTAATCTTTTTCGAGTTAAGTAGAGTTACTGTCACTCGTACTCATTATCTTATCATTTTAACACACATGTGACGATGATACAACGTCAAGTAAACAAAATTAAAAATTCGATCCAACTTATAAAATTATTATTTTTATTTCATTCAATGCGAAACAATTCGACTTGATTTAAAAAAAAATCAAATAAGATTTGAGTAATAAAATGGAACTTCAAATAACTCGAAAGTTCTAATAATGAATGGATCAAATTTTAAACTCAAATTGAGTTCTTCAATTTTATCTGATATATGCTCACATATAAAAATAAAAATAAAATATACATATATATCATATATAATTATAAAAATTATTTAAATTAGAATTAATTAATAACCGATAAATAATATAAAAATAAGATTTATTAATTTAATTCATTCAAAAATTGTAACTTAATTCATTCAAATATTTATCCGACCTTGGTCTTGCACTCATGCCTTGTGGTTTCAATTTCCATCCCTAACAACCATTGGAATATTTATAAAAATATCGATAATGATCCGAAAAATCTTTTAATTATTAAAAAACATGTTATTCTTATTTTAATTTTAATTTTAATTTTCAATTTCAATTTCTCTTTTATTTTAAATTAAAATTATTTATTTTTATTTTTTAAGGGCGTTAAGAAACAATAAATTAATTATATTATGATCAGGTTTAAATACTATATTTTTATCAACTTTAATATTAGAAAATCGTAAGTTGTGGTTCAGTTCATTTTCCGGTCAAAAATAAATTATGGGCCCGTGGGCTGTGAATAGATAGGTAGATAAATGGACAAGATAGGCTCAGTCTTCAACAAAGAAAGCCCAAATATAACATTTCAGCCCAATAATACTTGATTTTACGAACCTACCCTTGAAAAGTTCAGTTTATTTCGAATAAATATCAGTAACCCTAATGCCGCGTTTCTCTTTCTCGTCGCCCCCCAAAAGCTGCGTTTTATTTCTGCAAACTGAGCTTCATCAGCCAACTCTTTCCATCGATCCATCAGGTTCGTTTGATTATTTCTCATCTGATTGTGATTTTCCATTTTCTTTGGGTTTCCGGATGTTCTAATTTTTGTATTTTTTAATGCATATTGGCTTTATCATTTCTCCCTTTCCCCCCCGAAGAATTTGATTTATTTTGGATTTGCAAGTTTGATATTTAACGAAACTCAAGATTTGAGCATTGAGGAGGGGGACTTGGGAAGTAATCTGAATTCATTCAGTTACCTGAGTTACCCTTTCTTCTCTTTCAAGACCGGCATTTCGATCGAGATTTTAATGTTCATGCTTTGTGATTTATTGGATTTCAATTTAATTCCTTAGGGTTTATCGAGATTTCTTTATTCTGTTTCTAAATTCCTATATTTGGTAATGTTTTTGCTTCTAAGTTAAGTCAAATGAATTCCTTTTTGGGATAGTTTCTGGTTACAGTTAATATTGAAGCTGAAATTTTTTTATTAGAGCAGCACCAAAATGTCGAAAAAAGGTTTGATGGAGCAAGACTTGAGTAAACTGGATGTAACAAAGCTGCATCCACTCTCTCCCGAAGTTATATCTCGTCAAGCTACTATAAATATTGGTAATGCTTGAACTCTGTTAGGACCAAACTACTTGTTATGGTTATTTTAACTCATTGTTGTTACTCTTTGTTTTATTAATCGAAACTTTGGTTTGGGTTTCAATTTATCAGGCACCATAGGTCATGTGGCACATGGGAAGTCAACGGTTGTGAAAGCAATATCTGGTGTGCAGGTGATCTAGCTTGTTTTTAATGTACCCAAATAAGATATGATATTGATAAGTCACCTTCAGAGAGTCTGTTTTGTATTTCTTTTGCCTTTTATATGGTGGTGCTAGTGCTAGTGTTGTTGTTGAATTTCGGACTCTAGTAAATGTAACATGTTATGCATTGTGCACTTTATGCATCTATGTAGACTGTTCGTTTTAAGAATGAGCTGGAGCGTAATATTACTATCAAGCTTGGGTATGCAAATGCAAAGATATACAAATGTGAAGATGAACGATGCCCTCGTCCTCAGTGCTACAAGTAGGTTGATATCTAGCAAATTTTTTCTTAATAAATTTCCCAAGTATTAATGACAGTTGCAGTTTTGATCGACAATTTGTTTTTGTAGGGCATATGGAAGTGGAAAGGAAGATAGTCCTCTTTGCGATGTGTCTGGTTTTGAAAGTTCCAGGATGAAGTTGCTAAGGCATGTGTCTTTCGTAGATTGCCCGGTAAGGTCCTAAGTTGTACTATGTGGAGATGAGGTGATAATGTGTTAGATTTAATTATTCTCTTTCATGCTTGCTCAATCACTTGTGTTTTACTGCTTGAATCAGACATTGCTTTTTGGATTTCTAAAAGTAGAATATTTTTTCAAGTTTTTCTTCAATGGTTCCTACAGGGTCACGATATTCTCATGGCTACTATGCTTAATGGTGCGGCAATTATGGATGGCGCATTACTTCTAATAGCTGCTAATGAAAGCTGTCCACAACCTCAAACTTCTGAGCATCTGGCTGCTGTTGAAATCATGCGACTCCAGCATATTATAATTCTTCAAAACAAGGTTGATCTTATTCAAGAGAATGTTGCTATCAACCAGCATGAAGCAATTCAGAAGTTTATTCAGGTTGTTTTTTGAAATAATAATAATAATGAAGTAGATGGATATTTCATTCTTGTTTTTCTTCTGAATCTTTTGGCTAAAAACAATTCATTGCAGGGTACCGTGGCTGATGGTGCACCAGTTGTACCGATTTCTGCCCAGCTAAAATATAATATTGATGTTGTGTGTGAATACATTGTTAAGAAGATCCCTATTCCGGAGAGAAACTTCATCTCCCCTCCTAACATGATTGTTATCCGATCATTTGATGTCAATAAGCCAGGATATGAGGTTGATGAGATTAAAGGTGGTGTTGCTGGTGGAAGTATACTCCGGGTAAGTTTTTATGAGATGTTCTTGTTAGTCTTATTTTGGAGATGAATCATGAATGCTGGGTAGTTTTTATTTGCAGTTATTGCGCAATTTAACTTGGTAAGCATTGGATACTTATCTTACTTTTTTTTTGTTTATGCTTGTCAGTACACTGTTAAGCTCTATTTTCTATATAATAACTTGATTTAAACAGAAAACTTTAAAAAATGTGATCTATTTTTGTAGTTTCTAGAGAATGGATCTAGACCGAGTTTATGTTGCTTTGTTTTGTACTCTGGATTATTTTGTTAATATTTGTTTGCTCCAGGGTGTTTTGAAGGTGAACCAGTTTATTGAAGTTCGTCCTGGGATTGTTGTTAAGGATGAAAGCGGGAACATTAAATGCACTCCCATATATTCTAGAATAGTCTCACTGTATGCAGAACAAAATGAGCTACAGTTTGCTGTTCCAGGAGGTTTAATTGGTGTTGGAACAACCATGGACCCGACTTTGACACGCGCTGATAGATTGGTTGGACAAGTCCTGGGAGAGGTTGGGTCACTCCCAGAAGTTTTTGTTGAGCTTGAGGTATATGCTGAATTTTCTTCAGTAGGAAACCGTAGCTGTGAAATCAATTCTGACTTCTGAGCACGTTCTACCTATAAATTCATTTTGGAATTGATTTGACACATGCATGCTTGTTATTTTGTTTCTTTTCTGAATGAGATGGGTTTGATTTGCAAGGTGTGATGGTTTACTCTATCTGGTGTTGTAAGCGATTACTGCCACTGTTAACAAATATTGTAGAAATGCTGACCGCTGTCACATGTTCCGTTTCCTAATTTGTGCAGGTAAACTTCTTCCTTCTTCGAAGGCTTCTCGGTGTTAGGACAAAGGGATCAGAGAGGCAAGGAAAGGTGTCAAAGCTAGCCAAGGGAGAGATCCTAATGTTGAACATTGGGTCGATGTCAACCGGTGCACGAGTCGTGGCTGTAAAGAATGATTTGGCAAAGCTACAACTCACGTCCCCTGTTTGCACCAGCAAGGGAGAGAAGATTGCTCTGAGTAGGCGTGTCGAGAAGCATTGGCGTCTAATAGGATGGGGCCAAATTCAAGCTGGAACAACCCTGGATGTTCCACCCTGCCCTCTTTGAGCACCGTTTTAACAGGTATACAGAAAGCACAGGCATCAGTAGAACAAGGCAGGGCAGGGGAAAATCAATTATTTTTTTTGAAACGTGGACAATACTTTTTGTGAATTCGTTTGGATCATTTTGCCACTGTGTATGTTGAGTTTTTTGTTGTTTTTCTGGCAATGTTTTAACCTCTGCTGAGACAGGGCTATGTTGTTCCTTGTTTGATAAGGGATTGGGCTAAATGTTGTCTCCAAATGGATCCAATTTCAGTACATTATGACTTCCTATACCAAGTCACTTGGGTTTTATTTTCAGTTAATGTAGTTTATTTTTAGAATTTAAATATTTTTAGTTGCTCCCTTATCTCGTACATCTAACTTTAGTGGGTTGTGTTAGAATTTTTTGAATATATATTTCAAACTAAAGACATATTTAAGTTATACCGAGTTGATTATCACTTGGAAACATTTTAATTCATCTTACACATGTTAATACAAATTCAAGTTTGATATAATCTTTAAGAGTGTGTTAATATTATAGTATTTAATATTAGATCGGATTTGATTAAATTTTTTTATATATTTTATTTTTCAGATCGGTAATATAATACTCTGTATTTAATTTGTTTTTTAATGATTGAATAATCTTCAAATTTTTAGATATTTGATTATCCTATTGTAATTTAATTAGAAGTTCTATTTTTTTAAAAATTTCTGAACTTTAAATATAATAAAAAATAAATTGTTATATATAATAAGATTTACATTTTAAAAAAATAGTTTTTAAAATTTTAGATATGACAAACATCAAATTATTAAAAATAAAAAATAATATTTATAAAAAATTAAATTTTTAGATTTTTAAATAAATACGGACTTAAAATATTGTAATTCGTATCAAATTCAAAAATTTTAAATTTAGATCGGATATTCAGTTTAAAAATAAAAATCAAATCAGATATTCAAATTTTCGGAATAATTAACAGAAAATCAAATTAGATCGATCGGATTGAATATTTTTAAATACTCCCGCTTAATATGTTTCTATTTCAAATTTAAAATGTAATAAATTTAAGGGTGTTTGGATTATAGAAAAAATAATTATTAGGAAAGAAAAAAAGTTTTTCAAATATTTTATACTCATGTTTGATCGGGAGCATTCCCACTAGGGATATTACTCTACTCCCCAAAAAATAAAAACATTTCAATCAATTTTTTTAAAAATTTGAGTTTGAAAATAAACCCTTTTTAAAAGCTCAAAATTTAATTGTTTAGTCTGATGGAAGAACGTTGAGTGCAACTGGTTTTTAAGGCTGTCGCCATCTCCAGTATTATTAACAAATTATTAAACAATTAAATTTTAATCAAATTTCTCTAAATACTTATCGTTGGATGGATGTGTTACCTTTGCTAAATCGATTCTCTTAGTAATACCATTACTTAATATTGTTTTTTTTGAACAGATGCAGCTAATTTTATTAACAAGAAAATACTCAATATTATAATAATGGTTTACACTTATTATTGTAAATTAAAAATATAATTTGATCATTTTCTTAAAACTAGCCACTCTAGATCAAACAAGGACCATACATGAAAAAGTTTAAAACTTATCCAAAGATTCGATCGAAAAGATAGATACGAACAAATTTGATTGTATCAGTAAACGAACCAAACATTACTTAATATTGTTATAACCATTATAACTGAATAAAAAAAAATAAAGGTGTTTGTGATAAGATAGAATGACATATTTACAAATTTATATAAAGTAATGTTAGTGCTGGTTGGATATTTATCTTATAAGTTGGGATGAGGTTTATAAACCCGTTATATAAAAGGATTCGACTTTAAACATCTAAACATACAAAATCGTGTTTTTCTTATGAAAGTAATATTTTATATGATAGATAAAAGAGATACTTATAAGTTCAATTTTTACGAGCAAAGTACAAATATTTTAATAATTTTTACGAACCAATTTTTATTAACCAATCGACTATCTTTTATAAATAATAATATTCGGTATTTACAGACCAAACTAATACTAACCTAACAAGCTAATAAACCCAACTAATTGGTAACAAACCAAATAAAATTTCTTCAACAATTTTTGAACCAATTAGAATTAAAATTCTTATGTACGAAATGAATACCTTTTAAACTCATTCCGTCTCGTAAGAATCGATCGTAATCATTTGTAATATATTACTTGTACGATAAATATATTTATCGAATGATTAAACTATTTATCTTTATTCTTTATATTCTTTAGGTTATGGGTTCTAGACTTATAAGATGTACTCTCCTTTTTTTCCTAGAGCTTTAGTTTTCTTGAGATTAAGATTAGATTTAAAATTTATTAAACAAAAATTATTACTTATATGTTTGACTTTGTAATTGTATCTTTAAAATATAGAACGTTAATCGGTTATGATATATTTAGAAAATAGAAAAACTATCAAAATAAAAGTATAGATTGCTAGGACGAAAGTATATATTTTAAGAATCTCAAAATAATTTTTTATGTAATTTGTATTTTTTTTTTTAAACTAGAGTTTTTACTATCTGTATAACTCTAAACCCTAAACTAAGGTGAAAGCGTAGTATACAAGCTTTGGTCCCAACTTAGGTGAAACCTACAATGGTTGCGTGCATGGTGCTGATAGTGCATCCCTCAAGTTATGTGAAATTTTTTTACACCAACTTGGCCTCCAAGTTTCCTATAAATACCACTAGGGTTTCCAATAAAATAGCTGCAAGTGAGTCATCATCTTCATTGCTTTAACCGAGTGAATTAACCCAAAGCCATGGCCATGAAAACCCTTGTGTTTGTTTGTGTCTTGGTTGCTGCAATGGCATTGGTAGCTCCAATGGCGGAAGCTCAGCTCGGTGCCGGTGGACTCATTGGTAACCTCCTTCACTTAATTAGGATCCAAGGGACTGTATTTTGCTCTGTCGATGGAACCGGTACTGCAATCCCAGTTTTCCCTAGTAAGTTTCTACTCTTCTATCATTGTATTTTATTCTACTAGGTTCAAATATGAGATTTAATATAATTTTATTCTACTTCTGTAACGTTATTCGTTAATCCAAATAGTTAACGCAGTTATCTATTAAAATATTGGCAAAGAAAAATCCTTCTCTCATAAGAATGGTCATGGATTACGTCAGGTTTTTAGTTGACATATATTCGATCTAATATTTTAATACTCCACTAAAGTCCGACACCCAAAATCTTATGATGTTTCGCTTGACTTCAACTGACTCAAATTCTAGAGTAAGAATCTGATTCACCCTCACTAAACATAAATTAAAAAACTAAACTATTATCTTGGGTAAGGTTATACCCATCAAACTTGATTCGAGAACCGAAAATCGAACTGGTTTATTTGAATCAAAAATCGAACCGATCCGAATAAAATGATCCCAACGTGATCCGGAACCCGAATTGAAACTGAAACCGAAAACAATATGAATTTTAGAAGAACTGATATAGACTCGTAATCGATTTGACCCGTAACCATTTTGACTTGAACCGATTTTTACCCGAACAGAAAGCAACTCGAAATAGCTTGCTCAAAACCGATCTAAACTGAACATCAATCCAATTTTAACCCGATAATTGAGTCAAAGTGAATGAATAATTTTTTTTTATTGTTTATTTTTTTTACGATTTTAATATGAATTAATGTATTTACAAAATTATTTTTACTATTTTTATTTTAACCCGATAATTGAGTCAAAGTGAATAAATAATTTATTTTAAACCCGAAATGAATATTTTATTTTTACGATTTTAATCTGAATCCATTTATTTACAAAAATGATATTAGCCTTTAAATTACTAATACTACCTTTATTCGAATAAAAAATGAGGTAAAAATTTCAAAACAATTCCAATACGAAATGTCAAAATCCTTGACTCGTCCTATATCATTTTTCAAAATTTTGTCACATTTCGAGGTCATATGATTATCCAACTTTAAAATTAAAAATTTTCCCTTTTATAGCTTTTCATGCAAATTTTGTACCGAAAATCTGATTCTCACCATTTTTCTTGTACTGATATGAACTATTCATTTATGAAATAAAAATAATTATTGAGACTGTTATCAAGCCGACTCTTATACATTTTCTTGTTTCACTTTTATCGTCAAACAAATAAAAAGATATATTTTTACAAGAATATATGATTAACTCTAAATATAATATATACGATTAGATTCATACCCAAGTCCAACTCAAACCAAATTAACTCGAAAATTCAAAGATTGATCCAATCTGAACGACCCGATATAGACCCGACCCGAAGACACCGATATGATATTGACCCGACCTCAAAACAACTGAATCGATATTAATCCGAATCATCGATCCGATATCCGAATCAATCCGAATTATCATATAACCAAATCAAAACTGAAACCGAAACCTGAACCGAATCTAAACTGAATACAAAAAATCCGAAATAAACTGAACCAAAACAATTCAAACCAAAACCGAACCGAATGACCCGTTTGCCACCTCTAGGTAAGGTCAGGTTGGGTATTTTTTATCTTAAATTTGAACATAACCCTTCTCAATCTCATTCTCAAAAAATCCGACTCGATCAAATCTAAACCCGAATTTTTAAAAAAATCTAATCCTAAAAGTTTTACTTGTGTCGAAACTCTATAGGTATTATACATTGTTGAATGATTGAAACAAATTGTTTAGTTTAACACTTTACTTTTTTCAAAGTGATAATCATTAAATAATTGACCGTTAATCTGAGCAATCTGTTTCAATCATCCAACGACCCAAAAAACGTATAAAACGTAGAGAGTTTTATAACTTGATACTATCGTTACAAATTTGCTATAAATTTGTTTCAGATGCCTCGGTGCAACTTCAATGCGGTGGAAACGTGGTCTCGAGTTCAACAACAAATGGAACTGGCACGTTTTCCATCTTAATGAATCTATTGCAGTTTCTTCTCCCTGCACTGCTCAACAACTGCAACTTAGCCGTCAATACTCCACTCTCCAGATGCAACGCCACACTCCCATCGGACGTGGGATTGGTCTCGACCCTACAACTCGCCGGAAACACCATTATCGGACCCTTGAATATCACCAACATCATTCCTACCGGATTTGGGTTTGTACGAGCATAATCGAACTTGAAACCGAAAAAGAGAACTTCATTGAACTTGTGATAAATAAGGTTATGGTTATTGTTGGCACATAATTGGTTTATGATATAGTAAGGTTATAATGATATTTGTGATTCCTAATAAAATTTACATATGTCAAAGTATGTAAAGCTCCGGTGTGTTTCTATTATGTTGTAATATATGCATTTTGCATGTTGTGGATGATCAAGTATATTAGTATATTCTTAGAAGTTATAGGTTCGAGCACCAGTAATATCAGTAATACCAATTACGAGTGTTTAAAATCGGCCCAATAGGTTTCCATCGGTCCAATAAATCTAATATCAATATTATATTATTCTATATTTTATTGTTTTTTATATTTTTAACTCGCATTAGGAGTTTATTGGGCCGGTTTTGAACACCCCTAATACAGTAAGTGATTGAACGATCAATGTCGAATGGTGAAAATTATATTCTAGAGCAAATACTACTGTAATCACTATTTTTGAAGGTTTAATAATTTTGAAAATAAATATTTTTTTCAATATTTGTGAGAATTCCCCCAAAATATTGATGTTTGAATCGTAAAATTAAAAACGGATCCAAAAGATACCGTCTTTAAACAATGTTTAGAAAATTAAAGGATGAAAATGAGCCAGAAGGCTCACTTTAATTTTTCTCATCCTTTCCTGACGTGTACAGTGGTGAGCACTGCACAGCACAGAGCAGCAGTGCATAGTAGCACAGTTGTGAGCTCCGAAATTCACCCATAATACATCCCTCTTCCTTTGAGAAGTTATAGAGTGAAATTGATTAAAATAGACTAAAATAAAACAAATTTAAAACTATTACAAAATTGTAAAAATTTTGTTATCTATTTCTTTTAGTATATATCTATTCTTTTAAAAAATATAACGATTTCGGTATATATTAAATTTTTTATAAAAAATATAAAAAATTAGTATTTATCAAAAAATTGACAATGAAATTCTTAAATTTCTATGACAATTTCAGTTTCGTCTTATTTTAACCTTATTTTAATATGCCTCACATTAAAAAAAACTTTCTTCTCTTTGCTATTTTATTTAACATCTATTATTGGTGTGACGGGTCAACTCGATTTTAGACCAAGTCAACTAGAATCGAATCAATTTAAATTTTTAAAAATTTAAGTTATTTTGGGTTTATATTATTTAGATTTATGATTCAAGTTTTTTACGTTAGATCATTTCGGGTATAATTTGTATCATAAGTATTAAAATCGTGTAAAATTATTTAATCTATAATTTTAGATATTAGATCTAATTTTTGTTTTTACTAAGATATTTGATATGATTTTTTTTATTTTTATGTTGGATATAGATCATAATATATTAAGTTTTAAATTATCTAAAAATTTAAAGTTTAGATACAAATCTTATTGTTTTTAATAATTTGATGTTAGTTATATTCAATAATTAAAAAAATAAAATTTTCATAAATACAAAACTTTTTATATTAAACAATTTATTATATATTATATTTAAAATCTTTACGGATATAAACCGTCAAATTTAAAAATACTTAAAATCAAAATTTATATTTAGATAATCAAATATCTAATTTTTTAAATTAAATATTAATCATTATTTTATTGATTTAAAATTTTAGATATTTAATTTTTTAATCCAATTCAATCTAATATTCAAAAATAAACACTCCTGATAAGTATTTGTGCCGGTTTGTGTATAGCCCAATTTGGATTCATATTGTTGACTCTTTTATCAATTTTTTTTACAATAAAATTAGGGGCGTTTATTTTGGATTGGATCAAATTTAATAATTTTAAATATTCGAATTTTAGGATAGATAAATTAGCAGTTCATATTAGATTTGAAAAAAATATATATTCAAAATATTAATACTAAATTTTTGGATTGGGTATTTGAATATTTAAACTTATAATTTGATTTAATTATTTTTTTAATTTGAAGTTCCTATCTATAAAAATTTTAAATTTTCGAATATAACAAGTAACGAATTATTGAATATAATGTTATTTGTATCCATAAAAATTTTAATTTTTATTAAGGTTGTAAACGAATCGAGCGTTCGGTGAACCGTTCAGCGGGAAGTTCGTTTATGTTCGTTTATTTATTAAACGAACGAACATGAACAAGATTTTTCGTTCGTTTAATTAAACGAACGAACACGAACAAAGGGCTCGTTCGTTCATTTATGTTCGTGAACGTTTTGTAATCTGTTCGATTATGTTCGTTCATTTATGCTTGTTTAAATTTATTCACCCTTATATCAAGTAAGTTGAGTCAAAAAAAATTGAGCTAATCGAGTTGAGAAGTCTTATTTTATGACTCGTTAAAACTTCTTATTATAGGCTAGAAGTGTTTATTGTTCTGTTAAACTAAGTTAACAAAACAAAATTGGTTAATCTGTTAAATTTTAGATTTTGTCTATTAATTAAGAGTTTTTTTTTTAATTTTAATTATTGATTAATTCGGTTTAAAATCAGTTCATTAGTTGAATTAATCGAATTAATCAAAAATCTTAAATAGTTAGCATATTATCTATATCCGTTCGTTTACGTTCGTTTATTTATGTTTGTTTACGTTCGTTTATGTTTGTTTATTTATGTTCATTTACGTTCATTTATGTTCGTTCGTTTTTGTTCATTTATGTTCGTTTTTTTTACATTCGTTTATCATTTAAATGAACGAACATGAACAAGCTATAATCCTTAACGAACGAACACGAACAAGAAATTTTGTGTTCGTTTATGTTCGTGTTCGTTCGTTTGTTTGGTTAAAGTTAAACGAACGAACATGAACACACCCTCGTTCGTGTTCATTCGGTTTGTTTACGACCCTAATTTTCGTATATAACTAGGGAAAATATCAAATATAAGAAGATTCTCGTATATTAAAACATAGATTTTGGGACATTTAGATATCCGACCTGAATATTAAATAATTATCTATGTCTGATCTAAATTTTTTGAATATCCGACTCAAATTATCTAAAAAATAAAAACGAATTGAATAACTAAAATTTTTAATCGAATCAATGAATTAGATCGGTCATATTTTTATGCATATCCCTAACTAAAAGTAAGGGTTCAACACATACATAATTTTTAAGTTGTTTGGATTTTACTTAATTTTTATAATATTTTCAAATTAATATAAAAATATTTTTTAATTATTATATAAAAACAAATATCCTAATAATATTCGATGCACATCCTAAACAAGGTAATTTAGTAATTTCATATTGAATTCCCCTTTGGCATGAAATTTAGTAAGAGATCTTAAGATAATCATACTATATAGATAGAGAACTCAACTAGTCATTATGGCTCTCAAAGCGTACTTTGGATGCAAATTTGGCATCATAATATCAACTTTTCTCTTATATAAAAACACAAAATAATCCAATACATGTGTAGGAAGATTGTTCATATGCCAACACAAAGCAATGATAATGGCAGTACTGAGTATTCAAATAACATTCTTTATTCTCAAACTTCCGGTGAGAGTACCGGCACAATGTGACCGGTGATCGGATTCATGATAAAACAAACCACGAATAGTGATCGGAAAATTTTAAGGAAGGTGTTGAGTTTACCCTTGTTTGTGTCTACTTTGGCAAGCCTTGTTCCAATAATCCTTGTGAAATGTTGCTGTTTGATGGCCTTGCATTGCTATAAATGGCATAAAGAATCAGTTGTGCTGTTCCAAGTACAAAACCTATCCCATTGGGTACCTACAATCAATCAAAAACACAAAATAAACGTAAAAAAATTGTTCTAGATAGTCTATATTCTTTACCAAAGTAAAAATAAAATTGGGAATAACGATGGGTTTTTGGTTTTAAAGATAAAGAATTAGGAATAATTTTAAGGGTAGAAATCATCTACTCCTTTCTCATTCCTTCTTTTAAGCTTCTGTTTAAAATCAAAGGCTTTAAGGTTTAGGTTTAGGGTTCTAGGTTAGGAATTGTGGTTAAGGTTTAAGGAATTAAGGATATGGTGCATTTTTTATGGTGTAGGGTTTAAGATATAAAAAATAAAGGATATGGTTAAAATTTAATATTTTAAAAAAAATTTAAAAGAATTATGAAAAAGAGATAGATAAATTTTACCTAATTTTAAGATGATTATAAGGTAATATGTATATACATCTTATGGACAAAGGATTTAAACTGAAGTCTCTTAAGATGATTTTTTAATTTTTTAAGACCATTTATTAAATAAAGACAATCGATTTTTAAAATGATTATTAATATTATATTTACCTGTATTTTAGTGTGCAAGTTACATCACTTTCATTTAAAATTTTAAATTTGAATTTCCAAATTCGATTTTTTCAGATTTATTGAAATAATCATTTTTCTTCAACATCAAAAGCAAGAGCCTACTTACCGCCAGGAAAATATCTTTCTCCAGGAATGCATAGAAACCCCAAATTCCTCCGTTCAAGAACAGAAAAAAAGGACAGGAAAAATGGCATGTACTCCACGCTTTTGCTTGTCACAACTGTTTTCTGAAAAGATTGTACATGAAAAAAAATTAAATATTAAAAAAATAAAATTAAATTTTAAATCCTAAACTTAATATCTACGTCTTAAACCCAGTGGCGGATTCATATTATGAATAGAGTGAGACCGTGCCCACCTTAAATTTTTTTAAGTTCATATATTTACCCTTAATTTTTTTAAAATTTTTATGAATTAGTCCTTAAGTTTTTAAATATTTAAGCTTTGTGTCCACCTTGAGATTTCGAAATTTCATGTGTCCACCCTCAAATAAATTTCTAAATCCACCACTGCTTAAACCTAAATCTTGCATCTTAAAAAATATTCAAAAATCGTGTATCATATAACTAATTCTCTAAACCTTAATCATAAATTATAATTTTAAATTTTAAACCTTAAACTCTAAACTTATAACCAAAGAAAACATAATTAATAATAGACGGTTTCATCAATATATTGCAGAAAAGAATCTGGTTTATGTATTATACGAGTAATAGTAGCTCCTTGATCATATTATCATGTCATTATTTTAAATTACATGTTTATATTTATGATTTTATGAAGTATAATAGGATAAAAGAGTACTATCAGAGTAGGTTTCAACACATTGCTTGTTCAAAGTACAAAATTTAGATCTTATCATCTTATGGATGTAGGTCCTAATTTTTAAGATAATAATTTAGGCTTAAGGCTCGAATGACATTCAGATTTAAGGCGTTACAAGTTTATTAACAAAAATAATTTTTAATATTTTTAGTAATATTTTTTTATTTTAAAATCGATTTCATCTATTTTTTTTTGTCCTTTATTGTATCTCACTATTAACTTTATATAACTTTCATTATTAATAAAATAATAAAAACAATCATTAATATATAAAATAAATTATTTGTGTAACGTATAAAACAGATAAAAACATAAAAAAAAAAAAAATTTCACACATCTTGTTATTTTTTTAGTATCACTTAAAAATTGAATTGAAGATTAGAAGGGGAAAAAGAGAATGTAGAGATGATAATAAGATGAGTTTCTATTCGCTTTAAACCCGTCAATCCAACTCATTATAATAAAAATATAATTTAATTGAACCTTAAAATTTTAATAAAAAGCCTCAAAACTTGATTTGTTCTGAAAAAATTAATTAAAATATTATATATAACATATAAAATTATAATAGATATAAATATATAATTATAAATAAATCAGATCAGGATGGATTTAAAATTTTTTATCCTAAACTCGAATCTTATTTAAACTTAAAAATCCGACCTAATAAAAGAATTCAAATTAAATATAAATCTAAACTTATTAAATCGAGTCAAAATTAAAACCCATCAAATTCAGATTTTTTTCCATCCCTATCTAAACCTACCACTATTATTGCCAATGGGTCCCCCGTGACCCTAGAACATGAGGAGCAAATAAAAGCAACGTCGCAACCGACAATATTGTACATAATTCATTTAATTTTGTACTACCGATTTTTATTAGGAAAATTCTACAACGAGTGTCGAACACTGCTAAACACTATTAATGTTGAATATTGTTGAATATTATTAAATTAATTAATAAAAATTTTAAATCTCAAGGACTCAGTATATAATTAATAAAAGAGTGATAAACTCAATATATACTTAATAATTGTATGATTAGTCTTTTAAATTTTATTGTTTTACAAATTAATTTAATAATATTTAGTGGTGTATAACATTAACAATGTTTAGCGGTGTTCGACGCCCGTTGTAGACTCATCCTTTTTGTTATTACATGGCTAACATAATTTTTTTTCCAAAAAAATGGTATTTAACTTTAAGATTATTGAAAGTTTAACCCCATAATTTTAATTTCTTTACTAAGTGGTCACATAAATGTATATGGGGCTAGTGAAAGAACAGGTTTGTTACCATGGCAGCTAAAGGCGAGCCATACATGACGATGTTGAGACCGGCACACATGAACCCTATCGCATCGATTCGAGTTTCCCCTTCCAATGATAACCGAGTCACCGACACGGCTGCAACTAGGAATCCGACATCCAAGATCCCTACCAAGACCCCAGTCTTAACCTGCAAATTCCCGAAAAGAAGTACTCGAGACTTAATTCAGTTGATTCATACGATCCGCGCGATTTGATACATATAAAATATATATTTTGTAATGTACCCTCATCTTCCTTGGTGCATATATGAGGAATAAAGCAACATAGACAGCTTCAGCCAGGATGCCAAAGCCATTAACAGTGGCAACAAGGTAAGCTCCTGGCTTAGTGATTCCATAGTAAGTCCATAAGCTCGAATTCAACAATGTGCAGACGTAAGGAATGCTCTCAAAATCCTCAGTCGATCCATGCTTTATTATCCTCCAGAAAGTCCCTCTTCGAAAAAAAAAGACAGACAAATTAAATCGAAGAAAAAAAAAACATTATTATGTTAGATTTTTTGATCTTACACTGGGGAAAGAAACACCAGAACTGAGATCACATTGCCTGCATGAACAACAACATATAGGTAAGTTGTCGAAGACAGAAGGAAGTTGGTGTTTTTGTTGAAGTTTACCTATAACACCCACAATGAAACTCAACCCTTCCATCTTTAGAGAAGATGGAAGAGGAGGAAGCATGGAAATGGAGATCTTTTAACTTTTTTTTTGTATTTAATAATTTAGTGCAAGAAAATCTAACTTTTTTTTAAAGAATTTGTCACGTGTTATAAATAATTGTTTGGTTAGAATTTTTCCATAGCTTTAAATTATTTCATCAGATCTGCAAGTTGGTGTGGACCAAAATGGTGACATTTCTTGCTCATGTGGGAAGTGGGAACCGTAGGTCACGGTTTCACCCACTTGTCCATTTTCATGATCCTCTATGCAAGAAAAACATGTATTAGTTAGCTCTTAAAATCTCCTGCCATTAGTACTAATATTTAAAATTATTCGATTCGATTAACCTAATTTAATAATTTAAAATAAAAATATTAGATAATTTTTAAAAAGACAATTATTGATTGGATACGTTTGAGTCTAAAATTTTAAATTTTTAGGTATTCGATCCGATCCGACTAGTTTATTATATATATATATATTAGTTTTAAATTATATTTTTATTTTAGATTATTTATATCTCTAAATTAGTTTTATGTTTTTATTATATACATTTAAGTTTTAAAAATTTTAAATATATTTTTCTTAATTTTCTAATACCGAAGGAAAACAGATATTAATATTTTTAATATTATTTTATTGAAAAAATTTAATAAATATAAATATATATATATCTAAATATTCTAAAATTAATTTTAAACCATTCATTTTTATGTTTGGTCATGTATTATAAAATTTTAAAATATATATGTTTAATATGAGAATTTTTTATTTTAAAATAAAAAATAAAATATATATTTTTTAAAAAATTTTAAGTCATAACCCTAAAAACCTAAATCTAAAACCAAAAACTATAATCCCTCGATTCAACCATGTTAAGAGGTTTTGGATTAGGTTATAATTTATAGTTTAGGATTTTAATTTTGTTTAGGGTTTACTTAAGGTTTCAGGTTTCAGATTTAGGTTTTTGAATTTTAAATTTATGCTTTATGGTTTAAAGTTTTTTAAAAATAAAAAATTATATTTATTTAAAATATAAAAAATAAATATTAAAAATAAATAAATAAACTATCTAATTGAGATTATATTTTAAATACTTTATAATTATAAATTAATTTTTTAAAATTTTAATTTTTATAAATCAATTTAATAATATTTAATCACGGTTTAAAAGTGTCACTGTTGAATACCGACGTGTTTGTTCCTATGTATATATTAAATCTTGAATTTTTCTGGCGGTGTTTCAACGCTTCGTCGCTGTTGTGTTCTGCATTTTTTGGTAATATCGTTTCTCTCACTCTTCTCTTGTCGCTGTTTTTTCTTCTCTTTGTAATTATGACCGGCGATTGTTTCATGCCATCTTGTTTATTGCCATGCTTAGTTGTTATATCTCATGGCATGTATATATTAATGGTAATTGTGGTGTTTTATTATTAGGGGAAATTTTGGTTAACAGAAAAGAGTTTAAGATATTTTTGTTTAATTTTTGAATAATAAGACATTTGAAATGAATTCCTATTTATAAATATATTAAATTTAAATTTTAATCAAACTCGTAAAATTTAATTTCTAATTAGATACCGATTCTAAGCATAACGGCGGTGCAAATCTTTTTTATATATAATCGATTATTAAATTTTATTTTTTTATTACTGTTTTTGATGTTTGTCAATTTAAGGGAAATTTTGTTAAATGTTGATTTGGATTTTTTTTAAATATTGATAGTTACGCAATGATATCAAAGACGAGTTCTTTTGTTATCGTTTTTAAACAGTACTAAATGAAAATTCAGGTAAAATTTGAGTCAAAAAATTCTAACTTTAAACTGT
Organism: Abelmoschus esculentus; assembly: GCA_035048815.1. Taxonomy (NCBI): domain Eukaryota; kingdom Viridiplantae; phylum Streptophyta; class Magnoliopsida; order Malvales; family Malvaceae; genus Abelmoschus; species Abelmoschus esculentus. The sequence goes on from JAUCBN010000024.1 coordinate 16,922,947, forward strand.
ATAGTGCAACAATGAGATATTAAAGTCAGATCCTTTAGACTCTATTTTACGATAGTTTCTGTACAGTCCAAAATTGGAGCATTTTGACTTAGTTTCACGTGAAAACTGTCTTTAGTTTCACTGTACAAACATCAATATTTTAAAAAATATTTTTTTATAAATATTTTTTTAAAAAAATTCTCCCATCATCAATATTCAACAGAATTTTTCATCAATTTAAACTAAACGATGGACGATGATTTTTCAAGCATCAAAACAGTTCTTCCGAGTGACTCCCAACTTTTAATCGCAACAACTAATCAACAGATTTTTTCTATACCTAACCATCTCATATTTTAACTCGGATCTTCTATGGTAGTAAAACTTTAACACTAATTTTGGAGAACAGATATCGTACGTAACACGAATCATCTTATTTAGTGATTAAAAAAATAATAATCATTTTTAAAATTTATAGATTTAAAATTCAAACACTTATATTTTATAACATTTATTATTTATACCCACCGTAAATGATTTACATGACCGTACAAACCCTATAATTTTAACCATGAGCTTGGTGTTGCAAAGCAGACTCGTATCTAACCCCATAAATTGCCTGATAACTGGACGTCTTGTCTTTCATTTCATCCCGACACTGCAGATCCCACCGATACAGTCTCCATGAAAACAACATTTTATAACGACAGATGAGCACAGCATCCATCGGGACCGATGCAACAATAATGTTTAAGCCCGTCTTACACGACAAAATTTGGAGGGTCCTATGCTTGGAGAGAGCTTTTCCTGTAGTCTTGATGTTTTAGGGTTATGATTGGTGACAAAAATCAAAGCTGGTGAAATTGTGGAAAAGAACCTTTATATATGTAGTGTAAATTATTGTTGGAAAAAATTAAGAAGCGACCAATTTTGAGTTATATTTTAAAATAAATAAATAGAAATTTGAATAAAAAAATAGTTTTTATTTTATTTTATGAGATTTTTATAACGATATCTTATACGCTCAAACTGGTTAAATGATTAATGAGAAATTGATGCTCAAAGTAAGAAGGTCGTGAATAGAGTAAGGAATGGAACTCCCGTTATCTCAGATGGATGGAATAAATGGAACCCTCATTTTTCTAATAATTTTAACTTATACGTATATTTTAATTTTTCGAGTTAAAAATTTAATTTAAGATAAAATTTACTCTTGAACTACTAAAATATGAAAAATGCCTTTAAAGCTAAATTTTTAATAAAAGTATTAAAATTAATAAATATTAATTAAAATTAAGAGTATGTTTTTAATAATAAATATTAGAAAAAATTATCCTTAATAACAAGTATTAAAATTTGGATCATTAACAAAATAAATGTTAAAATTTTTAATTTTAAGAGTATGACCCTAAAAATAGATATTGGGGAAATTGCACTTTAATTGTAAGTGTTAAAATTTTAGATATTTAATAATAAATATTAAAAAAATTAAGAGTATATTTTTAATAACAAATATTAGGAAAAAAATGTCACTTATTAAAAACATTAAATCTTTAATAATAAATATTAAAAAGTAAAATTTAAGCCTAAACTCCTAATAACAAATATTGAAAAAAATTAAATTATAATAATAAGTCTTAAAAATGAATTTTAACAATAAAATTTTAATTAATAAATATTAAAAAATTAAATTATAATATCAAATAATATAGAAAAAATTGAATTTTGAGTGAGTGCCCTTCCCATGGTTGAGGACGATATTAATTTAAGTAAAAATGTAGGTGTTTCATAAAAAAAAAAGATATATTTTATTTTTCATTAATAAATATTTTTAAATTAAACTATTAAAAATTAATATATGTTAAAAATAAAAAAAAAACCAGCAAAAATCGATGTTTTTTCGCTTTCAATTTTGAAATCCTAAAAAGCAAAAAATCCCTAAACAATGGAACTTGGAGTGGAAACTGGAAAAGTGGAAAATGATGTTTGTTTTCTGAAAAATCGTTCCTACTTTTAATTTTTTTTAGAAATAAGATAAATTTTTAAAAATATTTGAATTTGATAATTTAAATCTTAAATTATTTAGTTTTGTGGATACCCAGTGAAAAATAATATGTAAACCTACTAATTTAACACATAAAAAAATCATAATTTTTTTATTATATTCTATTTGGTAACTTTTAAAGGATTTTCGATGATACAAGAATATAAAATTATAGTTCGTAATTTTTTAATCTTACGATTAAAATTGATCGTACAATTATTATATCTTGAGATAAAAAATAATCATCAATTTCAAACATTATAGAAATGACAAAAAGTCTATCTAAAAAACTTATGTTACGCCTAGAGATGGGTACGGGTCGGGGTAGTTTTTTAGCTCATTTGAACTTAATCTGAATATAAATACCCTAAACTCGTCCATGATTCAAAAATAAATATCCTAAATCTAATCTTGACCCGACCCGACATATAAAAAAATTTAATAATTTAATTGTAAAAAAATAATTTTAAGAGATTTAATTATAAAAAAAATATAATTTTAGGACTAAATTATAAATATAAAATTTAATTTTGAGGATCAAATTATAAAAAAATAAAGATAAAAATATTATTATAAATATATCTAAAAATTACATTATTAATCTTGAAACAAATATTTCATATACTAAATCCGAATCTAACCCAATCATTCCTTTAATAAAAACTTGATCTAACCCTAACTCAATTTTTTATTAAAATATTTAATTTAACGAGTCGTATAAAATGTTCATCCCTAGTTATACAAGCTACATAGAATCTAAAACCAGCTATATGGACTAAATTGAATAAATATAAAACTATATAGAATCTTACGTGTAAAAAAAGTCATAATTTCCTAAATATTTTCTTAATCAGTTTAATTTCATATTTTTTATTTGCTATTTCCTCTAAGTAAGCCGAGGAGAAATCCATTTTTCAATGGATAATTAGTAGTAGTATGAAATATTACGTCATTTTGGAACACAAAAGCCGTACAAAAGCCCATCATTTAATTACTAGCAATTAACATAAAGCTCAATAACTAAACTTGCAATTAACAATAATGATCTTAATAAAACTTAATTAAAATTTTAGTGTGTGTAATATGAGTTTTAAAAGTTCAATAACTAAACTGAAAACAACTTAAAAATCCAATGACTACAATTATAATTTACCATAAAAGTTCTATAAACTCGCATTAGTTGGAAGAAGTTGAAGGTTTCATTTTCCTGGAAGCCAAACAACAATTTTCTCTACTTGAACTTTCTTCTTCATCAATGAAAATTTGCCTGCACCTACACTCCACGCTGCAAAAACCCTTATCACCTCTACCAAAAACAACCCGTATCAGTCACATAAAAACGAGAAAAAGAAATGTAGATATCTTTTCCTGGTAAAATCTTTTGTTTGAAAGAAATCAATGTTCAAGGAAGGAAGAAAGTGATGATGGATGGTTTAACTGAGAAGAAGAAAACATGGTTGTTTTGCTAAGGAGTTGGGGAGATTTCTTGCCGATTATATTACCAGTATCCAGAACTACACTCAGTAACACCATTTTTACATTCTTTTGTTTTGGAGAAGGGTTCGGGAAGTTTTGTTTGGTTGACGGGAAAATTACATATTTGTGAGAGAAAATCTGAAGCAAAAACTGGAGATTTAAAGAGACATGGGGGATTGGCAGAGGTAATATGAAGAGCAGCAAGTAGGAAAGGACGATTTACGTAGACAGGGATTTGACTTTGTACAACCTATTACCTTTTACTGCCACGTGTCACTCTTATTTTAGTTATTTATCAAATTGATATTCAAATAAAATTATTTACTTAATAACATTTTATTAGTAAAAAATCAAAAATTATATCGGTGATTAGGGGTTTAAATAAATTGAGTTTGAATGAATAAAATTATATTTATGTTTGTTTATTTATTTTTAAAATTTTATATATTTTATTCATCTTTGTTTAGATTTTTAATATTGTATTCGTGTTTGTTTATTTAATATTTACGAATGTGTTCATTTAAGTGTTCATTTAGGTATTCTCGAACGTATTTGTTTATATAAAAAATATTAACTAAATTAACAATAAATAAATAAAACAAAATCAATAAAATAAAAATATATTTTAACATACACTTAATTATTTACCAACAATAAAAAGCATTCATATATTTTTTTTCCTAAAAACGAGCAGATAAACGAATCAAACATTACCTTTATTTGTGTTCGTTTATTATTAACAAACATATTTATCTTAAAACAATCATACCATCTTTATTCATGTTCATTTATTATTAACAAAAATATTTATTTATCTTAAAAACAATTGTACCACCTTTATTCGTATTTATTTATTATTAACAAACATATTTATTTATCTTAAAAACAATCATAAACAATTGTTACATGAATGATTCTCGAACATATTAATACTTTGAAAGTAGAGAGATTATTATTATTATATTTTCGTTTGAGTAATTACTAATTTCTTCACCGTAAATAAATGTCTCTGAAAAATAAATAGATTGATCATAAAATATATATTATTTTTATTAGTATAAATTAAATTTTTAACTTTATGATTAAGAGATAAGGTGAATAATTACCGTCACGTCTTATAATTAATGTAACTATTATTCTTTTAATGTTAGATGTCAACATAGATTTGATAAGTTTAAAAACATTTACATCATTATAATATCTACTATACTTAACCCAAAATTTATTCAATTACAATTTGAAATTTTCTGCTGGATTCATGTTTCTGAATGGTTTTCTCAGGGTACGTAGGTTTAATTAAGGCTTTGGCAGCTAATTAAAAACCCTACACAAAGACATGTACGAACCACTACCTAGTCTTATCTTCATCCTCAAATTTATAATAATGCAGTGGGAATTTGGAATCTGATAAAATACGAAGTTTTTTTTTTTTTTTTTAAATCGGAAATCTTAACTCATACTTAATATAAAAGCAATGGTAGGTCCAGAAAAATATTTGAGGGTCAGTGTACATAAAATTTTAAAATTTCAAGGTAAACACCAGCGATGAAACTACATGGGGTGGGGAGGGAAATCGCCCTCACCCTCAAAGAATTTTTTTTCACTTTTGTCCCTTATTTAAATTTTTTTTAAAAAATACATTTTTATGAATTTGCCCCTTCTACTTCTAAACATTTATGTTTTCACCCTTCAAATCCAAATCTTTGGCTCCGTCCCTAGTGAGCACAACTCATAAATATTAAAAAATTTAAGGACTAATTTATATAATTTTAAAAAATTAAAAATAAATATATAAATTTTAAAAAATTTAAAGACTAACTCATATTAATTTTTTTTTATTGTGTCATTAAATACTTAACAACATTATGATTAAATATGTTAGCAAAAGATAATCCATGTTACTATATACGGATATTACGTCACCGCTTCATTTCTAATTTAATATTCTAGTGATCAAAATAAAAATAAATAAAAGATTAGTGATTAAATTAAAAATAAATTAAATTTATAATTTAGCCTATGATTTATTATTTCTTATCATGTTGCTTGTAGATGACAAGAAAATCCTTGAGTTTGTAGGTAAAAAAAATTATTGGTTGGTAGTTGGGCCCAAGTAAATAATTGAACAATGCGGTAAGAAAAAAATACAATTCCCATAAATATAAATTATTTTAAAAAATTTTTAATAAAATTCTTAAAGAATAGAGGACGATTCTTCCTTTCCACCCTTATATAATTCTATATTTTTACAAAGTATTAAATAATATTTTATGGGTAAACTACAATAAAAAGTTAATCAATTATGATCAATATTACATTTGAGTCACTCAATTATTAAAAATTATATTTGGGTCAATCAATTAATATTATGGTTATATTTGAGTCACTCGATTATTTAAAGCCGTTAATATTGCTCTTTAATTGTGTAAAATCAAAATTTTAGTACTTAAAAGTTTTATATTCTATTAATTTAGTCTTAATTTAAAATAATTATATAAATTTTACCTTTTATATAAATATATATATATTAATATAGTCATTTTTATTGTAAAATAGAATTCTTAATTTTTCTTCAAGTATGTGTATTTTCATTAAAAATTAATTTATTATAGTGATAATATTTAATTTATCATTAATTTTATTTTTTATTAATGATAAATTTTATCGTATAAAAAATAAAATTATAAGTGATATGTAATTTCATTATCATAACAAATATCAAATAATAATGACTAGTTTATATATCATATCAAAGTTTTAGTATCAATAAAATTTGTGTCACAGTTATTGTAGTGAAAATTTATTTATAAAAGTATACTCGTCACAATTATTATTGTAACAATAATTAAATAAAGATACATTACAATACTTGTAATAATAGTGTTTCACAAGGAAATATCAAAGAAAGATTAATATTTATGACAATATTACTCTTAATTACAATCAATTTGTCATTAAAAATTTATATTGTCGTGTTGAAAATATTTCTCTTTTAACTTCGGGATAAAAGATAAAGACATACAGAATTGGACTTGACGATACAGAAGCCAGCGTTGGGAAGAACTCATTGAAATCAGACTCAACATGAAGGCCAAAAATTCTACGTTCACGACACTGTTGCTAATGTATCAGCTGGACTACCCTTTTAGACCAAAGTGAGAGAGGGTTGAGATTAGGGACGGAACTATTAAACTCTTGAGAGGGTTATAGTTCACCGATCGTTATTTTTTATCTTTTATTTTTTAATAAAGAATATAATTATGAATGCATTTTTTTACCTTTTATAATTTATGTTTTGTCCTTTAAATCACGACTCCGTCCATGATTGGGATGATAGTGATGGAGTGCTTGGGTTGTGAGTTAGGTTGTCCCCTGACCCTGCCCTTGGTCCTTCTATAAGGGATTGGAAGAGCCATGACATGTGTTAATGCTCAATAAAGGATACATATGTATTAAGTATCGATATTTAAGGAGGACTATATGTATTATTATACGATTTTAAATAACGTCGATCGTTCGTATATTGTGTTTGTAAGAAGCTATTCGATACCATGGAGCTAGCACCGTATTTTGAGCGATTCACATAATGACGATTCGTAGATGTTAACATCATTATCGCAAAGAATCTCTAAGCTTGGATAAAGAAAATTAATGTACAATTGTTTAGACTTTAGGATTCTTTCTTTTCAAATTCATGGACTACCGGCGGCTGAAACATATACAGAAAAGCGATTTTTGTCCACAAAGATCTTCATATACAATCACTCTCCACTCAAGAATTTCTCTTGGTTTTGAAAAGAGAAAAGATGGATTTTTGGTGGCACAGAATTTTCATACACTTCAACGAATGGATTCAGTGTATGATGATGAAGTTGGAATATAATCTTTGACAGATGAAATTTTTTTCGTACATAAGTTTGAAACCTAATGAAACCGATGGAAAATTTGCTACTTAACAAAGCGACATAGCAAGAAAGTGTGGAGAAAATTCAACAGACAGAGCCGTAGGTTCAAGCAAAGTCTTAAAGGGGAAATTTCTTTATACGACACTTTTTTAGCATGCAGTTAAAAAACTCATTAATGATCTTTACATAAAAGCTTTTAGTTTCTACCACCAGCGGAGTAAATGAATCGGGTTTAAATAATAAAGTTTTGTTCGTGTTTACTTGTTTATTGAGGATAAATTATTTGTCCCTTTATTATGTTTTTATCGGTGTTCCACTTTAAAATAGTGGGTTTAAACTTTAGGGTTCAAGTTTAGGAGTGTAGTTAGGGTTTAGAGAATTAGGGATAATATGTATTTTTTAGTGTTTATGATGAGGAAATTAGGGTTAAAATTTAGAATTTAATTTTTAAAATAATTTTTATTTTTGGCGTAGGAGACATGATTAAGGGACAAAGAATTTTTACTTATTTATTAAGGGGTTCGTGTTTAATTCCTTATGTTTGATTATTTAATATCATGTTCGTACTCGCTTGTTTAGCGTCTGCGGAGTTGTTCATTTATATGTTTATTTGTTTGTGTTTGTCAAAATAGTGAAAATATACCGGTAGTCCTTAAGCTCTTTAGGCTTTATTGTTTGAACTCCAAACTTATCCTTGTGTTCAATTTAATTCATACATTCACCAATAATTATATGTAAAAAATAAAAGAAAAAGGAAAACTGGGTAAAACGAGCTTATAAAAAAGTTTATAAACAAGTCAGTAAATAGAATTTCAAAGCTTGTTTGTGAACATAAATGAACCAAGTATACCTATTCCCGTGTGTTTATTAGATGAATATATTTTTTTTTTGTACTCGTTTATTTAACTTAATATATAAAAAAATTTACAAACAGGTAATCGAAATTCTATCCCTTTACGCCCCAGTGAAGACATCAATGTCTTAAGTTTTTGTTGCGTTATCTAAGAAAAAACTGTTTTAGGTACTGAATGAGCTCAGATGACCAACCTCCTGGAGGGTCATGCACATGGTGCACATGTGTGGCAGCAGAATACTGCGTGGTTAGGTCCCCTGGCTAGCTAGCTCGATGGTTTAGTATCTTTTGTATTCTTTTTAAGTGACAAAAAGGGGCGGGCAGAAGGAACTGCGCCACCATATATCATATTATTACTATATCTTGAGCTCATGAGGGTTCAACAGGAGAATGTTTGGTTTTTGTAGGAAGAAGGAAAATAACACTATAGGAAGGAAACGACAGTAGTTCTAGCCAGTACCCATTCTTTTGCTTTAACTGCTGTAATTGGTTTCAGTGTGGTCTCTGTCCTTTGAAGTTGCAAATTTTAGAGAAATATAGAGTTTGTAAGGGTGTGTTTGGTAGCATGGAAAAGTAGACAGAAAAGGAGAGTTGAAATGTTGGAAGTAAACTATCTTTAATGTGTTTGGTAAGAAAGAAAAGTTAGCGGAAAAATAAGAAATATAGAAGTTATGTACATTGGATTATGTATGTTAAAATTTTTATTATCATTTCTTCTACAATGGAATATAATTCTATTTTTATGATTAAAATTAATTGATAATTGATATACAAAGGTGCATGCCTACATGATCTTGTGCATGTCTAAAGATCGGTAAGGAACTAAACTAATTCTTAGTAAAATTAAAAGAGAAAGGACAGGAAAAGACAAGACAAAAACAGGTAGTAAAAGGGAGTTTTTTCTGTGTATGTTTCCTGGATGAACCACCAAAAGCTTTCATTTTTATTTCACTTTTCAAAACCCAAATCTTTGTGAAATCCATTCCCTTCTTCAAATTTATTGAGTAGCGTTTGGTCTGCATGTGCAAAATGGTCTGTTTTTCCGACCAACTCTTTGGCCTTCATTGACTCTTGATCCCAATCTGTCCTGAAAACAACTGTTAAAATTGAGATTACACATGTCATCTGAGCTGCTAGTAGCCCATAACACATCCCCACCAACCCTAGTCCGCAACCAAAGGCTAGGATTATTGCCAAAGGTGCACCCACTATGTAAAACGAGTAAAAGTTTATGGCTGCACCAATCCCCGGCCTAGCACTCCCTCTTAGAATCCCACAACTCGTGGTTTGTGGACAATTTGCTAGCTCACACAGTCCAATTATGGGCAGTACAGTCATGGTTAGATCTAGAACGTCATTATCCTTTGTGAAAACTCTTCCCCATGCTTCTCTCCCCAAAATGGTCCCTATGAGTCCCCAAAACGAGGTCGATAGGGCTAGTCCTATGGCTACCACGGCTGCTAACCGTGCTTTGCTTGGCCTCCCCGCTCCGAGCTCATTCCCGACACGGGTTGAGGCCGATGCACTGAGTGCCGTTGGTAATGTATACATGAGAGACGTCGTTTGTATCACTATTGCCGATGTTGCCAAAGCAACCCGAGGCTCCGATAAATATCCTGCAAGAATTGTCATGAATTCGTACCACCACCACTCTAAGCAAACGGCAATGCAGCTTGGTATTGCCAATCGAATAAGAACTCCCCATTCCGTCGAAGAAGGCGACAACGCCGCGTCCGACAATGGTGTCCGTTTCGACTCATTCTCGGGGACAAGATGAGTACTTCGAGTGTAGAGCAAGTAACAAACAAGGAAGAAAAGGGTGTTGAAATTAGTGATGAAAGTCGAAATCGCTATCCCGGGGACACCTAAACGTAAAGTGAAAGATAAAAGGACTGTGATTGGGGGATGAAAAAGGGTGGAAACTAAAGCCGACCACAGTAAAGGCCAAGTGGTTCCTTTACAACGCAAATAAATACGTAGAGGATGAAGCAGGCTGTTTGCTATAAGATCCGGGATCGCAAACCGGCAATAAAGGCTCGCAACTTTGGAAATATCAGGGTTTTGATTGATGCTAAACATGAGAGGTTCAAGGTTAAACCATATCAAACCAATAGGTAACGAAGTAAGCAACAACATTATAATTGTTCTTTGCAGAGTGAGAGTTGCCATTGATAAGTTCCTGGAGCCAAAAGCTTGACTGCAAATCGATTCCATGCCTGTAGCAAGGCCAGACAAGACCGAGTAGCCGCTGATGTTTGTAAAACCGATAGCCAACGCCCCACCGGCAAGCTCAAGGCTGCCTAATCTTCCCATGCAAACAACTAAAACCATGTTCCTGAGGTAAACCACCAAGCTCATAGCTACTATAGGGAACCCTATATCAGTTATTCTCTTTAGCTCCTCAGTCACCTAAATATACACGGAGAAAGAATACCATATGTTAGACTGGAAAACACTTGTTACAGGGAAGACTCAAAATAGTGTAAACGATATTTGTATACCTCTGCCATTGTTGGGTGGTTTTGGTGAGATCTAATTGCTTCAAGTTGGACCATGTCTTTATTTCTCAGTTTGCAATCGATCACTCTAATTATCTCTGCTGCGAAAATGTATGGGGAAATGTGTTTTTATAAGCCAAGATATTGTGGGGTATATACTGTCGGTAGAAACAAAATAACATCAAACTTGACAACACCAAACTCTATGACCCTCATGCCGATAAAATTTGTCTGTCTTTTAATCGTATCTTTTTATTTATGCTTCAATTTTAAATTAATAAATTTAAGGTTTAAAGTTAAAAAATAAAGTTAAAATTTAGAGAATTAAAGATAGGACGTATATTTTAAGGTATAGAATTTAGAGTTTAAAACATAAAAATTAGGGTTAAGGTTTAGAATTTAATTTTTAAGATTTTTTTAACAGGGGCAGAAAATGAGGCAGAAAATCTCTACTTCCTTAGGGCTTAAACACCGCTCCTAACTAGAAAAATAAATATGTGGAGATAATTTTCATGAATAAAAATATTGTCCCTTTTTAGTGTTTTTATTTATATTTACACAATAAAAAATAAATCTAAAATTAGAGTTTAGAGTTATAATTTAAAATTTTAAAGATATAGTTAGGACGGATCTAGGTCTAGATCTGCCTAAGACTTGGCTCATCCTATAAGGTGCAAATCGTCTACCTCTTTCCCAAACTTCCATTCGTGCCTCAGCTTAAATTAGAAGGTTTAAGTTTTAGAGTTCAAGGTTAGGGGTTGTGGTTAGGGTTTAAAGAATTAGCGACGTGATGTATTTTTTTAAGACGTGGAGTTTAGAGTTTAGGATATAAAAAATAAGGATTAAGGTTTAAAATTCAATTTGTTATAAATTTTCAATAAGAGGCATAGATGGATGTATGATAAAGAGGTAGGGGATTTTTACCCATCCTATACCCAAACAAATTTTATTTAGTTTATAGTCCAATATTAGTGTAAATTCGGTTTTTATAATTTTGTAAGATAATTTAATTTTTTATTTTATTTTGTTATATACATCTATCAAAAGAGGGAACCTTAGCTTCTTGTAATAAAATCATTTTCGATTGGCTTTAGATATTTAATGCAATAATTGAACAGTACAATATATTCTGGACTCAAAGTCTTCCCTTACTGCTTAGAAAAGCATGCTTTTATCTTCACCATCCAGCCACTGCAATGGACCAGTTAAACCAGGGAATTTAATCAGACACTTAAACCAACAGTCGGTTGTCACACTTAGATGAAACCATGCATGTGCTATCTAGTTACACCAAATGGTCTTAAAAAGAATCAGTCTTCAACCACAATTATTACAACCACTTCAAGTAATCCCGTAACACCTAGAAAAAGAATATGATAATAAAAGAAAAGAGATTTAATAAAGAAAAAAAAAAGGAAGAATTGGTGGTTATGGGGTTCAAACCCACAAATTATGACTTCATGTGGCATATGTTTGATCAGCTAAGCTAAAGTAGCTATTAAAGTTAAGTTGCATCGATTTTTTTAAGATATGTGACTTAGTTATACTAAAAATAATTAAAATTAATCTGAATTTTCACCTACCCTATTTATGGTTATTCTCTTTTAAACTAAATCCTAGAGAGAAAAAAATAAATCTTTCACCTAACTCAATCGATCATCCTTTTATATGTTATATCGTCGCGCCGTAACATGCATCGTTATTGTCAATCAAGTCATCGTCTCATTTTAAAGCTATTATCGTTAATCACATTTATATCATCTTTATCGTTCATTAGAGAAAGCAATTTAAGTTTTTAGAGTCGTCCTTCAATTTATTATGTTTCTGGCTGATCCTATCATTCGTTTGAGACATTAACACTATCATCGTCTTTTATGTGTCAAGATGAATGTGAGAAATCGATAATGCTTGAATCTCACATGGATAATAAATACCCTAAGAATGGTATTTATTAAGGTATCCCTCCATTTCCTTGTTGAGTGATAGAAAACAAGGGAGTCCCTTGTGCACTGTTGCTATTGTTGTTCAGCTTGGCTTGGTTTGTGGTTGTGGTAATATATCTGTGTGTATTTTCTTTTTAGAGAAAATTAGTAAGATTTTTTTTTATAAAATGCGAAAGGTCTTTCTTCTACAGTCACTCTGATTTTATAGACTGCATGAGAGCAGTTCGATTTATCCGAGATTTAAATGGATATTTTCGGTTATTAGATCTATTTTTGATATCCTATAAATAAGAGGACTTTCTCTTAGTTTTTCTCATCCCATTTAGATTGAGAGAGTGAGAGCATCCTTTGAACATTTGTTCGACTCTGGTTCTGATGACCATTACGGCTACAGTCTACTTCAAACTTTGGGTGTACACTGTTTGGAACGACCGTGTTAATCTTCGGGGGACAACCGCCTAAAGTCTCGAGTACACATATCGGGACGATTTGTTTTTAAGACAGTGACCTTCATACCACGACACTGTCAAATTTTTTATCAGTTCGTTCTTTTTATTTTTCCTATCAGTGAACAGTATACATAATCAACAATGAACAAAACCTTTTCGTTCGACTGTCCCTCCGATACTAACAAGAGTCTCGTCGATTTTTTTTTCTACCTCACTTTTTTGTTCTGGTACGCTCTACATGTATTTCAGTTTTTTAAAATGATTTATGGGTTGATTTGTATTTTGGTTTGATAAACTATATTTTCATTTTTCATAGTCTTATTTATAATAACATGAGCCTATAATTTAATATTTTATACCTTATTACGTTGCCGTTGTATCCTTGAAATGTAACAATATTTTGTTGTGGATTAAACTGATTAACTTAAATTACCTATATATAAATTATAAATATTTCATGATTTTAATCTTTTATTTTTAAATATTTTCACGATTTTTTTAATAAAAATATGACCTCCCAAAAAATCCTGTCGACAACATGCATTTCAATCAAAAATCTTTTTTTTCCCCTTTGTCTCTGAATGAGAGTTTAGACTTTTTGTTACCAATGTTGTGCTAACATACTCGTGGTTAGGACATAAACGTATCAAACGGTCACATCTAAGAAATTTTAAGCCATTGTCCTGTCTTTCATCCTGTATGGAGGACATGGAATTTGAGATAATTTTTTTTAAGTTTTTGTATTTTTTTTTATGTTTTGTAAAATATTTAATAATTATATTCAAATTTAAAATTTTATATGAAAATTTTTGCGGGATGGTGAAAGTATTGTACTTTTATATATAACCAAAACATTTAATCAAGATGAGAGATTCAAACACTGACGTTATAAATAGAAAAAATAAAATTTAAAGAGTTGATCATATTAAATTTATGTAGAACACGAATTGAATTAAATAATTAATGAATCGAATAATAAAAATAGTCTGAATTTAAAAGCTAAAAAAAAACCCCTCAAAATTTCCCCCTTGTGTGGCAATACCATTTCATTTCTTCATCTCCCCACTTTGTTTTCCCATCACTTTTAGGTCGAAAAGCAACATTTACAAAACAAAGAGAGGGAAAAAAAAGTCAAGATTTTGAAAGGTTATAGAGATCGTCAAAAAGTAGGGGGTTCGTTTATGGGTATTCGATTTTTGGGTATAAGAAGATTTGAGTATTCGATTTTTTTGATTATTATGTACGTCGATTCATGTTTTAGCCTATTTACTTGAAAATTTTATAATTGGGATTTGATATATATTTTATTTATTTATTTTTAAATTTAAAAATTAAAAAATTATATTTTTTTTGTCCCATGGAAATTGTCCCTTATTAAATTTTTTTGGTAAAATTTTTTAAAACTTTGACACATAATTATTTAAAATTTATTATTGATAAAAATATATGAATATATATCTTTAAAATATTCGATCAAGAAATTTTTAAATATATATCTTATAAAAATTAATTATTTAAAATATTTAATATAATTATAATCAAAAATTAAAAATTTTAACTTTTAAAAGTCAATATATATATATATATATATTAAAACTTATCAACAAAAAAACATTAAAAATATTAATCTTATTTTTTCTCTTAATCTTGAATTAACAAATTAACAAAAATATATTTAAAATTTTAAAACTTAAAACTATATAATAGAAACATAAAAATAATTTAAATATTTAAATTTAGTTTAAAGTAAAAATATTAAGAAACCTAAAATAAAAATATAATTTTAAAATAAATAAATAATTTCTTTCGAATCTTGAGTTGGGTACACGATTAATAACAAATTTGGATCAGATCTCCCCCAACTACTCGAAAAAATCCAAGATCAGATACTTGACCCAGTCGAATAACTTTTTTAATAAAATACCAATTTTTTAAACAATCAAATAATCGAATTAAACTAATCGAGTCGAATAATTTTCAATACACCTATCCAAAAAGACTGGATTTTTGGGATTTTCTTTTTACTTTCTTCTAGTGCAATGGAAAGTCAAAAGTCAAAAGAAACCGTAGATTTTGTGAATCATAGGTGGTAATAAGTTTGATATTGGTTATAAATTTTTTTGACTGATCCTAAGTAAATAGTAAAATATTTGTTATTTTCCAAAGTTACAACTTATAAAGTTGCTTTTGTTTTCCCTTCTTCCGACTTCCATTGCTTGACTGGCAGTGGATTAAGGAAGACAGAGATATATTTAAGAATATAAATTTGATAATTTATTGATAGATTATAATATAGTTGGATGGAAGATAAATGTTTATCGAATAAATCATAAAAAATTATATTAAAAAATTAACGGAATTGGCAGGGACGGACCAAGATTTGTGGTTGAGAGGGACAAAATATAAATATCTAAAAGTGGGGTAAATTCATAAAATATCAATTTTAAAAAAATTAAATAGGAGGATAAAAATAAAAAAATTCTTCGAGGTAGGGAGGGGCGATTGCCCCACCCACCCTATATGGCTCTGTCCTTGGGAATTGATGCAAATAGTGAACGATATGATATCACTTAAGTAGAATTTGAGTTCGAAACATTGTGTATATAAAAAATCTTAATATTTACTCACCAAAATTAGATATGTGTCACAGATCAATTCGTATTACAAAAGGGATTAGGAGGGAAATAATAAAGAAAAAATGCCTTCAAAAGTTATAGAATTAAAATTATAAATTATTAATATGTTTAGGATTCAATTTTTTTAGTTAATTTTTTTATTTTAAATCATTATAACTTTAAATTTATTATTAATGAAAATATATTTTAAAAAATTCAATCAAGTAGTTTAAAAATAAATATTATAAAATTTAATTAATTAAAATATTTAAAATAAGTATAGTTAAAGTTCAAAAAAATTGAATTTTAAAAAGTCGATAATAGATACATTGAACGGGTCGCCAAAAAAAATAATACACGTTGTTTATATAAGAGTTGGTTTGACTATACTACCTATCAATTCTCATACATATATCGCTAAATAAATCAGAAATCAAAGGATATTGAATGTTTAAAAATAAATATATTAATAAATTGGTTTAACTATACTACCTATCGTTTAAATTATAGAAACAATTATTTAGATATCTCCGTCATAAATCAGAAATAAAAGATATTAAACGTTTAACTATTTTCTCACAATATATTACACCAATGATAATATATGAAAATACGAGTTTTAGATATTGATTTAACGAATTTTTCGAGTTTGAATCGAAATATTTCGGGTCTAGGCAAACAAATAAATTCGGATTGATGATCCAAACCTTTGCCTAGCTTGGAATCATTTCACTTCAATTATATTCAATAACTACCAACTAATTAGGTTTTGGAAAGCGATTTCTTGTGTCCAAAAGAACAGAAAAAATATCTGAAAAATATGAATAAAGAAGTGATTCTGAGGACAGACAGCCTCATCTTCCACATGTATGCCTAAATTTTGGACCCAAAGGTCCCAAGATTAAAGGGATTGAAAGTACAATAGGATGAATCAAGAAACTTTGTAATGTACTAATTAAGGATTTAAACGAGGTTTGCTTAAATATTCATCAAGTTCGGTATTCAAAGTGGGTCTAGATATGATTATCAAATTTAATCCGCGTTTGATTGATATACAAATTGCGTAAAAAAATTATACAACTCATTGTATTTAAATTATTAAATTTTAAACATAATTTTTTTTCTAAACCTTAAATTTTAAACTTTAATATCAACATTAACTCTTAAATATTAAAATTAATAAAAATGTCTCAAAACAAGTTTTTAACTGTCTTGAATCCACCCTGATCTATAAACCCTTAAATCTAACTTTGTCTACCTTATCCTAAATTAAAATATTAATTTATTGATCTCAAAATATCAAGTCTTAAACACGACCCTGACCCGATTAGACATAAAAAAGTTTTTAAAAATCTAATTTTCATGGACGATAAATATTAGTTTGGTCAATCCACTATAAAAAATAGGTTTAAGGGACTTTAAATCTATATATAAAATCAAAATAAAACTAATTTTTTATTATTCACATATAAAATTATATATTTAAAAGAATAATCTTAAATTATAATTGTTAGAATCAAATGCGTTAAAACTTAAATAACATCTAATAAAAAATTAGAAGAAACAAAAAAACAACTTAAAACCAAAATGTATAGAGGTAGGGCAGTGAGTTTTTAACATATACTTGAATCTCCCCGCCACGACTCTATGCTTTCTACTACCTATTATAATCACTAATTTTATTCGGTGTGAAAACTCAATTTTAATTCTAATTTCTTTCGAATAACAAGCTTTATTTCTCATAAAAAATCAAATCAATCCAATCAAAAAATGTCATAAATATATGAATTTTGTTCTTTTAATTATACTTATATATATATTATTTTCTTTGAAAATTCAAAAATATTAATATGCATTATATATATGAACATTTATTATTATCATATTATTATTATCTTTTAAATTTAGTTATTTTATCATAAGTTAAAAAATTAAAAATATTATATATATATATATTCCCTTTGTTTTATTCTCTTTTAATAGTTTTATTTTATTATTTTCGGTTTTATCTTATTATTATTATTTATGAATATTAAATATTATTACATTATTATTATTATATTTATATTAAATAAACCAACACAAACAAAAACCCAACATAAAATAAATAAACAGAAATCCATTTTTTTATTAACAGTCCAAGTCCAATAATAATAAATATACAAGGCTCGTTGCTTTAATTATCAGCCCATTTCCTTAGCCTATTAGCCCTAAAACCCGGATAACTAAGAAACTCTAACCCCTTTTTTTTTGCTCAGCCACATCGTGGTCGTTACATAAGATCTGCTATAACAGTCCAGATCGCATCAAGAGAGGCTTCTGAAATTTCACACGCACTGCACACACGCCGAAACAATTCCCTCATGCGCGCATCGGGATCACACGCAAGACTTTTCCGCTTTTGGGTGACGTCTTAACTGCCTCCGTCGTCGATCAACCTCCGGTGGTCCCCTCATCGCCAGCTCATACAAGAAAAAAAAAATATCAGAATCGTACCAAAACGTAACAAATTTTAGAGGATTATCAAAAAACAAAAGCAATAAAATTCGTCCAAAATCATATCTGTGCACCAAATTCCAAAGGCAAAAATCAGAAATCCGGACATGAATACAAGCAAAAATTCGCAGCAAGCAACTAATAGGATTTTAACTGTTTTTTTTCTTTTATTATTCTATTTGTAATCGACTATAAGAAAGCCAGAAATCATTGTATTCGAGATTACTTTTCCACCCTTTTAAATCAATACGAAACCAAAAACGTTTTCATAGGTAACAAAAACCTCTTTCTCAGCTTTGCATGCACAAAAAAATAGATTACGGTTCGTTTATTTTACCTTCATCGATTGTTCTTCCCTTCTGATCTCCTCGATTCGGCGATAATCCGGTGATTTTTAAGATCTTCAGTGGTGAGCCGAGAGGAAAGAGGAGGGTTTGATCTTGGTTTATCCCCCTCCGTTCTCGTTTTGGGTTGGAGAAATATGATTTTTGATTCGAAGTTTAGTTTTCAAAAATAACTTGTTTTCCATCGTTTTTTAGGTGAAGGGGAAGGTTGTTTTGTATTTTTGGTTTCGAAAAGCCTTAAAAAAAGGGGTTCAAAAGTGTTTTGGTTCGCTGATGGCCGGAATCTAAAAATCGTGGTGGTTTTTTGGGTTCGGGGCGGCGGTTTTTGGAAATAAAGATGAACATTCCAGAAAAAAGAGGA
Source organism: Abelmoschus esculentus (assembly GCA_035048815.1). NCBI lineage: Eukaryota > Viridiplantae > Streptophyta > Magnoliopsida > Malvales > Malvaceae > Abelmoschus > Abelmoschus esculentus. Next base: position 16,941,910 of record JAUCBN010000024.1, read on the forward strand.
CTTTGTTTTTTCGGTTTTGAAAGAAATGATAAAAGGGGTTATTTTTTAAATTTTAAGTATATTTTATACTTCCATTTTCTTTTAAAAATCGGTTTAATAATGTTTTAAACCCCTCTGTCCCATGAGTTTTAGTTTCGCAGCCCTCGTATTTCTCAAGTGTTTTACAATCTCGTCACCAATTTAGCCATAACCTTCTATTTTAAAATGGTTTATTTATTCGGGGATCCCTCTGTGTCTGAAGGTTTAATTTTAAACCCTTCCCCCTTTTAAAATCACATTTTGAGTGTCTCGAAATTTTTAAAACATTTTAATCAGGTCACTGATTTCAGTTTAATCCCTTTCTTTTTTTTTTTTAAAATTCATCCTTCAAATTTTTTTGTCGGACTATATTATTATTTAGGATAAACTACATATATGATCTCGGACTATATTTTTTTGTCCCTTAATTACAAACTGATCTCCTAACTTAAAATAACTAATAAATTGGTTGCTTTTTTAAATCGAAGACTAATTTATAACTTCTAATAGTTAGGGAACACAAAAATAATTATAGTATAATCGGGGATCATTTATACAATATCCCTAATATTTAATATATATTCTCACCCTCAAAATTTTTTATAAATTTGTCACTAACGCAAACAATGAATCATATAACGATATATTATCGATATTGAATTTAAATAATTTTTATTTTAAAAATTTTATAACACGTATCATCATTTGATTTAATGACGATGCATACAATTATACACCTTCAATATCAAATATTAATGCCTTACATTGTGAGTTATATTTCTAATTATAACATAATTGTGTAATTTGTCGCTACTGTAGACAACAGATTTGTCCTAACTACTACAATCAAACCCCAAAGCATTTGTCATAACTTTTACCGACGGTTGTAAACCGTCGACAAAAGTTATTTAACAACGGTGGATTAAACAATAGTTGAAGGTGCTTTCATTAACGGATGTTTCTGTCAATAGACCAGGTGTACATCGACAATAATAACTGCCACTATATACCGTCATAACTTTATACTAAGTTTTTTCCATTATACACAAACGAGTTTTAAGCTATTACTGACGGTTTTGAGTAAACCATCAGAAATGTAAAACTTTTCTGTAGTGCCCTTTCCTTGGGTGAAAGGGCCTTTTTTGTTGGAAAAAATAGGTGGAAAATTTATTGGCCCTTTTATTACGATGCGATAGATAAAAATTTTAAATAGATATTCTACTATAGAAATATATATATAATATTTTATCAGATATTTATTTAATTATTTTTTATTGGTGGTCGACTATTAATTATGATTTATCATTGGTCATAGAAAGGTAGATCTTCGCTCAATTGGTGGTTGTCGGTATAATCAATTTTAGATAGTAAAATATTTTATTTGATAATTTAAATCGTTCAATTACTTATTATGTGTCTCAATTAGATAATAATAGAGATTTATAAAAACTTTTAAATTTTAATGATAAAATTATCTCTATAAAAATATTTGCTTTTGTCCTTCCAGAATATTATAATCGTAATATTTTTTATAATTTTAATTAAAAAATTAATAAATATTTTAAACCCTTTTCGCTCTAGGTATTTTTTGGACTGATCTTTCAAAAATTTATCCAAAATTCAAATAAACACTACTTTTTATTACCTAACATTGAATAAATAAGAAATATCAAATACCCATAATACGCTAATCACCTTCACAGATATCTTATTATTGATATTTTGATTCAATTTATCTTAATAGATACAGTAAAATCTTTATAAATTAATATTTTTTAAACTAATAAATTCTATTAAACAATAAATTTTTTCGATCTCGACTTAGGCTAATATAAAAATTCATTAAATTCGATAAGATGATAATATTTTTTTTTTAAATCTCCATTATAAATATAAAGATCCATCAAAACTATAAATTAGTAATTCATAAATATTACAATTATTATTTTGGTAATTTGTTAAAATATGAATTTATTGTATTATGTTTCTTTTTTAAATTAAAATCTAATACAATTTTATATTTAACTTTTTTAATTGCACCACAAGTTTCGGCGTTGAGATCTCCAACTGCAATAAAAAGTTGTGAAAAATTGTTGCCGCATTCAATGCTTCTTTTTACGTGACTAATTCAAGTGGTGTTAAAAAATCATCTTCAACTTCATCATTAGTAGAACTTTCAACAATATTAGCCATAATTTTCTCTAAACTTTGAACTTGTAAACATTCATCATTTTCGTTTGGATAATTCAACAAGTTATCTACGTCCATGCATTAATCGTAAATTCATGAATACAATATTAAATTGAAACAATAAATTATTAAGTACATGCATTAGTCTAGTTAGATATAAATAACTTGATACATGAATATATTTAATAACATATACATGAATTTACTTACTTTTAATTAATTGAAATATTATGTACAATTTATAATTTATTTACATATAATATCTTTACTAAAGTTATATTTGCTGAATTAAAAATTTTATTGTACATCACAAGTAAAATAGATACAACTTATAAAGTATAGAATTAAATATATTTAAATGTTTATTATTTTTATTTTGGTAGAGAGAAATTTAAGTAAATTAAATTTATGTCCATAATATTATCAAGAAAAGGATTGAAACAACTGACCATTTTTGAGACTTCTAGTTATTATCTTGATAAGTCCAAGTACCCTTTATTGATCAAATTATATTCTTGGAATTCATAAAATCCCTTTAGAAGACACAAAATGGAAGAGATGCCGATGGGACTACAGGGATAAAGTATAGAGTAATACTAATTTTCAAAATAGAATCTCATTAGAAGTTAATTTAATACAAATAATATTCGAAACCAATATATAAATTCTATTTTTCTTTCGCTCTTGTTATCCAATTTTCCGGATAAGCAGGAACGAAACTACGTGAGATTGAGAGAAACATCTATTCCGAAGATTTTTTTATCTTTTTATTTAATATTTTTTAAAATTTTAGTTTATTTACGAATTTTTTTTCTACCACCTTAAATTATTTATATTTCGGATAAATATCTATACGAATTCTCTTTTACCGTAGTAAAAAAAATTATTTTACCCCTCTTCATGAATTTTCTTCCTGAAAGTGCAACATCCATAGAAAATTCCCCATGAATTGGAATCACAGAAAGTTGGAGGAATAAATGGAAAACCCCACTTCTCCCTCTTTTCCCTTTATTTTTAACCATAACAAATTCCCTTAAGTCTTTATTTTTTTATTATGATATGGACCTTTGAAAGTTGAGGTTAGAGTGTCTTCCTTATCCTAAACCTCCTAGATTATATATAGTGTCATGTCCCTCTACCCATACATGCAAGAAAAAAAAAATTACTTAGTTCTTGTATACTACAAAAGCAATGGCATGTTCTATAGATCATCTTAAGAAGGTTGCTTCAGAAGGGTTTCCCTTGATAGACGAGCTATACGGCCGCGAGAAGGCTCACCGACGAGCTCCGATTCCGACAAGTCTCGACCACTATCATTATCAAAAGCCGGTACCGAACCAATACGTTTATCATGGACCTCAAGCTGTAACTGTGGTTCAACAGCCTGTTACCGACAGCTATCAGCAAATCCAGACCACCCAAAACCATGAAAGATGGTATGTTTGTCAGGTTTCCCTAGGTCCGACGCAGCAATAAGCAGTAATGAGATATGTAACAAGTTGTAGAGGATATGTACAACTCCTTGGCCGGGTTAGTAACACGCTTGTAGTTCTAGCAGCTTGAAAATAAGCTATGCTTGTAATATGTACTTATCTTGTTTCTATCTAATGTGTATGAGTAACTTGATTTGGAGTTGTTGTTTTGTACTATCTATGTTTGAGGTACGAGATTGAACATTTCGATAAGGAACGATTTAAAGATTTTAAGGTTTTGTGTAATTTATTAAAACATGACACTTAGAATGAGAATTGAATCGATCGATTGTTTTATAATGTAAAATTTATATTTTACACTTAAAATAGTAAAAAGATTTATTTATAAATTTAAAAATTATTGTTAAAGGATTGAATCGAATTTAATTTTTTATTTAAATTATAATTGATTTTAATTGTTTTATAATGTAAAATTTATATTTTACATTTAAAATAGTAAAAAGATTTATTTGTAAAAATAATTCATCGAGAAACATTTATGAAAAGAACGATAAATTTTTTGAATAATGTTTAAAAGACATAAAATAATATTATTTTATGTAAATAAAATACAAAATCTCAAGATTCAAAGTTACAAAAAAAAAATACGACACAAATTGAATCAAAAAATCAATAAATTATAAAAATAATTTATCAAATTGAATCGAATCAAACTATATACATTCCTAAACAAACTGAACTAAACTTGATTCTTCTAATTAATTGAAAAAGAATCTTACTTTTAGCTGATTATAAAACACATCTTTCTTCTTTTTTTTTTTTTTTCCAAATGGAAAGGGAAATCTTCCATATGAAGCACAAATTTGGAATCATCAAACAGTAAAAACTCTATTATTTTATTAATCTTGACAATGACTTCGAATAAAATTCGGGTAGATTATAACGGTGGTCACTCTATTATGGGTAAGATTATATTCGGGTCACTTATTAAAAATTATGTTCGGACCATTTAATTATGGGTAAGGTTTCATTTGGGTTACCTAATTAATAAAGGTTATATTTGGATAACTCAACTACAGGTAATGTTATATTTGGGTCACCCTTCATATTTAAAAAAGAAGTTATCAATTCGTGTATTAAATTAATTAATAATTTTAAATAAAGTAATTTAATATTAATGAGTGTATCCAAGTGATTTTGTAAGAAAAATAACTAAATATTATAATTTTTTAAATACGAAGGGTGACTCAATTATAAACTTACCCATTACTATGTTAGATTTGGTCATACAAATTGTATATAATTATATTATTGTATAAGATTAAATTCTAAATAATATTAATTATGATAAAAAAACTAAAATTAAATCCTAAAAGATTTTATAAATATTTAAGCATTCAATAAGAAAATTATTAGGGTGGAGAAAATGTTATAAATATTTGTGATATAATATATTATAAAGCTATAACAATAATAATAAGGTGAAATTATTCAGATATAATACTTTTGAAAAACAAAATAAAAATTCTTTAAGAAAAATAGTGAATTTTTTCTAAATATTTTTTAAATTTAATATATATATATATATTAACCTTGTAATGATTGATATATACTATTAACCTTGTATAAAATATCAATAATATATTTTTTTCTTCTCTTTCATATTTTGTTATATTTTCTTAATTAAAATATACTTAAAAAATCTATGATTAAAACTTAAAATGATAAAATAAAATTACACTAATTCATCATTAGATGTATAAAAACTATTTTATATAAATTCATTAAAAAATTAATTAAATATTCAAAAAAGATATACGGATCTAAACAGGAATAAATAAATTAAGATTAATTTTTATAATAAATATATAGCTATAAAAATAACATAATTAAGTACGTATTTAAAATCTTATTTTATAATAAACTCTTTTAATCTGTTAAATTTTCAACATTTTCACTCTTAATTTTATTTTATATAATCAACTCTTTCAAAAATATATTTATCAAATATTAAAATTAAAAATTTTAACTATCAATAAACTATTTATACTCAAATAAATCCATAACAAATGCATCACCTATAAATAATTAATTCCATTTTCAAATATAAACTATTTTTATTTTTATTTTATTTTTTCTATCAAAACTCTTAATGTGATGGTTTAAAATAATTTTATTTAAATCGTTTTAAATTAAAATCCGCGTAATTATTTAAATAGAAAAAATTACTTCCTTTTATCAAGTGCTAAAATTAGATTTCAGATCCAAAGCCTCATCTGCTCTGCTTTCTTGACCGAAATCCAATTCCCCGGAATCAATTCTCGTGCTCTCCGGCCACCACTCTCCGCCGCCGACACCACCTACGTTGTGCACATATACACTAGATCCGTCTTTAAAAAGGTACGTTCTTTGATCAAATTCGATCCCATAATTAATCCTTGCTTAGATTCTTACATTTTGCGAGAAAAACCATGAACTCCAATTACGGGAAAGGGTCATCTGGTTCGCTAAAAGGCTTCGATTTTGATCTCGGCCTCGGATCGGGACGACCCAAGTCTCTCAATGATCAAAAGAACAAAACCGCCCCTTCATATTCATCTTATTCATCGACGTCTTCTGGACAATCCAAGTCCGGATGGCAACCCAACAAGCCGTCGTGGACCCACCAACCCGCCCCGAATCAGGCCACCCAGCCTGGGTTATCAGGTCCCACTTCCATGGTGGGAGACATTTTTGGGAAAAGCTGGGGCTCTTCGGGAGGTAATAGCTCTGGGATTGGGATCGTTAACAAGAACCCTAATTTGTTTGGAGATTTGGTTGGCTCTGCTTTGGGACAGGGGAAGAGTAATAGTAATTCTAACGTTCCTTTGAAAAATTCGAATCCTACTTCGAATTATTCAAGTAAAAGCACATATTCAATGGGGAATTTGGCTGATTCATTGCCCAAAAGTACTGGGAATCGGGGAACTTCTGGTGGATATAATAATAACACTGGTATTGGTAGTGGCAATGTTAATGTCAATATTAATAATACTAAGAGTCAGCATCTTGGTGGAGCTCCAATGAAGAGTATGGCCGGAGGAACAGGTGGAATTGGAGTTAAAGGTGGGATTGGTTCGAAGGACCCTTTTGGTTCTTTGGTTGATTTTTCATCAAAACCATCAGGTAGCCTTAATTCAGGAAGTAATAAAGGAAATAAGGCCAAGGTTGCAGATGATGTATTTGGGGATTTTCAGAATGCGTCAAAATCGAGCACAACTGCATTTCCATCTGGTGGTTTCAGTTCAAGTAATCAAGATTTTATGGGGTCGAATGTTTCTTCTGGTTTGAATATGGATGATTTCGGGATGCCTGCAAAGAATGCTGGATCTCAAAGTCAACCATCGGGTGGTGATCCTCTTGACATGTTCTTTTCATCATCTTCAGCTTCTGCTGGAGTTGCTGCTCAAGCATTTGGTGGAGGTGGAGAGCAGCAATTTGCAGGAGTTGATGATTGGGGCTTGGACTCTGAGTTTGGAGGAACAGGAGGAGGAAACGATGTCGGCTCAACAACAGAGCTTGAAGGGCTTCCTCCTCCCCCTGCTGGTGTCACAGCATCTTCTGCGAAGAGCAAGGGTATAGACAACCAGAAGCAAGGCCAGTATGCTGATGCCATTAAGTGGCTGTCGTGGGCAGTGGTTCTGCTTGAAAAGACAAACGATAAGGCTGCCTCCATGGAGGTTTTATCATGTAGGGCTTCATGCTATAAAGAGGTTGGGGAGTACAAGAAGGCTGTAGCTGATTGTTCAAAGGTACAAGACGTCAAATTGTTAGATATTATAGTACTTATTAATGCAAATATATATTAAAATTTTATCGCATGCACATATTTTGCAAATGAACTTATGAATTTACTTAACCCTATGCAAGCCTCCTCCGAAATTGTTAGTGTGACTTGGAGTTGAGGTTTGATCCGATGTTGGCTCCAGAGCAAGCATTTAAGAGTTAATAGGGTTAGGCCCCTTTTCATGGTTAACTACCTGATCGCGAACTAGTGTGAGAAAGAGTAATTAGTATGGTATTCTCTTTGCACATTGCAAGGTCTTTTGATTTTGTATTCGTCAAGATGTCGTTGGTTGTATTTGTATTGATCACGTCAATCGAAATCAATATGTAGATTGATGATCCACCAGTTTTACTGATGGAGTTACTATGTCCATTTTTCTATCCAGGTGCTAGAGCACGACGAGACCAATGTATCTGTCCTTGTACAACGTGCACTCTTGTACGAAAGCATGGAGAAATACAAACTCGGGGCTGAAGATCTAAGAACCGTTCTGAAGATTGATCCTGGTAATAGAATCGCAAGAAGCACCGTTCATCGCTTGGCTAAAATGGCGGACTAGAAGGTTCAATGATTCCTTTCTTTTGTATTATCATTCTTCTTTTATGTTGATTTCTTTTTCGCCTGATACTAAGAGAATTAAAGGGAACTAATAACTTTCCCCCCTAGATACACGGTCTTTCAACGTCTCATTTGGATGGTTTGTGTATGGTGTGATTTGCTATTACTTCTTGTTCTGATATTGGTTTGGAAACATTCTCTCGTCTTTGATATCCCTAAATAGCTTCGGTGTATGCTTTTGGAACAATTTATTGTCATTCAATACTCGTTTGCTTTCGTATAACAACTGTTGGTGTTCTGTTCTTTTTCATGTTAGACAACATAGTGAAATCGAACCTGAGATGCATTAGTTAAGCAGAATTAGAGAATTTTACCTCAGGGATGGCTATTTTCTATAAAGCTGCATACATCTGAAATTTACCAGAGATGAATGAAGTCTAGAATCATCAAACCACCTATGTGAAATCCCTTTTCATGGTGAGCTTGGGAAATGGAAAGAAGCATGTTTCCTGGATTCAGATTGAGCATCTTATCTCATCATACGATTATTTACTTGATTATTCGAATTCTAAAACGAAATACTTTGTATGTTTGGAGGTTAAGAGTTCGATATCAATATCCGAATACGATGGGATGTAGATGTCATGCATGGAACATATGATAAACCATAGGGAACTTAATGGAGTCAAGGTCTTTTGTAGTGGTATATAACGTTATGTAGAGGGGAATGTTGTATATTTTAAAGAATAGAATAGTATATATATATATATATATATATACCCATTATTGAAGAATTTAGGTTAATGAGGTTAGGAAAATATATTAGGTTATTAAATGTGTTTAAAAAATATCTGGGGAATAGCTCAGAAGGAACATTGTTTTTTGGACCTTGCCCGCAGTGACAAGGTTTACGTAAGCCGTTAGATTGAACCGAAAATATAGTATTTTTATTATTTCAACGACTATCACACACTTCGTCATCCGTACGTAGGTGGAGAGGTCTAAAAAATGTTGTTTCTTTAGCTTATTTTCACAATATTTTTTAAACACACTTAATAACCTAATAATTTTTCTTAACCTCATTTTTATCCTAAATTCCCTTATTATTTCCCTAAAAGGAGTAATTATTACTCGAGTTGGTTTTGGAAGCTAAATTTAGCTTCTTGTGATCACATCAATATATTAAAAAAATTATCGACAATAATTTAATATATTCCGATCATGCACCAAAGAAAGGCGTAGCTTTCACTTATCGTCTCCTAGCTTCCATCATAAACGACTACAAACCAAACACAAATGCCATATTTAATTAAAATGTTAATTTTCCCCATATTTTTAGTACATGGGTTAATTAATGATACACTACTTTTAACTCGAGTAATTTTAAACTAATCACACGATTTACTTGTTTTTAACACTGATTTAATGATTTTTTTATTAATTAATTGATTAATTTATATTAAGTATAAAGGTAATTATTTCAATCAAATTTTCTTTATTCATGCTAAGATTCAAACCTCTGATTTTGTTTAAATTTAATATATCATCTTATTAGACCAAATAATTATTAATAATCATACTATTTACTTTAAATAAAATAAAAAATATATTATATATTTTAAATAGATAACTAATTTTTCCCCCTTAGGTCCTCTTTTGTCTTTCAGCCAAACTTTTGTGTTTCCCACCTCCGAGAGCTCCTTAAAGAACTCAAACATAACATTATCCTCCAGAAACTCCTATTCCCCACTGAATTCCATCTTCAGGTTGTAAAAATTAGAAGCAGCTGGTTCAGTCAACTGAATTACAAGCAAGGTAAAAAACCATGGGAAAAGGACCACCACCATCCACCGCCACAACTGGCCACAAGAGAACGACAAAACAGAGCAACGTGGTAACTGGTAAGAGCGACAGTGGGTTTAGCTTTATTATTATTATTATCAAGACCGCCATGACCACAAGTTGAAGATGTGTGTGATGTTTTCACAACAGAAAGCAAGAAATCTGAGTCCATACTTTGTCTGTTTGCCAAGTTTAAAAGTCTGTCTGTGTTCCTGAAAGCCTGCAGCTGCTTTGTTTGGTCGCTTTTCCTGGGAGATGATGACGATAATATATTTATGATATCTTTCTCAACTTATCAACTTTCATTCTTTTCGAGAAAATAAGTGCGAGTATGATTCCAGCTCTTGGACCATGAAACTGTACATACTTGCTAGAGGGGGGTAGATGGACGTAGGGCTATGCTTTCTTACAAGGGTGGTTTTCTGTGGTAGCTCAAACGCAAATCTATGGGCTGTGGCTCAGAGAGACTTTGAAATTTAGAGTTTTGGGGGTAATTCTACAAATGCAGTTATTAATATATTGGCATTAGGGATGGACTTAAAAGGTATTAGAATATAATTGTATCCCTAAAAATTTTAAATTTTTATATTTTATATATTTTTTATTAATAATCTAATTCTACAGACTTTAAACTTTTGTAATTTTGTATTTCTACATTTCTAATATACCTTCTTGACAGTTTACACCCTTTATATAAAGTTTTGGATCCGTCCCTGATCGTTATCTCATTATATCATCGTTTCTGAGATTTTAGTAGTAGAAGAGTGAGTTTAAAAATTAGACCTACTAATAAATATCAAAAAATAAATTTAAGAATATATACTTAATAACAAATATTAAAAAAATGATTTCTAATAACATATATTAAAAAATAAATTTTAAAAATATACTCTTAATAGCAAGTGTTAAAAAAATTAAACTCTTGATAATAGATTTTAATAAAAAATATTAAAAAACATACTGATGCTCTAATTACAAATATTAAAAAAAATTGGCTTTCAGGAAAAAAAAAATGAACTTATTATAACAAATCTTAAAAACATGAATTTTAAGAGTATATTGTTATAATAAATATTGAGAGAAAAATTAAACCTTTGATAACAAGTGTTATAAATTTTAGATTCTAATAACAAATATTATAAATAATTAAAAAATAATAAATTTTAAGATTAAATTCTTAAAAATAAATATTAAAGATAAGACTATAATATCAAAAATATATAAAAAAAATGTTCCTAGCGAACCTCCCTCATGCCCATATCCAAAAATAACATTGATGTGAAAAAAATCATTTTCGATATATAAAATATTTTTTATTATACTTTTAAAATTTTACACAAGTGTCTTAAGCAAATCATATTAGATAAAAATGGTGACTGAATTCTAAAATAGACTATAGTATAGGGACTCTAAACCTTGTTTGCCCTAATTTTTATGAAGAAATATTTAATTATGTTACAAAATTGTAAATAAGTAGTCAATGGAGTGCAATTAGTGTTACCTTCACTCGAAATGCGCAGTGGAACTCCTGGCTTACTTCCGTTTTTTTCTAAGGCGCGTTACGCTGAAGCTCGGTTCAGACCACGCAGTCGCTGTCAGCTGGGGTTGGGTAAAAAAATTCGATGATCCTGTTTAGTTTCAAATCCGATAAGATTTAATAGATTTTTTTTTATATTAATTTAGATAAGATCGAGATTGAATTAAAAATTTAGGTTTTGATCATAATCATGATCTAAACTAGATCTTGATTTTTTAGACCCGATACTCGGTGGGTACCCAATAAGATCGGGACTAATACCAAATATTTAATATTTTTTTTATTTTTTTATCAAATTTTCTTTTTATGTATAAATAATTGAATATTATCATTATAATTAATTTTAAAATTTTAATTTTTAAGCCTATAATATTTTAATTTTATTATTTAATATTATTATTAATGGTTGAATTTTTTCTCTAATTACTTAAATTATTTTAAGAATAAACTAATTAATTAACCAGATACCTAATACTGAAATCGATTCCCACCAATAACATGATTAATTTTTAAAATTTAAGACTCAAAATAACTAAAATTAATATTATTTCTATTTAAAATCAATTTTTATCTAAATTAATTTTATTTAAATTGACCGGTTATCAGATCTTGTCACCACGTACTCCCCTCTTATCACCCCATAGTACAGGACCCACTTTTCCTTCCTATGAATCGTACGGCCCATTATATCCTCGGGATGTGTTATCCACGTCTCTCTTTTCGAATCTCCTCCCTTTTAAATTCAAAAACTATTGGGTTTTTTAGGCTAATATTCACTTTTTAATTAAAATTTTAAGGACATAAAATATATTATTTTATAATTAAAAATCTATGATAAAATTTATAACAAATTTAAAATATTAAATTATAAAATTTGAGTCATTAATTTATAATATAAGATAAAATATGTATACGTTCAACTGTTGATTTATGACTTAAATTTTATAATTTGATCAAAAAGGTCTAGTGATTTAATATAATTTTTTACCGTACATCCCTAATTATAAAACATCGTGCCTTACACTTCTAAAACTTTAACTAGTTTACTATATTTATCTAACAAATCTAAAATTATTATCTAAAATTAACTAAACTTGTATCTAAATTTAATTTGTGGTTTAAAAAAAAATATATAATATTCAAAATTTCATATTAATCAATTATAACGATGTCAAATTTAATTTTAATAAAATCAAATGACTAATCAAAATTAAAAATTCAAACCAATTCTACAATTTATGCATGTTACGATAACTAATAGTTGAATTTGACTTAATAGTTTTGAAAAAAAAAGTTTTTGACTAAATAAATTTAATATTTTACTTGTCTTGTAAATATTGTTTTTAATTTTTTTAAAAATATTTTAAAGTTTTAATTATAATTATATTAAATATTTTAAATAATTAAATTTTATAAAATATATATCTAAAATTTATTCGATTAGAGTTTAAAGTATATTATTTATTAGTAATTAATTTTAAAAAATTATGAATTAAAATTAAAAAAATAACTAAAAAATAATAAACAATAATATTCATAGGATAAACGAAGTAAATATATTTTTTTAAATAATGACTAAAATTTCTAAACCAAAATGACTAAAAACCCACCTCTTTTACATATTATAGAGGCGAATAAAGCAATCTAACCATTTATAATTAGTGCATATTTAAAAGAAGAGGATCAAATTGTACCGTAGTAAATTATAGAGATCAGATCTTAATTTCAATAGGATATAGGGACTAAAACCGAAATTAGACCAACGAGTACAGACTGAATTGTCTATATCTACAGAGATTGGTTGCATTGTAATCGTCATCACTCTATAAATCTAAGAACCTGAAACGAAACATTTCCCTCTCTGCCTGCTGCTCTTGATTTCTTATTTTTTCTATTTCCTTTCGTTTCTCTCTCTTTAAAAAGTTGAAACTCTTTCTACGACGCCGTAGAAGACGTGTGGAGGTGCGATCATTTCCGATTTCATCGCCGTGAAGCGTGGCCGGAAGTTAACCGCCCGAGATCTTTGGTCTAAACTCGACACATTCTCTGACCTGTTGGGTCTGGATTACAGCAATGGAAAAGACTCTTTCAATCAGTTCGACGACAAGGTCGGTTCCAAGATCAAACAACTCCATAAAGGTATGGTTTTTGAGTCTGGGTTTTCTTCAAATTCTGGATTTTTTTAGAAACCCATGTTTTTTTTTTCGTTTGTTTCTTGCATGATATGGATTATATGTCGGTTTATGTGTTGTTGCAAAGCTCTCGTGCTTCTTGCATGTTCTTGAATTTTTCTGAAATTTTCAGTGACGAACGAGGTAACTCAGAAGGCAAGTCGAGGCAAAGAGAAAGAGGGGAAGACTCAGCGAACTCGGAAGAACATCTACAGAGGGATCAGGCAAAGGCCATGGGGGAAATGGGCAGCTGAGATAAGAGATCCTCATAAAGGCGTCCGAGTCTGGCTCGGTACCTATAACACGGCCGAAGAAGCTGCTCGAGCCTACGATGAAGCTGCCAAGCGCATCCGTGGGGACAAAGCAAAGCTCAACTTCCCTCAAACTCGAGACCAAACTCAGCCTCCAGCTAAGAGAAGGTGTGTCATGGCTCCTGAGTTGATTCAAGCGAGTCCTGAAACCAATAACCCACCAACCCCACAACCCTTTATGGGTTTTGGCTATGAGAATGAAGCTTATGGACCGAGTGACTCAATAGAGAGTGAGTTGGAACTGAAAGAGCAAATCTCGAGCCTGGAATCGTTCCTGGGTTTGGAGCCTGATGAGACGTCGACTGAGTTGAGTGGGAACGCTGAGCCTGACTCGGTGGACCTTTGGTTGCTTGATGACCTCGTGACACATCATCAGGAACAGCCTCAGCTCTTTTATTAGAGGAAAAATTAAAATAGAATTAATAATAATTAGCGATAATCATCTTTTTATGTGTTAAGTAGGGCTTGGAAAACTTTGATTAGGCTGGTGTGATGTTTATCTTAGTATGCTTAAAGACTTTAATGTTTGTATTAATAATTACTGCAGGGTAAATATTTTTGACAATAAAAGTTTTAACTTAACAGTTAATAATTAGTTCTTTTAGGTTTGATGATTATTATAAAACATAATTGATTTGATCATTAATCGTTAAAATATGCGTCTTGGATTTCTAATTAACTGTTAAATAAAACCTTGAGTTAGGACGCGGTTAACTGAATTTAATTTTTTAGTTATTTTTATAAAGTAAAATTATATATTTTACTCTTAAAACATTATAGGTATATTTTTTATTTTTATTTAAAAATATTTTTAACAAATAGTTAGATAAAAATATTTTAAAATTTTTATCTTTTAATATTTAAAATTCATAAAATAAAGTTATTTATCAAGATAAAATATTAAAAAAAATTAATGTTAATATAGAAAAAACGAATATTAAAGTTAACCAAATCAATAATAGATAGTTATTAAAATAGATTATCGAATTAAATTAAAACCTAACCGAATACACTCGTACCTTGAGTCTGGTCAGATGATAGATAGATAAATAAAAACCATTGAGTCAAATTCGGATTGATAAAAAATTCAACCCAACCTAACCACGATCATCTTATATCGAGCTCGATTGATATAAAATACATATTTACATTAATAGTACGGATGCATTGAATCAAAACATTTGGCAATACTATAAAAGAATCTCTAAGATTTAATTATATAATGATTTTGACCATTATTTTTAAATTAATTTAACTTTAATATTTTAACTTTGGATAAAATATTTTTATAAATAAAAATTAATAATTAACTGATGATAAATACTTTAAAATAACGTGATAAATTTATATAATAATATAAATTGTAATTTGTCATGTCACGATGACATCATATAGATAAACATAATGATTTTAAGTAATAACACAAATTAAAAATATTTTTCATATAATATAAAATATTTTTACTTCTGATACGTTATTTTATTAAGTCATTTTAAATTGTTTTATCGTTAATTGATTAATGAATTCTATTTATTAAATAACTATTTTAACTTAAAAATAATATTAAAATATAAAATTAATTTTAAAAAATTAAAATAAAAATAATTATTTAATTAAACATTATTTTTTTTAACTTAATAGTTTATTTTTAATCATAGATACCAATGAATCCATGTGATGGCAATGCACGCGTTTGACTACCTAACCTGCCGGCCATCTAGGGAATATATTAATTAGGAATATTAATCTTCTTCTGAGGAATTATCGTAAAACTAAAATCAAAAGAGAAAATATATTTTTTTTCTATCTTATATATAATGTGGATTATTTTTGTTATTCAGTTTAATTTTAATTTATTATTATTTAAAATTTATTATTAATAAAAATATAAAAAATTTATATCTTAAAAATCTCTTTAAATATATATTTATAAAATTTAATTATTTAAAATATTTAGTATAATTATAATTAACTTTTAAAAAATTAATAAAATACAGTATATATGCAAGACTGAGATAATATTTTTTTAATAAAATTTACCTTTGACAATGTAACTGAATCTTTTTCTAAAAAGATCTGCTACACGCTTAATAATAAAAAAATTATTTTTAATTGATTATCGATTTATCGGTCGAAATAAAATATTAAATTCTAAATTATAACGCTATTAATAGAATACATTAAATTGGAAGAGTATCCTATAATAATCTTATCCTATAATAATCTTCTACATTGCTTAATTTTGATTCGTTGGTGTCGTTATAAGAAATAAGATGAAATCATAGTAAACTTGATAATGTGAACTCATTTTAAAATTAAATGAGTTAATTTTGTACGATTTTTAACCTAAGTGGTTAAAGGAATAATTATTATTCTCAAAGGTCACGGATTCGAACATCGACAATACCAGCAGAGTGATTGAGCGATCAATATCAAGCGATAGAGATTATATTCTAGAACAAATGCTATTGTAATCACTATTAACTTGTTCAAAAAATTTAGATAAACGGTTCTAATTGCTTGGACCATAGATAACGTAGTGATGATTCACTTAATTCTCTTTTTTGCTCTTTTTTTTTTACTTTCAAAAAAAGCCAAGGGTGAAAACAACAGTATTCCATAAGGATGAGTCTACAACGAGCGTCAAACATCGTCGAACATCATTAATGTTGAATATCGTTGAACATTATTAAATTAGTTAATAAAGATTAAAAATTTCAAAGACTCAACACGTAATTATTAATTATATATTGAGTCTATCACTCTTTTATTAATTATATATTGAATCCTTAAAATTTTTAATTTTTATTAATTAATTTAATAATATTTATTGATGTTCAACAATATTCGATACCCGTTATAAAATTTTTCATTCAATAAACAAAAAAATCATTGAGTAACTTGAATATTAATCCAAATGATACAGATGTTGGGATAAATATTTATCCCAACATCTGTATCATTTGGATTAATATTTAAACGAGGGTTCAAAATTTTTCAATTTTTTGAGTGTTTAAATTTTTTAAAAATATTTAATTATTATTTTTTTATTTTAAAAGATAATTAAAATATATATTTTTATTAAAAAATAAAAAATATCTAAAAATATAATTTATATACTTATTTGATATTAAATATTAATACTTCCAAAAGGTGTTTGCTTGACCGAGTAAATTAAGATAAAAGAAAACTTAATAAAATATGTAATTATAACTTAATTTATAAATTAATTTTTGAATACTTTATTTTGATGTAAAGCTATTTACCTCGTTAATATTTGGTTAATATTCTTTATTTTTAAATTAATCGTACTGATACTTTGTACGCGAATATTTTGATGTAAAGACCAGTTCTTAATATTCGTAAATATATTATAAAATAAATTTAAAAATAAATCTTATTAACAAATATTTATTTCACTATACAAATGTTATTTATACTTGTAATATTTAAATTGTCTAATTTTCTTCAAATTAAATCAAATTTCCTCAATTGGAGATTACGAAAATAACAGGGAAAGACGGAAGATAACAGTTTAATTAACTTCTTTAACATTTTGAGCCCAGCCTGCGAGGCTAGGCTTCCAAAAATTGACGGGCAGGCCCCACCTAAGTAGGGCAGGACCCACTCGCCTTAAAATGTGTGTTCGATGTACCAGGTGTTGGCACGACCCGCCGTCTCTATACGATCATTGACGAGTCATCCTCCACCCTGACAGGACGGGTTGAATTCCTTCCCAACAAGCCCATCGGTATTTATAACCGCAACTTCACTCCCCAGGCTCAAACAACCACCGATGTGGGATATCAGCTTCTCAGCCTCAAAGAAACTCACCAGGATTTATATTCTAATCTTTTTATCGAAAATGCCCCTATTAAAAATTCTATTTATTTTAATTTTAATTAGTGACGTCAAAATAATTTAAGAAAAAGCAAAAAAAATAATTTTTTAGTATTTAGAATTTACAGTTTTTATTATTTAATCTGAACAAAGTGAAATAGAGATTGTGATTGGGGTGGTTCTCGACATATATAATATAAGTGTCCTTGAAAAAAAATCAAAGTAATGCTTATTTAATTAGTTAATTCGGGTAATTGATCGAACTAAATTAATTAAATATCTTTAACTGGAATTTTAACCTTTTAACCGGGAACTAAACTGAATTTTGTTTAGCTAGTTAAATTAATTTTTGAATTAAATAAAATATTATAAAGTAGTTAAATTTTTTACTTAATATATATTTATTAATTTTTACTTAATATATATTAATATTATATATATTTAATATCGGTTAATTCGATTAATTAACTTGTTTCAAATAGAATTAATTGATAACTAAACTTTTAAAAAAATAATTATTAACCGATCTAACATCTAATTAATGATTAAAATTTTAGTTCAATTGATTAATTAGAATTTAATGGAACAATAAATACCCTTAACTAAAAGTAAAGTAAAATAAAAAATAAATATTATTATACTTCGTAAATTTGAGTAGGAATGGAGGAATATAGGGTTTTGCCCCAATTTTTATTAAAAAAACATAATTAGATTTTTACTTATTTGGATTCCCAATTTATAATTTATTTAAACTTTTTCATATTATCTTAATTCTCGACTTTGTCATTAATTTTGACTTATATTGTACTCTTATTTTATTCAAAAATCAATCCACCACATCATAACAAATCAACAAATAATTTTTAAAAATTGAGAGCTCCATTTTTAAAAATTACATATAGTTTTTAAAATTTTTGAACCGTCTCTAATGGACCGATGTTTTTTCTCGTTCCGATCTGGTCTCTAATCAACAATATTTTGATGCATTACTATGTAATAAATGGTACATACGAGTATTCTTCTTACTTTTATGCTGGAACTTCATCTCTACAGAAGCTCGGGATGCAGTGATTACAGTAAAAAGATACCGAAAAAAGATTAAAAAAAAAAATAAAATATCCGTACGATAATATTGGCTCGATGGTCGACCATGATCTCCTGAACAATGGTGTACCAGAATGCTCTATAGTGCTATGGTAGTGGGTAAATAGATGAACATCAAGTAGTACAGGAACGGGATCTAAAATTTGATGCAAAGAGTATAAATTATCAAGAAAATATATTATAAATATACGAGATATAAAACTATAAACGTTTGAGGTGTATATAATTAAATTATCAATAAAAAATATAAAAAATATTTAAAATATAGACGAATTTAAAAATTTTAGTGGTGTGATGCTAAGTCATCCCTGCCTGCAACGGTTGGTTTCTTTCTCTTTAACTGACGCAACATCCTTCCTTAGCGAGAGATGATTAGGTGAACCATGTTCACCACATCATCAATGGTCCAAGCAATCAGGATCGTTGATCTTTAAATAACCACCTAATAACTACCCACACACTAAGTAAATGTAGGAAAGAGGTGATGATTCACTTAGAAAAAAATTAAGATCAACGGTCCTGATTAATTAGGACCATGAATGACGTGGTGAACAAGGTTCACCTAATAATTTTTCCTTCTTGGCTATATAAAAGAAGTAACTAATTAACAGTCATCTAAAGATTATTTTCTTGTGGGTCAAGTAAGAATGAGGATTATTTTTGGTCGAATTGACCGGTCGTAGAAGTCTATTATAGGGACGATCCTCTTAACCTAATTTTCTTAATTTACAAAGATATAGTACAGTGTCTTATCTCGTTGGATCAACCGGTAGGCTGTTCATTACAACTATTTTTTTTTCTCTGTAGGCTGTGTTTTCCCTGTTTATATGTTCTCTTCTAGTTGGTAGGTAGATATGACCATTGGTCTTGATTGTGTTTATTACAACTAATGTTATCTGCTTCCATCTTTTGCAGCATCTCTTTTGGAACACTCATAACTGGAAAAAGATAAATTCATCAGTTGCCGTCCTTCCCTCTGTCAACTGGAAAGGCTCCTCAGGGTTCGACTCATGTTCAATTCACTCCGGTCGGGTTCGCCTGCTAGTATGCCATGAAACATTACTTGCAGTGTATGATGCTAACAAGACAGATGTTTTGTACATATTTTCACAAGAAGATGTTTTTGTCTTGTAGGGTAAACGATATCACCTTTGTTACCAAAATCCGAATATCGGATACGAGTATGTGTTATATATAGAGGCTTACGAAGGATTATATCCTAAACCCATTTCCAGATATGAGTTGAAAATGAGTATAAAAAATGAATAACTAAAAGGAAACAGAAGATTTTCATGTTCTTTTCCCCATTGGGTATGGATTCAAGAACATGTTTGATTGCAGACACCTGGTTCGGATCTTGTCACTTTGGGAGTTTGGTCTCTCCCAGTTGGTATATCTTGAAATGAGGTTTGGTTCATGTTCTCCATTATTGTTTGTACTACTTTTTAAGGTGAATTCAATGAGTAAAAAACCTCTGTCTTCGTTTTTGTCTTTTATTTAAAAATTTTTAAAATTAAAATTAAAATTTTAACCTTAATTTTTTATATCTTAAATCATACACCACTTTACTCCTGATTTCCTAAAACATAATCATAACCCTAACTTAAAACCTTGCACCCTACACCTTAAACCCTCTAATTTAAACTAAAACATAAAAGAAGTAATGAAAAAAAAATAAATGATTTAAACCCGAATTCAACTCCCAACCACTCATGTTCATTGGTGGGGACAAACAGTTATATATTTAATAACAATTTAAGTCCTTAAAATTATTACATTATATATATTTAATCCAAATAAAAATATAACTCATTAAATATTTTGATTAAACCCCAAAATTTTTATTTTTTCTTCCAATGCAACAAATAATATTATTCTCTTTTGTTGTATTTTCTTTAATAAACAAACAAAGATCTACAAGAGTTATCATTTTTTTATAAGATCAACTCTTATTTTTTTATAAGTATTTATAAATTATTTTTTTCTTTTTATTTTTTCAAAAAATAATATTAATTCAAGCATTGTTCCAATCTATATATACGAAATAAAAGATAAGAAAAAAACTAAATATTAAGTCATTTACTGTAATTTTTTAAGATTAGAGAATCAAGATAATTATTTTTATAATATCACTTAACAGTAAAAAATAACCATTAAAAATAAAAAAAAAATATATATGAACCAATAGTATATGTATTGACTTCTTGATAATCGAATTGAAATAAATGGTCAATCGAACTGAGAAAATCAATAGTAATAGTAGCAAAAAAATTTCCTACAACAAAGTTATGAACCGTTGCAATATGAATAGAAGTCTATAATTTGGGTTTCCTACAACTATTACAAATCCTCCATGGTATATGTATTTTCAGTTTTTACAAGAAAAAATACAAAATATAAAAATCTAATCAAACCGTAGTCTACAATTTGGGTTGCTTTGCCCTAATATACTAAATAATAACTTTAGATTAAAATACCAAAAATATCGATATTTAAATGTTTTTTTTTATTTTATGTACATAAATTGAAAGAATGTTTGAAGTGACGCTATTTTTTAAAAAAATTGATAAAAAATTATTTTATAAATATTTATAATCAAATAAGAATCAATCCAAAACTTGACAAGTTTATGATAATTGTTGTAGATCTTTGTTTGATTATTGAAAAAATGAAAAAAGAAAAAGAATATCATATGTTGTAGAGGATAAAATAATAGAGAATTTAAAGTTTAGACTACATATTTGATAAATTATTTTTTATTAGGATTAAATTGATATAACATAATAATTTTAGAGACTGAAATTGTTATTAAACTATGTCATGTTATAATCTTCATTAAATTAACGATCAATGAATAAAATGGTAACGAAATAAAATATTAGTATCAATTTTGTTAAAAATTTTAATTGTGTGACTAAAATATAAAAAAAGATGATAGTTGAGTGATCACTCGTATAGTTTTTCCTATAAAAAATAATTTAATTAAAATTTTATTTTAAATAGTTATTAATTTCATGTTGAGTCCTTGAAAATTTTTAATCTTTATTAATCAATTTAATAATGTTCAACAATGTTCAACATTAGTGGTGTTCAACAATGTTCGACGTCCGTTGTACAATTTTCTTAAAAATAAATAATTAAAATTTTTGATAAATTAATAACACATAATTGAGTGATTAATTTATTTAATTAAGTTAAAATTAGGATTAAATTAATACAATAGATAATTGACATGGATCAAATATATAATTATATAAATTTTTATTAACAGACATATCATCCCATTATTAGTTTTTTAATTTTAGTGATTGGGATCAAAATAAGATCAATTAGATAGTTCGATGATCAAATTTTAGTTTTCTTAGTTGGGTGGTCAAACCATGACAAATCCAATAGTTGTGTTGTCACCTAGGTAGTTTACCCTGGTAGATATGTAATTGTCTTTTAACTTTATCCTCAAATGTATTTTCGTCATTAAAATTTTAAAACATTTAATTTACTCATTAAAGTGTAGGCATTAAAATGTTACTAATTACTTTCACATTGTCATCGTTTAATATCAAATTTTATCAGTCATTTTATTTTATTTTCTTTAAGTCTAAATCTAACTTTTATTTTGTCAGAAAATATCTCAAAGCCCACGTATAAGTAAATTTCAACTATAATACAGATGATATCATATGTTCGGTTTAGCTCTGATCAAGCTAGTAAGTCCTTCTTGACCTTAGGTAGGCCCTATGCCTATGAACCTAGCAAAACTCTTTTGTAAGATGTAATTCGTGGGGATTTTATATCGATATTCAGATAAAGGATAATTAGGTTTTAAATAAAAAATTTTAGGGACATACTGAGCTTTCTAGTTTTCATTCCGAAATCTTTTACCTTTGGAATACTTTTGAATAGAAAATCTTTGGACTTAACAGTTGGAGGATCAACACATTTATACTCATCTTCTATTGTAATATTTTTATCTGTTATTCTATATTTATTTGGGTGACATGAATCTATATTTATATTATATGCTTTACTAATTTGTTGGATGTGGTATTATTTTGTAAACAAACTTTCAATATAGTTTTCGATTAAATATTTGGTATTATATATTTTGGTGTATAACATCATTTGTTTCGAGACTTTAAATTGTAAATATTTTCATTGGAATTTTTGGGTACGAGTTGTGACTTTCGGGTAGGGATGGTGCTATGTGGACTATAGAGGGGCTATTGTCCCTCCCAAATTTTTTAGTATAATTACATTTAAAATCCTTTTTAATTTAAATAATAATAAAATAAGATTTTTGTCCCTCCCAAGTTATAAATTTAAAGGTTTAATAGATCTTTCCCCCTCCAAAAGTTCGATCATAGTTTCATCCCTGCTTTCGAGAATTAGGTGTATCGCATAGGCGGGTCTAAGGGGTTATAGAATAAATACATTAATCTTATAGGCGGTAATGTTTTCAATCGGAATGATAACGATTAATTATAATTTCAAACTGAGACTTCTGATAATTATACCGATTAAGTCATTCCAATATCATTTAAACACACGAAGACACCTACATGAAAAATCTAATAATATTAAAATATTTACAATATTGAAAATGGAGATTTAGTTATAACATCCACATGTAGGTACACTCAACATGTGGATCACAAGCTAGTATTCAAACAGTTAGCCTTATAAAGTTGTTATAACAACCATGCACGTGGTGTAAAAAACTTTGTAAGTAAAATGAAACATGCATTATTCAGTCCTTTGTCCTTATTACTATACAAAAATTGAAAAATAAAATATATATATATTTGTTTGTTGTCATTTTATGGGCTGGAGAATAGTATATCTAGGGGTATCTAGAACAGCAGTAGAGCACAACAGAACCAAACCAACAGCTTAAGGTGTTTTTACTTCTCCAATTCAGGTGATGGCTCCCTTTGTCTTTAGCAGTTCGGGTCCTGCATTTTATACAGACGTGACTCTTCAGAACATTTCCAATGATAATATCATCCTTGCTGACCAAAAGGATTGGTATGGCTCCGGAAACCGCCCCTTTGTTGTTCAAGCAATGTGGTCGAATAAAATTAAGCACGACGCCGATCCCCGAGCCGGAAGCACCAAAGGCGGGGTTGTGTATGCAACCCCAACCGGCATTAAGTGGGTTATTGCCTGGAGCAATATGTTCAGTCAAAGCAACAAGGTATGCTCTATGCATGAATTCAATGTTATTGTATCAGTCAAGTTTCATATGCATCAAATCTGCAGGTGTATATTGACATTACTAATACTGATGTCAACTGGAATACCGTGGAATCGCTTCTGGACACATCTTCTGCCACTTCTCCTGATGTGAACAAATTTGGATACAAGGCAACGGCGACGATTGAACCGGACAGCCCTGCTCCAACTTTGACAACAAGTTTCCAGAAAATAATTTGAAATAATGTTTTCAGGAAGGTGGTTTAATAAAAAGACTGGTTTCAAGTCTTACGTTTATTTAGTCTTGGGTTATCCCCGAGAAACTCCAACCCCTTCTTTTATCTCTATTAAGTGTTTAAAAGGCCTAAATGTCTTAAATCAAGTATGCCATGTTTATGATAAATGTGTGTGACTATCATTATTTGTGGTGAATAAAATATCTTTTTATTATGTTATCGTATTGTTATTATTTATAAAATTTATAAAAAATTATAGAAAATAAAATATTTGAGATAGTAATAAAATCTTAAAAATATTACATGTTATCAACCGATAACTTCATACACAGACATACCTTTCCTCAGGGACGGAGCTAAAGAGGGAGGCTCTCCACCCTAAAGATTTTTTTTTTTAATTTTATTCTTTTATTTAAATTCTTTTAAAATTTATTTTTTTATCCACTAAATTCTCATTCTTACTATTCAGAAACATACATCAACGGTGTCATATAACATGTAAGAGGTAGATTTTGGATGCGGTTGAAAGATGGTGTGTTTTGAAATTTATCTAAGAATTTAAAATATTAGATTCTTTTTATTTTTATTTCTAAATAAATTATTTGTTTTAATCTATTCAATGATCAATATATCTATATTGAATAATTTTTTGTATGTGTTTTTCACAAAAGTATCAATAGATGAACTCTACGATCGAAAATGTCTATGGTTATATTCTTTTCAAACACTATAAATAAAAATAGTCCAAATAAGCTTTAGGAGTTGCATTATAAAAGTTTTCCCTCGCAAATTGGTGATCGCCCATTAAACGTCAGAGTTTTTATAACACTTTAAATTGATTGCGTTCTAATTTAAATTGATAATTAGATTTTTTATAACGTTAGCGGCAGCCAATACGGGCGGATTCTGGGCATGAACGATTATTTTTTGGTAATTCCAAAAAAATACGATGGTGTTCTTAATAAATCTGGGTTTTTAGATGAACAAATAGAAAGGATATGAGAGCTTTCTCTCTTTCGGTTCTAAAAATGAAAAAGAAAAGGGTAGATTAAAAATTTATTGTGTTTTATACTCGGAGGATATTATAAAAATGGTTTAACCTCTTTATTAAATCCCTCCGTGTAATAAAAATAGCTTTAGCAGTCCTTGAATATTTTTAAATCTTTTTGGTTAATCCCCTAAACATTTTTAAAACCATACGATTTCGTCCTTATCCCATTATTATACCGGTTTTCAAGAAAATGGTTTATTATAGATGAGTCCCTCTATGTTTTGGAACTTTATTTTCAACCATTTATTGTTTAAATGTCATTCTCGTAATCCTCTTTATTTTGTTTCGTCTTATAATCTGGTCACTGATTTACAATAGTTTTTATTTCTTTTGATTTTGTCTTAAAATTCTATTTTTTTCAATTTGGTCCTTTATAATGTTGAAATTGTTTTTTTATTCTATTAATTTATTTTATATATTTATTTTGAGTTTCATTTTAATTGTATTAAGCCATGATTTTTTATTTTGGCATTTTATTTTATTATTCATGTATTTGTATATGTTTATTTATCTCTTTATGATGTATTGTTATTTTTATTATCATATTATTAAATTTATCTAATGTTACAAATAATTAAATTAATTAATGTGATGGTAGCAGTGTATGTGTTTATCTTCGAATAAAGAGACGATTAAAATATATTTAAATTTTTAAATAAATATTAATTTAATGCCACTTTAAATCAGAAATTTTAGAATTAATTAAGCGATAATTTTATAAATGTGTCAATTTTAGGCGATTTTAAACGCTAACATCGTTTTTTAGTCGTAACTGACTCTCAAACCCAATTTTACTTGAATCTCTGGTTTTACAGTGCCCGATTTACCAAAGTGATTGGTGACAACTCCAACTTTTTAAAATCTTTTTTAATTGTTTTCCAATTATTTTCAGAAACCTAATTTTTAACTTTAATTTCTTTCAATTTTTAATCCCTAACTCTAATTTCAAAATTCTCTTTTCAAATTAAAATTTCTAAATCCTAATTTTCAATTTCCTTTTTGAATGACATTTCCAATTTTAAGACTTAATTTCTAAATTATTTTTCTAAACAACTATATTTTATTTATAAATTTATAATTTTTTAAAAGGATCGTTACGTTAATAAATCAAAACTTAAAACACAACAAAATATGCTTGTGTAAACAATATGATTCAATGTAGTTTCCATGAAGAGTTGAAGACCATATGAGACAATACATTTGAGGAAGAAAATACATTACAAATAATGGATTCCAATCCTTATTAAGACAACCATAACCAGACACATGCTAAATGCTAGTGTCTTTTAACACACCAAAACACCGAACCAGAGATAAATTCTCGACAACTCTCAACTCGATCGACTGGCCGATCGATCGATCATTTTCGATAACATACGTTTAATTAAGCATAAGCATCTGGATTCTGAAGAAGATAGCCTTCCACAATTTTATACATTGCCAATGCCTTCTCTTTGCCAGCCTTAACTTCCTCTTCGGTTAGCTCGAAATCACCCTTGGTGTAGTAAGTGCTTGTCATCTTGTTTTTGCTCCCTCCATCTGGTGTGGTCTCAAATTTTACCTCATATGTGATCTTCTCAAGCTTGTCCATAAGTCCATCACCTTCAATCAAACTGTACTTGAATGAAAAATTCGTCTCGTCAAGCTCATCGACCCGGTTCTTGATGTACTTGACTGGGCTACCTGCACAATTATACTTAATCAGTGTATATAGACATTGATTAATCGAACCCGCGTCAGAGTTTAGTATGTTTCACCTTCAGCAAAGTTGATCTGTCTGATGCTGCCGGCTCCTCCGTCACCGGTAATTTCGATGCTTTTAATAGCCAATGGCATGAGTTCTGGGATGAGGTTGTGTGAGTCGACAATCAAGGCTTTGAATAGCCTGGCTGGAGGGATTGTGGAAGTGTACTCATCACTGTAACTGGTGACACCCATTGTACGTCTGAGATATGGAGATGGCTAAGGCTCTGTTTGGGATCAGTTTTGTGAAATGTGTAGAGGTGCAGGGCTTGTTTATATAGGTTGAAGTTCAATGATGCTTACTCTTGAAATTGTTTTCTTTGATTGTCATTTTTATGGTGGAGTTTCCAAGGAAATGAAATTATGAATGAACCAAGGCATCAAGAAATCATGATAGTACAAATGCAAAGAACAAAATTATGGATCTCTTGTATACTATACATTCAATGGCTGAAATGTAACACTAACCATTTTACCTTAATGGTTAAAAGAATAATTATTGTTTTTGTAGGTCACAGGTTCGAACACCTAACACAATAATAGAACGATTAATATTCAATAATTAAAAATATACTCTAGTGGTACATATCGACATTTTCATGTTTGAGATTGAATTGACCGATTAGTTATCGTGTTTATAGAGTATATACCAATCATATACTTCGGAATCCTCATTATTTTTTAGCCATTACTTTGTCTGCTTCATTCAACCACATTTAAGGATCTCAAAATTCCCTCTTCTTTTCAACAACTTGGTCATTCAATGGCATCTGTATTTAGCTTATTGGATTCAGCATTTTCACTGTTTTTATAAATTATCTGTAAGCCAATGGCCAATGGCCAATGGCTTGTTAAATATCATAATAGACGGCAATAATCTGTCTTCCCAATGTCCTTTTTCATTTGGCAGTGAGAAACTCACCATTGATTTCAGTAATTAAAGAGTCAAAACTTGTCCCTCAATAATGTTTCATGTGGAACAACTGGTTCTCATAAGTGTCACGGGCCGTCAGTTCGAGCCCGTGCCACATGCGCATATTGCTGCCCAAGAGGTTCTTAGGGAGTTTTTGGGCCTAAAGGTACCACCAGACTTAGCCCGTTCCATGGAGGATTCTAGAAGATAGCCATTTTGGCCTTGTAAACTTTCCTTGTATTCTTAGGATTTGTTTCCTTAGTTAACATGGAATATTCTTAGGATTGTGCCAATGTGGTTGGTAGGAAATGATCCTAGCCATCGATGTAAATCAGTGGGAACCGTCGGATGTAAGGGGAATCAACTATAAATAGAGACCTCCCCAGTCTCATTTGTATCATCTCATCTTTGAGTAATCAAGTGGCATTCACTCTAAAAAAACTCTCTCAATTGTTCTTTGTGTTCTTCGCGTTCTTCTTTTCGTTCTTGAGTAGCCATACTCATAGTTTGCTTTCCGCCAGAACGATTCAGCGTTCTTAGTGCCTTGGGAAGTTTGATCTTCCGGAGCGAGTTTTCAGGCTGACTTAGTCGTTTGTCTAAGAACATCGACTAAGGCTGCGCGGTTCAGCTAGGTCAAGACTCTAGCCCCGTGACAAGTGGTATCAGAGCGTGGTTCGAGCAAGGCGCTAGTGATTATGGCACGTGGAGAAGAAGACGTTGCAGCAAAGGGTGTGAAGATCGTTGCTGGGCAAAGCCAAAGAGCAAGTTCGAGGGATGCTGTAGCTACGCTGGAGGAGCGAGTTGATAAACTCAGCCAGGTGGCCAACGGTGCGGAAGAGAGGTGCGAGGTGCTTGAGGCCGAATTGCAGGCTGTGAAGATTGAGATGGAGGAGATGAAGGCAGACTTGTATATTTACAAAGTTGCCTTGATGAATGGAAAGATGGCCACTGCATCCAAGTCGAAGAAGGACATTCCAAAGCCAAAGGTGTTCAAGGGGAACCGATCGGCCCAAGATGTTGAGAACTTCTTGTGGGGCATGGAGCAGTATTTTCGAGCCATGGGCATCAAGGATGATGCGGAGAAAGTAAACGTTGCTTCGATGTATTTAACTGATGTCGCTCTTTTGTGGTGGCGACGCAGATGCTCGGAGGAGCCGAGTGGAGACATTCCTTTTGAGACATGGAAGGAGTTCCAAGTTGAGTTCAAAGAGCAATTCTATCCGACGAATGCTCAACGGGAGGCTCGTAAGAAGTTGCGGCAATTGAAACATGAGGGTTCCATCACTGACTATGTCAGGAAGTTCATTGAAATCAAGCTCCAAATCCAGGACTTGAGTGAAGCGGAGGGATTTTCCTACTTCATGGATGGACTCCAAAGATGGGCTCAAATGGAGCTAGAGAGGAGGGGAGTCGAGGAGCTTTCCAAAGCCTTTACCGCAGCCGAGTCCATAGCTCAGTTCGAAGTTGACATGTCCAAGTCTTCCAAGCCCCGAGGTAAGAGCTTTGGTGGGGGAGACGAGGAGGATAATCATTCTTGCAATGATGATGAGAGGGTCAACAAGTTTGTCAAACCATCGGAGAAAAAGGATCGAGGGCCTTTGAAGTGTTACCATTGCCATGGTTCACACTTGGTGAAAGAGTGTCCCAAGAAGAAGCGCCCCGATACGATCAATGATGCGGATGACGAGCAAGAGGACGAGGAATGTATGCTTGGTACGATTGCTAGTGTTAGAGCAATCAAGCCAAGGGTGGGGAAGCAATGTTACGAGAGCAAGGGACCTCACGTAGTTCGTGAGCACCCGGATCGAGCCAAGCAGCACCAAAAGGGACAAGCCCGAGTCAAGTGAGGCTTGTAAGCTTGGGGCAATGATACTAAATTCTGCAAAGGCGAAGAAGGGCCCGAAGCAGAATGGGTTGATGTTTGTCAACATCAACGTGGCGGGACGATCGAGGAGTGCTCTAGTGGATACCGGAGCATCCGATCTCTTCATGTCAAAGATGGCTGCTGAGAAGCTTGGTCTCGAAGTTGAAGGTTCAACCAAAAAGATCAAGACCGTTAATGCCAAGGAGGTTCCAGTTGTTGGAACAGTGCGGAAGGTAGAGCTGCAGATTGGTGAATGGAAGGCCAAGGAAGATTTCAAGGTAATTCACTTAGATGACTTTGATTTCGTTTTGGGGCTTAACTTCCTTGACCGTGTTCAAGCTCTTATCATCCCTTGTGCCGATGTTATATGCATTTTGGATCCGAAACAACATTGTGTTGTGCCCGTGTATCGAGACAAGGGACGGAGGATCGAGAAGCTGACATCCATTCAGCTTACCAAGGATGCTCCAAGGGAAGGAGGCATCGCTTTGGAGGCTATTGGAGTGGACACCTTGGTGGGGCAAGAGTTGCCTGAGCCACATGATAGTGAACCCGTGGGAGATCCATCCATTGAGGAGATGGACGAGGCATCGAGCTTCAATGAAGACGGAGCATCGATGGGAGCATCAAACTTCACGAGTGAAGAAAGATTGATGCGAGTTAGAGTGAATGCGGAAAAGTTGATTGAGGTACATCCCGAACACAATGATTGTGTTTTACAGTTTGATTTGCCTTGTTTGTCGGGTGTAGGCCAGCAAAAACCTAACCCTTCAAATGGAGTTGTCGATACTTGGCGAGAGCACAAGCCACCTTTCAGAGTTCTTAGGCGCAAACGAGGGTTGCCGACGATCTTGAGAGACCGCTCAGTGTTCAATGTTGTGGCGTCCAAGTACATCGACTAAGGCCGCGCGGTTCAGCTAGGTCAAGACTCTAGCCCCGTGACATAAGGCACAAACAAAATAGTATTATTACAATTCTTACAATAGCATTCTGCAAAAACATCATATGGATTTAAACACCAAAACTGACCAAAACCATAGACAAGACTTGCCTACTAAAGTTTTTGTCTAATGGTTTCAATATCTTCACATTATGGATGGGTTTATAACCAAGTACATTTCTCCAAGAATCGGAACCAAAAAAAACAGTCGGCGGATCAGCCTCTACATTATGCAAACACTAGATCAAGGTGGCACTGGTATGTGCCCCAAATGGCTCACATAAAGTCATAATCGTCTATATCATCATAAGCATTAACAACCAAATCATCATCTGGTTTGTCAACATGGAGCTGCTTTTTCTTGCCACCTAAAAAATGTCCAAAAGGCAGTTAGAGAATCACAGCTACGAGTATGACAGGTAGGCTGAGTGGTAAAAAGTCAATAGTAAAATGATCAAACGGCAGTAAAAACTAAAGATGAGATTATAGGCTCTGAATTCTTCCTCTTGTAACTGTAGCAGATATAAAATCAATGGTAAAAAAGGTAAATACGAGGAACCATGATATGTCAAGCCAAACAAAAACAAGATTTAAAGACTTTACCCCTATAAATCCTAAAAGATTTATGTCTGCCGAAGGGGGTTGTTAGCATCATTGGGAGGGACTTTAAAGTAATAAATTTTATTAAAAGTTACTTTCCTCGCACAATTGATTTAAAATTGTCAATGAAGGGAAGAACTAACTAGGCAGACATTTTCTGTTTTCCTTTCTGGCAAGGTAAATGCTATGGTGCACAAGAATGAAAAAAGGAACAACATATATTTTACCCGTCTTCTTTTTACTTGTGGCTTCTTTCTCTGCTTTTAACTTTTCATTTGCAATTGTTGTGATCGAAGAAGCTATATCTTTAGTATCAGCTGCTTTCAAGGAAGTCACTGATAGTCTAATCACTGCCTTGAGTAGTGCAATATAATGGTAACTTTTCTGCATCGAAGTACATATTTGGGCAACTTAACTTTCTCAATATAGAACCAAGACTGGAAAAGAAAGATGGTTAAACTCACCTCATATGGGTGAAGCTTATGCGAAACAAGCTCGGCATATTCCAAAAAGTCACTTTCAGATTTGGGAATAAAATTATCAAGGGTCTTGTCATCACCTTTCTTGGCAAAAAGTTCAGTAGTGGACTTGTAATCAGCTTCTTCCACAAGCCTGTGATAGAGCAAATGCCACAATAAGTCATCAAATATTAGGAACATGTCAATTTTGGAGACATAAAAGCAGAGAAAGCCTAAAAATGCTAAGATCCAAGTATGCAGTTGGGCAAGAGAGGAAACAATGTAACTTAGACGTAAGTCTTAGACTATCAGTTCTCAACTTAGATGAGATTAGTTCTAGAAAGTATAAATGCAGTAACACCCACATTAAAATAACCGAGGAAATTTCTTAGTGTCATCACTCTAGAAGCTAATTAAACAACTATGCTCTACCTTTGTTGACGAAGTTTTTCCGCAACAGGATCAAGGGGTTCTTGTTTAGCTACCTCAACAGCTTTTCCTTTCTTTTCAGTAGCTTTCACTGCAGGTTTCTTGGAAGCCTTCTCTTCAGGAGCTTTTGCTACGGGTTGCTGATAACAATCAAGGAAACAGCACATAAACACAAGCAAATAGTTTTTCTCTATCACATACATATATATATAACACAAATAACTTGTCAGCAATAACATTCTTGAGAATGCTCATACAAAAGAGCTACGTAACAAGAAATTTTGTAATGAAAACAAAACAGAGGTCCTCAACAGAATGCTTCTGTACTGTTTATGTTCAAAATGCAGTTTGTACTTTTTCTTCATTAGTTTATTCCATTGGAAAGGTAATTAAACATGTCAAAGGGGACACTCAAAAATTAGTCTCCAAGAAATTTATATGCAAGTGCTCAAAAGCATAGATGTTCAGCATGCTGTTAGTATGCATCGTGGGAAGTATCCTCTTGCTCCAAGTTTTTCCTTTTGATTTTAATGTTCCCACGTAGATCAAGAAAATAGCCTTCCTTTCTTACCAAATCCGAACAGTAAAATAAATTTGTTGCCTGAAATTGGCAAGAATAACATTGAATAGTTTGAGGGTCATCATCACCCTCTCTATCAATTGAGATTTGAGCATATTGCCTCACTTCGCTAGTTAGTTTTCTGTTCTTCTTGGAGACTTGGACTGATTGTGTGCACCAAGAGCTGGCTGAAAGAACTACTTGTCGTATTCCCAGTTCCCACCAAACACAAACATTACATAATTTTTGACTGATGACAGACTAAATAATTTTTTGACTGATTGATGATATAATTGACACTTAAGACATCAAACAAAGATGGATTATAACTGTGAGACTGAGATCTAATGCAGTTTCTTGTTTAGGATAAGGGGTTACTTATTCCCATTATAGTAACTCTGTTATCAATATTGTCAGTGTCACTGGGTGAATGACAGCGAAATCAAAATCATTTGCCTTCCCTTTATTTCAGTCTTCTGGAACAACCTATTGTGATTGATAACTAAGCTCATCAAAAGGAAATTGAAACCTTAGGAGTTGTTAGAAATAGATCCAGATCTCTTAAGGTTTTATAGAAATTCTACTCAGGTTTTATTATTCTGCGCATACCTTTAAATAGATATTACAATAATAAAGCCTCCCAAACACAAATTCTATTATACGAGTCCTACACAACTTTTATTAGAAGTGTCCTACTTAACATCTAATAAGAGTTCAACAACCACAACACTCTATAATCGCAGGAAAATTCTTATACATTAAGACCCAGGAGTTTCCAATATGCGAAGAGTTTAAACTTTATTTATGTAGTTCTTTCAATCCATATATTCCCCTAGTTAATCTAGCATTAAGAACAGAAATCAAAGTGACATGAATCACATGATAACTGGGATTGCCGAGTGTACAGAATGGAAAAGAAACATCATCAATCAATTCAAGGATCCAAGATCACAATGTTATGTTCCATCCTCTAAATCATCAATTGGATAACTTAACTGATGCTGGCAAGAAAATAGCAAGCGAGAAGAAATTCTTAGGAGATCAAGAAAAGACATTCAGCTTAATAGAATTTGCACCAAATCCAAGAATCAAATTTGGTTGGTAATTCAAGACCAGATATTATGATAGAAATTATCTTAATATTTATCCATCCAACAATCCCCTGGGATACATTCATGAACACCGAATTTAGAATATAATTTATAATTAGAAACAGTTTATAACTTCCAAAATTACAGTAGCAGAACAATACACCAAAAATTGACGCTTGTAACCTATGAAGCATGGGGACACCTCCTTAAGGCCGTCCCAAATCCCCGAGACGGGGATAGTGCCAGAATGGGTAGGGACGTCCCCTGGATGTCCCAATTTTATTGGGTAAGGTCAACGTTTATTGGAGATATCCCTGGAGACGTCCCTTGAATAAATTTGCTTAAAAAATAAAAAAATTAAATCTCCCTTGAATTGAACTAAATTAAAGCTCAAAATCAATTAAAGCTTAAAAAATAAAGTTTGAGTTATGGAATAGAAATTCAAATGACTCAAAATTTTTAGTAATTAGTTTATCAATTTTCAAATTCGAGTTAAGTTTATCAACTCTGCATGATGTATTATGTATATCACATATGAAAAATATATATGTATCTCATATATACATATATAAAGCCATTAAAATTGGAATCAATATGTGCACCGTTTTGCCCTAAGTATATGCATATAGAAATATATATAATTAAATTTTTACATAAACTCGAAAACTCGACTCGATTGAAATTTTTTTTTTTAATAAGGTTTAAATCGTAAGATATGACTTAGAAAATAATTTCAAATTTTCGTTCAATTTAGTCATTTAATTTTAGTAATTTTTTTGACCGGTAGGGCTGATATATTATTAAAATAAAACAATTCAAAGTTCCAACAACACAATCCAAAGAAAACTGAATGAAAAAAAAAACACAAACCCAGTAAAACAAATAATTTAAAAATCATTAGAAGTCGATTTAAATTACTACAATTATAATTATTGTTTAATATAATTATAATTTTAGTCCTTATTATATTATAAATTTTAATTATTACATATAGATTTATTTTATATTTTCCATACTCGTATCCTATAATTTCCCCGTACTTGTACCCGTACCCTTATCCGTATCCGTACAACTTAGATTGTAATTTTATCTTCTAGCTTATGTTTAAGGTAGAAGCTTGTTACAAATATCGTCATTTTGCACATATTTTATTTTATAGATTTTAAGACAACATAACTAATGATATCTAGAAAAGAGCCTTGGTGGTAAAATACTATTGAACTGAACTAATACCCTACCTGAGGCTGAGGAGGTTCATCTTCATCCTCCCATGAATCCTTGATATCAGCATCATCAAGATCTTCATCATCCCATTTGCTTTTAGGCAGCGCCTTTGTAGGGATAGGTGGAATCTCATCCTCTGCATGAATGGCAATCGTTAGCAAGGGAGGGGGATTTCTAAAAGAGGACAAGAGTTGATAAAAACGGTCTTTAGTAAGATACACTCTTCAATGAAGGATCTGAAATTACTAAAAGTTATCATACTTTTACAACTAATTAACAACGGGCACTGGCCGATGAAAAGCGCATCGAATTGAAGCTGTTTAAAGGAAATGTGGAACCCTTTACACTTCAAACCAGCTACGGGGCAACAGTCAGCCAATAGATCGAGCTCAATTTGAGCACAAGAAATTGTAAATCCCTAAAATCAAAGCCCTGCTAGCTTCCCAGCCAGAATCAGTAATTTTCTCTCGCAAGAAATATCTTTTTTTTCCCTTTTCAAAAGTAACAAAGCAAAACCCAACCAGTTTTCTCCGTAAACCAACCCTTTCCATCAATGCAAGGCCACAACCGATTAACCGATAAACCCACTCAAAGTAATCAACTTAGAAAACATTCAACCCATCAAATACGAAAGAAAAAACACAAAAAACAACCAAATTAATTTGAGATCTAATTAAATTAAATTAAATAAAATTGAACACGAGTTATCAATCAAAGCCTCGCTAGAACAAAAATAAGTTAATCAAAATAGAGAAAAGAAAAATTACCCCAGTCCTCCATCTATTCTCAACTTATCGATACTCCGCGAAGCCAAGAACAACCCTGAATATCAAGAAACTAAACAAAAAATATATAATTTAGATAAAAATTTAAGTTTAAAAATAAGAAAAATTAAAAAATATATATATATATGAGGAAATTACCTGCCTTGATATAATTATAGTTGCAGGATAGATTTAATCAGGTTGGAAATTCCCCCTTTGTGTTCAATTCAGTGTTCAGACGCCAAAATACCGACTTAGAGAAGATGAATATTTTTAGGTTTTTTTTTTTATATTAACATATTCTTAAAAAATTGGTTTTAATTTGACGTCTATACCTTATGAGGCCTACTAAGACCATTGGCCCAATAATAACTCAAATATTTGGATAAGGTTAATATTGTTTTCAAAATAAAATTAAAAAAAATATTTTTGGTATAAAGATTATTTTAGCCCTTAGCGTTTATAATTTTTATTATTTTGGTTCTTATTCTTTTTTAAGATAAATTTAACCCTTAATCTATATTTTTTTGACAAATAGCTTATTTTTTAACTATCATGATAATTGGACCGTTAAAAATCTAATAATGATGATATATCATATGCATAGGGTAATATATTTTAAATAACATGGCATATAACTTATCAAATATATATATGAAATATAATTTTATTCTGAGAAAAAATATAAAACAATTAAAATTCAAATAAAATATTAAAAAATTAGTTAATTATAAAATAAAATTCTACTAAACATTCTCAATCCTAACTACGATGGAATCAAAATCATATCTTAAAAAATATGAACACAGTTCGAAATTAATTAATTTTTTTAAGATAGGATTTGGATTTTATCATAGTTAGGATTGAAAATGTTTAGTAGCCTTTTATTTTAAAATTAATTAATTTTTAATATTTTATTTGAATTTTAATCGTTTTATATTTTACATTTCATATATATATATATTTGATAGGTTAGATGTCATGTCATTTAAAATATATTATCATAATCATATGACATATCATAATCATTAAATTTTTAACAGTCCAGTTATCATGTTAGTTAAAAAATAAGCTATTTATCAAAAAGATATAGGTTAATAATGAAATTTATCCCAAAAAAGAATAAGGACCAAAATAATAAAAAATTATAAACGTTAAGTGTTAAAATTATCTTTATGCCAAATATTTTTAGAAACTAAATCAGTCTGTTTTTATCAAGGGAATAAATATAGAATTGATAATACTTTATTTACGCATGAACTACTTAGGGGTTATGAGAAAAGTTGAAAAAACATTTAACTCTTTAAGTTGGGATTTTTTTTCTTAAGTCTCTGAAATCAATTGAATTACTCAAAAAATTTAAAAATCGGATAAGAGTATGCTTTATACGAAGCATATTTTTAATTATTTAAATGATAGTTTGGTGGATTTTCTGAAAGACAGAAGGAAAGTTAGACAAGAGGACCCCTTATTCCCATATTTGTTTGTCGTTGTTATGAATATTTTATCTCATCTTCTTGATGTAACAACTTCTAATAACATATTTCAGTTTCATCCTAAGTGTAAGAAAAAAATATTTACTTATAATTTACAGATGATTTATTCATTTTTTATAAGATAAATGTTGATTCATTCATAATTGTTCAGTGTATTTTGAAAAAATTCTATAAATTTCTGGATTTCGATTAAATGTTATAATATCAGAGTTATTTTTTACAGGGTTTTTATGGTTAAAAAAAATTAAGAGATCAATTGATTTTAAGGTTTGAGCTTTACTTGTAAGATATTTTGGATAGATTAAGTCGTATGAGAATGAGTGTTAAGTCTCAATGCTTTGTGTGGCATTGAAAGTGAGTCTCGAAATCATTTGTTTAATTAATAATAATATTTATAGAAGATGTAATTACCTGCGTAATTACAACATCAGTTCTCACTCCTTTTAAGAATTGAAGATCTGTAACCTATAAATTGTTCGGAACGATTTTGATCTATTATTTTAGGTCGAATTATTTTAAGATTGATTATATTTGGTTTAGACTTAGTTTAATTGGTTCGGTTTTAGTTTTAGTCTACACTGATTCGGGTCAGATATCAGCCGCTTCAGATCATATCGAATTTGTTGATTTCGGATTGGACCAATATTTAATTAATAAGAGATCGGTCGATCTCAATAAGATTTTTAGGTCGGTTTAGTTTTTTATACCCCTGCATATGGCTTAATTTAGAGTAAGGAATTATCGGTTAATTGATTTTAGTCATTCGATTCGATTTTTATTTTATTTTATTTTAAGTCAAATCATTTTGCGGACCACGTTTGAACTAGTGTATGAATATTGTATTTTTTATAATTATTGATATTTAATTTATTGATGGATTGATTTAAATCGAGTACTATAAATCTTTATTAAAACAAATAATTTAATATAATTATATTTACATATCTATGTTTGAGCATGAATAAGATGCTTAAAAAATGGTCGCATGGACTTCGTCCAAGGATATAAGTATTAGCATTAATTTTATCTATAACAAAAAGAAACCTTAACTTGCGTTAAAAGTAAGAGGTATATAGTTATATTCGGTTTGATTTTAAGTTTTTTAATAATTCACTGGTTCTTGGTTCATAAAATAAGAAAAATTATTTAAAAATTAAATAAAAATTATATTCACGTTTAATTCAATTATAATTCGTATTTTTTCTTAACCATTTAACAAGATATATACCTTATATACAATAACACAAAATTACTCGAATCCGAATTTTATAATCAACATCATCATCTTTCCGCAAACCATTCGAACACTACATATTTTGTGTCTCACCCCTAACTAAAAGTATCAGAAACGTTACATGATTTTTAGGTTTGCTCTCTAGAATTAGTAAAAAGTTTGGTGGCTTGCACTCATCTGCTCCATTCCTATGAAGTCTTTTGCCTTGTTCGAAAATCTGTACTGAAATCAATGGAAAAAACACCAAAATGGTTCCTTTTTTCCTGTCAAATTTACCTAACTTACCAATACTGGAACATAGAGAGTTCACAGATTGACATCGTCTTTTACATTATGTTCCAACTTACCCTTCCTTTCTCTTCTATTAATTAAACCGATCTTTGAAGCTTCAACAATGGCGTCCTTGTTTACAATCAAATCATGGGTTTTAGCAGTAGCATTCGTCTGCATGTCTAGTTTCTTGTTCCACTTAGGTAAAGCTGATGAATATAAAGCTTTGCCCGAAACAGGCACAGGCACAGGAACAGGCACTGTAGTTGGTGATGATCCAGCTCAGATTGTCGCCAAGGCATTGCTATGTTTCAATAACAAATATGTAAGATTTTCACCTCTCAAAGATCTATATATTCATGGAATTTTAGTTTGTTCATATTCGGATTGTTTCGTATCCCTAGTCCTTACCCTGTATTTCTAATATAGCTTTCTGATAGCTCGTGTTCTTACATAAAATTTTGTGTTCGTCCTTGTGTCAGATTTATAGCAGCTGCGAAGAATCTTACAGATTGAGAGCAAGTGGAAATGTAGACGTCACGCTTGAGAACACCAATGAATATTGTTCTGGACCTTGCCTTTCGGAGACCTACCTTGTTCTCGACTGTATCGAAAACATCATGAAACACTTTGTGTTCTATAACAAGGCAACGATTCGGGATATCAGAGACACGATCCAGGCAGGTTGCGGGTATGGTCCTCAAAGAGGTGGCTTCTGAAATTCCTGAGTTCTTTGTTCTTTCGATTACAGAACATAAACTAATCTATGTTGTGCCTGTCTGCATGTGTTTATGTAGGTCATTTCGACGTTGAGCAGTACATTGAAGCTGAAGAGAACGGTTCAAACCGGGTAGTTAAGAGCATTTTGTTTGGGATGGGGGCGGTAATTATAGGGCTCACCCTGTGACATCATTTTAACCAGACATGGTTGATTGGAATCTAGAAACAGAATATTGTCGGTGGACAAAAATATCGTTTTAATCCCTATACTAGGCTGAAATTTAGGATTTAATCCCTCTATTTCGATTTGGTATATATAATTTGATACCTATTTTTATAGTATTATTATGAGTAGATTCTTATTGATAGCATTGTGTTCGAAGAAAAATCTAGTTTAAAATGATATTATTACAAAATATGAGTATAATTTTAAATACGTATAGATTAAGTATAAAAATTCGTATCATTAACGTACAATCGTAAATCTTGTTTCTAAGTTTGGTGTCCTGTAAGAAACTTTTACTCTTTAGTTATAAATGAGATTGTTATATGGTGAAATGATTATAGGATTTCCAGTGCACAATAGACTTCATTAAATCACCATTCCTAATCCAAGAATGGAAAATCTCTGATAACATTGAGATCAGAATAGAGACACTTAGGCTGGATAAGATTCAGGGTTCCAAGTACAGTGACGCTGATATAATTGTCTTCAATTAGGATCGACGGAGACTCGGAGAGGTGGTGTCACTCTTACAATTTGAAATTTATAATATGATTTAGAAAGTTTTTAGAAATTTTCTATTGAAAATCTATTTTCATCCATAAAAGTTTATAAATTTACTTTCCCTATAACTTTATAGATTCGTCCTCCTAACATAAAATCTTGTGTCCTGTCTTCAAGGCTGACCATTGGTGACAATGGGTTGATTCCCACACTGATAGAAGCACTCCAGGGTCTTGTTTGCAGGATACTTCTCTTCTCATTTCAGGAACGGGAACTGGGATACAGGTGGGAAATGTCAGGGCAAAACAGAGCCGAAATCGAACGAGACGAGCCTTGCACTGTATCCATGGAGGATGAGCATCCTGGAATCCGTAATATCAGAAATGAAAACACCAGTATTTTATCTCAACATCACCAAGATGACGGCTTACAGAAAAGACGGGCATCCTTCGATTTACTGACCGCCGGAGATCCCGAGGACTTCTGGCATGTTCCAGGATTGCAGCCATTGATGCCACCCTGGTGTTCCTGACTTCTGGAATGAACTTCGGGCTGCTGATATCAGGCCATGACTTGCAAAAATAAGCATTAACATGCAGTTGTGTTTTTATTTGTGTAACATTGCCAAACCATTGGAGTTATTAAATTGCGTTTTTATTTGTAATGAAATTGCGTTCAAAGTGATTGTATTATGATGAAAAATTATTAGGTTAACCTTGTTTACCACGTAATTTATAATTCAAGCAATCGGAATCATTTATCTCAATTATTTTAAGGTAAATCATCATTTCTTTCCTACTATGTAACTAGTGGATGAGTGACTATTTAAAGATGAACAATTCTGATTACTTGGACCATAGATAACGCAGTGAATATGATTCACCTAATAATCTCTCATATTATGACGCATTCAAAAGTTTATTAGTATCAAAATTATTGAATCTCCTGTTGTATACCAACAATTAATCGACCACTAAAAACTCGGTTATTTCTATGATTCTATTTATAATGTATCATTATTATCATTATTGACTATAAATTATATAAATTATCATTAAACTAAATTTTTTTTTGGTCATTCGAATTTTAAAATATTTCATGTATTTATTGAAGTTTAGGTATTAAATGTTATTGGTCACTGATCTATTAACTTTTTGAAGAAACCCATTTATCGACGAACGCATGAACTTCTCTAAAATTCGAACGATAAAAAATTTCATTAGTTCGAAGGAAGCAATATATTAAAAAACGAACTTATCCGACAAAGGAGAAAAGAAATCGACGAGAGAAAAACTATAAGATTTTTGATTGATTCGTGAACTTTGAAACAATTTTTAATAAAATGAAAGTCAAATTTAGACTCACAGAGGGAGAATAAAGTGATTGGTGAAATTTAGGTTAAAACGATCACCCTCTACATCATTTGGGGTTTATCAGTGAGAAAATCTGTTTAATGTCTAAACTTTAGTGAGAAAAAATGTTCAATATCCAAACTCCAATGAATAAGTTAAATATTTTAAAACTTCAATAACCAAGATAGATTTAAGAGTAAAATTTAGTGATGATTTATATAATTTATCTTAAAAAAATTTAAAAATCTATTTTATAAAATGACTCGATTGTGTCAAACTAAAGAAGAGGACTTGCTTATTAAACTTACTTCGGTTAATATTATCATTAGTATAATATATGAGAGGTTGTGGATAAAGGATATTTAAACACTTAACATTGTCTGATTTATAGATAGAAGTATGGGTGAGTATTCGATCGAGTCAAGTCTAGTAAAAAAATTAAGGTATTCGAGTTGACGATTTATATTTTACAACTCAAACTCTTTTTAAATTTTTTTTATTTGAGTCGAGTTTAAGAAATTCGATTCGAGTTTTCGAGTTCATATAAATATTTAATTATAATTATTTATCATACTATAGTACGATTTAATTCTAATTTAAATGACTCTCTAATCATATAAAAAAATATATATTGTTTTATATTTTTTCATATGTAGAAATATTTCTTCATTTTTTTATATAGAGACTCGTCTCAAACTTGAAAATAAATTCTTTAATTATTAAAAATTTTGAGTTATTTGAATTTCTATTTTACAATTCGAACTTCATTTGAAATTTTTTCGAGTCGAGTTAAGTTTATAAAATTTTGAATCGATTCAAAATAAGTCAAATATTTTTCGTCTCGAGTTGAGTTATTCGATTTTTTCGTGTCAAATTGAGTTTTGTTCACCCCTAGTCTTGATAGTAAAGCCAGAACAAAATCATCTTTAAATTTTAAATTCTAAATCTTAAACCCTAACATATCCCTAATTCCGTGAATTTTAATTCTAAACACTAATTTTAATTTTAAATCTTAAACTTAATATTTTAGGGTAACCATCGGGGCAAATAATTTATATTCACAGTAGAAATAGCAAAGGAGAGTATATCAAAAATAATTAATAAATTACTTCTATAATCACTTAATTATAGGGATAAGTTTATATTGACCATTAAATTATAAATTTTATTAATCATATCATTTAACTATTTAAATAACACCAATCGCGTCAATGGTCATTATAAATAAACAAAAATATTATAGTTAACCAAACTTTAATTATGGTCTTAACATAATTTAAATAATTAGTTACCTACTTAATAACTAAATCCTGACATAAGATATCAAACCTGTTTTGCAAAGGACAGTTTTAGTAACACATTAATTACATCACTACCCAACTTGTTTTGAGGGTGGTCCTTATTTTATAAACCGACAACAAAATTCGTCAATCATATTATAAATTTTTAATTTGATTATATTTTAATCATCAGCGGTTAAAATCAAACGGATAATTTGATGTGACAATAGAATTATTAACGGGTCAGATTTAAGTAGTTCAGAAATCTATCTGTTTTATTATTTAGTTTCTAAATCGTTGTCTAACTCATCACCGATTTAATTATTAA
The DNA here is from genome assembly GCA_035048815.1 of Abelmoschus esculentus. Taxonomy (NCBI): domain Eukaryota; kingdom Viridiplantae; phylum Streptophyta; class Magnoliopsida; order Malvales; family Malvaceae; genus Abelmoschus; species Abelmoschus esculentus. The sequence goes on from JAUCBN010000024.1 coordinate 16,985,212, forward strand.
CCAAATTTCGTTCTAATTATCAACTGGGGATTAGACGAATAAGTTAAGTCATAAATGAATTCTATTATTAGAAAATTAAAATTAAAAATACATATAATATATTATTAAAAATATTTAATATATTAAAAATTTCGAAATTTTAAGGAAGGAAGCATTTATGGAGCTTGTAGGTTGTTGAGCTAATAAATAGAAGCTTTTGAGTACATAAAGGGCCTACAGACTTTACGTGACCACGTTTAGTTGCCCCATATTTATTGTTCGAAATATCGTGGTATAATAATAATTTTAGTAATAAAATTTATATATTATATTAATTTAATCTTATTTTATAATAATTAAATGAATTTAAATTTTTTATATTTAAAATTTGGTGTTATTCTGTTTTATTATATCCTTAAGTTATTTATCATATTCTATGTTATTATCCATTAGTTTATTATCGAATATTTGACAAAATAATGGAATAGACGGATTATGATCTTACGATGTCTGCTAGAAAACTTACTGATGAAAAATTTAAATATGAAGTGTTAATTTTATTTAATTTTTATGGATAGGACCAAATTAATAAGATGTATAAATTTATGGTCTAAAATTGCTATTATACCATGCTTTTATTTCACTTTTAATGATTTATTGACTTATCTATCATAAAATTTTAATCGACGTGTTTGTTCTTAAATATATAATTAAATAATAAAATTGTTACTTTAAAAGAAAAATGACATTTATTTCTAATTTTATTATTTAGCGACTAAATTATTATTATTTTTTATATAAAAAATACCTATTTATTACTAACATGTAGCCAAGTTACATGTGTAATTTACCATAATAATTAATAAGAAAACACTATCATTTTAGGTAAACTATTTAAATTATCCTTCGATTATAGAGGTTTTTAATGTTTCTTTTAAATATGAAGATTACAAAATAAGCCCTTAACTTTTATATTTTATTATAATTTGATGCCAATTTTTTAAAAAAATAATATTTTTTTAATATTATACAAATTTGGTCCCTTTATTTTATTTTTCTTCTCCCCTCCTTTATTCCTCCACCATCTCCGCCCTTCCTCTGTTTCTCCATTAATAAACTGAAATAAAGTTCCAACGATGGCCGGCGTTTTGGCCGCCACCGGAGTTCAGACTTCAGTGAACTAACTATTTAACTAAATCCTTTAAAAGTATAAGTTTTTGGATCTGAAAGAATGTGTAACATTCGAAGCGACAAACGGGTCATTCGGATCGGATTAGTTCAAGTCAAGTTTAGTTTTGACTAGGTTTCGGTTAAGTTTGGATTGGATATGGTATGATTCTGTTTTAAATTGGTTCTATAATAATTCAAGTCAAGTACTAGATCAGAACGGGTGAAATCGGTTCGGTTAGATTTTGGGTCCATTGTTTTTGGGTCAGATATTTTTGGGTCAATTGATTTCAGGTTCGACCAAGATCGATTCAATAAGAGATCAATATGTTTTAGTCAAGTTTTCAGGTTGGATGAATTTTTTAAAGTCATATATGACTTTATAAAATTTATATATTTGTGAGTTATGCGACAATTCATATCAAATCTTTCATTATTCCTTTTAATATATTTTCTTTATTTCAGGTTATCTTCGGTTCAGATTATTTCCGATTTGAATGATTTTGGTTCGAGTCCAGTTAGTTCGCTTGAAAATTGATTCAGGTCTATTTAGTTCAGTTAAAAATCGGGTTGAGTTCATATCAGTTCAACTAAAATCGAATCAAATTTGATTTAATTCAATTTAATTTTAGTTTTAGATCAAATTCAGATATCATATTCGGGATAATATCATATCTCAAATAAGATAAAATTAATTCAGGTCTCGAATCAGTTTACCTCCTCTAATTCACGTACCATATAATCTATTTCAATATACTTTCAATAATCTTATATTTGAGTAAATTTAAAGTTTTAAAATAATTTTAGTTTATTTAAAATACATTTTTTAATAAAATTTATCAAAAATCTCCTTTACTTCTCATATCTCGAATAAGATAAAATTATGTTGGTTGTGGTCGAACTTGAAGGGGAGGTCTCTGATCGTTCAAGTACTAAAGTTCGTATGGGATCTTTTTGTGTATTTCGTGTGAAAGGAACGAAACCGGAGGATATTTCAATATTCTACAAGATTTGAGTATAGTCGACTTAGGTGTATGAAGGAGATTGTTTGTATCCGATTAAAGGGTTGATGTATACACTTAGACGATGTAAATAGATCTATTCGCACATCTTGGAAAATTCCCTAACTGGGATGGCCGCCCAAATGTACTTATAGGTGGATGTTCTTCTTGTTTTGGATAATAAAACACATTTATAAAAAAAAAAAATATTAAATCAATTTGACAGTCAAAATTATTTAAGTATTAACTTAAAAGACGTTGTTTACTTAAATCTATAAGAGGAGTTGATTATATATATATATATATTAAATAAATTTATAAGGGTCCAAGCCTACTTGAAAAATTATCGAGTTGGATATTCGACCCGATAAAATCATAAAATTCTTAAAAAAATATATGTTTTTTTTTATATCGTATAATCGAGTAGTTAGATCAAATTAATCGGATAGAATAATTTTGAACCTTTCTACTTAAAACAATTAAGCTTAAGGGTCTAAGAAGCCCTTAAACTTTTGAAAAAAAAATCAATTAAGCCCTTAAACTATTTTTGCACTCAATTAATCCCTTGAACCTAAAAAATTAATCAATTAAACTCTTGAACCAAAAAATTAAATCAATTAAATCTTTTGAGAAATTTTAGCTATTAAATCTTTATAATTTTTTTCTTCAGATATTATCGGCACATGATACAATATAATTCTATCATGTTGAATTTATAAAAAAAAATTCTTAAAGTATTTTTTTATAAGTTTTTTAGAATATTTAAAAATCTTTTAAATAAAAATAAAATTTCTGAAAATATCATGTGAAAACATTGTGGTACGTTGCACTGCAACAGTGGATTAAAAAAATTATTTAAATTTAATGGTCAAAATTGATCAAAAGATTTATTGATTTAATTGCTTAATTCAAAGACTTAATTGATTAAATTTTTTGATCCCAAAGTTTAATTGGGTAAAATAAATTAAGGACCTAATTAATTTTTTTAAAAAAATTTAAGGGTTTCTTTGACCTTAAGCCAAATAACAAGCCTAGAACAACAAAAATTTCAAAATAAAAGCAATGTAATTATCAATATTTAATTTGGGGCTGTATTGTCCTTGTCAAAGTAAGGGTCATTGTGTATTAGCAGGCGAGCCAGAATTTTTTTAAAGGGTGTTATTTTCTTAAACGATATTTAAAAAGAATTAATTATTTATAATAAAATGTCAAACTATTTATAAAAAAGGGGTCAATTATATATATTTTTAATTTTTTATATATAAATTATATAAAAAATACGATTTTTCAAAAATTTTGGAGTCTCAATAGACACCCCATTTATATGTGTGGCTCCGCCCATGTGTATCAGTACAAATATATTGACTGAAATGGGACAAAATACATTAAAATTTTAAATAAAATTTAAAATATTTTTCCTCAATTAAAATAGAATTAAACAAATGTTCAATAAAATTTTAGACCGAACTATTATCATTTATAATAGTTTAAAGTCTAAAAATAATAAAAATATTTAATTTTTATTCTTTAGCGATAAAAAAACAATATCTAAATTTATTAATTAAATTGAATATTTTTAAATTTTAATAATAAAAATAAAATTTAATAATTTTCATACCAGAAACCAGGATTTGCCATGGATTGTGGAACTCCCTGCACCGTTCAAGCTTTTATCAGCAGACAACTTCTGTTCATTTTTCTTTGTACTTTCTAGTACAAAATTTTAAGTTCAAGGTTTTAATGATGTAATACCATTAATTATTCTCTCTCTTCCAAAAATAATATCATTTATTAGTTTTTTAAAAATCAAATTTTTAAACTTTGACTATAATTATATTAAATATTTTAAATAATTAAATTTTATAAATTATATATCTAAAGTCTACTCGATTAAAAGTTTTTAAAATATATATTTTTATATTTTTATCAATAATAAATTTTAAATAATCAAGAGTCAAAATTGAAAAAGTTTGACATAAAAAAGTCAACAAGAGACAATATTTATGGGAGAAAGGAGTATTTAATTGGAGTTTTATAGATTTATTCGATTTGACGAATTAAATATTTGTTTTAATTTTTTTAAATTGTTTTGAGGGCGAATTTACTTAGATATTGAACATGAATAATTTTTTTGTATTGAACTTGTTTTTTATTTCTCAAACTATCAAAGAATGAACAATGAACTTGAAGTCGGATTCTTTAGATGCCGACTCTAAACAGTGAAACAATAAAAATAGATGGAAGGAGATGCCGATTTTGAACAGTAGCCGAAACTTTGTTGGAAGACAAACGCAACAGTCTCCGATTTTGGTCTGTTATCTACAGGAGTAATCTGCATGCAGAGTCACGTTTCACGCTGAAAAAATTAAAGGGGTGGGTGATGAGTGGCAAGCTGTGCAAATTAAAAGGAGTTGGCAGTCTGAAAAAAAGTTAAAAGAAGTGATTCAACCACTATTCAAATTCGATATCTAAAGAATCTGTTTTTTAGTTCATTGTTATTTTTTGATAGTTTAAAAAATCAAATTTGATATGGTGGGAATATTTTTCCATGTTCAATATCTAAATAAATTTGCTTGTTTTGAGGTTTAAATATTTAGACAGATTTTTCTTCGACCATTTAATAACGCACACATAAATTATAAATAAAAATAAAATCATAACTGAATTATGAGGTAATAATTTAATTAATTTTAAAATTAAAGGGTCTTAAAGAATGATTTAACCGAAAAATGATGGGTCAAAACTTAAATTTATTAACTTAGAGGGTCTTGAACGTAAGGTAAGGGTGCTTGGAGCTTTGAACTTTTAGAGAAAAATTAATTAATCTCTTGAATTTTTTTTCATCCAGTTCTTCGATCAACAAATTTAATTAATTAAATAATTTAATTAATTTTAACCATCAATTTTTAATATTTTTAAATACTATCAGTACATGACACATTACAATCTATTACGTGACATTAATATATTTTTATAACTGTGTTTTTTTATAATTTTTTTAATTTTTTTAGAATTTTTAAAAATGTCAAATGACAATATTATAATACGACACATTGCACCAATTGATTTGAAAATTTATTAAATTTAACAGTTAAAATTGGTCAAATGGATTATTGATAAACTTTAGAATATAAATTTTTATTATGATAAAAAATTTAAGGATTTAATTGATTTTTTTTTAATTTGAGAACTTATTATACCTTAAATCTAAAAATAATAAATCAATTTTTTAAAAAGGAACAATAACTTAATTAAAATAATTTTAAAAAAAATCCATAACTTAAAATCAATTAAATCATTTAAAGAATGATCTACACTTTGTATAGAGAGATTATTAGGTGAACTTTTTCATTACGTTATCTATAGTCCAAACAATCAGGACCGTTGATCTTTATAACCACCTAATAACTACCCACCCATTAAGTACACGTAGAAAAGATGTGATGATTTACTTGAAAAAAATGACGTAATAATGAATGATCCTACCAAATATTTTACATGTTTAAGCAAAAACTGTTCTCTCTCTTTGCAGAAACTGTTCCTGCGTCTACATCATCACCATCATCATCTCTCTTTCAATCCCTTGAGCTTCTTAGGCCATATATATTGAATCTTTCAGTTCCAAGACCATTGGGGAAAGTGAATGGGGAGATCTCCTTGCTGCGAGAAGGTGGGGTTGAAGAAGGGGAGATGGAACGCCGAGGAAGATGAAATATTAACAAGCTATGTCAAAGCTAATGGAGAAGGATCATGGAGATTATTGCCCAAGAATGTAGGTATGCAGGGTTGTAAACGAATCGAATATTTAGTGAACAGTTTATTTGTGAATCCTTCAATTGGATGTTCGTTAAACGAACATACATGAATAAGTTTTTTTATTAGTTTAATTATATGAACGAACACAAATAAAGGGATTGCTCGTTTATTTATGTACATGAACGTTCGGTAATCCGTTCGTTTATATTAGTTTATTCACATATGTTTAAAGGTGAGTATTAGATCGAGTCAAGTCGATTAAAAAAATTGAGTTATTCAAGTTGACAAGTCCTAGTTTATGATTCGTTAAAAACTTTCTTCTTATCAGCTAAGAGTATTGTTCATTGTACAGTTAAACCATACTAACCGACAAAACAGAACAAAATTGATTAATTAATTTAATTAATCTAATTAATTTAAAATATTAAATATTTAACATATTATATCTTTTATTTATGTTGGTTTATGTTCGTTTACATGTATTCATGTATGCTTGTGTTTGTTTATCATTTTAACGCATGAACATGAATGAACACGAATAAGCTATATTTTCTAACGAACAAATACGAACAAAAATATATATATTCGTATTCGTTTATTTGCTTTGTTAAAATTAAATAAACGAACATAAATATATTTTTATTTGTATTCGTTTGGTTCGAAGGTTTATTAAGGTGCGGAAAGAGTTGTAGGTTGAGATGGGTAAATTATTTGAGGGATGATTTGAAGAGAGGAAAGATTACTCCTCAGGAAGAAGAAGCCATTGTAAGGTTACATAGTGCTTTGGGAAAAAGGTACTTTTCTATTTCATTTAAATTAAAAAAAAAATTATACTATATTCTCGAGATAAATATAAATATATAGAGTCATAAAATATAATATAAAAAATATTTTTGAGAATATAATTAATTAATAAATCTCGTTAATTTATTTTTTCTAGTAGATCATCTTGATCAAAATAAATAATTTATTTTTATTTTTAAGCTTTTTAATCTTTTAGTTAGAGAAAATATCATTTTAGCCCTCATAAAAGTTAATTATTTAATTCAAGTCTTTTAAATTTATTTTTAACTTTGGTCCCTCTAAAATTGAAGATTAAGAAGGATAAGAGTTTATGAAGTCTGTATCTAAAAATTGAGCTGGATGAGGGCTTCATTTAACTATTAATTAAACTAAAAGGACCTAAAATGTTATTATACCAAAAAATTTAAAAGATTACCTTCATTAGGGTTTGGTGCTCCTAATTATGTTTTCTTTGATTTTCTTAACCCAAAAATTATGAGATTTCTGTTAAGCGAGTTGTTTAATAAATCCAGACAATTATCAATGTTTAACAGTGTTTGGTCTGTATTAGGTGGTCTTTAATTGCAGCACAATTACCAGGACGAACCGACAACGAGATTAAGAACTACTGGAACACTCATTTAAGTCGAAAAATTTACAGTTTCAGCAAGACCATCAGAGATACCAAACCGTCCGATCTCCCGCTATAACCACAGCCGTAGACCATCATCAACGGAAGCGAAAACCGGGTCGTACCAGTCGATCCGCCATGAAAAGACAAAAGCTAGCTTTGATGTCTCTTGGTAATAAAAGCGCAGTTACCCCAAAAGAAACTCTTGATGATCTCGAAACGCACGGCTGTTCCCCGCACAACAATGCCTCGCGGTCCCAAGGTAATTATGTCGAGAAAATCTCTGGCAGTGGAAACGAACAGGAAGTCATGGGACCAGACGAGTGGCTCGACAACGAAATAAAGCGCCTCAGCAGTATGCTACAGAGAAGACGAGGCGTGGATCAAAGTGGGAACCACGTCGTTGACAATGTCGATGCGGTTCTAAATGATGTTGAAAACGACGGCGTTTGGAACTCGTCGTCAACGGAGATCAGTTATCATCATGGTGATGAATTGAAGGTTTGTAACTCGTCTTCGTCGACGGGGAATTCGGGGTTTGATTTCAATGGCGGTGATTTACAGTGGTGTGATATTGATGATCAATGGGGATCACTCTGGGATGAGTCTGATGAGGTGCTTGGTTGGTTATGGGATGAAGAAATTGAGAAATCACCGAATTAATGTGACATTAAGTAGTATTCGGATAGATAGTAAATAATTTAGTATCGCTTAAATAAATAATTTAAAATTTTATTAAGTAAAAAACTTTATTGATCTATTTATTAAAATAATATATATCATGTAGATCGGTTTAAATTATTCAAATAAAATTTAAAAAAGCAATAAGATAACTAAATTAAAAAAATGTAAAAATTAAGAATTTTTGAAATAATTTTTTTTTGTTGTATTATATATATTTTTTAGTAATTCATTGATCTTAGTCGCTTTTTATTTTGATCAATCTTTTTAATTAGTGGTCGACAATTAATTTTAATATTGGATGTTGATCATCAAATATATTAGTTTTTTTTTATTTCAATAAGAATCTCTGTTTTTATTGCACAATCTTTTTATGTTCTTGTGATACATTTTTTCCTATCCTTGTGACATATTTTTATTTTTATTTTGGGGTATGGTTTAGTTGTCTTTGTAGTTAAAGAAACGGTTGTTATTCTCGAAAATCATAGGTTTGAACATTAATATTTATAGCACAATAATTAAAGAATCAGTGTTTAATAATTAAAAATATATTCTAGAATAAATACTACTTGTACCTACTATGATTGATTAAAAAAATAATTAATTAATTATTTTATCATTTTTTTAAAAATTAATTTTTTTATATCGTATACATAAAGAGTTAATGGTACCATAAAATTAATTATAAATAAATTAATAATATAACAAATTAATTAACTATTTTTAAGTAGATAAAGAGCTGATAATTTCTCCTTACATGTCTCCACAAATTACGGTCTTGAAATGGACCCCACCAACACTACGAACACCGTTAGGTTTAGATCCAACGGCTAAGAAACATCATGCGCGCATGATAACATAGGGCACCACACTGACGGCGCACGCTAGCCAATCTTCCCTGTGAACGGTTATCGTTCCCAAGCGGATGCGCTCTGCTCACCCCTCCTGACCTCCCCGCCAGTTTAATCTGTTTCCCCATCTTTTCTTCTGATTTGGGTTTCAGTTCGTTATTGACCGTTGTAATAAAAACTCAACCTTTTCCCTTAATAGTCCAGGTAATTCCCCTTTTCTAATTGATCTCGTTTAATTGGTAATGATTTCACTTTTTCTGGGTTTAGATTGTTTTCTAGAGGGTTTCAAATGGCTAAGAGATCAAGATTGCAGTGAGAAATTTAGCTCTCAAGTGAGCTTCTTTTGCTCCAATTTAAAGCTTTAATCTTTGGGTTTTTTATATTCTTTTGATCTGCCTTTTTTTCACTCAATATAGTGGAATTCTAAGTACCCTTTAAGCTGAAATGTTGCTCTACTCATTGGGTTAATGGAATAATTAACTTTGTTAATGTTAATTTTAAGTGATTAATATTAGTTATTAATGGATGTTTTTATTCTCTACTTTAGATAGAATGTGGTTCTTTGAGTTTCCTTTTTATGTTATGGCAGTGCTTACTAGTTCTTGACTTGACTGTATCTGCAAATTTTGTTTAACCATTACCTTTTTTGTTTTGTAGATTGTGAAGAACTGAGATTTTGTTTCTTGTATTGTGGAAAGAATGTCAGAAGGAACTAGTATGGTTATGGAATCTTCTGAAAACGGAACTGATTTATCTCAAGATGATACTGGAACTATTGTGGAAATGCCCGAAGCAACGATATTGTCTCAACAAACTTCTGTGAATCTCGTTCCATTTATTGGCCAAAGGTTCATATCACAGGATGCTGCTTATGAATTTTATTGCAGTTTTGCTAAACAATGCGGGTTTTCAATCAGACGCCATCGAACTCGAGGAAAAGATGGGGTTGGTCGAGGAGTCACGAGAAGGGATTTTACTTGCCATCGAGGTGGATTTCCACAGATGAAACTGACTGATGACTTGAAGATGCAAAGGAATCGCAAATCGTCGCGTTGTGGTTGTCGAGCATACATGCGCATTGTCAAGAGAGCGGATTTTAATGTCTCTGAATGGCGTGTTACTGCCTTTAGTAACATCCACAACCATGAACTCTTAAAAGCAAATGAAGAGTGTCTTCTTCCTGCCTACTGCACCATTATGCCAGATGACAAGGCACGGATTTGCATGTTTGCAAAAGCTGGAATGTCGGTGAGACAAATGTTGAGATTGATGGAGCTAGAGAAAGGAGTGAAGTTAGGTTGTCTACCATTTACAGAAATAGATGTGAGAAACCTGCTGCAGTCTTTCAGAAATGTCAATCGTGATAATGATCCTATTGATCTAATTGCAATGTGCAAAAAACTGAAAGATGAAGATCCCAACTTCCAATATGATTTCAGATTAGATGGCCATAACAGGCTGGAGCATATTGCATGGACTTATGCTTCATCTGTTCAGTTATATGAGACATTTGGAGATGCTGTGGTTTTTGATACGACACACCGTCTGGATTCCTATGACATGCTATTAGGTGTTTGGGTTGGAATAGACAATCATGGAAAGACCTCTTTCTTCGGTTGTGTCCTTTTACGAGATGAAAACATACAATCTTTCTCTTGGGGGTTGAAGGTAAGAAACCTTTTTTAAGCATACTTTTTATAGAATTAAAATCGTTTTTTGAATATTTTAACCCTCAGTAGACTATGGCTCTGCAAGTTACCATAGTGATGTAGCCCCTGCCCTGGAATTTGCACTTTTTGTTGGGGTAATAAAGTTTTCACACTTCGACCTCAATGTGATTAGAATAGTTTAATCTTGAAGTTAAAACCAGCAAGGTCTGGGATTTAAAATGCAATTAATGTATGTTTTGTTCTCTAAGCATCGTGTCCTTATGCTAGTCTCACTTCCCTTGTATTTGTTGTTTTTATTTTGATCTCTCGATACATGTTCTGTCTGATTCCCCATGTTCCCAATATTTATGCAGACATTTCGGGGTTTCATGAAGGGAAAGGCTCCACAAACACTGCTAACTGACCAAAATATGTGGCTAAAAGAGGTTATTGCTATTGAATTGCCTGAAACCAAGCATGCTTTCAGCATTTGCCACATTATCTCGAAATTCTCAGATTGGTTCTCTGTTCTGCTTGGATCGCGATATGATGATTGGAAATCTGATTTTTATCGGCTTTATAGTTTGGAACAGGTAGAAGATTTCGAAGAAGAATGGAGAGAAATGATGGATAAATATGGACTCCATGATAATAAGCACATTATCAGCTTATATGCATTGCGAATGTTTTGGGCTTTGCCATTCTTGAGGCCTTACTTCTTTGCAGGTTTGATGAGTTTATGTCAATCAGAGACCATTAATGCTTTCATCCAAAGGATTTTGAGTGCACAGTCCCAACTAGATCGTTTTATAGAACAAGTACGCAATTTTTTATTACTTTTCTCCTCTTGATTATTTAACTGATATATATTTCTTTCACTATGCCTAATCTTTATCAAACATTTGTATTTTGGAGGTGGCTGAGATTGTTGAATTCAATGACTGGGCTGGTTCTAAGCAAAAGATGCCCAGGAAACCGCAGAAAGTCTGCCTTAAAACAGGCTCACCAATTGAATCTCATGCAGCTACCGTTCTTACACCTTATGCCTTTGGTAAGCTCCAAGAAGAGCTTTTATTGGCTCCGCAATATGCATCGTTTGTGGTTGATGAAGGTTGCTTCGAGGTCAAACACCATACGCAGATGGATGGAGGGTGCAAAGTGATCTGGATTTTGTGTGAAGAACAAATTAGTTGTAGTTGCCGTCATTTCGAGTTTTCAGGCATCCTTTGCAGACATGTCCTGCGTGTTCTATCAACTAATAATTGTTTCCATATTCCAAACCAATACCTTCCTAGCCGTTGGTGCATGAATAGTTCCCCTTCCACAAACCCATCAAGGAATGCAATGAGAGAGCACTCTGAAAAGATTCAGTTGATAGAGTCCATGACTTCAAGACTCATAGCCGAGTCAACCGAAACAGAGGAACGCCTCGATGTTGCTTGTGAGCAAATTTCCATGGTTCTATCCCGCATCAAGGACCTTCCTAGGTCGACACAGACTGTGAACGATATTGTATACAATTGTCCGTCCGATTTGGTCTTACCAGAGGTAGAAGATACCGATGGAATTGTTCAAAGCTTCACAATGGAGACTTCCCATGAACCTCTCACTTCAGTAAAGCTGAAAGATAAAAGGCCAAGAGATGGGATCGATATGACTCGTAAACGAAGACATTTTTCTGGTTCTTGTTGTGGGCATTTCGAACATGACTCATCAGATTGTCCAATAATGGGAGGGGACAATTTGAATGGGGATGCATTAGGATATATGTAGGCTAAAGCATTAGTTGCAATTACTTGGTTTACAAACAAAATCCAACTTTCTTCCTTGTCGGCTTCCAGTCTACCATCAAGTATTTTATTCGATTTCTGTTTCAGATTTAAACATAGTTTATATTGTTCTGTTTCGATCTTGTGTTTAATACAGTATTCTTATTTTACTGTTTTATTTCTCGGACTAACATATTGCCAACAGTTTGGTTCATAATCAGTGAGATAAATATAGGTTGAAGTGCAAGGTGATAAGCTCTCCTGATCTGTAAATCATTAATGTTAATTCATCCTTGAAATGCTAGATTTATATCATTCTTGTTGTGTTATTTCATTTTAGTGTCTCATCTTTCAACAGGAGGCCTGGTGAGGAGAGTGATACAGAGTCATCGAGGGAGACAAGCAGTGACGGTAGCAACAGCGATTGTGGAATGGTAAAAAGAGCGAACAATGTTGTCCAGGGGGCTTGGACTTTGAGTCGACTGAAGGTTGCAGATTCGAATATCGAGAGGTTGACAAGATTGTTACCTAGGAATAGATCCTTTGGGGCTTCATCAAGTGATGAAAATGATAGTTGTAACCCCCCTGGTCAGCACAGCTTATATTTGAATATTTAGATCATGACCAACCATTTAACCTAGAGCCATTGGCTGACAAGGTTTATTCCACTGTCATTTGCTACATTATCAGTTGTCACTTGTTGAGTTTTCTCTAATTACCATGACCAATCAGTTGTCACTTGATTGTAGTTCCGGCATCTCGATTTCCGCCACTAAAGACATACAGGAGCTGTGATCTTTCACCTTAAATGAAGGTATCCTATCTACAGGATACCGATGGGACCAACTGTGCAAAACCTGGATGGCTGCTTTTTAACCTATCACTCTCTATCTACACCCACACCAGGTAAGCATCTTATCTTGTGGTAGCTAACAGATTTCGTACATACCTGGGGTTTCTTACTGCTAACATGTCCTTAAAGCTACCATTACCCACATTTGCGCTCGGTTTCTATAAGTTCAAAGTTTTGTTTTGGAATCCTGATGAAGTTAATGAATCTCAGACATCTAATTCCCTTGTAATGACTGGCTTCAGCTTTTGCAAGTGAATCATCCAGTACATACCAGACAGGCTCTAAAGCATCACAACACCATCTGCTGCTCAACTTGAAGAGACTCCCTGTACCCCAGCAGACAGCACTTCCAAACTACCCCATGGATGATAGCTTACACCTTTAGAAATGGCATATATGGAACTTGTGGCCTGTCTGATTTTAGATTACCCTTAAAATTCTTGTAGAATTATAATATTTAAATCCTAGATTTTATTTCACCTTGCTATAAAGAAATTTTATTAGTTTAAAATTTCACTGTTATTCCATTCGGTGCAATTAAAAAAATAACGTGATAAGGGTAAATTAAAAATATGTAAATGCTCAAAACAGTTGTAATTAACAAAATTTTAAAATCATTAATCCTCGTAAACTAGTTTGCTTTTAAGTCAAAATTTTATAACAACGAAATAAGTAGGTTAATCCGATTGGTTTTATTAGTTGCTCTCGTAGCTTAGTTGGTTAGAGCACCCGTTTAGTAAGCGGGAGGTCTAGAGTTTGACTCTCAATGAGAGCAAAAATAATGAGAAATGTTTGTACATATGAGAACGTAGAATCCAGTATTTGAAAGTGTTTATTGATCAAATTTATGTCGAGTCAAAATAAATATTTATCGAATTATAAGTATCATGTTAATTTTATATCGGGTCATGTTAAAATTTAATTATTTCGGATAAATTTATAATCTTACTTTAATAATCAGTAATATTTTCACTTTTAATAATAATGATACTAAAAAACAGTAAAATTTTAAATAAACAAGAATAAATTATATTTATTTTTTAAGTAATAATAAATTAAATATTTTAACGATGTCTCAAAAAATTAGTCAGTTTTGGGAGATTAAACTAAATACAAAAGTTAACCCCCTTACTCCATTTAATTTTATCTATTATTTTTTTTGTTTTTTTTTTTAATTTTAATAAGAATCTCTGCTTCTATAGTACGTTCTTTCTGTCCTTATGACACGTTTTTCTTCTGTCGTTCTGACATGTTTTTGTTATTATTTTATGATTTGATTCATCTGTCTTTGTGGCATGTTTCAACATACCCTAGCGATCGATTTTTGTTCTCACTGAGATTCAATCGATGCTAGTTTCTGATTTTATTGGTATGCTTATGAAATCTTTGTTCCCACTCGGTTGATGGTTGTTTGCCGATGAAATCAGTCCTGGGTAGCGATACTTTTTGTATGACAGGTTGGATCACCTACAACTCCTTCTGAATTTATTTTTCTTTGGTTTTGGGTTGTAAGAATTTTGGATTGTTTAAACCAATTATTTTACTTATTGATTGCGATGTAATTATAATTTTTCTATAGATTTAATAAAAACTCAGTGATATTTATCAAAGAAGTTATAGGTCGAATCAATTATCATATCCGATATATAATATACCAGAACATTTATAAGTTGGATTAACAATAACTTTAATAATATGTTAGATAAAATTATATTATGAATTATTTTCGTTTTGTCATTTATAGAACTAATAAATTAAACGTATATACTTTATTATTTTTTTATTTTATTTTATTTTATAAAGTGAATCTTTATTAATATAATTTTATAATTATATAATTTCTCAATTATATAGTCTATTATTTTTTTAAATAATTTAACACCATCATTTCAATTGATATCAAAATAGTCCTTTGGTTGAAAAATATTATTAGCTAAAGACAAAATGAAAAGTTATTAGAAAAATACTTTTTATTTTATATAATTTTATAATGGCATTTTTATTAATATTATTATATATATTATTATGTATATTTATCATATCATTTTAAATTATTTATTATTATATAATTAATAATTTTAGATAAAATATTGAATAAAAGTAACAGTCAAAAAGTGACTGATATTTTTTAGAACGACGACACTATATAAGTTCCATTAGAGTTTTCATATTCGCATGAGCTAAGAAAATTAAGGATGATATCGAGACGAAACTCAATTTAATTTTGATTTGATATGGGTTAAAATATTAATTTATCTGTCTTATCCTGATTTGATATATTATTTCTTTAATCTGATATCGATTTTACCCAATTATTTTTTTTAAAAAAAGTTAATCTTTGTTGATGATAAAAGTTAGATTCAATCAATTATTCAATACAATCATAAATTATGATTTTAAGTAACTTTAAATCTATATAAAAATAATAAATCTTAAATTACTTACATGTTAAATTATATATTTACGAAAAACTTGAATCATCAACTAACTGAATCAAATATATTAAAATTTAAACAACATCTAATAATTTTTATTATAAGAACAAATCTCAGAAGTAAAAAAATAATTCAAAGCCCATAAAAATGTTTCTATAGTGATATTTTTTATAAATATAATAAAATATATAAAAATAAATAAAAATTACTAAAATAAAACGGAAAATTTTAAATAAATACTTGAATTCAATTCGACCCAACTTAATCATTTTTAAACTTTACCTTATCTCGATCTCTAGACTTTAAAGAGAAAAACTCAATCAGGTTAGATCGGGGTCGAGTATTTTTACAAGAAAATCGTATTTTAGCCAAAGGTGATGAAAAAGAAAGGACCAGAAAATGAAGTTTCAGACAAAGATGGTGTGAAAGCATGCGAACTCAAGGTTTTACACGTGTCTACCATGGCCAACCAATCCTTCCTTTTATCTTTAAACTATATATATTCTGGAACCAACAATCTTCCTCCGGTGGAATACTTAACAGTAAAGATGAGAAGCATTAGAATCTTTGGCCTTTAAGCAACCTTGCCTCCAAGCAATTCTATAATTCCTTCACCTTTTGGCGACGACAAACATTTAATTCCCATTCCCATGGACTCTCTCTTCCGACAACCACAAAATGCCTAAACCAGTAGCCGTCACGCATGCTGATCTCGCACCAGGTCGGAAAAACACTGAATTGGGAAGCAAAACAGGCATTGTTCTCATAGTGTTTACAATCATCTGTGGTCTCTTTTGCTTCATCCTTTGCCTCATAGCCGAAGCTACTCGGTCCCAGGTACTTTCTTGTTTGTTCTGTATTTTCATGATTGTCTCGTCTCGTTGATATGATATCTGGTGCAGGAGAAATGGGTGGACGCAGGAGATAACGGGGAAGACGTGAAATACCAATGCGTTTACAGTGGCAGCGGCAAGACGCCGTTGTTATGCTCCGCCGTTGCCTTCGTTGGACTTGCGGCTGTGATGTTGGTGGAGCACGTGTACATGTTGATTGCAGTGAGTAAATCGCCGCCGCCTGCAGGTCTGGTGGCTTGGGACCTTGATTCGGATCGTTTCAAGACTCTCATGTGGCAGGCTGCGTTTTTCTTTGTCACGACCTGGTAAGAATATCGAAACATAAAACTATTTTAAGATAATCCGAACAAAACTCGTAACAGTTATGTTCGTAAATCGTAATAATATTTGTTATGTTCACAATTGTAACAAACACGATACGACTGTAACCACAATGATAATTTAATCCCTAGAACTTTTTTTACAGGCTTTGCTTCTCTGTGGGTGAGATTTTGTTGTTGATTGGTCTAAGTGTTGAATCGGGACATTTGACTAACTGGTCGAAACCCAGAGACAGCTGCCTTGTCATCAGAGAAGGCTTGTTTTGTGCTGCCGGAGTGTTGACGTTGATGACTGTTTTCTTGGCGGCGGGATTGTACTTAACTGCAGTACATGCACAAAAAGTATTACAACAACACCAACATGTACGCCAACAGGTGCTTGAAACCTCCGTCCTGTACGCTTCGCCGCCTGCCTCGCCGTCGAATCGGTTGACAACCATGGCCAGAGAGGATCCGGTGATCACCGAATTGCCAAACCAACTGTCACAGTTTTCGTTTTCAGGGGATTTAGGAAAGCAATTTCATGGTGTACAAGATTGAAATATATTTGCTGTGGATATACGGGAAAAAAAAAGATTTTTTTTATTTGATTTTGTAATTAATTTTTTATACGATGATACAATGAATAATTTTAAATGGAATGATAAATGTAAATTTGATTCTAACAAATAGGGTGAAACATTGGTTTTATGGTTTAATTTGGTAATAAAAAAAAGTTGATATGCATATTTTAGTAACAAATACTCATGTGAAGACATTTTTAGTAACAAATATGTGAAGAATTTAAGGTCGTAAACGATTTGAACTTTTAGAGAACCGTTGGTGAACTGTTTGATAAAAAAATTGTTTATGTTTATTTATATATTAAACGAATAAATATAAATAAGACTTTTTAATTGTTCAGTTAAATAAATAAACACGAACAAATGATTTGTTCGGTCATATATGTTCGTGAATGTTCGATAATCCGTTTGTTATGTTCGTTCGTTTATATTCATTTAGATTTTATTCACATATATTTAAGGTGTTCATTATTCGATTACACTAAAATAACCAACTGAACCAAAATAAAATTGATCAATATATTAAATAATTTTAAGATTCGATTAATGATGCAAGTGAAAAAAATTAATGATCACATCTCTTAAAAATGTTCATTTAAGTAAATAACAAGACCATTAGTCAGTAGTCGTCGGTAAGTTTTTCTGTTTGATCGGTAAACTATTATTTTAGTAAAATCATCACCAATACCACATTTCTCCCTATTTAATCATTGATGTTAGCTTTTCTTCCTATTTTGATCATTGATTTATTGTTTTTTCTATTTAGATCACCAAGATATTATATTTTTCGCGAGATTTTAATGATTAATGAAAAAACATAACGTTAATGATAATTTTATTAAAAATAATAATTAGACAATTAAAACAAAACAACATGAGCATTCGGAGGAATTATTAAAATATTGTGATTGAAAATTTTATTTTAAAAAATATGGTTCACACATCATTATTTTTCATAATATTGTGGTTTATTGTAGAGTTCAGAAGGTCCCATGCATACGACCCGTCTTTGAACAGTGATTGGATTAAAAAATAATATTTTGACAAAGACTTCATGCATACAACCCAACTTTCAATAGTGATTTGATTTTTTTTGACAAGGACAGTATGCATGAGGTCTTTAAACAATAGTTTTTGTCAAAATATTATTTTTTATTCGAATCACTGTTTAAAGTCGGGTTGTATGCATGAGGTCTTTGCCAAAATATTATTTTTTATTCGAATCACTGTTTAAAGACGGATTGTATGCATGAGGCCTTCTGAATGCTACAATAAACTACAATGTTATAAAAAAATAATGACGTGTCAACCATAGTTTTGAAAATAAAATTTCCAATCATAATATTTTAATAATTTCATCTTATTTTATTAATATAATTTTAAAAAATTGTATTTTTAAATGATATAAAAATAATAAAGATTTATTGATTAAAAAAAGACTTAGAAGATAGTAGTAGAATAGATTATTATAATTAGATGATATCATTACTGATATAATAAATTAGATATATGATATAAATTTTCGTCCTTTTAATACTTTTTAAAAACCAAACGTTAAATAAGTGTATAAATTATACCATATTTTTTATATTAAATATAAACTATTTTTTGAATCAATTAAATATCTAACGTTTCATTTTATAACTCATTTAAGATTCTTTGTTAATTTCAACGTTAAAGAATACGCCTCAACTCTAAAAAATTTCATAATTATATTCACAATAAATAAAATTATATTCTATCTTAAAATGTTTAAATATTCTTAAAATAATCTCTAAAATCTATAAACTCTCAAAATTGATCACTCTCGTCAACGAGAATTGATCACTCTCGTCAACGAGAAAATGTAACGCTCATTTAGTATCGATCATTCTATTCATCGTCTATCATGTTGTTATTCGTCATGTATCGTTAAAAAATCATTCAATAATTTTAAAATTTCAAATCGTATCGATCAATTTTTGATGATAGATTGATAAAAAAATATCATAAAATTTTGGTGACTAATATGCCAAACCACAATATGATGATCATTGATAAATTTAGCTTAAATTTGACTTTAGAATTTTAAGAGTTTAAGAATTTTGCAATTTAAAATTATTTTGTAAATTTTAAAAATTTATTTTATAAATTAAGTAATTTTATTTATTTTTAATATAATTTTATTTTTAAAATTTATCGAAAACCATAAATAAGTTATGGAATGAAACCCTATGTATCCAACTGCCCTGAAAAATAAGCTAAATACTTAATTAAAAAATAATATAATTTAAATATTTATTTAATTGTTAACCTTTTAAAAATGAGAAGCAAAGTAAAGGAAAGGGAGGGAAAAAGCAGTGTCCTAAAATGCCCTTCCAAAAGCAAATAAAAAGTCCCTACCAATACCAGAATGGCCATCAGGAATTTGGGATCAGAGGAGTAAGAGTTGGATACAGACTCAGAAAAACATGGAGGGGAGGGGAGGGGATACTCCACCGGCGGCAGAAAAGCCACCGGAAAGGTTTCACCGGTTGACTAACATAGAAAATGGACGGAAATTCTTTTTTTTTAATAGTTTAAATATAAATATTTGTTCAAATATATGGATCTTCTCCACTGACCCAAGTTAGAAACAAGATGCCAATCCAAAAGGGACATAATGAAATGATTAACAAGAAAAAAATAAATCTTAATCTAAAATCAAAAATCAAAAATAGATTAATTATGGTAAAAAACTGAATAATTTTCTTATTACCTTCCAATTAACATTAATTAATATATAATGAAACGAAAATTATCAGAAAAATAAACTACACATCATTCTACAGCAAGAAAAGAATCCGAGGGAAAAAAGAGAGAAAGTTTACGCAATAATTTTGTAGATTTTCTTTGCCAATCGTCTTGATTTTCTTCCTCGTCGTTGAAATTTTCCCCAGATCTGGTAATCTGCATCATTATTTTCTCCATTCCTTTTCTTTTTCTGAAAGTTAAAAGATATAAAGGAAGAAGCCAAACAAGGGAACGATCCAACAAGCTAACAATTTTGCAGAACTCGAAGGAGGGGGAGGAGTGTGGTAATAAAATGGAAAGTAAGGAACAATGGGGTTTGGGGGCGGCGGCGTTGGGTGGTTTTTGTATGTCGGTGGAGGGTAGTACAAGCCACCGATGGCGCCTCCTGGAGGAGGGGGAGCGTAGTAGTTGTTACCACCCCCGGATTCAGAGGGTGGGGGTGGAGAGTAGTAGTAGCTACCTCCACCGCTAGAGCTGGGTGGAGACGGTGGGGGTGGGCAGTAGTTGGAGGTAGAAGCAGGTGGAGGCGGTGATGCGGCCGGAGGCGGTGGTGGTGGAGATGGGACTTGTGGCTGGCACGGAGTGCATTTGACGTCATTGGAACCAGTTTCTTCTGAGCTAACTACTTCCGAACTCAGTAAGATCACCAGCAATGCCGAAATTACGGTAATTGTCTGAAAATTTTTCATTTTTTCTTGGGAAAATTAACAAGGATGACAACGATTTCAATTCCCTGGTTTTTGGGCGACTGAGTTTTCTTGAGAAAGAAAAATGGAGAGCGAGTTGAAAGGAAGTGACTCAGTGAGTGCGTTGAGTTATGATTGAAGTTAACGAAAAGCTATTTTTATACGACCGATTAAGGGGAATTATTAATATAAAAATAATTTAAATAAAAATTATACAAAAGGTGTCTTGAAATTCTAAAAGATGACACCGACACGTTTTTTACTTTAACTCTGAACCGGGCGCCGAAATTTACGCGGAACCTGAGGAGTCTTATGTCCATTTGTTTAAGATCTGGGGGTAATTTTGGGTTTGCGAATAATTGGTGACGTGTTGGTTTTACTGTAATGAAAGTAAGAAACGCAAAAGGGTTTATGTTTTCTGGAAACTTCTTGTCAGGATTAATGAGGAGTTGGGGTTTAGATGGATATTTATTATTATTATTATTATTCCTCATAAAAATATCATATTTTTTAATTTTTAATATAGTCTATTAATATTTAATTTAGTGATTTATTAATACGAATCAATTACTGCAAAAATTTGTTATGGATTAATTTTTTTAATTAATGGTAGATCCAAAAATATATTATAGGGCGAGTAGAAGTAGTATTTTAAAGTTTTAGGTTGGGTACAATCATAAATATTATAAAAAATAAAGACTAATTCATAAAACTTTTAAAGTGTGTATAAACACATCTCATTTTACATATAGATCCGTCGTTATTCTTAACGTAATTTATTTTATTTATAACATCAAAATTTAAATTTTAATATTTAAAGAGTTTAATGTCATATTTTATCAAATTAATTAATTATCAATATCTCTTAAATATATATATATATATATATTATCCAATATGATGAACAAATTTTAAAATATAAGGGATAATTTTTTTAAGTCAAAATAAAGACATTTTGTATTATCCAATAAAATGCTGACTCTGCTTTATGGGTGAATAAAATTTGATTCAAAAAAATTATTATTTTTTTTTTAATTTTGAGTTATTCGAGTCGAATCTAATAATTCGTAAAAAATTTAATTTTGAATCGAGTTTAAATTTCTAAAGTTTGAGTTACTCAAAAAAATAAATAACTTAAAATTTTCAGGGTCTAATTACATATTTAGTCCTTGTATTTTTTTGTTTCGGTCATATCTTCTATTTTTTATTATTTTTACATTTTATTTTTTTTCTTAACAATATGCTCACTTTTTATTTTTATTTTTTTACTTTTTAATACAATTTTTATTTATATAATATTATTTAAATTATATTAGTTATTTTATATTTTTAATTTATATATTATATTATTATATTTAATTTATCATTATTTTTATCTAATTTCAGCCTTGTTTAGATAAAAAATATTTTAACGAGATTTAAATTATTTTGATTCGACTCAATTCGCTTGAATGTTCACCCCTGCTCTGCGTAGATTAAATATTAACCCTTTTCTTTAATTCTTTGATTTTATAATAATTTTACAATTTTAATTTAATCCGAATTACTGTTCTAATATATATTTTTTTAACCGTGAGATATGTACAGACAAGGTAATGTATTGATAACGTGGTGAAGGAGCGCAGACATGAAAAAGACGCAAGCTAAACGTGGTGCTTTTCCCTTATTTATTTAATTATATAATATATTTTTTATTGAGAAATTGTTATATATTACTATATTTTCTAAAATATATATTATATTAAATAATTTATTTCGGTATTATTTTTAAAAAGATTACACGATCATATTTATTGCACATGGTTAAAACCACACATGTTCTCACTGATCAGGCATTACCCACATGCAAATGTCATGTTATTTATTTGGTAATTTTATTACATTAGTATGGGGTTTATTTATTTATTGTTTTTGATAAATTAGTTGTTAATTAATGGTTTCATTTGATTAATTAAACCAATTATCAGCAATTTAAGATATTAGATTCGAGTTTTATCGTGTATAAATTATTGCGAGTTTTCATCTAACATTTATATCAAGCATATACTTTGGTACTTAAATTTGATTTTAAAGTATATTTAATAATTAATTTATTGATTTATATAATTAAATATATAAAATTAATTTTAAAATTTAATTTAATAGTGATTTAGACTAAAAAGTAACATTTAGATACCAATTTAAACGAAAAAGCTAAGTGTAAGTACCTAATTAAACAAAAATATTGGCTACCAAATTGCACAATGATTTCAACTTCAGATATCAAACTGTATATTAAACCAAAAAAATAATTAAAAATATATAAATACTCTGACTAATCCAAGCTCTAATACCATGGGGGTTTTAGGTCAAATTTATTTTGTTTTTTAGTCTCGTTATGTATGGATCTTATCTATAATTATTTTAGTTTAAGTTCGAATATATACCAGTTTTACGTAGAGTGTAAACGAGTCATGTCAAGTTTGAGTAGTGCTAAGTTTGACTCGATTCGTTAAGATTTTGAGTCGAGTTCGAGCTTGAGTAATTTAAACTAGCCTGAAAACTTTTGAGTTCAAGCTTTATTCGAGTCTAATCGAGTCAAATATTGATCGATCTTTGATTGTGTTAAACTCAAATAACTCTTATCTGTCACGTCTCATTTAAAGATCAAGAAAAAACTTTGATACATAAGTTGTGTAAACTCAAGTTTATTAATTTTAGGGTTTATTGTGTTAATTTAGGTTCTAAGACTTATGTTTATGGTTTACATTTTAGAGTTTAAGACTTACTTTTGAGTAGCTCATGAGCTTTTTCAAGTCGTGTATCAAGTAGCCCGGTTCGTCTCGTCAAGAACTCAAGATGACTTTGAACTCAAACCGGGTCCAATCAAATCGAACTTTGATCGAATCAAACTTGAATAACTTGTGATATATCTCATCTCGTTTACAACCCTAATTCTGTGTCCATTAATATATGTTTTATAATTATCGATTAGGTAATAATTATACGTATATATTAATTGTAGTAGTATTTTTCAAATAATATCTGAATTTTATTAATTACTATAAAAGATAATACAATGTAAATGTATTAATAAAGGGAAAAAAAATAAGATCACTAAAAGTATTTTACAATGGTGCAAAGAAGAACATAAACTTTCATCGAGATTAGCGTATAAAATTCAGAAATCATTTTGAATTTTTTGTCTCTATTCAATTTAGATGTTTTATAGGATGAAAAATGAATAATGAACGAATAAGCTATCAGGTAAATTATTCTTCTACTTAAGTCTAATTACATCTATAACTAATTATTAATCAAATAAAAATCAATCTTTCTAAGATCATCGACGTATAATCAAAGATTAATATCGTAAAAAAATTTGTACGAGCTTCAACCGATTGTTAAGTATCTTGAAATCATATAAAAAAATTAAAAAAAATGAACGACAATAAAAAAAAATGTTACAATAACATAAATCATCACAAAAACATGATCTTTTACTAAAAAATAAAAAACAATAAATTTAATAATTAACAGTCAATAATAAAATTAATTATCGATTATCATTAAAAAAAATTATACAAAATTAAGAACGATTAGGGTTGTTTTTTGGCAGAGGAAAAGAGTTGAGAGCAGCTAATTTTTTTTTCACAATTTTAGTTGTAAATTGTAATTCTATTTCTACATTGAACTATTATTTTGTATAGAGAGATGCCGGATTCACAAGAAGTCAAATTTCTTTTACTTTTCGTAACTATTTTTTCAAGTAATAATTTATTTTTTACTTATTATCTTAATTAAATAATTATATTAATTATTCGTATATACTTTTTTTAATTAATAATTTGGGATAATTGAATTCCACCTGTATAATGTGCAATTTGTCTAAAAAGTATCCCATAAAGATTCCCGGTCCCATTTTTTTGTCCTTTTAGTTTCTTTTTTCCCTTATGGAAAGTCAAATCAACTTAAATCCGTTGTAATTAATGCTAATAAAATATGGGAATTTTTATCAATAATATAAGCTTTAGAAGGAGAATTTATATGATAAGTTTATCACGTTATTTATAGATCAATTATTAAAAAATTTTATTTTATATTTTTTATATAATATTTTTTAAATGAATCTTTACTCATATTTACTGTTAATTCATTTTAAAAATATTTTTTAAGTGAAAATTCACTTATAAAAAAAATATGACATGAAAAAATTGATGAGATAGATGAATTTTAATGGTTGGTCCCATGAACACGTAGTGAGACTTACCAATAATATAATTTATTCTTTAGAAGGGTTATCAGGTAGAGATGGTTACGAGGAAAAATTATATCATGAGTCTGGCTTACCACATCCGTCATGGTCCCATCTAATTATAACCACACACTTCACCGCTATCTTCCAAGCCATTTTTTTCAACCAATGAATCTTCACTAATTTTTTTCATGTCATTTACAAAATATAAATTTTGAAAATTATATTAATTACATGGATGATTAATGGTGGAATGAGTGGTTTTCATTGGTTAGGAATTTCAGCTGATGTGGCGAGACGGATCTATGATATAATCTCTCGGTTAGAGAAATTATATCATAGGTCTGACTTATCACATCAACCATGATCCCATTCAATTATAACCACCACGGCTGATGTGACGAGCCGAGCCTATGATATAATCTCTCGGTTAGAGATATTATATCATGAGCCTGACTTACCACATCAGCCATTTTCTCATCCAATTATAATCACCACAACTGATGTGGCAAGACGAACCTATGATATAATCTCTCAGTTACGGGTTAGATTTTTGGTTGTCACTCTTATTTAAAAATTTAAGTTATTTATATTATTTTTTTATTTCAATATACCTTACCTTTGTTTCGTATAAATCTGACTTAATATAATAAAAATTATAATTGATTTTAATCAAATTATGATATTTTAGTAAAAAAATATTAGATTTTACATAACCTAAAAAAATTAATAAAAATATTAAATATTATATAATATATATCTATATATCATGTCAGATCAAGTCATTTTACTTTAAACTCGAGCTTGATCTTGCCTAATTTTATTTTTTCAATAACTTGATGCAATTTAAACATAAATTTTTAATAAAATTTCATCTTTATCAAGTCGGATAGAAACTTACCGGGTTAAAATTATATTCTCATCCCTAAGATTATGTGAAATTCTGATACTTGAGTTTCACCGGAGCTAGTAATCAATTCAGATGATATTTTAAATTTAGTTTTTTTTAATATAAATTGATTGTTTTAATTCCAATATTTTGTTTTAATTTTAATTTTTTTTAAACAATTAACGATGTCGATCTAAATGGTAAATATTTACAAGAAGATCAATTCATTAAAGTCATGTATGTCGTGAGTGTCGGTCCGAACTAATCATTACAAAATCTTGAAAACAATTTTGGTCTAATGACCAAATTGTAAGATTAAAAACTATTTTTACTTTTTAGTGACTAAACTATTAAAAAATCAAAACTTAAAATCTTTAGAAGTTATTAAACCAATTGTGTTTATCAGACTTTTTCCTTATTTTTGACTATTTAAATAATCTTAGAAAGGTTACTTAAATGGATAATAAGAAGACTTTTAATTAGTTTTTTTAATTAAATAAATATTTTGATTTTACTAGTTGCTTCCTTTGGTCTACATCAATTCTCCATAATCCAATGATATTTTATAATTAATTTTTGATAATTAAATTGAGATTTAATAAATTAATAACAATTTAATTAAGGAATTGATATAATTTTGTTTGAATCTATTTTCTAATGATCTTGATGGATGTTCATTATGATAATGATGCGTTAAAACATAATTAAAGTTTACGTAATATATCGAATATTTTATTAAAGTTTACGTAATATGTATATTAAATATTTTCTATGTAATATAATAAAGGGTAATTATTTGATATACAATCAGTAAAATTATTTTTTATAACCGTGTTTTTAAAACTATCCATAAACTCTAATCCTTAAATTTTAAATCATAAACTTTAAAATTTAAATTATAAATTATATTCTCAAATATTAAAATTTAACTATAAACACTAAAATTTTAACCTTAAATCTTAATCTATAAACCCTAAAATCTACTAAATTAGTTAATTGATATTGAATCAGTTTGATTTTAAAATTTAAATTTAAAAAATTAATTAATTAAAGTATAAAGTTGGTAAATTAAATTATTTTTTTAACTGAATTTACCGACCGTTCTCCTTTAGGTGGAATAGGTGAAGCAAAGTTGTGGTGGTGATAGTGGAACTAGAAATTGGATACCGGAGAAGTGAGATAAACGATTCTGAACTAGAACAAAAATTGATTTAACTGGTAAATGATTTAGTTCTATTTAAATACGGTAAATTCAAGGTATTATAAACGTAAAAAAATATCTATTAAAAGATTTATCCATTCAAATTAAATATACGACGTGAGTCGATTTAAATTAATAATAACGGAACCTTAAAAACCGAAATAAAAAAAAAAAAACTACAAATCAGGCAAATAAACATTTTTCTTTACTTTGTATTTGTGATGGAAAGGTGGGTGAATTGTCCAGTGTCCATAACCCAATTCTCTCCACTAAAATGACACAAAAAGAAACATGATTTTGAACCCTAGTACCTTATATTAGTTCATGGATTGGTGACATTTTGTATACAGCTCAATCATGGCAATAAAGCAACACCTGTGAAACCAGACAGAAGTGTTTTGTTAGGTGGGGTGTCTACTTTGAACTGTGTTCCTTTGATGCTTCTGATCTGTCTTTGAAAGATACAATTTTGATGGTTTGCTTTATTCTCATCCGCCTCCCCATGTGACATGACATGCAAGGATTGCCTACCACCAGATTTAACATCTTTATAATCTCTTTAGAGTATTCATTTGTAAAATCCGAATCTGAATCGATACTAACTTGAACTTAGTGATATTCTGAATCAGAGTTGATTTAAAAATTTTGAGGTCACTGTGCAATTTATTAAAATATGACCTTTAAAAGATATTGCTTATAAATCTCACTAGTTCTAAAAATGTGGCCCTTAGAAGCAATTGTTTTTTTCAGGGGCCTTGTGCGGTCATTTCTATTGCGATTATCCAGAACCTTATTGATTCTACAAAAACAATAATAATAGGAATAATCAATAAGATTTTACATTCAATTGTCACATTTTAGAAATAATTATAACTCATATTTTTTAAGAGTATTTTAAAAACTTTTATAATAAATTTCGAGATTAACGTCATCTAATAAATGTAATTTATCAAAAATTTGGGCTCCTTATTTTTCAGGGGTTCTGTGCGGTCGCTTCTATTGCGCCTGTCCAAAACCCATTGTTCTGAATAAAGATAGTAACGGAACGAGTCAAAACAGATTTTTGATTATCTGATCTCGCATTGAAAATTAAAACATTTATTATGATTCTGACCCGATTCAATTTTATTTTTTAATAAAACGATCCAACTCGATTTTTTAAACATGATTACTACCTTTTTCAAAGTAAATTTAATTACTCAATTGACATATATTTGTAACTTTTTTAAACACTTGAATGTGTGACCAATAATTGTAAAAAATTCACATCATTATTTCAATACAATGAATAATAATATAATTAATATTTAATTTTTTTAAATTTACTAATAATATTATAAAACTAAAAGGCTGAATTATATATAAAATTAAGTCAGTGAGGACATTTTAAATTCTCACTAAATAAGAAGACCAAGCAGGGTGTTTGCTTGAGTTGGGCATGCCCCATGTTCCAAATTTCCTTGCAAGTTAATCTGGTAAGTGTTGCTAAATATGTATATAATATATTTAACATTATTATATTTCAGGTAGTTCGATAAATTAACTTATTTCGAACCGAATTAATCGTTATTAAACTTTAAAAAAATTAATCACTGATCGAGCGAACAAAGCTTTGTGGTTGAGCATTTACTTGAATTGGTTCATTCGGTTTAATGTATCGTTTTCACACTCCTCTTCCAAGTCTATTAAATCCCAACTATATCTTGGATCTTCGTTTGTTTCCTAGACGCCTAATCCCTGCACTTTGACTGTCTGTCTCACAAGGTAAGACGTTCATCAAGTAAACACTGCGTCTGCCTCAGCCCTCAGCAGTCAATGGGGGAAGAAGTAGAGACATGAAGAAAAGTAGAGCAAGCAGTAGCACTGTTAGCCTTTGAAGTAGGAGTCTTGTCTTGTTTCCTGGTTTACAAGCAAATAGCAGCACTGCATCCAGGTGGGTAAGTAGAAACAGCAGCAGCAGATTAGTTTTGGAGATTGATTTTGCAATCCGACAAGAACAGTGGTGGCATCCGCATCGGCATCCTACCATGGAATTCAATAACAAGAACAACCAAACATATAAATACAAACAACTGTGCAGGGCCAGGCAGTCAAAAATATTCATCCGCTGCTTCGGATTGCAAAGGAGAAAAAACAGTGGAATGCAGAAACAAAAATTTAACAAAAGTTAAAAACCTTGCTCTTGTTGAGAGTCGAACTCAAGACCTCCCGCTTACTAAACGGGTGCTCTAACCAACTGAGCTACAAGAGCAACTGTTAATAGCATCCAGATTTATATATTTGATTAATTTTAGACAAATTAGAATCAAAGTTCGCATATTCCATAATTCCTCATGATTTTTATTCGCATATTCCTCTGTTCCCAGGATTTTATTTCTTTAGTTTTTCTTTTGAAGTAATAAATATGTCTTATCTCGTTAGTCAAATGTTGGGTAAGACACCGTGGTATCATCAAAACACAGTACATAATGAGATAAAATAGCATCACAGGAGTACTGTTCTGAGCTTTTACATATTTTGTAAATGAGGAATAGCACAAATAATTTAAATCCAATTTTATAAAAATCTAAAATAAATAAATTCAGACCGAATTTTACAATATAGTTCAACCTAATATACACTTCTTTTGGGAGCAAGGGGACAAAAGAACAACTTCAAAGATAATACAAGAATTTCATTCTTCAATTTTCAAGTCACCCCCGTCCAAATTAGGTGAAATAAAATCCGGAATTTGAATATTTTAATTCCATTAGGTCCAAATTAGGTGCCATAAATCAAATAATTTCCATCATCATCAAAGCTTAGCACCCATTTGGAGGGCTTAGGAGGGAAATAACCTTTGTTGCTTGGAAGTTGGGTATTATAAACGAATCGAGCTTGAACGAATAATAATATGTCCGCATTCATTTAATTATTTTTGAAGGTGTTTAAATTATATTCATATTCGCTTAAATTTTTAATGGTATGTCCATGCATGGTTCGTTTATTTTTTGTCGTACTCGGACTCAATTCGTTTAACATTCACGAACGTGTTCGTTTAACGTTCATGAATATATTCGTTAAGTGTTCACGAACAAACATATTCGTTTAGTGTTCATGAACATGTTTGTATATAAAAGACCATAAACAAACCTATAAACAAGCTTATAAATGAGTATATAAACGAGCTTATAAACGAACATAAACGAGCCGAATGCACTTATGTTCGTATTCGTTCGTTTATTAATCAAACATAAAATATCTATTCATACTCGTTTATTTAACTTAATAAACGAACATAATACGAACAGTTCACAAGCAACTCATCGAACACCCTGTTCATTTACACCCCTACTTGTCAACATCATTCCTTCATACATAGTTTTGGAAACGTAATAACAAAACACAAACTTCTTCAAACATTTCTCAATAATGATCGAGATATATAGACCTTAATGATGGAGAATAAATACGAGCACTGAAAAGAGAGAAACGATTTCTACTCTTAATGCATGTGCGGTGAAGATTATCGAAATTCAAAGCCACTGAAACTTAACATCTTATCTATAGAAAGTGTTAGTACAAGTAGTCTGTTATACAACTCATAAAGACAAAATGTATATACAAATATCAGACAATTCTCTTCAATCATCATCAAAATCAAACTTATTAAGGTGTTATAGGATCTACCACTTCAAGGCCATGAGTATCAGTAGAAGCTCACCAGATGAAAAGAAATATCATGACTATGACAGGATTATACTTTTTTTTGCCATAATGGATGCAGGATAGAGCATCATAGTCAACCATGAGGAAGAACTACAAATAATGCATGCAGTTTCAAGTTAAAAGTATGTGAGATACCATCAGTGGGGTAGTTTGGAATGTTGGGATGCTTTAGAGCTTGTCTCACCTCCAGTATGTATTGTGGGAAACAAAGAACCTGAAATCTGGATGATTCACTTGCAAAAGCTGAAGCCAGTTATCAGCAGCTTGTAAAAGGGAATTAGCTTTCTGAGATTCATTAACTTCATCAGGACTCCAAAATGAAACTTTGAACTTATAGAAACCAAGTCCAAATGTAGGCAATGGCATCTTTAAGGACATGTTAGCACCATGAAACTCCCTGACATTAAAGCCCTGGAAGGGGAACCCATCCATGCTGACGCCGGTACCTGTTACGAAATATATCAATATCACATTGTACAGAGTCTGTTAGCAACCACAAGATAAGATACTAACCTGGTGAGGGTGTTGACAGAGAGTGATATGTTAAAAAGCAGGCATCGAGATTTTGCAGAGTTGGTCCCATTGGTATCCTGTAGATTGGATACCTTCAGTTAAGGAAAAAAATGTCAGATATAATCGGGTTTAAAATCAATAGCAATAAACAAGAGCTGAATAACTTTTCCAAGATGGAAAAATATAATACCATGCCACGGAAATCCAACTTGAAGGTGAAAGATCACAGCTCCTGTGTGTCTTTAGTGGTGGAAATCGAGATGCCAGAACTGCAATCTGCAGGGAGCATGGTAATTAGAGAGAGCACATGTGAGCAACAATAATGTAACAAATGGCAACGAAATTAACCTTGTCAGCCAATGGCTCACGGCCAAATGGTTGATCATGTTCTAAATATTCAAATATAAGCTGCTGACCAGGAGGGTTACAGCTATCATTTTCATCACTTGACAAACCCCCAAAGGAACTATTCCTAAGTGACAGTCTTGACAATCTCTCGATATTCAAATCTGCAACCTTCATCTGACTCTGAGCCCCCTGGACAACATTGTTAGCTCCTTTTCCTATTCCACAATCGCTGTTGCTACCGTCACTGCTCGTCTCCCTCGATGACTCGGTATCACTCTCCTCACCAGGCCTCCTGTTGGAAAATGAGAAACTAAAATGAAATAGCATGACAAGAACGCTATAAATCTAGCATTTCAAGGATGAATTAACATTAATGATTTACAAATCAAGAGAGCTCATCACCTTGCACTTCAACCTATATCCATCTCACAGATTATGGACCAAACAGCAGGCAGTTTATTATATCAAATCAGCAACACATATAAATAACACAACACAACCTAGATTATATTGATTATCAAGAAAAATTCAAGAATGACTTCACAAGCTAATAAAATCTTGCTCTAATAATCCAATTGCAGTTTCTTAACCACATAAGGATCCAAAAACATTTCAAGGGCCATCATAAATTCTCAGTCAAGAAATGCACTAAAACAGTTGCATAGATTATAGTTAAGAAGTGAATGACTTTACCTCAGCATCATCGAGGGCTTCAATGGGTCTATATACAGCTGAATCCCAGACAAGTAAGGCACATAGTATTGTATTACAGAGTCACTCCCATTTAACAAAAGAGGAACCCCAGCTCCATAAGCACTCCATTCCTTAAAAGACTCCCACAAATCCTCAAGAATGAAATATGGTGGAGACTGCAGTCTGAGTTCTTGTTCTTTCCCTCTCCATCCTCTAATGCTACTGGTCTATAGGTTCAACAAAATAAAATTTCATCAATACACAAGATCAATCAACAATATCTTCATATTTAACAAATCATTTGGGGAAAAACAATTCATAAGTTCAACTGGGTTTCTTTGTTACAACAAAATATTCAACTTTACAACATTTACTAACTAATAAAACAAACAAATTACTTCAATTTTCTGTTAGGTTCTTTACTTCATAAGAAATTGAAGTCAAGAAATAGCAGTGCTAAAGGTAATTAATACTTTATAGGATAAACCTTAAAAAGGAAAAGAAAAAATATCAACATAAAAAGGGATTGGGGTATAGTTTTTAATCAATCAAAGGAACCCAGAAATTAAAAACTGAACCAAGAATAGAAACTAGAAAATTAGGGTTTTCTTTGTTACCTTGGGAAAATATTGAACCGGAACTACAGGAGTCGTAGACTCCAAGAACCGATCCAAATTCGTGGAATTCTTATCATTCCTTTTATTATCATTATCATTATTAGTACTATTATTCAACGAAGAAGAAGACCAAGATGACACGGCGCATTCTTCTCGATCCATTCTTTTCTCCGTCGAACTCCTTGAAATCGACGGCCCATCTTCCTGCCGCTGCATATTCATCGCCATCTGCTGCTGTTGTTTCCTCATCGGCGGCGGAATATAAAATCGATTCTCACCGCCTCTGTTTCTCGCGAGTGAAACAACACCAGAACCCGGCATTGTACGGAACAAAAGGGGTATAAAAAAGAGAACTTTAAGAGAAAAACAACACCGTTGAACCAAAAAAAAAAAAGATTCTTCAGTTTGGGTTTGTTTTTTTCTCAGTCGTTTGGGGTTGTAGAGGTGAGTGGCCTGAGTATATTCTAGGGTTTTATAGTGAAGGAGGAGATGAAACACATTGAAACCAAGGAGTGAGGATCTGTAGTTTGAGATAGAAACTAGAGCTTTGTTAATTTATTGATATGCTTTTAGATTTATGTTTTGGGAGAGATGATGATTACATACGGAACACAAATGAATTTTCTCTCTTTTTTTATGGATCTTTTAATTTTATTTCAAAATTATTGGGGAAAATTAAATAGGAAAATGAATTCCAGAAAATTCCAGAAAGAGGGGTTTTCTTTTGTATCATTAGAAAAAGGTTTTTAGGGTAAATTATGCAAAGAGTCTTTTATTTACAGAAATTATTTTCTGAGTCCATAATTATAAAAATTATATTTTAATGTTAAAAATTGAAAGATAAATAATATGACAGTTAATATAATAATACATTTATCCAATTCTTTAAGATTTAATATAAACCTGAGCTATCTGGCCTGGAAACGGTTGTTCTTCCTATAGGTTACAGGTTTGAGCATCAATAATATTAACACAGTGATTAAACGATCAATATTTAATGGTTAAGAATATACTCTAAAACAGATATTACTGTAACAATGTAGTTATATATAGATATATATAACTAGGGGTGTTAGACGGTTAACATATAATAATCAAAGAAAGTTTAAGACAAAAACTATCATCTAACGATTAAAACTATCATTAGTTACTTTAACGGTTATTGTTAATTATACAGACCCTATATATAACTTGATCATCTAATTTTTTTTGTTGATATGGTCTAAAAATTTAGATATTTAATATTTTTTATTTTTAGATAATTTAGATTAAATACATATGCTTATTTCATATTCGGATTAAATATCATATTATCAATTATTAAAAAATTCAAAAATTTAATTTTTATGTATAGGAATCTTGTTATATTCAATATTTTTACTTACCATATATAAACATTTTAAATTTTTATAGATACAAATCTTATTATATTTTATGATTTATTACATGTTATATTCAAAATTAATTTTTTTATATAAATAAAGTTATCAAATTAAAAAATACTTCAAAATAATGTGATTTGGAACCTTGATAATGGGTGCAAAACCAACTTTTGATATCATACATGATTTGGGGAATTTGGTTCGATTAAAGAGTATATCACTTCGCCTATTAAAAGTGGTTTATCATGTACTACTGTGACAGATATAACGGATATAAGAGACAATTGGTTGTAGGATAAATTTGAGAATATTGTATCTCAACTTGTACTTTTTCGCATGACGGAATCAAGTCTTTTTTTTCAACTCCCAAATGATATAGTTGTTTGAAAAGGGTTTGCAATAAAGACCGCATATGATATTAAAATTGGTCCTCGTAATGATTTTGATGATGCCTTGTAGAAGGTCATTCATTAGCATAAGGGGTTATAATGTATCAAAAAATTTATTTGACTAGTGTGTTATAATAAGTTAACGACTAATAAAGAACGATTTTGGCGCCATTATACAGTAGATAACAGATGCCTTTGTTGTATGCTCGAGGTTGAAACGATAAATCATCTATTTCGTTTTTTGTCCTTCGTACTTATATTAAGATTGATAAAGTAGATAAGTTTCTCTATAGACTTTTGAGAGTAGGTTCAAACAAATTTTACTTACTCAGGTTATTTTGCTCGAAATAGTATGAATTGGAAGTTGCTCTTTAGTGCTATTGTTTATAATTTGTGGCTCCAAAAAATATGATATCTTTTTAATTCAGATGCGGAGATATGTGATTTAGTGCTTGAGCGAAACTGATGTCTACAACAAGCTTCATGTCGTGCCTTGGCCCGAGAATAGATTTAACGTCACGATAATGGTCAAAGAAGGTTATTAATTTCAGGTTGGCGCCCTCCTTATAGAGGTTGATTTAAGCTGAACTGTGATAGATCGAGGAGAGTCTCGGAGGGTTTGATCATGTGTGGAGGGGTGATTTGGGATCACGAGAAGATGACATGTAGGTTTTGCGCAATTTATTGGCACTGGCTCTGTTGTTGAAGCCGAACTTCGAGACATTCATCTTGGTATAGATCTTACTTGACGTAATGGGTATAGATGGTTGGTGGTTGAAACCGATAGTCAAGATACTCTTTGGTTTATCCAAATATGAGAGTTTAGAGATTGAATTCATTTTCTTCTTCTACAAATTCATAATACATGTAACTAAAATTGGGAGGTTGTTTTTTCAGTATACTCCACGTGATGGTAATAAAGTGGCAGATGAACTTGCCTAATTAACTCAGTCAGTGAGTATGAATGGTGTTCAATATCATGCCCCTCCAGATGTGATTGTTCCTCTGTTACATACCGATAGATACCTGTCGAATTTTTTATTAGTGTTTAATTCTTTGTTTTCTTTTCTTTTTCGATCGAGTTTAGTTCATGATTTATGTTATTGAATTTTATTTATTAAACATTTGGATATATTTTACTGTTACCAAATGTATTCTTTTCCTCCATTTAAGATTAAAAAGGTTTTTAATGAGGCATTTGATAACAATTCCCTCTTTTTATTTTATAAATACTTAAATTAAAACATAATATTCAAATATCCAATCATGATCGAATACAAATCATTATTTTACTCATTCATAAATTTTAAATATCCGAAACCTGAAATATACACCCTTATGCCTTAACCACCATTATTACCAGGTTCTCTTCAGCCCAATAACGGCCCACAATCGATACATGTACACAACAGAGTACAATAAACTGGGCTAGACTTGATTTGAAGACCAAATCAGATAAAAAAATAATTAATGTATTTTTTTTTTTGTGTGTAAAAACTTATACGAATAAACACAAGCAAATAGTTTATTCACTCATTTATGTTCGATAATTTATTCATTTATATTTATTTAAATTTTATTTAAATATATCCATTTATATCTATTATTGTTCGTGGAAAAGTAGTTAATACTAAACACCATTAACTATATAATATATTCGTTCATTTTTAAGAATATTATTAATCAAAATACTTATACCGTTAACTGTTCAATAAAAATATCGATAAAAAATTTTCTTAAAATATTTCAACTGAAATTACATATCAATATTTTAACCGAAATAGTTAACGATTTGAATCATCTAATAATATTATGAAATTAGGCTCAAAATTTTATCATATTAAAATTACATAGACTAAAACTCAAATTATGCATAATAGAGGGACCAAATTTAGAACTTCACTAAACCAGGATTATTGGGGTAACATTGCAAGAATTGAAAATTGAAGAGCTTATTACAGAAATAGAACAATTTTTAATTCAAATAAAGATTTTTTTATAATAATTATATTATTATAATTAATTAATTAATTATCCATCGGCCAAATTTCATCACTTTAAAAATCTTATTAACAATTCCATCAACTTCTCAGACTAGTTCAGGAGGTCTACTGGGCCTGAAACAAATAATTAAACCCAATTAAAAAAATTAACTTCAGAATTCCGTCCGACTGAATTTTGAGTTTAAATATTTAATTATTTTGAATTTTAAAAAAAAAATTAATAAAAAAATATTATTTCGGGTCTGAAATAATTAATCCGAATAGAAATATTATTTTAAAATAGTTTTTATTAACTCACCATGTTATTATCTCCACCGGATGTACAAGCTGGTCTCCTCGGAGGTAACTGTTGATGTAGTGTTTTCTGAATAAATAGATAGATAAATAAAAAGATATTAATATTAGATATATATTAAAATATATATTATAATTAATGTTAATAATAGGATAAAATTATGTTAATTATGTAATAATTCTATATACCTTGAGCTTTGGTGTGAGAGTCTCGATCGCCATAGTTGCTGTTTGATTAACACCTGCGCCTTGCTGTTCCATATTAAAAAAATAAATGCAAAATTTATAATCTTTTAATAAAAATTCAATAAAATTATTACTTAATCAATATTTTTTTAAAATATTTTATTATTTGATTTTGATATATCAATAAAATAAAAAATTAAAAATTTTATATATCACCGATCTTCTTTAAAACTAATGTAAAATGATTTAATTTATAAATAATATAAAGTTTTTTTAAATAATTTGATGAAATAAGATTTTTTATTTATATAAAGAGAAATGGCCTCAACTGTCAACTTTTAGGACATGAGAAATATTAAGACAAATTAATTAATTTCTGTCTTTGTCTCTAAATTAAATAGAAAAAATCTATAATTTTAATTTTATTTCTTTAATGGTCCCAAATGTTTGCTTACCTTACATAATGCCCAATCTGCTGAATCAAAGAAAGCACGTGCATGGTCCTACACATTCATGTACACTTCTGGTTGGTTACTTAGGTACATAAAAATATATACAATGTAGAGGGACTAAATGCTGAATTTATGTATAGTAGAGGGATCGATATCAGAATTTAACCTTGTTTTAGAATATTTACCTTTGAGATCAAGGGTTTTTTCTTTGGCACCAATCCTCCGTATTTGGCCTTTGATGTTTCCTGTATTTCAATTTATTAACTATTCTTAATATAAATATTAATATTCGAATCAATATTAAAATAAAAATAAAAATATATATTTAATTGTTCAACCAATTAAAAATATGTACATTTATTAATTTAATGTTATTTTTTGTATGTTGTACATACGATACAATACTACTGACTAAGGGTGGGTAAAACTTAATTCGACTCAAAAAAATCAAATAACTGGACTTGACTCGAGGCGAAAATACTCAACTTGTTTTGACTCGACTCGAAATATCATAAACTTGACTCGAATCGAAAAGTTTCAAATAAAGTTCGAATTGTAAAATGAAAACTTGAATAACTCAAATATCTCAAAACTTTTAGTAATTAAAGATTTTATTTTTAAGTTCGAGATGAATCTCTCAAATTTTATGATATAGATATAGCTATATAAAAATATAAAAAATACTATCACATACAAAAAATATGAAGAAATATCCATATGTATATTATATGATTAGAGAAAATCATTTAAATTAGAATTAAATCATAATATAACATCAAAAAATAATTATAATTATTTTTTTATAAAAACTCAAAAACTCAACTCGAATAAAAAAATTTAATTACAAAATATGATTCATCAACTCAAAATTTTTTAATTCGACTTGATCGTATGCTTACGCTTACCGTGGACATTTTAAAAAAATGTCTGAAATATACAATATTTTCCAGCACTCTCTCATCATAACGTATAAAAGCTGTCGTGTCATCGTGTCAACCGTTAATTTAGAGGACCCTACATAGATACTATCCTAGACATGTTCACATGGAATCACTTTAGCACCATAAATCACCCAAAAGAGAAAATAAAGATAAAAATCTTCTGCGTCCGTTTTTGGAATTAATTTAATTCAAGAAAATAAATATGGTAGCCAAAATTCAGAAAAAAAGAAAAGAATCTCGAAAATTAAATACCAATAATAATTTATTAGTTATTTCCTATATTTAATTTTAGTGTTGGACAACATTATTTTACACTACACCCACATCCACGTGAGCCCAAAACGTTGACTTAGTACTTAAGATCAGAACCGTTGATTCTTTGACCAATCATCATCTAAGATATTAATTTGTATTGTATTTGTACCTCATTGTGCTGGATGTGGAAGTCTTCTTCGCCGTTTCTGCAGTCTTCCATTTTTAAGTTTCTGCCTGCTAAAACCATGGAAACATCATCTTTATCAAAATAATAATAAAAAACCCAACAAAATCATGTAAAAGAGAGAGGCGGCCGTGGCGGTGGCGGTGGCGGTGACGGCGGTGGAGGGTTCTTTTAGCATTACCTTGCAGAAGGAAAAAGAAAGAGATAACGCAAGGGAGGAGAAAGGAGGGAAGAGTTTTGAGTGAGGATGTGAGATAAGAATATCAATAAGGAGCATATATTTCACGCAAAATTATTTCATTCTTTAAATGGTAAAATATTTGAAATAATCCTTGTATTGTTTATAAACTTTTGAATTTAGTCCTTATAATTAGAAAATTATAAATTTAAATTTTAACAAAATATTTAAAGTTTAAAATTATTAGGCTGCTTGTATTAACTAAAGTTTATATGATTTATAGGGGTGAAAAAAATTTGACTCGACTCGAAAAAATTAAATAACTCGATTCGACTCGAAAAAATTTTAAATAAATTTTTAGTTATAAAATAGAAATTCGAATAACTCAAAATTTTAGTAATTGAAAGATTAATTTTTAAGTTTAAAACGAATCTCTCAATTTTTTAATGATATACATACATTGATATATAAAATATCAAGAAATATTGTTACATATAAAATATAAATAAATATATATATATATCTTATATGATTAGAGAAAGTCGTTTAAATTGAAATCAAATCACACTATAGCATGATAAATAATTATAATTAAATTTTTATATGAACTCGAAAATTCAACTCGATTCGACTTGAATTTCTTAAACTCGACTCAAACTGAAAATTTTCAAATAAAGTTTGAAAAAGAGACTTATCAATTAGAATAATTCGATTTTTTTTACTCGTCAACTTAAATTTCTTTATTAATATATATTAAGTTAAATCCAAAAAAATGGAATGTGAAACAAAGGGGGAAAGGTTCACCAACTACAAATCACCGAATCAAGGGCATAAGGTCATGATTAGGGATGAATATTCGATCGAATTAAATTAAATTAAATTAAAAAATTTAAAGTTATTCGAGTTGACGAGTCATATTTTATAACTCAAACTTTATTTAAATTTTTTTCGGTTCGAGTCGAATCGAGTCGAGTTTTCGAGTTCCTATAAATTTTTAATTGTAATTATTTATCATGTTATAGTACAACTTGATTCTAATTTAAATGACTTTCTCTAATCATATAAGATATGTATATATATATATTTCATATATAGTAATATTTCTTTATATATCAATGTTTATATATATCATAAAAAGTTGAGAGACTCATCTCAAACTTAAAAGTAAATTTTTTAATTATTAAAAATTTTGAGTTATTCGAATTTCTATTTTACAATTCGAACTTTATTTAAATTTTTTCGAATCGAGTGCAGTCTATAATTCGAATTAAGTCAAAACGAATAAAATATTTTTACCTTAAATCAAATTAAATTATTTAATTTTTTGAATAGAGACGAGTTTTGCTCGCCCAGTACAATTTTATTGTTCATTAATTGAGAAATATGTATTTTACGATTTAGAAAAGTAAAATTTTCGGCCTGTTCTGTTAATATGTCAAAATCAAGTGGCCCATATTTGAAACCCTAAAAGAAAATGGTCCATACGGAACTCCCACTTCTACCGACACCTTCCTCTTTAATTTACACGTGCGAGATGGAGTGCAATTATGAAATTTTAACAAAAATGATAAAATTGGGAAATTACAGGAAAAAAGGTTAATTATAGTATAAATAAGAAAAAAAAACTTGATATTTTCTAAGTTTTAATTTATATAAATTCGTTAGATTTAAGGTTTAAAGATTTAAATTATAAGATTTATAATTTAAAATTTAGAGTTAAAATATAAAAATTAAAATTTAAGGTTTAATATCTAAGATTTAAAATTTTAAATTTTGAAAAAGACGTATAATATTTTTTTTATATAATTTATGTATCAAAATTTAACCTATATAAAAATGAGTTATATTTTAATCTACAAGTTATGTAAATTATAATTTATAAAATCTAATTTCTAAATTTCTAATTTTAACCCTTTAAATTCTTACTATAAATTTTAAATCCTGTCCCTACAACCTAAATACTTATATCCTAGATCCTAACTTAAACCCTAAAATAAAAACTTGTATTTACAAAAACTTATATATTAAAATATTTTCTATAAATATGAAATAAATGTTTCAGAGTTTATATGTATAAAAAATAAAAAATTTATGTCTTCAATTATACCTCCTTTTATGTTTTACCTTATTTTTTAAAAATTAAATTTTAAACCTTAGTCATAATTTGTATATCGTAAACTCTAAATCCTACACTTTAACAAATATATTCTATCTCTAATTCCATAAACTTTAATCACAACACTTAACTTTAAACTCTAAACCTTAAACA
Organism: Abelmoschus esculentus; assembly: GCA_035048815.1. Taxonomy (NCBI): domain Eukaryota; kingdom Viridiplantae; phylum Streptophyta; class Magnoliopsida; order Malvales; family Malvaceae; genus Abelmoschus; species Abelmoschus esculentus. The sequence goes on from JAUCBN010000024.1 coordinate 17,026,698, forward strand.
CCGGTTTTAAAGTGATTACAAAATGAGGCACAGTAAAAAGCCCAACAATTTAAATTCTAAAAAATATAAGAAAAAAATAATTTTAGAATAGTCTCAATTATAAAAATAATATATTTTATTAAGGTGAACTGAGTTCGAATATCATATATTTATAATATATGCATTTTATTAAAGAATTAAACAGATATTACCTTATTCCGGCAAATGCTATAATAGAAAACTTTTATCATAAGTTGATGTATTTATTTAACTCTTCAGAGTTTTGAATCTGAAGTTGTACAATCAAAACCAAAACCTAAATTACAATTTCGTATTATTAACAGACCAAATCTGTTTCAAATTTCCAATTAATTTTGTCTAAGAAAAACAAAATTAATTGTAACTCAATACCTATTTTACAATTATTAAAATCCAAACATTATTAAAGAAAGTATAACCATTTTCTTCCCTTTGGAAGGTGTCTTAATTGTTTAGTATGTGTTTTTCTATGTTGTCCTTTACTCGGTTAGAGTTTAGGTCAGACTGCCCTCCAAATTTGCTCGGACAGAAATAGAATGCTTGAGATCACCGATGTGTAAACTATGTGAACCCATTGGGATTCTTCGGATTCCGAATTCATCCACGACGCTAAGGTGTTTGCAAGGATGAACATTGATCTTAATCCGTTGTTTAGACCCGGCTATGACGTGAACTCTGTGAAAACCTATCAACTGCTTGTTTGTAGACCATTTTTGTCCGGCAGGCGGTGTAGAGAAAACGAGCAAGGTGTGAGTTCCATCCATGTTGCCGGTGTTCTCCACGTCGACGTGGAAAAGTGACGATGGTGAGTCGCATTTGGCATGTTTCGCCCTTATGGCATTGCTTGATAATGAGTAGTTTTTCGTGGAGAACAGGTTGGTGTCGAGAAGTACGGAGAGATCGGTTGGAGCTATGGCTAAAGAGTGTCTAAAAGTTGTATAACTCAGGCCATGACCGAAAGGGAACACGACTGGACCTTTGTAGAATCTGTAGGTTCTTCCAGGGTAGCCTCCTGATGGCCTCATCCCCATGCTTGTCATTGGGACTTTAGCTACGTAATCTTGTGGATACCATGTCATTGGCAACTTTCCTCCTGTTGTTCATATCAAAGTTAGCTCGGAAAATGGGAAATTCGACGTTAAAATTTATCGAAAACGAAACATTACCTGGATTGGTTGTTCCGAACAAAACATCTGCAATTGCGGTTCCTCCAGCTTGGCCTGGGTACCCTGCCCATATAATGGCACTAATTCGAGGATCGTTCTTGGCGAATGTGACATCAATAGGACCGCCTGACATTAAGACCAGCACGGTTGGGCCTCTAGAGGCTCGAGCCACACGAGAAACGAGCTCTTGCTGGAGTCCAGGCAAGAGCAGCCCTGTCCTGTCCCTGAATTCTGCTTCTATAGATTGGTCAAGCCCCATTACGAGTACTGTTGCATCCGCATGGCGGGCTGCTACCTCTGCTCTTTCAAACAGATTGCTTGTACGACAAGCTACGCCTGAACACCCTTCTTGATGAACGGTCCGTGCGTATCTTGCAATACCTTGCAATGGACTGGTGTAACTGCATGCCACTCCTGAATCAAAGGAACAAAGGAATCATCATGATTCATGAACATGGCTTGAAGAATGAACTAACTACCGGAACAATGAATTGTTACCTGCATAATTTCCTATCATCGTTACGGTGACATCAGAGTTGGGTCCAATAACGGCAACGGTTCGATGCCGTGTAGTGGACAATGGCAGGGATCCAGAATTCTTTAGCAAAACTATGCCCTGTCTGGCAGCCTCAAGAGCGAGTTGTTGATGAGCCGGAGTGCAAACATCTCTCGGACCCAGTTTCCCGTAAGGCTGAGCTGATGGCTCGCCATCAAACATGCCAAGCCTCATTTGGACTGTAATGGTGTTGGCTAGAGCCAAATCAACATCAGTCTCAGATATCAAGCCCCTCCTCACTGCCATATCGGTGTGAATCGCCAAAAATGGTCCGCAATCCAAATCCAAACCTGCAAAAACAGTTAACCAACGATGACCATTGAATCAAAATCCATTATAAAATCCCAACATCATGCATTAGCCTCAAACGATGCGAGTTCGGAACCAACCTGCTTTAATAGCATCTGCAGCAGATTCTTCTGGGGTAGAAGTGTAATGTTGAGTGTCATACATGACACCAACCGAATCGCAATCCGATACGATGTACCTAGTTGATCCAACAAAATAACATAAAAATCCGAAAAATGTATACCATATTCGTATATTTTCATATGTATTAGTCAAGATGATAGGAACACACCCACTAAGGCCCCATTGACCTCGGATGGTACCCTTGAGTAGATCAGGATCAGCACAAGTGGGTTTCCCATTTACTTGATTATAAGAACACATCACACTTGCAACTTTGCCTTCCACCACACATGCCTTGAACGGCACGTCATATGTATCCGCCAGATCTTGTTTGCTAACCTGCAATCCATAATTATCGATTAAAACCCTTCATTCGGACCCAAAGTAACCGTCACGACATAAAGAAACGAGAGACGTTATTCCTAACAAAGAAAAAGAAATGAGAAATCTCGAAATATACAAGTTGTGACGCTATACATCTTACCAGGCGTATGTGCCTTAAAAATGCTACAAAACAAGTTACCAAGTTGGAGGGTGTTGTTTTCTCTGCTTACCCTGGCATTGAAATGGAATCGGTCCACACCCTTCCAATTATCAAGATCATAAGCTGTATAATGTTTGCAGCAGGCGGCGACTTTGAGGCGGAGCCCCGTCGGACTTTGGAGGCCACGGACGTACCTGGCGGCATATTTGCCGGCTAAAACAGGGTCTTCGCCGGGAGTCTCTTGGCCTCGGCCCCACCGCGGGTCTCGGAATATGTTAACATTGGGGCTCCAGTATGTCAAACCAGCCATTCCTCCGTTGTACATTGCTCTAGCTTCATCCGATACCACCTGTGGTCCATTGCAACCATAACACTTCTTAGTAAATTAATCATTATTTTTTAATAAATAAATTAAAAATAAAAAGTTGATGCAGGTACGAATTATTTTCGTTAGGGGACCTTAATTTAAAACTTTTAATTGAATGGGACCCGAACTCGTTTTTATAGAGTTAGTTTAAATAGTAAACAATTTGGTATTACAATAGATTTCGGATTTGAGATATTGTGTATATAAAAAATCTCTATCAAAAAATTTATTCACCAAAATCAAATATGCGATATAGATTAATCCGGATTAATCAAGTTAAAACCCTTAAAATCGAAAAAAAAAAAGCAAACAAAGACAAGAATATTGAAGGTAGTCATGTCTTATACGGCAATTTCTTACTATAAGTCGGAAAGATTAGATTGTTCTTGTCTAGAAGCAAAAATATGATACATACATAATACGTTGAATTAATACGATAATAATAAAATAGAATTAATATTATATACTTGAATTCAAATATATAATAATTTATATTATGTTTATATAAATACTAAAACAAAATTTAAATATTTTATTACATTAAACCAACTAAAATTTAAGGTTATTTTAGTATTGGTATTAAAAAGTAGGATAATTTTTTATTTTATTAATTTAAGACATATATATTTAGTATTATCATCAAAAATATATTTTTGATGTATTAAATGATTATTTTAGACATGAGGTTATAAATAAAAAATATATTTAAATAATATTTAATTTTTTATGTTATAATATTAACTTAAATTATAATGAAATAAAAACATTAATAAATGAATCATACAATTATATATTCATAAAAAATAAATTTATAAATTATAAATAAAATAATAGTAATTAAAATTAAAATTATACTTTAACTCTCAAAAATATTTTTTCGACCATAAAAATTAAAATTTTCAGTTTTTGTGTCTGGATTGAAAAATAATTTTTAAATACAATTTTTTAAGATATTAGCTATTTAATATTATTTTTATTCTCGAACTAACTTTTAAAAATAAAAACTGATTTAAAAAACAATGCTAAATGAAGCTTTAAAGATGCGGTCGGAGTTGATTAATAATACTAACCACAAACTTAATTTTCATGTATAGCCTATAATTGGGTCTTTACCCACACTTTTCTCCAAAATTTTTAGATAATTTTTCAATTTTATTATCCAAAAAACAACACAAATTGATATATATTTAATAATCTTAATAATTAATATATATTATGTTAAAAAAATAGATAATTTTTTTTATTATTATTATAAACCCGGACACTTACCCGTCCAATTTGCTCCCAGAGAGATTCATTGAATGAAGCAGCGGTGGTGATGACTTGAGGGAAGCTGGTGGCTCCAGGGAAAGCGCCACCGAACTTAGTCCCTGGACCGACATTGGATACGCCGTGAAGAGCCTCCGACCACCACTCGTATCCTTGAATCCCTAGCCTTGGCACGGCAATAGCATTGTTAACCAACAACCTGATCTTCTCAGCCAATGTCAATCTCCCGATCAAGTCCCTCACCCTGACATGAATGGGCAGAATCACCTGACAGAATCTCAGACTCCTAGTCAACCCATTCTGCGGATCGCATGCAAATGGCGGACGAGATTCCACCAACGAAACAGACAGCAAAAGAAAAAGAGAGAAGAAGAAGAAGAAGAATGGTCGTGTAGCCATGTCGGATATGGGGTTGAAGGGGTGGCTTAGAGGTGTATATATAGGAGGAGAAATAGGTTTTCATGATTGGAACTCCACGTCCATGGAAGCTAAAGCTAAACATTTTGAAAGCAACTGTGAGAGAGAGAGAGAAAGAGACAGCAAGTTGAAATGAAATACGTAGTTTTTTTAGAATATTTTCGTTCATAGAGTCTAGTAGTAAATGAGTCTGTTATTATCCTTTTTCTGCCATTAAAACCATAATTTGAAGCTTGAAAAAGAAGATGAGGAAGACAAGAAAGTATATCTTGTTAAAAAGCAGGGTGAGTGGTCACACACCACAGAATCTTTCTCATCTCAGCCATCAGTTAACTAATCTTTAATTCTATCCATTTTAGTAGGTTTCATTTCTTTCTATTTTCATTGCTTTCGAAATTTAAGGAGTTTGATAAAAAATAATATTTTTTATATTTTTAAATATTTTTTAAATAAAATATATCACCTATCATATTTCTTTTCGAAATATGATTTTTTTAAATGGATAGGTACCTAAAATGACAAGACGTTAACATTAGACACCTATTTTATCTAAAATATATAAGATATTTATTGTCAAAAGATATATAATTTAAACGGTTATTTTATATTTAAGCCTCGGAAATATTATAAATTTACATTTTTGTTAAATATATATTAATTACATTAGTAACCGATTAATGGAGAGATTATATGATGAACCCTGTTTACCACGTCATCCATGGTCCAAGCAATCAAAACCGTTGATCTTTAAATAACCACCTAATAACTACTCATCCACTAAGTCCATGTAGGAAAGAGGTGATGATTCACTTGAAAAAAAAATTAAGATCAACGGTCCTGATGAATTGGGACCATAGGTGACGTGGTGAACAGAATTCACCTTATAATTTTTCCAATTAATGTTAGTTTCCCATAAATGATGTAAGACTTTAGGTTTTTAAGTATTTTAGATTGCTAGATTAATTGATTTAGAGGATAATATTAAGTTTAAGGGTTTAAGAAGTCTTGAAATTTTTGATAAAAAGTCAATTAAGCTCATGAATTTATTTTATACTCAATTAATTTTTTGAACTAAAAATATTAGTAAGTTAAGTTTTTGAATCAATAAATTGAATCAATTAAGCCTTTTGACCCATTTTGACTATTAAATTTTGATAATTTTTTTCTTCAGATATTACCGGCACATGATACAATACAATTCTATTATGTTACTTTAAAAAAAAATCAAAAAGTATTTTTTTTATAAATTTTATATGTCATTTTAGAATTTTTAGAATATTTAAAGAATTTTTTAAATAAAATAAAATTTCTGAAAAATATTAAGTGAAAGACACTGTGAAACGTTGCACTGTAATAATAAATCAAAAAATTATTCAAATTTAATAGTCAAAATTACTCAAAAAGCTTAATTGATTTAATTTCTTAATTCAATGGCTTAATTGATTTAATTTCTTTGTTCAGGGGCTTAATTGAGTATAAAAAAATTAAAGGTTTAACTGTTTTTTTTTAAAAAAAAATTCAAGGTTTTTTTTACCCTTAGGCCTTAATATTAAGACTTCAAATTAAAGATAATTTATTTTTTATGTAAAAATCTTCACTAAATATTTTTATTTCTAACCATTTTTTTCATTAATAAATGCATCAAAAAAATGTAAAATTATTAAATTTTATATTGTATCAACAGATCTTAACTCTATATAAATAATATATTTAAATAAAAATTAATTCTTAAATAAAATTAAAATTTAAGACTTAAAATTGAATTTTATAGAACAAATTTGTGTAATAGTTAATAATTTATCCTAATAAGTATATACGAAAAAAACATGTCAGTTTATTGAATGATCACAACTGTATTATAATTCTTTCAAGAAAAAACAACTGTATTATAATTAGTAATTAATAATATTTTTGTTTTATGTTACAAATTAAAAGCTAACAAAAAAATATATAAAGAAAATAAGAGTGAGAAAATCAAATTTAGTGACAGATCCAAAAATTTATATGAGAGTGAATACATGAAATTTTAAAATTTTAGGGTGAACAAAAAGCTTGAATATTATAAAACCTTAAGGATTAATTCATAAAAATTAAAAAACTAAAGGTAAATATATGAACTTTGAAAAGTTTAAGGTGAGCACGAGTCCACCCTATTTAAAGCATGAATCCGTCACTGGTCAAATTAATATGAATCAGATCTTATAGTATAATCTAAATAAAATGCGTGCGTCTTAGTGTTGTTGGTCAATAAAATGCGTGTGTGTAGGGAGGAAATTAGGATTTGAGGTTGAAGGGTAAAACATAAATGTTTAGAAGTAGGGAGGTAAATTCATAAAAAAATCATTTAAAAAAATTATATAGAAAAAATTAAAAAATCTTCGGGGTTGGGGCGATTGTCTTTCTTCACCCCTATATAATTTCGTCTTTGATTATGGGTCAAATAATTTTCTTTCTTATGATATTAATTAATTAATTAATAGCATTATAGCTAATATTATAATTATATCTGATTTTTAATAAAAATATTAAAATTGACCTATTTAACTTATTAAAATACGACATTAACAATATTTATTATAGTATATTAATTTCTTTTCATATTATGGATCTGATAAAATCTAGCTTTTTATATAAAAAAATTATATCTAATGTAATCTTTGAACGATATATAACTTATATTGATTTTATCAAAAACATAATTTATAGGTAAGCATTAAAGTCATAAATAATTGCTATTATTATAATTTTCTTGGGATCATTAATTGATCTATTGACAACATAGTTTTTTAGCTTAAGAAATGGTCTTCATGTATCAAAAATGTGTTTTTATTTATTTAAATGTTAATTAAAGATATATGGTAAAAATAATTAACATTAATTTTTATTAATTAAAGATATATGGTAAGAATAATTAACTTGTATTTTATAATTTATTTTTTTAATTTTTAATAAGAATCTTTGCTCTTGTGATATATGTTTTTTCTACCTTTGTGATATATTTTTTTATTAAATTTTGTAATTCGTCTCATCTATCATTTGATACGATTTTAACATACTTCAGTAGGGGTGTACATTACTTGGTTTTAACAAAATTATCGACAGAACCGAAAGTATTTTGGTTGGTTAATTTTTGGTAAATTCGGTTATTAGTTAATTCGGTTCAAAATTGGTTAATTAATCGAATTAACCAAAATTATTATATATTAAATATTATATATATTATATATTTATTTTTATTCATTTAACTTTTAAAAAATTATAAAATGTTCATTAAGTTTTTTTATATTGTAAAATGGTCATCAAATTTTGTATTAAATTAATATAAAATAAAAGTTTAGTGACTAGAAATTATTTTAGCATAATTTAGTGACCTATTATGTAATTTAACTAAAATTTATAATAAATTTCGGTTAATTCGACTAATTAATCGAAATAATTTCGATCGGTTAATTCGGTTAAAGGTAAATCAGTTCGGTTAACGGTTAAGTTTTAAAAATTTTGGTTAATTCGGTTCGACCACCGACCAAATTAACCGAATGCACACTCCTTTACTTCAGTGGTTATTTGGTACTCTTATAAAGATATTCACGTTGTTAGTTTTTTTATTTGAATTTATCAATGATCATTGAAAAGTTTAATCCCCACTCAATTGATGGTTTGTTAGTTGATGTAATCAGAACTATGTAGTGGAACAATATGCTTTATAACTTGGTTCAATCATCAATCCAGGGACGAACCTAGGGGTGTTGGGATGCAGTCGTAGCCCCTAAAAATTTTAAATTTTCCTATATTTTATATATTTTTTGTATTTTTTATTGATAATCTAATTTTATATCCCATAAACTTTTATAATTTTGCACCTTCTATATTTCTAATATAACTTTTCGATGGTCCGTTCGTGCACCAATACCTTTTCATCATGTAAAGCTTCTTATTCTACTAGAGAAAGATTTATGAAAGTTTGTAGATTTTGATGATATGTTAATCTTTAAAATGTTTGATTTTTCGTATATTTATATAAGATTTTTAGTGAATTATTTTTTTAAATATATTTAATTTATAATATTTTTTATGATATTTAATAAAATCAAGATATATTATTAAAAAATACATATATTCACCAAATAATGAATTATACCCAATGAAATATAAAATTTAATCTCAATATATTCAAAATCTTTCTATAATCCCATGTATATGAAATATTTATGCATAATTTCATATAAACCTTGCATGAAAGGTCTTATTTTCCTTGGACTTATCCTATATTTATGGATACGGTGGTTGACAGGTGAGAGACTAAAGATAATATAAACTAGTTGCAGTATGAATTAAGACATGATCTGATTGGTTTGGGACCCACTGTTTTGAAGAATATGTGTTCAAGACCATAATCTCATGTAAGAAACCAGATGGGTTCTTTATCAAATTACCCACCCCTTTTGAAAAGACTGAATACCAATCAGCAATACACTAACCTCACAGGATATTTCATCATTATTTTTTTTAATTTTATTATACAGATATGACTCGTCGAGTTTAGCTTAGTTCTACTTAAAATAGATAATTTTATTATAATTTTTTTATAAAATTCGATAAAAATATGTTTTATAACTAACACTAAAATGAAATTTAATATCAAAAAAAGAGTGTCCTATTTATTTTAGTTAATTTATTTTTGATGAGTTTTTTAAATTTATTTTATTGTTTTTTTTGTTAAAAAGACTACTTTAATAGATATATAATATGTATATATAATATAATTATTCTGAACATGTTTACAAGCTTTTCGAGTCGAACTTGAATCAGTTTTACTTATTAAAATTTTGAGAAAATTGAGAGGTTTAATTGATTTTTTTATCAAATTAAAATTGATTTAAATTGATGACAGTAACTATTCATGTCCAGACTAAAACCGTTAGGTCTACCTTGTCCCCATACCCTGTCCATGCTTATAAAGAACCTTTGTTGGTAACTAACTAACTAAACATGACAAACCCAGGCCAGGCTGCCTGCGTTGCCTTTCTCTCTGTGTTTGTTTTGCTTTTACGTTTCTCCTTTGATTACAGTTTCCTTAGGAAACAAGTTATTTAAGGAATGACAATTTAATGCTACATTCGGAACAAACGTTGAGGTTGTCTTATCACCAGCTAAAGATAAGTGAAACAACTTGAAGCAAATTGAACCTGTGATTTTTAATTTATTTTTGACAAAATTTTAATATATAAACTACGTATTTTTTTTAGTTTTAGAGATTAAAAGTTTAGTTTAAAGTTTTATGTTTTAGGATTTAAAATTTAAAGTTAAGGTTTAGATTTTATGGTTATATTAAAAATTAGAATTTAATTTTTAAGATTTAGGGTTTAAAAATTTAGGACGTAAATTTTAAGGCATAGGTATACATGCTTGTATAAAATAAAATTTATATGGTATGTGTATAAAAATTTTATCCTTTATTTTTCTTTTTTTTAAACTAAATAGATTTTTTTGATAAATTTTTATTTTAAAAATAATCTTATCTAGAAACAAAAATTATCAATATATGGGGAATAAAAATTAGTAACTTGACCAAGTGACCAAATGAATTACGGACATTTCTTTTCTTTTCTCTTCATTTTCATTTATTTTTATTTTTCGTATCATGTCTAATAAAGAATTTTTATACGAACAAAATTTTCTATTTCTTTTTTACCTCTATTTATATTTTCATATTAAAAATAAATTAAATTCAGGGTAGTGCTTAGGAATTGGATATAAAGGATAAGGGGTATGATTTATTTTAAAGGATTACGGCTTAGAATTAAAAAATTAGGATTAAGAGTATATATAAATACTCTCGACTATTGGATATTAACCGTTCAATCACTATGCTAACGGTATTGGTGTTCAAACCCATGACTTGCAGAAACAATAATTGTTCCTTCAACCGATGAGGCTAGATGGTTCATGCAAGATTAAGAGTTTTGATTTAGTTTTTTAGTGTTAAATATAATTTTTCTAATAAATACTCGTTGAATCCATGATTATTTTTAAAATATTGATTCATTTGATTGTGATTTTTATATAACTCATTTGATTCATGATTAAATTCAGGACTTCACTTGATTTTCAGGTATCTAATCCTACTAAACCAACTAATTATTAATTTAAACACTCAACTTTTTAATTGAACTATCAAAGAAAAATTAAAAGTGTTATCAAATTGATCCTTACATATCAAGAAATTATACATAATTGAAAGTTGAAACCTTGAAGATATCCCCAAAGAAAAACAGACTTTTAAAACCAAACAGAAGCTGATGTATTCATATGTTTTTGCATTACAAGAGGATGGGATTGGGGCTCCCTTTCAAAAAGGGATGGGATTGGATCATGCTTCTGATTGTGGGACCAGAATGTTAGAACTGAAAAATATTGTCTCAGCCAATGTTTCTTTAAATCAAATGCTTCGGCTACGCCCGAACATTAAAACACTAAATTTTAAGTTTTAATCTTAAATTTTTAAATTATAAAAACTAAATTTTATATTCTAAACCTCAAACTCAGAATAAAAAAATTCGTTTTCGACGCCAGTTCGGTTTTGCCTTTAATTGCAGCCATTGACAACCAATCAAAGGATTGGCTGTTAACATGTGAAGTGACTTTCATTACAATACCTTAGCATGTGTATATGGATATTGTGGGGTTTAAACAGACAGACTCACAAACCAATCTCATATGCAATTAAGATTCAATTTATTTTACGATTTATTCTTAAATATTTTTTTAGATTTTGAACCTACTTATTCTAGAATGAAAAAAAATATTAAATGTGTATAACTCGTCACATTATCTATAGTCCTACCCAATAATAATTTTTTTATCTTTTTCCCCTGAAGTGAATCTTCACTTTTATTTTTCTAAGCTGAATCTTTACCTCTTTCTTATATGTCACTAAATGAATGAATATTATAAGATATGACTATAGATGACGAGAAATTATATCATGGGTGAGTCCCGCCACGTGTCTATGTGACTAACCACTAAAAACCACTGATCTCGTTATTTTTTCCATGTCATATTTTTTCGAAGTGAATCTTCACTTGAAAATTTGTTTTTAAAATGAGTTAAGAGTAAATATGAGTGAAGTTTTACTTGAAAAAAATATGACATGGAAAAAATAACGAGATAAATGTTTTTTAGTGGTTGGTCTCAAAAATGACGTGATGAGATTTATCTATTATATAATTTCATGTCAATGTGAGAGGGGCTCTTGTCCCTCCTAATTTATTCGATATAATTAAATTTAACATCCTTCTTAGTTCAAATAATAATAATAATATAAGTTTTTTCCCTTCCAAATTTTAAATTTAAAAATAGACCATTACCTTTTTAATGTTCGATCATAACTTTGTCTCTATCCATAAATGATATAATAAATTTTAACCATATAATAATTTCTTCTAAAATGGTATACTCTCCCACCACTCTAGATATTTTTATATATAAAAGTAAACAAACTAATAAAAATAAGCAACAATTTGCATGGAAAGAAAGGGAAATGAGTGGTTGAAAATTGTCACGAGTTGAACTTGAGACCCCACTTTGAATTTTTGCCTTTTCGGCTTGAAAATAGGGATGAGATTGAACAAATTTATCATAAAAAATCGACAATCGGATTGGGATTGGGAGAGCAAGAATTTATCTGGCTGACGAAGCATTGCTTGTAAGGCTTCATACAGAGTATTGTGATAGCATTCCTATCCTTTTAAAACAAATACGAGACGTACACTAATGTCTTTCTTATCCAGTAAACTCGGAGGCCCGATGGTCTCTGTAGTATTCGATCCAGATAATAAATTGAATATCGGTAGTTGATAAATTATATATATCGTTAGGGTGTAAACGAGTCGAATTGAGCTTCAATAGTATTAAACTCAACTCGTTAAGATTTCGAGTTGAGTTTAAGCTTGAGTAATTTTTAACAAGCCTGAGAAATCTAGGCTTGAATCATCTCGTTAAGAACTCAAGAAGATTTCGAGCTTGATTTGAGCCCAATTGAATTAATTGTTGGTCGATCTTTGATTGTGTCAGACTCTAGTAACTCTTCATTTGTCATGTCTCAATTAAAACCTTGTGAAAAAAATTAATATATACACAAGTTGTGTAAACTCGAGCTTGTTAATTTTAAGGTATAAAGTTTTAGCTTAGGGTTTAAAGGTTTAGGTAGTTAGGTTTAAAGTTTAGGTTTTAACTTTAGGAATTTAGATTTTAAATTATAAAAATTAAAAAAAAGTTAGTATATTATATTTTGAGTAGCTCACGAGCTTTTCTAGTCAGATATCAAGTAGCTCGGCTCAGCTCGTTAAAAACTTCAATCGAGTTAGAGTTCGAATCGAGTCCAATAGAGTTGATCTATAATCGAACCTTGATCGAATCAAACTCGAATAACTCATAATATATCTCGTCTTATTTACACTCCTACACATCAGTCTAGAGAACCTGATTCGAATAGAAATTTCACATTTCATTTAGGTCACATTTGACATGTTAGGTTCTTGTCATGCTCAAATCTTGATGAGGTTATGCGTGTATGAATGGTGTTTTAGGATGTTGGATATGTCTAAAATATGTTGGTGGGTGTTTGGATGCATGGAACACTCAACTAAGACAAGTTTATGGGCAAAATTCAAATACATTGAATAATTGGATCTGAGATAAAAATATTTAATTTGTTTTGACTCGATTTATAATTTTATAAATTCGAATCGACTCAAAAAAAAATTCAAATAAAGTTTGAGTTATAAAATAAAAATTTAAATTTTAAAAATTTTAGTAATTAGAGGATTTATTTTAAAGTTCGAGACGAGTCCCTCAAATTTTTTATAATATATAAAAATATAAAAAAAATTATTATATATAAATATCATATCTGATTAGTAAAAGTCATTTAAATTATAATCAAATCCTACTATAACATAACAAATAATTATAATTAAATTTTTATAAGAACTTGAAAACTTGAATCAACCCGACTTCAAAAAATTTGAATGAATATTAAAATAATAAAATTAGACTACTCAACTCGAATAACTCAAATTTTTTTACTTGACTTGATCAAACGCTCCCCCTAAATATATGTACTAATATTAACTGATCTAATAAATTCCATGCTCAGGATTAATTCAAACAAGGATTTAATTGAGAATTTAAATAATTTTTTTATTTAATTATTAATTTCAGATCTACTGACAGACTAATTTAAATCAAATTATTAATATTTATTATAAAATATTTTTAATGTAATTTTTTATTTATAATATTTAAATTTAAATTTTCTTTAAAAAATTTAATACAATCGATTAATTAGAGTTTACTTTTGGTACGTCTGTTAGTTACTATAAAATTAGAAATTATTTCTCATTGTTATAAAGATTAGTGTGAATGCTGAACTTGTACTCAAAATTGTTACCTGTAGTAAACAGAGAAACTTTCCTTCTTTCTTTCGTTACGTGAAGAAGAACGATTCAATCACCACCAATTGATTGATGTAAACTCTGGAACGAGACACTTTCGAACTGTTATTTAGTAATATATAAGGGCGAGTTTAGGTGCGACAGGTTTAAGATACAGATAAAAATGATAAATTTTATACGAAATTTAGGATGTGTAATATTTTTATGTATATCTTAAGATCTTTACTTTTTGATATGGAGTTAATGTTTGTGTCGGTTTTTTGGGTGTGAAATTCTCTCACTCAATCCTTTAATGAGTCTGATACCATTAGGATGAGTAAAACTCGATTGAAGGTAAAATACTCGACTCGTTTTGATTCAATTTAAAATTTTATAAATTTGATTTGACAAAATTTTAAATAAAATTTGAGTTATAAAATAAAAATTCAAAAATTTTAAAAAACTCGAATTTTTTAGTAATTATAGGATTTGTTTTTAAGTTCGAGTTGAGTCTCTCAATTTTTTATGATATATACATTGATATAAAAAAATATGAAAAAATATTACCGCATATGAAAAATATATATATATATATACATATCTTATATGATTAGAAAAAGTCGTTTAAATTGAAATTAAATCATATTGTAAGTCGATAAATAATTATAACTAATTTTTTATAGGAACTCAAAAACTCAACTCGAATTTCTTAAACTCGATCGAATTAAAAATTTTAAATAAAATTTGAGTTATAAAATATAACTCGTAAACTTGAATAAATTAAAATTTTTTAACTCGACTCGATCAAACATTCACCCCTAAATACCACTATAGTATCACTTGTCATGAGATCATTACCTTCCTCTTAAAATGATAAGAGTGCAGTTTCATCGTTTGTATATCACAATAAAAAACAAACAAAATTAAACATCATGACTAACCATTGTACCAACAACATCGTTTAAGATATCAATGTCTGTCTCCAATCTAATGGTTTTTGTATTAACAACATCCATAAGATTATTAGGTGAGGTCATAAATAATTACTCACCAATGAAATAATCACTACTCAACGAAGTAAGTCGATCAGTGACCATACATGTAATAAACCTTAAATCTAAACCCTATACATAACTAAACCCTAAATCTCAAATCATAAGTCGTATATATAATTAAATTTTAATTTTAAATTTTAAATATATATGATTAAATCCTAAATTTCAAATCCTATATATAAAAAATTAAATCCTAAATCTCAAACCCTAAAATTAAAATTTCAATAATATACAAGATTTAATGTTTGAATTTGGGATTTAATTATAAATATTATTTAAAATTTAAAATTTAATTTTATATATGATTTAAGATTTAAAATTTAATTGTATATATAATTTAGAGTTCGAATTTGAAGTCTAATTATATTATAAATAATATTTTTTAATAAAACAATATTTAACCTATCTTAAGCATTAAAGTAGCGGTACCAGAATGACGACTTTTTATATTTAACGCACCGTTAGATTTTATAAACAGAGTATTTAATTAAAGTCTAAAATAAAATTTAATGATATAAAAATATCATTTTATAGTTTACTAAAATTTTCAATACAAAAATCAAAATTTAGTGTCATTTCGTGTAATTTACCTTAATTAAAATTAAAATTACTAAGAACTAAAGTATGGTATTTAACGAATTCGTAGATATATTAGTTAAATCAAATTGGATTCAGTTAGAAAAAAAAATTCATACTAAAAAAATTAATTTTGATTTTTAATCTTAAATTTTAAAAATATATCTTATCTCTAATTTTTTAAATTTTAATTTTAAATATTAGTTTTAAACTTTAAAATTATTTTTAATATAACGATATAGATTAAATTACCGTCAAAGGACAGGCTTTTAATTCCAAATTTAACGTGAATTTAGAAATAGAATTTGAAGCAGAGGATGATAAAAAAATTACATAAATAATACAGTCATCGTATATACTAGACTGAGAGATATAAAGGGTGTGTATTATTTAGTTTTGATCGATTAATTAATATAATTAAAATTATTTTAGTTAAATCAATTTTAAATAAGTTTAATTAACGGTTAATATTTTTATAAAATTTTGTTATTAATTAATTTTATTTAAAATCTATTAATTAATCAAATTAACCCTATATATATTATTTTTAATGACTTAACTTTTAAAAAATTTAAAATAATTATTAATTTCTTGATATATTATAAAATAGTCATTAAATTTTTATTAATTAATATAAAATAAAAATTTAGTAATTAGCAAATTATTTTAACATAATTTAATATAATTTATCTAAAATTTATAATAAATTAATTCAAAAGCTAATTGAATTAATTAAACTAATTTTAATTCGATTGTAGATATTTCGATTTAGTTAACGATTAAAATTTTAAAATTTTTAATTAATTTAATTATGACTAATTCAATTTAGTTTTCGATCAAATTAACTGATCGTAGTTCACTACTAAATTCGGATCAATCTGTATGGACTTAAACATCTAATCTAGGTAACTAAAGCCCTTACACAGTATGTACTAAATTCAGATCAAATCTAGAATTCAGACAGAAAAGCCATATAAACCACCAACTTAGACATAGAGATTACTTGATGACAAAGTTTCATGACAAAATATTACTGCAAGCCTACCACAAGATTCATGGACAGAACAAAATACTGCACTTATCAAAGCAATATCTGCTTTGTGTTATTATTCTTATTAGTAATTTGTTATCTGAACTTACCAATTAAATCTTGCTCAACTTGAGAGGTCCCAACTCTTTTGCCTTGGCTCGTAAAACATGCTTCTGAATCTTACCGGTAGATGTCATCGGCAACGGACCAAAGATCACTGATTTTGGAACCCAGTACGCTGGCATCTTGGACCTGCTGAACTTCATTATGTCTTTAGCTAGCTGCTTTTCATCGGATTTATCGACCCCGGGCTTCAAGGCCACGAATGCACAAGGCGACTCTCCCCATCGCTCATCTTCCCTTGCCACCACCGATACCTCCAATACTGCAGGGTGTGAATACAGAATGTTTTCCACCTCCACGCTGCTGATGTTTTCGCCTCCGGATATGATTATGTCCTTTGACCTATCTTTTACTTCAATGTACCCATCTGGATATTTCACACCAAGATCTCCGGAGTGAAACCAACCGTTAGCAAATGTTTCTTCATTGACTTTTGGGTTCTTTAAGTAGCCTTTCATCACAATATTACCCCGAAAAACAATTTCTCCAACGGTTTTTCCGTCAGCGGGAACAGGTTGACCAGTTTGAGTACTAATGACATCTAGGCCCTCTAAACCAATGTATCGAACACCTTGACGTGCATTTAGACGAGCTTGAGTTTCGGTTGGCAGTGAGTCCCATTCAGGCTTCCATGCACACACTGTAGAAGGACCAAAGGTTTCCGAGAGACCGTAGGTGTGGGTCACTCGGAAACCTTTTTGAGACATTGCAGCAAGAACGGAAGGGGGTGGGGTTGCACCGGCCGTCATTACATGAACAACATGCGGGAGAGGCAGAATTGTGTCCTTGGGTGGGGCGTTAACTATGGAATTGAGAACCACTGGTGCAGCACAAAAGTGAGTCACATTATACTTTGCGATGGCCGAGTACACTCCCTTTGCAGTTACCTGCAATGCATATACAATGGAAACAAATAAGGACATAAGTAAAAAAACAAGCTATGATCATAGGCAAAATGCAGAACATTCACATCCCCACTGTTTATATCAGATTAAAGACCTCTCCAAGTCTCAGTCAATGAGCTCAAGTCATGCAAACGAAAGCAGGATATAGAAAGGGCAACATAGCATAATAACACAACATTATATTAAATAAAACAACTTCATATTTTCAACAAAATCAAACTAACAACCCATAAGTAATAATTCAGACTAGAAATTACCTGTCGGAGACATGTGTTAGTTCCACAAAGAGCTGCGAGTGTTCACGGGAAACACCAACCATTACAATGGAACATTGGTAGAGTCCATAAGTATACAGCTCCTTCATTCATACCCCATATAAGAGGATTGCTCAAAGCCATTAAATATGCCCCTTGGTGATGTAGTACCACTCCCTTTGGGCTGGCGGTGGTGCCAGAAGTATATCCCAAAGCAATGCTTTGCCACTCATCCACAGGAGGCTTCCACGCAAAGTCCTGGTCACCACTTTCTAAGAACTTCTCATACTCAATGGCTCCTTGTCCCAAAGCATACCTAAGTGTTTTCCCATCACAGCTTTCATCAGCAATGACTATAACAAGCGGAGTCTTGAAATCGCCTTGGCTTTTCTCCTTCATGATTTTCAAAGCATCCTCTGCCAAATTAAACACCTCTTGGTCCACAATCACAAGGGAGGATTGCGAATGACCCAAAAGGAAAGCAATGGTTGCCGCATTTAGACGAGTATTGACCGTGTTTATAACAGCCCCAGACATCGGAATCCCAAAATGAGCTTCATATAAAGCAGGAACATTTGGAGCAATTATGGCAACCTGCCAATTTCAATACATACAATGAATACAAGCAATAAAGCCAATAAAATCCATAAAGCCAGTCCTAGTATGAACAATCTAAACACAACTAGTAATTAGTTAATAGACCTGCCAATTCCAATTCCAATTCCAAATTAGGACCAGAAATCAAGCATTAAAGATTCTTTCTCATGTCACTAATATTACCATAATCATAATGATAAACACAACAACAACACAGAACAAGCAAGATCAACAATATGAATTACTACTACTTGACAACATCAACACCAACACCAACAAGATTATATGAAAACAACCTTAAACATGGATCTAGATTCTAGATCGGGTTCAGTCCACTAAATAAAATAAGATCATAGTTATACTACTAGCTACGAATGATTCTTGCTTATAAAATCTAAAAACGGGACGAGGAAAAAATTAATTTGGTCAAGCAAAACAGGTTTAAAAGATTTCGGTTTATCTAAAATTGTTAATAGAGATGAAAAGCGACGGAAAGTCGTTTGATTACCGAGTTACCGACTCCGATGGAGCGCTTAGAAAGGGCTGAAGCCAAGCGACGGCAACGCTGGTAAGTTTGTAGCCACGTGTAGGATCGAGATCCATGGATCACCGCTTTTCTGGTTGGATGAACCGTGGCGGCACGTTCCAAGAACCATAACGGTGTCAAAGCCGTGAAGTTGGCGGCGTTCTTTGGGAGGTCGTCGATGTCAGGCATCTCCATCACCGTCGATACACCCTCTCCCTCTCTGTTTCCTGTAGTAGGACCAAAAATGGAAAATGAAATGCTGAGCTTTTTTCCAGTTTCCAGCTGATTTGCGAAGGAGAAAGCATATATAGAAGGAATTGGAAGGATAGACACGTGGTGGAATGATGATTTTTTTCCTTCGAAAAAATTATGACATTCACATAATTATCAATAATCTCAATCGATGAAATTTATTTATTTTATTTTTTAAAATAAAGTTTTTTTTCCATATGATTTGGAAAAATTATATCACCACTATAACTCAAGTTATTTATAGTTTTAAACCAATAAAAAATACTAATTTTAATATTAATCATCCAT
Source organism: Abelmoschus esculentus (assembly GCA_035048815.1). Taxonomy (NCBI): domain Eukaryota; kingdom Viridiplantae; phylum Streptophyta; class Magnoliopsida; order Malvales; family Malvaceae; genus Abelmoschus; species Abelmoschus esculentus. The sequence continues at coordinate 17,046,426 of JAUCBN010000024.1, forward strand.
GTCATTACTCAAATTAAAAAATATATATTATTCAAATGAGGAAAAAAAATGAATGCAAATTCATTAATTGGAAAAAAAATTACTTGAAAGGTAATAATGAAATGAGTGATTAAAAATTGGAAAATTCTACAACGGGCGTCGAACATTGCTGAACACCACTAACGATGAACATTGCTGAACACCATTAAACTGATTAATAAAGATTAAAATTTTCAAGGACTCAATGCATAATTAATAAATATTTAAAATAAAATTTTAATTAAATTATTTTCTATAAGGAAAACTACACAAATGGTCATTCAACCATCACTCATTTTTGAGGTTGGTCACCAAACTAATTTTTTTCATCAAAATCATTGTTAACATTTTATTTCATTATTATTTTGGTCACCGACAGTTAAATATTTAACAAAAATCGTGACATGACATGGTTTAATAATATGGATGGTTATCCAACTATCATTCTTTTCTTGTGTTGGTCACCCAACTAATTTTTTTAACAAAATCATCATTAAAATTTTATTTTATTATATTTTGGTCATCAATTGTTAAATATTTAACGAAAATTATGATATGGTATGGTTTAATAATAATTTTAGTCCTTCAAATTATTACATTATATCAAATTAATCCAAATAAAAAATAACTCATCAAATATTTTAACCAAACCCCAAAATTTTTATCTCTTTTCTTCTTTCTCTTGTAACGCTACTTTAAAAATTAATTTATCAACTCTCTCTTTATTTTTTTTGTGTCTTTGAACAACTTATTAAGTTTTAAATTATAACAAATCATTTTAATTTTATAATTTATTCTTTTAAAATCTAAGTTAAAAGAATAATTTTTTTTCTTCGAATCGGGATGACATTTTCGTAGAATAATTTCTTTTTCAGTCCAAGGAAGATTGTGTTCCGACATATGAAAAGTCATTGATGCCAAATTTGTGTGAAATTGTAAGAGTATCCATATATAGACCGAAAATTTGAGTTGTTCAATGAAAATTTAAGTGAAACTAAATTTTATTTAATCCCAAGAAAAATTTTATGACATGCTTCGAATTGATCTATATTTACATGTTAAAGATTTTATGACTATTGATCTATATAACCTTTTATATGAATTGAAAAATCGAACTTTTTTATAGATCTGATAAACATAAAAAATAATAGAATATATATATATTAATAATTTGTGAAAAGTTAAAGAAACTACATTAAATTTTTAAAAAGTAAATCATAAAATTAAAGTGATTTGTTATAATTTAAAATTTAATGAATTGTTAAAAGACTCAAGAGAAATAAAGAGAGTTGATAAATTAATTTTTTTAAAGTAATATTGCAAGAGAAAAAAAGAAAAAGAATTGAGGTTTAGTTTAAATATTTGATGAGTTGTATTCTATTAAAATTAATTCGATATAATATAATAATTTTAGGGACTAAAATTATTATTAAACCATGTCATGTGACAATTTTTGTTAAATATTTAACAGTCGATGACCAAAATAATAATGAAATAAAATATTAACAATGATTTTGATAAAAACAATTAATTTGGTGACCAATCCAAAAAATGAGTGATAGTTGGATGATCATTTGTGTAGTTTTCCTTATAGAAGATACTTTAATTAAAATTTTATTTTAAATATTTATTAATTATATATTGAGTCCTTGAAATTTTTGATATTTATTAATTAGTTTAATGGTGTTCAACAATGTTCATCGTTAGTAATGTTCAGCAATGTTCGACGCACGTTGTAGATTTATCCTTAAAAATTAGATTATCCTTTTTCATCACATCATCCATGGTCTTATCCACTAAAATTTTGTCACTTTTTTTCAGTATCATTTTTTCTAAGAAAAATTCTAGAAGATATTGATGTTGAGAAAAATAATTTTTCAAATATTGATGTTGAAAAAATATTTTTGAAATATTAATATTTCTACGGTGTATCTAAAGTCGGGTGCTTTAGACGTCGACTTTGAACAAGAAAAATCAATTGGAGCTGACTAGAGACGAGCCAAAAGGCTCTATCCTCCCCTGCACTTCTGCTTTGCGCCTGCACTGTACAGTGTCTGCTCACCACTGTGTCACCGTGCGCATCAAGAAAGGCTGGAAAAAATTAAAGTAAGTAGCTCTTGGCTCATCTTTACTCTTTAATTTTTCTAAACACTGTTCAAAGATGATAGTTCCTGGTCCTGTCTTTAAATTCAGTATTGAATCTTCAATATTTTGGAAATTAAAATTTCAACAATAATATTTTGGGAAAAATTTTCCAAAAACAACATTTACAAGAATTTTCCTTTTTTTAAGGATGAATATTTTTTATGCCATGTAAATAGAGAGTGAGTGATTAAAAAAATGATTATATGTATCAATGACATGTAATAAATAAATAAATGATTGAATTTTAGTTAACGGGACTACGAATGACGTGATGAAAAATAACCATGAAATAATTTTTTTTTATTATATAGTTATTTTTAAATAAATATATCAAATTAATTAGATCACAGATGATATAATAAACATAATTTATTTAATATTTTCTATTTTTCTTTAAATTAATAAGTTGTAACATTATTTTTTATCATTACAAAATAAATATACAGTTTTTTAAAGTTAAATGATAATTGTATTTGCCGTAAGTCATTTTTTAAATTTTTTTTATTTGTTAACATAATAGTTTTTATTGTTTTTTACAAGTATAAATTTCATTTTTCTTAAAAAAATTGAGAATAAAATAATTTAAAATTTTATTTTAATATAGGTATATTTAATTATATTTAAAATTTTAGATTAATTTTTATAGTATAAATAAAAAAATACCAATGTGTATATGGTATCTGCAAGTGATATTCTCCTCCGTGTTGCTAATTGCCGGTAGTGTTCTCTACTATATTCTAATATTAAAGTATTAGGTTTAAAATTTAAGACAAAAATTTAAAAATTTTAATAATAATTTATTTTTTAAAAATTAAAATTCAGAATCTAAGATTTTAAATCTAAAGATTAAAATTTAATTTTTAATATTAAAATATAAAAAAATACGAAAAAAAATAATTTTATCTATTTTTATGATAATTTTAATCTATTCATTTGATATATCAATTATCTTTTAACAATTTTGTTACTTAAAAGGGTTGCTTGTCGATGTATGTATGATGTTGCGTGTATCTCTGTATATCCTAAATTTTTTAAGGTTTATATATTTATTTTTAAAATTTATAAATTATTTTTATTTTTAATATTTATAATTTATATTTATTTTAAAATTTTAAAAATATTTATCCTTAAATATTTTTAATCTATTACTGTTAATTGTCTTTTCAAATTTTGATATTTGTATGGTTATTTATTAAGGAAAATTTTATAATCGGTGTCGAATACTGTTGAACACCATTAATGTTCAAATGTTGAACATTGTTGAACACTATTAAATTAATTAATAAAAATTTAAAATCTCTAAGATTCAGTATGTAATTAATAAAAGAGTGATAAACTTAACATATAATTAAGAATTGTATGATTAGTCTTCTAGATTTTTATTTTTTTATAAATTAATTTAAAAATGTTTAACAATGTTTAACATTAATGATGTTTAGCGATGTTCGATGCCCGTTATAGACTCATATATTTATTATTGTGCGACGGTGATCTGAAAACTGAACCCATCAAGAACCCCAACTTTGTTTTTGATAAGGATGAGTCTACAATGGGGGTCGAACATCGTTGAATATCGTTAATACTGAACATCGTTGAACATTATTAAATTAATTTATAAAAAATAAAAATTTAAAGGACTAATTATACAATTATTAATTATATGTTAAGTTTATCACTCTTTTATTAATTACATATTAAGTCCTTAAGATTTTAAATTTCTATTAATTAATTTAATAGTGTTTAATAATATTAAACATTAATAATATTCAGCGGTGTTCGATGCCTCTCATAGAATTTTCTTTTTGATAAATTCATCTTATCCTCGTTTGATTTATAATATATTGGGAAATTGAATTTTGCTTCTAAGTCATGGGAAAAAGACAACAGAGTCGGTCATCAATTTTGACTAAAAAGTGTTGTTAGTTTACAGCTTGAATCACAATTACATTAGGCTTTCCTCTTTAAAGCAGTACTTTGAAAAATGTTCGATCGAGTTAAGTTGAGTAATATATAATTAAAGAAGATTGTTCGATCGAGTTAAGTCGAGTAAAAAAAATTAAGTTGACGAGTCATATTTTATAACTTAAACTTTATTTAAAACTTTTGATTCGATTCGAGGTTAAAAAATTTGAGTTGAGTCGAGTTTTTGAGTTTTTATAAAAATTTAATTGTAATTATTTATCATGTTATAATATGATTTGATTCTAATTTAAATGAATTTATCTAATCATATAAATATATATATTTCATACGTGATAATATTTCTTTTATATTTTTATCTATCAGCATATATATCATAAAAAATTGAAGAATTCATCTTAAACTTAAAAATAAGTCCACTAATTACTAAAAAAATTGAATTATTCAAATTTCTATTTTACAAGTCAAATTTTATTTAAAATTTTTTTAAATCGAATATTTTTATCTAGAATTAAATTATTTAATTTTTTTTTTCAAATAGAATTGAATTTTGCTCACCCTGTCTTCAACAATAAACGAAAAAACTAAATAAATTTCAAAAATAGCAATAACAAGTATTAATATTTTAAATTTTTATGGGTTGTATATAACTTTAAATTTTAACTTTTTTTTAATTAAAGTTTATGTTTAAATTTTTAATATTTACGATTATATTCTAAGTTTTGAAAATAAATGTAATGTTTTAAAAATTATAATGTATGGTTTAAAAATACATATAACTGTTTTGAAAGTTTACTAGTCAAAATATTCCACATTCAATGCATCAAATAATTAGCTTTATTTAAATCAAATTTTCATATAGGCGAAGCAGTTAATTTTTACAGAAGATTGGGAATTTTTTTTAATAATTAGCTTTATTTAAATCAAATTTTCATATAGGTGAAGCAGTTAATTTTTACAGAAGATTGGGATTTTTTTAATTTTTTTTTCATATTTAATTTCATTATTATTATCATAAATAACAAAAAGTTGTAGAATTTGATATATATATATATATGTTTGCCAAGTTTTAGCTTCAAATATACTAAATAAACGAAATACTTTGATTTATAGGACAAAATAAATGCGAACAATTTAAGAATTAAAATGTTTAAAGAATATTTATTAAATATATTTTATTTTTTTATATCAAAATATATTTGTATATTTTTAAATTGATTAATTTTGATATTTATAGAATTCCATATAAAAAAATATTAGTCTAAGACGAAAATACAAATATAATTAAGATACAAAATCTATGAAAAATACATGTTTATTGTAAATAAATAAATAAATGACAAATTAAATCAAACCCAATTTGAATATGTCGAAGTTTGAACGGATAAAAAAATTAATATAAATTTTTTATTACTCTTATGATATTCGAGTTCATTGGTTGTCTATCTCTTAATATACAACAACGAATGATCTTCAATAGTGGAACAATGTAGAAATCATGAACATAACCTTGTTTTTTCGCTATCACCAAAAATAATATGAAAATTTTGGAGAATTGAAAATTTCCGAGTTGTGTAAAAATTAAAGGAATGGCATTCTATTTATAGGGAAATGAGCTATAGATTAAATATAAGAATAAAATTTTTTAAAATATGATCATTAATTATTAGATGCAATTTAATTCAAAAATCTTTACTTTAGTATCATATTTAAACGATTATATTTTTTGTAAATTAAGGTTTACGAAGAGCTCGATTGATCTGGACATTCGCATCGCCCACGTTATGTATGCGTGTCCTAACCCGAATGGGTTCAATTTGCTTTGATATACACCCCGTGTGCGCCTGCGCTCGAAGCACAATGTATACTCAAGTCATTCAATGATCGCAAGATGGATAAGTGTATTGATAGGGTTACAAGGATGTAAAAACAATTACTCGGATGAGTTTCAGGTTGAGTACTGTTAGGTCGGGTAAAATCGAATACATGTCATTTTAGGTTGATTTGGTGTTTTGACTCGATTCGGGTCGGGTGAGGGTCAATTTCAGTTCGATCCATTTCAGGCCGGGTCCATTTCAGGTCCGGTCCATTTCAGGTTGGGCTCAAACGGTTCGAGTCCAAATCGGATAATTGACAGTTTCGTTTCAGGTAGGGTAGATTTCAGGTTGGGTCCATTTCAGTTCGGTTGCATTTCAGGTTAGGTTCATTTTAAGTCGGTTTTGTTTCAGGTCGAATTAATTTTGGTTTTAAATAATTAATAATTTAAAATATTAATTTTGATTTTGTATAAATACGTATAAAAATGAAAAATATTAGACTATAAAATTAAAGATTAAATTTTAAAATTTAAAAAATCAACATTAACTTGTAAGGACGAAATTACGAAAATTAAAAATTAAAAATATTAAAATAAATTAGAAAAAATAGTAATAATCAATTCAAAAAAAATTAACTTGAAAGCTATAAGGACTAAATTATAAAAATTATTAATTAATAATAATTAAAAGCATTAAAAAATTTAACTTTAATATATTATTAAATGATACTATAATTTAATATATTTCAAAAACGAAAAAAATAAAATTTAGACAATATATAGAATTTATACTATAAATAGAATAATAGTATCTATAAAATTAATATTATATTAAAAATTTATATTATATGTAAAAATTATACTATATATAGAATAATACTATAAATGAATTATACTATATATGAAATAATACTATAAATGAATTAATACTATATATGAAAAATAAAATTATAATATATAAAAATATAGAATACATAATATTATATATATAATACATTAGTAATTTAATAACTAATATATGTTGATAATTAGATGTATAGTGATTAGATATGTATAATGTATTTATAATGTATACAATTATTAATTATATATAGTACATAAGTACATTCATATATATGTATGTTATATGTATACATAGACATAGTAGTAATATTATACATAGTACATTAATATATTAATATATATATCGTATATGTATGTTATATGTATATGTATATATAGTAATTAGTAAATGTATATTATATGCTATGTATATAAACATATGTATATGTATAATTGTATATAGTAATTCGTATGTAGTACATGTATATATATGATATATATATATATATATACATTAGTATAGTACATTTATATATTAATATATATGTATCATGAATGTTATATGTATATGTAATATATCATACATGTTAAGTGTTAACATGTATATTAATTTTTAATATATGTATTAGTATATAGTATTAGGACATGTGTATATATCGTGTATGTTAATATGTATCAATATTTAGTACATATATACTATATAAGTATGTATATACATTCTATAAATACTATATATTTTATATATAGAATGTATAAATATGTATGTATATGTATAATACATTAATATATATATATATATTAATATATTAGATGTATATAATATATATGTATGTAGGTATTATATATAATAGTTTATTAATGTATGTATAATGTATGTATGTATAATATATAATATATAAGTATAATATATTTTTGTATATATATATAATATAAGTATGTATGTATATGTATAATACATTATATGTAAATATTAATATATGTATATTTTTATATTATATAAATTATAATATACATTAATATATACTCTTATATATGTTATATGTATGTATATATATTAGATGTGGACACTTTTTCATCAAATTCAATTTTAGTGTTGCTTCAATGAAAAAAAATGGCGGATACTTTTTCACCAAATTCAACTTTTATATTTTGCATCAATGAAAAAAATGGTGGACATCCACCAAATTTCATTCTTTTCAACTTTTATATTTTATACAATTTCTTATTTCAATACACGTATATACCATCACCCGTCGCCATTCACTCTCATTGGTGACTGTCGGAATGAAAAAAAAAAATAGCGGATATTTTCCACCAAATTTTATTTTTTTCAACTTTTATATTTTATACATTTTCTTATTTTAACACACGCATATATCACCATTCGTCGCCATTCACTCTCATCGGTGATTGTCAGAATTAAAATCAAAAGATATTTTTTCGTTATTATCTTACTCATCAGTTCAAAAATTATTTTCTTTCTCATTTTTTAACTTTTAGAACTTAAATATGTATACATTAAAATATATATTTTAATATGTATTTTTTATTAAGTAGAGAGATTATAATTTTTTTATATAGAGGTTCGAATCCATACAAGATAGAGAAGGATAAAAATTCGTGACCACTAATATATATAATATGTATTAATGTATATGTGTATAATATATAATAATAATAAATACTTTAATATATTAAAATTCTTTTAATATATATTTTAATATATAATATATAGCAATAATATATACTTTAATTGTATACTTAAAGAATAATAATAATTTTCTAAAATTTATTATTATAATTTTCTCTAAAATTTTGTCTTTTCTCTCATTTTTATATAATAATAAAGGTTTACTTTTAATTCCTTAACTTCTTTCGCTCCAAAATTTTTACACGAAAAGTAACTTAATTCAAAACTTAGAAAATTGATAATTTATTTCGCTCCAAAATTTTATTTTTTCCTTCAAATATAAAAGTAATATAAGATAAGTTTATTATATAATTTAAAATTTACAAATATTTTATATATAAGATTATTACAGATTTATAATAATTAAATTAGTAATAAATAGAAATATAAGTATGTTATATAAATTATTACGTATTTATGTTGATATAAAAATATAATATAAGTATGTTATATAAATTATTTATATAATATTATGCTCATATTAGTTCAAGTTAATAACATGTCAGGTCATTTATAAGGTCGAGTTCAAAACAGGTCTCGGGTCAATTCAGTCGGGTAATATCAGTTATTTGCTAGGTCAGACTCGGGTTCTGGTTCGTTTTAGTCAGGTTTCAAGTCTACAGTAATATGTTGAAATCGAGTAAGAGTCATTCTCGGTCGGATACAATTCAGGTTCAGTTACTATAGTAACAGGTCCAACTCGGGTTCGGGTCAACAACAATCAGATACAGATCAGGTTCGGATTATTACATTCCCGGGTCAAAACAAGTCGAGTCAACTTTTTACATCCCTAATAGGGGTTTCACTTCCTTATTTAATTCACAACCACCATACTTTATGCATCAATTTCTCATTTATTATTCAAATTATATGAGATACCGTTATAAAGTTCTTATAAAATAAAATAAAATCTTATAAAATTATTATTCAATTTTTTTTTTCTTTTATTCAAAATATGACTCAAAATTATCATTTCTTCGTATTTTTCTAACATTTTAAACGTTCATGTAAAATAACATAAATGTCTCAAAATTTATGTATAATATCTAAATATTATTAAAATACAAAAGAAATACCACTACTATAAACGTAGTATGAATGTAATTTTTAATTAGATAGCATAAATAACTTAACGTAGTATGAATGTAATTTTTAATTAGATAGCATAAATAACTTATGGTACCTTTTTAATATAATTGGATTGGATTGGAGTGAGTTTTTGGTCTCTCTGATCTTGTCTCAAAAACTAAAATATCCGCTCCAATTCGATCTTAATATATATTTTTTCCAACCCGAAATAATAAAACTTATAATCCGATTTTGATCTAATCCCGATAAATTAATAAAAATAATTGACTAAATCCGACTCGACCCATAAAAAATAATTAAAATATTAAACATTATATATAAATATATCGGGTCAGATCGAATCAAAGAATTTTTATCCTAAACTTGACTCTGGCCCAACTTTTTTTCAAATTACCCCACCCAACTCGAACAAAATTTTTTAAATAAAAACACGTCTCTATTAGATCGGGTCGGGTCAAAACTTGACGAAACCGGGTCAAATTACCATGATTCTCCTTATTTACTAATTAAAAGGTTAAGGTTGTAATAGATTATCCTTATTTGCTCAATTTCAAAAATATATCGAGTAAATTTACTCAATTTACAAAGCGATAGGGATCTAAGGGTATTTAAACCCCCAATATTTCCATTCAACTTCGATAAATTTAACATTTTGGATTCAAATATTCACATTTTCAAATGTACATGACTAAAATGTCATTTTTAATAATAGATGGACTAAAATGGGTTTTTGTAATAGTTCAAGGGCTGCTTGTAAATTTTAACCAATAATTGAAGATACATTAAAAATAATTTTGAGGCACTCCTTAGCAAACCATTCCAATTATATATCATAAAATTTGTATCACTCAATCACATAATACTCTTGTATGTTACTATTTGCAAATAGTAAAAAATAATCTCAAAATACATCATAAACGTAGGTAAAAACTCTATAATTTTTCCAATAGTAACATCATCTGAAATAATTATTAAAGAAAATATAGATTTATAATTGTAACTGTAATTTAAATCTTTGATCTGAGTTCACTCGTTCATGATGATGCGGCCGAAGAAGGAGAAACACTGAATGGTTCTTGTTCTTCACAGGTGAGCACATCATGTGGACCAGCTTCCTCCCTGCCGACTCCCATAAGGTCAAGGTAATAAAGGTAATGGGAGATGATGTTGTTCATTGAGTCGCTATCACCTTGACCACAAACCTGATCTCCATAAAGAACATTCATGGTGGTTCCAAACCCTGGAACCCTTTTGGCCAATGTGTCGTTCTTGGTTGGTTTCCAGTTACCGACGAAGACGTCGTGTGCCGAAGGTTGGTGTTTCTTCACCGGTGTCATCCACCTCCAGATTGCTGACTGGAAAGCCAATGTTGCATTGTCCTCCAAGTATTCAGGGTGGTTCAACAAGTCCACTTTCAAAGCCTCTCCGGTTTCGCCGTAGTTGTAGTTCCTGGGGTAGTTCAAAACCCAAGCATTAAAGGAAAATCAATATATTTCTGACTAAGTTTTCTTAACATCTATGTTGCACATCTATGTTGCACTGATACGGACAAATATACAAGTATAGAAACGAAAGATAACAACAAACGACAATTTCTAAAACTACACGGTATGAGTTCAGTAAGGACCATTTCAGCCATACTCGATATCTCCGATACAGAGACGTATCGAATTCGTAGTACGGTATACATACCAGTAAATAGGCAAGGCACCACGGCCATGATATGAAACTCCCGGGGTGCAAGGATATGTATATTTGTAGTAATCGTCACAGTACACTTTGCTGGGGCTCATTTCCTTGTTGTAGCACAGACCCCAAGCCAATGGTCCACCGGTTGCCACTCCATAGCCACCTGAAATCAATATGAACTAGACTCATTATTCAAATGTAATGAATTGAATACAATAACCTGTACATTTGTTTTTACTTACATGAAGTTTTGCTGCCGACATGTCCTAGAAAAGCAGCAACTTCCTTCATGTTCTGAAGCTTCTCCCCGGTGGTACCAAATCCATGAGGCTGAAACTGAGCAGCAGCAGTGATGAAAGAATGGTAATCCCAGAATCCAACCGCATGAGCCACCGGCGTGTTACGTTTTGCGAAAAGGTTCTCGAATTGGTAGGTCTGGAAATAATCAGAAATGGTTTGGTTGCAACAGTACTTGGACCACCCTTTACATTCCCACCCTTTGTCACATAATTTCTTTCCCTTAACCATCTTCACCAATGGCTTCACCGACTCCTGACAGTTCCCCAGTGCCAGCATCATCGCCATGGTCGAGAAAAGCAGCAACCATCTGGAATTAGAATCCATTATGACGGGGAAATCTGTAGATTTTGGTTTTGATGGAGTGTGAAATGAATCTTGGGGTTTATATTAATTGAAATGGTGATCTTTTGTGGATGAAGCGTTAGTGTTGAAAGGGAGTTTATAACTCATTAGGGGGAGGGCGATCTTCAGAGTTGATGAATGATGGCTACGAGTAATGTTCGATTTTGCTTGCTTCTTATGCTTCGTAGAGTGCAAGCAAGGCGAAGCTTGAAGCAAATGTTGGTGTTACATTTCCACATTTTTTTGAATTAATATGAAAAATAATAGTTTAGATTACATGGCAGTAGTTTTGCAGTAGGGACATTCAACGTATCTGATGAGTAAGGGATAGAGGAGAGCATCATAGATAAAGATATCAAAGTGAATCGAGATGACATGCCTAACTAATGTATCAGTAACATAATTGGTGTCGTGAAGGATTTAAGTGAAATTTACTATCAATCTCGGTTGTTGAAAGTCGAGATGACTCGGACATGAGGAATTGGGATGTTGTCCCACATAATCGATATGTATTCATTACAGAGATGGTTTGGGTACGAGTTGGATATGTGTTGGGACGTTTCATGTGTAACAGTATACATCGAAACTAATTAGATATATTTAGAGACGGAATTAAGATAAATATTGAGTCTATAAGATCTTTAAATTTAGAAATCGAGAGGGATGACAACCACGGGCAAATGCACCCTTTAAATTGGGTGGGCCCGTGCCCACCCTAAACTTTTCAAAGTTCATAATTTGCCCTTAATTTCCTTAATTTTCATGAATTGGTCCTTAAGTTTTTATAATATTTAAGTTTTGTGCCCACCTTGAGATTTTGAAATATTATATGTGCCCACTCTCAAATGAATTTCTGGATCCGCCATCGATAGCAACCCCTCTCATCCTTTAAGATTTAACCCCGAATATATCTAAAATATTACATGGTATGTATCCTGACGATTTTTGAGGTTTATAAGCGTATCAAAAGTCATGTGGATGATAGCAACAAAACTCCTTTCCTAGAATCAAGAAATCCACTCGTCTAACTGATTCGACTTTCCTATGTATATATATATAATTGTGTGTATATGTATTTCTACTTAATACTACATTCTTAGACGTTATTATCTGGTACATTGTGGTCAACTGCAACCCGAGTCGACTTGCCTGTGTGTAGCATGAAATTACATGCTGCAACAGCCTCTCCTACTGTCAAGAAGATCCATTCTTGTCCGATCTTGTCGATGAGTTTCGACTTGTCTAGCTTCTTCATCACCTCGCTTTGTGGGTTAACCAATGCAAGCTGATCAAATCAATGGAAAACAAACACACACTCATTTAAGCTAACAAACAATTTTGGACATTAGAACATGTACACCAAGAACTGAAATATAGCAGAAAATAGTTTCTACCTGTAGACCCTTTCTGTCGACATTCTTCACGAGTTCTTCGAGCATGCTAATGCCGCTAGTATCAATACTAGCCACGGCTGTAAAAACACATTTTCTAGGATGTTAGAAGTTAGAAACTAGAAGTACTGTTGTTATATGTATAGATTCTTCACTTACCACTCAAATCTAATATGACATGGTGTAAGCTTGTTTCTCCTGCAGATTTTAACCTGTCTTCTTCTTCATAAATCCATCTTGAAATCCTGGAAAAAAAAGAAAGTTTGTATCAATCTGAGTATGTTAAGTAGCTTAAACAAAACTGTATTTTTGCTACCTTTCTCTTAGATAGCTTGCATTGGCAAAGTAAACCGGGGCATCAATCTGAAGTATTAGAATCCCTGGAACATTGTTGGCAATAGTGTAGTGGTCCATACTTCTATAGATCCCAGAGTTTGGAATGTTGCCTAGAACGACTGTTCTTGGCCTCGCCACAAAGAGAATAATCCTTAGCAAGGAAACACAGATCTGCATGGATGGTTATTATTAGTTTCTGTTACCTTATAGGCTAGCAACCAGGCAAAGATTTAACAATTTCTTACTGCTATGCTTAGACCGATCTCAATACTTCCTAGGACAACACCGAGATATGCCGCCGAGCAGACGAAGAAGTCGAATTTGTCGATTTTCCAGAGGTGGATTACAGCTTCATAGTCGAGCAGGCCAATCACGGCAGATATAATTATAGAGGAGAGCACCACAAGAGGAGTGTAATGGAACAATGGTGTTAGAAATGACAACGTCAACATCACTGCTGTTGCCATGACAATGTTGGAGACTGCACTTCGGCTTCCGGCATTGAAGTTCACAGCGGTTCTAGAAAATGGTCCTGCCGTTATGTAGCAGGAGGTGCAGGAGCCAGCCAGGTTCATCATGCCAAAGGCTATCATCTCTTTGTTTCCGTCGATGTGGTAGCTCTTGAACATGGCAAAGGTTCTTCCTACTGCAATCCCTTCCTGTATGGTATGTAAATTGATTACGCAAAGCAAAAGGTATAGGCTATGCAAGAAAACAAGAGGACAATGATGACTCACAGCAAGGCCATGATGCCGGTGATGATTCCTGTTTTTATAGCCGTCATCAGGTGGGGCGACCGGAATGCCAGGTCTGAAACAGACGGTGGATTCAACCCTTTCTTCAAGGGTCCAATCTAGAAAGAAAACCAACAAAAATTTCCATAATATCACTCTGCACCATAGATAGAGACACCATATTACTAAATTTTTGAGAGAAACTGACCACTTGAACGCCATGTTTTTCTGCATGTGTCAGATAAACGATAAGGCTTCCCAAAATAACAGATGTGAGCGGTGCCATAACGTTTATCCAAAAGAAGGCCGCCTTTCTCTTGCTCTGCATGGAATCATCAAATCCAATATTTCATATAAATCAAGATTCTAAAGGAATAATCTAAAAAGAAATAGAAATGCACTCACAAAGTATCGTGTTAGGAGAAGAAAGAACAGGAAACAACAGCCGAGAACAGCACTCTCCCATCTCCACTGCAATTTCAAACCACCACAAACATAATCTAACTATTTACAATACATTAACAACAACAGATACTGAGGAAAAGGTTGTAAATTATACTGAACCTTGTCAATCTGGCTGAAAACTGAGCGCAGAACGGATAAAATATCAGTTTCATGAGTGAAATGGACTAAACCAAGCATCCCTTTCAATTGCTGTAAGCACACAATCGTGGCTGCTCCACCCATAAATCCCACTATGGTTGCATGTGACAGAAAATCCACAAGAAATCCAAGTCTACAATATTTTATCAAACGTTATTTAATACTATAAGTCTATAATTTTAGCCATTATTTAAAGTACGTACTGATATTTTGAGTATACCTTAAGATGCCGAGTGAAGCTTGTAACAGACCAGCAAAGAAAGTAGCAGTGAAGGCCAACTGAACATATTGCTTGGGGTTTTCAGTAGGGCTAACCACCTTGACAAGAATTGAAGACATTAGAAGCGATACGACAGCTACAGTCCCCACTGCCAAATCTCTGGAGCTCCCCAACATGGCATATATCAGTGGTGGAACAAAGCTAGAATCTGCACTCCAACGAAGCTCATGATTTCAGAAACTCTCTAATACAACCTGTTTTCATTAACAAAGAACAAATGGATGGAAGAAGTTACATAGTCCGATAATGGGTGGCATGCTAGCCAAATTTGCATAGCTGATCCCTTGAGGAACAGCAAGGCTGGCAATGGTGATTCCGGCAATCAAATCAGCCTTGAAGAAGTCGAAAGTATAACGAGGAGCCCATTCCAAAACTGGTATAAAGTACTGTAAACCGAGCAGAAACTTCCTAGGAGTAGGCTGATTCTTGAACTTCCCAAAAGGGTCATCGGGGAAGAAAGTCTCCTTGAGACTTGTTTGAAAAGACTTGAGAAAAGGCTTTGAAGGAGGAACTGGTACCCGGTGCTGATTTTCATAATCTCTTGCAGTTTCCATTGAAATTGTTGACGAGAAAAAGCTTTCTTTTGTTACAAGAAGCCTTAGTGATGAAACTATGACTTATATACTAATTTTTAATATGTGTTTGACCTGAATAAGAAAAGAGGATATCAATTTATATTAACTTTATAGTCTACGTGCGTATCAAATAATAAACTAAATAAAATCTATTTATTAATTTAAAGTAAATAATTTAATTATCTTAAATCGAATAAATCTAAATTATAAGTTATAATAATAATACTTCTATTCTGTGCATAAGAATTTTATTAAAACTCAACCTTTATAAAAGTTGGGAGAATAACAATAATTACATAGTACAGACAGTCAACATAAGAATTTTGAGTTCGATTGATTTTAGTTTAGTTCAGTTTTAATATAAATTCGGATCAAATTTAAATCATCACGGTTTAAAATAAATTAATTCAAATCTCGGGCTTCTGATTAAGTTTGTCCGGTTAAGGCAAACGTAGAAGATCAACATCTTTTGCGTATATAATATCCTACCCCATCCGATTCAATATTGACGAGTGTCCAAAATTATTATATTTATTACCTTTTTACTCTTATTATTGTTAGAATTAAACATGAAATTAATAGTCATTCATGCATATTTACATAATTTCCTGAGTTGTTATATTTATTTTCTATATTTGTTGAATTACTTAAAAAAATATATTGTGGTTGTGTTTCCTATTGTTGAATTACTTAAAAAAATATATTGTGGTTGTGTTTCCTTATTTGTAGGATTTGATGCCAATTTGAAAGGAATCACAAGGAGATAAAGTTGATTTCAAAAGACATGAAAAGATTATATTTGATATGGGAAATAAAGATTTGAATTAATTTAAAATCTCTAAAGAGATAATTATTTTCTTTTCAAATTAATTCTTATCAAATAATTTGATCAAGCAAGATCTTATTAAAAGGAAAGATCTTATTAATTGACCCAAGAAGGGCTGTCGATTTCATTTGTATTTCCCTTGTTATTTCAAGTGATGAGAGGATTTAATCTTTGGATATTTTGTTCAGCCATGAACTAATTTTAAGTTTGTTTGTGTTATTCTATTTTATGGTTTGCTTATTCTATAACTTGAAACATGTATAATTGTATGCAATTACGAACACTTAAAACATGCAACAATCGTCCCTCGGAGAGAAGAATATGGCTTTGTTGCAGGAAAGTGAAAAAGACCTATATTTGGGAGGAGCCTGCCATTGTTATTGCGGGATAAATTTGTCAGAGCCGATCACCATTACTGTTGGAGTAACTTGTGCAGCTGCTCCGCTACCGGAGTCTCATAGGATATTTGGAACTATCCGAAGTTATCTTCCTCGTAGAGATTTGACTCAAAGGTTGATGTCTCTGTCTTGTCAGGTATACATTTTCGTAGGTATGGTTTCATATTTGTCACATTAATTTTCTTAGGTATACGGAGTATAACCATGATTTCTTTTAACAATTTCTCATCAACAATTTCAATGGAAACTGCAGGAGATTATAAAATCCAGCGTCGGGTACCAGTTACTCCTTCAAAGCCATTTCTCTGCTTAACAGTACTCTAACAAAGCAAAAGAGATAGAAACAAAAGCAGGAACAGAGTTGGCAGAGCAATAAAACCTTTGATTTGTCTACTTAATGTATTGAGATACCCACTTGAAGCCGTCACCATATCTCATTTTGCGGACAATGCTGCACATAAAAACCTCAAGGGGTCGAACACTGGAGTTTATAAGATTGACATTGCCCTTCCCGGTTGTGAAATTGGTGAGTCCAAGATGATAATGAAGCTCGTCCTCTGAAGCTGCATACGGAATGTCGATCTTGTTCCTTAGAATTAGAAAAGGAACATCAGCAAGTGCCTCATCCGAAAGTAGGACATCCAATTCCCTCTTTGACTCTGCAAACCTTTCCTTGTCATAGGCATCCACCAAGTATACTAATGCATCAACCTGCTCTCCACATAATATACAGTTTTTCAGTATTTGTCATTTCACACATAATGCTTATTCGACTCGAATGTATTCATGTTTCTAAAGTTCTCAAAGTCTTTCGATGGTCTGAATGCGACGTTAGACACGAGTAGTTCAAACAAAACAAAGAGTTAGGGTAACTTTGTAAAAAAAAAAAAGCAAAATCAGTGAAGAAATGGAACCAAAAGAAGGGATTTGCAAACCAAGATTATTATAAGCCATTAGATTATAATTAGGAGTTATAAACATTGTAGGTCCAATAATTAACTTGAAATTGGAGAATGATCTTAAAAAACAATGAGCAAAACTAAACACAACAATGAAGATACGAGACCGAGATGAATCCACAGTCGAAATCCGCGAAAAATCCATTGATGCATGGAAAGCTACTATTGATATTTGTCACCCCATGAATCAGATGATCACCATGAAGCTTTACTTGGGATTCTAAAGCTAGAATTTGCCCCATACTTTACTTGAAAACGAATCAAGCAGATCACGACGGATAACGAAAATCACACAAAAACAGAAATCATGGTAAATTCATGGTTCAGATGAGTCAAAACTGAAAAAAAAAAAAGCAAATTTAAATCTATCATAAAAGCTTTAAATCCAAATCATTGTTCTTTCCAATAAAAAAGATTCAAGAGATGCATAATCAGTTCAGAGAAGACATTATCTATTCTTTGATAAAGATTTCAAATCTCTCAATGAGCACCAACAAGTAGAACCAAATCCATAATTCCATATATAAATCATGAAGAAAATGAAGATCTAACAACACCAAATACCATTATCTGCAAGTTGTGATAGAAAACAAAACATTACCTTAGCATAATAATCTTTCCAGACACGGCGAGCAATTTGGTGACCACCCAAATCAAAAGCTTTGAACTTGATTTTGCCTATACTTAAGTCCTCAGAAGTTGGGTGCTGAGTTGGTTGATGTTGAACTAATCTCTGCAAATCAATTCAAAACCCCAAAAAACACACAGAATCACCACAAAAAAGAGGAATTTTTCTGAAGAAATTATTTTACCTCATCTTTCAACATGTGAAGAAGGGTGGTCTTCCCAGCATTGTCAAGTCCTAAAAACAGAATCTTGGCTTCTGTCAAAGACTGTTATGAGCAGTGACCGTTGGAGGGTGTTTTTAAATGGTTGTTAGTAGCGTTAACTCTATGTTTAAAAGGGAGAGAGAGATGTGCTGTACGGTGTCGTTTTGAGATGTGCTCTAGCGTTACCTCATCTTTTTCTTCTTTATGAAATTTGATAGCCGATTTTCTTTCCCCTTTGCTCTCTAGATTCTGTCTTAATCCCTCTATCTGTATTGGTTCAGTGATTTCAGACGGTTACAACTTCTTTTGCCCATAAACCCAAAGATGCAAGAATCCCATAAAATCAATCAAATAAAAACATGATTTTGGTAATTAGATCTTCTTCTTTTCTTCCCTTGATTGCAATGGCAGACCCAAAGTTTGGATCTTTAAAGTGGAAAGAAGAAATAAATGTATGTATCTGCTTGTCGTAATTGAGAGGTGGTGTTGAATTGAAAAGAATGTGAAGGAATAATGATTTATATATGTATTGTTTTTCCAGCTAAAGAAATTGAGTTGCATCCCTACATGGGCGCGTTACACAGCTCACTCTATGATTAATTTGTTGTCTTTTAGGGTGAGAAATGCCGCGAGACAAATCACTAGTTCGATTTAATTAAAATTTAATTCGATTAAATTTAACTTAAAAAAATTATGAATTACTTAAAACTTTTTATAATTTAAAATTTAAAATTTTAAAATCTAAAGTCTAAACATAAGTTTTATACTTTAAATTAACACACTAAACCATAAAATTAACAAGCTTGAGTTTACACAACGCATGTAATAAAAAAAGTTCTTCATTAGGTTTTAAATGAGACATGAAAGATAAGAGTTACTTGAGTTTAACACAGTTAAAGATTGGTCAATACTTGACTCGATTAGGCTTGAATAAAGCTCGAACTTGACTCGAATTTTTAACGAGTCAAGCCGAGCTCAAATTTTTTAAGCTCGCTTAAAATTACTCAAGTTCAAACTCGACTCGACATCTTAATGAGTCGAACCAAGCTTAATATTACTCAAGCTCGACTCGTTTACACTCCTAATTGTTAGGTTATTGTTATAATTTTATAAATATTTTTATTTAACAAAACATTAGATAATGTATGGTTACTTTGTCCTAATATAACAATATTTAAATTCACAGATCATCTTACTTCGGTGGTTAAAAAAATGATTATTTTTTTAGAAATTACAGGTTTGAGCATTAATATTTACGGTCTAAAAATTATGAGTACATACTAGAATAGATACATGTACCCATTATAGCCGAGTAAAAAATTAAAAATTTAATATTTAAAAAAATCTCAAAAAGTTTTAAAATTTTAAAAATTCAAATCCTACGATCCAATTATTGATGTCATTATTAGCCTTGTTGCTAACAACAAAATAAAACGATTTTTTCTCGTCGAAAGACTCCTATATTATTTATATTCTATTTGTCATATTTTATTTTTGAATAAATCTTTTAAAGATCTTAATTTTTGTATAACATTTTGTACGATATCGATCAATCTTTATCGACGAAATGGTGGGTAATTGGTTCACCAATGGATGTTCATTCAGCCCAAAACTTTATGCGTATTCAAAATTAAGCCCAACATTTGATTTTAATGTTCATCATCAATGATAATTAGGGTTTCAATCTTTCTACAAATAAAAGGGCCAAACTTTTCCATTCTTTTCCTCCCAAAACCCTACTCTGAGCAACAGCTTCTTCTTAGATTCAGGTTTTGCTACAAACTTGGATCCATTTTTTTTTCCTAGAAAGCGATACTTTTTCCAGAGATCAAATTAACATTTTCTGTTTGCGTTGTTCTTTTGGATTCTGGATTTGTGTGCAGAAATGGCGAAGTCAAAGAATCACACCGCTCACAACCAATCTTACAAGGCTCACAAGAACGGAATCAAGAAACCCAAGAGGCACCGCCACACTTCTACCAAAGGGGTATTCCTTTTTTTAACATTCTAATCTGTTTATAGTGAATTTCATTTTATGATTTCTCCATTTTAAATAAAAAAATGTTGATTTCCTCGTTGATGTATAGATGGACCCAAAGTTCTTAAGGAACCAGAGGTATGCAAGGAAGCACAACAAGAAGAGCGGAGAGTCTGGCAGTGGAGAAGAGTAATTTTTTAATGGCGAATGAGGTAGCTTTGACCTGCTTTTTCTAATACTGTTTATTGCAATGGAATTCAGTTTTAGTTGTACTGTTATGTTGGTATTATTGATCATCTTTGTTAGAAGAGATTTGATGCTTTGAACATATCAATATCAATATCATGAATATGATTTTGTGTTTTGGCTGCTCTTACCTGATATTTGATTTCTCTATTGGATAAGTTTTATGACTTTCATTTTTATGAAAAAAAATTCTAGAATGGTTTGAATGTTCTTGACATTTTCAAGTATGAGGAAGAGCATAGGTAAGTTTCAGTTTTTAAATTGTGGGTGATGATGATGATGATGTATATATGGCAAGTTTTTTATTTTCATTTTAAATTTGGAGGGATTTATGGTTGAATGATTATTAAGCATTCTTATTTAGAAGAGTATTAAAGAATAAAGCCTAGAATTGTTGTTGAATACTGTCTCTAGTAAGTGGTAGGAACCCATATCTAGGATTGTTCGACTGAGTCGAGTCGAGTCAAAATATTTTGAGTTATTTGAGTTTGCAAGCCTTTATTGATTTAATGGCTTTCTATGTGCATATATGATTTATATGTATTTCCTATTTTTCACATGAGATAAGCATATTATATGAAAATTGATAACTAATTATTAGAAATTGTGTTATAGTTTGAATTTCTATTTTATAATTCAAACTAAACTGAGTGTATAAATTACGAGTTGAGTCAAAATGAGTTGAATTTTTGCCTTGAGTCGGTCAAATAATTTCGTTTTTCTTTTTGAGTTGAGTCGAGTTTTACCTACCTAACCTTATCTATTGAAGTTGGTTTATACCATGTTTGCTAGAAGTGTTGAGTTTATGCTGTTGAATTTGGATATAGGATTTGTTTATAGCTTGTGGTGAATCCAATATAAAGGAATTTAAATAAAAGGATCTTAAATTGTAATAACCCTATTGTATAAATTGAGTGGGATATGTTGGGGGCCTTTATTACCCTTGATTTGCTGTAGTTTGTCTATCAAGCAATTCTGACCCTTGGATTGTAATCAATAGAAATTTCATATTACATTAAAGTTCCTTTAATTTTTACACTAATTCACCAAATGGGTATTCTCTCTTTGCTTCATCGTTTTTCGTTTTCTATTTTGGTTCATCATTGTTAAATCAAGCAAAATTTGGATGATGCTTAGCCTTAGCTAGGGGGCATGCCAACTTCAAAGGAAGTGGTGGATCTGAGAGAAGTCTCCGGTCGAAATACGATCGAAACCAAACTTATCAGTAGCCTCGGCGAAATGAATTCTATCCCAACTCACTTGAACCGATGGATATTTGCACGATCCCACACTTATGTCTGTGCCATTAACAAGGATTGTTTCTCCACATTCTGTATATCTGTTATAGTTGTACTTACCTCCGTAGCCACAACTAGCAACTGGAGGATCAACAAATCCTGCAACCATTCCAAAAGAAGAACGAATAGTTACTAATCATATTGGCCGTACTTAAGTTGAAGTAGATGATAATATCGATTCGATATTCGTTTATTTTGTTATCATTTGTGTCCGAATCAGTATACATGGAGTAGAAAGCGGAGTAGAGTTCTACGTAAACAATTGTAGCCAAAGGAAGCTAGTGCCTTCTTCAACTTGAGATTGAAATGCTGAACTAATTCATTGTATTTCCTTGCACAACCGGCGGAGTTGGTTTCAGCCGATGGATAATATGCCAGAACAGCCGGAAAGCAGCCTGTTGGCCTTGTGTTTTAAACCCAAAACGACCTTGCACGGTTGCTCCTAAACCATATGGTGGAGACTAAGTTGCAAAATTTACACCATGTGAAAAATTGCTTCCTAGTGAATTCAGGTAGGAGCTTAGGTATGGCAACTCCAAACTCTTAATTGATCTTTATAAGTCCTGGTCATGCTAATATAGTGTTTTTAACATGTTCAAATATTTTAAAATAATTAAAGTGTTAAATATTAGTAGTGAGTATCGGTATATAAGTTTTGGTATCGATACAAAATAACTCGTACCGATATGTTTTTTAAAATATTTTTAAGAGTTTCAATTTTTTAATTAACAAACTAAAGATCGATACAGTTGTTCTCCTATCTATACCTCTTGTTACAATACTGTAACGATTTTTTCTATTTTAAAACAAACACTACTCAAAATCCCGTACCGAATCCCGTACCGATACATGAAGTTATTTTAAGATTCATGGGATTTTAAGAAGACCATAATCATATCAGTAAAGTTACGACCTTTGGGTTCAGATTACAAAGTTTAAAATGCATTTTGCTATAGGAGAGTAATTTAGCTAAGTCCAACATCTCATTACCTCGTGCCTGGAAACTCTAATTTTCTTGAAACAACTTGTTTAGCTACTTTTAATTAAAGAGATTGTATGGAACAAGACTGGACCATCTTCTTCTATTTCTCAGAATCCTCAACCCAATGCTTCTGCATCACAATTTCATAGAAAACTTGTTAAATGAGAGTAAATAAATGATCAAGATTTTGTGTGTGTGCGATAATCATTATATTTTTATCGTTAAATCTCATATTTTTATTTAACTCCATTTAACGATCTAAAATAAGTGGAAAACTTTTAAGTTTTACGTGATGTAAAAGATCCTATTTCACATATAGAGAGATGTAAGATCCAATTAAATAATATAAGGTTTAGTTTTTATACCTTTTACGGAATAGATGATTGAGATTAACAGTGTGTTAATTAATCTCATCCATGATCCGCAAAATGCGTAAAATTATGAGTTTTATATTATTTATAAGTGGATCTTATCTGATATAATATTATATTACTCCACAATGCAAATTTATTCATATATAAATTAATATTACCTTCCAAGCATCATGATTGAGGCTTGAGGATTAGTCCCAGGGGAGAAAGCAAAGGTAGAAGCATCTATAACCCTGAGTCTGTCCACTCCTATCACCTTATAATCCCTATCCACAACCTTCCCAATCCGGCAGCCTCCATGGTAATGCCAAAACGTCCTCACAGTGTCTATGCAAAACTGTTCCAATGATGTTGTGGCATTGTCATGTTTTGGTCTCAGGTTCCCTGACATGTTCGTCATGTTCCCAAAACGATACCTTGACAACGACTCGGAATTCACAACGTCGATAATTGTTTTCATTCCCCGGACACAGTTCCCCAAGTCATCAGCTGCATGGTAGTAGTTAAACCTTACATTAGGGTTGTCACTGACATTTGTGGTTCTAAGCTCAAGATAACCCTGTGACGTTGGACCTTTAAACTTCCCTAGAATGAACCCTAGATTTGTCGTCGAATTCGCCTCATCTTCTCGGAATGCCGAGCATTGAGGCTGAGCACCAGTGCCAGCAGAAAGGGAAGAGAAATCATAGCCATTGACAGTTTCAATGTAGATTTTGTCGAGGATGCCTGCAACTGTAGCTAGTGACAGTGGAATGGAGTTTGGGTAGGGGATTATAAGGCCGTATAAGGGATTATCAGCCATCTCTCCACCGACCATAGGTTGGTCCAGCACCACTTTGATTCCCAGTGAGCGGAGCCGAGCAGCGGGACCAATGCCGCTCAGCATTAGCAATTGTGGACTGCCAATCGCACCTGCCGATAAAATTATCTCGCTAGCCCTGCTAGGCGCATTGTTCAAGTATGCCGTGTGCTTTCTTCCATTGGCATCATAGAATATAACCCCCTCAGCTTTGGGTCTAGAAATACCTACCACTCAAGAATTTATAAAATGCTAAAATGTAAGTATTTAATAATATAATATAATTGAATAAGTATAGAGTTTGATTAGAAAAATTGTTTAGTATGTTAGTACAAACTATGCCTAGGAATTAAGATTTAATTAAATTAAAAAGTTTAAACTATCAAATTATTTATTTTATAATCTAAATTTTAATAATATAATATGAAAAGTTATTTGATATAAAAGTTGCATAAAATTTAGGTATAAAGTTAAAAAATATATTCTTCGATAGAATAGTCATTTTAACTTTTATTTATTTTTTAAAGCAATTTAATTCTTAATATTTTATTTTGGGTCAAAATAGTTTATCTGTTGATGAAAATTGTTAATCACTGATGGTAAATGACTTGAAATGATGAGATAAATTTATATGACAGTACACGATGATGTGACATTATCATATAAACAAATATATTAACTTAAAAAATATGATATCAATCAAAAATAATTTTATAAAATTATATAAAATATAAAATAAATTTTCTGTTAAATTATCATTCTATTAAATTATTTCAAAAATTTTATTGTTAGTTTTTCAATAATTTTATAAACAGGTGAATAGTTGAGGATAAGAAAAGCATGGTGGATAATAATGGAGCAGAGACGATCCACGTGCATTGTGGAAGGGTAAATTTTATGGCTTAATTATATTTTAGGCCCTCATAGTTTTAAAACACTTATAATTAAGTTATTTTTTCTTCCTTGTCTCTCCTAAATTTTTATGGTATATTATCTTTTAGGACCTATAATCTAAAATTAATAAATTAAATTTTGACCCTCCCTTTTTGGTTTAATTACTTTTTAACGACTTTCAATTTTAAAATTATAAAATTAAGCCTAAACTACTTTAACTTTTATGATTTAATTATTTTTAAGATTATTATTTTAAAATTAACCAGTCTGTTTCCTCGTAATTCAATCTTGACTCCGTTCCGAGCATAAAAAATTTGTCTTTTAAGACCCTTAAAAGTTTTAGTTTAAACCCCTAAATTTTACAAAAAAGTTTCATCAAGCTTTAAAATTTTTAAATATTTTGACTATACCTCAATTTTTTAGAAATCTTCATTAAACCCCTTCACTTTTTAAAAACTTTAAACTTAGTCCCAAGAAAGGAAGAGTTGAGTACCTTTAGTGCTACATATAATCTTGTGCACAACAGCCTGCAAGTAAACCTTAATCCTCTTTGGATTAGCATACTCAAGCAAATCAGCAGCTGTATGTCGATTGCCATTTCCATCAAAAATTGTCCCGCTGGTTTTAGTCCCATTGATATGAGCATACGTAAATCCATTATCAGGCAGCACACCAACTTCAAGCAAACCACTTCTAATAGCCGATTGCCACTCGAACGCAACCGGCTTATGCACCAACTTCTTTTCAACCCATGCGTAAGAATCTTTCGCCACTGCTTCATCAACACCTGCTAGTTTCAGAAACGACGGCTCGGCACGACCGTAAAACCCGACGTTAATGACTGTCCCGCCACCGAGAACGCGTGCTCGATTGTTCGGAACTCCGTCCTCCGATACGAATGCTTGGGAGAATGAATCCGGAGAGTTGTCAGTAAGAGTAGAAAGAAAGTTCTCTATCCTTATCTTGGTGGTGTTGGTGTAGGGTGAACCTCCTCTTTCCAAGAGCAGAACGTTTGCGTCTCCGGTTGATAACGTCGCGGCCAACGGACAGCCAGCGGTTCCTCCGCCGATGATTATGTAGTCGTAGAATGAGACTTTCGGAGCAGAAGTTGCTTCTTGGATGAAACTAAAATTGGGAGCTGTAGGTGGATATATTAATAACATTATATTGCATGAAAATCTGAAATTCAATTAATGAAATCAAAGTGATTTTCATTTTTTTATGCAATTCATGTAAGAAATTCCATACCTTTTTCTGCATAATTGATGCCATTGGAGCAGGCAAATACAAGTACGAAAACAAGAGCAATAAACTTCAAAACCATTTTTTTTCTCTCTCAATGGTTTCTGCTTCAAATAGATTATCTTACTATAGACAATCTATTTTCTCCTTAAATGTCCAACCCTGGCAACCTCTGAATCCTATAAGTGATTTTATTTTTATATTAAAAATTAAAAAATATATGTATATATAATTTTTAAAAACTCAAAATTTTCAAAATGACAAAAAATCTAAATTCTTAATATTTAAAACCATAAATATTTTAAAATATTGTCACTATCGGACAACATCATTATCGTGGTCGGAAATTATCTTTTTTTTTATCACATATCCTCTGTAATTATCGGTACGTAAACTAATCAGACATTGTTCAAATAAAATCATTTACATTTGTTATCCGATTGATATTTTTACCAGTAATAAAGGGTTAGAGAAAATGAACGTCATCTTTAACAAAATTAGTGGTAGTATTTGACGATGACAACAATAAAAATTTGAAATGATAATATTTTTTTAATTTGATTTAAGTCTTAACCTTAAGTTTTAAATCTTATATTTTAAAAATATATTTTTACCTTAATTTTTTTAATTATAATTATAAACCTTAAATCCTAAATCTAATTTTTAATATTAAAATATAAACATAGATAAAAAAATATAAAATTTATATTCTTTTAAGGACTGCTTTGAATGATAATGATTCCCTTAATAATTGATGGAAATGTTAAAAGTTAGTGTAAACTAATAGTTACTGAAATTTTATAACACTAATACTCTGATCATTAGATTAATGATTTTTTAGTGAATTAACAATGAAACGTGTGTTTATTCATATAATATTTTATTGATAAAAAATATAAACTCCTAATGAAAGGTCAAATTAAGGACACTTGTAAAAGAATCCAAGATCGCGACCTCGAGTTCGACTCGGTTAAAATTTAGTTAAAATTTAGTTCGATTAAACTCAATTCGAGATCGAACTCGATTCAAGATCTTAACAAGACGAAACGAGCTACATAATACTTATTCGAAAACTCACAAGCTACTTGAAAACATAAATATAATATTTTTTATTTTTTATAATTAAAAATATAAAATTTTTAACTTAAAACCCTAAAATATAAATCCTAAACATAAGTTTTAAATCCTAAATTAACACATTAAACCCCAAAATTAAAAAGATTGAGTTTACACAACTTGTGTAATAAAGTTTTTCTTCAGTGGACTTTAAATGAGATATGACAAATAAAAGTTACTCAAGTCTAACACAGTCAAAAAACGATCAACACTTGACTTAATTAAACTCGAATAAAGCTCAAACTCGACTCAAGTTCTAAACAAATTGAGTCAAGCTTAAATTTTTAAACTCGTTTAAAATTACTCAACTTAAACTCAACTCAAAATCTTAACAAATCTAACCAAATTTAATATTACTCAAACTCGACTCGAATTTATAACAAATATCGTAATATATTTTTCTCAATGATTACATTCTCGACCATCGCAATCTAAAGAATTACTCTCCAAAACGATAACATTTTTATTTTTTTATTTTTATTTTTTTAAAATTATGTGGCTGATGAGCTTCTGTGAAGCATGACGTGTAATGAGACAAAAACGAAAAAGTAGATTTGACAGTCTTCTTTGTGGTTGTAGTTTTGAATCAGGAACACAACAACTGAACAAAGGAAATTCAGTAGCCGACTTAGGTTTGTCTCTTGCTAAGATTTCTATGGATTTTTTCTAAATATAAATTATTTCATGTATATTAATAATTATTTTTATTTTATTAATAATATACGTAGTGTAATAGTGGCGAATTTTGTTTTTTCCTACACCATCAAACTCTAAGTTAAATTCTTTTCCAGAAAAAATAGACACATATGCCTCCACCTCATCCAAATAAACAAAACAAACCCCCGACGCTGAAGTAATTATATTATGGATAAATTTGATTACGTATCTACGAGATTAATGATTAAAAATTATTTATTTTATTAATTTTTATATTATATTTTTTAAATATATTTTTATTTAAAAAAATTATTTTTAAAATAAAATAACAATAAATATAAGTGAAGATTCACTTAAGAAAATATGATATACAAAAAATGATAAAATTGATGATTTTTAGTGGTTAGTCTCATGGATGACGTGATGGACTTACCCATGATATAATTTTTCCCAACCTTGAAAAATTATATTATGAACCTTGTTTGCCACATCATTTGTTGTTTCAATTAATCAAATTCATCTATCTCATATTTTTTAAAGTAAATCGTTACTTTTTTCGTACTTGTAGTAGGTGAGTGGATAATTATCGAGTAATTACTTTAAAAAAAACATGATTGCGTGGACCACAAATAACGTAATAAACAGGTCCATGATATAATCTTCCCCCGACACTGAAGAAATTATATTATAGATAAGTTTTATCACGTATCCATGAGATCAACTATTAAAAATCACTCATATTATCAATTTTTCATGTCATATTTTTTTCAAGTGAATCTTCATTTGAATAAACTGTTTTTAAAACAAATAACAGTGAATATGAGTGGAGATTCACTTAAAAAAAATATGACATAGAAAAAATTGATTAAATTGATGATTTTTAGTGGTTGGTCTCATGGATAACGTGATGGACTTACCCATGATATAATTTCTCTCAACCCTGAAAAATTATATCATGAATCTTGTTTGTCACGTTATCCGCGGTCTCAATCAATCAAATTTATCTATCTCATATTTTTTAAGATAAATCGTTATTTTTTTATACTTATAATAGGTGAGTGAATAATTATCGAATAATTACTGAAAATAAACAAATCTGATTGCATGAACCCAAATAAGTAATTAACGGGTACTGATATAATCTCTCCCCGACACTTCAATAAACACCACACGCATCTCATATAAAACAATGGGAAAAAACATGAGTAATTCCATCAATCTTGAAATTTATTTTAAAGATTTGTATAATATTAAAAGACTTCCTGTTATATTTACTTTATCTTCCTCTCTAAATCTCTTGTAAAAATAATATTTTAATAGATTAATAGTCATTTTGATATTATTTTTAAAATGTATTGTAGATTTTTTTTAAAAAATATTATAAAAAGTGTTTTTTTAAAAAAAAATTAAGATTTTAATATCTGGTATTACTCTAAATATGTATTTTTAAAAATAAATTGTTTATTTTAGATAATAATATTATTTTTAATATGTTACTATGTTTATAAAATAATATTTGTTTAATACTTTTGTCTTTAATAATACACATGATGTTTAAAATTGATTTATTTGAATAAAATATATCATCTTTATTTTTGAGATCTTTTACCGATTCTAAACATGATATTATAAAATAACAAAATTGAAATAATATTTAGATATATAAATTATAAATATAATTATAATAAAAATACAAAATTATTTATATATAATATATATTAACTTAAATAATAATAATAATAATAATAATAATAATAAAAGTTATAATAACTCACCATCAATACTTTAATATATAAAATTATTGACCGGTGAAACAAACAATGACAAAAGAAGGTGGTCTAGGGGTTGATAAGATGATGGTTGTTGGTGTGAGCTTGGATAATTCTTTGTTGGTTTGGTCTTTATGTTCTCAGAGCGAAAGATCATGGGGTTTTCTTCTTGAATGCATCATTTTATATTATTTGAGTAAATGTTATAACAAAATGACGAAGGAAGAAAACAAGATTTAAAGTTAAAAATAAAATATAAATATTTAAAAATAAAAAAATAAATTCATAAAATTTTAAATTTTTAAAAAATTTAAATAAGAGACGAAAGTATAAAAAAAATTAGGATGGGTTGTGATTGCCATTTGACCCACCCATATAACTTCGTGAGAGTAATTATGAAGTTATCATGGGATTAACTATAATTTAACATTTTAATTTTATCTTGTCATCAACAGGCATTGCATATATCGATACGTCCTTACTAAACTTGGTTTACTTAGATATCCTTCACAAATTGCTCCGACTCATGCACCTGTCACCTGCGTGGGGTTTATAGGCACTTTGCCTAGGGTATGCGTTCACAGGCCTCGATACGGGAATTTTAATTTTATCTGTGATTTTTTTAATAAAGAAATTTTAATTTTTATTTAATTAGGTCTTTTAATTTTAATAATCTTATAATGAATAGTATAAAAATTATTAAAAATGGTTTTAAATTATTATAATTATTAGTATTATGTTTTACAATAAATTGTACGATTTTAAAAAAAATATGAGCGTAATATCATAATGATTGTAGTAATATATGTTATGTTTATAACCGTAATAAACATAATATAATTATAAATTATAAATTTTAGTATTTTTGTTGTTGATGTCGATTTTGGACTACATCAAATAGGAAGATAAGGATGATTGAAAAAACAATTGAGGAGGACTTGAAAGTCAGAAAGGACCATAATTGGTCATTGAATTTGGTAGTTCACCCTTGGTTAGCTTGATGTAAAGAGTCGTGAATAGTGCAGGGTAGATGGTCGAGCGATAGTTAACGATATTTAACGATGTTTCACGCATTTTGATGCGAGCAGAGAATCACTAACCATGGGAGAGTATTGAGTTTTTGGAAGTTTACGTAGATTTAGGGATTAAGAATTGTCTTGGGTAAAAGATAAAAGAGAGTATATTTTGTATATTATTAAACTTGACTTACAAACCTATATATAAGGCTTAAAGAAAAGAAAAGAAAGGAACAGATCACCTATACAGAGGATTATAAGATCTTATATTGATTATTTATATATGACCGATACATGAAATAACAATTATTTTATCAGTGAGTGAGAGAAACATGAAAAAGATGAGTGTGGAGTAGGTGTGATAATCTTTTTTCAAGAATTGATGGAGCATTGAGGATTGTATTTTTATCATTGATCTTGTAGTATTTATATCATCTTGAAGTTGTAGATGACAAAACATTTGACGAAAGTACGTCAAATTTAATGATGATTATTGACTAATTAATTATAAATTATTATTAGATTATCTAATTATCTTGTCATGATGCATTGATCGAGAGTGTGAAAGATTTACAACGTTCACAAGCCCGAAGGCATAAAAGTGAGATCTTTCAGAGGGTATATGGTGATACTAATTAATTTTAAGATAAAAAATTTTCGACAATCTCAAAAATAAATTTTTAAAAAATATACTTATAATAATCACAAAATATACTTATAATAACCACAATTAACACAATATAATCGTAAATTTTTGGGTTTTAATTTATTAAACGTTGTTTAATTTCCAACAAACCGGACTTCGGAATCCTTACAGCCAAACCACACCGTTTCCGATGCTGAAATTGACACCAACTGCGATAAAGCTTGAAGTTAATATTTGAATGACTGTTATGCAAGATCATACCAAAGAAACGAAATTATGGATTGCATGCTCAGTCAAGAGCTTCCTCTCGCCATCGGAAGGGTTAGATGGTGTTAGCATAGTGCAGCGGAATTAATATTTGAGGTTAAGGGGTAAAATATAAATATTTAAAAATAAGAAAATAAATTTAAAAAAAATTTAAATACGATAACAAAAATAAAATAAAAATTCTTCGAGGGCGATTGTTCCTCTCCATTTTAGGAGTGTGTATTTCGGATTATCCGATCTGATCCAAAAATTTTAGATTAGCATTTTAACCGTATCTGATCCGAAAAATTAGATATCTGATTTTTTGGATATTTGAAATTTTGAATTGAATTTTCGGATATCCGAATATCCGAATTTATAATTTAATTTAATTTAAGTATTTTTTTTAATTTGACGAACTTATTCATGAATATTTTATTTTTTATATATAACAAGTAAAAATATCGAATATAACAATATTTATATGTATAAAAAATTTAAAATTTTCGGATATCAGATTATCTGATATCCGATCCGAATGTAAAATATTGATCTGTATCCGATCCGAAAATTTCTGATATCTGATCTGAATTATCAAAAAATAAAATTCAGATCAAATATCTAAAATTTAAGATCGAATCAACGAATAATCAAATCGAATCGAAACAGTAAGATCGAATTTTTTTCACACCCCTACTCCATTCCATATTGTTTCGTCCATAGCTTGGTTGGTGCTTATATCTTATTTATTTTAGAGAGTGGGTTGAAATCTAATTGGTTAATTAATTTAAATTAATAGAATATATAATTAAACTAAAATGTATAGTTCTTAAAAATTTTATTAATTGTTACATCATTCTCTGTTAATTTTTTAACGTTAATTTAATAAATTGGTGATCTAATTAATAAATTATTTAATTTAACGGTCAAAATAAATAATCTTAAATAGTTAAGTGTTCACTTCTATAGATTACTCAAGAAGTTACCGAAACAACGTGGACAAAATCTCTTTCCTACATCCAATTATGTAATGCCACGTCGTCAAACATGCATCACACGTGTCGAGTCAACAACTCAGCACCGACCCCTCCTCTCCCCTTTCTTTCTCCCCTTTTGCCTCTGTTTCTACTCTTCTTTCAAACACTCGAAATATTCATTTAATACTCGGGAGAGGTTACGCAGCTGATCGGAACGGAGGTGGTAGCGGCGGCGGTTGTGGTGGGTTGCTATTCGATCAGATCGGCATCCAATGGCTGAAGACAAGTACAACCTCAAGAATCCGGCGGTGAAGAGGATATTACAAGAGGTTAAGGAGATGCAATCCAATCCTTCTGATGATTTCACGAGCCTACCTCTAGAGGTCTGTTTTTTTAATTTCCCCCTCAAGTTTCAAGATTTTAGGGCTTTTTTAAAGTTCCGATTTGATAATTCAGGTCCTGGATGGAACGTAGATTTATTTGATGATTTTGAGATTTTTTTTTTAGTTTTTTATCCAATTAAGAGACTAATTGTTCTTTGATTTATGAGATTAGTGTGGATCTTCATGATAAATTAGGTTTTCATTTCTTTTGGATTGGTTTTCAGGAGAATATATTTGAATGGCAATTTGCAATCAGAGGTCCGAGGGATTCTGAATTTGAAGGAGGAATTTATCATGGAAGGATCCAATTGCCTGCTGAGTATCCATTTAAGCCCCCTTCATTTATGTTACTGACTGTAAGTGCTCGCTTTATAAATACATATAAACATATGTTAATCATTTCTGCGTTGGTAATTATCCAATTTGATGTGGTAACAAGCTTCTTTGCTTTTCTATATTTCAGCCAAATGGGCGTTTCGAAACCCAAACTAAAATCTGCTTAAGTATATCGAATCATCACCCCGAGCATTGGCAGCCATCTTGGAGTGGTTAGTATTCATTTCTCTTGAATGCAAACACATAATTTTGATATAAATTGCATATAGAATTTGGATATTGAGTATAATGCAAAAGGTAGTTGTATGTTGTAATGTTGATGCCACTGCTATTTGGTGAAGCTCTTCTCAAAGCATTTAGAAAAATCTTGTTGGCAACCAGTGAATTGATATATATTTCTCTTTTGGTTCATAAGATCCGGATTAACTGGTTATTTGAAAAGTATTGGTACAGAAAAACACCTTCATTAATCAATCTCCATGGCCTTGTTAGTAAATCTCTTTGCTGCCAAAAATACAGCCTAATTGTCCTGTTCATTGACCACTAATACCAAACCTCACCAGAAATAGAACAGTGGAAGTGTCTCCAACTCCATTACAGAATGCCACAAGAGCTCTCCAGGGTCATTTTGTCTTGATCTGAATCTCATTTGTATTTACTTATAAGCAAATGAAAGCGAAACCAAAAACACATACATTTCGGACTTGTAGTTCTCCTAGTCGATTTGTGATCTTGCCTTTCTACTTCTTTCCTAAGTTGTTTGAATGAGGAGATCAGCTGAGAAGCAACCTTTTCTCTGACCATTTTAAACCTGTATAGTTAGTACTGTTTTCCATTTCATCATTCTGGCATGTTCTTAATCTGTGTTTCCCTTTTTTTTCTGTATTTTGGGATTGAAACCAAAAGGTTTTGTGTGATTATTAAGGGCTGGTCCATTTTATCGAGTCATAAAGTTAGTGAAATCTAAGAAATGAAAACAAGACGCTTATTGAATGATAAGAAACTAATTTCAAATCCAATTATTCAAGGAATCTTTGTACAATCTCTTGTACTTGAACAAAATTAAGATAAAAACTGGCTAATCGTGCTGTTGATGTTGATAGTGAGGACTGCTCTAGTGGCACTGATTGCTTTCATGCCCACTAGCCCAAATGGTGCCTTAGGTTCTCTGGATTATAAGAAGGAAGAACGGCATGCCCTTGCCATCAAATCTCGTGAAGCTCCACCTAAATTTGGGACTCCGGAGCGGCAAAAGCTTATCGATGAGGTATGATTTACATAAATTACACCTGAATAAGGTGATTTTGCTTCTCCATTAATGAAAATTTTGGTGGTACAGATTCACGAATATATGTTAAGCAAGGCTCCCCCTGTTCCTCCACTCAGCCCTTCACAGGCCTCGGAAGACCACCCTACCAACAGCAATGTAGAAGCTCAGGCTAATCAGCAGGATTCAGTTTCTATGGTTGCTGAGAATGGACCACTGAATCCAACAGTACATGAGAGGGCCATTGAAGAAGAGCCGCCAGCTCCAGGCAATGCTGAAATGACGATGAGTGCAGAAGTGAGAGAGATTCCTTCCGCTGCCGGGGACCCAAGTCATCAGCCGTTACGTAGGCCAGAGATGATGGTTCAAAGATCTGCAGAGGACCGCTTGTTTACATTGGCTGCTGTTGGCCTTACCATTGCAATCTTGGTTCTTTTGTTGAAGAAGTTCATGAAATCTAGTGAACATGGTACTGTTTTCATGGGCGGTTCTTAGTTGTCTGCCAGAATCTCTGTTGACCTGTACCGGGTTTGCAGGATTTGTTGAACTAGGAGTACAATACCTATCAAAGACATTTATTTGACTCTAAAGTGAATCCATGTGTAGTATATTATACCTACTTGACAAATGCAATCACTAAGTTCAATGGCTTGTGAATCAATCTTAGTATATTATATATAAAGATTTAACTAATTTTTAATTTGATTTATGGTATTTTTGTCTAACAAGTAATTTCACTAATAATATTAGTGTTAAATAAGATAATTTTCAAGAGCTTTCAACCGGGTTTGGGGTTGAAGAGCTCTTCAAAATATAAATGTTTAAAAGTAGGAAAAATTCATAAAAAATATAATTTTTTAAAAATTAGATAAAGTAATATAAATAAAAAAAAATCAAAGAGTGGGTGGGGCGATTACCCTCCCATGTTAGTTTCGTCCCTACTCTCAAACCAAAAGATAATTTTCGAGAGTTCTCAAACTAAATCAAGTGATCAATACATGATTGAATATAAAGATAATTTTCGAGAGTTCTCAAACTAAATCAAGTGATCAATACATGATTGAATATAAATATGATTTATCTGATATTTAAATTTATAACAATATATTTTTTTATTAAAGAAAAAAAGTAAAGGAACAAATTACTTTTTTTAAAGAAACCAAGAAAATTAACGCAAATTTAAAGAAAATGTCAAAGTGTTGATTCAAATAATAAATAATTTTGTATCGTTTACGTTTATTTAAAGTTTGATACTGTTGACTATAAAAAGAAACTATAAGAAACAATCATATCTTTGTTATTCCAAAAACTGTGATTCAAGTTAAGAGCAAAGACTCTTATTTATACAAGGAGATAAATCTCCAGAAGCTTCGAAAGCTTTGCATGACAGTTACAACAAACTACTAACCACCTTAACTACAGCCGCAACATATTCAACTTAACATTCATTCTACTTTCTTAACTCTGGAAGAACTTCCTGACAGTGAAACACAGAAAGCTTATCCCGCAGAAGCTCAAACCTTGTAACCGGTAAAGGTTTGGTTAGAGAATCAACTATCTGGCATTCGGTTGGAACATGATTAACTTGAACTTCATAGGAGGCCACCTTGTCACGAACAAAGTGCAAATCAAGTTCAAAATGTTTCGTCTTAGCATGCAATACTGGATTGGCAGCCATAGCTACTGCACTCGTGTTGTCACACCAAATACGTGAACATTCAGCTACGCCTATCCCCATTTCTCGCAACACGGCAGTAATCCATGAAACTTCTGCTGTAGCGTCAGCCAAACTACGATACTCAGCCTCCGCAGTGGATCTAGAGACTGCTCGTTGTTTCTTTGTGCTCCAAGTGAGAAGATGCATCCCGTTGAAAACGCAATAGCCCGAGACAGATTTTCTATCATCTAAATCTCCACCCCAATCAGAATCTGAAAAGGTTTGGATGCTAGCAGCTCTGTGATTTTGTGATTGCGATGGAAACCATAGTCCATAATCGATGGTGCCTTTGAGGTATCTCAAGATGCGTTTAACAGCCAACCAATGTATTTCAGTCGGAGCTTGAACATATTGAGCAACTTTATTAACATCATATGATATATCAGGGCGTGTGTGAGTGATATACAAAAGAGCACCAACCGTGCTTCTGTATAATTGCGGATTCTGTAGCGTACTTCCTTCATGTCTGCTGATCTTTAGTGATGTAGGCATGGGTGTTGTTGCAGCATTAATGTTTTCCAATTGCACCTTGAATAACAACTCATTGATAAATTTCTTTTGGTTAAGTAATAGACCTGCACTTGTTCGACTTACCTCCAGTCCCAAAAAGAACTTCAGCTCCCCAAGATCCTTAAGGGAGAATTGTTGATGTAGCTCACTTATGACTCGTGAGATATCCAGGTGAGTATTGCCAGTAATTAATATATCATCCACGTATACAATAACAAACATCATGTCTGCATTCTTATGATAGATGAACAAGGATGGATCAGCTTTGGAAGACATGAAATTAAGGGAAAGAAGAAATTCTTTCAATTTCAAAAACCAATTTCGAGGAGCTTGGCGCAGACCATAGAGTGCCTTTCTAAGCTTGCAAACTAGCTTTTTTCCATCTTTTGATACTTCTTCAAAACCCGAACTTGCTACATGTAGATGTCTTCTTGTAAATCCGCTTTTAGGAACGCGTTGTTCACGTCCACCTGTCGAATTGGCCATTGATTTGAAACTGCAACAGATAGGAGAATGTTGACTGTGGCAAACCTCACCACTGGACTAAAGGTGTCCATAAAATCATATCCAGGAATTTGCGCAAATCCTTTTGCCACGAGTCGGGCTTTGTATCTATCAACAGTACCATCCGCTTTAAGTTTAACCTTGAATAACCACTTACATCCCACTGCTTTTCGTTCTTCTGGAAGCTCGGTTATCTCCCAGGTGTCGTTGC
The DNA here is from genome assembly GCA_035048815.1 of Abelmoschus esculentus. Taxonomy (NCBI): domain Eukaryota; kingdom Viridiplantae; phylum Streptophyta; class Magnoliopsida; order Malvales; family Malvaceae; genus Abelmoschus; species Abelmoschus esculentus. The sequence goes on from JAUCBN010000024.1 coordinate 17,084,354, forward strand.
TCACCAAGGCAGCATACTCAGCCAACACAGCAGCCTTCCAATCAGGGTCTTCCAAGGCACTGTGGATATCAACTGGAGGTTGTTTAATTTGTACCGAGTACACTTTAGGCTTAACAATACCATTCTTCCTCCTAGTTACCATGGGATGAGTGTTTGTGACAGGACAAGCATGACGACCTGACGCAGCAGCAGAGGCCGTTGATACATTGTTATCATTTGACTCACCAGCATCACCAGCTTCGGTGTGTATCTCAGGAACATCAACTGAAGTAGTTATTGGTATGTTTGCTGATGGGCTGTGTTGGGAAGTCATATTGAGTGTATGATCACTGTTATCACCTGCAACTTGTTCTTCATATGAGGAAGAAATGCCTCCAGCAGATGCATCAACCAGGGGACTTGGATTGTCAACCTCTAAGGTTTGGTTAATGTCGTCTTGAGCTTGTGGAGCCTGTTGAGCTGGTTGCTCCTCCTGGTATAATTCATGAGCTTGCTGTGATTGACGGTCTGAACATTCATTTTGTGCTTGTTGTGTTTGTAGGAATATATCACCGTCCACCACAGGTAATTGAGCTGACTGAAATCCTGGAATATCTTTTGCCGAGTTCTCATTTGGTCGAGCAAAAGGGAAGAGATTTTCATCGAAGATTACACTTCTCGATATGAATATTTTACCAGACGAATCCAAGCAGATATAACCATGATGTGTGGTTGAGTAACCAAGAAAGACACAAGCTGTTGATCTAAAGTCCAACTTGTGTTTGTTGAAAGGTCGTATGTGAGGGTAGCAACGACACCCAAATACCTTGAGAAAGTTGTAGTCAGGAGCCACCCCATATAGCTTCTGATGAGGAGACATACCTTGCAATGACTTGGAGGGCAACCGATTGACTAAATATGCTGCACTAAGTACTGCATAGGACCAGAATTTGAGTGGCATGGATGCCTGAGCTAGAAGAGTAAGAGCCGTCTCGACTACATGTCGATGTTTGCGTTCCACCACCCCGTTCTGCTGAGAGGTATATGGACAAGTTTTCCTGAGAACAATACCATGTTTTTGAGCTAGAGAATCTAAGAATTTAAATTCTCCTCCCCCGTCAGTTTGTAAAGCAGCAATTGTAGACTTAAAGTGATTCTGAACAAGAGCTAGAAAGCTATAAAACGCAACCGACACATCACTTTTATATTTCAACAAGAACAACCAAGAATTTCTACTAAACATATCCACAAATTGAATAAAGTAATGATATCCATTAAAAGAGATCGGGGCTGGCCCCCATACATCAATTTCAACAAATTCAAAAGCATAAGTATAAACTGTCTCAGAAGAAGAAAATGGAAGTACATGACTTTTTCCCAATTGACACGCCATGCATACATTCTTTATTGGACTAGTTGGTTTTTTATTACTAACTTGACAACCTCCATGGAAGGATGGCCAAGTCTTCTGTGCCAGATCCAAAAGTCAAGATCCTCTTGAATAGAAGTGTGGAGAACGGCAACATCTCGATTTTCAAAGCTGTATAAACCTCCATCTATCTTGCCTTGTAGAAGAGCTTCATGAGTGCAAGCATCCTTAACAAGACAAAAAGTACTATGAAATTCAAAATAAACATTGTTATCACGAACAAATTTAGCAACGGACATTAGATTCTTTGTTATTTGAGGCACAACAAGAGTATTTTCCAGACATAAATTTCTACTAGCACATTGTAAATAAGCTCGACCAACACGAGTTATTTGAACATGAGTACCGTCTCCCAATTGCACCTTACCATTTTCCAAGTAGGGTTCATGTTTCTGTAGAGATGAGACAACACTTGTCACGTGATGCGTGGCTCCAGAATCTGGGAACCATTTAGAATACGAGGCAGGGCCATCAAGAGTCAAAGCATTCACCTGAATAGACTCTTCTTCCTCTTTGTTGAGAGAGATGGTTTGCCCAGTTTGAATGAAGGGATCATACCGTAAGTCATTAGAGTGAGAGCAGCACGTACATGTGTTGACTTGAGCTGACGGTTGTGGTTGAGAAGCAACAACTCCTTTAAAGTTCTGATCAAAGCGATGCCAACATCGATCAACCAAGTGGCCAAGCTTTTCACATAGCTGGCATTGAAGTCGGGGTCTCCCTTTGTACTTGGTATTGGGGTTAGGCTTTGAGGTGTTTAGGGTAAATGAATGATTTACCTCATGATCAGACCCACTTTCGGCCTTAGAATTAAACTTTGTATAATTGACGCCTATGGCATACCTGGAGGTATCTTCAAGACGGGTTTCTGCATGAGAATGGATACAACATTATCAACCGTGTACGTTTCTTTGCTAGCTGTAATCGTGGAGATGGATGGTTCATATTCAACTGGTAAACCATTCAAGATGGTTGCAATATGTTCAATATCAGTGACAGTGCTTCCACACGAGGCCAAGAGATCACAAGTTTCTTTGACTGTGGTGGTGTAATCCCTCATCGATTGTGTGCCTTTCTTCAAAGACCGAAGTCGGCAATGGAGATTCATTAGTTTTGTAGTTGAAAGTTTGGAATACAATCTGGTGGTTGAAGACCAGATCGCAGCGGTGGTTTCGGCTCCAACCAATTGAGGTAGAATGCTTGGCGAGATGGTGGATAACAACCACGATGCAAGCGAACTATCTTGCTTAAAATACTGAACGTAAGCAGGGTTTAGAGTCACCTCACCAGCTCGATTGCGCACAGTTCTAGAAGGAACCACCATGGAGCCATCAAGGAAGCCTTCAAGACCGAGCCCCCGAACAGTGAGGATCACTTGTTGCCTCCAAAGAAGATAGTTAGAATCTGTAAGACAGACATTGATCCGTTTATTGGAAAAAACTTGAGCTTCTAATCCAACTTCACCCAGAGTTTGTTCAACGAGAGCTTCTGGTAACGCCATTGGCGAGCAGGAAGAAAGAACCAAGAAACAGTGAACAAAGAAGAATGAGACGGAAAACAAGAAGGTCATACCCTAGCGACTGATACCATGTTGACTATGAAAAGAAACTATAAGAAACAATCATATCTTTGTTATTCCAAAAACTGTGATTCAAGTTAAGAGCAAAGACTCTTATTTATACAAGGAGATAAATCTCCAAAAGCTTCGAAAGCTTTGCATGACAGTTACATCAAACTACTAACCACCTTAACTACAGCTGCAGCATATTCAACTTAACAGATACCTTAGATACGTACAAAATTTTTGTTAGAAGATTAACTCACTAAATTCAAATATATGACGTGAATTGACCTGAATTAATCCGGTTAAAGCCCAGAAAAACTAGGAGGCAAAAAAAAAACTAAAAATTTAAATTTTAAATTCTTGCCCTAAATCCTAAACCCTAAAATATATATTACCCTCAATTCCTTAAATATTAATCTTAAACTTTAAACCTAAACTCTAAACTTATTTTTTTTCAAGGACATAAATAAGATATTGAGAAGGGTAGAAGAATTTTATTTATCATAATCTTAAAATTTATTTTTTTTCTCAAGTTAAAGATTTTATGTATGCAAAAAAATTCACTCAATCCCAAAGTTAGATGTAAAATGTAGATTAATTCAAATTAGTCTGTACAAAATTCAAGGAAACTAGGTTAAAAAAATTTATCCTTAAAAATTTAAATTTCAAACCCTAACTCTAGACAGAAACCTTAAAAATATATTATATCATTGATTTCCTGCATGTTAATCGAACTTTAAACTTTAAACGATGACATAGATATGATACCTAAAAGGATAGAAGAAATCTATTTATCACAATTTCCCAACACGGTTTTAATTTGAGCTCTCCAAATTCATGTATACATATATTAATCATTTTGTCTAAATGGTTAAAGAAACGATTGTTTCTGAAAGTTACGGGTTCGAACATTAATATTACAATACAATGTTAGAACAATTAATATTTAATAATTAAAAATATATTTTAAAACGGATATTATTATAACCTCTGTAGTTAATTTACTCAATTTTTTTTTTTAACTTTTTAACAAACAACCTCTGAAAAAAATAATGAAATATCTATATTTAAGATATAGAGGACAAAATGCTTTTCGTCTGACGGGTTTTATCAATATTATATTTTGTTTTATACATATAAAATTAAATATATAAATTAATAAATTTTAAAAATAAATGGTTAAAGATATTTTTTTTAAGTCATGGGTTCAGAATTTAATAGAACAAAAATTCTTCCCCTTCTTAAGTAAAAATTATTAATATATATATATATATATATATATATGAATCGCCTCCCTTCAATAACTTTTTCATTTTCCACCTCTTGGGCATCTTTTTTACTATGATTATAACACTAAATAGGAATTTCGTACAAACATAAAATACAAGCAATTAATAGAAAGTTCATTATATGATTAATATAATTTTCTTTTATTCTTAGTGTAAATTATAAATATTACAATACAACACGTTATCAATAAGGAAAATATTTAAAACTTATAAATATTTGAAAATATTTAAGACATAACAACCATCATGTTAATAAAATAAATTGACATAAAATTTATTTTTTTAAACCAATAAAATAAAAAGATTAATTAATCTCATAAGGAGTTTTGAGGAAATCAACATCCAAATATATCGAACAAACAATTTCATAATTATTTTTGATGTTTTAACAAATATAATTTATTACAATCACATTCATAAACATGAATACGATTTATCATTATACATTCTTTTTTGTTAAATGTTTTTGTTTATCTTTATCTTATCGATTGTTATTATGTGCTCCCTTTTTATGGCTTTTGTTAAGAGATTTTTTAACCAGGCATGTAGATTATTTGTTAAATTAATTTTTATAAATTTATTTTTTATGTAAAATATTTTTGTACACTTACGATGTGAGTGTAGTAAAATCGAGTAAAAATAAATAAAAGACACATTACACTTTTAATGTTCAAACTTAAGTTCGAATTTCAGAAACAACATTGTGATAAAAATCATAAATTCTAAAAATTTAATCGAGTTTGAACCATAAGACAAACAAAGATGATAATCCGTCCCCCCTCCCCCCCCCAAAAAAAAATAGTAGTAATAATAATAATTAGGGTGGGCAAAATCGGGTATCTGACCAATTGAAATAGAATTGGTCCCGGTTTCGGTAACCACCAGTTCCTGAAAAGTAGAACCAGTCCCGGTCTAGGTCACATCGGGTCCTAAATTTTAAGAACCGGTCCCGTTATTGGTGAGTACCATTCCAATACCGGGTACCCGAGCAAGTAGTTTATTCTTAAAAAAATTGAGTAATCAGAGAAAAAATTTCAACCTTCAATAATAATATTAAATAATAAAATTAGAATATTGTAGACTTAAAAATTAAAGTTTTAAAACGAGTCATACTCATAATATTCATACATAAAGAAAAAGTTTGATAAGAAAAAAAAACAAAAAAACTAATACCGAATATTTGGTATTGATCTCGGTTCTACTGGGTACCCATCGGGTATCATTCCAAAAGGTCAAGATTCAGTCCCGGTTATGACCGGGACCTAAATTTTAGATTCAGTCTCGGTCTCATTAGAACCGATACGAAATAAAAAAATACCGAATCTTATCAGGTCTAGAATCGGGTAATCGATTTTTTTTTTCACACCTAATAATAATAAAGTTCCATGTCTATTTCATAGAAAAATCCCCCCTTCCTCCATGTAGATTCTCCTCCTTCAAAAGGCAAACTTCTAAACTCCAAGACTAGTTTTCAACCAACAGTTTTTGGATGTGCTATGAAACTGGCAAATCACAAAAAGGAAACAACAAAAGCACTATACAGACATATCTGCATGATTGATGATGGTCATGGTTCATACATGCATGTACATTCATGTTCACATGGCTATAACATACCCATTTCAGAATACAAATATAACAGCGAATATATGAAGTGCAGAAACAACAAAATGCATTACAACACTTGAATGAGTCGGACTGTAGCACTGTGGGGTTCTCAGATTAGCAGACAATCTCTTTTGGAGGATTCAACAAAGGGAAAACAAGATCTAAACATATCGTTTTCTGTTAAGAAAGAAGAAGAAAAAGCTGTTGCAGACAGTGAAAGACATGTCAAAATGATTAGAAAATAGAAATTACTTTATGTTAGAAATGAATTTCAGTACTGTATAGGTTTAGTATATATATATATATGGTTTGTATGTATTGATCTAGGGGAGCTTATTGGATTACAAATGGTTGGTTTAACTTATGTAAAGGAGTCTAGAACTTTGATTCTGTGTCTGTAACAGGTTGCAGACAAGTGTTCTAAGCTCTTTTGGTTCTGATTTTATTCCTTAAACTTGATATTTATAATTAAACTTTTGAAATATTTAATATGGAGAATGATATTTCTATTTTAAAAGAATGTTTAACGTGAAAAATTATTAGATGGTCCTGATTTATTATATCATTTATAGTTCAACAAGTAATAAATTTATATCTGTTTTTTAAGGTAAATCTTTATATCTTTCCTTTTTAACAAGGTGATCATCTTCGCATATTTCTTACATGTTACTAAATAGACGAATCTCATTAAATCAGACCATAGGTGATGTATGAGCCGAGGTCATGTAATAATTCATCGTTTAATGCAATACTTTACGTTCAAATAAGATTTATTTTTGTGTATAATTAAAACCATCACTTTTTGTTCAAGTATATATTGCACTAATGTAGAAGTATATTTAAAACTTAAACTCATAGTCCAAACGTTCTAAGTCCTAAAACTTAAATTTCAACGAGAAACGTTAAATTCTAAATCTTATAACCTAAATTTTTAAACCACAACCTAAATTTATAGCATCAATAGTAACCCTGGCAAAGGCGGGCGTTAATCGAGAACATATGCTATAGAGTTTAGATGTATGGTTTCATTTTGCCTGCAAAAATCGAATACTACTAAACTAAAAATCGATAGTATTTTAACACTAAACCTTAGTTTAGATTTTAATTACGTCATTAAGTCACTAAAACCAATACCGTGGACAGATTTTAATAGTCTACGTGCGATGACATGAAATGATCTCAATAGTATAATTGCAGCATAAATTCAATAATATGATCGATATTAAACTTAAATTTGAGTGGTATCTTATAAATTCTTATTTGTCCAGATAGGGAAAAAGGAAAAAGTTCCATTGATTGAGCGTTGAGCTGTCCCTTGGAAACATGGAACAGTAGAAATTGGTTGGGGGAAGAATGACATGGGAAACATATATACAAAAACATGTGAATGATTACAAAGATCCATAGAATCACATTATGGCACTATTGTTCCATTTTTGTGGTGCAGACCATGTAGATCGTTTTACCACTTATTGTCCTTGCTTAGTCAAGAAAATGACTCTCTGAAAACGCTGCCACCAGCTGCTGCTTTTCCTTTTTCTTCCCTTTAAAACTCATCACTAAATTATATCCTCAACAGGTGCATCAACTTTCCATACAACTTGATCATCATGTTAGGGTTTGAAAGCTATAACAGTTATGCACTATATATACAAGACTGTAAGTCTGTCACCAAGGTGAATTTCAAGAAAAGTAGTCTTTGATTGAAAAAACATCAGTTCCCGACTTCGCTCGATGGTTGATAGTATACGAGATCGGGTTCTCGTTAGGGAGTTCGACTATGTCAAAGACAGTGAACTGGTGGGGAAGCTTGAGAAGAACTGTGAGATAGGGTTAGGATCTAATAATAAGGGGACCTCCATTTTCACAAACATGACCGGTGACCCTTTGTGTAGGATTCGGTTCTTTCCCCTTCATCTCATGCTGGTAAGTGTGATCATTACTACTTTCCTATATATTTATCTGCATGCATGAAAGACTGATGTTCTCGAAAATGGTCTACAGGTAGCCGAGCTGCGAGAAAATGGGGAGCTTGTCGGAGTTATCCGAGGTTGCATCAAGCATGTCGGGACTAGATTTGGAACTACGGACTTGAAGTTGGGTTGCATTCTAGGCCTTCGAGTATCTCCAACACACCGGTATATACACATATAAATTATGTTCTCCCTCAGTCCTTTCCCTTTCTACTTTTCAGTACAATTCCAATGTAAAGTCACTGTTATCACTTTTCAATCACATTTCTAGGGAAACAAAACCCTTTATCTTCTTTAAATTTACATAAAAGGTCCCTTTCTCTTCTTTTCTTTCCCTTTGGGATGCATTTGAGCAGATATTTACTATTGGGTTAAACCGTAGGTTCCGTTTTTTAGTGCAATTAGACGATAATGTCTAAAGATATTATGTTTTAATTACACTAAGAATAAAATCTACAAATTAACCGTTGTCGTACTAACATATAGTGCATATGATTTGTAGGCGAATGGGGATCGGATTGAAACTTGTGAGAGCCATGGAAGAATGGCTGATAAACAATGGAGCACAGTACAGTTTCCTAGCAACAGAGAAGAATAATGTGGCTTCTAGAAATCTCTTTACTGCCAAATGCAATTACAGACACTTAAGTTCATTGGTCATATTAGTTCAACCGGTCGGTTTTTCAGTGGAGGGTCTGTCTCAAGACATCAAAGTGGAGAAGCTGAATATATGCCAAGCAATCACTTTGTATAACCACAAGCTCAAATCCAAAGACTTGTATCTCACCGACATTGATGCAATTCTCAAGGAAAAGCTTAGCCTTGGGACATGGGTTTGTTATTTCAGACAAGAAAAATGGATCGGTTTACACAGTAAAGAGAAAGATGGAGATGTTATCAGCACGGTTCCATCTTCTTGGGCCATGTTTAGCATATGGAACTCTTGTGAAGCTTACAAGATTCATATAAAGAAACCCCATTATCCTTTTAAGCTTTTCTATGAGATGGTAAGCCATGCGAGAGACAAGATCCTACCTTGTCTGAAGATCCCAATGTGTGATTGTTCACTTGAAAGACCATTTGGTTTCTTCTTTCTGTATGGGATCCATGGAGAAGGAGAGAGGGTCGGGGAGCTGATGAAAGCTGCATGGAGTTTCGCATTAAGATTGGGTCAAGACATGAAGAATTGTAAGCTGGTAATAACTGAGTTAGGAGTGTCGGATCCGCTTATGGAACATGTCCCCCATGCATTGTCCAAATCAAGGATCGATGATCTATGGTACTTTAAGAAGGTGAATGGCTCCATCAATGGTGAAGACGAGCTTGGGATGACGGGTGAACTTGGGAATGTGATTGTAGATCCCAGAGATTTTTAGGGTTTCTCGATAAAGTATGAATAGTTATTTTATTTTCATTATCATTTTACCATGAATTCAGTGAGTTATAAATTATATGTATTTAATTTATTGACTGATTAATTTAAATCGGGTATTATAATTTTTTTATATAAATGATTTTTTCAACTCAATTTTCTTCATTCAAAACGTCAAAACTTGAACATTTAATTTTGCTTATAAGATCTAGTGTCTCCTCCCACTAAATCAATTGCTTATTGATTGTATTAATCTGGGTTTGATAACCTTTATATATGATTTTTTTAAGATATATAATTTATTTAAAAATACTTTGTATCATACCACAAGCTTTTTAAATTTAGGGTTTAGGGTTTAAAGATATAATTTAAGGTTTAGAGGTTTAGATTGTAGGGTATTAAAGTTATTTTATAATTTAAATATAAAAGATTGTATAATTTTTTTATACAACTTACGTATCAAAAATATATCTTATTTAATGGTCTATACTACCAATGATAATATGTTACTTCATTTGTTAATAGTTTTAATTAAAGAAAAAACTTTGATATACAGGTGTGTATACCACACAAACTTGTTATATTTAAAGTTTAGAGTTTAAGGCTTAAAGTTTAAGAATTTATGTAGTAAGGTTTAGAATTTGTGATCTAGCGTTTAAGGTTAAAAATTTTGATTTTAAATCTTGAAAATAGTGTATAGTATTTTTACGTGATTTATATATCAAAATATAACCCTTTAATTAATTATTAAAAAATATATTTAATTTAATTAGAGAAAAATAATAATAACCCTATTTCATTAATTTCATTCAATATACTTATACTAAGGATTATACATCAATATTCTTTTTACACACCAACTTTTAAAACTTAAAAATTAAAACTTTAACTCTAATATTTTAACTTTTAAACCCTAAAATTTAATCCTACGACTTAAATCAATAAACTTTAAACCCTAAACTAAATTTATAATCTTTAAATTCAAAAAAAAATACATATAAACTAAAATTTACACGACCCAATATCGAAATCTTTTTGCTTATATCAAACATGTGATGATTTGTAATTAGTTTTATTTTTCTTGCATATATATATATATATATATATTTATAGTTCCCAGCTGATATGACAGCTCAAGTCTGAGTGTAACTTCTGTTCCTCCCGACCAGAAGCGTCGGAACCATACCCGTAAGAATCGCTGACTTGTACTTTCCGAACAGGATAATATGTTTTGTATCCTTCTCCTACACTTGTATGGTTCCAAGGACAATGGCTCACAGGGTTTCGTTTGTTTGTTTAGGGTTAACGACTGTGGAACCAAGGATGTGGGGTTTAACGACTGTAGGATGGGGTTGGGTGGGTGTCAGAAGATAGAACAAGATTCTTTTCCGTTAAAAAAATGAAAAGTATACGATGTATTAATTAAGAGTGGATAAAATTTGATTCGAAAATTTTGATTTTTTTTAAAATTTTAAGTTAGTCGAATTATTTGAGTTAAATCAAAAACCTTAAAAAAATTCAATTTCGAGTTGAGTTTAAATTTTAAACTTTGAGTTATTTAATTTTTTGAATAATTCAAAAATATCCTAAAGTTTAATTATACGTTTAGTCCATATAATTGTATTTTTAATTTTATTTCATTCATATTTTTTTTAAAAAAATCTTTTCTTCAATAATATGGTACTTTTTATATTATTTTTTTTATTTAATACAATTTTTATTTATATCTTTAATATTATACTATTTAAATTATGTTATTTATTTTTTTAATTTTTATATTTAATTTATTATATTTAATTTATCGTTATTTTTGGTTTTGTCTTGACCTTACCTAGATAAGGAAGCTTTTATGAGGGTCGCAATTTAATAAAATGACATATTCAAACCTAATGTATTTGATGATGATGATACTAATAATAATAATAATTTAAAATCTTATTAACACATGTAAAAAATAATACAAAAAATATGTATGTTCATATAAAGAGAAAGTTGTTTAAGCTAGAATCAAATTGTACTAGTATTATAATTAATACAATTAAAATTTGTACATAAACTCAAAATTGAATCTAAAAAGTTAACAATAAATAAATTATAAAATATGATAACTTAACTCGAATAACTCAAATTTTTTATTCAACTCGACTTCCTTGAACATTTACCTTTAGTCTTAATTAATAAAATTGGTATAATAATATATTTGATCTTGAATATTTATATAAGATTTACTTTTTGTCGTGTTTTGTGTATCTAATTTTATGTCATTTTTGTTTAAGAAAAAAACTTTGATCGTTTAGGTGTACTTGTTTGTAATATCCGAACTTTATCCGAGTATATATATAAATAAGATCAAATGATAATAAATAAATAAATAAATATTAAATGAATAAAGCTTAAATAAATCATAAATCAGTTTCCATCAAATATTCATTTAGAAAAAACGTCCAAAAACCCAAGTTGTAAAGGCCCAACTTCAATACCCTGCATTAGTGGCTTGGATTCTGATGCCTTGGATTGTCGCAGGAATTTGTTTATTCAAATTTAAAATCTATTAACTTTTTACCCACCTAATCGAATATAATTTTTGAATTCATAAAACTTAATCGAGTATTTATTAATATTGTATTTAATCAAATATTGATCGATATATTAATATATTCAACTAGCATATAAGACATCATCATATATCAATCATACAACTAAATAATTATATGAATATTCAAATAATTATGTACCGTCTTCGAAGTTTATAATAGATTTGAATATTATCAAGCTCATCAGGCATCTCAATATTTACTGAATCTAATAAAATCGGTTTCAACACATGTTTTTCATCCGTTCCTAATTTGCAACTACTGAAATGTAAGACAATTACTGAAATATTTTAGAGTTTGAGTGTATTATCTTAAGTCGGAATTGTTAAAGTTCTCATTCGAACTTCTCAAATAATCTGTTTGATCCGATATTTAAACTTTAATAATAGGTATTTAAAAACAAATACAAAAATACATTAATTCTATGTATTTCCTATAATATTTATAAGGTCAAACTCGAATAATCTCGAGTAAGGTCTCTGAAAAAAGTTAAGGCTCGATCAATGACTTGATCAAGTCTGATGATCTTGTGCAGTCATGCACACAGTAAGCTCAGTGCACCCTAAGGGGGAGATCCGGTTTTTACCCGATTCGTTAATCTTAAATCGGAATATGTTTTTACCCGACTTCTAGACCTGATTTTGTCCTTGTGAACGAGGTGAAGGTAAAGCATAGAGAGGAGTTCTTTTGGAGACTGCAAGGCCATACACTTCTGTCATGTCCACCTTCTCAGCCGTTACACCCGCCGGTAACTTCCAGTCGAACCAATATAGAAGGTTAGCCATTACATGATCAACCAAAGCAACGCCGAACGACATCCCAGGACATCCCCTCCTTCCGAAACCAAATGGGATATACTGCAAATCTTGACCTTGAAAATCGATGGACATATTCTCAAACCTCTCAGGGATGAACTCGTCCGGTTTCTCCCACCATTCAGGATGTCTGTGAATGGCCCATGCATTGATCAAGACCGTGACATTCGAAGGGATGTCGTATCCTCCCAGTTTAACACTTGCTGATGTTTTCCGAGGAAGAAAAACAACCGGTGGGTGTAGTCTTAAAGTTTCCTTGACCACACATTTCATGTATTCCATCCTACAGACATCCTCCGGAGCCACCTTAGATTTGTTTCCCATCACATTTCTCACCTCTTGTTGGACTCTTCTCATGATATTCGGATGCCGTAGGAGTTCAGCCATCATCCATTCCGATGTTGTTATGCTGGTGTCAGTTCCTCCAACAAACATGTCCTGAGATTATCAAAGATACAGATTTCAGATCAAGGCACAGATCATTAGGACACAGAAAAAGGACAGACGAGAGTGTTGAAATAACCAGTAAGATTGCTTTTATGTTGTCTTCTGTGAGATTCTCAAACATGCCATCCTTTTGTAGTTGCATAATGATAGAAACGAAGTCATTTTTCTTGGAAAATTCTGCAGAGCTTTCAAGAGCTTCATGCTCCTTAATCACCTGGTTAAGGAAAGCATCCAATTCTGCAGACAATGCTTTCATACTTGGGATGTATCCAGTAAGCACATCAACCCACCTCAAGTAAGGAAACATATCGCCAATACAGAAACCAGTGAAGAGAATCATTAGCCTTTTCACCAGCTCCCCAAACCTGCTGCACCCATCTTCTTCCTCACTTTTGTGACTGAAAATGGATCGGGAAACGATGTTGCTTGAAACAAACGTAAGCATCTTTGTTAGATTAACAGGCTCTGGCTCCCCCTTAAGACAAGAGGAACTGATTTTGTTGATGAAAGCTTCAACTTCTTCGTCTCTTACAAACTGAAACGACTGCACTCTTTGGTGGCTGAAAAGCTCCACAACACTCATCTTCCTAACCTGTCGCCAGTACTCACCGTAGGGTGCAAAACCCATACCCTTGGATTCGTAGAACAAGTGATTCACAGCGGTGGTTCTTGGCCTGTTGGAGAAAACAATGTCATGGCTTTTCACAATTTCTTTAGCCATGTCTACTGATGAAACCACTAAAGTTGAGTTATTTCCCAACTGCAGAAGCAAGAGAGAGCCATACTTGTGTGAGAGGTCTCGGAGAGAGCGATGGGGAAGTTTGCCGAGTTGGTGGATGTTGCCGATAATCGGTAGCTTTGGGGGTGATGGAGGGAGATTCAGGTTTCTCTTTTTTGCTAGTTTAAGCCAAATTACAAGGGAGAGAAGGAGAATCAGAGATGGTAACAATGGATTGAAGGATACATTCATCAGCTCCATTTGCAAAATCTGAAGATAAAATTAGAAGGTAGTGAATATGTGACAAGATATTTATACTTTCTTATAAACAACACTCGCGAGAAATTATTATATAGACTCATTTATTACGTTATTTATAAAAATTGATTTCGTTGTTAATTTTGAAATTGAAATAGAATAGATATAGATTTTATGATTTTGAGCTATAGTGATGGCAATGAACTTTAGACCCGATCCGAATTTGTAGATTCATATTTTTTATAAGGTTTAAATCTTAAAATTTTAAATTTTGAATCGAATCTAAATCTTTTGATTGAAGTACGGATCCAAGTCCGAATCTGACACTAAGATTCAAACTTAGACTCGTTTACCCGTTTATTAAAAAATTCACCTTTGATTTTAAAACATATATAAATATATAATAGTAGGTTTTATATTTCGCATTATTTTCTTTGGTTGTTTTTTTTTGTTTGTTTTAGAATGTTTATGATTTAAGTAGTGATAAAAACTAGCAATCTAAGGAGATAGAAGTACAAAACTTGGTCTGCGAAAATAAAATATTTTATGATCTATATTTTTAATGTTTGTGTTATTCAAAAGATATTTGTGTAATTGTGAAGTTTTATGAAGATATTAGTTTATCTTTTTTATTTTGATACTAATTAATTGAAATTCATTTTTCCTCTATTGAAGTTGTGATGTGAAATTAATCAATGACAATTTTATTACGTTAAAAGATAGGTCAAATGATCGTTTTTAATAAATTTATTTTGAATTCGTTTTGAACCTGGATTCGTGAGATCCATAAAATCTGAATCTAAGTTTATTTTTTTTAAACCGACAGATCAATCCTAATTGATCTAAATCTAAAATATAAAAATAAGTTTGAATTTAAATCAAACTGAGTTTAGTCTAAATCCGACCCATTGCCATCCTACTTCCCGACGTGACAGAAGAATAGATTTTCCACAATATCAATAGAAATCTAAGAAGCGAAAACCAATTTTACTTTTTAATATCGTAGACAAAAAAATAAAAATATAATATATTCTTAAAAAATTAGTCAAATTCTGGGCATTTTCACTAACAGACAACTTCCCATCGATGTACAGATGAATATCGAGATGCTATCGTCTTCTCTGTTGATTCAAAGTTTTTAAGAGTTGTCAAGAACAGAGTTAAGACTTCCATGAAATTGCCCACAAGTAATCACAATTTCCATTGCTCCATCCTGTTTTCTTTATAAAGAGGGAGTTACCAACATCTAGAAAAAAAATTCACAGTTATAATAATAAATTCAATCTAACCGTGATCAAATCATATAAGCATATATACAGGAGTGAGTATTCGATTGAGCCGAGTCGAGTCGAGTCAAACAAATTTTAATTATTTGAGTTGACGAGTCATATTTTATAACTCAAACTTTATTTGAATTTTTTTCATCTCTAGACTCATCTCAAACTTGAAATTGAATCAATAACTAAAAAAAAATATAACCTACTTGAATCTCATTTTATAACTAGATTTGAAAATATTTTGAGTCAAATTTATAAAATTGTGATTTGACTCAAATTATTTTTTCATTGAATCGAGTTTTATTTTTCTACTCACTGTTAAAAAAAGAACTATGATTTTAATTTTTAACATTAGTACGTAAAAGGAGATATATATTTGTCTCTTTAAAATTAATCATTATTTATCTTTATGGATAAAATATTTATGGTCGATCAATCATATCACTTAACTTAAACATATTATTAATTGTTATAAAGATTATTAAATTTTATTATAAATCTGACCACTAAAAACTGTTAAATAATAAGAAAGAACAAAAAATACAAACAAAAGTGAAAATGATATCACATATTATTGATGAAATAATGATTACATTTCCTAGTTCTGTTCATACAAAACTTCATAAACTAACCTTTAAAACTAATTATAATAATATTTATTTAAATAAATAAATAAATAATAAAAAATACTTTTTAATAAAAGAATTCAATTTATTTCCTAACACTTTTTAGGAACTAAATTGATCCTTTTAAGAATTATTTATAGCTAAACAAAACCTTCACTCGTAGTTGATCTTTCTTTATCCAATTTTTGAATTATATTTGCAGTTGCCATAACCTGTATAAACATTAAGTAAAAAAGAATTAAACAATACAATAATTGAATTTTTTATTTTGTTGTTTAATTAAATTAAAAAATATTTTTATTACATGATTGAGAAGTTAATTTTTCGCATAACAAAATATCACATTACTTAATTTAATATAATAATTTTAAATTGGATAACCATTTAACTTGAATACTTAGGTTTTAAAAGTGGATGAATTAAATTTCTAAAAATAAAAAAATACAAGGACTATATTCCATGATATGAAGGGTATAGGGGATTGAAGCATATTTTAATATATATTTTTTTGTATGATTAATACTAAATTATTAATTGTTCGATGGACATTTTAAAAATATCACAAAAATTTAATCAAATATTTTCATCTTACTTGGATTTTCGTTGGTAAGTTGAGCACTGCCTCTAAAGTTGCAAGAGTTTGCCTCATTTGAATGTTTCTGATAATAAGCATTAATGACGAATTTTGCATGAGATACAATGGTATCCGGTTCAAAACAAATACCACCGGGTTGAATGAGACTACAATCCACCTCTGGTCGAACGCAGACCCAATCCAAGATTTTTTTCAAAACAACATCACTAACTCCAGGTTTTGACACGCACCAAGATTCGGATAATGTTTTATCATCAATAAGAATAGCTCTATTGGCTTCTACAATGACAACGGAGGAAAAGAGGTGAAAGATGACAACGATGACAATAAAAAGGAAAAAAACTCTGCTTAATGAATTCATTGGTAATAATAATGCGACTCTTCTTTGATATTGTTTTGTGCTTATAAATTGATCGCGTAACGTAGAGTGTGATCAAAATTTTGACACGTAAAAACTTATGATAATTAATAGGATATAATGGTGGATCATAGAAAAAATCAAAACAAAGTCCTTATAACTTTAATTTAAGCCCTTTAAAATTAATTTTTAACTTTATTTTCGTCCTATACGAGAGTAAGTATCGATTGAAATTAGTTGATTTGTGTCAAGTTAATAATTTTAAGTTAGTTTAAATGAGAAGAACTATTTTTATAACTCAAATTTTATTTGATTTTTTTCAAGTCAAATTTATTAATTTGAGTTATTTGTGCCATCAAATTTAATTGTAAATAATATAACGTTGTGATATTTATTGATTCTAATTTATATGATTTTTTATAATCATATACAAATACATATATATTTCTCCGTAATTTAACATGGGAACTGTAATATATTAGGAAAAATTGATAGACTCAACTCGAACCTCAAAAATAATAGACTAATCACTACAAATTGGAATTATACAAGTCTCGTTTTATAATTTAAATTTTATTTAAAAATTAAAACGAAATGATGAAATTAGGATGCGAATTTTTGAAATATATATTAACCTATAGAAATAACTTTCAAAAAAAGTTTGAGAAAGAACATGTATATTTGATCAACTGTCCGTTAAAGTCATTCAAGGCTAAAGTATACTTTGAAATCTTCGTGTTTTAATCCCCAAACCTTAAGAGAATCATTAAGTGACTTGTAGGCCTCGTTTTAAGTTGAAATTTGAGATGCAAGCATGTAATGAACTTAATTTAATATTGGTAACCTTAATTTTACAATTATAGTACAATTTTTTGAAAATTACAATTCGGTCTCTAAAGCTTGTTTAGTTAAATTAGTACTCGTTCTTAAAGGTTTTTTGTTGCAATTGAACTCGGTTCTTGCATAAACACGTAGGATCTAATTAAAGCAGGTAGATAAGATAAAAAGAAAAAATTAGGGTCGTATATCGAGACGAGTCTCCGAATTAACCTTGGTATAGATTCTCAGTGTAACTCGTTCGAATCGGGTAGTGTCTAGACTGAATCAAAAGATTACATACTATATTTTACCCTAATACTATATATTATTTAAAAATGCAAAGTGATTTCTAAATTAGTATGCAATTCAATTTGATTTTGATTTATGCTATTCTTTGTCTGCACTTCAACGTTGTTCTGGTCAACAGCGAAGGCCGGAAAACAGACTTATTATTTGATTGGATTAATACACTTTTTCCTTCTAAATTATACATGTTTTTTAAATTTATCCCCTAAATTATTTTTGACCTATTTTACCCTTTAAATTTTATATCGTTACGAGCCAAAAAAATTATGGGGAAAATTTTTAAAAAAAAGTATGGTTTAAGGGGCTGATTAACAAACTAATTTATCTGCTAAAAATTTAACATTTTTTATTAACTTTAAAGGAATTAAATAAATTTATATTGTAACCTTAAATATTTGCTTATTTAACAAGTAATATGTTTTAAGCTGATAGCCTTATACATGAGTCATCAAGTTTCAGTGGTTAAAGGAATAATTGTTGTTTTTAGAGGTCACATGTTTGAACATCAGTAATGTTAGCATTGTGATGGAGCGAAAAATGTCCAATGATTAAGAGTATACTCTATAACAAATATTATTGTAATTATTGTAGCTGATTAGAAAAAAACTTAATAGTCTAACCAAAAATAAATAAGTAAATAAATAAAAATAATAATAAATCTCTTGTTTCATTTAATTATCTTTTATGGTTAATTTTTAAAAAAATATTGTTCAATCAATATTTAACACGTGACAGATTTATATTTTATTTTTAAAATTATATAAAATTTTTAATATATATATAACTTTTAAAAATTCTTAAAATAGTCTTCGAACTCGTAAATCCCAATTCTCAATACCAGATTTTGCCGTTACCAATAGTATTTTTTTTTTGAAAGACCGTTACCAATAGTAGATGGTGTGGTTTAGGGTTTAGAAAAACAAGTTTAAAAATTATTTTATTTGTAAAATATATGTACACTAATAAAATATTAAAATTATATACTCCCTCCGTTTCATGAAAAATATTTATTATTATCTTTTTTGTTTAATTTTTTTAAATTTAACTCATAATTATTTAAAATTTATTATTAATAAAAATATAAAAAAATATATTTTAAAAATTTTTTATCAAAATTTTTAAATATATATCTTATAAAAATTAATTATTTAAAATATTAAATATAAATAGAGCCAAACTTTAAAAATTTAACTTTAAAAAAATTAATAATGAACAAAATAAATGACATGGAGCAGTATATATTAATATTATTTTATAATATTTTTTAAACTATTAAAAATAGGCTTAACTCAAAAATAAGTGCCTAAACTATATATATTTTTTAAAAATATGTGCCTAATGTTTTTTCGACTAAAATAAGTGTCTGAAATATATATTTTTTCTGAAATATGTGGCTAATATTTTTTTGGCTAAAATAAGTGCCTAAAGTTTCATTCCGTTAATGTTTTAAGGTAACACCATTAAAAATTATTTTTTATTGAAAAGATATGTTTAAATAATATATATTTTTTATCTTATTAAAATTATCACATATTAGTATTTTTTTATTTTTTGATATCTTATTATTTAAAATAAATAAAATAGATTTTAAATTTTTATTTATTAAATCATTTAAAATAATGTAATTAAAAAATTAAAAAATGTTAAACATGTGACTAAGATATCTAAATTCAAAAAATTAAAAATTTTGTTTAACTGCAATTTTTAAATGATTTAATAAATAAAAATTTATAAAATTTATATTCAAAATCTATTAGATTTATTTTAAATAATAAGATATCAAAATTTAAAAAAATTAAAAAAAATATTAACGTGTGATAATTTTAATAAGACAAAAAAATATTATTTATATATTTTCAATAAAAATTAAAAAAATAATTTTTAGCGATGTTACCTTAAATCACTAATAGTATAAAACTTTAAACATTTATTTTAACTAAAAAATATTAAATATATATTTTAAAAAATATATAATTTATACACTTATTTTAACAAAAAAAATATTAAGCAATTATTTTTATTAAATCTTAAAAATATTCCAAAATAAAAGCCTGTCGCCTTCTTCGCATCACAATGCACCATGTGAATTGTATTTTTAAATCACCATTTTGAGGTGATGTATTTCAACGGTTGACATCTTAATACGAAAATATTTAAAATATTAAATTATTATTTGAATGCGACGTTTTTATTTAATATAAAATTATTTTATTTTTCGAAATATCTGAAAATTTTTCTTTTTCCCAAAAAAAATTCCGGCATGCATTATTTGACAAATTTTGCCCAATTATTGCCTCCAATATTTTCAATTGAAACGTTCAAAACAAAACATGAAAATGCTGACAAAATATATTATTTATCTATGTAAGAATTCAAAGATCATAAGATTTGTTTAAATATAAAAAATAATTTAAAGTTTAAAATAATTCATTCTAACGCAAATGTAAAATATATTATAGTTTTTGATATAATATAATATGACTAATTATTTAATGTACTACATTTAAAAAGTTTTTTTATCTATAAATAGTTTTTTTAAAATCGATATATGTCTTTTTTAGAGATATTATATCATGAATTCTGATTATCATTTTATTCGTAGTCCATACAATCAGGTCCGTTCATCTTTAAGTAACTGTTTAATAATTACTCATTCACTGATTACACGTAGAAAAGAGGTGATGAATTACCTTAAAAAATATAAGATGGAAGAATCTGATTGGATGGAACCACGAATGACGTGATAAAAAGGATTAATGATATAATTTCTCCTCTTCTAGAGGTCTTAAATCTTTATTTATACATTTTTAAACCATGAACTCTAGATTTTGTGTTAAAATTTAGGCGTAAAGATAAAAAAAAAAAAAACTTAATATTTGATTGAATAATCATTTTAGCTTCTATTCTTTTCTTTAATTAATTTAACTCTCAAGATTTTTTGGGTCAAAATGATCTTTTGTGAATAAAAATTATTAATTTGTTAACGATAAACAACTTAAAATGACTTAATAGAATGACACGTCAAAAAAATATATTTTATATTTCGTACAATTTTATAAAAATATTTTTTGACTAATGTGTCGTTACGTAAAATCAACATATTTATCTATATGATACTCTTATCGCGGCGTGTACTATTATATAGGTTTATCACACTATTTTAAATTGTTTATCATGAGTTACTTATGGTCTTCATAAAAAAAAGACTATCTAAACCTAAAATTAACATTAAAGATTAAATCATTTCATAAAAATATAAACTAAAATAAATATTTAATCAAATATTTAAAATATTCTTTTAATATAATATTTAATATCTATTCTCAAGCTTTAAAATCTATTCTCAAAGTTAACAAATTGAAAAGCTTTGAAAATGTGACAAATATTTAACCTATAATTTGGCAGAACAACTTTGACTTAAATTAGTACAAAATTATCTAATTCAAACAATGATTATTTTCTATAAATTATTCTTTTGACTAATGGAATTAAAAATTAAAAAAAAAAAAAATCAAAGATGGGCGGAATTACTGAATTAACAACCCCTGACAACTTTAAATAAATAACATAATAATATCATAGACCAAAATATTAATTAAAAAATATAATCATTTAAAATAATTTATATACCATGACAAGATTTTCTTAGTATATAGATAATTCCACATAATTTATTCTAGCTTACTATTATTATATATAGGATTCGTCTATATTTAATATAATTGGTGTATACATTGTATTACATCAGTAGTTAATAATATAATATCTTATATATTTATTAAAATTAATTATTTAAATTTTTATTCATATCATTAAAATTTAAATTATTAATATTTCAAAATTTTAATATTTTATTTTGTTAAATCAACTAATTATTAATTAATTTATTTTTATATAATATATTGCACATGTTCCAACAGAGATAAAATTAATAACATATAGTATATCCTTTCAGCCGGCACCTATAAAAAAATATTATTTGTACTTTCTTTATCATATTTTTTAATATTTTTAAAATGTTATTTGACCATTTAGTCTATATGCCACCAGTATTGAATAATAATAATAATAATAATAATAATAATTATAATAATAATAATAATAAAATGCAAGAAATGGCTTAGCTATTTTTTCTACATGCATGCGGACATAGTCAACCTCGGACTGCAAAGAAATTCAGTCTATAGTCCAATGTTCACTTTAATTTTTCTATATATTAAATGAATTTTTGAGTCAAACCAACTTCTAATTTATTATTTTCACTGAATTATAAAAATGAATATATAATTTTATATTAATAAAAAATTTAATATTTAAATAAGTACTTAAATTATATTTGTAGATCATTTGTAGTATTTAAATTATTTTTAGCTCTATAGGTACTTAAAATTTTAATTTTAGTTATTTTAGATACTTAACTATTAATAAAAAATTATTAGTCAAATAAAATGTGACAAGTAGTATATTTTAATTTTTAATTTTTTAATTCTTTTTTTAAATAAAATACAAGTTTTTAAAATAAATGAAAATTTTAAATCCTTACAAAACAATCCAAAATTTTTAACCTGAAACTCCAAATCTCAAATTATCATCGCTATCGTTATTTATTGTCTCACCGAAGATCATGATCACTGTCGTCGTCGGACCATCACAATCATTTTCCTCAAACACCTATCATTAATAATCGGTAGTAAGTGTGTCAATCGGCTTTTTAACATAAAAAGAAACTAAAATTTTAAAAAAAAAAGTTGTCGGTACACCTACAGTTGATTACAAACGATGGGTGGTTGGGAGAAACAATCGTAGTAATCCAACGACGATAATAATGATCTTCGATGAGATAGTAAACAACAAGAACAATTATGATTTAAAGATTTTGGATTAAAGATTTATAACTATTTTATAAAATTTTTGAGTATTAACAATTTTCTCACAATCTCATTTTTCTAAATTAAGTGAAACATTAAGGTGAATTAGAAAACTTGATTCATATTAAGCTTAAAAATATCACATGAAGTTAAATAAAACATTTTTATTTAATAATCTATAATTTAAGATATAGGGTTTAATATTTTAAGTTCATGGTGTAATTATTTTTTATTATTTTTAATCCTAATTTTAATTTTTTACACCCTAAATCTATACTTAAAAATATATCTTATCTCGTATTTTTAAATTCTAACTACAATCCTTAACCTTAAATCCTAAATTTATTAATTTAAAATAATATATTAAGAAATATTTTATTTTAAATTAATTTTTAATTATTATTTTAATTTTTAAATAAAATTTAGTTTCTATTTATTACTTTACCAAAAAATCAAGGTACGTGAGTGAGCTGTGAGCTGTGAGCTTAGCTAACTACCAAACGCCACGTGACCATCTCTCTTCCGTTCTCCCTCCGGTCAGGTGGCTTACCTGTATCTACTCCCGATTCCCTCCATTTTCCCTCTCCTTTCTATATAAATTCCGGCACTATCCCTTTTCCTCCTCATTTCCAGGTTCAACCCTGCGTTTCCTTTTCACTATCATTTTCCCGTCTTTTCTTTTCCTTTCCTTTCTACTTCACCCCTAATTCCGAGTTTTAACTTTTACGAGGCGAGCGAGACGCGATCTTTTCGTTTCCCGCCTACTTTCTCTTCAGGTAAAGATTCTTCTTCTCTCAGATCTCTTTTCTTAATTCCAATTTCCGTCGCTTTTCGAATTCATTCATTTTTCTATTCCAACAAAAAATCGATGCCTTCGAGGAAAATTTAAGCTACTTTGATTTGTAATTTTTTGCTGAAAAACCGACTATATGAACTCTTGAAGTTCGAGAATTAGAGATCTCGTGTTTCTTTTATTATACAGCTTTCGTAAATGGCTGCATTCCCGTGATTTGATTCTATTTGCTCATCTTCATTTTGTTTGAGATCTGATTCGGTTTAGGTTCGAGTTAGATGTAGTATTGGATCCGGCTCTTTTTGTTTCTATATTGTTGATTATTTGCTTAAATATCAGCTTGAGTTAATTGGTTATCGACGTGTTTGTTTAACAGTTCTCTTCGTGCCGTAGCCATGGCCACTGGACAGTTGTTTTCTCGAACTACACAAGCTTTGTTCTATAACTACAAACAACTGCCAATTCAACGCATGCTTGATTTCGATTTCCTTTGCGGTATGGATCCCCTGGTTGATTTCATGTTATTTTTAGCTTATCAGCTTTTGTAGTTATGTTTTTCAACGGAATTGTCGAATCATGTTGTTTTTCCTCTTTTTTTATTGATCTTGGATTTGTAGGGAGGGAAACACCATCTGTTGCTGGCATTATTAATCCTGGTGCCGAGGGATTCCAGAAACTCTTCTTCGGTCAAGAGGAAATCGCGATCCCAGTACATTCAACGTAAGATCCTTCTATCTCCTGTTTCTATTTCTAGATCAACTTTATATCTGTAAATATTACTTAATCTGGACGTGGAAAGTTTTGTAGGGTAAATGAATTATCTAGTATGTTACCTACTGAATTAATCCTGTAAAATGGCCTGCAAAGTTTAACATGGTTATGCGATCGCCACGTGTAAGTGTAACATTTGATTATGAATAAGGAATCTAACAATGATTCATTTATTTAGCATAATTTAGTTAAAGGACACATGACCTGCATAGAGTCTGCTTGTGAAGCCTGTGAATTCCACCATTATAGGATGATAGATGATCAATTACGATATATACATATTATTGGAAAATTATATCCGTTTTCTATTGAGAGATCAGAAATGAATTGGTCTATGGTACTATAGCTTTGTCTAGTTTTGATTGTAGATGATTGACATTGGCTATTGTGTTAGTTGTATGTCCTAAAATTGTTTTGTATTGCTATTATAAGTTATAAATAGGTTATTGATTCCAATAAATAACCTAATGTGTCTTGAGAGAGTACATTGAACAACTAGCTAGCATAATTCGATTTTACATCCTTACTGTTTAAGATAATGCCATATGGCTTACATTGTTGTTTGATTGATGGACTTTTATTCTCCTAGCACTATTTTTTCTAACCTCTGAAATATATTTTGCAGCATTGAGGCAGCATGTGCTGCACATCCAACTGCCGATGTTTTTATCAACTTTGCATCATTTCGAAGGTTAACCTTCATTCCTTTCATGATTCTTTTGAGAGCAAGAATCCTTATATGCATAACTTAAATCTTTTGGTATTATTTTCTCACAGTGCTGCTGCTTCATCATTGTCTGCTCTGAAACAACCAACCATTCGAGTTGTTGCTATAATTGCTGAAGGTGTTCCTGAATCAGACACCAAACAGTTGATTGCATATGCACGTTCCAACAACAAGGTAAACAAGATGATAAGAATGGAACTCAGTCGATGAAAATGGTTAACCAATATATACATGCGTTTCCTTGTGATCTTGCACTTGCAAAGATCTGAATAAACGATTTTAACTATTTGGTCTTCTTTGTCTCTTTATTTGATTTTGGTACTGATGGACTTGCAGGTTGTTATTGGCCCTGCTACCGTTGGAGGAATTCAAGCTGGAGCTTTTAAGATAGGTGACACTGCTGGAACAATTGACAATATTGTTCAGTGCAAGCTGTATAGGCCTGGATCTGTTGGCTTTGTCTCCAAATCGGTAGGTTATCTTAATAGTTTTTCATATGCGTATGCACATTTGTCTGATCAATTATGCCTCTTTCTCTTCTGCTTAAGCAATCACACCTTGACACTTTGTGGTACAATTTCCTATCACTAATTTGGCATTTATGTTGTGGCTTTGGCCGGAATGTGAACCTGTACCCATGGCATTTATTATAAGTTTTAACTTGTATCTTTGTAAAATCATTGCAGGGTGGCATGTCAAATGAAATGTACAACACTATTGCCCGTGTTACTGATGGCATTTATGAAGGTATTTATAATTACTGTTATATTCATACCTGCCAAACAGATTTCAGATTCACAATGAAATATCTAATTTTTGGGTACATATTGAAAAATAATGTAGGCATTGCAATTGGAGGAGATGTCTTCCCAGGCTCCACTTTGTCTGACCATATTTTGAGATTTAACAACATTCCACAGGTATCTTCTAGTTTCAATCCGTTGTAGTTTCCTGCCTATTATTTATTTCTACAGGCAAAACATTCACAATTAGGAAAGCAAAAGCCTGCCCTAGGGGTGATAACGAGCCGAGCCTGGCCATGCTCGGCTCGGCTCAAAAACAAAACTATTAGGCTTGGCTCGACTCAAAATTGACAATTTTGTTATAATTTTTTCTATGAAAGATAGGGCCTCGTTAAAAACTCTTTTCATAACCAACACGAAAACGAAATTCAATATCGGGAAAGAGAAAAGAGTGCTCACTTTATTTTAGTTATTTTATTTTTAGTGGATTTTTCTTATTTTATTTTGTTGCTTTTCTTTTTCTAAAGAGATTAGTTTTAGTATATATGTAGTATATATGTATATATATATATATGTATATATATATATATATATAATATAATTATTTTGATCATGTTGAGCTTTTCGAGCCTAGTTTGGTAGGCTCGGCTCGTTAAGGTCTCGAGCTGAACCCGAGCCCAAGTTGAGCTCACTCGAGCCGAGCTTTGACCAAGCCGGTGAGGCTCATTATCACCCCAAGCTTGCCCTCCCAACTCCCATTTTCCTAATTTTTACAGTTTAAAATTCATGGTGCATATTGAAGCATCTTGGCATTGCAAAAAATATCCTGACATTTTTTTGGTCCACAGATAAAGATGATGGTTGTCCTTGGGGAACTTGGTGGACGAGATGAGTATTCCTTAGTTGAAGCCCTGAAACAGGGAAAAGTGACCAAGCCAGTGATTGCTTGGGTCAGTGGAACTTGTGCACGACTCTTCAAATCGGAAGTACAGTTTGGTCATGCTGTAAGTTATCACCTTAATTTTCTTGAAACTCATTACTCCTTTGTGTTCAAGCTTTGGTGTTACCACTTCCATGGGACATTACCTTTACCTTGTTAATAATTCAGGGAGCTAAGAGCGGTGGCGAGATGGAATCTGCACAGGCAAAGAATCAAGCACTAAAGGAAGCTGGAGCTGTTGTTCCCACTTCCTATGAAGCTTTTGAAGCTGCAATCAAGGAAACATTTGAGAAACTGGTGAGCTTCTGTTTTGGCTTAAGGTTGGACAGTTCTATGCTTTTAGCTATATTAACATATTTGATTGGTTTCTTTAGGTTGAAGAAGGGAAGATTACACCCATCAAGGAAGTTAAGCCTCCACAAATCCCAGAAGATCTTAACAGTGCAATTAAGAGTGGAAAAGTTCGTGCTCCAACTCATATTATTTCGACCATCTCTGATGACAGGGGTAACTTGACTTAATCAACATATGTTATCCAATAAATGAGACCCATGATGTGGAGACAATGAGTGTTAAATTCTTTCTTTGAACCCATTTTGCAGGTGAGGAACCGTGCTATGCTGGTGTTCCCATGTCTTCCATTGTGGAGCAAGGTTTAGGTGTTGGTGATGTCATCTCTCTCTTGTGGTTCAAACGTAGCCTCCCCCGATACTGTACTAAATTTATCGAGGTAGGCTACTGAAAATCATAATAAACATCTTACGAGTTATTCCCCCCTGCTCCACAGCCACCACATTTCCCATCACTTTTTCACAGTTGTTATCCTTTACACCCCCTATGAAAGTTTAATTCCGCTTAATCATTTTCTTTTTTTATTTTACAATTGTCTTCATCTCTAGAAAGCTCCATTTTTGTTGCGTTTTAACTAATAATATGTTTGATCTGGCCAGATATGCATCATGCTCTGTGCCGACCATGGTCCTTGTGTTTCTGGTGCCCACAATACTATTGTGACTGCAAGAGCTGGGAAGGACCTTGTATCCAGTCTTGTTTCCGGTTTGCTTACTATTGGTCCTCGATTCGGTGGTGCTATTGATGATGCTGCCCGATACTTTAAAGATGCTTATGACAGGGTAAGTTGCAACCTTGTTGCCTGTAAAAGTTTTAAAATTGCTTCACCACTGATGATTTTTTTACTACATTCTAAGATGTGGTCTCATTGCTGTGCCTGTGTCTTTACAGGGTCTTACACCATATGAGTTTGTTGAAAGCATGAAAAAGAAGGGCATCCGTGTGCCGGGAATCGGTCACAGGTACAGATGGTTTTTAATGGTCACAATGTTTTACGTCTAATGGTTACGAATGCTTACTTTCTTTCCTGTTAAAAGGATCAAGAGAGGGGACAACAGAGATAAGAGAGTAGAGCTTCTCCAACTGTTTGCTCGCACTAATTTCCCGTCTGTGAAGTACATGGAATATGCTGTTCAAGTTGAAACCTATACTCTCTCAAAGGCTAACAACCTTGTCCTCAACGTCGACGGTGCCATCGGGTCACTTTTCTTGGATCTTCTTGCCGGTAGCGGAATGTTCACCAAACAAGAGATCGATGAGATCGTTGAGATCGGTTACCTTAACGGTCTCTTTGTGTTGGCACGATCCATCGGTTTGATCGGGTAAGCTGACATGCATTTTAGATGATGATACTTAACAACATTTGCTGCCTTTCCTTGTTCCTGACATTTCAATTGTTGGATGTCTCAGTCACACTTTCGATCAGAAGAGACTGAAGCAACCACTATACCGTCACCCATGGGAGGATGTTCTGTACACCAAGTGATAGGATATCATCGCCATTTCCAAGTTGTATTCAAAGTTCACAAAGTAGAGAAAATGTCTCAAAATGTTGCATGATTCGTCTTTAGTGTTTTTACCAGTTTCATGGGGGAAATAAGAGATGGCAAGAAAAAAAATCACTAATTTTTATCGGAGTTTATATAATATTATATTATTATATCAATGTTAATATTATTTGTTAGTGTTATTAAGTAATTATTATTATATATTGATATGCCATCATTGTTTAATATGTTTAATAATGATTTTTTAAATAGGTGCCTAAATGTTTTCTTTATAAAATTATATATTTTAAGTTTATTTTTTAGTTAAAGTAGGTGACTCAATTGATTTTAAAACAAATCAAAAAATAAAGTTTTAGACATATTTCATTTAAAAAATACTAATATGCACCTATTACAAAAAAAAATGCACGATTTGAATATTTATGTTATAGTTCAACCTAAAATTTTATTATATAATTAATTCAATTGATAAATAATTTAATATCATTTAAGTAGGTCTCAAGTCTTTGTATATAAAAATTTTGTTGAAAAATTACTCACTAAATACAGGACCCAAGTTACTCTAAATTAATTAGGGTAATAGAAAAGACGAAGAAGTAATTTTTGTCTTGTTTAATCTCGCCTGAGATTGATAATAAGCTTAACTAAAAAAATATATAATTAACCTAATTTTGCCTTGGTTTATCTATATTTTTAAATATTTTTTATAATCAAGATATTTATGAATCGGGACGAACTTGTATATAAAATCAACATATTTTACGTTTGTCCAAGTTTAGTCCAACTCATAATATTTAGCCTTAAATTTTGTTAAAATTTATACATATTTTTTTAATAATATTTACTTAAAAAGAGAAGAAAAAGAATTTTATTCATCTAACATCTTGAACTCACAATTTAATAAAAATATATCGACAAAAATTTTAATCACCTACTTTAATGATTGTTGACAGTTTGTATATATTTTATAAACGAAGTTTGTTTTCGATCCGCTTGTAATAATTTATTTTTTATTCTTTTATCCATAGATAATTTATATTTAATGTTAATATTATAATATCATTTTTATTTGACATAAAGTACATAATATATTAAAACTTTCAAAGCAGGCCAAGCTTCGAATGTTAGAGATCCGACCCATATTTTTATACGGGCATGATTTATTTCTAAGTCTATTTTTCGAGCCTAATAATTTTTTATCCAAATCATCCAAAATTTCTCACGGGCCTTCGGGCTAGGGCAAGTGGCCCAGTCATCCTTGAACGGAAAATATAATTTAAAATTACTAATTAAATAACCTATTCAAATGATTACATTTTATTTTTAAAATATAATTAAAAATAAATAGTTGAGATAAAAATGAATTTAGTTGTAAAATTTAAAATCAGATCTGACAAAAAAAATGAATTTGATAGTTTTTGATTTGATCTGATAGGGTAATTTTTTAAAATATTTTTAAGTTTTACGCTAAGTCAGGTTGAAATTAAAAAAAGCATGATCGAGACTAAATCAGTTTATGGGTGAAATCTCATATCTGACTAAAAGAAATAAACTTTAAACAATGATTTAATAATTTCTAAAATATGTTCCGTAAATCACTTGCTATCGATTTTAATTTTTTACTTAATTTAATTTATTTTATTATTTAAAATCAAACTCCTATAAAATTATTATTCAAACTATAATAATTTTAAAAATAAAATAATTGATGTTATATTTTAAGATTTTTTATAAAAAACATATTTATAAAATTCCATCAAATATCTTTTTATTTAAAAAACACTAATAACATAAAATAACAGTATAATTGCACTTTAATTGACTTTAACATAATTTAATTCTTGCATTAATAACTTTTTTTAATATAAATACTTTTCAACACGTGGAGTATAAGCTCATATTTATCAATAAAGTCGATGATTAAACTGATTTTTTTATTTAATAAATAATAAATATATTTATATTATCTTATTTTATATAAATATAGATTTTGATATTTATATTCTTGCAAAAGATAATAGTAAATTATAACATGTTCTTTTTAAGATTAGGTTAAAAGCATATGTTTAATTCGGGTAAAAGGCATGGATAAATATGGACGGAATTAAAATTTAAGGCTCAGAAAAAAAAATGTTTAGAAGTGATAGGATAAATTTATAAAAATTAAAATTTAAATAAAAAAATAAAAATAAAAAAATCGAGATAGGGGTTGATTGCTTTTTTCATCCTATGACTTCGTCCCTACATATAAATATACATGGACGATTATATATTTTTTAAGTGTATGATTTTAGAATTAGAGTTAATGTTAAAATTTCGGGTTATAAATTAAAACTAAACCCATAAATTATTATTCTATAACCTAAAATATAACTTTTAAACAGTAAATTTTAACTAAATCTCTTAATTCTAACCCATATAATTAAATAACTAAACTCTAAATTAAAACGCTAAACAATTTTTGAGATTATAAATGGAAATTAACCCCCCAATCACCGAAGCTGAATCTACAAGACTCAAGCTTGATGACATGAACCTGATGAACGGACACTCCCAGTCGAAAGTGGTACACAGAAGCTGAAAGCAGCATCTCCTTGCCCACGTGGGTGTGTCGAACTGTCAACAATAACTTTACCACAAAACCTTATCGCTTCAAACAAAGACATTTACCCACCGATTGTATTCAGAATCAGTCGCTTTAATTTAGCACACAGCCATGGCGTCAGGAAGCAGCAGTAGAGCAGTTCACTCACACAATCACCACCAACAGCAGCAGCAGCAGCAGCAGCAAGCGCAGTCTTCTGGCACCAGCAACATGAGAGCCCCCCATGCCCACCACCAAGCCGACTCCATAAGCAAAGCCATTGCTCAGTACACAGTCGACGCTCGTCTCCATGCTGTTTTCGAGCAGTCAGGGGAGTCTGGTAAGTCTTTCGATTACTCCCAGTCCGTGAGAACCACTACCCAATCTGTCCCAGAGCAACAAATCACCGCGTACTTGTCGAAAATCCAGAGGGGTGGTCACATCCAGCCCTTCGGTTGCATGATTGCTGTAGACGAACCCAGTTTCTGTATCATCGCCTACAGTGAAAACGCCCGTGAGATGCTCGGGATTACCCCTCAATCGGTTCCCAATTTGGAGAAGAACGAGGCCCTCACGGTTGGGACCGATGTCCGTACGATTTTCACTCCTTCCAGCGCTGTTTTGTTGGAGAAAGCCTTCGCCGCCCGCGAAATCACGTTGCTGAACCCGGTTTGGATCCACTCCAAGAATTCAGGGAAACCCTTTTACGCTATTTTACATAGGATTGATGTTGGAATTGTGATTGATTTAGAGCCTGCTAGAACAGAAGACCCTGCACTGTCGATTGCCGGGGCTGTACAGTCTCAGAAATTAGCCGTGCGGGCGATTTCCGAGTTGCAGTCCCTCCCCGGCGGAGATATTAAGCTTTTGTGTGACACGGTTGTAGAAAGCGTGAGACAGCTTACTGGATATCATAGGGTAATGGTTTATAAATTTCATGAGGATGAGCACGGGGAGGTCGTGGCTGAGAGTAAACGGCCAGACTTGGACCCTTACATAGGTTTACATTATCCGGCGACGGATATTCCCCAGGCTTCGAGGTTTTTGTTTAAACAGAATAGAGTTAGGATGATAGTAGATTGCCATGCCACGCCAGTGCGTGTGGTTCAGGATGATGGGTTAATGCAACCTCTGTGCTTGGTTGGTTCCACTCTCCGCGCTCCTCATGATTGCCATGCTCAGTATATGGCTAATATGGGGTCAATTGCTTCTTTGGCAATGGCGGTTATTATCAATGGAAATGATGATGAAGCTACTGGAGGAAGGCATCCAATGAGGCTTTGGGGTCTGGTTGTGTGTCATCATACTTCTGCTCGTTGCATTCCGTTTCCTCTTCGGTATGCTTGTGAATTCTTAATGCAAGCATTTGCGCTTCAATTGAATATGGAATTGCAATTGGCAGCACAGATGTCAGAGAAACGTGTTTTAAGGACTCAAACTCTTTTGTGTGATATGCTTCTTCGCGACTCTCCGACTGGTATTGTTACTCAAAGTCCTAGCATTATGGATCTTGTGAAATGTGATGGGGCTGCACTTTATTACCAAGGTAAATATTACCCATTAGGAGTGACTCCGACTGAAGCCCAGATAAAACATATAGTTGACTGGTTATTGGCATTCCATGGAGACTCGACTGGTTTAAGCACCGACAGTTTGTCTGATGCTGGCTACCCTGGGGCAGCCTCGCTTGGGGATGCAGTTTGCGGGATGGCTGTTGCTTATATTACTAAAAGGGATTTTCTATTCTGGTTCCGGTCCCACACAGAGAAAGAGTTCAAATGGGGTGGGGCAAAACATCATCCAGAGGACAAGGATGATGGACAGAGAATGCACCCGCGGTCTTCGTTTAAGGCATTTTTGGAAGTGGTCAAAAGTCGGAGTTTGCCATGGGAGAATGCTGAAATGGATGCAATTCACTCACTTCAACTTATTCTACGTGATTCATTCAAGGATGCCGAAGCAAGTAATTCTAAAGCTGTTGTACATGCTCAGCTTGGAGATCTAGAGCTACAAGGAGTGGATGAGCTCAGTTCAGTCGCAAGGGAAATGGTGAGGTTAATAGAGACTGCAACTGCTCCCATATTTGCTGTAGATGTTGAAGGTCGCATTAATGGGTGGAATGCAAAAGTTGCAGAATTGACCGGACTCTCAGTCGAGGAAGCAATGGGGAAGTCTTTGGTTCATGATCTTGTTTACAAGGAATATCAAGAAACCGTTGGCAGGCTTCTTAATCATGCTTTGCGAGGTGATTGTCTTACATATTCCATCTTTCCCTACCGTCTCAATATCTGATGAAGTAAACTGGTATCCTTTTCATTTTATTTTGTACAAACATGCAACCATACCAATCAGAGTGAGACCAAGTAAATTAAAGTAGGGAGCGATTTAGATAGATTTCTAATTTTTGCAGTTTTGAGTTTTGATAGTAGCTTTATCATATTGTACAAGTATAAGCTCTAAATTCAGTTTATAGTAATGGTTTCACTTCCACACGTGTCGTTTATGGGAATATATAACCTTACTCTTCCTTACAGTTACACCATGCTTCAAAGTGATGATTTATGTTTCCAAACATCTTAATGCTTGCTTTGATGTTTGCTAATGTCGCCTTAATTGTTGCAGGTGAAGAAGATAAAAATGTAGAGATAAAGTTGCAGACTTTTGGCTTAGAAGATCATAAAAAGGCTATATATGTGGTGGTCAATGCTTGCTCTAGTAAGGATTACACTGATAATATAGTTGGAGTTTGCTTTGTTGGTCAGGATGTGACTGGTCAAAAAGTGGTGATGGACAAATTCATCAACATACAAGGTGATTACAAGGCCATCATTCATAGTCCCAATCCATTGATCCCACCAATTTTTGTGTCAGATGAAAACACATGTTGCTTGGAGTGGAACACTGCCATGGAGAAGCTTACCGGGTGGCTTCGAGGGGAAGTCATAGGGAAAATGTTGGTTGGTGAGGTTTTCGGCAGCTGCTGTCGCCTCAAGGGTCCAGATGCTTTGACAAAATTCATGATTGTTTTACACAGTGCTATTGGAGGGGAGGAGGCAGATAAGTTCCCTTTTGCCTTCTTTGATCGCAATGGGAAATTTGTCCAGGCGCTCTTGACTGCAAACAAAAGGGTCAATATGGATGGCCAGATTGTAGGAGCCTTTTGCTTCCTGCAGATTGCAACTCCTGAACTGCAGCAAGCGTTGAGAGTCCAGAGGCAACAAGAAAAAAAATGCTTAGCTAGGATGAAAGAGTTAACCTACATTTGTCAGGAAATAAAGAGTCCTTTGAATGGAATCCGCTTTACTACATCACTTTTGGAAGCTACAGAGTTGACCGAAGATCAAAAGCAGTTTCTTGAGACTAGTGTTGCTTGTGAGAAGCAAATGTTGAAGATTATCAGAGATGTTGATCTGGAGTGCATTGAAGATGGGTAGGTCTCCCAGCCTAATTATTACTGCAACCAAATATTAAATTCTTTCGACTTGCATTTTCATCAGGAATTATATTAGTCTCAACTGTTTGATTTCTAGAACTTTGAGCAAACATACATCTGATGCCAGACTATTGAACTCTATTTCATCTCTAGCAATCACATCTGCTAGATTATTTATTGATTATGGCTGCAATTACACTGGAATCTCATTTGAACTCTGCATCATGGTTTCCTTTAACTATGTTTGAAAAAGTTGTGAATGTTATACCAAAAACACATATGTTCATTTCACTTGATAGTGAGGCATTGACCATGGATCTCTTTTTAAGTTTGCATTTTAATTCTCTCATGTCAATGTAGCTTGGAGAAACTGAAGCCAAACCAGAAGGTTCCATTGCTGAATCTTAGGACAAAAATTGTATTTCTATTGTGCCTTGTATTTGTGTGATTTCTACTTTATCAAGGTCGAGCATACATTAACATTTTTATGACGAATCTTTGGCATGATTTCATTAATTAGGAAGACATGATCTAATTCTTCACTTCATGTGTTGGACCTAGTTCTATGGAGCTTGAAAAGGCTGAATTTTTTCTCGGGGGTGTCATAAATGCTGTTGTTAGCCAAGTAATGCTACTGCTAAGGGAAAGAAATTTGCAGTTAATTCGAGATATTCCAGAGGAGATTAAAACATTGGTTGTTTATGGTGATCAAGCAAGAATTCAACAGGTATTGGCTGATTTTTTGTT
This sequence comes from Abelmoschus esculentus, assembly GCA_035048815.1. Taxonomy (NCBI): domain Eukaryota; kingdom Viridiplantae; phylum Streptophyta; class Magnoliopsida; order Malvales; family Malvaceae; genus Abelmoschus; species Abelmoschus esculentus. The sequence continues at coordinate 17,119,846 of JAUCBN010000024.1, forward strand.
GAATATGGTGCGTTATGCGCCATCAGATGATGGTTGGGTAGAGATTCATGTTCGTCCAACTTTGAAGCAAATATCTGATGTTCTGACTATTGTTCATACGGAATTCAGGTACTTTGCTTTCGCTCTATGCATTTCGTAAGATAATGTCAATGGCTATGCTAACATAAGGGAAATAAAAGGAGAAGTTATGGTATCATTTTATCGGATAGACATTAAAGCCAAGACAAAATATTACAGAAAACTTGGTTTTGCAAATCAGTGTAAATATATGTAGAATTCAAACCTGTAAAAGTCGAGTGACAATTTACTTCATAGATTATTGGTGATGTGAATCCTTTCCATGTCATGGTGCTAATTTCACTAACATCCTTGTATTTCTGAAGGATGGTATGCCCCGGTGAAGGCCTTCCTCCTGAATTGGTTCAAGACATGTTCCATAGCAGTCGATGGGTGACACAAGAGGGCTTAGGGTTGAGCATGTGCCGGAAAATCTTAAAACTCATGAATGGTGAAGTCCAATACATCAGAGAGTCGGAAAGAAGTTATTTCTTGATTATCCTCGAACTTCCTGTACATCAGAAAGGCACAAAGAATGGTGATTAGGTTAGCTCTTGAGACCACCATCAAATTCAACCCGAGTTCCTTTTCAGCAATTTACCAAACCGTTGCTTGTCCCGATTGCATTGCTTGTACATGAACATCATCACCTAGAGCCACTTGTTTCAGCTAACGATGCTCTCAACCGAATGAAGAATTCCAGTCAACTCTCATATCGAAACTCCGTCCTGGTACGTTCCATATCCAATAATCTTATGATATAAGCCATCCGGTCGATTCCCACGAGTGTAGTTCTTAAAAACCAGACAATGTTGCACATTGTACTGCATTTTATGAACTGTCATGTATTCTTTAGGAATCAAGACCGAATAAGGGTAATTATAGAACCTTATATGTATATATATATATATATATATATATATATATCCCTTCCACCACAAAAAACTGTTGTGGTAGTGAGTTTGTGGTCGGATTGAGTTGTTGTTTCCTTGTACCTGTATCCTGTCATGTATAATAAGAGTTGGATTAGATTTTCTCATGATCCTAACATAATTGTAACCTATACATCTACTGGATTATCCCTAGCCCTAGGCCTGGTCTGCTGTGACTCTTGAAATTTGTATACTTTAAGTACTGGCAGTAGGATTTAGGATCTACTGGATTAGATTTCTTTCTCCATATTTCTATCTACTTGTCATAAGCTGCCTAAAATAAATAAAAATGGGAACACCCACCACCGGAAGCAGATGAGGGTGTTCATTGTCTTGGATTGGATTCGATTCTTTTGGATATTCGGGTTTGTGGATAGGATATAGGGATCTATATTCGATTCGAAAAAGTGGATAATCGCAAATTCGGATATTGGATTAGATATTTATATATTTGATTATCTTAAAATATAATTTGATTAAATTAATTTTTTGAATTTGAAGGTTTTATTTATGAAAATTTTGGGATTTCAACTATAATAAACAACAAATTATTAAATACAATAAGATTCACATTTATAAAAATTTTAAATTTTTAGTTCTCTGAATATAGTCGTTAAATATAACAAGAATGAAATTTTGAATTTTTGGATAATTCGAAACTTAAAATATTGTGATTTGTATTCAATTCGAAAAACTTAAAATCAGATTGGATATCTAATCTGATAATAAAAATTGGATTAAATATTTAAATTTTCAAACTGGATCAATGGATAATCGAATCAGATTGATTGGATGGGATATTTTTAAATACCCTACTGTGGACTTGTGTGGCTGAACATGTTGCCCAACTTGGGAGACCCCTTCCTTCTTACTTACAATAGAAATTATACTTATGAACTGAATTTCATGCTGCTTAAAGAAGTGAAAGGAACATGCAATATCACTAAAACCATTACCTCTAAGCAAGTTGTTTGCAGGTTAGGAAACCTTTTTTTTTATTTTTTTTTTCAATTATTTAGGAGATAATATTATTTAAATATCAATATAGGTATAACACGTGACACCTTCGAACTAGAGTTAACCAATATATATAAGAATGAAGAGAATTCTATAGCTCATCAAGTAACATTTCATCTCTCGACTTTCAATGTTGTTTTGATCAGAATGAATCGATCATTTTCATATTTTTTAAATCTTGTATCTAAATTTTTATCCATGTTTGAATTTTTATCCATGCTTGTCACGTTATCCATGATTTCTAACTAATGAAAATCGCTAATTCCACCACTTTTATTTATGTCATTAATCTAACTTTCGAAAAATATATTTTTTAAATGATATAAAAATGAGTGGAGATTCATTTGTTAGAAGAAAAAAAAAACTTGAAAGACAGTGATGAAGTGAGTGGTTATGATTGGATGAAACAATAGCTGATCTTCAAGAAGAATTATTCTGTTAGGGGTGTTCATTATTGGATATTGGATTGGATCGGATTCGATTTTTTTAGATATTCAGATTTTTGGATTGATGAAATAGCGATCTGTATCCAATCCGAAAAAAAAACAGATATTCGCATATTTGAATATCGGATATTCAGATTCGGATATCCGATTATCCGAAAATATATTTTGATTAAATTATTTTTTTGAATTTAAAGGTTGTATTTATGAAGAGTTTGAAATTTTGAATATAATAAACAACAAATTATTAAATACAACAAGATTCACATTTATAAAAGTTTAATTTTTAATTTTTTTAATATAACAAGCACTAAATTCTTAAATATAACAAGATTAATATTAATAAAAATTTGAATTTTAGATTTTTGGATAATCCGAAACTTAAAATATTATGATCCGTATCTGATTCAAAAAACTCAAGATCAGATTGAATGTACGATCCAAAAATAAAATTCAAATCGGATATCCTAATTTTCGGATTGGATCAATAGATAATCAAATCAGTTTAAACGGATCGAATATTCTTAAATAACCCTATACCAATAAATGTGCTAATATTTCTTTTATCCAACTAAATACTCACTGGGTCATGACTTTTAGAAACACCGACCTGCACAAACTTGTGATGACTTATAATAATCTGTTAATTGATTGGAATTTTCAACACTTTGGTGGGCGGTGAGAAATTAATAAGCTTCGAATTCGTTGAATCTCGTACAAAAACTTTGAAATAAAAGATAAATTTAAATTATAAATTATTTATATTTAAATTATAAAATATAAAATCTAAATATTTAGTCTTAACAAAACCTTAAACTCTAATTCTTAATCATAAGTCTTAAATTCTACATCTTACAAGTTAAAACCTTCGGCCTTAAATCACATAAATTTAAACCTTGAACACCTAACATGAGCCCAGCAGACCAGCACATTTAGCTCAGTTCTGACTGTTCAAATTTTTCTATATTTTTTTATTGCTCTTCTGATTTTAGAGTCTAACTCTGACTAATTTAGACAGACCCGTGTCGCACACTTAGTTCTGGTGGGTGAGTCTCCCAGTAAAGATTTTTTTACATACACAACGTCTCAAACCTAAAATTTACTTAAGCGGAACCAAACTACGTATCACTTGGACCATCCCTCGTTGATTTAGATTTCTATATTTAACAAACATCAAAGCATTTTAGGACATTAGAATAGTGTTTTTTCCTTGTGCTGGTGCTCACGGGATTTAGTATTGAGATGTTGCAGTTCATTTAATGTTGCAGTTACTCACTTGGTTACTTGTTGCAGACCAGACCATGCACAGCTATAAAATCAAAACCAAGGCCATTTTCCTTCTAAATCTGAGCTTTTATCTTACAGGATCCAAGAACTGTTCTTTTCTTGTTAAACTTAATTCCAGCATGAGAGAGCTGTCAAATAGACAAATTATACTTAGGGTTGTGTTCCAAATAGTGACACTCAAGTTGTTACTAAAAACATGCTTTGCCAAGGATGTTTTTCCAGCCAACTTTGTCTTCGGGGACTCCTTGGTTGATGCAGGAAACAACAATTACATTGCATCATTGTCCAAAGCTGACTTCGATCCCAACGGCATCGACTTCGGAGGGCCGACAGGTCGATTCACCAACGGAAGAACAATCGTCGACATAATAAGTAAGTTTAAGATTTAACATTTAAGATTTAAGGTTTCGAGTTTGGAGTTGCATGTAATTAAATTCTAATGCAAATGATTTCAGGTCAGGAATAGGGTCTTCCAGGTTTCACTCCTCCTTACTTAGCCCCCACAACTAAAGGACCGGCGGTTCTTCACGGTGTTAATTATGCTTCTGGGGGTGGTGGGATTCTGAATCAAACCGGGAATATCTTTGTAAGGCTTCTTCCCAAGGTGTTGAACTGTTATAAAAGGTCAAAGTATAATTTTGGTCCTTCTATTATGCTAAAATGTCTGATTTAGTCATTATATTTAAGTTTTACATATTTGTAACCTTAAGCTTCCTTTGACATGTAAACCATTTATTGGATTAGGTGGGCCGATACTTACCCTAATTTTTTTTTTTTTAAATTTATACATTTGATATTATTTTTCGTAATTTTTATACATTAATCTTTTAATTTTATTACATATGTCTATTATAAAATTTTGAAATTTTTATAACTTATGTCAATCTTTAAAAAATCATTCTGGATCCGTCACTGCTTCCATTGATATGCCATTTAAAATAAAATAATAGTATTTAGACAAACTAATAATATTACAACAATTAAGGTTTTTAGTGACGATTTTTGTGACTTTGACTTATTTTGTCACTAATGCTAGTTTTTTCTGACGAAATATCTTCATGACACTATTGACATAATAATTGTGATCTATTATTATTTGGTCACTAATATATGCATGCAATAGGGTGGTCGAATCAACTTCGATGCACAGTTAGACAATTTTGAAAACACCAGGCAAGATTTAATCTCCTCCATGGGAGCTTCTGCAATGCTAGAGCTGCTTCAAACTTCTCTTTTCTCTGTTACAATGGGATCCAATGATTTCATCAACAACTACTTTACACCCATTGTCTCAGCTGAGGAGCAAAGATTAGTTCCTCCAGACATTTTTGTGGCCTCCATGATTGAAAGATTCAGACAACAGCTTACTGTAAACTTTCTAATTTATTTTATCTGGTTAAAACATGTAGGGACTCAATCTCGAACTTCGATAAACCATGAGGACTGACTGCGTAATTTGACCTAAACATTCTTTTGCAGAGACTTTACAATTTGGGTGCTAGAAAGATTATTGTGGTAAATGTAGGTCCTATTGGTTGTATTCCATATGAGAGAGACCTGAATCCAAGTTTTGGAGATAACTGTGCAACTCGTCCGAATCAGCTGGCTCAGTTATTTAATACTGAGTTGAGGAGTCTGGTTAATGAACTCACCATTAGCTTGAAAGGATCAATTTTCTTGTATGCTGACGTTTACAGCATAGTGGACAATCTCATACAAAATTACAGGTCTTATGGTAATAATGCTGTAAAAAAAATTCAATTTTTTTTTCTAGCATGCATTAAACATGTTCTGAAACGGTTTAGTTATTTTCGGGTTCGACAGGTTTCGACAGCGGGAGCTTTGCATGCTGTTATGTTGCCGGTAGATTCGGCGGGTTGGTCCCATGCGGTCCGTCGTCAAAAGTTTGTTCCGACAGATCAAAGTATGTTTTCTGGGATCCATACCATCCTTCTGACGCTGCTAATGTCATAATAGCTAAACGTCTACTGGATGGCGACTCCGGTGATATTTTTCCGATGAACATTCGGCAACTCACTAATGAGAAAATTTTCTGATGAGAATTAATAGGACATATAAAAGAACTATAATAAAAGACTGTGTTATGTTCGAATCGACTTCTTTAGTGTTACTCGTATCTCTTAAGATAAACGTCACGTGGACCAAACGATTTGGACAAAGACAGTAGAACATGATTAGCAATTATCATGTTGATAAGCATACCTGTTTATCATAAAACAAACAAATTGGGACAGTACTTTTCATAAAGTTATGCATATTCTGACATTTATGGTTGCAATAAGGTCGTGTGTTTGAGTTTATGCCCCAGACTGAGCTCTAGTTACATCTTTCATCATAGAATGCCATTGAAAGACGACTATTAATACCGATTACCGACATTCGTACTCTTTTTCGAAAACATTTTACAAATTTGAATCCTCTTAAAACAACTGTTCTATCCGTCTTATTCCGAGCAGTGTACTGCGAATTGACTTCATGTTGGTAGTGCAGTTTTTTCTGAGTGTTTTGGGCGAAAATCGGGTTCAGAGAGAAGCAAGAATCTATCTGGTTCATGAATAATTTATCTGTGCTCTAGTGCACTTCTAATGGACACCGGAGGATCTTGGACCGTACCTCGGGATATAAGATCGTGATTAAAGAATAATACGATAACAGTTATATCATCGTGAAAATGGCGTCGGACCTTCTTGTCGATCTTCCGAAGATCCGAATATCTCATTTCACGTTTTCTGGCTGCTTCTTGTAGGGCAGCTTTGACCAGCCTTTTGGCACTCCCCTGCATTTGTAGAAACACCATTGATTACATAACATATGGAAATAAAACATGGCTACATATCATATTTGTGAATGGAAAATGCGTAGAACTCGGAAACGATGGAACTCGTAATTGAAAATAAACAAAATTTGGCAGCCAAGAAAAACTGTTTACTGTCTGTCAAGTACAAAAGGGAAATTAAACAGGGCTGTCAATCAAAAATATCAGAAACCAAAATTCGGTATTAACGCTAACCATGGAGTGCAATGACATCAAGAAGACGCGTAATCACGTTTAGACACTTGAATGTCATCTAGTTCCTACAGGAAATGGCATGACCACGAAAAAGCTTTAATGCAGAAACTATGCCTTCAATGAACATAGAAACAAAGATAAAAACTTACTGCACGCGGATGACTGTGGACGATATCCACTGCTTTATCATTACTCAAGTGTTCCCAAAGACCATCGGATGCAAATATAAGGAAAGAATCATTCGGTTGGAGAGCATGAGAAATAATAGTCGGGCTGGCACTCAATATAGGCATGTGCATTGGTTCGGGAAGTCTGAATTTTCCGTTAATTGGTTCTCTGTTATACTGCGCATGTTTCATATAAACATCACCTATAGATCTAGAAACCTGCATCAAATAACGCCAATACATCTAATCAGTTCCTAAAGACATGCATGAAAAGGAGAGTAATCGAGATAAGAATTCAGTGGTTTTAGGTGATTCATATACCAACATGTCTTATTCTAAGAACCCGACGAACAAATCAGTGTAAGCATTGGAGGCTACAGTATTAGCAAACTAATTGTAGTTTTCTGACTAGTGACTACAATGGACATAAAATGCTTCATTCCACGAGACCTAGACCAGTATCTCTGTTGGTTTCCGAAGATAATCCTATAAGAATTACATGAAAAGGAAAGCAATGGAGATAAGAATTCAATGGTTTTAGGTGATTCATATACCGACATGTATTATTTTAAGAATCCTACGAACTAATCAGCGTGTAAGCGTTGGAGGCTATAGTATTAGCAAAATAATCGTAGTTCTCTGACTACAATGGACATAAAACACTTCATTCCACGAGACCTAGACCAGTATCTCTGTGTTGGTTTCCAAAGATAATCCTATAAGCTAATATTACTAGAAATTATGCAAGCCTTAAATATGCTGAATTTTGAAAGTTCTGAAGGATGTGGGTATTTTTGTAACCTGAATAATGCCTTTTACTCTCCAAACACCGTGCTTGAGAACAACAATTTGCGGATCATGTGGGTGTAATTCCTTAAGTTCCTGCCTTATAGCCGCAATATTTGCATTGTGTTCGGTCGACAATTGCATAGCAGCCATTCCTCCAGTGTTGCCAACCTTCTTGCCCAGCACAACACGTGAATCACCGAGATTCGCAATGAAAAGTGTTTGCTGATGTATTACTCCAACCAGACAGCATGTCCCAACTGTTGCCAAGTTCGGCCGAGTACTCCACGACTCCGACACAAGGGCAGTGAACCCTTCTTCCGTTTGACGAAAAGCTCTTTGAATGGTCTCCTCTGTCACAACTCCCTGCGACTCGGCTGCTATTGCTGCATAAACACAAAGCCTAAGAATGCCAACATAAGAACAGCTGAACTAAGCAAATAGAGGGGATTCTTCAGTACTAAATGCAACTCACACAACATAATGCACAACTTAAACACATCTATCTCAGTAAGCATTTCAAAAGAACAAGTTCCCTATCTTCAAGATCACATGTTTAGTTCTAAAATATCCGAAAGAAGTCGACAACAACTGGCTTCTCTTGAACCCAAATTCACTCTAATTTTAGCCACAAAAACTTAATACCTAACTAAACAGTTCCGGAATCGAAGCACAAGCAGTTTGCCGTCTGCTTTCAATTGTAAACTGATCCAAATATACCATACACTTCTCATTCACTAATCAAAATATGAACAAGTCTAAAAGAAAAACCTTGAATAACAAAAAACTGAAGTTAACTCTTTTGGGGTCAATTGAAAACACCCAAAGCAACGAACCTCTAAAGTGCTTGAATAGGTGGTCACAAACGTAACGAGCCGTGTCGGGTCCGCCGTGTCCATCGTAGATCCCGACGAAAGTTCCGTACTGACCGGACTCGATCTGGCTCTGGTCCTCGAGTACCTGGTTGGCTTGGATCACGGCCATGGAAAAATCCCCGGACCCATATTTCCCTAAATCTCGATACCAAAGCAAGCCATCTTTACCTTCCTTTGACCCCCCACTACTTCCGCCAAGAACGCCGTTGGTCTCGCGATTCCTCTTCTCATGCCCGAATGGCTTCCAGCAGAGCGAGAGAAGATTCATCAATCCCCAAAGCATCAGACATCTCTCATCGTAAAACAAAACCCAAAATCCCACACCATCAGACTCCAAATTTCCCAATATGTTCGATCTGATCAGCTTTTATTTCAAAAGAAACCCCCAACGCTTCACACGGAGTCACGAAACAAGGCCTATATATGATGATCGGAGAAAAGGGTATGCGCAGGATAAGATGGTAAAGGTGGGGGAAGGGACGGTGGTGCGTGTTCGGTGGTAGAGGAACAAAGGAGGGTCGGTGTGTTTTTGGGTGGTTTCTTTATTTTTCCCTCTCTGAACAAAATGGGTGTTGTTTTCAATGTCCTTTTGTTTGTAATGGATACAACATAAAAAAGGCAAGCAAATCACTTCAGTTTTTTATTTTAGAAAAAAAATTATAAAAGAATTCTTGCCTGTTCTTGGATTTTTCTTACAAGTTTCTTTCCAGTTGTTTTGTTTCTTCATATTCTGTGATTATTGGAATGTTGATCGGTGTTTTTATGATTTATAACTGAAGAATGAAGATTATGTTTGAAACATTGACATGTTTTGATTGTAATAAGCCAAAGTTTCTGACAATTTATTAGACTGATTTTTACTTGGTTTCTGCAGAAACAAATCATGTACTTGGTAATAGGTTTCATTTTTCAACATGATAAACATTTTAAGTTATTAATAAATTTAATATTTTTAAATTTTAAACAAGTATTAAAATTTATTATTTTTTAATTTTATTTTAAATAAATTATATATTACTCATCTATAAGAGAAATTATATCATGAGTTTGACTTATCACACCAGTCATGGTCTCGTCCAATTATAATCATTCACTTCACTGCTATCTTTTAAATATTTTTTTAAACCAATGGGGTTTCACTCATCTTTTTCTATATTATTTAAAAATATATTTTTTTGAAAAATATATTAATAAGATGGATGATTAGTGTGGAATGGGTGGTTTTTATTGGTTAGAGACCATAGCTGACGTGGCGAGTCGAACCTATGATATAATCTCTCCATCTATAGGGATTGCAATGAGATAGGATAAGATGGGTCGGGTTTTTGATCATCCCGATCCAACCCAAAAAATAAAATAGTATAATGAATATGTTTTTTCTTGATTTGACCGATATAACAAAAGACGTAATTCCACCTAGATCTATTTTCGCTAATTTAATAAAAAAAACTTGATTAAAATTGACCCTATTTGAAAAAATATAAAAAATTTTAAATATAACATATAAAAATATAATAAATACATATCGAATTAGGTCATTTTTTTTATTTAAATCTAAACCCATCCTACCCTTAATTAAAACTATTATAAAATCCAAGCTAATTTGACCTGATTGGGTCGAACCGGAACTCATCGAGTACGTGAAAATTGCCATCCCTACTGGTCTACCAGAGAAATGTACCCTTAATTGGGTCATTTAGTGACCTAACATTATGTATCAACAATTTCGAGTCTCATCCTGGTGTGACATTTTCATTGAGATATAGGCCTCAACATCTAGTGGTAGGTGTTTTAGGTTTTGGCCGAGAGAAAGCTAAGCAGCCACCATTGAAAGAGCGAGCCAGCCTCATCCGATGTACTATTCATGCCCTTTTCTCATGTCTGATGACACCATGAAAACCAACCCCTGCACTCCTTTTTAGGCCATTTTCTGACCCACCCTGGAGTTTGTCTCATTTCCTCTACTATTCCATCACGAACAGGTGATTTTTCAACACCACTGCTATGGAGCTGAATGTTTTAACGACCGGTTGGAACCCAGAAATTTCAGCAAGTTGATTGTGGCCGAAACACTTTTATAACTTGCCGCATTGTCTGTGTGCCATATAAACCAGATGTTGACATGAAATTGACTCTGTCCAAGCTTTGTTGTCAATTATTTTGAACAAGAAATAAAGGGGAAAAGGGGTTTCTTCAATGGGGTCAAGTAACAGTGGGATTTGGCAGTACATTTCAATCCTGTAATTGTCATTGTGCGCCGAGTTGGGGGGACATTGCAACCAAAATCAGCCTCGGCCAAATAGGTTACGCCAAGACACCTTCCAGCTCGGTGCTTGGTTCCCGCGGTCATCCACAGCGGTAACATCGCAAGACATAAGGCAAAGTTCAAGACATTTTGCTCATGTGGGTGTCAAAATATTAGAGGTCACAATCTCGGATCGGGGTTGGGTCGGGCTGATTTTATGTTTGAATTGTTTTTTATTTAGGTTTATTTTTAGTCATATTCAAATTTTATTCGAGTCTGTATTATTTTTTATCGACTGTTAATTTGAGTCATCTATATCAATCACCTATTTTAACTTAAGGCGCAAACCTCGTATTTGGGTCATGATACTTAGGCCTTATGAACCTTAGTTGGCTTGTTTTATATGGTTGGCCCAATATGTTGGTGTGAGTTTGAGTTAGGAGGAGTTGGAAGAGGGTAATGTGATAAATTTGTCACACTCGGTGTAATTGTTGTTACAAACGGATAGTTCCTCAAGATTAGTAACGTTTGTAGACCTAAACTTCAAAGGATTTAATGGTATTGCTCTTTCCAATAGAATGCAAAGATACTCATAAAGAAAGTATTTGAAAGATTTTGAAAATGTTTATTCTCGTTGCGTTCAAATGAAAAAATAACTCTTATTTATAGTTAAAAATTAGGGGTATTTTTGTTTAGTATTTTTTTCTAATCAGTTACAATGATTATAGTAGTATTTGTTTTAGAGTATTCTCTCAATCATTAGACGTTGATCGTTCAATTACATAATTCAAGCGTTGAATATGGACTAAAAATACTCTCGACTCATCTCTTAAATCTACTGGAATGTAAGTTATCGATATTTGTCAAAAAAATCAATAAAATAATATGAAATAAAATTGTCGTTTAGCATAATTACATGGATACGAAATTGATTGTACGTTCATATAATACAGCCTGTATTTGAACCTATAAAACATGGGGACGCCTCCTCATGGTCGTCCCGCATCCTCGAGACGAAAACTGTGTGAGGATGGTCGAAGACGTTCCGGGAACAACCTAACTCTACGGGGGACAATCAAACTTTAATGGGAACTAGCGATATTTATAAGGGACGTTTTTAAATAAATTTATTCAAAAAAATTATTTTTTTAATCAAACTAAATTAAAGCTTAAAATCAATTAAAATTAAAAAGTAAAGTTTGCGTTATGGAATAAAAATTTGAATGAATCAAAATTTTCAATAATTAGTTTATCAATTTCTATATTCGAGTTGATTTTGTCAACTCTATATGCTATATTATGTAAATCACATATGAAAATAGAAAAAATATGTATGTATCTCATAAATGCATATAAAAAAGTCATTAAAATTGGAATTAATATGTGCACCATTTTACCTTGAGTATATGCATATATATAATTAAATTTGTACAAAAACTCAAAAACTAAACTCGAATTTTATAAACTTGATTCGAAAATATTTCAAATAAGGTTTAAATTATAAAATATGACTTAAAAATAAATTTAAATTTTTGTTCAATTTAGTCATTTAATTTTAGTAATCTTTTAATCTAAGTATTAGAAAATAATTTAAAAATTATATAAATGAATTTAAATTACTACAATTATAAATATTGTTTTATGTACCCGATAGATTTTTATTTGGTATCGGTTCCGGTGAGACCGGGACTGAATCCAAAATTTAGGTCCCGATCATAATCGGGATCGAGAGTGGATCTTGATTTTTAGACCCGGTACCTAGTGAGTACCTAGTAGGATCGAAACTAATACCAAATATCTAATATTGATTTTCTTTTGTTTATTTTTCTTATCAAACTCTCTTTATTTATGAATATTATGAGTGACCATCTGTGGTGTTTTTAATCAAATCAAAAACCTAATTCAGTGTGGTGGTGGCTTTAGCGCAGGAATTATAGACCGTGACGAGTGTGAGCCCCGTCACGTCCGCCGCCGAACTCCGGTAGCTGGATTCCAAAGTCGAGACGTAAAGATCGTAAAACGGTGTCCATTTGCACACAGCTTCGACAAGCATGCTGTCTTAAAACGACTGCTTTGCTATGATCTTAATGTTGTAATCCACATTTACTTTGGTTAAAACAGAACATGGTTTTAAATGCAATAAAAATAGGAGTAACAGATAAAGCCTTTATTCAATACTAAATATAACACCAGTTAATTAATTAATTAACTTCTAGGCAATAATGAAGCAATGAATTGCAGAACAACAGACAGAGCATACAGTTGTTGGTTGGCAACAAAGATTGTATTTTTCCTAGGGATTGTGTTCTGTCTCAAACTTTCTTCACAGATCTGAGCTTCATTCCCAGCATCAGCTGCACTAGAAACAGCATGCATTATGTCTCCTATTACAATTGCTTCAATAGCTATGGGGATAGAAGTTTGGACCATGGTCTTATATGAATGCAAGCACACATCCAAGGCTGTTTCCAACTCGGGATCATCGGTAACTTTGAGCGAAGCCCGGATTTGATTCGATATGTCAATGGCTTTGGCTTTGGCATAGTCGGCTACGATCTGAGCAAGTCCGGACTCATCTGAGAACAAACTCCGGGGGTCGGATTCCAAAGTCGAGAGGCAGATATCGTAATATGGAGTTGTCTTGCATACATGTTTGATTAGGGGGTTGTCAGCGTAGGTTGGAGGGAACAAACTAAAGCAAATCAATGTAGCTTGGAGAACAAGTAAAGAGACAATTTTACTCATGTTTGGATGCTGGGAATTGGAGAGAAAATGTTTATGCAAGAAGGACTTGTGTCAAATTGCATTTATAGACTCCAGAATTTGCGTTTGTTATTTTTAAACGTTTTACAAAAAATTAATAGTCATTTAATGTCGAAATAATTAAATATTAGCGTTAAAGTTGAGGACTAAATTGAACCTAAAACAAAAGTTTATATTAAAGTTGAACAAATTGAAAGAACGTTTGTAAAAGAATTTTAATCGATTATAGGTTTTTACGAAAATTTTTGTGCAATTAAACGAGATTTATATCTTGCGGTTTTTTTATTTCTCTTTTTCGTAATGATTTATTTATATCAACGGGCTTTAAATCTTCAAATGTACAGATTATAGTTTGTGATCCATAATAATATCTATAGTGTTATATTATATGCAAATAGTAAGACATGATATGATTTATTGAGATTTTTTATGATCGTATATCTGATCATATCTAATATCTCTATTGAAGACTTTTTAATCTCTTCTAGATACATTTATAATTCGTTAATTGTTCGATTGGACTATCATGATATATAATTCATTTTTTGTTCGAATATTTTTTATATTTAAAACCTACTCGTCTATCTTACTTCAACCGAATAATTCGACTAGACTCAAGACGAAAATACTCAACTTGTTTTTACTCGACTCGAAAAAATTTTAAATAAAGTTCAAGTTGTAAAATGAAAATTCGAATAACTCAAAATTTTAATAATTAAAAGATTTATTTTTAAGTTTGAGATGGATCTCTCAATTTTTTATGACATATATACGTTAATATATAAAAATATAAAGAAATATATACATATCTTATATGATTAGAGAAAATCGTTTAAATAAAATCAAATTGTATTATAATATGATAAATAATAACAGTTAAATATTTATAAAAACTAAAAAATTCAACTCGATTCGACTTGAATTTCTTAAACTCGAATCAAATAAAGTTTGAGTTGTAAAATATAACTCGCCAACTCGAATAACTCAAAATTTTTTGACTCGACTCGATCGAATACTCACCCACCCAGAATATAAATTTTAATTAGAACATTTATAGATGATATATGTAACTTAATCACTCTTTTAAGTTCAATAAAAATATCTACCAATAGATTTATTAAGTTTTATAAATAAAATATCCTTTAAATTTTTAGATTAAATGAGGTAATAATTTATTTTAATTTATTTATTTTTTAAAAATATTAAATTTCACAAAAATTAACTTTTAGGCTATCATAGATGAGAATGTTAAATTTTTAAAATTAATTTCCTTTTTTTGGTCGATTTTTAATTAATTTCGTATAAATTTTTCTCTAAATTTAATGAAAATATCAATCACTTGCTCATACGTAATCTGTTTTCAATTCAAGAAAAATTAACAAAAAAGAACATTGATTGCAAAAAAAATGAAATGAATCCAAACACTCTCTTCATCTTCCCAAACAGTTTCTTAGAAATGAAAAGGGTAAATTACACGGATAGCTAAAATAATATGGGATTAATATTGATCTGATCATATTATTTTTAAAAAAATTAAATATACCAATAAACTATTAATTTGATATTAAAATAGTTATCTGCAGTTAAAGAAGTAACGAACTGATGATGTGGCAGTTAAAGATAAAATAGAATAATTATACATTTAGTCTATGTTATTCATACATTCTTATAATTTAATTATAATTTTATTATAATAAAATAATATAATTATTTAATTAAGTGGTGACACGTTAAAAGAGTAAAACAAAATCAAAAACATATGCTATGGTTTAACCACTAGGACAAAACCATCAGATTGATATAAAGTGCTAACAAATTATATATACTTTTTGTTTATGATATTTGTTCTTTTACATGTGAATTAAAAATAAATAATAATTAAATTATTATATAAAAAATTAAAATTTAGAATTAATAAAATTTTATTTACAAAACTTAAATCTTATTCTAATATTTTTAAATTTAAATATTCGGATAAAAAATATTTTGATTTTTAATATCTGAATAAAAAATATTTGGATAGTCGAATAAAAATCATAAATATTTTTATTCAAACATATTTTTATTCATATATTTATTATTCAAATATTTTTATTTGAATATCTGAATTTTTTATTCTAATATTTAAAATCCAAATATTTTATTCAAATATTTTTAAATCCAAATATTCAAATATTTATGATTTTTATTCAAATACTTATTATACAAATATTTTTATTCGTATATTTATTATTCGAATATTTTTATTTAAATATACAAAATTTTTTATTTGAATATTTAAAATTTAAATATTTTATTCAAATATTTTTAAATTCAAATGTTCAAATATTTATAATTTTTATTTAAATATTTTTATTCGCATATTTATTACTCAAAAAATTTTAAAATATCTAAAAAATTTTATTTGAATATTTATTAATTTTAAAACTTTAACACATTATATAATAATTTAATTATTATTATTTTTAATTCACATGTAAATGAACAAATATCAGAAACATAAAATATATATAATGTCTTAGTTGTTAAATTACATGCATCTTCATGGTTTTAGCTACTCTCAGATTCGAATCTCTCAGGTAGCATGTCTCCTTGATTTTGTTTTACTCCTTTAATCAGGTGGTGATACGTATTAAATAATTATATTATAATAAAATTATGACTAAATTATAAAAGTATATGAATAACAGAGACTAAATGTGTAATTATTTTATCTTATTGATACCACCAAATGTAACCCCCTTAGCCCGCCCTTAGTCCGGCCTAGACGGAATCGGCACTAACGGGTCACACAATATCGAACCAAACCCGCGAAGGTCCAATTCGATAAACAACATTGAAAACAGATATATTTTTTTCTAGATGCATAATTATGTTCCTACATGTCTTGGTCTCATACAAAGCATTAACGGAAGCAATCGATCACAAACAAGCATCCGATTAAACACTTAAGTGAATTAAAGACTAAAACGTAAAACTTTTAAATTTTAATGACAAAGTAAAAATTCTTTTCATCAAAGTTCAATTAAACATACAAGTATCTCTCACAGAAAATTTCAAATCAAACGGAGCATTCTAACATCATCAATTGCATGTTTCACTAACTTAAGGACCAAAATATAAATCTTTTAAATTATAAGAAATTTGTCCAAATTAAGTTATTCATCTTGAAATTTAATCAATTTTATGCATCCATGTGAAATTTTAGCTCAAAATAACATTTGTAGATATCTTAATTGAACAAAAAAAGATATTCAAGATTAAAATACAATTTTCAGCAACTTTTATTTCCCGGCAGTTAAGAGGTTTCAAAACCTTCCGACTGTCGTTAATCCCTTAACGGTATAGTGCAATTTATCCAAATGAAAAAACCAGCAAATCTTTTCCATCGCTAAGCAAGCAATCATGAAAGCAAAAGAACTATACAACAGCAACAATCTCTCATTTCAATCCAGGGGAAACTAAGCAACAAAGATAACGAATCATGTAAAATTCAGATTATAATTACTAATTAGTTCGAACTTACCGGCGGATTTTTGCACTATTTTTTTTGGCGTTTGAATGAATCAGACCGTACACCCACAGAAAACAAAGAAGAAACAGAGCATAGAGAGCAACGCCAAGGATTCTAAAACCGTGACGAAAGTCCACAACACGTCGTCGACGAAGGAGAAATCCTCCCATCTCAAACTCCAACCACCGGTCAAATGCGAGAAGTTGAAGTCCGGCCACCGGAAAACAGGCGTCGGAAGGCTGAATTCGAAAGCGAGTCGCCGGAAAACTGATAGACGGGACCACATCGCGCACATGATCGGCCTCCGTTTTCTTTACCGAGAAGGTGAGGGTTGCGTTTTATATTGGGATTTTGTATTTAATACGTTTGTTAATGTGATATATATTAGGGTTAACTACAACATATATCACTTAATTATGTATGTGATTATATTTGGGTCACGTGATTATTAAAATTTACAATTGTTTCACATAATTATTAAAAGTTATAGTTAGGTCACTCAATTATAAATAATTTTATAACTGACTCACTTTTCATATTTAATAAAGTACATTAATTTGATAGTTTTTTTTTAAATTTTTTTTATATTCTCGTTAATATTAGAGTACTTAATTTAAATTATTAATTAATCTAATATACAAATTAATATTTTTTTAAATATGAAGGATAACTCAATGTAATATTACCTATAATTAAGTGATTCAAATATAATTTTTATTAATTGAGTAACTCAAATATAATCTTACCCATAATTAAATGACTCAAACACAATTTTTAATAATTAAGTAACCTAAATATAATTCTATCCATAATTAAATAACATTTTCCCATATTTTTTGGATTAAAAGGTTTATTTAAATGCTGTACGCTAGATTTTTATCAAAGTCCACGTGCTATTGCTCTTGAATTGAGTTTAATAACGCTTCTAGTCCTTGTATTCGTTGACATTTCATATTTAACCCCTACGCTTTCAATTATAAGAGTTTAATCCTTGTTTTTGTTTGGTTTGAAAATTCACAATCAATATCGTCAATGGGTTGTCGAAAAAATAATATTTTTATTTTAATTATTTTGATGACTTGGCCAATATTTTTCTCTAAAAAGAAAAACGTATCGATATTCTATAAATAATGCAAATAAAATTAGAACACGATTTTTTATAAACCCTTTAACCCCAAAATTTGAATAAAAAAAGTAAATCCCCATTAAAAAACTATTCCTATCCAAAATTAAAATCTCAAAATATTGGACGTCCATTTTTTTATTTAATTTTAAGGTAGAATTGAAGGGGCTAAATCTCAAACTTTTGATGAATGCAGGGATTGGAGGCAGAATTATAGTAACTTTATATGCGTTTAATTTATTATTTTGATTTGTTTAATAATGATGATAATGACGCAGCCAGGAAGATGATCCGCACATATAAAAACGTGGAACTGATCTGCTATAAGCCTGGGCCCATTGAAATCTTGCTAACGTTTTTTTATTTTATTTGAGTAGAATATGAAATTATTATTGGATTTTATTTTTAAATTTATATTAGTAATTAAAAATTTTAAAATATTTAATTCATTTATTAAAATTTGTATATAGAATGTTTTTTTATTAATTTTTTTATAGTGTTTATTAATCTTTGAATTTTTTTTTAAAATCTGAACAGTGAAAAGTCTTTTCGACAGCGACGAAACTACATGAGTGGGGAGGGATAATAACTCCTCATTCTCGAAGATTTTTTTTATTTTTGTCTTTCTATTTAATTTTTTTAAAATATTTTTTATGAATTTATCCTGTTATTTCTAAATATTTATATTTTGTCCTTTTAATCCTAAATTTTATCTCCGTATTTGCTTTTTGACACGATAAACTCTTGTAATATATAAATCTTTATTAGGTTAAAATAATTCTATTTTAGCTACGTAACATTTTGGTTGTCACTGCCCGTTAATGGTCATCCATCATTAGTATCGTTTGTGAAAATATTAATATCAAATCGTTTATATTTTATTTATTGGATTGATTTATCATGAAACTCACTCAAAATTAATAAAATTAAATAAAATAAATCCACAACTTTGAGCGTCATCGTATTAAAAAAATTAAATTTATTAATTAATTAAAATAAAACTAATCTAATAAAATATATAAATAACAAAAAAATAAATATATAATTATACAAATTTACTTAATTGCACTATATATTTCGTAAAGAAACTATTTTACTAGTTTAGTTATCCAATTGACCAAAATCATAGCTTAAGAAATAAATCTTGGATTTTAGTTGTTAATGGATTTGGTTTTAATTAAGAAAAGAAATTCAAATTACGAGCACAGATGCCAAATGGAAATTGAACGGTGAGTAGTAAGGGTGTTTAAAATTATTCGATTTGGTTGATTTAATTTGATTATTCGACTACTCAAAATAAAATTTTGAGTAATTCTTGAAAAAATTTATCCGAGAATAAGTAAACCGAGCTTGAATCATTTTTTTAGTTATTAGATATTTGATCCGACCCGGTTAATTTTATTTTTTTATATATTTTAGTTTTAAACTATATTTTTATTATAATTTAAATTTAAATTTAAATCTATGTCTGTATTATATTTCTAACTTTTAAAATTTTTATTTATTTGTTAATATAAAAAAATGATATTAATATTTTTAATATTATTTTAGAGTGATAAAATTTAACAAATATATATGTGTATATATATATAATTATTTTAAAATTAATTTTAAATTACTAATTTTTATGGATTATGTATTATAAAATTTTAAAACTTATATGTTTAATATATAATTTTTTTAATTTTAAAATAAAAAATATATGAACTAGATACCCATTATTCGATTAGTCGAGTACCCAAATTTTGCAGATAATGATACTCGATATAAATAGGAGGAACACTTTATTTTAAAAAATAATAATTTAATCACTCGATTATATGTTCAAGAAAAAATATGTTATTTTAGTCTTAAAATTTATACATTCTACTTTGACCATAATTCAAAGTAATTTAATAAATTTAACTCTTAACATTTAAAAATTATGATAAATTAATTATATCTATTAGCATACGATATTAGGGTTATTATTGAGCTAAGACGATTAACCGGTATATCAAAAAATGGTAAATTGGTTCATCCTTTAAAAGAAATTAGTGAAAACAAAAAGAATTTATAAATTTATACAAAAAATTATAGTAGTTCGACTTATAAATCAAATCTACTTCTACTACCGTAACTTTTCCACTAAGAATTTTTCACAAAATTATTAATTTTATTTTAGGCTTAAGGAAATAAATATCTACGATCCTTAGAGAGTTTATATCCAGAACTTTGAGACACTTTAACAAAGAGAATACAAATTTAACAAATACAAATAAAAAAAATAATTATCAGATAAATATTTCACCACTTAAAATTATAACAAATAACTTAAATTATAAGATAAATATTTCACCACTTAAAATTAATTATATCATTAAATAATTATTAATTTAATAAAATTATCCATAAAATCATAATAAAAAATTAAAGGCATAAAGATAATTTTAATCCCTAACGTTTATAATTTTTGTCGTTTTGACCCTTATTCTTTTTTTTTTGATAAATTTAGCCCTTAACCTATGTTTTTTTAACAAATAACTCATTTTTTAACTATGATGATAACTAAACCGTTAAAAATTTAATAATGATGACATGTCATATATATGTAATAATATATTTTAAATAATTTAACATCTAGTATATCAAATACATACATGTGGAATATAGTTTTTTCTAATCTAAAAATATAAAACAATTAAAATTTAAATAAAATATTAAAAATTAATTTTTTATTCATTAAAAAATAATTAAATCTAAAACAAAAGGCTACTAAACATTCTCAACCTTAACTATAATAAAATCAAAATTTTATCTAAAAAGGTATAAACATAATCTGAAAAGAAAGAGTTTTGTATAGTTTGTTACCAGTGAATCAAAGATAAATGATTTTAATAATAATTAATTGGATTTTTATTATTTTAGTTTAGAATTTAAGTATTTTAGTTTTAATATAAATCGTAGTTTTAAGGTTTTATAAAGATATTTTAGTTTAGTTAGGGTTGAGAATATTTAGTAAATTTTTTTTTGGATTTAATTAATTTTTAATATATTTTTTTAAATTTTAATTGTTTTTGTATTTTATACTGAAATAAAATTATATTATATATATGTATATATTTAATAGGTTAGATTTTATGTCATTTAAAATATATTATTACATATAATATGTTATCATTATTAAATTTTTAACGATTCAGTTATCATAATAGTTAAAAAAGGAGTTACTTGTTAAAAAGACATAAATTAAGAACTAAATTTATTCCAAAAATAAAAACTAAAATAATAAAAAAATATAAATATTAAGAGTAAAAATTATCTTTATGCCAAAATTAAAAGCCTTAAATCTTTGTAACCGACAAACATAAGTCTCTCATTTCTCAACTCTGTTATTTGACCAACTTTAATTAATTAGTTAAGTTTTATTTATGTTTCTCTGCAGGCGCTGCTAGTTTCTAAAATCAAATCCATCTACCGTGTTCTTCGCTTCGTCGTCTTATCATCTCTCTCTCTTCCCATTCACCGGCTTCGAAACCAGATTTCTATCAGATCTGGAACTTTTTCAATTTCAAATGCGCCTTCCTTTGGCAGCTTAACTTCACTTTTCGTTTTGTTTTCTCGTTTGCTCAAAGTTTCCGAATATGGCGATCGTCGGCCCGATCACTCCCGGTCAGGTACGTTTTACTCACTTCAGCAGTCACCGCAGCTATCGTATCTTACTTTTTAAATCTTTTCTTTTTAATTCAAGATATTTTTTGACTTATTTTTCTAGGTATCGTTTTTTCTCGGCATATTTCCGGTGGTTTCAGCTTGGATCTACGCAGAATACTTGCAATACAAGAAAAAATCACTCGCATCGAAAGTGTAAGATCCGATTTCTAAATTTTACAATGCCTTTTATAATTAAGTAATGTGATTTATTGTTGAAAATTGCTTATTTCTTAATTCTTCGTATTTCTGTTAGTAGGCACTCTGATGTGAATTTAGTCGAAATCGGAAATGGTGCCGTTGAGGAAGATAGAACGGTTCTATTGGAAGGCGGAGGTATTCAATCTGGTTCTCCTAAAGCGCGGTCTTCAACATCTTCATTTTCTCCGATTTTCAAGTTTGTTATCGGAGCCTTGATCTTTTCCCTCTCATTTCCTTTGATTTTGATCAGTTATTAAATCTATAGGCTTTGATTTTGTGTAGGTTTCTTATGATGGATGAAACTTTCTTGGTTGAGAATCGATTGACACTTCGAGCTATGTAAGTGAATTTTTATTGTTGATTAATAGTGCATGAATCATTTATTTCAGAGAATTAATAGTATGTAATTTAACTTGTTCTCCTTTTATTAATTTTTCTGTGTTTATAATCTTATAGATCTGAATTCGGTGTTCTTTTGGCATACTATTACGTATGTGATCGCACTGATGTCTTTGCCTATTCACAGAAGGTAAAGGCATTATTTGATTATGAAATTTCATTTTCATAATATTTCAAGTTGTAGGAGGAAATTGCCTACATGTGAAAAGTTATCAACTGCATTTCAAATTTAGTTCCATTGCAATAAATTATTGTTAAACTGATGGTATTGCTTGTTGATTAAGTTTTCTCAATCATTATTTGTCTATGCAGAATTACAACCGGGATCTTTTCTGGTTCCTCTACTTTCTTCTCATCATAGTTTCGGCAATAACTTCATTCAAGATACACAATGATAAGTCACCATTTTCTGGGAAATCTATACTTTATTTGAACAGACATCAAACTGAGGAGTGGAAAGGTTGGATGCAGGTTTGTAATTCTTTGAAATGTAGTAAATCTGCACAATCTTCTTCTTGAGAGATCTTTGTCTAATTATGATAGGATATGATTGTGTAGAAACCACAGACTGTTTTGGCTGATGATGCTTCAATTGTTCTAGCATTGCTACACGAGGATTGGTAGACTTATGCTTACTTTTACTCCCCTTTTATTTTACAGGTATTATTTTTGATGTACCATTACTTTGCAGCAACAGAGATTTATAATGCTATCCGAGTTTTTATTGCTGCTTATGTGTGGATGACTGGATTTGGAAACTTCTCATATTATTATGTGCGTAAAGATTTCAGCCTTGCTAGGTTTGCACAGGTATGGCCTATGAGTTTCCCTAAAGTGAATAATATATGAACTCATGATGATTTTTCCATGTTCCAATTTCCAACATCGAGTAATTTTGTTGAACAGATGATGTGGCGGCTCAATTTCTTGGTATTTTTTTGCTGTGTAGTCCTCAATAATAGTTATATGTTGTACTATATATGCCCCATGCATACTCTATTCACTCTTATGGTTTATGGGGCACTTGGTATTCTGAACAAGTACAATGAGAAAGGATCAGTCATTGCTATAAAAATCATTGCCTGTTTCTTGGTGGTTATCCTAGTCTGGGAAGTGCCTGGAGTATTTGAACTTCTCTGGAGCCCATTTACCTTTTTCCTCGGTCGGTAGCTTTCCGAAGCATAATTTATATTTAAACAACTTCCGGTCATATTGATGGGAACAAATAAAAATAAAAATCAACCATTGCAGGATATACTGATCCCGGAAAGCCAAACCTTCCTCGCTTGCATGAGTGGCATTTCCGCTCGGGCCTTGACCGTTACATTTGGATTATCGGAATGATATATGCTTATTACCATCCAACTGTACGTTCTGAATCTGATGCATGTATTTTCCATCTTTTCATTGTGTTTTGCTATGAATTAGTGCAATTTGTTTAGGAATAGTGTACTTAAAGATGGATTTACAATTGCAGGTTGAACGGTGGATGGAAAAACTCGAGGAAACAGAGGTCAAGAGGAGAGTATTTGTCAAAATAGCTGTGTCAACAATTGCCCTTACGGTGTCATATTTATGCATTTGGTTTGCATTCCTTTTCCTGGAATTTCCATCTCTTATTCATGAACTTCTAATAAAATTTGCAGGTGGGATTCCTCTGGTTCGAGCACATTTACAAGCTTGACAAGATTACTTACAATAAGTACCATCCTTATACCTCATGGATCCCGATAACGTAGGTCCTCATATCTACTATGCTGATATTTGATGTACTGAATGTTTTGGCATTTACTGATCAACTCTTGTTCCTTATTTATAATCAGTGTGTATATATGTTTAAGAAATGTTACCCAGTCCTTCCGAAGTTACAGTTTAACCTTATTCGCGTAAGTAGCCTTTAATCCATCTCTTGTTTTGTCCTTTTACTTTCTGATGACTTATTAGGTCTAACTAATAGTTGCCTTTCATTTTCCAGATGGCTTGGAAAGATTACACTGGAGACCTATATCTCCCAAATCCACATCTGGCTAAGGTAAGTTGAAGTTGACAATATGAGAATCCATGGCATTTTGACTGTTTGCAATGAGCTTATCGCCTGATCCTTTAATTCAAAATTTTAAATCATAGCATACAATATCTTAATATCCGATCAATGTGCAGATCCGGGGTTCCAGATGGTCAGCCTAAGCTGCTGCTTTCTCTGATCCCAGATTACCCTATGTTGAATTTCATGCTCACTACTTCTATATACCTTGCAGTAAGTAAAATAGTGTCATCTTTTGGAACTCCAAATATCTCTTTAGTCATCCACCGACAGCTTTTTCTTGCCTGCAGATATCTTATAGACTCTTTGATTTAACAAATATACTGAAATCAGCTTTTGTGCCAACCAAAGACGACAAGCGCCTCATTCACAACTTGATTACTGGTGTCGTAATCTCCAGCATATTATACTCATTATCTTTCGTGTTCCTCAGAATCCCTCAGATGTTGGTAAGACTTATTAATTTCAAATCACTCGATTCTATCAGACAGTACAGCTTTCAACTTTTATTTGAACCCAAAATTTTAACCTTAACAGTTCAAATATCTGATTTGAAGGCCTTCATCATATTGTAATCTGCAGGTGTGAGAACTATGAATATATAAATACTAGAAGGCGGCCACATCAAGCTTGTTCATCACTGTGTCATTGGAAGTGTATACATTCTCAATAGAAACGTAAAAGTGAAGAATTCGATCCGAGGAGTTCTCGTTTGGTTGATCAGATCACGGGAATCTCGGAATACACAAGGAAACAGCCTAAGTTCCGTACAGAGCCTCCAATTTGAGGTTTGTAAGTTTTGTTCTCTATGATTGTTTTTATTAGAACTCTTAAGATGTTAGTAGCTACATGCTTCATTCCCATGTCTAAAACAAACTCATATCGGCTTGCATTACACTCATTAAATAAAATGTGCTGTTCAGAAAGTAGGGACAATATCATAAGTCAATCTAATTATGTTACTGTAAGTAGTAGGAACGATTTCAAACTCGATTATCGATCGGTAATCAGGGTAATGATGGGTAAGACACATAGTTTCTTGGTAGATTTGAATGGTAAAAAAAACTTTTTCGACATTGCTCTTGTCAATCAAGCTAGATTGCATATTGTTATTAGCCCCAAGTTGGAAGTTTTGATCACATATAAGAAACATATGATTTACCAAGTGTTTGTGATACGGTCTTGGGTGTACATTGGCTTTGCTACTGGGATTCTCTGTGATAGCACTTTGCTCTTTCGCGTCTCTAATCGTCATGGTTAAGAAAAAAGATGGCTCATAGAGATTCGGTATTACGAGATACTTACCGAATACTCCGAGCACAATTGTCATAAATAGCTAGACAATCATACATATTGCTTGAAAATAACTGAGACTAACAAGAAGAGAAAAGAAATCACTCGACCTCTAAAGAACAATCACATTCAGTGATAAGACAATATAAATTAAACCAAAG
The DNA here is from genome assembly GCA_035048815.1 of Abelmoschus esculentus. NCBI lineage: Eukaryota > Viridiplantae > Streptophyta > Magnoliopsida > Malvales > Malvaceae > Abelmoschus > Abelmoschus esculentus. Next base: position 17,145,874 of record JAUCBN010000024.1, read on the forward strand.
AAAATTAAAAATATTAATATTTGTTAGTGGATTTTGAATAAAAATATTAGTATTTTGAAAGACAACATAACCTTTTTTTATACATATAAAAGACGTTAATTGGTTTTCTTATAACAATTCACATATAACAGCGTCAATAATTAATGAGTGTAGAATTATAAAGTTATATTTATAAATATTAGGGACTTATAAATATGGTTACGTCAAAAATTAATATTTTATCTATCATTAATAATTATTTTTAATAATTAGTATTATATTATATTTAAATTTATTTCATTATTAATTTAGACTATAAACCTGATATAAATAATCAAATGCAATTACACTCTACATGCCGGACATATGGAGAGAATTAAAAATCCTTAAGATTTTCATGCGATTATATTATATCATCCAGACAAAAAAATTATTAGACAGATTTGACTCATCAACACACTTTAAGCAAGCATGAGAGATGAATTTGAGATTTTACTTCCAAAAACTAAAAAGAAAAAAAAACTTGAAAAATTATTAGATAGTCGACGTCATAATCAAGTTGAGAAAATATTGATCTTTGGGACCAATTTAGAATCCGATTCATATTTTGAGAACATCTAGAGCAATTAACTCATAAGTTACAAAAGTCTAAATTCCATTAAGCCATCAAACATATATAAAGCAAGAACTCAGCTTTGAATGCTATGCTGAAAACCAAAAATATAACTTAAGAACTCATTTTCAAGATTCAATATAAAAGGGAAAAATTAAAAGGTCAGTCTAAGAGGTAAGTAGCTTAGTATCAGTTAAGTATGTTTCAGATTTGAGGCCTTATGTATGCTGAAAAACACGGGATGATCTAAGTAATAAGTAGTTTAGTATCGCTTAAGTAGGTTTCGAATTCGAGCCTTATGTATGCTGAAAATCTCATCTGGGATACTCACCTACCAAAGTCAAGCATGCGATATGGGCCAATACGGATTAGTCAGGACAAGAACATGAGAAAACATAAAAGGGAAAAAAAGTAACATCAAACATGCCCAACTTTTGACTTAGTATCCACTCTAAAAAGGCAAAAAGTATGAGGATAAAGAATCAGTGGTGGTAGATGATTCTAGAGAGGAAAACTCTCTGCTTTTCCATAAACAAACAATTCTGGAACAGTTTTTCAAGGCAAAGAAACCTATATGAGGAAACAAAGAAACTCAGCTCAGTAGTTCTGATTCATATGAACAATTGCATATGATTTGTTTTTAAAGAGAAAAGAAAAGAGTATAAAATCAGAAATGCAAGAATCACAATGTCTGAAATGAGTTATTTATGTGCAACAAAAGTTCATTACATGTCGACCACACCCTAATCGGAAGGAGAGACTGTTCTCTGAAATGCATTATCCAAGAACAACAATCCAACCGTAGCACTAAGCTTAATAAGAATTCACATGAAACAATTGCATATACTAAACTCTAAGCGATAGAAGAAAAGAGTTTAAAATTAGAAATGTATGATTCACAAGGTTTGAAATGAGTTATTTATGTACAAAAGAAGTTCATTATATGTCGACCGCACCTTAATCAGAAAGGAAGATTGTGCTCCGGAATGCATGTGCCGAGAACCACAGTGGTAGAGTAGCACTGTTCTTAACAGAGTACATCTCCTTCCACACTCTACCCTTCTGATGGTACACCAAGACCTGCTTGTGTGTTGCCAAGAAAATACATTCACCAGTTCGAGCAATGGGGAAAATGCCAGGTACTAGTCCTCGAATACATCGGAGACTCACCCCATCCACCATATGCCAAAGTTCCTTCTCATAGTCTTCCATTACCCAAATCTTCATCCATGCATCAGATATCTGAATCAGAGATAAACACCCACTCGAATCCAACAAATAAACCCGGTTCCCAGTCCCATAACTCACTTCATCAGGCAATGAAATCTTCCTCCAAACATCATAATCAAGATCGAGTGCAAGTATATAAGAGCAACTACTGGTTAGCCAATGAAGAGAACCGTTAACAAACACAACTTGGTTCTTGTTCATGTGAGTGAAATGATCATCTCGGTGAGAAACAAACTTCCTCCACTTATTCGAATCCGAATCGAGTATCAAGCATATGAAAGTCCCATCAGGTCTATGACCAAACGTTCGATGATACCCTGCTAACACAACATTGAACTTGTTCCTAGATATATCACATGCTAAACCAACAAGCGTGGCTTCACCATCGGGGTAAAACCGAGTAACCGGCCTCTCTCGACACCTAGGTAGCAACTTTGACACTCTAGTCATAGGATTGCAAACATAGTAAACACCCTTATCCGGGATGCTAGAGCAACACAGCAAGCCATTACAAGAAGCTCTAACCTTGACCCTATCTTTCAAGAAATCCAATGAAACCTCAGAGACACCCCTCAAATTATCTACACAAATCAAGCTCGATTTCGATTCCGAAGAAACCGAGGTCTCGATCAGAACCATTGGGTTCTTAGCAGACACCTGATTATAGATTTTAACGAAATACTCATCTGAGACTAATCTACACCAAAGTTTGCAAACAGTTTTTGTTTTGAAAAGGGATTTTACAGGCAATCTCGCGAGAATTTGAATAATTACTTCATCAGGAAAAATACCCATGTTTCGAATTCGTAATCCAATCGAGAAAATCAACAAAATAAGGAAATTTAAGAGTTGCTTACATTGAGAACGGATTTGGGGATTCCACCTGAAACTGCCATTTCTGAGACAAAGAAACTGCCTTTTATCGTACTCTTTTGGGGGGTTTAAGGAATCATTTGGTAAAGCCAATTACGTGAAGAATTGAGAAATTTTGTTAGGGATGAATTAGCGATCTGATAGGATGAGAAATTTGGTTGTCTAGAAAAGATTTGCAGTTCCTTTTTCCCGATGCGAGCGAACTGCAAAGGGATGAAATAGAAGTGACTCAGTGAGTCTAGGATTAAGGGGAGAAATTATTATTATAAGAAAAAATCTATATGATAAAAAAAATATTACATGACTTAATTTATCATATTATTTATTATTTTTTTAATAATATTTATTTATATCATTTATTTTGTTTAATTTCACTATTTTCTTATATATAAAATAAAAATAAATTTTATAATAATTTTTTTTCTAACTTATTGTTATAGCATTAAACAGTAATTCTGTCACATAAAATTTATATATATTTTTTAAAAAAATATTAAAATTACAAAAACTAAAATTATTTGAAAAAATAATAAATTTATGAAAATGTCAATCGTCAACGTCATGTAATGACATGTGGTATTAATTGTTCAAAAAACATTCGTTAGATTTAACGATTATTAGTCGAAGAGGTGAAATAATAAAATTTTAAAATATAAAAAATTAATAGAATAAAAAAATAATTTAAAATTTTATTTTCAAAAGTTTAAAGGTGTTCAATACCCTTAAACCTATATTTTTATTCATATTACATAAAACAATTATTCACATTAAAAAATATTTCTATTATCCATAAATATTATTATATATTAAATTTAGTTATAATTTAATTTATTTAATTAAACTATCAAAGGAACAAATTAAAATATATTTTCTAAAAAAATAAAATACATGAACCAAATTTTTTATGGGTCACATTTATTACGTCATAATTGTGAAATAATCCCAAAGAGTGACAAAATGAAGAACCTAATATCGACTGGTCGCATGTTCCATGACATATTCAATAAGTCGTGTAATGTTAATGTAAGAAGACCTTCCTTCTTCAATTGCTCTCATCGCCATTTTTGAAAGCTGCTTTGCTCTTCTCCTTCTATCTTCTCCTTCGTCTCCTTCATCCATTAAACACTTCACCGCCTTCGTAATTTCGTCCTTCTTCACTGTCGCACCGAATTCTTCCTCTCCCATCGGAATTGCGACTTCGACGCCTACACCGACACCGACTTTAAGTATGTGTACAAGTAACTTCTCGTTCATGAATTGCTCGGAGAATAAAGGCCATGTTATCATCGGCACGCCGGCGCATATCCCTTCGAGTGTCGAATTCCACCCGCAATGTGTCAAGATTCCCCTGACCGACGGGTGCGATAAAATAAGAACTTGTGGCGCCCAGCCCCGTATCAAGAGTCCTCGTCGTTGTATTCGTTGCTCGAATCCATCTTGTTTTAGACGTTCCTCCATTTCTTCCTTCTTGTACCCTCCTCTAATGACCCAAATGAATGGCCTTTTCGATTCTTCTAAGGCTAACCCGAGTTCGAACAACTGTGTCGGTGTTAGTCGATTGAGGCTTCCGAAACAAACGTAGATCACCGAGCTCGGTGGCCATGAATCGAGCCATTTCAAGCATTGGTTTTCGTCGGTCGATAATGTCTCGGTCCCTCGTCGAGCTTTGTAGAAATTGTTCATGTTGCTTAGTGACACGGGACCAATGCACCACACATTTTGTTTCTTAGCCTTTGCTAATGGTTCGAAATATTCGGTTTCAAGCTCTTCGAAACTGTTTACGATCACCCCATTTGCTCCGTCTTCGGCCTCCATTGATTTCTCCATATGTTCTTTCATGGCTGGTAAAGACCCAGAGTGGAGATTTCCGGGTAGCTGTGCCGCCGTGAATTCGATTCTATCGGATAGTCCCGGGACCGTAAAAGTCTCCCCTTTGGAGACACTTTCATGTACCTTATATTTTGTTACAATGTGACAACACAAGTTAGAGAAGCAATTCTTTCCATCAAACCAAATCCTCGGAATCCGATACTTGGAAGCCGTTTCGACGATCCATGTGAAATTCCGGTCATATATAACGCAGCTAGGTCGAGGTTTTAGCTCCTCGAACATCTTCTCCACCGGTCGTTGCATCAAACTCACCGCGGCATAGAAGTTGCTCATCAACTCCATCGACGGAAGATTGTCTAATGTTTCACACCCCTCTGGCAAACCAACCTCGTCAGCAGGAAACCGAATCTGTTCGACACGAATGGCTAGACCAGACTCCATGGCAGCATCGATCGAACCACTAAAGCGAGCGATGTTCATAGGTGTGGCGATCACGGTGACAATTACACCACGATCTGCCAATAGCCTGGCTATGTCTATCATGGGAATAAGGTGTCCCTGGCACATAAATGGTATCAACACAAAATGAAGCTGAGAAGAGCTCAAGGCCATGGAAATATAATGTTTTGTTTTCGTCCCAGTATTATCTGTTATCAGTTGGTCTAATTAAATAATATATTAATTTTTTAAATAATATTAAGAGTTTAAATTTTGATATTACGAGTTTTGTGCTAGTCTCAACTTTACATTACAGACAATCTGGCAACATTCCAATGCCATTGGTGTCGACACTAAAGACAAAGTCAAGCCATACATGTTTGACCATTACTCTATACTTGTCTTCGTCTTCCCAATTTTTTTTTTTAATTTTTCAATATTTCTATAATTATATTTTATTTAATTAAATGGTTTTTTATACGTGTAAAAATATTTATGATCAAAGTTTATTTGAATTATTGAGTTAATTGATTTAAACCATTTTTTGTGAATTTGGGTTTGGATAAAAAAAATAGTGCTTGAATCACTTGAATCATTTATTTTATTTGGACCTTTATGTTTATATTTTGGGTCACTTGACCCATTTAAGGTAAGCCTTTTTATTCATTGGGGTTATGTTTATATTTTGTGGTTATATTATTATATTTTTATATATTTTATATATCAAAATATAATTATTGTATTAATTATTTTTTTATAAAACATTTTATAAATATTATCAAGTGTTTTTTCCCTCAGTTATGTTTAAGATGACTTTTTAATGAGGCAGTTGACAGTATGATTCTCTTTTAAATTTATCAAAAACAAATATTGAGAAATTAGAAAAAAATATCATACTTAAATATGAATTTTATCTATCATGATAAGTTTATTTATTTATCTTCTTAATCTTTATAACTTTCAAAGTTTGAAGTTAGGGGGTGCTTAGTAGGATCTTCTCGAATTTGGTTTATCAAAACTCGATAAATGTTTGCTTTAGATTGATTCAATTTAAACTTGATTCGAGATTTTAACAAATGTGAATTAAGTAACGTCTACGTTTAACTTGACTCAATAAGTTCACGAACAACTCGTTAAATTTTTAAAATATTTTTAAATTATTTCTTTTAAAATAAATCTAAATAATAATTAGTAATACGTGGATTGTTATTTAGTTTTAATATGTTAGTTTAGCGTAATTGTAATTAGTTTGAAATTTAGATTTTAAGAGTGTTTTATACACTATATAAATAATTTTTTAGTTAAATTTGCTTATTTATGTTAATATTAAAGGATTATTAAATTTTACTTTTAGTTAGAAATAAGGTCAATTTTTTAGTGGGCTCAACGAGTAATGAGATAAGCTTAACGAGCAACGAGTATAATTGAGCAATAATTTTTTTTAACGAGCACGAGTCGAACACAATTTTAACGAGCAACGAGTTGAGTTAAACAATAATTTTTTTTAATAAATACGAATTAAATATTGTCCAACTCGCTCGATAAGCCCTCCTATTTGAAGCAAAGCAATAGACGAAGGGTAGGTAAGGCAGCAAAGTTAGCTTCGTATCTATTCTTCCAAGAACACAACATCGTACTCCAGAGACAGGCTACTAGGCAAGCGTGTGGGAAGAACCTGGGGCAGTGAAATCAAAGGAAATTAAACTGTAAAGTTATGAAACCAATGCTTAAGTTCATGTGCAAGAAAGGTTCTTGCAAGGAAAAAAACAAAACGAAAACTACAAAGGTATAATATAAAAATAATATTATAATATTTAATTCAATAATCATTTTAATTTTTATTTTTTAAAACCAATGCTTAAGTTCATGTGCCAATGCCGCCTTTGCTCCTACGCCCACTTTCTCGAGATTCTTATTTGTTGTTACAAAAAATCTGTAGGGTTAATTATAGAGTCATTTATTAGACGAAAGAGTTCACAGTGAAAGACTTAACGCTGCCTTAGGAAAGCAATGAAGTTGTAAATTAACGTAGAGTTTGATTTTTTTTTTTATCTTTACGAATAAATTTATTTATCGATTTTTAATAATAATATCATCGTGTTTTTTAGTGATAGTACTGGTACATTAAAACTGAGTGATTCGTAATTCTTCAGATAAATGGATCAAGGGTTATTATCAGTCTGTTGGTATTATTTCACCGCTACATGTTGAGCTCTAGAATATTCATATAGGCCTTCAGGTGACTTGGTCTTTGCGTGGCTGTTTACAGGTTCAATTTGATAGTGATGTTTCGTTGATTCTGGATCCTAATGTTGTTAATAGTTCTTTGAATCTGGTTAAAGCAATTGTTTTTTTGTGTAAACGTAATTGATCTCTTCACTTCAAGTGGGTGTTGCGCAAGCAGAATATGATCACGGATTATTTGTCGAAGCTTACTCATTCTGGTTTTCAATTAGTGATATTAGATGATATATCCGGTCAAGTCATTCCTCCCTCCCATCCCGATCGTTTTGGTCAACTATATTGACAGCATAATCGTGCGAATCAGGATACTATTTGATAGTTAATTTATTTGTATCTTTTGTATGTTAAATTAACTTTATTGACTCTTTAATAATACTATATGCACTCTTTTCTCTTCATTTAGGTTAAGAATTTTTTTAACGAGACATATGATATCATTTCTCATTTAATTCAATTCAATTCAAATCAAATAAAATATATCCTTATAAATAACAATAAAAATATAAAATTTAAATACATCGATATTTATTTATATCGTTGTAAATAAACATTAAAAACCGTCGTAAATAAGTACTGGTAACTTATTTAGTTGTTACTCTATTTTTAAACTAAAAATCATATATGCGAATTGTTATATAATTTTTTTTATTTATATTAGGTCGGTCAATGATAACATTTTAGATTCGTCACTGATCGAATTTAAATATTTTAAAAATAAATAAATATAAATATAATTTTATTCGTTTTAACTCGATTTATGTACTCTTTTAGATTTGGTGTATTGGCTCTTATAATGAACTCCTCGTTCGAAACAATATTGCATTCAACGCACCTAAATAATATATACACTTTTTATTTATTTTAGAACAGTTTAGTTATTTTGTTTTTGTAATTATTAAAGAATTATGGAATTGTTACGTGTGTATATATGAATTTAAAATATATTAAAATCAATATGACAAAAATATTTCATAAAACAAATATTTTTATTATACAAAACAACAAGAGAAAGGAGACAATTTCATCTTTAAAAATACTTTATAGTGAATATTTTTAAAAGATCATTATCGTAATACAAAAAAAAGATTTATAATTAAAATTATTTAGAATAGATTTAAAATTTATCCGATTATTTGTTTTTACGTCTCGATACGTTGCTTTGAGGTCCATGGGCAGCCCATGAAGTGCCTTACCTCCTTTCCCTAATCTCATAATCTCCCTTTAGGGTGTCTTTATAAGCCTAATCCCCCCATCTCTCACTTTTCAGTTTTTCCTTGAAAAGAAAAGCACAAAATAGATGGAGGAAAAGGAAAAGTTCTCAAGGAAGAAAGCAAACCACAAGCTCCCACACGGTATGAAAATTTCGAAAACCATTTTTATTTAAAGTCGGAAATTAAAATAACGGTTCGTAACTGTAATAACGACTATTATATAACAAAACAGACACAGTTTCCCTTTATATTGCTTTCTTCATATTTATGTTAATAGGTACACACATGCATGTAGATCGGTTGGTGCTGATGCATGCGAATATTACGACGAAGGGGAAACGATTCGATATCGGATGTTCCATAGACAACGCTTATTTTATCTTAACACGACGGTGTTATCCTACCTGAGCTTTCTTTCTTTTGTTTAAATGATTCCGATCTTCTTGACCTTGTAAGACCTTTTCTTGACCTTGTAAGACCCGGTCCAGTGTTTCCAACTCTTCTTCTCCTTCCTTGTCTATCCCTCCTGAGCTGTTTCAAACTTGTTTTCGGCCTGTGTAAGATTTATCGATATCCGGTAGGTTGTATTTATTGTCTCGATTAAATTTCGAATCGAGTCAAATTGAACCATTAAACTAAAAAAACCTCTTCAAAAACTTAAGTGACATCGAATTTTTTATTATTCGAGGAATTTGTTTGTAATAAATTGTAGTGTCGAGTTATCTTTTTGTTAATTCTGTTGAAGTCATGAACGTCAATTGTAATAACGATGGGTGCAGAAAATATGTTTTTTCAGGCATCGGTTTCTTTGTTTTATATGTTGTTGGTCTTAAGATTAAGACGTGAGAGAGAATAAAATTCAAAATATTCTCTTCAAATCTGTTGTTGTGTAAGACTTTTTAACCTCGTAACTCTTCTTTATGTGTTTTCATTTGGTACACTATGACATTTATTTCGGGCGAGAATTAAGTGCGTAAATCGTCTATTTTTTAATCGTGTCTTTATTAACGTTTTTATTTTAAGTAAGTGAGTTTAGGGTTAGGTTTAAGTTTAAGGTTTAAAGAATTATGGGTAAGATACGTGTATTTTTTAAGATATAAGATTTAGGGTTTAGAATATAAAAAATTAAGGTTAGGGTTTAAAATTCAAATTTATAAAAAAAAAATAATAAAAGGCATCGAAGGAGACACCATTAGAAGGTAAAAAAATTTTTTTTCTCGATAATTAAAATCAACCATTAAAATGAATTAATTTGTTTTATATTATAACAATATCTATTTGTTAATAGATTAATTTAAATGATAAATAATTTAATATTATTTAAGTAGGTCTCGAGTTCGAAGTATTATATATAAACAATTTCGTTAAGAGATTCACCTACTAAAATATTCATATATACAACACAGGTTGATCTAAAATAATTAATAAATCTGTCAAAATATTATTATATATAAATTATAATTTAAAAATAAAAAACTAATAATAATTCAATAGTAAATCCAATTCAAATGAATCCAAAGTGATAACTCATCCATCTAATTCTAAACCACATAAATAAATACATATAAAAGTTCGGATAACAATATATTATTGTCGACAATGTACATAACAATATCCATATATATTATTTTTGAAAACACAAAATTAAATTTAAATTGAATTGAATTTTTTCATTTAAATTTAATCATTTACTTGTCTTTGTTAAAAGAAAACATTCAAATTGTTACATATAATTTTTATTTAAAAATATTTAAAATAATATAAAATGTTGTTTTGTGGTACATTTTTCTTTTATCTTTATGACATATTTTTAATTGGTTTTTATGGTTTATTTTATTTATCGTTTGATGCGATTTTAATATACTGTATCAGTTATTTGTTACTTGTATAGAAATCCTCGTGGTGCTAGTTTTCTAATTTAATTCTATTGGTATCATAGAAAAAGTAATTCACAGTCGTTTGATGGGCTGATATAATCAAAATCGTATAATAAAATAATTTGTCTGATAGTTTGGTTTACTCGTCACTCTTTTTCTATCTCATAAAACGTCTCGTTTTAGTTGAAGACAATGAAGATTTCTGAGTTTTGATACTATGTTAATCTCCATGAAAAGAGTATTTTTTTGAACACTTTTCTGCGAGATTTTTAGTAGTCTAATTTTTTTGATACGTTATATTTATGATATGTTTCATGCTAATTAATAAAATTTAGATACTGTTATTTTTTAAAAAATAAATTTTTAATATTTAATTCTTAATTTATGAATAACCTAAATAGAAACAAACGATTTTAACAAAGCTGACGTAATTACAGGCTAATTAAAGGGATATACCTAGTTTTATTACGATTGATAGATTGTTAGTATTCCATGGTTAGTTCATAATTATTAAATTCTTAGTTTTTGTAATAATTGTTTCAATAATAACATTTTATTTATTAATAGAAATTGGTTTAAAAAAATAAATATTTTAGTTTCGTTTAAATAAAATTTGATTTAAAATATTATATAGGTAAAAATATTATGTTGAATGACAAGAATTGATCCAAATTAATTAAGACGAAAACTTAAAAATTGAAAAATAATAAAAAATAATAGTTTAAAACCTGAAAATTGTTATAAAAATATAACATATTCCGTTGGGAAAATTTACATAAATATTGATGATGGGAAAAAAGAATTCCTAAAATATTAATTATGAAAAATTATTTCTCAAAATATTAAAGATTGAACAATGGATTGAAGACAGGTTCAAGAGACATCGACTTTAAACGATAGAAAGCTTGAAGACAGGTTTAAGAGATGTCGATTTTAAACAGTAAAAAGTTCAAAACGGGTTCAAAAGATGTCGACTTTGGCATCTTCACGCGGTCTTCAAACTTTTTATTATTCAAAGTTGAAGATAATAAATTCGACTTTTAAACTATTATTGAATCTTTAATATTTTAAAAAATAATTTTTTATCATCAATACTTTGAGAATTCTTTTTCTCATCGTCAATATCCACGTAAATTTTTTTTCTTTTGAAATATTTTTAAATTTTAACAAATTTAAGGCATAAAATTTTGATATAACTATATTAAATCTTTTAAAATTTTTATGAATATTAATTTTAATTTATTTATGTTTATTTTGATTTGATCCCTTTAAGCTTTATTAATAATTTTCATTATGAGAAAAATAAAATAAATAAATGTGTCAGCGCTGTATGATGAAATATATTATGTTACACGTACGTGAAAACTAGGGATAGGTATTTTATCCGGTTTGATCTGATTTTGACTCGATTTGGTTTGATCGAGTCGAATTTTTTGATGAAAAAAGGAGTTTAAGTTGGACCGGATGTTTTTAAAGTGAGATCGAGTTGGGTCGGATTTTTTTTAAAATGAGATCAGGACGGATCAGATTCGAGTTTACAGTGAAAAATATTCGATCCGACACTAAATGTGTAAATTTTTTTTATAAATTTTGGGGGATATTTATAATAATCCTTTATCTATATATTTTTTATAATTTAGTCCCTAAAATTATTTATTTATTTATAATTTAATCTTTAAAATTATTTTTTTATTTATAATTTAGTCCTTAAAATAAAATTTTTTATAATTAAGTTCCCTAAATTTATTTTTTACAATTTAGTCCTTAAAATTATTTTTTTATTAGTCGGATTGTGTCGGAGTCAGGTTTAGCATATTTATTTTTTGGTCGGGTCAAATTTTTTAAAGAAAATTTATAGATCAAGTCAAAATCAGTTTTATAATGTTTCTATCCAGATCGAGTTTGGGTGAATCAAAAATCTGACCTAACACGTAATCATCCATAACGAAAACATAAAGGGACGAATAACTTTAAGTTATGTTATTATTTAAAATTCTATACATTTTTCAGATAAAATTATTTGAATTTTATTTTAGTTTTAAAATAAATATTTTTTTATTGAGATAATTCTGTAGGGTTATGTTATTATTTTAATTTTTATTTTTTTAATTAACTGATAATTACAGTAGTATTTGTTCTAAAACATAATCTCCACCGTTTGACATTGATTGCTCAATCACTCTGCTGGCATCATTGATGCTTAAACTTGAGTCCTCTAAGATTTTAATTCTATCGTAGTTAGGGTTAAGAATGTTTAATAGTATTTTATTTTAGAATTAATTATTTTTTTTAATATTTTATTTGAATTTTAATTATTTTATATTAAAATAAAATTATATATATATTTGATATGTTAGATGTCATGTTATTTAAAATATATTATCATATGCATATAACATATCATCATTGTTAGATTATTAACGGTTCAGTTACTACAGTGTTAAAAAAAGAAGTTATTTGTCAAAAAGATATAAGTTAAGGGTTAAATTTATCCCAGAAAAAGAATAAGGGCCAAAACGACAAAAATCATAAACGTTAAGGATGAAAATTATCTTTATGCCTTTTTTCAAATAAAAACTTTAAATAACTTATATATCTAATAAACCCTTTCAAATTTTCATCTATCGTTTTTTTTCCAAAAAATATAAAAAAATCGTTTATTTGAATTAAAAAAATCAGTTTCAATACATTTTATTTTATAAAAAAATATATCAATTCGGTTACGATTTATAATTTTGTACAAAATCTCTTAATTAATATTACCGAATTTTTATAATATTTATAAAAATTATATACTAAAATTTCTTATAGTTCAATAGTTTCAACATCTTTTAATTTTTGAAGACATTTTAATATCAAATAAATAATAATTTAATATTAAATTTAATTATTAAAAACGATAATTTTAACGATAATTAATTTTATTTATTAGCAATGGAATTATCTTTTTATTAAAATTATAACTCTAAACAAAATTTATACCCTACATTAAATTCTTAACCCTAAAATTAAAAGATTTACGTAAAATTCCACACAAACTTGTATATAAAAATATATTTCCTATTATTATTTATATTTTATTTATTATTTTAATTTAATGATACTTTAGGTTTATATGAATTTAAACTTAAATGTTTAAACAAAATATTTTCTAAAAAAAAATTATTCCAATAATTAATTAAGTAGAAGTCAGGATTGCTAACAATGGGCCTAATTGTACACACATATCTAATTTCAATAGAATTGGGCTTTCAAATCCATTGGACTTTCATCTTACAATATTTATATGAAGTAATTAATTGGACAAATAATTATATGAATTAATTTTAATATTTTTAAGTCCTACCTTCATTTTTCTAAATTAATTAATTAATTAATTAATTTATAGGTGTGGTATTGTCCACGAGTTGATTGCAACTAAATGGGAAGCATTAGACTTTCTTTGAAGAAAAAGCTAGCAATAGAATTTTATTTAGGGTTGAGTGTTCGATCGAGTTAAATTTAAAAATTTTAAGTTATTCAGGGTGATTAGTCTAATTTTATTATTCGAATTTTTATTCAAAATTTCTTCGAGTCGAGTTGAGAAAATTTGAGTCAAGTCGAGTTTCGACTTATAAAAATTTAATTGAAATTATTTATTAGTAAAAAATTTCGAGTTATTAAAATTTTTATTTTACAACTCAAACTTATTCGATTTTTTTAAAAATTGATCTGAGTTTATGAAATATTGAATCGAATTAAATTATTTATTTATTTTAATCGAGTCGAGTTTATACGACTACAAACATTCAAGCTTATTTATTGTCGATGTTATAAATGAAAAGTATCCACGTGTGGAGCTGCAGAGAAGTTCAGTACACTCTGTCCGGAAAAATTTATGATCAATTAGTATATGAGACTACAAAAATAAAAGATATCAAGCAGTGGGGGATAAAAATGTGGAGGATTAATTTTTAAGATTTAAAATCTTGGAAAATGGAAAAATAATAAGAGAAAATAAAAATAAAAAATAAATATGTTTGGTACAAAAGAAAAAATAATTATATTTTTATTTTAAAATATAAATAATTTTCATCTATATTTGAGAATATAGGTTAATTTATACGATGCGGATAAAAAAGCGTCATGCGTAGGTAATGTGTGAATAGAAAAGCGTCATGTGTAGGTAATGTTCTCTCTTCAAATTTTATAAAACATGTTAAAAAAATAAAGAACGCTACTTGTACATGACATTCTCCTCCGATCGTCATGCACTCAAGTCGCCATGTGCAGGTGGTATTCTCGATTATTTAAAAAAAAATCTATTTTAATAATTTTTTTATAAAAAATATCTCAATTTGGTTACTATTTATAATTTTATATAAAATCTATTAATTAATCTTACCAAATTTTATAATATTTATAAAAACTATATACTAAAATATCTTATAGTTAACAATTTCAACATCTTTTAATTTTGAAGACTTTTTAATATCAAATATTTTGAATAATCTTAAAATGATTATAATAATTTAATATTAAATTTAATTATTAAAAACAATAACTTTAACGATACTAACTCTAAACAAAATTATCTTAAGTTTATGATTTTAATAATAGATTAATTTATTAACAAATGATCATTAATTACATTAAATATATATGTAAGATTTTTTTTAAAATTATATATTTTGAGTGGGCAGTGGGGATGAGTTCTTGAATTAAAAAAAGAGTGGGGACGAAAAAACAAAGATTATTAGTTTTATTCTTTAAGATATTTGTAGACACGTGTTGCCCTTTTAACAACATACAAGGCATGGGACCACATGGTGGCTTCTGCCACTTGCCCAGAGGCCGACCATCAATTCCCCTACCGCCGGGCACTATTCCATCACGTGATTCACATTCTCATTTTTATAACAAGAAAATAAAATGTTTTTTTAATTTTTGCCGTCCTTCGTAATTTTATCCTAATTAATTTTAATTCATTAATATTATATATCTAATTTTTAGACACAAGATCATAAATTTAAGATATATTTAAGTAATATTAAGTTATTTATTGATCAATCACATTAATTAAAAATAAAAATTATTAGAATAAATAAAGGAAAAATATATTATATTTTATTGTTAAAAATAAAAGATTTACTCAAGTATCGTTTAAATTTTAAAGGTTTTAAAATTTGGGTTCAACAAGAATTTTGATTTACGTTAAAGATAATATAATTAAAGATTTAGAATTTAAATTATAAATTTTAAATTCTAACGCAATACATAAATTATAAATTTTTACACTTTTAACCCGTAAATTATAAAATTAAAACGTTTATAATATTTTTATAAATAAATAACGTTTATATTTTTTATTGTTAATACATAATATAATTACTTGTAATAAAACTATATCAATAATATATCATTCCTAATACAAGTGAAGCGTACTTGGAGCCTCATGTTATAAATTTTAAATTGTTGATAAATTTTTGTTTAGTAATAATTTGTTTTTTAAGACAAATATTTAAATTAAAAATATAAAAATTAATTAAGTGTTTAGTCAAATAAAGATTGAACTAAAAAAATATGGGTTCGTGTCTTTTAAATATTTTATCTAATAATAATTTAAATTTTTATAAATTTAAATATTAAATAAATTAGATTTTATTCCCTAAATTTTTAATTTAATTAATTATTAACTCTTATATTTTAAAAATCAATATTTTAGTCTTTCTAATATTCTATCCTAATTTCTAACTTTTATTTTGTTTTTAATAAAAAATGTATTTATTTTATTAAGTAATTTTTATTATAATACTATTCTTTTATATTTATAAAAGTATTAAATGTGTGAATGGAATTTAACTTTTAAACCCACCAATGTAAAACCTTGCACGATTACCGGGGGAGGGACAAGACACCATGTCCGTACGACGGCAACTATAAAAAAACTAAGTTAATGGAGTTTGGCATTGTACTTGAATTTCTTGTCACTTCAAATCAGATAAACCCTAAAAAAATATTAACAAAAAAATAAACATGATTCCTTGGATGTCTTAAATCACCAACTTATCTCTTAAGAGGATGTGAATCACATTCCACCACGTCTCTAATACAATTAGTTTATTACTAATAAACAATTTAGTGTTAAACTTTGTTTTATTAAGGTAGAATTATAAATTCGAGCCCTTACTATATTCAAATTCGAAACTTTTACTCTTATATTTTGATTTGACATACTTTTTACTAATAACAGAGTCAGTGACGGAGGTAAATGGGATAGAGAGGGACGTGTTTACATTTTTTTTCTTACTTTTATCTTTCTATTTAATTTTTTTAAATAATTTATTTATGAATTTGTCACCTTATTTTTAAATATTCATGTTTTGATTCTTCAACCCTAAATCCTAGCTTCGTCCCTGAATAGAGTTAGAAATCAAGTTTCGATTTAAGTTAGTGTTTTAATATTGTTAATTATTTAAAATAACTAATGACATTACAAAAATCAAGAATTAGGGTATTCAAATTAAAGTCTAGGGGTTAAATTTCAATTTTGAATATATTTATAGGGACCGAAACTAAATTATACCATTTACAAAAATCTAATTCTAGAAGTCTTTTAAGGTTCATGCCCCATGGACAACTAGGAGCTCTCAAAAGGTTCATATAAATATAATGTAAAGTCTTATGATAATCATAACTCATAATATAATATATGGTGGAACCAATTATTCATATCTACCCATTATTTAACTATTTTTCTTATATAAATCCCAAAAGAAAAAAAAAAGAAATTAATTATGTCAAATATCAACGAATGGGATTAAATAAAAGAAAATATTACAATTAAGTCCTCTCCCCCTCCCAAATAAAAAATCCAAAGCAACAAAAACCAAACTAATCAAGTGATAATCCACAATTAAGCTAATTCTATGTGTGCTCTAAGACATTATCATTCTAATTTTTTTTTTAATTCCTTTATTGGTGTATTTGAAGATATTTTTGTTCACATGTTAAAATTGAATTGCTGTTGTAAGAAATAGAAATCCTCAGCGTTGAAGATGTTGTCCGAGCCGTCAATGGTGTCTAGCCAAGTGTGGGTTTGCTCCAAGGACTGAAAATCCATGCCATAGTTGTAGTAATTACCGGAGAGATCTTGTGTTGTTTGGAGACAGTTTGGATTAGGGTTGTTAAGGGTGGTGTTGCTGGTGTAATAATCGGTGAAATCTGAAACCGGTGAGACGTGAGTCCCGAAAGAGTCCGACGATGCTGCGGTGGTGCTGGAATTCTCTAGGGTGTAACTCGATGAGGTTACTTGTGCACCACCTAGGTGGTCGTCGATGAGTACCGTTTGCCCCGTTCCCACAACGGAAGTCGAGGTGGTGGATGCGGTGGTAACCGAGGTGGTCGTGGCATTAGAGGCGGCTGCCGCAGCTTGGATTCTCTCGACTAACCTAGGCATCCAAAGGTAACGCATGGTGTCCTTGAATTGCTTGCTGTTCACGTCACACTTGAGTTGCTTGGCATGTTTTTGGACACGAGTTCTCCAATAGTTCTTGATCTCATTATCGGTTCTTCCTGGCAAATGTTGGGCGATTTTCGACCATCTTCGATAAACAAAAAAAGGGTACAAAATGAAATTAATCTCAGTGAAAAAACCGAACATATCGCTGTTAAAATTTAGGTTAAAAGTAAAACCACCAAATAATTAACCTGTTTCCCCAACGAGAATGAAGTTCAAGAATCAAAAGTTGTTCTTCCAGAGTGATGTTCCCACGTCGAACATCCGGCCGGAGATAATTCAACCACCTTAATCTGCAGCTTTTTCCTGTCCTTTTCAGACCTATAATTAAAAAAAAGATTTTATGTTACGAGACGAATCGAATTATAAACCATTACAATCAAACAAAGGCTTCATTGTTGTTTATTTATTAACTTCATCATCAACCTCGCATTCAAACCCCAATAAAAACTGTTTTCTTTTTCCTCAAAAGTTTCACAAAAACCAGGAAAAACGACATGAAGATGAGAAAAAGACCAGACGACCCAAAAACATAAAGTTGAAACCAACTTATGACAATCATCTTGTCGGGTACCATATCTATCATATCGTAAAGGCAAAAGAAGATAGACCACATGTTATATCTGTAACAGTCCCGAAAACCGTAATAAAATCCGTTATATCCATAACTACGACAAAACACTGCGATCAAAACCACGACCCCCGTAAATACCTGCACAACGAGCCAGAGAGTTCCATCGTCCTTCTCCATGATTGGCAATATAATCTATGAGCTTAAAGTCTTCTTCAACAGTCCAAGGTCCTCGTCTAAGCTCCATAAGCTCCTCTTCGCTGGTCTGAACATCTGTGACACAGTCCCTTGCCTTAACATCCATTGTTTTTCCTCCCTCTCAGATAAAAAAGGATTGAAATCTTTGTTAAAGCTGCTTTATTTTTTATGTTGAGAGGAAGAAGATGCATAGAGAGAGAGAGAGAGAGGGATTGGTTTTCGATGTGGGAAGCCAGACAAGTGGGGATTTATAGAAGGTAGATTGGGTTGAAAATGGAGGGCATGTGTGGGGAGCAAGCCGCAATAGAAACTTAGGGGCTATTATTTTATTAATTAACTAAGCCTCCTCTTAGATTGTAATTATAGTTAGAAACAGCCAACAGGGTTTTAAACTTTGACTCTTTGACTTTTAGGTTTTCTATGTGTGTGATTTTTTATATTCGATCAAATTTATAATTATTTCTCTCAAAAATATTATTTTAAGATTTAAATTTAAATTTTTATGTGTAATAAAATATGTTATATCATTACTTTCGATACTTATTTATTTTGATTTTTGTGTTTGTATATGTTTAACTTGTGGATTTAATTTTTTATATGACATAATTTGATGTTTTAATAAAATTAGTTTTTATTATAAAACAAGGGTTTAAATTATATTATTTTTGGCTTAAATATCTTTTAAAGTAAATATTAACTATTCATTTAGTTATTTAAAGTTGATCAATAAATTTTTTATTTATTAAATAATATACGACCTTTAATTAAGGACGGAATCAAGATTTAAAGTTGAAGGAAAAAATGTAAAATATTTGATTTCACACAAAACTCTGATTTTGCTTATAATGATAATTGGGTAAGTAAAAATTCATAGCTTGATTAACTCATAAATAAAATATAATAGTATTTTTAATAGATGATATAATACTTATTACGAGATAAAATTTTAGACACATACTTTTCAAAAATACGTAAAATAAAAATAATATAATTTTTATAATTATTTTATCATTAAATCTTATAATTAATGTTATTTAAATTGTTAATATCATAAAAAATCATCGTTAGCAAATTAACCTATTTTTTAAAAACTTGTTATTAATTTTGAAAAAAATCATCAAATTAAATATAATTGTAAGAGAGTTCAATGAATGGTTTCATTGAAAAAAGTAAGAGTACGAGTTCGATTGAGTCAAGTTAAAATTTTTTGAGTTATTCAATTTGACATGTTATATTTTTTAATTTGAATTTTATTTGATTTTTTTTGTTTGAGTCGAGTTTTCGAGTTCTTATACAAATTTAATTATAATTATTTATTATAGTATAGTATGATTTGATTCCAAATTAAACAATTTTCTCTTTTAATCATATAAGATATACATATTATTTCTCCATATTTGGCTTATGTTTCTTCATTTTTTTATCCTAGTATATATATATATATTAGAAAAATTGAGAGACTTGAATGAAACTTAAAAATAATATATAAAGCCAAAAATATGTTTTTAATATTTGACTGAATAATCATTTTGGTCCCTATTATTTTTAAATCAATTTAACCCCAACACTTTATTATGGGTTAAAATGACCCTTTTTGGATGAAAATTATTAATTAATTAACAATAAATAACTTGAAATGAGGTGAGAAAATGATACGTCAGAAAAATATTTTATATATTGTACAATTTTATAAAAATATTTTTGACTGATGTGTTATTATGTAAAGTCTAACACATTTGTCTTTATGGTATTGTTATCCTCGTGGCGCTATCACGTAGGTTTATCACGTCATTTAAGTTGTTTAACATAAATTGATAAACAATTTTTATTCATAGAAGAACAATTTTGACCCAAAATAAAACGTTGAGAATTAAAAAATTAATTAAAAAATGATTATTTAGTCAAATATTGACCGTTTTAATTCAATTTACTCTTTATATAACGTCAGAATTTAAACTTTTAATTTTATTAAAAATTTATATCTCATTTTACTAAATTAACCAATAATCGATCGATTATACATAATTTTAATATATATAAATTTAAACTCTATAACAATAGGATTGGGGCGGCTTTTTCAACATTTAAATTACAAGATATATATATTAACATTTTTTCCCACTTTCCCTCTTAATTGTTAATTTATTAATTAGCGCTTAATTTGCCCTCTATTCAAAGGCACTTAAATCGGTTGAAAGAGCAGGAGCTTGAAATTATTTTCTAATGAGTGAATTAATGCATAAATAATTAATTAAACGTAAAATTAGAGAAATTATTAAGATTCGCCACAAAATTAAAATATTTTCTAGAGAATATTATTAAACTTTATTCGACGAAGAAAATATTTAAAAAAATTCTAAGGTTATTTATATTATAGACTTTCGAATCATCAAGGGACAAAACTGAATGAAAGTGGGAAGAAAAATAACCTCCGTCTCTGATGACTTATCTATAAATTTATTTGAGTTGAGCACATAAAATTTTAAAATCTTTGGAAAGACGTAAAGTTTAAATATTATAAATGATTAATAATTAATTTATATAAACTAAAGATAAATATGTAAATTTTAAGAAGTTCAGGGTGGATCTATGCTCACCCTATTATAGACGTTTATCAGCCATTGCGCTTCTCTGAAGATTTTTTTCTTCCTTTGTTCTCTTGTTTATATTTTTTAAAATTTTAATTTATTTATAAATTTATCTTCCAATTTTAAATATTTATATTTTTATCTCTCAACCCTAAATTCTGATTTCTTCCTGCATATAATTATGATATAAATAAATATCATATACGTAGCAGAAATTAAATATATGTACAATTTTCGTATTTACTTTCCCTAATAAAGGAGCTAGTCTCCCAACTTATTTATTTCACATTTTTTAATTCATATATGTATATAAGAGCCGAATTAATTCAATGCTTTAAGTGCTCAGCACACAATTTTTTAGTTGTCTATTTTTTATTATTATTTATAAAAAATGTTTTTTTTTTTTTAAATTAATGTAATGGGGTTGTGGTATTTGAACGGTGAACTGTGAGGGTCGAGGGTCCTAATTAGGGAGGAACTCACAACTGTTATTTAACACTCAATTAATAAATCAGCTGTAGTATTTAAAGTAACTAATCTTCACACTAATCACCATTATCTTTTTAGATTAGGATTGGAGCTTGGGTTTACTCTTCCTATCCCATATTATAATATTTAATTTAGATATATGAATTGGATTATCGAGTTGATTTTGAATCGAATTAGTTTAATATTTAGTTAATTGAGTTTTTAAAATTTTCTATTCATTTTGAATTAAGGTTAATTTTAATTTCGGGTTATTTTGAGTTTAAAACAATTTGAATTCGAGTTGCTCTGGTCAATGTCGTGAATGTTCAGGGATCGACTTTTTGAGTTGTTTGATTTTTTGTTCGGATTATTTTGGGTTTTAATTATTTTATATTCAAGATTTATTAAGTTACTTGTCTATATCATTTTAAATTTAGATATTTTTATGTTTGAATCCCTTCGAGTATCATTTGTAACACTCAAAATTTATCTCAATTTGAAAAATCCTAATTCTAAAACTCCTAAATTTAAAATAGTAAAATTTGGGCATTTTAAAATCGAACCTTAATTATGAACTGAGGATTATGTTGAGATATATCAGAATTTTTATGGCTTAGAATATATAAACGATAACATCGTATATCTTATCATACACATATTTTTAGGAGAAAAATAATGATTATGTGATAAGTAATATAAAACGATCATTTGATTATCGGATTTCATGTCGAGCACCTACGAGTGGAGTAGGTAGGGTGGATAATCGTGATAATTGGCTAACAACAAAAACAAAAACTCATGATAAGGGTTGAGTGGGGGAGAATATCATGTCTGAGTAAAGGTGAGTCATTAATCCTACATCGAAAAAAAGAAAAATCTTGAGATAGATAAACAATGACATTATACATCCTATAAGACATATATTTTAAGAAGAGAGTAATGTCCCTTTGACATTAAGCTTTCCCCGCCCTCTTTGAAATTTGATTCAAAATGTTCTTTTCATATATTGACTTCGAGGATGACGAGTTTTCTTGTCTGCCTATTCAATCCAACCGTGCGTGTTCTTCGAGATTCATACATGAGTATACTTTTAGATTAGTTGTATTTTAGTTGGTGGCTTAGCGACTGTTAATATAGAATTCATACTTTGTAGGTTTTGATTCAGCTAGACTTAAGTATGAGACTCACTTTTTTTCTGTGTTATAAATATGATATTTTTTACCTTGCTTTAAAACATCATACATGATATATTAAATTATGTTTTTAAATCAAACATTGAATTTTCGGAAATAAGACTCTTATAGGATCTCAGATTTATGATTTTTAAATCGTACTATTGAGTCATGAAACTCAAATCTACTCTAGCATGGAAAACCTCCGCTTTGAATGATTTTCAATAGTGGGATATAGAGTTGTACATCAGACATCATAATATTATAATTTAGATTCAATATGTTTTTAAAAGATTTATCAAAAAATAAATAAAAAGTTATTTTAATTTTATAATTTTTGAACTTTTGAGACACATTAAACTCTTTAACTTACACTCTTAAGATTTCTCTTCATACCTCAAATTTCTAGAGTGACTCGGTACTTATAACATCTAACATTTTACTCGGATATTTAATTATCAGCTTAAACTATTTTAATTATATTTTCAGATTATTATTTGAATTTTTTGGACATTTATATAATTCAGACTTTGAAGTTATGTTTCAGCATGCATTTTCAGATTTAATCCAGATGTTTTTACTAAATATTCATATTATGTTTTAATGTTTGAGTTTTATAATTTACTAAGATATTTTATGATAATTATTATTAATTAACAATAATTTTATTGTATAAATAAGTAAACTTAAAATGTGTTATTTAGGGGGAAATTTTTTTATAATGACTTTAAATTCAATATTTTTTTCTAAGTCAGATTTAAGAGTTACATTATTTAACTTAAATTCACATTTGATTGGCTCTTTAACCCATTATGATTAAATCAGAAAATAATATTTTTATTGAAATTAGTTAAATTAAAAAATATTCATAAAATAAAATAAAAGATACTTATTATTAGGGGTGAGCAAAACTCGACTCGACACGAGGCGGAAATACTTGACTTGTTTTGACTCGACTCGACTCGAAAAAGTTTTAAATAAAGTTTGAGTTGTAAAATAAAAATTCGAATAACTCGAATAACTCGAAATTTTTAGTATTTAAAGGATTAGTTTTTAAGTCTTCGAAGAATCTCTCAATCTTTTATTATATATATACATTGATATATAAAAATATAAAGAAATATTGCTACATATAAAAATATATGCATATCTTATATGATCAGAGAAAGTCGTTTAAACTATAATCAAATCATACTATAACATGATAAATAATTACAAATAAATATTTATAAAAACTCAAAAACTCAATTTAACTCGACTTGAATTTCTTAAAGATAATATAATATTATTATTAATTATTTATCTTGGATGGATTTAAATTTTAAAACCCTTTTTTTTATTGTGTGAGAAATGTGTGATGGACCGAGTCAAAAGACATTGACAACAACCTTTGAGACGGTCCACAGATTAATTATCCAAATTCAAATCACTATTTGCTACTCTTGCTTCATCAATTGGAAGTCAATACTTAACATTGGCATGTTAAATCATGATTTTAAATGAATTTAAATAATATATTCGATATATGTTATTGTGATTATCGAAACGATAACAACGAAAAAAATAAATACTAAAATTTATCCTAGACAGAAAAAATAATAAAACAGATGGGTCAGAGTCGGGTCAGAGTTGGGTTTTTAGTTCACTTCAACTCGATCGATTATAAATATTTTAAACTCGACTTCGATCCGGTCCAACCTGAATATTTTTTAAAAAAACTCGATCCGATTCAATCCAAAAATAAATATTTTAAATTTGATCCCGACTCATAAAAAATAATTTAAGAGACTTAATTATAAAAATAATTTAAGGGATTTAATTAAAAAATTATAGTTTTAAAGATTAAATTATAAGTAAAAAAACTCAAATTTACAGACCTAATTATAAAAATATATAAAAAGAGGAGTATCATTATAAATATTTTTTAAAAATTAAAAAAAAATTACATAATTAATCTCAGATTTAGTCAAATATTTTATATCTTAAACCCAATCCTGATCCAACTCCCTTAATAAAAACCCAACCTAAATTAAACCCGTTTTCTTATTAAAAAATCCAACCCGATCGTACCAGGTCAGACTAACTCAGACTTTTATCGTTGTTTCTTTATAAATATTTGAATTAGTCACAACTCTAATTCATAAACACAAAAGCTCTAAATTTAATAAATATCTATGTATAAATATATAAATATATCGAATATTATCAAAATATAATTTTAGGTTTCGGTTTAGATGCATGAATCCAATGGCTTTGAAAAAAAAGTTGTAGAAATATTAAGGCGTAAATTAAGACAAAAGGAGAAAAAAAAAAATAATGGCATTTCTATCACGTGTTATATCTATGTATGTATATATATACGACATAGGATCCTTGGATTGTATATTTATTATAATATTTATTTCTCAAAAAAAAATATTATTATAATATTTATATTACTTTATATTATACAAATAACAACTCAAAGTGAAGAAGAGTATCTTGTTTTGTCCCTTAGTGCAGGGACATAGCTTTGTGTTTACAAATGTTTATTTGGTCGGAGGATAAATAATTATGATTTTTTAAAGAAATTTTTGGACGGTATTAGATGTTTTAGGGATGTGTATTCAGTTAATTCAATCAGTAATCGAATTGAATTAATCAAAATTTTTAAAATTTTAACTGTTAACTGAACTGAAATACCTTTAACCGAATTAACCGATAATCGAATTTAAAAAATTATCGTTAACTAAATTCACTAAAAATTAACTGACCGAATTAACTGAAATAATTTCGATTTGGTTGATTAATTTAATTAAAACTAAATAATACATACCCCTAGATATTTTTATGATTCACCCTATTTAGTATGTTTGCAACTATTTATGTTTTAAAAATAAATAAATAAAATTCTATATTTATATATATTATCTTTCATAATTATTCCTTTTGAAAATGTTATTTTTAAAGTCTGAATGTGAATTTTCTCACTAAAAAATATAATGTATTATCCTACTGATTAAATCAATAATTATCAATAACACAAATGAACTGATAATTAAATTAAGAATAAAATAAAATTTATAAATATACACCTTTTATAATTAATTTTAAGTATTTTTTAATTCCTGAGATTTAAATCTTTGACGTCTCTATTTATTTTAAAAATTATCGTAATAAATATCCTTATTAATTTCAACTACTTTTAACGTTTATTTACAATTATTATTTTTTGAATAATACAATTAATTTTTTAAAAATTTTAATTACAGTAATTAAACTAAATACCTAAGTAATTGAACCTAATAAAATAAAATTTTATAATCTAATCAATATGACATCATCTTAATCTATAAACACAAATAAGAGGAACCATCCATTTTAGATTTAATGATAATTACTTTAATTTAAATATTTATTTAGTATTCACACAAGTTCTGATTATATTTAAAATTTATTGTTAGACTCTTAAACCGGATGCAAAACTTTTTTAGTATTTTTTTTCTAGAAGATTAATACTTGGAACTTATTCGAAAGATATTAAATTTTTACCATTTGATTGATCGAGGTCGATAGATGATAATATTTTTTTTTGCCTTCATGGTTTCCCAATGTCTTTTTTACACTAATTCATGTCGATTTATGTTACACACACGATTTTAATAGGAGTACTTATGGACCGAGAAGATCGAAGGAAGTGCTCCTGTAAATTTAAAATTCGTATATGATTTAAATTATTTTTTAAAAATTTCTATGTATTTCCTATTAAAAATCTATTTTCCACACCTAGAATTTTATAGTTTCGTCCCTTAACATAAAATTTGAAGTCTATCCCCGGGTGGGTGGATTCCGTCACAAGATTTTCTTTATGTATAAACTCTCAAACTTAAAATATATTAAAACGATACCGAATTATTTATTATTTAGATCAACCTGTTAATCGATGATAATAATTTTTAATTTTATATATAACATTCCTTAACAAGCATCATTCCTCACTAAATAAAGATATTTGAGGCAAATAATGCCATGGATAGAATATGTTATTTTCCAAGCTTCAATCACTTTTTGATATTAAGAAATTATATATGTGAGGGAAAGAAGGAAATATAACCAAAATAAAGGATAGGGAAAGTACTAAAATAAGTATTAAAAAAATAGGATTTATTACTTTAAAAGAAATGGAGGTGATGATAGATTCCAAGAGCTTAAACGTTTTGTTAATTAATTGGTTGATTAAATAATAATTGAATTGGTTACACATGGAAGAATAAATTCTTTTGAAATATATACCTTATTCAAAAAATAATTCTTACCCTCTAATCTTATTTTATATATCTCACTTTAAAAAAATTTAAAATTAAATTTAAAATTTTAACTCTAATTTTTATATCATAAACTCTAAATCTTACACCATAAAATACACATAAATAAATTTTAACCATAATTCGTAACCTTAAACCCTAAACCTTGAATCTACTATTTTAACCAATAAATGGACCAGTGACGGATCCAAAAAATATTTGAAGGTGAACACATGAAATTTTAAAATTTTAAAATTGACACAACTCATAAGTATTTAAAAATTTTAAAAAATAATTCATAAAATTTTAAAAAAACTAAGAAAAATGTATAAATTTTAAAAAAAAATACAGAGTGAGTCTGGGTCCACTCTATTCATCAAATGCATCCACCACTGAAAGGGACACGTAATTTGTACCCACACATATTAATTGGTATAATTCATGTATAAGTATCATTATAATTAAGATTACGATTTATTTACATACAATATTAAACTAATTGTCATACACGTTTTCTAAATTGTTAAATGTGTCAAATAAATAACTGAAATAAACTTTTTAAATTTTAAGTGATAATCTTTCACATATTCTGTTGTTAACTTTAATCATCTATTTTTATATCTGACGATACAAAAATCGTATATTATACGAGAATAATCATAGAAAATAAATTATTGATTAAGAAAAATGAAATGTTGACCTGGAAATATATAGTCAAAAACAGTATCCTCCAGATATGATTTATAGTGCAGCAATTGTTGCCATCAAGTTCTTACATTCAGCCTTGATGTGGATCAGAAGCTTTAACTCAAAATTTCAACCCTTTTGTTTTTATCATTCATAGCTATCATATTATTACTAAATTATTATATTTAATAAAAATATTAAAAATATAAATATGATACAATTATTGTTATATCGAATAAAATAAAAATAATTACAAAAACAATTAAAATATATACTAAATATTAAAATAATAATTCAAAATCTTACAGTAATACAGATACAAAGATCACGAACCGAGAATTTACCTTCCTTTACCATAATAAAAAAATAAAAAATAAATATAAGATAATTTTAAATCATAATTTTTTACTAGAATCACAATATAATTTTACCACAATAAAGATTTCTAACTTTACAATTATTAAAATTAAATAACAATTTTATCATTTTAGAAGATCAAATATGTAATTTTTATACATTTAATAAATAAATAAATTTTTAGTTTTTTACTTTAAAAATTAAATAATATTTTTTAGTAGTTTGTTTTTTCTTTGGATAATAAAAACCGAACCAATCATTCAAAAAATATGATTATCTTTCGGTTTTCAGAATTTACCACTTAAACTAATCCGTTAATAAAAAAGATCATAATCTCTAATAATATTAATAAATACATAAGTTCCTCCGCAAACAAACAAAAATTACTTAATACCTATTTAATTGATGCTTCTTTTTTAAAATTTGTTCTCCAAATATATCTATTCATTTGTTCTCAGATTTTAATTGGTGCTTATTTTTTAAACATTTATCAATTTTTAAATTTAAAAATTGTAAAGATAATATTTTTATTTAATTAGTATTTATATTAAAAAACATAAAATATTATTATATCGAAAAATTTTAAAAATATCAAAAGTTTCTCTCAAATCTCAACTCATACATTCCTCTGTCGTTGCGTATAATAACATATGACTTCTGTTGAAATAAAGTTATAGACTAGGGTTGATAATGAGCTTGACCAGCTTGCGAGTTATTTGGATTCGGTTCGGACAAAGTTTGTTTCGAGTGAGTTTGATTTGGGTTCGGCTCGAGACCTTAACGAGCCAAGCCGAGTCTAGCCGAGCTCGGCTCGAAAAGCTCATGAACAAGTTCGAAATAATTATATTATATATGCTACATATACATTAAAAATAATCTCTTTAGCAAAAGATTTTTTTTTCCTTAATATTGAATTTCCTTTCATTGTTAGGTTATGAAAAGGGTTTTTAACGAGATCCTATATTCTATAAAAAAATATAATAAAATTATCTATTTTGAGTCGAATTGAACCCTATAATATTATTCTCGAGCCGAGTTCGTTAAGCCGAACCAAACCTAACCACACTCGGACTCGGCTCAGCTCGTTATCAGTCCTATTATAGACGATATCAGACTTCAATTCGATCCCGAACAATCCTATCAAATAATAATATTAATAATTAATCTTTAAACCTCCCAATTTCTTTGACCATACTAGGCACGCGTGCGTGTATTTTCCAACCAAAAGCATAGTATACGTCAAGAATAAAAACTTAATCTCTTATGGATGAAGGTATCAATTTTCCAATAAAAGATTGAAAAATATTGATTTGAAATTATATCAATCCAGACATGTACAAATCATACATTCATTCAATAGGAAAATTTAGAGGCTGAGGGTCGAAAAATATAATTAGATATAATGCCATAAAAATAAAATAAAATGATCCTTAATCAGATATATAATTTATATTCGATACATAACTGATAGTGAAAACAAAACATTTTTTAATGTTTTAGTTTTAAGGTTTATAAGTTTATAGCTAGAACTTTATAATTTAGAGATTAGGGTTAGAATATAATATTTAGAGTTAGGGATTTTCTTCTTATATATAAACTCGATATCGAATGGAGCAAATTTTCTTATTAAAAATAACAGAGTGATTTCGATAATCATTTTCACGTACTGTCTCGAACAAAAGTCATATGTTTCTTTTATGTTTTTCTTTATGTCGTAACATTAAAATAAATAAATTATAAACTTTAAACTATAAATCTTAAAATGTACTCTACCCATAATTTTCTAAAACAAAACCCTAAACATTAACCGTAAATCTTAATCCTAAATTTTAAACCTAATTTTTTTAACGTGAAATGTAAATAAAAACACTAAAAAGGAAAGTGGATTTCTATTCGTACTTCCTAATTATCATTATGCTTTTTATACATATATTACTATTTAAATAGTAAAAATCTGTTATAAAAATGTTAAAATCTTTTAAATTTTATATTTATGATTAGATATCGTAAAAATATTTTATTTTAAGTTTAAATAATTTTTAAAATATAATAAATAATAATAATAATTAAAGTTTTAAAGTTTAGAGTAAAAAATTAGGGTTACAACGTAATGTTTAGTTTTTAGTGTCATACATAAAAACACTAAAAGTGACTGAATATTTTTATTCTCCAAACATTAAAATTAAAAATAATTATATTCAAGTACATTCGAATCAAAAATCTCCGACTGAACTCAAACTCGATCTTAAAGTTAAATTTTTTAAGTGAAGGATAAACCCCATGATAGATATAAACTCAACACCTAAACTAGCTAATTTAGAAAGCAGCCATATATAGTTGAAAATGGTGATACATATATATATATTGTACTTTGCAGTGTCTTTTTCCATTAAAAAACACAGTTCGAACTGTGTTGAAACAATCAAAGTAGCCATGAAATTAAACAATATTGGCTGCTTTAGATTTAACTCTAAAGAATACACAACTTGCAAAGAAACACATATATCTCGTGGGAAACTAAAAAAAAATATAATAATAAAAAGGGTTGGTCCAAGTGGTAAGCAAATTAGTTTCGCTTAAACAAGAGTCTCAGTTTCAAGGCGTTGTGTGCGTAGAAAATCTCTATTAAGAGACTCACCCATCAAAATTAGGTATGCTATATGGGTCAATCTGGATTAATTAAGGTTAGACCCTCCTGAAACCAGAAGAGTAATAAAAATTATACAATTTATTACCCAACATGCTTTTGTTTTGTTTTTTTAGCTAAGGTTAATGGAACTAGAGAAAGCCGCCAAAGCAGCAAAGAAAAAGACGAGCACCCAATGTCTCATCTCTCCAATGCACGCCTGCATTAATTAAAGCCATTTTTTAAGCTAATTTTAACAAGACAGATGATTAAACTGGTTTTTAAAACTGTCTTTGTCTCCCCCACACAGTGTTTTTCCCATTTGTATAATCATAGTATACGTGATTATGTTGGTTTCAAACTCTACATTATTTGTTTTCATACCAGTTTATGAGTTTAATATGGTAAGGGTCTGGTTTTAGGGTTTTGTTTCACACTGTTGCAGGGTGGTGGTGGTGGGAGATCTGATACGGTGGATGATGTGGCGGCAACACGTGTTGTGTCGATGGTGGTGGCGGTGTTCTTACATGTTTGGGGTATCATTTGACACTGTAAGAGTGGGGACCAAGCGCCAACTTTTAAGGGTAGGTGACCTTTCAAGAGGAGATGGGGGTACAATCATCTTGAGCTAGATGGAGACTAGATACTTCTTTATTACAATTATATTCAAGATTTATATAAAAAAAAATCGTATTTTTTATTAATATATATTTTTTTATAAAAATATTACCAATTAATTTTGTTATCTAACAGTCAAATTGATAATTTATGTTAATCTTAAAATTGATACAAATTATCAATCTAGATATTTATATACCTAGAGAAAAGAGATCAGAGAAAAAGATACGAAACCTTAAATTATTGTTTCGAATCTTTTTATGCTTTTTTTTTTATTTTTCACTCTTATATCATACGTGATTTTACGTCTAAATTAAAATAGATAAATCGTTCAAAATTATCATTATTCTACTCCAACCATCGATAATAAAATTTCATTATCTTATAACGACTAAAACAATCAGGGACAGATCCAAGGGGTACCATGAGACAACCACATGTTTGACTTTTATCAGACATGTCTATCTAAATTATCAATGTAAACGTCTTAAATTTTACTCGTTTGTTTCAAATATACTTTCCTTTAGATTTGAACCGACTATTTACGTAAAACGTAACGATTAAATTATCGATATTTTCATAACTCGATTAAAATATTTTAAAATTATGATCCGAAGACATCTGGTACTCTTAACCCATCATGCTAAGTAGGCAAGCCAAGTAATATCTAAAGAGATGTAAGACTGATATTGGTCTTCTTTTCTTTCCAATCACTTTAGGTTTTCCAAGATCTAGTCGAATCTGTTAGTTCACCGCCCATAAAGTCGTCAAATTGACCATTGAAATCACCATTTTAATTCCATTGGGTCATTTAGGACATATGTCTAAGAGGAAACCTATCTCAATTTAGAACACAAAAAGGAGATTTATTTACTTGTTTCATTACAAAAGGTCGAACAGGATGAAGTTGACAGACCATAGATAATGGAAATGTAACCACAGTATCTATCTGGAAATATTGAAATATATTCGTGTCAAAAACATATCTTATTTTATACTTGTAGTTTAAATTCGAGAAAAAAATAAAAAAAATATATCCGTCAAATGTGTATTCAAAATATATTATTTTTTAAATATGTATTTGAATGTATAATTTAAATATTTATTTGATGATTAAACTAAAATAAAAGTTATCTTTGATATCGTTATATTTAGGTCATGAGTTAAGGTTCTCGATATGACTAGTAAAGGATTGGAACTCGAGTAGCTCTAGTCCACATTCAATGGCTTATCTTTCTTCAACTCCAAGCTGTGCTGGAGAGTGACATGCAATCTCATCTATCTGACTATTTATTTATTTTTTTGCTACATTTGGGTTTATTTAATTATTAACTATATAAGATTACTTCATAATTATGTTGGAGGATTTTCGACTAGGGTGATAATGAATCTCGTCGGCTTGCGAGTTACTCGGGCTTGGTTCGGTCAAAGCTCGACTCGAGTGAGTTTGATTCGGGTTCAGGTTCAACTCGGGATTTAAACGAGTCGAACCGAGCTTATCCAAGCTCGACTCAAAAAGCTCGTGAACAGGCTTGGAATAATTATATATAAACATATATATTCATATATACATTAAAAATAATTTGTTTAGCAAAAAAAATAAAATAATTGAGAGTAAATCCACTAGAAATAAATTAAATAGAATAAATTGAATATTATCAACTAAAACAAATTTACAAAACTACAAATAATAAATAAAAAATAAACTATAAATAAATAAATAATAAAAATAATATAGAAAATTGTTCATTTCGAATCAAACCGAGCCGAACTTGGTGAGCTTTGAGCCCGAGCGAGCCCGGTAATATTATTTTCGAGCCAAGCTCGAGCCTAAAATTCCAAGCTCGGCTCGTTATCACCCATATTTTCGACTGTCAAAATATGAATTTAGTCTTTTATTACATTTAAATTTGAGAGAGATTAAAAAAATAGTTTAACTAATAAATTAATATTATCAACAGTTACAAAGTTGTAGTATAGTGGTGAGTATACTCGCTTGTCACGCGGGTAACCCAGATTTGATCCTAACAACGGTGATTTATATTCTCACTTATCTAAAAATAATCTCTTTTTTAATCAGTTTTAGGTGTTATATTTTTGTTGAAATAGTCCGAATAAAATAACGAGGGAATGTATTAAAGCAAGTTTATGTATATTTGCGGAGTTATTTTTCACTAAATACAAATTTTATTGAAACAATCTTGTTCATGAGTTTCGTTAAAAGTTTTCTTAACTTAAATCAGAAAAAAGAGTATCTATAAATTTGTCTATTCTTAATACGTCAGTACAAGTTACTAGGGGTGTTTATCGAGCGAGTCGATCGCGAGTTTGGTATTGTTCGACTCATGCTCTTTAAAAAAATTTATTTTTCAACTCGACTCGTTGCTCGTTAAGCTCGACGTGTTACTCGTTAAGCTCACTAAAAAACTTACCTTATTTTTAACTAAAAATAAAAATTAATAATACTATATGAGACTTAGTATTAACATAAATTAACAAATTTAACCAAAAATATAAAAAGAGTGTATAAAACTCGTTCAGATATCGAGTTAAGTTCGAGTTCGAATCGAGCCAATCATGATTGAGTATATGTCGAGTTTTGATAGAATCAAATTCGAACAACTCAACTCGTTAAGCATCCCTACTGATTACACCCCAACCCTCATACAAAACCATTCTTAGAAAAGAATCAACTACAATGATTACAATAGTACTATTTATTCTAAAGTATCCTTTCGAATACTGAACATTGATTGCTCAATAACTGTGTTTTATTATTGATGTTCGAACCCGTGACTTTTAAAACAATAATCGTTCTTTTAACCACTAATATAAAATAATTCGTACAATTCAAGACCACCTTAGAGTCTTTGACCATGTTACATTTTATTGATAATATTAATTATTCTTATTTGTTAGGGCAAATGTTACAATAACCCACCAACTTCATTTGATTTTCATGTCTTGGGGGAAGTATAATCCCATAATCCATTGGACATATGGTATACTAAAACCTTCCTCTTAGTTAGGTTTAAAGGTTTGATATTTGAGTCCAAGTGTTGAACATTGCAGTCAACTTAGTTATAAAACAAATTAATTAAGAATTAATCATTATTATATAGGAAATTTTCGTAAGTGGACTTTTAATGATGCTATGTGTCTTACGTAAGATGAATTTTAAAGTTTAAAATGAAGAATTATTTTTAGGGTTTTAGGATTTAAATTTTAAAATTTATATTTAAAAATTATGATTTAGAGCGAAGTGTTTAAGGTTTAGGGTCTCTTAAATAGAACATATGACAATACTAAAAATTTACTTACGAAAAAAATTCACTATCAGTGTATGCATATATAATCGAATAGAATTCGTCGATCGTTTTATATGTCCCATTAATGATTTTATGCGACAAATAATATTAATAAAATAAAAATAATTTTTAATATATATTATAATTATCGATAATACATAAAAGGTCACATAAATAATTTCTAATAAATGATAATCTCCTTTAACTAGAAGTTGTTACTTATGAAGCTGATTTTCTGTTTTCATGTCAAGCTTTCTTTGTCTATACATAATTTCATTCTTTGAACTCAGTGGCATTGCCTCCAAAATAATAATATAGTAGTGAGAGAAAAATAATGTATATGTTAATAATAAAAATAATGAAAATGGTAATAATAACTACAAATAAACTTAATTCTTACAAAATAAACCAAAATAATAATAATATAATAAAATAATAGTGATATAAAAAAATAATATATAATGAAAATGGTAATAATAAAAATAACACTAATAAAATAAATGGAAAATATATTATATAATAATTCTAATTATAAAAGTATATTAACTATTAAAAATAATAGTGATATTTTATAGTAATAAAATAAAAACTAATAACAAGGAAAATATTCTATGCCCTCGCAATCAAAAACATATTTTTTCAGCCACATAGTCTTAACGTTTAGAAATTAGAGTTTAAGATTTAGTATTTATTGTTAGAATTTAAGAATTATGAATAAAATTTATGGTTTAAAGTTTTAAATTTAAAATTTAGGGTTTAAGACTTATAACCCTTAAAATGATACAGGATAACTTTATCATAACAAAAAATAAATATAAAATTAAAAAAATAATTAAAATGATCACTTTTATTTTTCCCGATACACAGAATCCCTCGAATCTTTAGCTCATACTTATTGTTAACTTGTCACCCAAGTAAGAATATGACCCTAAATCAACAAAACAGAAGTTCTCTCATTCTTGAGAAAATAATATCTGTCAATGTTCCCTGAACTACTCTGCCCAAAGTGTTGGAAAAAAGTTGATCAAGTCAGAAACAAATGGTTTACAAAGAGTTGATAAATTCAGCCAGAAAAAGATCCAAATTCAGGTCAACTCACCCAGTTTTACCCAGAAAGATTGAGTCAACTCGACCATGTTTTCCCATGATGATTATTGGTTTGGAACTACCAAATTAGCTCTTTTATGTAATTAATTAAATATGGTAAACCTGTTTCTTTGCTGCAATACCTAATTACTTTTGACAGTCAAAGATGGTCCTTAATGTTCAATCTGATTAGATAATTTAGGATTCAAACTATGAGCTCAAACACATTTATTACTAAAAGTGTTGAAATACTTGATTGACATCCATTGTTCCACGATCATTATCTATTCTTTTTTTGGGTCAGATTGGTTTTGAGTTATCTAAGCGTGTTCGAACTTACGATCCCTGAAAATATCAATCAAACTGAATTCAAGTGTTGAATTTCATTTTCTTTGGAGTTTATAGTTAAAATTTAGGTTAGACCATCTATATTATCTATTTATCTATATATACAGGGATGAAGCTAGAATTAAACATTAGGAGGGACAAAGATCTATTAAGCTTTTAAATCTAAAAATTGAGAGGAGCAAAAATTTTATTTTATTACTATTTAAACTAAAAAGGACTTTAAATGTAATTATACCAAAAATTTTGGGAGGGCCAAGAGTTCTTCCCACGACAAGCATAGTTCCGCCCCTGTACGATTTTAGAGAAACTTTTGAAGTGACTAAAGTATTATTTATTTTTAACATATTACTTATTTAACATTTAATAAATTAGAAAATAATTCTTCCAATAAATTATTATTATCATCGTCATCGTTATTATTATATTTTAGATATAAATTCATGTAAGAATATTTTTATAACATGTACTAGAAGTGGTTCCATCGAATACAATGTCATAAATTATTGAAAAATAATTCTAGTTTGATCTTTGATTTTAATAATATTTTAATTTTTAATAGTATTAAGATGATTATAAAGTTAAATATTCATATCTTTTAACCTTTTGAAAATATATACTTTACAAATAAAATTATTTAAATTTGATTTTTCTAAGTTGAACATCATCTTCTTTTCTACTGAGATCAAATTAAAATTTCTTTTAATAATCTTAAGGTGATTAAATGATTATATATGTTTAAACATATTTTTAATCTTTTGACAATATATATTTCTTACAAATAATATAATTAAATTCGAATCTTTTAATATAAATTTTATTTTATATATTTTTATTGATATCACTTATTGGGTTCGTGACATATAATAATTTAAATATATATTCTTGTAAAATTTAAACAAATACCATCTTAGGCCCAATAAATAGGCTTTTAATCCATGTGCAAGGGGTCCATTATTCAAGTCCAAAAAAAAGTTAAACTGAATGAATTTATAATATTATTCGTGATTATAGATTTTAGGTTTAAATAAATAAATTTTAGATTATATATTCTATAAAAAATTTTAATAATCTTACATTGATTAAATGATTATATATGTTTAAACATATTTTTAACCATATATTTTTTTTACAAATAATATAATTAAATTTGAATTTTAAAATGAATTTATAATATTATTTGTGATTATAGATTTTAGGGTTGAAAAAAAATTATATTATATAATCTATAAAAAATATTTTAAAAAAATTAGATAATCAAAATTATATGACTTTGGAAATGCCATAGAGATATGTTACATTTTTTATTCCATTGGTTTCGCGTTGCGTGCTCCAATGGGTCGGTTTGATATTGGGTTATGGGCCGGGTAACATGATAAAATAAAAACTCGGTTATGGTCCGGGTCGGGTAACATAAATAAAGTAAAAAATAAAATAAACCGCTAGAAGGAGGGCTTGAACCTCCGACCTTGTGGTTAACAGTCACACGCTCTAACCAACTGAGCTATTCCAGCTTATGATCGTTTGCTTCCTTTAATTTATTTAATTAAAGTCTATTAGCTTAGCGGGACTAGATAAAGAAAGTATTTTTAACATTAAAACCGGTCAGCTTTATATACTGAGTAAAAATGTAACAGCTAAAAGTAAATTAATCATTTTCGTCATTCCGTCGTAATATAGTTACGAGGTTATTATTGAGGGATGTTCAAACGATTGGATTAAATTGAATTAATTGATTAAATAGAATTAATCCAGTTAAACAATCGGTCATCGAATTTTATTTGTCGGTGAATGTTTAAATTTTTTTTTAAAAAATTTAATTAACAATTAATTCGGTTTAAAATAGGTTAATTGACCGAATTAACGAAAATTTTATATTATATATATTTGTTTATATTCACTAAACTTTTAAAAATTATAAATTGGTCATTAAGTTTTATTAAATTAATGTAAACTTACAATGAAATTTATTAAATTATTAAAAAATATCCATTAAAATTTTTAATATTTACTAATAATTTATAATATACAATAATTAAAACATCAATCTATAATAATTAGATAAGATTAATGATTGCTTTATATTTTTAAAAGTTCGATGGCTAAAAAGAATATTTTAATGTTGTTGAGTGATTATTTGTATAATTTACCTAAATTTTTATAACAAATTTCTATTAATTGAATTAACCGTTTGAATTAACCAAAATTTGTTCGATTCGATTAATTTATTTCGAAAATAGTTCGGTTCGGTTAACGGTTAAAGATTTAAAAATTCGATTAATTTGGTTTTTGATAATTCGGTTTGGACACTGACCGAATTACCTGTTTGAACACCCCTATTTATTATCCAGGAAACTAACGTGGGAAATAAAAGTTTTTATATAGTGTTTTAATTTTAGGGTTTATAAATTTAGTTTAAGGTTTTAAGTATATATTTATGATTTAGGGTTTGTATTATAATTTAGGATTTAAGTTAAAATTTACAGTCTAAATATTAGGATTTAGGGTTATTTAATTTCCCTAAACACTAAAATTTAACCCTAAATCCTAAATTCTAACCACACCTTAAATTCAAAATTCATATATATAAATCCCTAAACATTAAACCCTAAAAAATCCCTAAACAATAGACCTTAGACGTTTGTGAAAACAATAT
Organism: Abelmoschus esculentus; assembly: GCA_035048815.1. Lineage (NCBI taxonomy): Eukaryota > Viridiplantae > Streptophyta > Magnoliopsida > Malvales > Malvaceae > Abelmoschus > Abelmoschus esculentus. The sequence goes on from JAUCBN010000024.1 coordinate 17,184,630, forward strand.
TTACATTTGTGCACAGTGACGGTTCCAGAAAAATATTTCAGGATGTACACATAAAATTTTAAAATTTCAGGATGGGCACGACTTATAATTTTTTTAAAAAAAAAATTAAAAACTAATTTATAAAATTTTTAAAAATTAAAAATAAATATATAAATTTTAAAAAAATTAGAATCAACCTAGTTCACCCTATACTTTAAATGAATCCGACACTACTTGTGCATGAAATAATTACCTTTGAAATTTTGGGTTTATATCTATTATTAGCAGTTGGTAAAATTCATGAGTATTTTGTAGATAAATTAGTTTAAATTTATTTTTTAAAAATATCATCAAATTTTAAGGAAATCATTGATTATATTCATAATATATTTATGGAGTAATTGATTAAGAAAAATATTTACTGCATTAATAGTACAAAACAAAATTTCCTTCACACTAGGTTAGATTTAAAAACTAAGGTTTATGAAAATTAAAAAAAAAAATTTAGGTTTCAAAATTTATGAAGTTACAAGTTTAAATCTTAATTTTTAAAGTGAAATAGAGATGCTTGTGAAGTTTTTAATGTCACCATACATGATAATAATCCTATAATTAATCATTTTAATTAACTAATAAGCTTAATATAAAAATAGATATTTAAATTATATATGTTAATTTTTAGTATCTAATTTTTTTTGGTTTAAAATTTACATGAAATTTTATTTCATTATTATTTTAAGGTTGATCGTTAAAAATATTATCGCCTAATCAATAATTGATTTGATTTTAATTTCTTTTGATGTTTTATTTTTTAAATTTAGTTTTTAAAAAATCTTAAAATTTTAAAATTTCTCGAAGCCTTAAATCTTTAAAATTATTGTTATTATTATCGTCGATAATATCAACGGACCTTACTATTATCGACGTAGAATATCGATATTTATTCCCTCAACCACCTATCGTCAGTTATAGACAATTTGTTGTGTCGATCATGTAAATGGTCTTATATTCGGGTTTAACTTTTTTCGACGTTAGGTACATCGTTTGTCGATTTTTGACAACGATAAAGATGAAATAAATTGTTGGGGTTTGACGATGTAAGTAACGAACACACTGACAACTACGATAGGTGATGATAACGGCTATAATCAAGATTCAAAGATTATTTTAAATATTTTAGATATATATTTTAAAAATTAAAATTAAAACACATCCAAATTTAATTGATTAATATTTTTAATAATAATTAATGTTAAGACGTTTAAATTTAATAAAATAAAATTTTAAATAAATATGAAAAATTAGACAAATACAGTTTGATACTTTATTCTTATATTAAGACTAAGTAATGAAGTATTTGGTTTTAACTTTCCCACTTCAGGGTCCAAAGAATCAAAGTGCCAGAAAATTTTCCTACCTTAGTCCTTAAATCTTTTTCTCCCCACCCAAACACAATTTACCTTGCCCATCATCATCCCTTATTTTGAATCCCACGAAAAACAGTTTTTAGGTCAACTCTCTTTATTGATCGGATCAAGAAACGCCTTGAATTTTCTTGTTCGGTACATTGACTGATTACCTTAGTTTAGGTTTCTGAGAATGTTCTTCTCCGGTGATCCGAGCAGTCGTAAACGAGTTGATTTGGGTGGTCGGAGCTCAAAAGAGAGAGACAGGCAGAAACTTTTAGAACAAACGCGATTGGAGCGGAATCGCCGCCTCTGGTCGCGTCGCCAGAATTCTGCAGCTCTCAAGATTCAGGTTTGCTTTTGTTCCCATCTTGAGTTAGTCCGTTTCCTATGTTAGTGGTTCAAGAACCTTGTTTGCGTTGAGTTTTTAATTTCTTGAAAATGTTTTCATGCGAGTTTAGTTATAATTTACTAGTAGCAGTGAACAATTTCGAGTAACAATGCTTCCATGGTATTGGGTGCGGGAAAGAATTGTTTACATTGGATATGTTGCACTGCTTTAGTATTATGTAGGTTTTTCTGTTGTGCTGTAGATAATGTAACTTTGGGGGTTAATTATAGGTGGATCCTTAAGTTCTAGAATTTAATAAGAAGGAAAGAAAATATAAATGAATTGATATAATTACGTGTATCTAGATTATATTAGGAAACGAATGCAATGCCAATGCGCTTGATGCATGTTTGGTATTTGGATGGAAAACCCTTGTTGTGTTGATACTTTTTTTTTTTTGATTTTTTGATTTTTGTGTTGATACTTGATTGTTGAGAGAGGGGGTATGGTATTCATTAGGTTTTACTTGGAAGGTATGCACTTTAATGCATATTAAAAAATATTCTATATCGTGTTAAAGAAAATGGTTTTGCAATTGTGACTGACTGGTGGATAAATACCTAAAATTTGCTTTTGCTCAGTTTTTGCTTCATGATTAACAACACTAAACTGAATTATGCATCGGTTAAAGCCTTGCGTCAGAATCTTTTAGCTTTATCTTTCTGTTAGGCAATTTCGGCTAAAGAAACGGTTGTCTGGAATTGTCTTAAAAAACATGATGGCTTTCTTTTGCAAAGTATTGACTAATTACTAGCTACAGAAATACTTCAGAGGGAGAAAGGTAGTGGAAGCTGAACATGTTAAGGTCCGAGAGCACTTCTACCAAACCTATGGAAAGCACTGCCAAAATGTAGATAGGTACATCTGGACTTTTAGTGTCTGTAATCTGTTTCCAGGTTAATGAGAATTCTGTTTTAACATCAAGGCAGTGAATTGAAACACTACTACTTTTAGCATGTCTTAGTGCTTTTCTAAATTACGTAGTCTATGATGTTATTTTCTGATTTAGCTCACATTGTCTTTGTTGAACAGGCATTGTTTTGGTCCAGACTCGGAGTTTCTCCGCCAGCTAATTTTCTTCTTTGATGCACGGAATTTAAATGATTTTTCAGTTCTTGTCGAGACTTGCCGATTACTTCTGAATCTTATTCAAGATAGTGGTAGTCTTATCAGAATCCCTTCTTGAAAAGCTGCATCATGGATAATTTGTTCTTTCTTTCTATGTGTGTGTGTGTTTGTGCTTTGTATATTATTATGACGTTTATTTTTCTTTCCCTAACTTTCAATATAATCATGCGACAGGGGACACTATTGGACTCTTTGCAGGCATGGACTATTCACCTAATCATTCTTTAGTTGCCTATAGACTGAAGCGGTTCTCATTTGCTTGTATTCAAGCTATACATCAGAACAGGTTAGTACCTCAAACCTTCTTTTGTCGGCTGGATTTTGTTGTATTTTTTTTTATTTTAACGTAACTTTACGTAGCTCTTTTATTTTTAAAAATTGCCTTTAGATGTTCCTTGGAGTCTCAGGGATCTAAAATAGCAACAGAAACAAGGGGAAAAAGTGAATGTCTGGTCTTGATGTTATACATTTGCATGCATCCATATCTCTTTCTTTCTCTCTTTCCCCCTTTTTCATTGTTAGTGTCTTGCAATCTGATGTCTGGAGTTTACTGTACACATATGTTCTGTGCATATCCTTTGGTTGTTTCTAAAAGTAATATTACTTTATTTGTTTGTTGGATAGAAATCAATTGAAAGATCAACTGTTATTGACTACTGAGGAGTCCAGTGCATCAACTACCATCTTGCTTCAAGCATTGCTTTTGTTGTTAGATCCTAAGCTGCCATGGGCATGTAAGGCAGTTGGTTATCTCATGGAAAGAAATTTATTCTCTCTCTCAAGGGAAGTTATTCTAGTAGTAAAGGTATGCTTTTCTGCAATCTTGTTAGGTTTTGTTTTGTTTCTGTTGGATGTTGTACTTTTAGCCATTTTGATATCCTTATCTTGTATTCAGGCATTTTAAAACTTGTTATTATTATTTGCCTTTTTTTCTGACACTATCTTAATTTTGTGGTGAAGGAAAATATAAATGCTAGAGATTCTTCTGGGAAAACATCTGCATTGGAGCGTGTGCTTGCTCTTATGATTTCCCATGTTGGTCAGAGTCCATGTATTTGCTTAAATGTGGATTCACAATGGAGTTTCTCATCCCAGATTCTTACAATCCCTTTCATATGGAAACTTTTCCCTTACTTAAAAGAGGTAAATTTTTTCTTACTTTTTTGGGACTTCAGAATATTTTTAGCTTAATTGAATCTTGGTATTTGTAGTATGTTGTGGTGGAAACTTCAACGAATATTCTCTTGTTTCTGCTTCTTTATCTTTTCATCAAACTAGCTGTACATATTGCTAATAGCTTTTTTCTTACTTTTTTGGTTTGTGATGCAGAGCTCCTAAATCTTATTTGTGGCAAATCTTTTTTGCAACATAGTTTTTGTTTTCATTTTATGTTTGTTGCAGATAATAATTTTATGATGTTTTACTATTTAGGTTTTTTCTTCTTGGAGCTTGACTCTGTACTATACAAGACAAATGGCGTTGTGTGTGCAAAACCATCCTAATTTACTTCCCCCTGATATATCGAATGACTTTCCTGGTTATGCCTGCCTCCTTGGTAATATTTTAGAAACAGCAGGTGCTGCTTTATCTCAGCCTGACTGCTCATTTGAAGTGGTAGGAAGCTGACTTTTGTTCTAATTGGTCTGTATGATTTCATGCTACAATCTTTTCTGCATATCATTAGTGATAATGTGGTTATCCACATTTATTGCTTTAAAAAATATTTTCCTTTTAACGTGATTGAATGCGATGAATAGGTGCAACTGTAAATGCAAGTACATAGTTGAGATACTGAGACACAAGTAGATTCCTTTCTGATAATTCTTTGAAAACTTCATTGTAGTATTTCCATTCATGCTGCATTTATGTTTGATATTTATCTATTCTTATGCTTTCTCTAAAGCTGCTTCCAGATTAATAAATAAATAAAAATCGTGTTTTAACACAATTAGTTTTTTAAGCTATTTTTTATTTATTTTGAGCAGGCCATAGACCTTGCAGATGTTACTACTTTCTTGTTGGATGCTCTTCCTCCTATAAACTCTTCAAGCAGAGAACGTATGCCTTGAATCTTGATATGCCATCTTTCTTTCTCTTTCCTCCTTTACTTCGCTGATATAAGCTTTTTACTAGCATTCTCAACATGGAAGTTATAAATTCTGTTATGGTACCAAAGCAGTGACTTAATTTTTTTGGCACAATTCTTCTTCAAACTGGTTCATTGAAATTCACATGCTTGTATTGGCTTCAGGTTCTATGGTTGGGGAGGATGATATGATCATAGGTGATGAAATAGGCAAATTAGTTTTGGATAGTAGTTTGGAGCAGCAGATTACCAATGCTATTGATTCACGCTTTCTACTGCAATTGGTAAGCAGTCGTGACACCTTCCCTTAGTTTGGAAATGACTGCCCGTCCTCATGAATTTGGTGTTTTCTAATTCAATATTAAATAAAAGGTTCAAAATTTGGTTCTTCTGAGCAGACTAATGTGTTATTTGGAGGGATTTCTGCTGTATGTGGTTCACATAATGAAGTACCAGATGATAAGGAGGTGGCAGCTGTTGCTGCTGCTTGTGCTTTTCTGCATGTTACATTCAATACATTACCCATAGAGAGGATCATGACTGTACTGGCATATAGAACTGAACTTGTTCCAGTGCTTTGGAATTTTATTAAGCGATGCCATCATAATCAAAAGTGGTCACCCTTGCCTCAGCGGTTTTCATATCTCCTGGGAGATGCACCTGCTTGGCTTCTGCCACTGTCTGTTTTCTGTCCAGTGTACAAGTAAGACGATTGGTTAATTTCTGGCAGAAAAAAAATATATGGGCACCTGTTATTTGTTTCAAGCTTAACTTGTTTTTTATAAAATTTAAAAGATGTTTTTGAATTGAGGAATGACTAGTCTGGCTTCTTTGTGGTTGATTAGGCACATGCTTATGATTGTTGATAATGAGGAGTTTTATGAGCAGGAGAAGCCATTGTCTTTGAAGGATGTCCGGTGCCTAATTGTCATTCTGAGAGAGGTGATTCATTTTGTACATTTGTAGTTCGAGAAAGTATTACTTAAACTGAATATCTTTTACTTTCCATTCTGAAAACATCCTGTATTTGACTTCCATTAGATTAAGGACAAGATCTATGGATATGCATCAATTGTATGGCGTCATTGGTAGCAAGCATGATACTTTGCTTAATTATCTAACCAGCATTCATATAATTCTTCTGTTTTCCTCCTCAATACAGGCTTTGTGGCAGCTCCTATGGGTGATTCCTTCAGCTCATCCTAGTTCTGGGAAATCAATCTCCAACACTTCTGATCATAAGAGGCACCCTGTTGAAGCTATTCAAAATAGGGTTGGTACTGTTGTCTCTGAGCTCCTGTCCCAGGTAGATACCTGTGAATTTGTTGAATTTCTGACTTCCCATTTCTTGGTATTTTGTCTTGTGAGTTATATTACAAATAATATGGGTTGTGCTCAATAAATATAAAAAGAATGATTTGTTGTTTCTTGAGAATAATGGCATGTAGGAACATTGTTTTCTTTTCGCTTTACTACCTTCTAAGCTAAATTGCTTACAGTTGCAAGATTGGAATAACCGGCAACAATTTTCTCCTCCTAGTGACTTTCATGCTGATGGTGTAAATGATTATTTTATTTCTCAGGTAATATCATCTCATTGCAGCTTTTAGTTCCAAGTATCAATTATTCTTTTAGTGCATCTTGTTTGTTCTGATATCAATTATCCCTATCAGGCTGTAATAGAAGGCACAAAAGCACATGGCATATTGAATCAAGCGCCTTTCTTGATTCCATTCACCTGCAGAGTTAAAATATTCACTGTGAGTAATTAGCAAATTTTGCTTCCTGTCTTTGGTTGGAAACTGTTGGATCTTGAAGAACTAGCTGTTGACGTGACTATCTTTATTTGAATTCCTTGAATTGGGAGGTTGGGAGTTTTAGTCTAACATTTGGATTCCTTTTCACTGATGTTTAATATCTTTTTTTCTTTGCTTTGTATCTAAATACTATAACTCCCCCACCAGTCACAACTAGCATCAGCTAGGCAGAGACAAGGCGCTCATGCAGTTTTTACCAGAAACCGATTCAGAATACGAAGGGATCATATTCTAGAAGATGCTTTTAATCAGATGAGTGCATTGTCTGAAGAGGATCTTAAAGGACTGGTATGCTTTATATAAGTCTTTTGACTTCATAACTTTATCATATTTAGTAGCTTTGCTATTATCTTCCCTGAGTTCCCTTTTGACACTATCCGAGAATGATATAATCAATTTTATTTGCTTCCCTACAGATTCGTGTAACATTTGTCAATGAATTTGGAGTCGAGGAGGCTGGTATTGATGGAGGTGGAATTTTCAAAGATTTTATGGAGAATATTACTCGGGCTGCATTTGATGTGCAGTATGGGTTATTTAAGGTTTTTAATCTAAGCTAATGTTTACTCATTATCTTCTTTCCATATAAATGAATGATTTTCTAATAAGCTGGTTGGGAACACACAAAAAACCTTATAGTAAAGATCGCAGTAAAGGCTTTGTTACCTTTCTTCTGTTATGATAGGAATTAAGATGTTATGCTGCTTTAGATCAGACAGGTTGATAGTGAACATCGGTATTCATTTCTTTCTGAACTAGGGAAAGATTAAGAATAATCAGATTTTCTTAATCAAGAATTCGATTTTTCTAAATGATAAGAATGTGTTTGACATGATTAGTAAACCAAGAGATGTTCTCAATGGAAACGTTAAATGATAAAGATGAATTTAGAACTTAGGGTGTGTTTGACTGCTAGGTATCCATTCTATTATGTATGTTAATTTGTCTCACTTGTTATGTATTGTTTTTTCTTATGACAAATGTTTCTTGACGTACTTGGTATCCTTGCATAGGAAACAGCTGACCACCTCCTATATCCAAATCCTGGATCAGGAATGATACATGAACAACACCTCCAATTTTTCCATTTCTTGGGAACACTCCTTGCAAAGGTTTGTCATTGTATTACAGAAGCCTAATTTATATCATAAGGGCTTAATTGATGAGGTTTAATGGTATCTTTCTTGTAGGCTATGTTTGAAGGGATTCTTGTGGATATACCATTTGCAACATTTTTCTTGAGCAAATTGAAACAAAAGTAACGTTTTGAATGGTTTCCTTCTCTCTGGATGACCCTCTTTTTCAATTTTATTTTAGAGATATTGATACATGCATATTTCTCCTTGTAATTGATTAGGTACAATTATTTAAATGACCTGCCTTCCTTGGATCCAGAATTATATCGCCACCTTATTTTCTTAAAGGTGTTTTTTTCTTCACCATATGCTTTTTCCTTGCTTTTCATACTTCATGCAAAAACATTTGACTTTATTTCAGGTTGTCTATCTGTCTAATTTGCCCCACCTTCTCTGTTGTGGCTTTCAGCATTATAAAGGGAACATTTCAGAGTTGGAGCTCTACTTTGTAATTGTGAACAATGAATATGGGGAACAAACAGAAGAAGAGCTGCTTCCTGGAGGCAAAAACACACGTGTTACTAATGAGAATGTCATCACATTTATTCATCTTGTATCTAATCACCGTTTGAATTTTCAGGTAGTGAGATCCTTCATTTCAAATTAGTTTAATGCATCTGTCTTTTAACTTGCATGGTGATGACACAATGATATGATGCCTTGCACAGATACGTCAACAAAGTTCTCATTTCCATAGGGGATTTCAGCAGCTTATGCAGAAAGATTGGATTGATATGTTCAACGAACATGAATTGCAGGTATATTCCATATTTTCTTTCCTTGCTTTCACATTTATATTTATTGATGTCTTAGATTTCAAATCCATCAAGCTTGTCTGACCTATTAGCTTAAAGTTCGTAATTAAAAGGAATTCCATAAGTGATTTTTACTGGGAAAAATGTTTTGATTGTAACAGAATACATTTAAAATAAAAAATAATTTAGGATGCATCAATTAAACATGGAAATCATTAATCTCTAAAGGCCTAGAGGAAATTACTTATTTCTATGTTCTCTTTGCTGGAAGAAAGCAATGTGCTTTTCCAGTTTTCCTTACGTCTTCCTGTTGTTTTGGATAGAGGTAATTTCCCTCCATTTTATTTTGTTTTTCTCATAAGTTACATAATGTTTATTTATTTTCTAGACTAAAGGATGGATAACAGATTAACTGTTTCCGTGAACTTTGTCCTAAAATAATACGAAATAGAAGTACAATGGTAGAATTCAACCAAGTCAAAGCATAATTGCGGAATTCAAGCTTCACCTATATTGTAGCAGCATGGTTGCCCTTTTTTTTCCCCAAAGGTTGATGAACCTTCAAATTTTTATTCCTTGTGAACTGCAGTTTTCGCTTGATAGTTATAATTCTATAGTGACAAATTGCCTTTAAACATATTTTGCATTTCCTAGCATTAACATTGATTTTGATTAAATTATACTTGGTACGTGCAAGCCACTGACTAGAATTCTTAACATTTTCCTTCGATGATTAGGGTCTTAAAAGTATTCTTACTGTCACTGTGGATAAATATCTTTCCAAGTGTAAATATTTATCACTTGAGTGCTGATGTCATTTTGAGCTTGATAAACCCTTTAAATCTATATATCATTGCAGCTTCTGATATCGGGTTCACTCGATAGCTTGGATGTTGATGACCTTCGGTGCAACACCAATTATGCGGGTGGTTATCATAGTGTAAGCTGTTTACCTTCTCATATATTATTTGTTGGTTCGTAATGATTTCATTCCAAGTTGTATCTAAGTTGAAGTGAAACGGGATCAAGGAGTGTAAATTGTTACTGAATTGATTAATTGCTCCATCTGATATTATCATCAAGAGTTGTTTGCTTTCAAAACCTTATTTTTACTTATTCTCTTATCAGGACCATCATGTGATTGATATGTTTTGGGAAGTCCTCAAAAGCTTTTCACTGGAAAATCAGAAGAAATTTTTGAAGTGAGTTGCATCATCTGCGATCTTGTGCTTAATTGCCCTATATGTTGTCTACTTCATTTCTTAACTTCCAAGTGTAATGAACATGGAGGGTAATAATTAGATGAGGTTCTTTTTAGGTTTGTAACCGGATGTTCCCGAGGACCGCTGCTGGGATTCAAATATCTTGAGCCTCTATTTTGCATACAAAGGTAATAATCGTACCAAAGGTACCCTGGAAATACGATAACTTATCAGTCATGTGGTTAATAGGAGACATCATTTTGTTTCCACCACTATTTTTTTTTTCAATTAGGAATTAAAGATTTTGCTGTGGTTCATTTGCAGAGCTGCTGGAGGTGCCTCTGAAGAAACATTGGACCGATTACCGACGTCAGCTACTTGTATGAACCTTCTAAAGCTTCCACCATATGGAAGGTTTGTCTCTCTTTGAATAGCTCATAAGAAATTTTATTCAGAAGTCGCCTCCTGCAAAAGAATGGGACTAGCCATTCTCTTATGCACCATTTTAGTCATTCTGCTTGTACTAGCTTACTACCACCCAAAAATTATTTTATATTCATAATAATCAACTTTCACATGATGTTGTGCTTTATGGTGCAGCAAAGAGCAACTTGAAGCCAAATTGATGTATGCCATAAATGCAGATGCGGGTTTCGATTTGAGTTGATGTATTCTGTGGATTCCAGTCCTTCATGAAGCCAGGCTCAGGTGTTGTTAGGTTGGTTTTGCGATTAATATTAAAAGTTGGGAGGAAATGCTCTGATGATAATCTCCTAGTGGTGTTTCCGAGGTGCAAGCAAGTCTTCTGAAGAATCAACAAGTGGCTGAAGGCTAAGCATAACTGTGTATAGACAAATATCCTGCTCCATTAGCTGAAATGTATGCACATATGAAGGAGGCGGGGAAGGGAGCAGATATAGAATCTGCAATCTCAATGAACTCTTGAAGTGCAGCAGCACGGCTCATTGCAACTCCCGGGTTTGGTCTTTTGTCTTCGTGATGGTATTCTTGATGTAAGTCGAATATATAAATAAATCATTCCTTGTATAAAAATTTGAATAGGATCAAATTTACATAAACATCATCTGTTATGATTTATGAGCAATTTCCCTTCTTTTTCACTCAGTATAGTCAAGCTTTATGCTATTAAGTAAGTATATTAGAATCATTATAATAGGGCTCAAATCTTCTAGCCAAAAGTGGCATCGTCTAGTACAATTGAAGCCATGTAATCTGGGCATTAAAAATAGAAATCTGAACAAGATTGGAAGGTGAGTGCCCAGTGAGCCAAGTGCATGAACCCGATGGCTATCTGTGGGTGGTGAGTAGCTTTGGAAGAACGGCAACATGAACTGTTTTATAGGGAGCATTCAGTTTGTGACATAAGTTTTGGGTATGACCATAAGTGCCACATCCGTAGCAGACTACGGGCAAGGACTCGTATTCAACAACCTGAACTGCACCATTGATGAGGATTTTCGAGATTAAAGGCTGACGTAGATTGATTTAAATTGACATTCTTGCAAAATGTCCATAGTTGTCATTCTTTCGGACCACGGTTCCACCTTGAGATAGATCATCCAAGGTTCCACCATGTTTAAATCCAGACTCTTGAGGGATAGATCATGTAGACGAGTAGAGAAATCACCCTAATATCTTCCTCCAAGAGTTGGATGTTATCATCATTCAAGGGATTCATCACTGGAGGATCCAAGGACTTTGTCCTTGTAAGAGACATGTTTCGGAGTCGTGGAGTTGCAATATGATAGGATCCAAGGAATTTTGTTTTGGTGGAATAAAAATTATGACAGGAAAATTTGAATAAGATTTTTTTTTTCAGATTAAAAAAGATAACTCTTAAAAGACTAATACCTTAAATTCTTTTAGGATGATAGCTAAAATAGAACCAAATAATTTTTTAAGCTAAACTATAATCTTTTCTCCTATTTCTTTAAGATGAATGACTAAGATAAAACTAAATAATTTTTAGGTAAATTGTAATATTTTCTTCTATATTCTAGAATGAATGACTAAACTATAACCAAGTGAGAAAGGGGTTATGGTGACCAAAAATATAATAAATGAGAGTAGTTTGTGTTGAACGATGGTTAGAGAGAACAATTTCTATATTTTCTTATTATTCTTCACTTTCGAATTCTTACTAAATAAGCCTTTATATAGGCTGATATAGAGTTCTAATATAACTAAAATTATATTTTTATTTTAATTTAAATAATATTTATTCCAAATTTAAACAAAATTTCTAATAAACCTAAACTACTAATTAAAAATAAAATTTAATTACATACTAAATAAAAACTCTTATTTCTCCGTGTTAACTTACACTTCTTCTCAAACTCTAATACTTTTTGAATAACTAACCGAACCCATAAAAAAATTATCAATGCTTTAACAACTTACTACATTTTAACATTTTGATTGCATAATGTCTGTGTTATATGAGATATTTACTAACATAAGCTTTATAGTAAGAAAAATCTATTACATGTCATTTACAGAAAAAAGCAATCACAATTTGTCTCCAAGTTAGGGCAAGTGTGCTATGTGAAGCCTAAAAAACGAGCCTAAATATTATTAAGATATAATATTTTATGTTGGTCCGGATAACATTTTAGGTTATAACCTAAAACTAGGTTTCGATAACATTTTTAGTTGCAACATAAAACATTATCACATTTACAACCTAAAATGTTACCTACGTACAACCTTAAATGTTTGATAACATTTTCGGTTACATATTTTTTAACAGTTTTTGAAGTTATCGTTCTTCGGACTCTCCGCCGTCAGTTGCTACTGCTACTGCTGCTGCCAAAAGTCGGTCTTGTAGGACATGTCACCTGCTCAGAAGACCAGGTGGAACTCACTTCCTCTGCATTCATTTCAACGGCATTGCTTTCAGTAACTGGGGAATATGGTTTACTCACTTTCTTCTTCAGCAGTTCCTGGTTCATTCAGACAAGATTTTCACTACCAAAACCGCAAAAGAAGATAAAAGAAACTTAAATCTTAGCAGGGATAATCCTAGGCCATGACTTAGAGACACTCCTGCCTATGTTGCACCCATTTCAAGTTTTCAACATCCATGCTTATATATTATGGTAATAACTTTGAAAACATAACTTGAAAAATAGCAGAACAATGTCAAAATTATGAAAAATACAGTGGGGATGCATAAACAAATAAAATCATCTTGAAACTAACCTTTGAATAGTTTTGTCCATATGTAATCATTGCTCGATCGATGGAGGAGTAAACTTCAACAGCCTGATGAGTATCTCGGGTGCACTTTATGACACGGACTTGTTCATTTCTATCTGATGGTTGAGTCCTTAGATGGAGTATGACTCGTGAAGGTGGAGCTTTTAAGTGGTCTTTCTTTCCCTGAGTCAACTCCATTGTTTCCAGATCATCCCACTCTACATCCCACAATACTGAACACGGATCCATCATCGGGTCGAATTTCCTCTGAGTTATATTAGAGCTTTGCTGAAAAAGACCAGATAGAGTGTGATCCTTTAGTTTGATCTATGCAGAGAATAATAACAATAAAAAGGCACCAGACAACCATAAAATATTTCCAACATTAGTTAACTTACTTGCAACAATATTACTCTTCGATGAGTAACTATAGTAATTCTTCCCTCTGGTAGCATGAAATGATCTTCATATGCATCTGATAATGCGAATTTTCCGCGTACTTTGAATAGATCAACCTGACCTAAGAAAGAAGTTGACTGCGCCAATTGCAATATTACCTTCAAGATGAACACAAATGCCAGCAAGTTAAAACCGTTGAACACATAACATAAGCGGGTGATCATCTACTGAATCTTCATACATAAATGCAACACAGAGAAAGGTTAAGTACAAAACTGTAAGAGAAAGGATGACCAGCATATATTAGAAAGATCTTTTTCCACTTCCTCTTTTACTTAACCATACTCAGAAGACGAGGATACAAAAACTAAAGTACCTGTCCTCGTGCTTTATACTCATCGTATGGTTGAAGCAAATTATCACCACTAACTACACGAGGCAGCCTCCTGCGGAGGAGTTGGTCATCTGAAGCTATAGCAGATGCTATCTTCATTCTCATAGCATTTGCACCTTCAGTAGTTTTTGACAAAAGATCCAGAACACCACTCACAGGCTGTGCGGCTGCCCCTATTATGCCTTTTCCAATACCCTGAACAAAGCCCTCAACGCCTGAAGATTTTGCACCTTCAATAGGCTTCGTTAATATGCCAGTAACTCCTCTAAACAGGCCTTTTGCTAGTGCTCCACCCCCTTCTCTAATAACACCACCTAAGTCATCTACACCCTTGCTCTCCTGCCAGAAAAAAATCAATTTGAAAGGAGAAGTGAATATTCCTGTATGGTTGGCCCATTTAGTACCGACTTTAATACACAGTAGCACAGCATGTTTGTAACAGTGGCATGAGTAGGAAGAGAAAAAAAGGTTGACACTCAATCGATTCGATGATCATATTGCTTTAGGGAGAAATCTACAAGAGGGTTAGTCACCCCATTCAGAATTCTCTTATTCGGCATGAATCAAATCACATCAGCAAGATATAATGAACATCCCTTAGACAGTTACTATACAGGTTTTACGCATCTTTCAAGGTTAAGGGTTTTATACCCCTTCAAGTAGATCAAACACCAAAGAAGCAAACGTGGCACGAAATAGCTTTATACAGTTATTTGCAGACCCGTGATAAACATAAATGAGCAAGAAAACATTTTTCAAATAATGAAATATTGGTAATCCACACTTGGGTTCGTGACACACCTGTCTCTGGTTAATGAAAGTATGATCCATTGATAAAGCAGCCATTCCTTTACTCAAATTACCAAGAGCACTACTTGCATTGCCCAATATATCAAGGCCTGATATTAACTGAAGTGGTTGACCAAGAAGATCCTTTTTGATGTTTGCAATTGCATTACTAATCATAGTACTCTGTCTCATGCACACATTCTCATGAACTCTTCGATTTATCTTGACCTGTGTATATTCAACTGTTGTTATCACAATGTGCATAACCAACCACGAATAGCTCATGAAATTTAGAAAAGCTTAAGATATGCATGGCAAAAAGAGTTGCCAGTGCTTCATCCATAGAATGAAACTTAACTAATTGGAATATAGTTGTTAATAGTGTCACAATTCAGTCTTACACAACCAAACACTTGCGATTACCAAAATAAGTTTCATCAACCTATTAACTGCAACTTTGAGCTGTGTATTTGGACTTGGAGGTCATGACTCGTAACAGATTTATACAACATGTAAATTTCTAGCTTCCATATACTAACATAAGTGGCTTTTCAGATCCAGCCAGAGAATTGGAGGTTTTGCTATTGAAAGATCTACAAATGAGGAAAAAGGGGGGGATTAAATGTAAAACTTACAGTCATATTCTCAGTGTTCCCCAGCGCAGTCATTAGGGATGCCCAGAAACCAAGTACTCCCCTAGGCCGTTGACTAGGTGACATGGTCATCGACACTTTTAGTCGAACTTCTGAGATGTTGAGAACCCTGCATTTCCAGTAAAATACAGGAGATAAGCCCCAAGCAATCAACTACTAAGCAAAACACAATTTTGAATATCTAAATTGAAGAAAGGTTCTCACATACCCAATTTGAATGATTGGATCAACTGACACGGCTGTAGCTTTAGTATCATATAACCTACTGAGATTGACCTGCTGTATCATCTCGTGTATGCGCCATATAATAGGTTCATGAAAGTTTATCAAAAATGCAGAATTATCAGTCCCCTGGTCATAAGCCAATCAAAATTAATGACTATATAAATGACTGAAATGGGAAAAATTAATAATGCCCTGCTCATGATGTTGAGATTTACCATGTTCACATCAAAACCAATATATGGATAGACACATAGATCCAGTGATCCATTTGTCTTCAGAGTTACAGAAATTTTCATAATATAATCCGTCTCCTGCCCAATTTTCTGTGGCCTGAAGAGAACTGGAGTTGGAGTTAATGGCAATTGGTTATCTATTTGAACACCACTCATTCTTAATTTGAACCTGAAATAATGATTTAAACCATACAACAATCACAAATAGTTAGACATCAGGAAAATCTTTCAGTACAGGAAATTACAATTTTGGATAGCTATTCCTCCTACTTGATAAGTAGACAGTTTATTAGGTTGTCTGCAGAACATTGTGCCAAAAACAGAGTTCTGCTAAATCTAAGTTTTCGACTAAAACATTTACTTTAGATCCTTCTTTGATGTGTGAAAGGAGAAAAAAGGTACACAAAAGTTGATATATTATGAAAATTTCTCACTTGAAATATAACACCCAACAAAAGTCCATAATTAAATAAATGGTACACAAAAGTTGAATAAATAAAACCAAGTTCAAACTTTTACATATGGCATGCTATGAATGGCTTAAACAAAAAAAAATATTTATTTATTTATTTTCTGGGAGAAATTCTGAGGGGCAAGCAAATTTTTATGGTGACAACATAAATCTTGCTGCATTGCAGAATCTATTAACGCACACATACCTGCTACAACCAGAGCCCAAGCCAGTTGAATATGCCAAATGAAGACTTTGCACTGACAGGTATAATAACTCCTCAGGTGTATGGTCAACAATGGACACACCAAGCTCATCAAGCTCAAAAATAAAATGAAACTCACATTCTGACATAGAATACAGTTCATGAGACTCCTTTCTAGAGAAATCTGATAACAAGGACGGAATCTTTCGGCCAATGATTGCTGAAGGTTCACTTTCAGGCATCCAGTCACTGATCTTAATAACATTTACTTTGTCTTCTTTTAGGATGACAACCCTTAAAGCTCTGGTAGAGCCTGTAACATCATCGGGAAGGTGGTCGGAAATCTCATCAATGTTGAAAGTTTTTGACCCTGATGGGTCAGTCCCATCTGCAAGGATTTCCAACAAATGCTGTCGACCAAGATCTTCCCATAAGAAAGAAACAGCAGTGTTGGGAAGAAGAAGATGCCATGAATCACTGGTGCCATCCACTTGCCGGCAGCGAATTGGTAAAAAGATGGAATGATTTTCAATCCTGTTCCCAGAAAATAATATTACAATTGAACATAAAAGAAACACTAAAGGGAATTCGAGAAAGGGGATTATGCGTGAACATAAAAATCCGACCCGAGCTATGCCTATGTGCGCCTAGGCGCCCTTTTTAAAACTAAGGGTAAAACTGTTCAAGAAACTAAGAGTGAAGGTAAAAAGTTTGAAGTGTTTTGTGATAACCAATATACAATTCAGATTACCAAAAAGCCTATTCAACATGATAGAACACAACAAGTTGAAATTGATAGAAAAGTTCACAAGTAAAATGCCACTCAAATTCAAGTTGGGATTATACAATGTATATTTTCTAGGGGAGTGTAAGTAGTTGTATTTAATTATTAGTAGTAGTTTTAGTTCAAGTCTACTACCTAGAAAAGTTGTAATCCTAATTTAAGTAGGACTAAAAGTCTATTGTAAATAGGATTCTTAGTTTAACCTAAATCTTGTTCTGGGCCTATAAAAGGATGTAATCTTTGTAACTTTTTATTTATTATTCGAATATAGAAAAATAGATTTTTTTTGTTTCTCTTCACAATTGATCCAAGACAAGAACGTCTCAAAGCTGTTAATAGAATCTTAAGGTATTTGAAGATGACCACTGGACACGGTTTAATCTTCAAGAAGAATGAAGACAAATCAGTAAATATATTTATTGATTTAAGTTGGGTAAGTGAGCTGACTGATGGAAAATCTAGTAATGGTTATTATTCATTCATGTGAAAAAATTTAATCACATGGAGAAGCAAGAAGCAAGAAGCAATCGGCGGTGACTAGGAGTAGTACCGAGGCTGAGTATAGGGCAATGTGAAGCCCAAAGTGACCATAAATCAAGATGATCACACCATACACAAATCTCTAAAAGACTTGACTTGAACTACAACCAACCAAAACCCAACTTCACCGCCAAATTTCCACCCTTGCAAGCTTGGAATACAAGAAGTAGATGAAAGAGAAGAAAATGAAAAACAAACCCCAATACATCAATTATTCTACAAGTATTTAAGGGAGTTTAAATGTATATAACATAGGTGTATCATGTAACCTGTAAGGACTTGATGAGGAATTAGGGCGGAAGATAACTTCATAGCGTGAGCTTTTTGTTCCACTCCTAACTTCAACCTTGAAAAATAAAGGATCGCTTTCATTGTTCTTTTTCAAAGAAACACGCATCATACCTTCACTGGAAACACTAAATGGTGTGCTCCAGTTATATCCATCTACACGCAACTGAAATGAAAAATAGCCCATTTGGTTAAATAATAATAATATATGCAGAAAAATATGCTAAAACATTGGTATGACTGATTTACACCAACCTTCAATAGCTCAAGTTTAGAACTCCGCCAGCAAAAGGGTTTTGGAGGATCAGTGGGATGGATCCATTCCACTGTATGAGAATCACACTGCTGCAGGCAAACGCTTAAACCAATCCTGTTGATAAACAGCATGTATGGCTGAATATGGATGACCTGAACACAAGTCATTTTAAGTAGTTATTCACAAAAGAAAATATCTATAAATAAATATTGATCTACTATTTTACAAGCTGTTTCAAAAACTAAATCACTATAACATCCTTTATATACTGATTCAATACTAGTAGGACCCAAAAATTATTCTGGAGAGTTGTTGGATATACTGGTTTGTCAGTTTGAGTTCAATTAGTTATTCAATGCTCGTAATGATTAATTATAAGTGTATGATATATTTGGATTGTAATTGCTGATAGAGTTGCAAGTTGGTAACTTCAGCAAGGGAAAAGTGTAGATTAGGGCAACTATGTCTTACAAATCTATAGATTACTAAGATGATCAATAGTTTTGAACACAGTCTGACCCAGATTTGCCAGGTCAGAAAATGCCAACACAAGGGTAAATCAATAATACCCAAGGCAATATCTGTTTCTGAGACATAAAGTATGTAAAAAATAATATGTAAGAAATAACAGAAAAAATTCACCAGTTTTATTACCAGATAGCAGAACCAAAATAAAACATGAAGTATCAAAAATCCTTTAAAGAAGAGTTTTCCACCTTTGTTCTGTCTGAAGTCATATTAACTAGAGCTGAAAGCTTATAGTATGACTCATCTGAACTGATTGCTTTTACAACAACACGTTCCTGGAATAGATGTTACATCAGTTAGCAACCAAATGTTTGAAACACAACCAAACAATTTATCAGAAGCATTGTACCTCTCCACCAAGCCCCCCCCACCCCCCACCCCCCCCCCCCAAAAAAAGAGAAGGAAACAAGATTCACATGTATGAACTTGACCTACCTTCTTTTCAAGCTCAAGAAGAGAAATGCCTGGACTGTAAATTTCAGATTCACGAATAGCCACAGAAATACCGACTCGTGGGGACACATATGTATCCCTTTGTGATGGAAACAACATAACACCACTAAGACCTGCAGAGTCTTGTGGGGAAAGCATACTAGCTACTGGACTGGTGTCCTCAATAGCTTCAAGAACTTGGATGTTTCTCCTCAGACCAGAGTTTGTCCTTTTCATTGAGTAAGAAGTGGTCCTCAAAACCATACTCGCAGATTTAAATGCTCTTGAGAGTGGCCGTGAATCAGTGTCTGCAGTATCTACACCTTCAATTTCTACCACTTGATAAGCAAGAGGCAGAGATGAATCATTGATGATCCAATATGGAACAAAAAACCTTAATGTTTTTGGTGCAGCATTGGTTCCCCCCATATCAGTTTCAACACTCACACGCAATCTCCTGTAAAACCATGTGATAAGATCATGGAATGCTTAAGCCAGAGTTTTTTCTTTCTTTCAATAACCCTTGAAAGAATGACAGTCTATTACCATTCACACTATTAGTGACTAATTTATCTCTTTATAGTGAAAGTTTAATCAAAGTTACTTTTTCAATAAATAAATTCCACCAAAGTTGATCATGATGGAACACATACATGATCAAGAATCATATACTAATTCCTTTCATGAATCAAATGCATCCATTGCTGGTAAAAGATATACAGAACCCTCGAATCAACTTTTACACTAGCTGTACACTTGGAACTAACCATTATCAAGGAGCAAAACACATGAGAGAAATAATATGTAGTTTCTTTCCATTTCTTTTCTTAATTAAGCAGCACAGGAAGAAAAAAAAACAATTCAGGAAGTATCCTCCCATACTGATAAAACAATAAGAGATGCAGGAAGGATAACTTTTTAGAGGTGGACCACTCATGAAGAGGAAAATGAAAAAAGAGGGTGGAAATACCTTTTACTTTGCTGGTGTAACATCCAGAAAGATGAAACGCGAACACTCGAAGAAAGATCCAGAACAAGAACTGGGTCCTGCAAATATTAATTCATTCACCAAAAAGATAAATTAGGTCGCAGAAGAGAAAAAACTATACACAATCAGATGAAAGTAAAACTCATTACCTTTTCCAAAACCCAAACACCCTGTACACAAAATGTAAGATATACAGGCCTTTGTATGTCCACTGAATATATATGAGCACTATTGCGTGAAAAAATCATTCCTTGCTCTCGCTCAATATAGTTCCCTTCCTTCTCTTTTTCCCATAGTGTGAATGCAGCAGGACAGGGCAGTCGATTTTCCAACTTCAAAGGAGAATTAACAGATATCTTCCAATCATAAACAGGTTGATTGAGCTCTGTATGAAGGGCCGATGCATCTGCACCTATGCTGAGCCATATTTGTCTACTCCCAACAGTAGGGGAACAACAAAGAAGTACATCCTTCTTCTCAAGTTGACTCAAGTTAAGAGCAAAATGTCCAATTGTGCTTTCCTGTGGAAAAGAATTTTGTCTATATAGTGAACTCTGATCCAATAAAGGCTGGTCCTTCCCACCAACAAAACTAGAACTGACAGCAGAAACAATGGCACGGCCCCAGGTGTATGAAGGCTGAGGATAATCAACATAAGGACGAATACGTAAACACTGATCAGATCGTTTAGATGTACTTCCCCATGGTAAAACAGTAGAAGATCCCGGGCTTATGATAGTGAAATCATTATTTATGCAACTTTCTCCCTTCTCAGCAGTCTGTTGTCTTTTTCGGATCCAACGCCTCCTGCGCACATTACCAGATTTGGAATGCAACTTCGAAGTAGTTAGGGGCCATCTCAGACTTTGATAGTCAGGACCATAACCCCAGCCGTCTTCATCAACAAATCGGGATTTATCGATAGTCCATGTTGATATCCATTGCCACCCGTTAGGGAGGGGAGGTTCAGAAAAATCCTTCAAGATAATGGTGAAGTGAGAATATACATAATGCCAAAGCAGAATGGAGGGGGATAGAAGAGAAAATACATATTGACAGTTAGGCAAGAAATAAATCCAAAGAATATGGAAACAGTTATTATGCATAATTACTAACCTTGGATGAATATGAGAAGTCTTTGCTGCTCCAGATTGGAGGATCATGACCTTGAACTCCAGATGATTTACTGCCCCAACCAGCATTTGGTTGGTAGCGCTGATTCTCAAAGATTTCTTCTATCACTGTGTTATGACTGATTGATCCTGAATCCTGAATCATTGATGCATGGCACACTGAAATATCCAAATTAACATCAGAATCATTTACAACTGTTGCAAGACCCCTGAAAATTGCATGCTTCTTTCCATTTTTCATCATAACTTCCATTCCAATAAATTCACTTTGTAATAATTTGGGAACCACTGACAATGGAAGCAGTGATCGAATGCTCTCCCATGAGCCATCTTTCCCTATCCTAATCCAGAAACCAATATCCTCATGAGAAGCATCCTTGCTCTCTGCATATGTTTGAAAATTTGAGGTTGTGCTCCTCTCAAAATAAGAAATGGAAACAGAGAGGTACCCATGATCATGCATATCTTCAACATTGTTGAGCTGAACCATTAGTAGAGGCAATAAATAAATAAAATACTAAAATTCCATTGAAACAAAGAAACGTGAAACTATTGGACCATAGATGCAGAAAAGAGAGACTTGCCTTTCTCTGCAATGGATATGATTCAATATGCTGAATATCAGTTCGTTGAGACGGAATCCTTGATGAAGACACCTTCTTTAAAATACTGCCACCACATCCAACAGGAAAAGAAAGAGCACCAACAACTTCACCTGCTTTATTAAATTACAAGATGAAGAAACTATAGCAAACATATATATTCAAGTTTGAGTAAGAAGGATGACTGAATCTTTCATGTAAATAAAAAATAAAATCTATAATAACAATAATATAATAACTCTAGAAGAATATTAGACTCTTAGAAAGATTTAAAGACCAAACTAAATAAAAATATAACAAATTAATACATAGTGGAAAACAAACAAAGAGTAGAATAACATACACCAATATAACATACCTTTACCAGCTTTTGCTGAAAGATTTGTTACCTCCACCTCCAATTTAGCACCCCCCTGTGACAGCAGATGCAGAAATACCTTAGCAATAGGGAAATTAACAGCTAATGCTTACCAACCCTAAGAACAACATCACAGATTAATCATAACTGTGCTTATTATAACATGATATTTTACTAAGATGGAATGTTGTACTAGTCTTAATTAACTAACACCTTAATTCCAGAGAAATAAGAGTATATTAACTATTTTTACTGAAGATCCACAAACAAAACCATGCCTACATGTAACCATAAAGAAGCAGAAATTAAAGATATAAAAGAATAAAAGGGAAATAATAAAATGGTTGAATACACAACAGACCTTACGAGGAACTTCAAATATGAAATTTTCATTCCACTTCACAGTGCCTTTATTTTGGTACTCAATGTCTGAAACTAAGGGCTTCACACATCTTGTCCTTGCACTCTGAGGGAAAAACTTCTGCTGATCTGTTGCTTGACTATCAATGGCAAGATGCAAAGCACAAAAGAAGTTATTGCTATTACCATCATTGATTAAAGGTACATCCTGCCAAACATTGCCAAGTGATATTTCTGTTTAGAAGCAACTAGAATAAAAGGAAAAAAGGGGACAAATGTTGCAAAAGTTTCAATCATAATAGAACCTTAGCAAAAAGAATCTGCACAGCAACAGAATAGCACGCTTCTCTAGATTCCTCTGCAACATTTAACCTGTCCGAGAACCTTGGAGGTGGAACCCAAACTGAAGCACAGTCACCATGATGAAGTTGGTCAACAACATTTGAATCTTGCTCGATCTTCTTTAGGAACAGATCATCCCCAAGCTTATTCTCTACTGTCAAAGTTTGCAAGTCCTCTTCATCCAGGGCAGAAAAGGCTAGATCTTCATGTCCAGAATGAGAACAAGCCTCCTGAGAATGAATAACTTGTCAGATGTTTGAAGGCATGTGCTAAAATATCGAAATCAGCTCAGTATCTTCTTAAAACCAAAATCAAGGTGCAAATTCCAGTTGACCTCAATCAGTTTGTTCATTTTTTGTTCAAGCTCTAACTGTCGTCTCCAAGAAATAACAGTCCCCACTAAAGTTTCAAGATTCGCTGCACTGACATTTATATTCACAATGTTGGTGGCAGAAATCTGCATCCTCTTCCCAAGTCTCGATGGTGAATTCACATCAGTATCATATGTTTCAAACCTTGAAAAAGGAAAGATTAATAAGTACTACACCGGTGACCGGACATCAAACTCATTAAAAGCTTGTGCACTGCTTCTCATTAGGCAAATAATAATTAAAATGAAACGGAAGCTAACTTGAATATGCCATCAAATGGCTCCACCAAGGGCTCCCATGCTTCTAGCTGCGTGTTAAAGGTTGAAGCAGCAATAGATGCAATGAGAACTGCATTCATAGCCTCCAGCCGGCCTTGTGTCGCCAACTTGATATTAGCAATAGTCATGTCAAATAATGGTGTCATCTGAAAAGGAACAATTGCATGATAAGCAAAAGATAATATCGTGTCATGAACACCAGGTCATTCTTTTAGAAAAGATACCATTCCACGTAGGCTGTCTAAAACAGTTAAAGAGAAGTATCTTAGTTTAATCTCAGCAATAACATTTTCCCGTGTCTTCGGCTTGACATAATCACCAATAGTGAAAGCCAACTGCGTTGATGGCTTTTTTGTATCAGAGCAAGCAAGAAAAGTACAAGCCTGCAGAGAAACAGGAAGCTAAAACGTTATTAAGTTTCTTTTCTCCCCAGTAAAATTTCAGACAATAGAGAGCCATAGACTAATATTATATCAGACCTGAGCTTCAATTAAAAACCACACTTTTTAACTGACATTGTTTCATATTTAAAAAATGTTCTCATCTTAGAGAACCTAAAATAAAAGTGATAATCATGGATTGAGTTTAATGGTCATTCTATTAACCTGATTTTCAACATTCCAAATGCTCCAGCACTGGTGTGCCTCTGAGCTTGAAGATTTTGAAATTGGTACTTCAAGAATATTGGCCGGGTTAACAAGATCCATCCTTGGGCAGCACAAAGAATCCACACACGGGGTTTCATCAGTTCGGGAAACCACACAACCCAAAGAAGCATAACCGGGGGGAGCAATTGGATACCAGAGGAAAAGTTCATCAAAATATTTCCCTGTAATTTGGGTTACTTTTACAAATTTCACAGGCTTTGCAGAGATTTCTGGATCATCAGACTTAAAAATTATACTCTGAGCGGGTGGTTCTAAGCTGGAAGAGGGGAAAATAGAATGGCCAATGTTAACAGAAAATCATAAAAAGATCAAAAGACACCTATGATAATAGTTCGATAAAGAAACATTCCAAGAAAAAAAGAACAAACCCTTCAATTATGCAATCACCCACTATGGCATAACCACGACATGAAATAGGCCGCCAAATTGATACTGGTCTACGAAGTTCACTGCCCATGTCCCACCATATTCTCTCAAAGTGAGGAGTTGACACGTAACAACTACTTGCTTTCGAAATTGACCTGAGAATGTCCCAACCAGATGAACTAGCACTCTGGTCACTTTTTAGCTGACTATTATGATTATTATCTGCAACGAACCCAGGAACAGATTTCTTAAGAGATGCATAGGACCAAAATGAATTCCAAAGTAGAAGATGACTCAGGTCACAACTATTTTTTTTGCATGGGCATGTGGTTGAAGAATGTGCATAAAAAGATCCAATAACATTGTCCAAACGCCAGATGCTAAATCCAGAAGCAAGGTACTGATTTGATGGTGCAATCAGCATGCATTCTGAATAAGCTGCAGATGTTACAAGGTCAGAGCGCAGGCAATATGCAACATGATTTGGCGGCGGATGCATCCCTATATTTGCAACACAACCCATTGAAGTATATCCTGGGGGAGGAATGGGCATCCAAAGGGAACAATCACTGTCAACATCAGAATGGCCATCCTCTCCTTCCGATACAAGGACATGAGAGAGAGAACCAATAAGATTAAAACCCAGAGGCTTTCTCACACGGCCATATGTATTACTTACTGCTAGTACCGCCTGTGAAGGAGGAATTGGCCTGGAGAACAACAGAAGGAAAGCATATTAATAGTAAAAGATTGAGATATTGACTGACAGATAAAAAGTAAATGTTGCAGACAAAACTAATTACATGAAAAACACCATTTGCATTTAGGAAAGGTAGATAATCTTACTTCAAAAAGTAAATACACGAGCAATAGTGAGAACAAAGTGCACAAGGAAAATACCCAGACTAAATTAATAAAAAAGTAAAAAAGAAGAAAAAAGTAAACAGAGATATAAAAGTGCATCAAATTCAAGGAGATAACAAATAGTAGTTCCAAATTTTAAAGTTCTACTAAACCTAAGGCATGTAGTAGTATATACTTAAACTACCAAGCATTTCCATCTTAAAATATTGAAAAGAAGAATAAATACTCTTCAAAGATGCCTTCCTAGCGCCACTTCTTAGTCAAAACATATCTCGGCCACAAACCGTTTCCCCTCACCCAGAAATTAACAAAATACAAAAAGACAGTTATTCAACCTAAAACAAACTGAAAAGGCCCATTAATACCCAACTCATACTTGGGAAAATGACCATACATCAGTCCCATAAAGATAAGAATCAACAAGACCAGGACTCGGTTTTAATTTAAATGTCATTGATGATAACCAAAACTACTATCTGAAAAAGAATTCTAGTTCCAAGAAAAGAGAAACAAAAAAAAAAAAACTATGAACCTCAGTCTTCAATCATAATTGTAACACGGAAAATCATCTTTTACCTAGATGTCACACAATCTCCCAATATAACATAGTTTGTTGGAGCTTGTGGCCTCCAAATAGTAAGATTATTATGAGATCCATTTTCTGCATACAGAATAAAAAAAAATATGGAATCAGGACAAAAAAGCAAGATAAAGCATCATATCACTTCAACTGAATTGAAAAAAAAACCTTTAGGTGACACCCAAATTCTGTCAAAATTGATGCAAGGAACCAGAGGAATTGCATTTCCAAACTGTAATGCTGCAGTTGCTTGGTTCATTAACTTAAGTATAAGAGAAATTGCACCTAATGAAAGATGAATACAAATATCGTTTAACATCAGAGACATGTTTGTTTTTCCTTTAATGGAAGTATATCCCCCCGAAATATCCAGAGGATCCAGAATGGTAAGACCAGAACCAGCCTCCACAGTCAGATCCTTCAGCAGAGCATGAATCCAGGCATCATTTTCCTTTGATGCAAACCTGATCATAAGATAAATGCAACAAAAGAAAACACATTTGCATCATTCTCACAAAAATTTAGATTTCCATTAAAATACCAAAAGGATATTGATCAAAAACCATATACAACAATACACATCATTAAAATTTGGGAAAAAAAATTGACGCCAAAAAAACTAATAGATAGATGGTCCTGAATAGCAAAACCTTCACGTCTGTAGTACCTATCGTTAGTCGAGTATATCAATAGTTCTACACAAGGTATTGTACACAACTTGCAAAGTTAAGTACTGCAAAGAAAAAAGTAAGTACTAGTGTAATATTGTTGGTTATAGTTACTTTTCTTTCAAGTAAGCATAAAATTCAAAATTAAAGAAGGTTCGTCTCAGCTTAATAAATATGTTATTTATCTGCACCAAACTATACTTGCAAAACAATGTCAATATAAAGAGTGAAAACATCAATACGTGTAGGTTTTGAACAGAGAAAAGATGCTTTTTTCTCTGAATATTTCAAATTAATTAATCTCATTAAAGGAATATTCTTTTTAAAGACTATAAGTTATTTAGTTTAAGTAGAACTACTTTAAGTTATATTTATCTTTAAATAAGATAAGAGTTAGACTAATTCTAAACTATTGTCTTATCACAATTACGAAGGAACTTAAACTCTTCTATTTACACGTCAACAACCGACACTCCTCCTCAAGCTTGTGAGTATACGTTGTAGAGTCCTAACTTGGATGTAAACTCGTCAAAGGTGCTTCTTGGAAGGGACTTGGTGAGAGCTCAGCTAGCTGATCTTTAGTAGGTACAAACTTTAGTTTTACTCCTCCTTTGTTCACCTTTTATGAGATAAAATGTCTTTCTATCTCAATGTTCTTAGTTCGGTCATGGTGAATTGGATTTTTGACAATACAAATGGCTGATTGACTGTCACTTTGTAGTTCGACTTGCTTGATGTAATCAAATCTCAATTCTGAAAGTAGTCTTTTCAGCCAAACTCCTTCACAAATTCAAAGAGCTAAACCTCTATACTCTGTTTCGGCACTGCTTCTTTCTCCTCCATGTCACTAGCTTACCCCAAACAAAATAACAATAACCATTTACCGATCTTTTGTTAGTTAGTTCTATCATCACTTCTCCTGAAAATTAAGCAATGTCCGGAGGCATTTTAAGGTACCTTAGTATCCTGTAGATTGCATTGAGGTGCTCTTCCCTTGGATCATTCTTATGTTAGCTTACAATTCCAACAAAGAAAGCAATGCCAGGTCTAGTTAAAGAGAAGTAAATTAGCTTAACCACAAGTGTTTGATAATGTTCCTTATTTACTAGAAATCCCATTTCCTCCTTCCTTGGATTAAATTTGTCCATAGGAGTCTATAGATTTGCATCCCAACATTCATGTTTCATAAAGTACGTCAAGGATGTACATTCTCTGATTAATAGCAACCCTAGCGGTGGATCTTAACACTTCCTGTAGGTTAGAGATGTGTAGAGATCTAATTCTACTGCTGTAAATATTATCCTAATTAGTAGTTTAAATGTATAGTGGCTCTCTATCTTTACTGTAGATAAAGGTTAACTCTTATAAGAGACTACTAGGACTCAAACTCTTTGTACTTGGTCTATTAAAGACTCTTCCTGTGTACACTTGATTTAATGAAAATAATCAATAGAGAATAACTCTTTTTCTCTTCCTGTAGGTTAGAGATGTGTAGAGATCTAATTCTACTGCTGTAAATATTATCCTAATTAGTAGTTTAAATGTATAGTGGCTCTCTATCTTTACTGTAGATAAAGGTTAACTCTTATAAGAGACTACTAGGACTCAAACTCTTTGTACTTGGTCTATTAAAGACTCTTCCTGTGTACACTTGATTTAATGAAAATAATCAATAGAGAATAACTCTTTTTCTCTGCACGTTCCTATACTCTACATGGCATTAGATTAGGTTAGGTGATCCTACCTACAGCCCTAACCACAATGGTTACTACAGAAAGTTCAGAAATCAGTTCTTTTTCTGACTATCGTGCATATGATCTCAGTATTTCAGATGCTTTTGCCTTTACTGCTATTGAAGGTAGAATTTCCTTCTTCACTACATGTAATCTTCCAGTTGGGTAATTGACTCCGGGGCATCTGATAATTTGATGGGAAATTTTACTCTCTCACACATTCAAAGCAGTGCAGTCAGCATCTTTAGTCAAAACAGCAGATGGTTCACTCTCGGTTATTGAAGGGAGTGGTTCAATTCAACTTAATGAACATATTATGTTATCCATTGTTCTTTATGTTCCAAAACATGCCTGTAATTTACTATCTGTTAGACTACTCACCACTGATTTAAGTTGCAATATTAAGTGATAATAACCATGAGAAGATACAAATTATATAGAAGCAATATCTAATGCTATTCTTACATGAAATTCAAATCCATTTTTGCACGCAAAAGCTTTTCAACATAAGATGAATCATCCAAGTAAGACTTGGTACCATCAAAGAACGTTAACTCTGAACAAACAACCTAACCACAAATAAGTGATGTTAATCAGATATGTCATATTTGAAAAATGAAATTTTAGAAATGATGAGGAATAGATCCCGATTAGCAAAGTAATGTAACCAGATCAAAAGACCACATCAAAGAAAAAATATACAATTAAACTATAAATGTATAACAAAATGTCAAACCGATGAATCAACACTTGTACATTTGTATTTGTCCACTGCTTGATAATACTAATGCAAGCATAATCCAAGAATCATTACACTGAGAACGCTAAAAACAAGGAGAATTAAGAAGAACACTAAATAAAGCTCAAAGTTAAAGCTAGCTAGACAGTTGGTCCATACCTATGTTACTCAAACTCAGGTGTAGTGTCAGACACGGGTCTGGATGGATTTTTCTAGTTTTTCTATATACCTTGAGGACCCTTGGAGGTCATATCCCCATATCTAAGTGTCAGACACAAGTACCTCATGAAAAATGGAGTCTGAGCAACATAAGCCCATCCGGCCAGTGGGCAAAAAAAGGATACTTCCAGAAATACGAACATGTTAACATTTGGTCAATTCAGCTCCATTTACATAAGCAAGTGAGGAGCACTCTGTAAACCATTGCTACTCTATGTCAGGAATTAGTTTACAACATTGTTAAGATGAGCACATTCAAACTCCGAACACCAACTAAGGAAGTTCATGATTAGCACAAATAATTGTATGCTAATACATGGCAAAAAGTTTTAAGAGAAATGCTTAATTCTTTGATTAGTGAATACATGCTGCCAGCACAACTAAACCAGAGTTGTGATAAGGAAAATTGAAATACCAGCAATAGAGGCTTTTTAATGTGACAAGACAACAACTATAGGATTTTCCTTCTAAATTCCACGAAGGATTATTTAAAATACACAATTTTAAGGGATTATACCTACCTGAGCTTCGAAACTGAAACTCTGCACATCATTCTGTTTGTCTTGTAAATTTGAAGAAGCCTTTGAAGTGTTTATTAACTCCATATTTTCTGCTTTTTTCTTGTCTCCATCGGAACTTATATGATCCATCAACAATATATCAACATCATCTTCTGGTGACACAGAATAGCTGCTATCATTGCTCAAGTACGTATGCTTTCTCAAAAGCGAACCATTCTGATGAATGAAGTATTCAAAAATAGAAAGAGAAAAAAGAGTGAAAAAGATAGCATTTACAATCAAGAAGATTTTAAACTACAAACAAATCTAAAAAAATGCATACAACAGGAAGTCTCAAGCATGGCCATCAAGTGCCTAATAAGCAGAAACACCACATATAAATTTTGTTCTTAATATAGAGCATGACAGAATTCAATAAATAACTCAACCATAAGACAAAAGCCATAAGAATTTCTATTTCTAAAGGGAGCACTATTCTGTGTTACAAAACTTCTAGAGCATCGTGTTCTTTAAGCCAAACCATATTTCCATAATGTAAAATTCATCAATTTCATACTATAGAGGCATGTCAAGAAATAAGCAAATGTGAAATGGTGGCCAAGACCACTTTATCAATGCCCCTAATTATTAAAGATCTAACAGGATTTGACCATAAAATGGAATTATTACTAATTTAGTGCGACCATTTAGGATAGGTGTAAAATGCAATGTACTTTGTTCTTATATTTTGATGACATAAAAATGCAATACAAAACAGACAAACAAACAATTCTACTCAGAAATATTTCCGGTTGATGTCTCTAACATTTCTCATTAGAATCTTAATTTACGCAAAGCAGCTAAATGACATCTACTTAAAACATAGAAGTGTAGGAGCACCAAATACCTCAATTTTTACTTTGACAAATCGCAATCTCTTACCACATCCAATGATCAGAATAGGACGAAAACTTGTAGAGTAAGACTCCTTTGCATCATTCTCTTCACTTAAAATGATAGTTTTTCCACAACCATCATATGTATACTCATCAATTCCATGGGTATCCACAACCAACTGTCTACTCGGTGACAAGTGCACAATATCTTCATCCTGTTTATAAATGCTATCAGAAAGCACAATGCTATTGATTTTATTTATTGGATCATTCTTCGGGTCCATTGTTTCTTCTCTTCCAGTTATTGCCCCCAGTGCTGGCACAAAAAACTCACCCAAAGCAAGAAGGAAATCTGGCACAACAAGCACTCGAGGCTGCTGAACTCGAAGCACAATTGATTGGGAGGACAATCGCCCTCTGTAATCCATCAAGAACATCGTTGAAATTGATACATCGTCCAAATCAGTTTCGGACTTCACTCTGTCAAAGCTGATCTTGTTCAAGAAGTGTGGAAAGTTCCCAATGGAAGTTTGTTTGGAAGCATCAGCAGAAGATCCAAGCATGAGTTGCATTTCAGGCTTCGTGTTGGAGCGAATATCCAGAACATAAAAAGTGGGAATTGACACATACAAATCTGTTTCTGATAATGAAGTCATTTGGAATGATGCCCAAAGGCCTTCTAGCTAGAAAAGAGCAAGAGTATGTATAAGTGATGCCTTACAAGTTATAACATTCAGTTAAATAAAATATCCAATTAAGGCTATTGTTTTTTTCCTTAATTTTACGAACAATATATGCTTAGCCAAGAGCAAAATACAAGAAAACAACATATCTAGCCTCAAAGAGAAGCAATAACAAATATCAATAATTAGTAAAATATAAATACTCACAGCTATACGAGCTAGAGGTGATTCCTCGTGAATTCCATTACACAACTCTATCAATGCATAATCAACTTCAATCGCCACAATAGTTACACTACGTGATAGAATCTTCTGACTATTCATGTTGACCTTGTGAACCAGTAGCTGCATTGCATCTTCAGAACCGGATGTTCTGCCACGGAAACTTGGAGGGAGATTTGGGGCTTCACGCAAATTCATAGTTGTACAATTCAGAATAACATCATATTCTTTATCAGACATTACACCATGAAAAAAACCAACCTGAAAAGAATAACATCAAAAGGAATTAACTGAAGAATTATAATGTAAAAGGAATCACTGGCAAGGTGCTCCAAACCTGTAAGTTTATCCGATGTATATAATTGTATTTAATTAATAGTTAGTAGTTTTAGTTAAAGTCTACTACCTAAAAGGATTAAAAGTCTAATGTAAGTAGCACTAAAAGCCTGTCGGAAGTAGGACTCCTAATTGATCCTAAGTCCTATTCCAGTCTTTAAAAGTTTGTAACCTATGTAACTTTTCAATCTTATTGAATACAAAAAACCATATTTCTGTTTCACTTCATGGTATCAGTGTAATTCGATCCTATTTCGAAAAATTTAAATGGATACTTCTTCGATATCCATTGAAAACTGTTAAGTATGGGAATATATTTTGTATCTTGTACTTATGGAAAGTCAACATTATTAGAATATCATATATAGGGTTTTACCTTTTCTATTAATTAGTTTACTTATGAAAAGTCACTTCATGGCATGCGGCTATGCTTGAGGAAATGGCTGCTCTGGATGTTAATGGAACTTGGACTTTGATTTCTTTGCCCACCGTAAACGAGTTATTGGATGTAAGTGGGTGTTTACTGTTAAATTTAATCTTGATGGCTCCCTTCATCGTTTGAAAGCTCGCTTGGTTGTCAAGGGATATGCTAAGACCTATGGTGTGGACTATTCTGATATGTTCTCTCCTGTTGCTAAGCTTGCTTCTGTCAGGTTATTTGGACTTTGGACTTTGGTTTCTTTGCCCACCGTAAACGAGTTATTGGATGTAAGTGGATGTTTATTGGCCTTTGCATTAGTTAGACACATCAAGAATGCTTTCCTTCATGGTGATCTTCAAGAGGAAGTATATATGGAGCAATCACATGGGTTTGTTGCTCAGGGGAGTCTGGAAAAGTATGTTTTCTGAAAAAATCTTTATATTGACTTAAACAGAGTCCTCGAGCTTGGTTTGGTAAGCTTAGCCAAGTTATTGAAAAGTTCGGGATGCAGAAAAGTAAATCAGATCACTCTGTTTTCTTTTGGAAAGTATGTTGGAGGCATTATTCTACTAGTCGTATATGTAGACGATATTGTGCTCACTGGTAGTGACACTAGCAGAATCTCCTCACTAAAGTATTTCCTCCACACTTAGTTTTAGACCAAAGATCTAGGAGCGTTAAAATATTTCTTGCGGATTGAGGTAAACAGAAGTAAAAAAGGATCTTCCTATCTCAAAGGAAGTATGTGCTTGATCTTTTATCGAAATCAGGAAAATTAGGTGCCAAACCTTGTAGTACACAAATGGTCCCTAATCTACAATTAACCAAAGAAGGTGAACTATTTGATGATCCTGAAAGGTACAGAAGACTTATCGATAAACTATATTATCTTATAGTGACACGTCCAGATATATCTTTTTCGTTAAGTGTTCTGAGTCAATATATGTCGTCGCCAACTGTTAATCATTGGAAAGCAGTAGAACAAGTTTTATGTTATCTAAAAGGCGCTCTTGGACGTGGAATTCTATATGGCAATCGTGACCATACTAGAATTGAATGTTTTTCTGACTCAGAATGAGCTGGATGCAAGGAAGATAGAAGATCTACTTTAGGATATGTGTTTGTTGGAGGAAACTTGATTTTGTGGAAGCGTAAAAAGCATAATGTTGTCTCACAATCTAGTGCAGAAGCTGAATATAGAGCGACGGACAAGTCCGTATGTGAGATTATATGGGTATATCAGCTCCTTGATGAAGTTGGAATGAAAGTCCCAGTACTGACAAAACTTTGGTGCGATAATCAGGCTGCAATACACATTTCTTCAAATTCGGTGTTTCATGAAAGGACAAAACACATTGAAATTGATTGTCACTTTGTTCGCGAAAAAATACAACAAGGCTTGATATCCACAAGGCATGACCAATACCTATGACCCAACTTGAGGGGGAGTGTTAAATATGAGAATATAGTTTGTATCTTATACTTATGGAAAGTGAACTTTATTAGAATATTATGTCTAGGGTTTTACCTTTTCTATTAATTAGTTACCTAGAATGTTAGGTTAATTCTTATATATAATAGCTAACCTCCCTATGAATAAAATCAAGGAAAATTTTATTCTACACAAAACATGTGAAAATTGATAGGCATTTCATCTTAGAAAAGGTTAGTGGTGGAATAGTAAATCCATCCTATGTTTCTACCAAAGAACAACTAGCCGATGTGCTTGCTAGCACTGCCAAAAGCAAGTTTTGATGAATTCACATTTAAGCTGGGATTATACAACGTATACTCACTAGCTTGAGAGGAATGTGAGTTGTAAATAAGATAAGATAACTAGAGTTTGTTATTTACTATGTAGATAAATTTAATTTGTTGAAATTCTTATCCTTAGTTTAAGAGAAAAGAATTATAGAACTATAGGACTCCTAACAAGAGTGAATTCTCTGTACTAAAGTCTTTTTATAAGACTCACTTTGTAAAGTTTAACTATGAATGAAGAACTGAGAAGAAACTGTTTTCATCAGATTCTACATGTATCACTGAGGAACTTAGAATTCATGACTAGTTTTGGTTTAATTTTGCAAGAAAAATAAAGACAGGTTAGTGAAAATCTACATAGACTCCAGCTAGGCAGGATAGTTAACTAATAGTCACAGAAAATCTACAAGTGGCTACTGCTCCTTTGCACGGGAAAATCTAGTGACTTGGAGAAGTAAATTGTTGTTTCTAGCAGCCGTGCAGAGTCTGAGTTCAAAGTTATGGCACTAGGAATTTGTGAGGGGATGTGGTTAAAGAAGCTTCTCACGGAACTTGAATTAGATAAGAGTCAAAACTTCAAACTATTCAGTAAAAGTCAATCAACAATTATTATTGCCAAGAACCCAGCTCAACAAGACTGAACTAAACATGTTGATATTGATAGGTATTTTATCTATGAGAAGGTTAACAATGGAATTTGTGAGGGGATGTGGTTAAAGAAGCTTCTCACGGAACTTGAATTAGATAAGAGTCAAAACTTCAAACTATTCAGTAAAAGTCAATCAACAATTATTATTGCCAAGAACCCAGCTCAACAAGACTGAACTAAACATGTTGATATTGATAGGTATTTTATCTATGAGAAGGTTAACAATGGAATTGTGAGGCTGCATTATGTATATAACATATACTCACCAACTTGAGTGGAGTGTAAATACTTAGTTTTACTGCCATAAATTTTATCCTAATCAGTAGTTTAATTGTACAAAAACTTCATCTTAAGTAGAGATAAAGTGATAACTCTAGAGGTAGCCCTAATATTAACTAAAACTCCTATACTAAGTTTTTAAAACAAGATTCTGCCTATGTAAATTGGAGAGATGAATAAAAATATTCCAATAGAGATTTTTCTCTATTATCACGTTTCTCTATTTTCTACAGTTTCCAACCTCAAAAACAGGAAGGGATGTCTATCACTGTGCTTTACAACACTTTGACCGGTTTGTGGTAGCAAATAGATCTATATGACATTCATGAGTGGGAAACACCCAATGATTCTGCTCTTTACGGAAAAGCACTACTCAGAAGGATTTTTCAGTTCCTTATTGGACTAACTAGAGAGTAGGATGCAGCAAAATTTCAGAATTTTGGGCAGAAAACCTCTTCCATCATTAGATAGGTGTTTTCAGATATACGCAGAGAAGAGAGTAGAAGATCATTTATGTTGCCTGAAACTAATCCCACAGAGGGTTCTGCTCTTGTAATTCAAACCTCTTTTAAATCAAGAAAGGGCAGAATGGTGTGTGACTATTGCAAGGTGGGGCACTTGGAGGACCAATACTGGAAATTCCACGGCAAAACCAGCAGATTGGAAATTCTCCACCAACAGGACTCCTAGAGAGTCACAATCCAATGCAGCAACCACTGCTGGTTCGAGTGGCTTTTCTAAGCAACAAATGGAGGAGCTTCAAAGTCTATTTGGCAGATTTACTAAACCTATTGAAGCGAAGGTAGCAGACACCTAACAAAAACTTTACCAAAAGCTTTTTTCAAGAAATTCAAATTCAAGCTGGGATTATACAATGTATATTCTGCAACTTAAGGGGAGTGTAAGTTTATCCGATGTATATAATTGTATTTAATTAATAGTTAATAGTTTTAGTTAAAGTCTAATGTAAGTAGGACTAAAACTTTACTAAAAGTTTGTTGTAAGTAGGATTCCTAATTGTATACAAAGTCCCATTTTAATTGAAGTCCTATTTTAGTTTATCTGATGTAACCTATCGAACGCAAAAAAACAGATTTATGTTTCTCTTCAAATCCTACACAAAGTAGGATTTATCAAATGATCAACATACAGTATGAACTTAAGAAATGACATTAAATAACATAAAGAGTCTAAAATCAAGAAAAAGGGAGCAAGGGAAATACCCCCTAAAATATGACAAACAATATATAATGCAAAATTTTGATATATACTATAGCCTCAATTAGTTCAAAGCTGACAGTCAGATATTTTCACAATTTTCGGTATGAAAAAGAAATTAACCCGCAAGCACACGGTATTACTAAGTACATCAATCTAACAGAATGAAGCAGCCACTACAATACTTTGACAATTATAAAACACCAAAAAAGTCCAAGTTTAAGGATTACCTTAAGTTCCAAAGCAAATGTTGGGACTTTTTTAAAAACATCCCTCAAACTCCGTCTAACATAAACATTGAGTCCTCTGCCTTCACGAATCAGGGGTTGACTAATACAACCATCAATTCCCACGTACATGTTTACTCCGAGAATCTGCATATTTAACACAAATTTAACCATAGCTTAACACTCAAACTTGTGACCCGATATAAACATAAGAAACATACCTCAGCATGAAGAATATCAAGATGAACGGCTGAGGGATCTTCTACGGGAGATCCATGCCAAGTTTCATTTGTGACCTTTAACAAACCCACATCAAGTTGAATGAAGCTGCAAGAAGAAAATTTATCAAACTATTTAGTATAAAAATTCTTGGAAAGTTCATTTTATAAATAAAAGTAGTCTTATATTCCAGTGGTAGCTTCTGGTTACATGGGAAGCAAGGCAGGCCTGTTTCCGAATCTTCAGTCTGATGTTCTGCTTTGCATTTTATTTCTCTAATAGAAAGTTCTTAGAATATGTAGAGAGAAAAGGAACACATAAAAGGTCTAATGACATTAAAACTTGGACTTAATAAAGAATTAGGAAAAGAACTTTTCAAATTGTTTGTTTGTTTGTTTGTTTTGGGGGGTGGGGGGTGGGGTGCATAGGAATGCAGCCAAGAAATTTGCTAATCATATATCCCATGTGAATTTTTGCCGATATGAATTGCTATAAAGTACACAGATCAGAAGAAAGCAGTTCTCAATTTTTAAAATTTTTATTATACACCGTTGAAACTTTTTAAGGTGAGCTGTTAGAAAAATTGGCTGACCGAACGAGAACTAAATAACAAGAGCTAATGGAGTAGAAAACTTACTCTTTGCTCATAGAATTCCTTGGAACTATAATTATAGGGTTGTCAAGTGTGAGATCCAGCTTCAAAGCAGTACTACCATCAATTTCTGATTTCTGAATTAACCACTCAAAATCACCAACTTTATCAACTAGTTTTACTACTTCTTTAGTACGTGGAGTGGCGAGCTCCATGAGATAAACTGTTATCTGCAGAATCAAGTTTCCAGTAATTTATGGACACAGAATATTAAACATTGTGATAAGAACAAGATTATTCATAAGTGGACATATAGACTTAGTGCAACTCAAAATCATTAAATGCTAAAGCTGAACAGAATTCAAACTGTATCCCAGCATACCTCCTGAACAAACCTATATAGGAAAACAATTCGAACAGCAGAAAGTCGCCCAAACAAGCTGTAATCATACCCTTCATAATCATCATCTCCAGAACTGAAAGAATTAAGTTTGAACTGGAAAAGAAAAGGTGTGAAATAATAAAATATGTATACAATTATTGAAAGTAATCTAAATATTTTATATGCCAGAAACATATTAGCTACACAACAACGCACCTTTATAAGGGATTCAACCCCTGGATTACGTATATCGCATAACCAACCTAAGCAGTTATCCTCTCCAAGTGACATATCACGAAATCTAAAATTTCCCAATGTGCCTTCAATAGAAAGGGATGCCGGATAGACCTGAACAGGAAAAGATTTAAAAACTCGACAGAAAATAGAAAACTGTGGAACCAAAACTCCAGTCACAAGCACAAGAAATTTAAACATACAGTTTAGCTGGTCAGAGTTTACAAATGTAACAATAGTAAAATAAACATGAGAATCAAATTCAAATTGCAAAAGAGAAACCAGAAGAGACAAAGCATTATTGGGTGATTGACAAGATGCTTCACCTTAAGATCTAACAGGAAACTTTCTTGCACAAACATTGCCAGCTGATATCCGTCCTCCTTGTTAAGAAACACAGTGACATTATCAACATTCATGTTCAAATTAAATAAAACACGAGCTTTACCATACCCTAGTAACCCATCAACACGACCACTTCCATCAGCCTTTTCTTTACTCATCAAAGATTCATCCTCCAAAGCTTCATTTACATCAGTAACACTTGCTGCATAACTCATAGAGCCTAAATCTAAGCCAAAACCAATCAAAGCAACTAGAGTGGGTCTGTTGCAAAAACACTCCAGCTTGGACATTTGCATACTCATCTGATAATTTCAATTGAACCAATTAGTTGTGTAATTCTCTCAAGTCAAAGGATATTCAACTGGACATCAATGATGAAAATTTTAACCTGTGTGTCTATGCCGTCATAAAAAGGTGAACCAGAACGCCTCTTTGAAAAAGTAACAGATACAAAATCCAAATCTTCATCACCTTGAGCTTCAAAAAAAATCTCTCCAGAAGGATCCTTCATATCCATATATTGTGAGGGAGAACCGGGATCTGTCAGAGACATAAATTCTGGCAGAGCATCCTTGAAAGTATCATCATCATCGTCTGAGCACAACTCAGACATCTGATTTCCTGGCGAACCACAAGTTTGATGGGATTGAAGTGAATTGTCAATTTCCAGCACAGAGCATGCTAAGTACTGTGTATAGCCCGACAGACGGCCTTGAAACTCATCCTTTATTTTCCAAGAATGCAGCTTTGTCCGCAACATTAGGTCACTCCCCAAACTAATCATTGTCACCTGTTGAAATAATTTCTCAATACGTAATTCACAGGAACCAAATATAGTTACCTAGAACTGAAAAAACAAGGGTCTTAAATGGCATTTATGAGAGAAAACAATATAAAGTGGTAAAAATTGCAATAAAAGAGAGAATGATACAGTAATAAAAAAACCCTGTCAGTAATTCCCTGTTCTAAACACCTATCAGCAGCTCCTATTCTTCTACATGATATCAGGCTAGGTTTTGATCAAACCAGTCAAAACCCTCTCACGTTGAGCCAAACATCATCCTCAAAAATCTGTTCAGAACCTCCCCAAACCAGCATCCTAGATACAAAAACCAGCCAATAAGCAGTACCTGCCACAACAATTGCATAAAGAATTTCTGCCAGTGGATCAGAAGCAGTTTTTACAATCCTTGGACCATCCACAAATTCTGCCTGCTAGCCACTGAATTTGAGGCCAAAGATCTAGGCTGCCTTAGATACTTTTTGAGAATGGAGGTTCCAAAATCACAAGATAAAATTATAATCTATAAGAGAAATTACATTCTAGAAAAACTTTCTAAAACAGAGATTCTAAGAACAATAGGGTTCTGATGTAGTGTACAATTCCTATCTCAATAAGAGTTACAAGGACAATGGCAGGATGTTTACTGCTACAGTTTTGAGTTTTACATCACCAAAAGGATAGGTCTCCCCTCCAAATTATTGTAAATAAATTTGCAGCATATTTTATTCCATGAAGTTCCATCTTTATAATATCTGAAGGTAATAGTCGGAAAATTATGGATTCTTTAATCATCAGTACAATTCAAAGATGTAGCACCCTAGTGACAATATAATAAACCTAACTTTCTCTGATATTTTTTATGCCTAGATAATACCATAATGAAGAGCTGGAAATTAGATAAGAAAAAAGGGTTTCATATGAAGTAACAAATTCACAAAATGTGTTGCAATCCAACTTAAAATATCTGAGCAATTTATCACATTACCAATTCCAAATTGGTTTACATCATACCACCATAAGATCGTGCTGAATAGAAACAGTCTAACAGAAAGTCGCTAACCTTTCCACCACTAGCAAGAACCTCAAGAATCAGCTGCTCTTCTAGCTTCTCTGCTGCAACCTCACCTGTCTGCAAAATGATGCAAATTTTGATTTCTCAATAAGTAAATATTGTACCAGACATTTAAACAAAAACATTCCTTAAATACCTAAAGTAAGTTCCAGCCCACAACATACCTTTCCATACATGCATACTTTTGTCTCCACAACTGCCCCATTAATAACAAGGTCAGCAGCTTTTGTATCTCTTGTTTGAGGATCATCAGATTCACTGTTAACAACACTTGTTTCTCCAAGTATATCAACAGATGGAGGAGCCTACACAAATAAAAAGTTAAAAAAAATAGAATAATAAATAAAAAATAATGAATGAACCAATATCATCATCATACAGAAGCTTGATATGTGGCTTGTATAAGTCCTCTCAACCAAGTTATCTTCTCTTCATCCCCTCGGAACTCAACGACCCAGGTACTTGAAGACTCTAAAGCCTGGAAAAGACATTCATGTCAGAAACAAGGAAAGAAAAATTATTCAAGTTCGTGCAAAAGCAAAAGAACATAAATCATAGGTATAACTGTGTTTGATATAAAATTCCCACCTATAACGAGAGAAACGAGTGCACACTGCCACAGACAGTCTCCTTTTATGAAGCACACAATAAATGCATAGAAATCTTATGACATATGCTGGTACTTCCTTTGGTTTTGATTATTTATTTTTTCCTGAAGATCTATTTTCTGTAGATACTGCTTATAGATTAATCTTTACCACA
Organism: Abelmoschus esculentus; assembly: GCA_035048815.1. Taxonomy (NCBI): domain Eukaryota; kingdom Viridiplantae; phylum Streptophyta; class Magnoliopsida; order Malvales; family Malvaceae; genus Abelmoschus; species Abelmoschus esculentus. The sequence continues at coordinate 17,225,777 of JAUCBN010000024.1, forward strand.
CAGAGACATGCTACTTATTGAGAAAACTATTTAGTGCCAGCTTAAAGTAAAAGAAAATGTACCACAAAATCTTAAATTCTGTGTAAAGACAACATACAATGAACCTTTTTAAGAAATGTCGGTAGAATTAAACTCTATCCTCCTTTACTTGTTCATATCATTTCTAATCTACTTTGATCATTCATTCTGAACTAGTTCTTGATACAGAATTCATTAATCATTGTCAATTCTCGCTATCAGATTAAATGCTTAAGGTTTAAGAAAAAAAAAGAAGATAGCAAGTAACATTATATTAAAACTTCTGAACTTCATGGAAGCTAATAAATGAAAGTGAGTTAACTTGCAAAAAATTTCAGAATGTACTTACCATAAAAAACTTAGAATCTGTGAGTTTAATAACTATTCACCAGAATGTTTATTTTGCAGGTTACCATGAATGGACAAGCTAGAAGATTCAAAGCAATCACAACTCAACATGATTGTTAATTAAAAATATTACATGTCTCTAGTTACAAGGCTAAGTGCCTCACCTTCTTAGTGTCCATTCCTCGTCTACCCACAGCAATACAAAATGGGGACCCACCAATATTTTCTGATGGAACCTCATGCACTTGTCTTCCAGCCATGCTGCAGGATTCCAATAGTAACATTTAGATTAGAGTTCCTAAAATTGGCATGGGGGCTATCAAATAAAAACGGGATATCAGTGTAAATTCAAGAAAATTGAGGCTGCAAAACTACCATCCTACAGATTAACAACCAATTAACCAAGTAACAAAGGCAAAGGGAAAAGTAAAGTATCACACCTCATGTACCGCTCATAGTTCTGAGATTTTTCAGATTCCAAGACATAAAGATAGAATCCAGATAACACAACAAAACATGGCTGCCATGAGGCAACAGAGTTTCCAATACCCTGAACCAACAAAGTTAATTATGGTTAAAATCAGGTGCATATAGGCAAGTACCAACTATAGAACTAGGAGTTAAAAGCAAACCCGCCAAACTAGGATTTTAGCATCAGTAGCAAGATCTGCAGCACTCCAAGGAGTCATCCCAGCATGGAAATCAACACAAGGAGGCTGAACACAGGGATCCTTAGCAACATATAATATATCTAACAGTTCCATAAGTCTGTGGTATCTTGCTGGTGAGAAGTGAATGCAAAGATTTGGCACTTGAACAGACACAAGCGTTGACGGGTAACCCAGGTGAGGAACTTTAATCTGCAATGCCAATACACAAGTAGAAATGATGTGAGTTCTAGAATTTCTAAATGAAAATCATCTAGTGATACTTTTACTTGTTGCATAAGAACCAAAAACAAATAAATCATACCTGATCAACAACTACTTCCATTCCACACTTATCAATAAGAGAATAGAAATTGCCAACCTTCTCCAAGCCAGGAGGCATCATGATTGATTCATTAATAGAGTTTGGTTCACCAGAAGAGTAGTTCTGGAAACTAGAAGCAGAATCTGTAAAAAAAGTAGTAATATCCCTTCCGGATATGTACACACGAGAATAAATATTCTGCCTCTGTTCATCAGACTGACTCTCCTGCCATGATGATTAATGGTTTAGGCAAATAAATTTAATTAATGGCAATCCGAGAGGTCAATAGTTAATCACATACCATGGTATGCAATGTAAAATGACCAAAATCCAAAAGAAAATAGCTTTGACATTTGGAAATCCCGTGTGTCCTTAGAGGAATCCTAACTTTAGGAGCATCAAGATCAATATCCAGAGCAAATCTGAGAACAAAGCAGAAAAATAAATAACCATTAAAAATTTACCATGCTTTTCTCTTTGCAAAAATAAAAATAAAAATAAAATACAGAATAACAATAACTACTCAAAGCTATTTCCCAAGTTAACAATTTGGATTCTACCATATTGAATTTTTCCTGCACCACTTAACCCTAGCTTAACATCAAGAAAACAAGACATCAAAAAAATAAGAACTGCCCTACATTTCAAGGTTTGCAAGAAAATATATAAAATGTTGATCCTTACACATCAAGGAGGTGAAAAATAAAGAGAAGGCATGCATAAAAAGGACATGGAGATATTCCTTATTCTTCACTTTAAAGACCAGTCTATTCTAAAGTTACCTTCCTTTTCATTGTAAGACTAATTTCATATTGTTTTATATTTACATATCCTTTTGTCAAGCTACACTGACATCGACTTCATGCCATTTTAAGTGCCAAAAAATATAAATTGATACCAAGTCCATGCTAACCAAACCATGCATCAATGTAGGTTTTCACCCACCTTGCACGAAGAATATACCAATAAATTCTTAGTTGAACCCCAAAACAAATGACCTAACCAACCCAAACCTGAACCCGTTCAACCCAATTTGACCAAAATTGTCAATAACCCAAATCCGTTTAACCTGAATCCCAAATAACTCGAACTCAAAATAACCCAGACACAAAGTGACCTGAGCAAGTAGCCAAAATGACCCACACCTAAAGTAACCAAATCCCAAAGTAATTCAAAACCGTAATGACCTGATCCATAAAACACAAGCCTCAAACCTAAATGTACTGAACCCAAAACAACCCAAAACAACCAAAATCAAACTGAATCGTAACGACCAAAAATTATATAACCCCAACTGATGTGATCCAGATTGACCCAACCCATCCAATTGACAAGTCTAATCAAGATTATATAGAAATCTCAGCGGCAACATGACCTGTACTGACATGAATCCAATAAAAAAAAGCAACCCTTAAAAACAATGATTTCATAGTTAAGTTTCTCAACTTCAAGTACTTTTCACCAAGAATGTATCACCTGCCTTATGCCCATTGTACATCTTCCAATTGGTATATTGAATGAGATGCAAAGCATAAAACATAGTATCAAGTAAAACAAGAAACTAAAAAAATGATCAAACAACTGAGAAATAAATAACACAATTGAAAGTAGAAACAATCAATCATTTAACCTGCTTTGTTCCTCTAACACTGTTTGAAACTGCTCCTGTGCTTGGCGCTTCACTTTTTCTATCCTTGTCTGCCAACGGTTTCAAATAATTAGCATCACAAAGGAAAATAGAAGTCGTTTCTATGCTCATTACTCTACAAAGTGACTGACTGAATTTGGTGTCATTAAGTCAAGTGACATAAACTAGGTGAATTGACTCAAAATCCAAATTAATGTCACAGTTTGGAAATCAATGCTTGCATAAAATTCCTTTTCTTAACCAATTCTTCTCATTTATTTAACTTCCCCCCTCCCCACACATAGTGGGTGTATCAAATTCTAGTTATATTAATGTCATTACCTGCAATGCAGTCGCAGTTTCCAAAGCAACAGCTGGACTAACTGCATTACTCCTCTTCACAAACTCAAAAAAGCGATCACAACTCTCCTTCAAAACCTGCAAAAAGCCATGAAATTTTATCAAGCTTCATCTGCTAGTGACAAAACTAACAAAAATACGGCAAAGAAAATAAATAAGAGACCACTTTCCAAATACAATCACAACTAAAATTCTAATAATGGATTATCCCAAAAGACAAAATACTGCAGCATGTAGCAAAATATCAGTCTGGGGTGCAAAAAAGTTGACAATAAAATTAGCCACCCCAGGCTCGTATCTTATACCAGGTACTAGGGACTTTCAACCAGAATTAGAATGTCATTGACAGACCTTGGTAAACTAAGGGCCTCCAAAAATCTATAGGGGATTATTACTACCTCATACTAGTTGGTGCCCCCCTACGGGAAAGGCTTGGAGCCAAATCTTGGGTACCAATGAAAAAACATAATCACAGTTCAGATCAGCAAGATACTATCAATGGAACAAGACAGAAAAACAGTTCAGGATGAGCGTTCATTTGTAAATTGACATAGACCCAGCCACTCCTTCCTTCTAGGATCAAAGAAATTACCATAACATAGCAGGGAGAAACTGTAGCTGACAACCTCCAATCAACATTCTCTCCTACCGGTGAGCGAACAAACCTAGCAGTTAATGCATTCACCTTTTTCTCACTGCAGACACTCTGCAGAAAAACCCAACATAAGGCAATACACATTATATATAGAGAGAGAGATAAAATCCTCTTACACTGTAAAAAAGTTTTACACCTTTTTCGGATTGTTAGATGAATGTAAATGGATGGCTAAGATTAACAGTAGGAAATGAGAATATTATCACAAGAATAAAAAGATAAGGAAAATCTTAGCCATTTATTTACCCTCATCGAACGGTTCAAAGAAGGTGTAAAAGTAATGAGTTTTACAAAGTGTAAAAGCCTAACAAATATATGCATACATATATCATCCAATCTGGCAACAATTTGAATCTATCAAAGTTATCTTAAAATTTCTTAAAAGCAGGTTGATATGCACATAAACTCCTCCATGGCATTCATCAACAAAAGACCTTTAAAAACGAAACAGCTCAAACATGGAACTCAAACAAACCTGAGCAAGTGAACCTTCAGGGGCTGACAAACCATAGAATCTTAACCTTACATCACAATGGAGACTGCGGTGTTTAAATTTAATAGACACATGAAGTTGTTCAACTCTACCGCAAACTATCTCTGTCAGGTTTTTATCGATAATCCTCACAGCAGCTTGACTTATAGAAACAGTTACCAAAAACCGGATCATGCTTTGCAAGTCCTTGGCTGACTGTGACATCATGTCCTCATCAGGTTGGTAACTGAGTAACTTATTGATTGCCTGCCACTCTTCTTTACTCAACCCTTCCTTTGTTAACTGGGATTCACCCAAAACATCCCCATCGGACGCATCTTCAGATTTGCCCCTAAGATTAAATGTGAATAGAATTAGCAAAAATTAAGGTTTGGGAGGAAAGCTCAAAACAAGATAATAACAAAAATTAAGGTAACTTTCTCATATTAATTTCCACATACCAAATAGATGAATACCAACTTTTCTTCTGAAGCCTTCTGCGTTCAGCCGCTTCCTTTGACTTCACAGATTCAACCTTGGCATGTGCAAGTAACCTAATTGGTCCAAGTAGAAATGAAAAATGTTGAACTATGAATTGTAGATAAATATACTTGATCACTTTTAATAACAGATTTGCATATATATATATATATATACACCTGGTTTAAATCAAAATTCAACATATAAATGGAACATATGGTGATCCAACAATTCCTAATCCTCCGAGTATTTGAACATAAAGAAAAATTATGGCCAATGGAAAACACTTAAAAACTGTGCATCGCTCTCCCCTTTTAGTAAACCATGGCAGGTTCTGTAGCTTGATTGGCCATATCTGTCCCTGGTCTAAAATCATTTTTAATTACGTTCCTGGTGTATCTAGAGGCATACAACACATCTCCACCCATTCCAAATACATATTCATATTATAGTAGGAAGTTATTGATACATAATGAGCCGAGTCATGTCCAACTTCCACTGCAGAAAACATGATTGCTGGTTTCACTATAATCTAATTTTAAGCAATTAGAACCTACGGATATTTCCTCATTGGTAGTGGTAGTTACTACTTACATCATACACCAAATATAGGACTTTGAAAACTAACTTACCTAAACCAAACCTGAGAATTTTGGGGGAGGGGTCAGGGGTATAAAAATTGCTTTAAATGTCTTAAATTGAATTGTAAATTCTTGAGGTCTAAAAATGCACTTTTTCCATTAGCTGAAGGTCTAATAGAGACTAATTGAACTAATTAAATTTTAGAGGGACTAGAATTGCATTTCTACCATTATTAATTAATTTCTCCAAGACCCCAGCCTCCCCGGCTGGATTCAACCCTGATAATGCACGATCATGATTTCTCACAACAAGTAACCCTGTGTAGGTGCCACTTCAGCTTAAATATTTTTTTGCAACAATTACCAAATAATACATCAACTCAACTAAATCATGTTTTTCTAGTAAAAGATTGGGAAGTCCAGCATGCAGATCATTGTCCCAGTAATGACCAAGTTTTACTTCATTTCAAAGAGGGAGAGCAAAGTGTTTTAGGCAAAGCTAAGCAGCATTCTTACCTCCATAGAAGAATTACTTTTGAATCGAGATCCTTCTCAATGTCTCTAATTTCTGACTTGTCAACACTTGACAACTGTTGTAGCAAACCGGAATACAAGTGAACATATCGCCGACGAAGCTTGCACATATTGCAAATTCGATCCCAAGAGAAACGATAACTGAAAATGATACATTTTAATGGGGGGGATTTACTCAAACAGCAGATGGAAAAGAGAAGCAGCTAATAACAAAGAAAAAGATTGACCTCAAGAGTAACTATTCAGATTATCAAACAAGAGGTACTTATCAAATGCAAATATTTATAAGAAGTTACTCTATAGTCTGTACCACATTTTCCTTTGTTGCAGTGCAGCCTGAGCTGCATAACGCCACCATAAGAAATAAGACTCCTTTGAAACTGGCACCACAGGTCTTAAATGGGAAATTTCAATATATGTCCTATATCTTGAAATAACTTCTAAAAGTTTTATCCAATCATGATATTGTGCCTGTAAAAGGGTGGAGAAGATAATTTCAAGACACGAGTAGAAGAATCCTGTCCCTTCCTCATTATTTCTTGGTTGACAATGAAAAGGAGACAAAACCTTAAATATAATCTTATTCAAGAAATAGAAATTAAATATATCAGAAAAAGTTAAGTATAGGACCTCAGTGATAGTTAAGGAAACATCCCTTAGGACAAGAGAAGCCTTCTCAAAAGGAATATCTGGATCATTTCTTTCTTGATTTCCAAGTCGATGATACTTAAGTACTCCATTGATTGGCAACACCAAGTAATTACGATCCATAGCCCACTTAGACACCACTTCACAGTCCGCAGCTGGTTCATTTATACCATTTTCAAATACCTGGATAAACAACAAATTAGTAAGACGATGTGACATTTAGTGTGATGCTTCCGTTAACCTCCATCATATTACCACAATGAAAATTTTGGAACTATGGAAGTGAATGGGATTATGATGCCACACAAGAGCCAAACCTCAATCCATTCTTCGGGACTAAGATCTTCCCATTTCTTATCCATCTTCCAAGGCAAGTTATCTGAATCGTGATACACAGCAAGCCTCTCCAGTTGCAAAGACTGAACATAAACTTCACAAGCATTAGTGAAATATATTTTGCTTGTCATTCAAAAACAAAAGGCAGAAGCAGCAATTATGACAAACCAACAAAGGGTAAACCGAAAAGGCAAAGCATAAAAAACTCAAGATTTCAAAAAGAGTATGGTCCAAAAATATTCTCCCATTATATTAAATGTGATGTACATTTTAAAAATGAATCTTCAGTTTGGCATGCATGTAGATTTGTTAAGAGTACAAGACTATACCAGCAGCAAGCCATTTTCACAACCTAGTGTGACAAATCATCCACTCCAAATATAGTATGACATCCAAATTAAAAATCAAGGTTATGAATTGAGTTGCAAGAATTCTAAATAAATAAATAAATTGCCATCATCTCATGTTTGTCTAACCCCCATAATTTACTGATGAAATTCAATTTTGATTATGGTTAACTAAAGTCGACATTCAAGAAGAAACGTACCGTCCTCATTGAAACTATATCTCTGATATTGAATAATCACAAAAATGCATAACTTAAGACTTTGAATTCAAGGCAAAGTCCTAATCACGAAACACAAAAGTTCAAAACGCCATAAAGTGAAACATTTACCGTCATGACTTGAAAAGCAGATTACCATTTATCAAACTGAAATAAGTTTATGCAAACAAACATGTCGTCCTTTCTTGAGAAATTCCGAGGATAAATTATTAGCTTTAAAACAAGGAGAAACAATGCAACCAAACATAAGAATCATAACTCCCAAAGGTTGAGATGCAACTTCATGCCACAGTATTTGGATGCAATACCCTCTCTTTCAAGAAACAACCATCGTGTTTTACCATTAACGTGCTTTATCAAATTAGTTATACCCTTCTCAAATGTTCCTAAGGACAGTAGAATATGTTAATAGGGCAGGACAATAAAACATAGCTGACCTTACGCAACTTATCTAAAGCCCCACTGGTATCAAAGGTCTCATTTCCTTGCTCATCCATTGTAACAGCAGCAAGCTTAGCCAGTGTAACACCAGAAGCAAATGGATGGCCAGGATTGCTACAAAGTTACAGCCCATTTATATAAAAGCAAGCGAGTCAGTAAAGAAAGACAGAAATATGCAATGAGAGATTAGAAAGTAAAACTATCTTAGCTTACAAAGCTTAAGAAAGCTACAAATCCAAAAACAGACAGAATTGAAACCATCAAAAAAGCATATGATCACCACCTGGTGCAATCCTCATATCTGATATGTACATTGCTAATAGTTATCTTCAAGTTTCCAATAATTGTAGCAATCAGAGAACCAAGCCACGAATTTCCAGGAGGCTGCATACACAACTCAAACAGAAGGGGGAGAGAAAGAGTTAGCAATGAGAGACTATAATTTACAAATACAGCAATTTTCTCCAACACTGATAGGCTGATAGAAAATGACAAAGAACATAATCAAATTAGTCAAACAAGCATAAACTAATGAGGATATACACATAAGAAATCCATCAAGATTTTACCAGGAAGAAAATAGAAGTACATATTAGCAAGACAAAAAGTAGGCAATAGCCTCAAAAGCATTTCAGAGTACATTATTTAATGATAAAAACAAAAGAAAACAAAAAACAAGTATTGAGAGAAAGTAAAACATTTTTAGCTTCCATAGACATACATTTTCCTCCTTTGACCCGGATATCACTTCAAGAGTTGCAGATTCTGACTCCTGCAGGCAATAGAATTAGTGTAAAATAATTATGTCCTCATGCATTATGCACGACTAAAAATCAAAATACATAGCATGCCAACGTATTACAAAAATGCTTGTAAGATATAACATTTTGAGTGCACAACAACTATAAAAACTTAGAATAATTAGTTTTGGACTATCTAATGTGCTATAAGTAAGGGAAAAGTCACAAAATCATGAATGTTTTAAACATTGAGTAGAAACACAACCAACACATTAAGTACTCTTGCCGATGACTAATTTTTAAAATCACAAACTCGGCATCGAAAGAATGATACTTCCCTCTTGGTAAATTTTCAACAAGAATATACTCGGAGAAATACAATAATATTATGCACACATGATATAATCTGAAGAGCATATTTGATATGAATGTTAAAGGTTTACCTCGATTTGTTGAATTTTAGCTTCAAAAAGCTTTTCCCTATCATCCTCCTATACAAAATTGAAATAAGATCTCAAATAAAAATAGAAGAAATTTATAAAGAAATTCCCTCTGTCAAATAGAATATCATCCTACCTTAAGAGTCTGACCATAAAGAACTGGGTGAGCTAGAACAAATACACGATCAATAAGGACAATTACAGGTTTTTGACCTAAACGTTTCCAAGGAACCTACAAAATAGAACTCCAAAAATGAAGAATAAGAACATAAATAATCAGAACAAAACACACATTTCAAAAGAGGGAAAAAAAGTTTGCCCAAGTATAATTAAAAACTGTCATGAATAATTAAAAACTTTCCAATCCGTCCAATGGCAAAAGTGGCAGAACATAAACCTAATAGAAAATCAAACAAACACTAATGAAAAACATAATCACCTTTAGAGTTATGGTGCCCACGAAACCAGCTTTCACAGTAACTGGAAGATTTAAAGAGTTTAGTGCCTCTGCCTTCAAATTTAAATCTTTGAGCACAACGTTACCTGTAGAAAAAAGGAAATGTTGTATCAAGAATGTGACGTCATGTTCATGTCCCAAAACTGATTTCACAAGAAACCATCATTTAACAATTGTAGCTCAAACAAGATGATAAAGGGACCAGTGAGAAAAGAAAACAAGATCAAATAGTATTTCAGAAGAAACCTTTCCAAACACTGATCTTTAAAGCCTCTAGTGAGAGACCATGAACATACTCCCCCAAGTATCTTCGAAGCAAATACAGAACCTATAAACATAGAACAATATGCACAAATTCAGAAGCCCCAAAAGAAATGTGCAACAACATGAAAATTGCAGAAATGATTAAATGTCTAAAAGCTCGACTATAAGTAATAACACGAGAGAAAATATATATATATGCTCAAAGATTCCACAGTTACAAAAATACATATATCAAGAAATATTGAATGAAAGAATCCAAGCATCTAATTGAAACCAAACACCCACAAATCACTAACCAAGTTAGTTGGCTCAGAGATCTTGATATCATTTATAAACAAACAATTCTACTGAAAAAAAACTTTTTTTTTTAATTTATGTCTAATTTAAGTATGTTTCGTCACTCTTCTCTTATCATGTACACTACTATTATAACACCATGTGTGATTATAACCTCAACACCCACATATCCATTGTACAAACCTTTTTTTAAGAGAAAACCCTTAAATTAGGTTCCTCCAATATAAATCATTAATATACAAACTCAACAACCTACAAAAATTTAATTTCTAAAAAAATTATAGGCTTCCATAAACTTCTAGAGCTATATAAACACAAAATATGAATCACTGATTCACTAGAGCAAGAAATGTAATCAGAAGGAAAACACAATAAGAGAAGCTTACGTGAGCTTCAAACATGGCGATGGTCGAAAGAGTACCTCACTCCAGCCTGATTATTCGATTCGTTATCCAACAAAACCCATATTTCAGTGCATTGATTTGAGAGTGGTAGGGAATTAGAGTTTTCGAGAAAAGGAGACACCTTGGACCGATTGCAGTATGCATACAGCGGGAGAAGCGGACGGTTTTTTCCAAGACAATGCAGAAATGTGAAAAAATAGAAACTGTTAGTATAAAAAGGCATAAAAAATGCTTAAATAGCGTCAGGAAAATCAAATTTACTATTTTATTTTTATTTTTTCAAAAATCAATAATTTACTGCAATATAATTAACATAAAATTCAACTAGTAAGTCAATAACTTCTTCTGATGGTTCTCTTGCATATTCTTTGGTAACATCATTTGATTCTTTCAACCTAGCACAAAGAACATAGATGATGAAGATTCTTTACATTAAAGAATCAAATGATACCTGATTTGTAAAGATTCTTTACACATATTTGTAAAGAGAAACCGGAAAAGAAAGATACCTGACTGCTTCTTGGGGAGATATTTTCTTCCTAAGACCATTGTTAGTCAGCTAAAGAAACCCTCCACAAAAACCCAGATTTCATAGCCCAAAATATATCCAAAAATAACTCAAGGTAAAAAGAAAAGAAGAGTTCTTGAAAAGATTTCAAGAAGAACCCAAAGCCGAAAGGGCATAGTTTTATCAGCAAAACAAAGAAAAGACGGAAATTTTCAACAATAAATCGAAAATGGAGAAGCTGTTATGGAGTTTAACAAGAATAACAGGTATGGAAAGTTGAAGAAGAATAAAAGCTAAAAGAGGATTGCCAATGTCAATGTAATCTCAGTTAACTGGTTTCAGTCAAAAGAAGTTTCTTTACATTAAAGAATGAAAATGGATTGTATAACACATATTTGTAAAGAGAAACCGGAAAAGAAAGATACCTGATTGTTTCTTGGGGAGATATCTTCTGCCTAAGCCCTCGTAAACCCAGTTTTCCTCGCCCAAGATATACCCGAAAAACAAGGAAAAAGAAAAGACGGAAATTTTCATCATGAAGAAGCCTTTTATGTTATGGAGTTTAACAAGAATAGCAGAAATGGAAAGTTGAAGAAGAATAAGAGGAAAAGAGGATTGCCAATGTCAAAGTAAAATCAGGCAGCCAGGTTTCAGTCAAAAGAAGTTTTCTTTGCATTAAAGAAAATGACAGTGTACAACACATATTTGTAAAGAGGAACCGGGAAAAAAAAAAACTGATTGCTTCTTGGAGAGATATCTTCTGCCTTCGACCATTGTTAGTCAGCAAACAAAACCCTCTACATAAACCCAGATTTCATCGCCCAAAATATATAAAAAAAAAAAGAAAAGAAAAGAAGGGTTCTTGAAGAGATTTCAACAAGAACCCAAAGCCCAAAGGGCATATTTGTTATGGAACGTTGAGGAAGAAGAAGAAGAAGAAGAGCGTGAAAGATGATGAACAAGATCGGTTTTGTTTCTTTATAAATAGTACAAGGATTTGTTCTTGAACAAATCAGAGTACCGTTGGGATACTGAGGGGCAATTCTGAGTTTTTACATTCAACCGAGCTTCTCTAACCTAAAAGCTTTAGGGCTAATTTAGTATTATTTTTTAAAAAAAATGATAAAAATTAATTTTAAAAGTGTTGTTAAATTTTAAGTGTTTAACATTATTGTGTTAAACAATGCTTTTAAAAGAATAAAATATTTATTTTAATATTATATTATAAAATTTTAAAATATTAAATTATATTATATTTAAAAATAATACGATAATATTAATTTAAAATATAATAAAAATGTCAAACATTAATTTTATAACTCATTACTAATATTTTTTATATAAATATATATTTTATAAAACATAAATTAAATTACGTTTTAAAGAATTAATATTATTATTTTAATTCAATATTATACTTCATATTTTAAAAAACTAAAATTATATAAAATTAATTAGTACAAAACAAATATATTATCCTGTATATTTAAAATAATTTAAAATAAAATATTAATTTTTGAAGTAGATAAATTGAGGGTAAAAAGAAAAAAGTTTTTCTTCCTTGATTTTCAAACCTCAAAACCTTTATTTATTTATTTATTTGCTTTTTTTCAACTATGATTAACCGTTTCAAAATTATATTTTATTATTTTTATACCCGTTTATCAATACTTTTTATTTAAAAAATACAATTCCACCCTAACAGACGTTTTAACCACGTTGCTAAACAGAACTAAATATATATATAAAAAAAAAAACATATATTTTTAACCTAAATACTCAAATACAATTTTTTTTTCTTTTGTTGTGTTTTTATTTTTGTATTATTATATAATTTGACGAGGAATTTTTAGATAAATATTGATTTTTAGTTTAAATTTTAAGGATATAAGATACATTTAGGGACGGAGTCATGTTATATGTGGGATGGGCTTTTGTCATTTTCAAATTTTTTGGTATAATTATAATTAATGTCCTTCGTAATCTTGATAGTAATAGACTTTTATTTCTTTCAATGTTCGATCCTAACTCTGTCCCTAGACACATTATTTTATAATTGAGGATCTGCAACTTAAAGACGTTGTATGTAGGTAACGTATTTTTAAAATTTTTATTAATAAAATTTAAATTTCAATGAAAACACCACTTGTATATGGTATCTTCAGTCAAATTATGAAATTTGAATTGTCAAAATATAATATAAATGTGCATATGATCCAATTGTTCATTTACGGTTTAAATTTTATAATTTGACTTATATCTTTATTAAAATTTTAATTATAATATTTTTATAATAAATTTCTAATTATAAAATAATATACCTTACATCGTTAAAATTTTAATTAATTTATAATATTCACCTAAAAGCTTCGTTTAACGAGATTAATCTCGATTTAACAATTAAGACGAATAAGTCAAGTATAATTCATAAAAAGTTACATTCAATTTCAAACCTATTTTTGAAAATTAAAAAATCTAAAGTAAATTTTATTTGCAGTTTATAATAATGATAATTAAAGTTAATAAAAATTAAGCGAACAGAACGAGATTTGACTTAAAAAAGTTGAATAACTCGATTAGAGACTAAAATATTTGATTTATTTTGATTTGACTTAAAATTTTATAGACTCAACTCGGAAAAAAATTAAAATAAAATTCGAGTTGTAAAATGAAAATTTGAATAACTCGAATTTTTTAGTAATTAAATGATTTATTTTTAAGTTTGAGACGAGTCTCTCAATTTTTTATGATATATACATTGATATATAAAAATATAAAGAAATATCGCTACATATGAAAATATATATATATACATATATTATATAATCAGAGAAAGTCGTTTAAATTAGAATCAAATTATACTATAACATGATAAATAATTACAATTAAATATTCTAAGAAGTACGGGGACGCCACCTTAGGGTTGTCCCGCGTACCTGAGTTGTCCCCGGGATAGGATGGCTAGGGGACATCCCGGGGACATCCCAACTTTATTGGGGACGGTCAAACTTTATTGGGACATCCCGAATAAATTTACTTAGAAATAAAAAATTAAATCTCCATCTTTAAATTGAACTAAATTAAAGTTCAAAATCAATCGGGGAATAGATTTTTTAAAAAAAATGAACAATAAATTAAAGTTCAAACATTACGATGGGCGAAAATTAAATTATTTAACTCGATTCGACGAAAAAATTGACCCATTTTGATTAAATTCGACTCAAAAAATTCAAATAAAGTTTAAGAATGAAAATTCAAATATGACATAGAAAATAATTTTAACTTTTCGTTTAGTTTGACCATTTAATTTTAATAATCTTTTAATGTAAGTGTTAGAAATAATTTAAAAATCATTAAAATTGAATTTAAATTACTATAATTATAATTATTGTTTGATACAATTATAATTTTAATTCTTATTATATTATAAATTTTAATAATTTTATATAATATATGTATATTATATTTGTCGTAGTACTCTTGTCGTCCGTACCCAGTAATTTTAAAAATTGTTGTTTCTTGTCCCCGTATCTGTCCCCGTCCCCATACCCATATCCGTGTCGTTGCAACATAGTAAATATTTATAAGAACTCGAAAACTTGACTCAAACCGAAAAATTTTAAATAAAATTTGAGTTATAAAATATGACTCGTCAACTCGAATAACTCAAAATTTTTTGACTGTATTGAAATACTTACCCCTAATAAAAATCACAAATGTAAACCGTTTAGTTCTATTTAAACTGATTTCATGCTTCAGATATTGTGTATGCAAAATATTTATGTTGAAAAATTCATTTATCAAAATTAAATACATAAAATAAACCAATTTAAATTAATTAAAATAAAATACTGAAAATAAAAAATAAAAAATATACATTACTCCAAAGAAAAACAAACCAACTATTTAAAAAAATAAAATAAATAAAACCAACTTAAACAACGGGTTTTGTAAATTTCCCCCTTTCTGAATTATTAATAAAAAAAACTAAATATATTCATTTTTCTTGTTAAAAAAACTACCCAATAAAATTGATTGAGTCACCCCCACCGTTCACTATTTACAGAGGAAAACAGATTTCCAGTTTCCATCCCCAGGTATGGTAATTTGACTAATTTCCTTATTTTGTTGTTTTAATATCAACGTTTAGATTCTGAGAATATCCCATGATTTATCATAATTCATATCGTAAAAGTTCTTATATTTTTTTATTAATTAATAGTTCATAGAGGGAGTAGGGAGAGGACAAGAGGAAAGAAGACTCCCCCTTGCGCCTGCAGTTGGAAAGGCCACTTTTTTTTCCTTAACTTCTTTTTTTTTCAAGCATTATTTTTATACGTTACATTTCCAGCCAATTGAATGCAATTTATGCTCCCCTAGATTCTCCTTGTTTTGGGTGTTTTTGCATAATCTTCAATCTTTTGTGTGGTGTCATGTGTGTTTAGTCTGGTATTTTGCATGTTGGGGTTGGTGGCTGAATTCTAAGCGTTGGTGATGGCGACTAAGAAGGCATATGAGTCTTTTCCCAAGAGCTTAATAGAGGAGGTTCACAAATGGGGTGGCATGAAGCAGACTGGGGTGAGCTTAAGGTACATGATGGATTTCGGGTCCGATCCATCGGACCGGAACTTGTTGCTTTCCGGTCAGTTCCTCCACAAGGAGCTCCCTATTAGGATTGCTCGCAGAGCTATTGAGCTTGGCACCCTCCCCTATGGCCTTTCTGAGAAGCCTGCTGTTTTGAAGGTTTCTTTCTTGTTATTCTCCTTTGAAATTTCATGTCTTGGATGAACCTCAATGCTTCTTTTTTGGTCTTAATTTTCATTTCACAAAAAAAAATCTTTAAATTCCATGTCTTGGATAAACCCCAATGCTTTCCTGGCTTTGCTCCTGCTAACTGTAACTTTTCTAGGGCTTTAAGTGTAAAGGAAGCAAAGAAATTGTTTGCATTTTCATCAAGTTTTTACATCTTCTGTCAACATTTTGGTACTTGCATTCCTTGTTCTGTGAGGGGAAAGTTCGATTTGAATTACGAGATGGGGAGAGATTAACTTGTTTGCTTTGATTTCTGATTTCTTAGGTCCGAGACTGGTACATTGATTCCTTCCGTGACATGATAAATTTCCCCGAGATCAAGGATATAAATGATGAGAAGGAATTTACAAAAATGATCAAGGCTATCAAGGTGAGACACAACAACGTTGCCCCTACGATGGCTTTGGGGGTTCAACAGTTGAAAAAAGGAATGGATCCGAAGATTGTTTATGAGGATCTTGACGAGATTCATTAGTTTCTAGATCGGTTTTACATGTCTAGAATCGGAATTCATATGATTATTGGTTAGTTTCAACTTCATTACTTTGGTGTGATAAATCTATTGTTTTCTTATTCTCATCTGTATCTTGGAGCTGGTTTTAAGCACTGTTTGCATGATTAAATTTGGGTGAAACCAGGGCAGCATGTCGAGTTGCATAAGCCGAATCCTCCTCAATATGTTGTTGGCTATATACATACAAAAATGTCTCCAGTGGAGGTGGCAAAAAATGCTAGCGAAAGTGCATGTGCTATTTGCTTGCGAGAATATGGGAGTGCACCCGAAATTGTTATTTATGGTGATCCCAGTTTTACATTTCCTTAAGTTGATTTTATCTATACTTCCAATCTTGGATTCTCCCAAGCCGTTGTGTGTTGCTAATTCAGTCATAAATATGGGAACCAATGTTTTTTTTTTTTGTTTTCTGTCACATGTATGTCTGTTTTTCTTGCATAGCAGGTACGTTCCATCACACTTGCAGCTTATGGTGTTTGAGTTGGTCAAAAACTCCCTGCGTGCTGTCCAAAAACGCTTTATGGATTCGGATAAAGTCGCACCACCTGTTCGAATAATAGTTGCTGACGGAATTGAAGATGTGACTATAAAGGTAGTTTCTCAGGCCTAATGAAATATGTGATTTCGGTCTTTGTCTAGCATCATAAGTCGGTCTTAACTGGCAATGCAGATCTCAGACGAGGGGGGTGGGATACCAAGAAAAGGTCTTCCCAAAATTTTCACATACCTTTATAGCACTGCAAAAAATCCCTTGGATGAGTACCCAGATCTCGGAACAGATGATAGAATAACAATGGCTGGATTCGGTTATGGAATACCTATAAGCCGCTTGTATGCGCAGTATTTTGGAGGGGATCTTCAAGTTATCTCTATGGAAGGATATGGTGAGTGTCGTTTGCCATGATTTGATTGCTTAAACACTTCAAATTGCCTGTGCATTAAAGTCCAGCTCTGGTATTATACTTATATATCGAGATTACTTTGTTAATGATGATATAATTGATCAGATAAGAGTTTCCATTCTTAAAGGTGACACCGGTAACGGCGTGTGCGACAATCAAAGGATTGTTCATATATAAAACCAGATAACTAAATTCCAAACTGACATATCCTTTGTATTATGATTGACAGGGACTGATGCATATCTTCATTTGTCTCGTTTGGGAGACTCGAAAGAACCATTGCCATGATTAAAAGAAGTATGTGCATACTACTTTGATGTAGCACAAGCATAATATATATAAGCAAATAATAATCTATATAAGGAAGCATGCAAGGATATTGTATAATGTATTCTCCTACAAGTTACATTTTGTCTCTAGGGGCCACCAAGGAGGCATAAAAACCACCCTTGATTTTCATTAACATTTCATGCCTTCCTTTCTCCACTACAACTCCATTTCTAATCACCGCGATCAAATCTGAACCCTTGATTGTCGATAACCGGTGGCTCACCACGACCGTTGTCCGCCCAACCTTGACTCGCTCGAGTGCTTCTTGAACTGCTCGTTCCGACTTGGCATCAAGAGCACTGGTGGCTTCGTCTAGTAGTAATATCTTTGGAGCTCTAATGACGGCTCGTGCAATCGCCACCCGTTGTTTTTGTCCTCCGGACAAATGTACACCTCGTTCACCTACTATGGCATTGTACCCCTGTTGCAATTTTCTAATGAAGTGTGCGTTGGCCAGTTCCGCCGCAGCTTTGATTTCAGCCTCTGTAGCATTTCCTGCCTTCCCATAGGCAATGTTTGCTCGGATGGTGTCGTTGAATAGGACAGGTTCCTGACTCACCAGACCTATTTGCTCCCTTAACCATCTTAACTGCAACTTTGAGATCTCAATTCCGTCCAGTGTGATACGTCCTGAATCCGGTTCATAGAATCTTTGCAACAATGATATCAATGTTGATTTGCCACTTCCACTTTCTCCGACCAGAGCAACTGTCTGAGATTAAATGTGACACCATGTACGGATTGTCAGTTCCGAAATGATGTAAGATTATATCAAGTAACTCTTAAGGTTATATCAACTCACCGTGCCGGCTCGAATAGTCACACTAAGGCCTCGGAATATTTTAATTTCAGGCCTGGAGGGATACCTGAAACTGACATTCTTGAACTGAATATCTCCTCTAACACGTTTCAATATTTTCCCACTGCTATTGCTTGGGTCTATTTTGGACCTCTGGTCCAGAATTTCAAATATAGAAGCAACTGAAATCTTGGCTTTACCCGCATCGGGGGCTAGGAAGTTTGACTGAGAAATACCAATGGCTGAAACACTCAAAGCAAAAAAGACCTGTAGGAAATCCATATGTATGTATAGTTAGTCACTGAATTTACTATGTCATGACCCGTTCGACCAATCGAGTATTCTCATTCGATGTGCTGCATTATGAACTTAAGTCAGAATGTCCACTTTGAGTGCCTACCGGTATACTCAAATATATAAGTTTGTCACCTATAGGCACCCAAGACCAATTGGTACCAGAGTTACGAAATAGATTCTCCCTACACATACCTCCGTCTTTGTCCGTACGGAGAGGTCTTGGCAGCAGGGGAAAATGAAAGTACCTGACCGGTCGATGAGTCTTAACATACTTGCCTTCTTTCATTTTTACAAAGGTATATATGGCTCATTTGACATGGTGTTAGAAAACGTACTCGGAAAACCTGATGGAAAGTTGTCTTGCCACGTTGAACTAAAAGGGCTCCAACATAGAAACTGATAGCATAGGTAGAAAACAGGAAGAAAGACGATATCCCTAAACCGATGCCGCTAATCAATCCTTGTCGTATTCCGGCCTTGAGAGGGGCTTCACATTTCTTTTCATACTGTTCCACCACCTTCTTTTCACCACAGAATGAAGCAACGGTCCGGATACTTCCGACTGCCTCATTCGCCACTTGATTGGCTTCCTCGTACATTTTCTGCATGCCAAATATCACTTTTCTCAGTAAAATCAGTCATACAAATGTACATATATGTATGCCTACCTGCCTACCTTCGCATTGGCTGTGAATCCTTTCATGGATTTGATTTGAGCATACCCACTTATCCCTATAAGAGGAAGCAAGGCAAGGATGGCCAGAGCCAGTTCCCAATTCGCTTGAAAAGCAATGACCAGACCTGCGACTGCAGTAGCCGTACTCTGAGCGAAAATAGCTAGCGAGTCCCCGACCAACCTTCTTACTGAGACTGCATCCATCGACAGCCTAGTTCCAATCGCACCACTCGAGTGTTGGGGCTCATCGAACCAGCCTATATCCATGTTCACCACTTTTTTAAAGCACATGGAACGCACCCGCTGTATTAACTTACAGCCAGCTTTGGCGAACAAGTATGTGCTCAACGAGTGACACAATAAAGACACGACACCAAGAACAACAAACATAAGTGCCCAAAACCTGGAATCCTTGTTGAGTTCATGAGGTGGCTCGGAGAATGTTTTGATTACACTGGAAAGAACAGTACCGAAAATCGGCATTGTTACACCATTGGCCATGGCCAGTACAGTTCCTAAGAGCAATGCAGGTATCTCCGGGATGTTAAGAGAAGCCAGGCGAGAAAGTGAGACTTGTGGAGGCCTTTTTTCTAAGGTTTCCAAAGAAGGTTTCGGAGTCGACATTTCGGATTTACAAACATCTACAGATAGACGACAGGTAGCCGGTTTGGCTTGGGGACCAATATCTGAAGAATCACGAATTGTCACATTCTGTTGCATATGTTTGCCATTTTCTTGCAACCTTAGGAGCCGAGTGTACAATCCATTACAGTTCTTGAGTAGCTCTGCGTGTGAACCTGAAGTGTACAGTCCATTGACAGAGGTTTAATTAGATGGTTCAGTGATTTAAAAGTGAAACTTAAGACCAACCTTTTTCGATGATCTTTCCACGATGAATAACTGCTATGAAATCAGCAGTCCTTATGGTGGACAAGCGATGGGCGACAACCACAACGGTTCGGTCAAGCATGGCTCTTTCGAGAGCGTCTTGAACGGTCCTCTCGGACTCTCCATCAAGAGCGCTTGTGGCTTCATCAAGAAGAAGAATTCTAGGGTCTTTTAGGATTGCTCTAGCTATGGCAATCCTCTGCTTTTGTCCCCCAGATAGCTGAATTCCTTGCTCACCTACCATTGTGTCTACTCCCTGAATCCATTGCAACAAATATTGTAAAGAAAAGGCTAAACCACTCATTTAGTACCCAATTTATTCTAACGGACATTCAGAAGTCATCATATTTCAAACCTGAGGCAACTTAGAGATGAAGTTTGCCGCATTAGCAAGCGCAGCTGCAGCCATTATATCTTTATTACTCGCATCGTCCCGTCCATATGCAATATTATCCCTAATGCTCGAAGCAAACAACACCGGCTCCTGCGAAACCAGTCCTATCTTTTGCCTTATCCATTGAAGCTGCAACTTTTTCAGATCAAAACCATCAATGAGAATCTTGCCGGCCAACGGATCGTAAAACCTTTCGATCAAACTAATCACTGTCGACTTCCCACTCCCACTGTGTCCCACCAATGCTGTTGTTCTACCACTGCGTATCCTAAGGGAGAGCCCTTTGAGTATCAGTTCTTTGGGTCTAGCTGGATAGCTGAAATACACATCTCTTATCTTGATTTCGCCTAGAATATCATGCGGTTTTCTTCCCTTTGTGCAGTATGCATCGATCATCGGTTTCCTTTCTACGACCTCGAACATCTTGAAGGCTGCAGCCTGCCCTGAGGCAAAGGCACTCAAGCTTGTAGATGCCAGTCCTAATGACCTTCCATGGTAATCCAAATATGACCGTAAAACAAACATGAATGTAAACAATTTAAAAAGAGAATTGCACAGAAACTTACAAGGAGCTAATAACGACTGCAAAGATGACATTGATGACCGTCCCCGCCGTGTATCCTTTGTGAAGTATCACCTTCCCTCCGTACCAGAAAGCAAAGCCATAGCTACAGAACAGAATACACATCAACGTCCCCAATCCCAGCCCAGACACCAGGCTTTCTTGAACCCCTGATTTATAAGCTCTTGATAAAGACTTGTTGTACTTGGCAATGGCTTGTTCCTCTCCTGCAAATGATGCAACCTGTTAGGGCAATATTACACTGGTGTTCATTTTCTGGTGCTAGAATGAAAACCCAAAATCCATATTCCATATTGCGTACGGTTCTTATCGAGCCGAGTGTCTGTTCGGCAATGGTTGCTGCGAGGGAGTAGGATGCTTGTGCACGGAACGAAAACTTGCCGACGAGATTGTGTAAGACGGCACCGGAAATGACTAATGGTGGGATGGAAGACAATAGCACGAGAGTGAGCAGTCGCCCCCTGAGGAAAGCTATGACAAAGCCTCCGGAGAATGCTGCCACCTGCTGTATAAAGTTTCCAACCTATACATAATATTTAACGTGTTATTATAAAAATAAAAAATCAAGATATCGAGAATAAATTATAATTAATTATAAAATAAAAAAGGATTAAATCAGTAAATTCTTCTATATTATATTTTCCAATATACTTTCATTAAAATCAAAAATATATTTTCAATCAATAAAATATATTATAATATTAACATACTTGAAATTAAATATTACTACCATATAAAATTTGGATCCAGTTCTAAACACCACCATGCTTTACCTTCTCTCCGATGGCATCTTGAATGAGAACAGTTTCGCCGGACATCCTCTCTATCACTTCTCCGCCGTTGATTTCATCGTCAAAAAAACTGATATCCTGCCGTAGTATCGTTTTCAGGTATAAACTTCGTATTCGCGCCGTCTGCCGTTCTCCGGTGACCATCCAAGAAGCCACCTCTGCAAGAAGCAATGCATACTCCTTTCTCATTTTTATTTTCTCTAAACTAATGTATATGAAATGTAAGTATTCGGAACGGGTACAATATAACAATATACTTACGGAAAAATGATGCCACGGCTGATGCTACGGCTAAGTACATAAACTTCAGTGACACCTGAATATCGTATCGAATTGACTTTAACACGAAATAAATTAAATCAAAAATAAATAACTCAAACAAGTAGTTTAGTGACATAGATTGGTATTATATATTGATATATACCTCTTTAACTTCATGTACTTCAGTTGCGATGGTCATACTGTCTCCGATGGAATCGACTAATTGCCCGAAGAATATCGTCATAACCGGCATGCAAACCCCATTTCCGACTGCAGATATCGAACCCACGAGCATCAATACATAATCCAATGAGTCAGCGAAGGCGAACAGCTTATAATAGGGTACCAGCCTCGTGCTTCCATGTTTCTCCTCCCTCATATTTCAGTTCTTTCAGTAGGCTCAAGCTACAAGAAATGAAACACGTGCATGCATGAAGAATGGTACGCAGAGACGGAACCAGAATCAAACATGTTTCGATTAAGAACAAACCTGAAGAAAAGCCCTCCAAGGAACTGGTGGGGTTGGAGCAAGAAAACGATGGAATCAATGAAGAAGCAAGAAACAAGGTGGGTTTGTGATTTATAATGCCGATACTGAGAAGCAAGAAAGAAGACGAAGGAATAGGATATTAGCGAGGGAGGGAAGAAAACAAAGGAACGAGTTGAATAAGAATGTACGTGGGAATACAACGTATCGTTATTCACGACGCTGTTAAACTTTATGTAATCTGCGACCACATACTTAGTTGTCAATTGGCTTGGGAAAGTAGTTCTACTGAGCCGCGTTGCTGTTGTTTTTTTATGTCTTTTGTTTTGATGCTCTGTATTGGCGTGCGGCTACCTTGCTTAATAGTTTTTTAATGCCAACTTTTTTATCTTATAAGTAGAAACAGTATATACAGGAGCCGAACTGGCATGATTTCGGGTGAAAATCGTCTACTCTTTTCTTATGTGTCTATTTATGTCTTTACTTTAAATTAGAGGGTTTAGGGTTTAGGGTTTTTGTTAGGGTTTAGAGAATTAGGGGTAGGGTATATTTTTTGGTATAGGGTTTAGAGTTTAGGATATAGAAAATAAGGGTTAGGGTTTAAAATTTAACTTTTTAATAAATTTTCAAAGGAACGGAAGGAGATACATAAAAGAGCCAGAAGATTTTTACTCTTCAAGGAAGCAAAACGTTGAAGTTTAAAATTTAGAAGAAATATAATTATCTGCCTTCCCTTCAAAGAATTATATCGCAAACTCTTTCCATCACGTCATATGTAGTCTCAAAAATATTATATAAATACTTATTCGAAGTCAAATTTTATTGTGGAAGACATAATTTTTTGAAGAATTTGTCATGATATATCTAATCCATACATAATATCATGAAAAATAGATACAAATTTTTACCTGCTATTTATATCGGCAATAGATCTAAAAAGTATCTAAAAGTATCAAATTTAGATATTTGTATATCGACGTAAGAAACCATAACATATATGTTTCGAATAGATTCTGTTTTGAGAGAGTTGAAAAAAACACTATCTCGTTAAAAGGTTTTATACACTCATCTTTTCTCAACGCAATTCTTTAGATAAAGATTCCGTTTTTTTCACTTTTCGGATGATAAATATGTCTTAGAATGTGGAGTGTGAATCAAACCATATTTGAATTGAAATTGAGATATTGGTACAAGTTCTTCTCTTTTAAATCAGATAGATTCATATCTGAAAGAAGTTGGCAATAATCTATTAAAATTTAATCATTTTTTCATGTCATTAGTTCATTTATAATTCACTTCTTTATAACTACACAGTCTCTATTTGTATGACAAAAAAATAAAGATTTATCCTTAAGAAAAAATACATAAAAAAAATTAGGATTCACAATATAATTTTTCCCCCTCTTCTATTTTTCAATATTAAAAATATTTTAAAATTAAAATTTAAAACTTAATCTATTTTTTAAATTATAAACCCTAATCATAACCCTTAAACTCTAAATCTATTATTTTAAAATGAAATATCTTGTTAGTACGATATCGAGTTATTTTTGTTAGGGTTGGCTCTATCTAACATTTGTATATTGTTATGACTTGAATATGGTGTATTCTTTTTCTTTCGAATATAATTTATAAAGATTTTTTAACGGAATATATGTAAACATATATTACTCATCTTCCAAAAAAATATTTTTTAATCAATTAAATTATGTCACCATCGTATGAAAAAAGTTATTAAATAAAGTAAAGAAAGAATAAAATCCTCTAATTATGGAGAATAATTAATTAAATTCAAATAATGATCAAATTGATTGAGGACTAAATGTTAATTATACAAATTTGTTTAACCGTTAAGTCAGTAGTTTCGTAAAAAAATAATTGTATGTTGATTTGATTGGAACTATTTTAATAGTTTAGTGATCTAATTGATAAAATTCATAGTTTAGTGATGAATATAGAATCAAACCAATAATATTGTGGCCTTTGATGTAGTTTGCCGCAAGAAAAATCATACAATCACCTTAGTAATAAGAGTGTTTATTGTTCGATTCAGTTAATTTTATATTAATTAATTATTAAAAATTTTAAATTTTAATTATTTATTAATTTAATTCAGTCTAATACTAAATTAACCTACACAATCACTTTTACTGCTCTTGTTTTGTGCTCAGGGTATTTGATTTTAATTTAGTTTAAATAAATTAAAAATACATTGAAATGATGCTGCTCATATCTGTTCTCCGATCTCTCCACAGCTTCTTCGGAAGTTCATCCATCGGATTACTACTCTCTCCGATTCCTCCATCGGATCAAAGGCTTTGAATCCTTTCTCGGTGAGTTGATTTAAATCTGTCCTGTTTTTATAGTTACTGTTTCTCCAGTTTCTTCAAAATCCCTACCAAATTTAACTGATATTTAGGCTGACATTCGTGATGAAATGGCATGATTCTAATCGCTTTGATTGGGAACTTAGTTTCGTGAATTTTCGTAGCTTGATTCCGATGATATTAGTAATTTTCAGATGGTCTGCGCAACTCTTTCTATAACTGTAAGTCGTTGATGGATGCGAAATATCCCTAGCTTGCCTCATCAATATCGCGGTTTTTTTGCCTTGCCTTTGAAATCTCAAGTGAACTGAACTGTAGTACGCTAATTTGTTATTCGTAAGTTCTTGATTTAGTTCACATTTTTTTTCAGTAAGTTTTTTCTATGATTTTGAAGGACATTAGTTTCAATTAGCTTTTTTGCTTGGAAACTTTATTAATTCACTCAAAAAAGAAGTAAAGCCGTGATTAATCATTTATATTCATTTATACATGTTTTATGAATCAGTAAATTCCTTTCTCCTAACATTTCTCAAATTTGGTTCTCTTCGTTTAATAGCTATTCTCTTTCTTTGCAGCATAGGTTGGTTGCATTACTTGCATAAAGATATTATGGCTGAATTCATGGAGCTGGAAGGGCAGGATGGGGTTCGGATGCCGTGGAACGTGGTGCCAGGGACAAAGCAAGAGGCAAGCAACTGTGTGGTGCCTGTGTCAGCCATCTATACTCCGATCAAGACATTACCCAATATGCCAGTCCTCCCCTATGCTCCTCTCCGTTGCAGGAATTGCCGATCTGTCCTTAATCCCTTCTCCATTGTGGATTTTGCTGCCAAGATTTGGATCTGCCCATTCTGCTTCCAGCGCAATCACTTTCCTCCCAACTATGCCTCCATCTCAGATGAAAATCTACCTGCTGAGCTCTTCCCTCAGTACACCACCATTGAGTACCAATCCCCTGGGGAGGCCTCCTCCGTTCCTCCTGTCTTCATGTTTGTTGTCGACACCAACATTATTGAAGAGGAAATGGCATTCCTCAAGTCTGCGTTGTCCCAGGCGATAGGCCTTCTGCCTGACAATTCTCTTGTTGGCTTGATCACCTTTGGCACCCTTGTCCATGTGCATGAACTTGGCTTCAGTACCATTCCTAAGACCTATGTCTTTAAGGGCTCTAAGGATTTCTCCAAAGACCAGCTTCTTGAGCAGATGAACTTTTTCCTTCTCAAGCGCAAGCCCCCTACTGGTGTTATTGCCGGTGCTAGAGACGGGTTGTCTTCTGAGAGCATTGCACGATTCTTATTACCTGCTTCTGACTGCGAGTTCGCCCTCAATTCGGTATGTTTTTATCAAAAATTTATTTTAACGATATCTAATTCATTGTTAAATTACCTTATTCCCTAATCTAGATCTTGGAGGAGCTCCAAAAAGATCCTTGGCCCATTCCCGCCGATCAACGAGCCAGCAGGTGTACAGGCACTGCCTTGAATGTTGCTGCCAGCTTGTTGGGTGCCTGCATTCCTGGTTCTGGAGCTCGAATCTTAGCATTTGTTGGTGGCCCCTCAACGGAGGGCCCTGGTGCTGTAAGGACTGCTATGCTCCATTATGTTTCATTGATCGTGATAACGATATATTTTTATCAGTTTTATTTACCTGTTTACCGTTCTTCTCCTTCCAGATTGTCTCAAAGAATCTATCTGAACCAATACGTTCCCACAAGGACCTAGATAAAGATTCTGCTCCCAATTATCATAAAGCAGTTAAGTTCTATGAAGGACTTACAATGCAGCTTGTGCACCAAGGACATGTGCTTGATCTCTTTGCTTGTGCCCTTGACCAAGTCAGTATTTGCTCGCATATTCTAATAATAATAGATTTATCTTTTCTGAATCAGTATAAAAGCATTTTGATGTGCTGTGTTATTTTGTCCTAGGTTGGTGTTGCTGAACTTAAAGTTGCTGTTGAGAGAACAGGGGGATTTGTTGTGCTTGCAGAAAGTTTTGGTCATTCAGTATTTAAGGACACTCTTAGGCGTGTTTTCCGGTCAGAGGATAAGGAGCTTGGACTATCTTCTAAGTAAGGCTTTGTTGAATGTAGCGTTGTGCTTTATGGAGACTTCTAGTTTAGTGACATCACTTGTCCCACCACTGCCTTCCTATGGTCATGATTTTATTAGTCCATTCTGTGTTAACATGCATTTCCCTTGGCTCTAAATAGTTCATGTTAGCCTATTGAGAACAATGGTTGGTTCTTTTCAAACTTCATTTACTTCTGGATGCTGTGTTGTGCAATTGGAAGGCCTGTTTAGAAGTTCCATAACTGTGCTATTTTATAAAAATCATGATAATTGGACCCACTGAACAATCTTGATTATTGTTTGGCATGTAGTGGTATATTTGAGATAAACTGTTCAAAGGACATCAAAGTTCAGGGTATTCTTGGGCCCTGTGCATCTCTTGAGAAGGTATAGCTCAAGAATTATATGGTTTCCTTTTTCTACTGGCCACATATATAAAATGTTTGATTATTAATAACTGTGTGCAGAAAGGTCCATTGTGCTCTGACACCATAGTCGGGCAGGGAAGCACCAGTGCATGGAAAATGTGTGGCTTCGATCAAGCTACATCTTTATGTTTAGTATTTGAAATTGTTAAGAAGGAGAACCCTGATGCTACTCTGCAGTCCTCAAACAATCAATTTTATTTCCAATTTCTAACATAGTATGAACTCTTACCTTGTTTACATTATAGGAAACTTGTTTTTTTTTGTGTACGTGGTAGCAGTTCAAGCATCTTTAGCTCATAGTTATTTTTGTACAGTTACCAGCATAGTACTGGCGAAATGAGACTTCGTGTTACAAGTATTTCAAGAAAATGTGTTGCTGGACCTGGAAGCATACAGGTAGCCTTTGATCTCCTATCATGATTAATTTGTCTTTTTGGGTACCACCCTTTCATTGAATTATTGAATGTCTCCAATGATTATTTTTTATGACTTGTGTTCCCACTTAAAGGTCTTCCCTGCTATTTCATGTCTCTTCCTAAATAGCAATAATAAAAAGAAAAAAGGGACTAGGCTTGTGACATTTGCACGTATGCTATACAACTTTCTAAGAGAAAATGGAAATTGATGTGACACTCATTTAATATGCTTGAACTCAATTAACTGGAAATCACAGTATACCAACCATCTTCATATGTTGTTGTCATCTTCTTCTGCAATGCACCATATGTAAGAAAAACTAAAGAAAAGGGTCAGAAGACTCATAACCTGTTTTGTGAAAGAGAGAGTGGAAATAAAATATCCATTCACCCAATGCCACTAGTACCCACCTGCTTAAACATCAAACATTACAACAAGAGAGCTAGTTTAAGATGATCCTTTATCATTGGTGACATTTTCTTGGTGAATTTTAGTAATGATAAATTATTAATTTAATAATTGCCAAGGTTATATGTCATTCATTATTTGGACTTTGAGTTGGAACTTTTATATACAGTAAGTATAGATAATTGTATTGCTAAAATAACATTATCTTATACACCATATACATTAATACATAGCTGCAAACTAACAAAATGGACTAAAGTGAATATTTGATCTTAGTCCTAGGCTAAAACTTGAGTTTAGCAATATATGGAGAACAGTACAAAAGAAAGCTAATTTTAGATGATCCTGTCACTTAATGGTGATATTTTTCTTGGTGAATATCACAAGTTTGCTTGTTCCCTTGTCCCCCTTTTCTGGTATACTTGAATAATTCTGCATCTATTCCCTCTTATCTATTCTCTTTTAATTCCTCATCCCCATTGAAGAGGGGGATTTGTTGAGTTACTAGGGCATGTAGAAGGTGTGCCAACTTCCCATTTTATCAGTATTTCACAATATTTAGCCTAATCAAGTGACTTTTAATGACATAGGACTTGATTGCTGGATTTGACCAAGAAGCAGCAGCTGTGGTAATGGCACGCCTAGTGTCTTTCAAAATGGAAATTGAGGTAATATTTATATCAAACATAACTTTTTCCAAGTTTTTTTAGTCCAAATGGTTTTTGGAAGAAACAACATTTCATACAAGCCAATACTTTGTACAATACACATGTATGTATGGAAATTGAGGTAAGTGCACTGAGGCTTAGTTACCCGACATTTCTTAGCAGCACATAGTCAGTCTGCAATATACGGGAAACTGCTAACATATCATAGTTCTCTAGCAACAATACAAGGAGCTGAGAACTGGCGTCATCCGGTTGAGATTTTTCTAAAATCTAACCCTGTATGCAGAAATATCCTTGGCTTTTATATGATATGGTGTGTGCATCTCCTAAATGTGTTCCCTGTCTCTAATATTCTTGATTTTTTTTTTTTGTACAAATAAAGATTGTGGATTGCATTCTTTACTTTGGTTTAGCCTCTCCAAGTTACGGACTTCTTCCCCTTATTCTATTATGGTTGTTTTCTTTTACCTAGCTCAAGCATCAAGTTCCGTTTAATATTTAAATTCGTATGTGGGTGCTTGTGAACTTGACTTGAATGCTAAACTGTGAAATCACTAAAACTAAAGTTTTAATTATTTGCTCAGCCCTAATTCTATTTGATTTATCACTGTTTTCCCCTAGACCACATCATTTTTTCACATGGGCTTTTCCTGCTGCAGCCTATTCAATTTCTCCTCAAAGTGTTGATTACAGTCCTCTGTGCAATTTTTTAACCTACATGATTATCCTGTGTACTATTCTTAACATGATATTGGCATTCAGGCTGAATTTGATCCTATAAGGTGGTTGGATAAAGCTTTGATACATATATGTTCCCGTTTTGGAGATTATCAAAAGGATAGTCCATCTTCTTTCAACCTTTCTCCTAGGCTTTCAATATTTCCGCAGTTCATGTTTCATTTGCGGCGTTCGCAATTTGTCCAGGTATTTTCCATCTTGGTTATCATAAATCACATATTTCTTTTCATCACAGTAACTGAAAATTATGACTAGTATAGGTCTTGGGTTATATTGGATTATTTTCTTCAACTAGGCTGGTTATTATTATACTTGCAGGTTTTCAATAACAGCCCTGATGAAACAGCATACTTCAGAATGATCTTGAACCGGGAAAATGTTGCGAATTCGGTTGTGATGATTCAACCTTCACTGATTTCTTACTCTTTTCAGTCTGTGCCAGAACCGGCACTGCTCGATGTGGCTGCCATTGCAGCTGACAGGATCCTGCTTTTGGACTCTTTTTTCACTATTGTAATTTTTCATGGGTCAACTATTGCACAGTGGCGAAAAGCTGGATACCACAATCAACCTGAGCATCAGGTAAGTTTTCTTGAATTTGTACTTTACATATGCAGCTGAACAAGAAAAGTAAGCTTAAATTTATCCAAAAAATGAAAAGCAAAGCTGATATCTAGAGTTCTAATGTTGATCAGTGATCACACAGATTGTCCATGTTGGCAAACTGTAAATGCACAATACCAAGACTTAAGTAGATAATGTAGTTGTCATCCTAAACCTTTATCCTTTCTTTGGTTACCCACAAGTTTAGCAAAGGCTTTCTGCTTGTTGTCATTGTTTCTTCTGGGGAGAACATTATGGTCTCATTATCATAGAGAGAGAGTCATATGGCTATTTTTTTCTCTTCTACCATGCCCTTCACTATTAAACAAGAAATATTACCGCTAAATTCAAAATCCTTTTCCCCTTAGTTTTAGGGACCTTGGCCTTGAATTATGATTTTTTTTCTCACTACCTTCTGCATTAGTAACCATTAACTTGTGGTTTGCTTACATATAGACTAGGTTAGGATAATTTTATTGGCCCTCTAAGTATATATTGCATCATTTTGCCTCAATATTTGGTTAGGGAGAAGGTATTTTAAATACTTACCGATCGCAAACAAGTCATGATTGAAAGTAAAGTCTTAAATTATTTATGACCCCCGTTCCCCCAAAATATAAGGAATAAGCCTCGAGAATTGGCAAATAGTGCATATTCGTTATGGTCGTTTTCATTTGTTCTATGCAGGCGTTTGCTCAGTTGCTGCAAGCACCTAGGGATGATGCAGATGCAATAATCAAGGAAAGGTTTCCGGTTCCTCGACTAGTCATTTGTGACCAGCACGGCTCACAGGTTAGCATCTCAGCTTGTATTATATATTAAGCGTTTAATTGCTGATATAAAGAAGATGTAAGACTATGCAGTTGCTATTAGTAATGGCAAAAAATTTGACACTACCAGAGTTCTGATCCGCCTGACCCTACGGGTCTTTTTTTCTTCTTGAATCATATTTTTTTAGTGGGGCAGGTGGTTTTCCATTAAATTTCAGGATCAAATTTAGTTAAAATACAACCTACTTGCCTCCAATATATTTATTAAAATATTTTTTTTAATTTTATATCTATTTTTTATTACATATTTGGTTTAGTTTTTGTAAAAATTAATATTAATATAAAATTGTAAAGTTGTTACTAAAGTATTACGGCTTTGTTTTCCATTGAAGTCTCAAACCCAGGTTTGAGAGGCAAACGGGCGTTTGAAAAGCCAGATTTTCTGGCTGTTTCGAAACAGCCGTTTGGAGAAGAAAACTAGTGGATGAACAGGCGTTTAGAACCAAACGTAAATTGTTTGGGGTTGTTGTTGCTAGTAAACAACGTTTCTCACCGCAACAACAAAAAAAAACATAGCCTAAATAAAGTCCGGGGGGTGTTATGTTTAAATTAGCGATATATATCGGTAAAAATTAGGTCAAAATGAGAAAATCAGTCATTGGTTTTGCTTCAATGGATACTTTAATAAAGTTGAAATTGTGTGAAGTAATATCCTCCCTAATATCCTTATTCATAGTGTGTTTTAATGGTTTTTGATGCCAGGCCCGTTTCCTTCTGGCAAAGTTAAATCCTTCCGCGACGTATAACTCGGAGGTTCATCGTCCCGGGGGAGATATCATCTTTACCGATGATGTGAGCTTTGAGGTGTTCATGGATCATCTCCAAAGATTAGCAGTTCAATAAACAAATAGGATAGTGTAGGGAATTTTGTAAAATCTATTGTCATTCAAACTTTTTGTACAGTAAATTCAATGCAAAGGTTCTGCTTTTATTTATTTTAAACTCTCTGAAAACTAATTTTAGTCGGTCAATATGGTATAAGTTCATAGATGTTCGCTACAAGAAAATGTATTTTTAGTGATCAAATTATTTTTTGTCACTAAAAATCTATATTATTGTAGTGGTTATACGATTATTAGAATAGCAACTAAGAAAAAAACTCAACAACACGAATAAAGCTTTAGAATAAATCTTTTAATAAAGTGAAAAGTGTTATATTTGGTGATTTTTATTGATTTATATCGATGTTCAAGGATCAAAGCTTATAACTATAATGATGCAAAATTAAAAAATTACAAGTGGAGCAATTTAAGAGTTTAATATTTTAATTTAATGATTTAAAATATAAAATTTAAAATCATTATTGAAATATTTACTAAGTCCACCAGAGTAGTAGATCGGCTTCACAAGTCTTTAAAATTGGGCCGGGTCAGTCTTGGTGGGTCAAAATATACCCAAGTCATCCATAAAAAATACAAATTTGAGATTCTCTAGTTCTTAACCAGCTTCGGTGATAGGAATAGGAAGTAGCGCGGATCCAGAATAGTTTTTTTAGAGTGGATATAAATTAAAATATTTTTTATTGTAAATATAAGTCATAAAAATATTAAATTTTTGGATGGATATAAATTATAAAATTTAAGAATTAGTTCATAAAAAATGAAATTAAATATATAAAATTTAAAAAATTAAATATAAATAAAAATTTATTCAAAATATATATGGATCCGTCAATAAATGCCTTTTCCGTCGAACAACTTGATATGTGCCAAGACACATTGAACTCCTCCAAAAAAGTTAGGTTTCTTTCCTTTGTTGCAGTGACGGAACTTTGTATAGGTTCCAAAGAGCAGTTGTTCCTCCTAAATTTTTTTAGTATAATTATATTTTTAATCTCTCTAATTTCAAATATTAATTAGATAAGGTTTATGTTTCTAATTTTTAAATTAAAAAATTTAACAAACTTTTATTCCTCTCAATATTAAACTTTAGCTTTGTTGACTTTATAATTTTATGTTGCGAGGCTAACACTGTGACAGGTTGGTGAAGTTTTCAATTTAAGCTTCGTTCAGCTACCCGTTTGGTACGGATGTTTTGGGGTTAACAGTTGAAACACTGCTGAACGGGTCTCTTAGAGTTACGTTATTGTCGTAATTTGAAAGATTTTGTGTTGCAAACAGACATTTTTTTACTATACTTTTTTCTAGCTTTTGTTAAAAAAACGAACGTTGCATAAAAATCACGTTCTAAACGTGTAGCTAAACAAAACCTTAGTGTGGGATGGCTAGATTTTTAAGTAACCATCAAACTTTGTCTTAGTTGTAGTTTATATAGACTTTCGTGGTCTTTTAGGTTGATATTTTCTTTAACTTATAAAGTTACTTTCGGTTTTTGTAAATTATTAGATATACTTTTTTCTTTCGATTAGAATTAAATTCTTTTAATAAGGTGACAGATTCTTTTGAGAGGTCAACCCCTGAAGTTATTTTATTTGATGGCACTCCAACTTCTATTACTCATTTGTTTTTTTGTTGATTAACGTGGGAATGATAATCTTGGGGTTGATAAATGACTCGGTGTGTTGACTTTGGTTGTTTGTTGATTGTTAGTTCTTGTAGCTTCTATCAGGAGTACTCTTTTCCCTCGTTTAGGTTTAGAAGGGTTTTTAATAAAGCACTTGATTAAATTCTCCTGTTTTATCAATAAAATAGGATTGAATAAGTTATTTTTATTAAATTTTATGAGGTTAATTCTAGATACAATTTATCAAACTAGATGTATTTATTAAAATAATCTCGTTTGTAAAAAAAATGTCACTATAGATTATAAATTAGTGACGTTTAATTTATCAAACGCCACTAAAGATCATGCATTATATTAACTTTTTAAAAATAAACGTTTTTATATTTTTGGATGCAGGTTTTAGCGGCACTTTTTTTAGTGCCGCTAATTTATTTAACGATGTTAAAAAAACACCGTTAAAACTCTATTTTGCTGTAGTGCTCTTTGTTTTCTCTTTACAATCAAACCCTAATTTTCTTGTAGCTACGAAATTTTTCTGATAATCAAAGGTCTTGTTCGATCCCTGTTTTACGTGATTGATCGTTGAGTCTTTTATCCAACAAGATTGATCGTTGTTTTCTTCGAAGGTCAGTTTTCTATCGTACTTTGATATTCGTATCTTTAGTCTTCTGGTACACTTTATAAGATTAATCTTCTAATAATCAAAGGTCCTATTTGAACCCGTTTTACGTAATAAAAGCGTAGAAGCGAGCATGAAAGAGAGTTTTGTCTCTTCTCTTTCTCATCTGAGTCTCGTTTTTGTTGTTTAGTCTCGGATTTCTGCAGGTTTTGACTCCTTTCGGTAGTTACTTTTGTTGTATTACACCAAATGCCATATCTTTATAACGAGCAGAACTTGGTCAGGTTTGGTTTAGAAATAGTATTGTTTAGTTTGGTGAGCTTAAAATTTTAGGTTCAGATTCGACTCGAAAATAATATTATTGGATTCAGCTCATACACGAAGCTCGTCGGGCTCAGCTCGAGCTCGTTAGACTCAGCTCGACTCAAAATAAAAAAAACGCCTAATTTATTTTAATTATTTTATTCTAGTAGATTTCTTATATTTTATTTTATTGTTTTTCTTTTATTAAAGAGATTACTTTTAGTGTATATGTAGCGTATATATAATATAATTATTCCGAGTTTGTTCACGAGTTTTTCAAGCCGAGCTTGAATTGACTCGGCTCATTAAGGTCTTGAACCGAACTTGAGCTCAAATCGAACTCACTCGAGCCAAGCTCGAATAACTTGCGAGCTGATTAGGTTCATTATCACTTCTACTCTTGTCTGTCCGAAAGAATCGTTGTTTTTTATTTTTTACGTTTTTGTCTTTTTTCTAAGTGTTTTTTCTTCTTCTGATTTTATGTTTGCTTTGATTGTCTTCTTCTTTTCTCTTGTATATTGTTCTTTTATTCTGCTATATCTTTTTTATTATTATTTTAAAGAAGTTAAAAAAACTCAATATTTTTTTCACTTTTAGGGTATGAGTTCGAAATCCGAATAAATTTTCTTTTTCTTTTGTTTAGGTAAAAATTATTAAAAAAAAACATCCCATTATATATCTATTTTTATTAGTTTTTTTATAGATTGAATTTTATAGTAACATGTTTTAGATTTTATATAATCGGATTGTAATTTCTTGATTTTATAACAAATTTTAGCTTTAATTTTATAAAAATTGAACATACGTGGTTCCAATAGGAAAGTAAATGACGTTATTTTTAGGGTGTAAATGAACAGGGTGTTCGATGAGCTGTTCGTGAACCGTTCGTATAATGTTCGTTTATTAAGTTAAATAAACGAGTATGTACAGGTATTTCATGTTAAATTATTAAACGAACGAACATGAACATAAGTGCGTTCGGCTCGTTTATGTTCACGAACAAACTCATTTATGTTTGTTTATAAGCTCGTTTATATACTCATTTATAAGCTCGTTTATAGGCTTATTTATGTTCTTTTATATACAAACGCTAAAAAAATATGTTCATGAACACTAAATGAACATGTTTGTGAACGCTAAATAGACAAGTTGATGAATATATACAAACGAACTCGTTCGTGAACGCTTAACGAATATGTTCACAAACGTTAAATGAATAAATTATCGAACATATAAACGAGCACGTTCGTGAACGTTAAACGAGCACGTTCGTGAACGTTAAACGAACCGAGCCCGAACACGACAAAAAATAAACGAACCAAGCTTGAACATACCATTAGAAATTTAAACGAACACGAACAGAGTTTGAACACCTCCAAAAATAAATAAACGAACACGAATATACCCTTGTCCGTTCAAGCTCGATTTGTTTACACCCTTAGTTATTTTAAAAATTTTGGTTTCAAATCATTTTGTTTATGATGGTTTGGGAATGAATAAAATCAGGATCAGAATCAAATGCTCAAATATTAAATAAAAATTTGTGATAGGAAAGTTCATGCACGTATAAATAATTAAAAATGGGCTGATCGGTGCAAACAAAAAACTACTCCATCATGGTTTTATTATATGTCCTTAACATACTTGGTTAACATGGAACCATTTGTTTAGCAGCATGGAAGTACGAATCCTGCAATTGCAAACCACTGTATCTACATCAACATCCACACACGCTGCTGCCATGAAACCCAACACAAATACACGAAAAACAAAGGAAAACGTGGTAAGAGAAAAAGCAGAAGAAATTTTGGCCATCACCAAAGCTTAGTTAACATAGCTTATGACCGAGGGAGAGCGAATGCCGAAAACCTCGACTTTTATAAATTTCCTAGCTTTGGCGAAGCTTCATGTCACTTGGTTTACTACCCGTGAATGCTGAAAGGGAGAAGAAAGACCTTGTCCCTGAAAAATAAATACAGGGCAAAAGATATTGGAACTTTGCAACTAAACGACACGACAATGGAAAAGGAAGAGGTGAACAAGGACACAGAGAGAGATTAAGAATGGAAATGGAAGTTTACCTTTAGTAGTGGAGGTTGTAGCTGTGACACTGCCCTTATGCAATTTGTGCGCATC
The DNA here is from genome assembly GCA_035048815.1 of Abelmoschus esculentus. Classification (NCBI taxonomy): domain Eukaryota; kingdom Viridiplantae; phylum Streptophyta; class Magnoliopsida; order Malvales; family Malvaceae; genus Abelmoschus; species Abelmoschus esculentus. The sequence continues at coordinate 17,262,669 of JAUCBN010000024.1, forward strand.
GAATGCGCTATTGCCTGATTGAGCTGCATAGACAGAACAGACAGTATTTTCATTAGAAGACTTGGTGAAGATTCAAGGAATGGTAACGTTTACAAGCATTTTGGTATTTCCTAGAAATTTGAGCAAAGAAGCAAAAACAGACGAGCTATAGAATGATGAACCGCAAGCACGAAAGCGGTCACCTCAGTTCTATCTATACGAGACTGAAACAGTTTGACAGAAAATAAGCATGAAATGATTAAGGCAAAGGAGATACCAGATGGAAGCTCATGAGCATCCAAGTTATGTTCATAGTTCTTTGCATGAAGGGTGGCCTTTCGTAGTAGGTTATCGGCATTTTTCTTATTAGAAACTTTTGATTCTTCGGAGTCATCCTCTCCTTCAGAAAAAACAGATGGGCTAGACCAACCAGCTATATTTGCAACTCCCTTACTCTTCCGGGCAAACTTCAACAGCCTCTTCAATCCCTTAGGAGCATCTTTTTGGTAGACCATTACAGGAGGATTTTCAGCATTTCCCCATTCAGTAGTTTCAATTTCACTACTTTCTTCTTGCAGCATCTGTGATAGAGAGTGACGGACACGAGGACTAGCTGATTCAACGGGTGCAATGCAAGTTGAAGAGGCAATTTCACCTGTTTGGTCATCACACTGGCCAGGCAGGTTCTGATGCTCTTCGATTTCTACCCAAGCAGTTGGTAAGATAGTTGATTCTTCCACACCTTGGGCAGACCTGTCAATATCTTTTAAGCCCTCTTCATAATCAGGAGCAAGTTCATCAACACTCTCAATCACATTGCATTTCTGGTGGCCATTTACCTGCGTTTCCGGCTGAACAGCATCATCACAATGATCTGACGATGAAAAATACTGATCTTGATACTCATTCACCGAGATGGAAGCATTATTAACAAGGACATCACTCTCTTGTGCATCAATTGAATTTTCAGTATTTTTCGAAGGTTCCTCCAATTTAGAAGGATTTTTTATCTTGTTAACAACACCAGCGGTAGAGGTCAATCCAGAACCTTTGCGGAGAAATGGCTTTGATTCCAGCGGAACTACAGTACTTTTCTTTGTTACCTTGTTATACAAACTAGGCTTTGCTGGAATCATACTGGATGAGCCTCCACCACGTGCTGCTGCAACTTTAGTCCTAGTTGTTTTATTGCTTGTCACCAATTTTTGCTGCCGCTTCTCATTCACACTCATTGAACCTTGTTTATTAGCCTGGGTTGTGTTCACATTTCTTCGTTGTGGCTGGGAGCTTTCCACTTTAGGACTCAGCTTAGGTGCTGGTTGTGCTGACTGAGGTTTCCGAGATGTTGACCTAGTGCCTGCAGAAGATATTCCACCAGAAGTTTTAGCTGGTGATGTTCCTCTTGTTCTTGGTGATGGTGTTGAAGGCCATGACTTACGAGTAGGAGGCAAGGGGGATGTTCTAGATGAGATCTTCACACTTGAAGGTTTTGAGGCTTCTTTTGCAGCTTCCTTTGTTGTAGCTGGCCGAGAAGGAATTTTTTGTAACTTTGGGGAATTCTTAGCAGAATTTAGGGCCTTGGTAGGAGGATCTTTTTTGCTTAAATTATTCACTTTTTTGGAAGCCATTTCTTCTTTTCTCTCATCAAGAATTTTCTGCATTGCTCTAAACTTTTCTTCTTTTTCAGCACGCTTTCCAGCATTTTCTCCTCTAAGTTTTTTATCTCTCTTCTCCTTGTAATGGTCATAAAATCCACCTCTCTTCTCTGGGGCCAGATTTTGTCTGACTTTAGTTTGAGGCTTGCTACGGCTAACAGGCTGATTTTCCATCATTCTTTTGAACATTTGGTTCAACTCTGCTTCCTTTTTTCGACTCCATTCAGCTGAGCTTTTTGACCTTTCATTAGCATCCTCTTCTTGGATTATATCTGTGACCACGTGAACATCTATTGGACTAGCAGAGCCCTCTTCTAGCCTTTCTACGTTCGTATCAACAGACTCATCAATGTTTTGTGCTTCAGTTCTAGTATCAGGTTCGAAATTAACTTCTGCTGACCTCATTATATTGTTATTAACAACATTATCGGGAGACTCTAGAACAGGATCTTCAGAAGTATTCTGTGATTGGCATTGAGAGGAGGATTCACCCATACCTGAACTCCATCTTCTCAATACAGACTTATTTGCACCAAGTGAGATGTTTGTTAATGAATTCCTTTTCGGAACATCAGGAATCTGATCCTTTTGTTTTCTTTCAAAAAGATTTATTGCGTCTTGGACACTCATACGCAGAACATTATTCTCAGGTTTCTTAGTCTGTCCTGATCCTTCCTCTTCACTATCTTCTGAAGCCACATCTGTTTGAGACCACATCTTTTCTCTAGCAGGAATGAGGCTCTTAATGGTCAGAGAAGGGGCCCTACGTGAGCCACCCCTCCCTATTTGAACCCTTCGCATCGGAGATGCTGAACGTCTAGGTGATGCAGATCTTAAAAGAGCTCGACTTCTTTCTGCAGACGTTTGAATCTCATCACTTGAGTCAGAAGATCCCTCACTTTCGGTTGAGCTCTGACGTTCAACCTGGGCAGCTTTTGCTGGTGAAACACTATATTTAACTGGCACTTCCGAACCTAATGGCTTTGATATTCGGTTATTTTCATCAGTCTTGCTTATTCTGTCATTCGTGGAAGCAACAGTGGCCAAAGACTTTTCATCATCTGACACATTAGCAACTTGATTCTTTTGGCACAGCTCTAGAAACTTGCACAAAAAATTCCTGCAATAGACTCGAGAATATTATTCATTGCTTATAATGCATTTCATAAAACGTTATACATAAGAAATTCCAAAATATTTGGTAAAAGTATTACATTACAAATTCTTCAGGCAAATAAGAATTAAAAAGATCCATGCGCTTTTCTTTTGGAAGACAACTTACTTTACATCATTTGCTCCAAAAATTTCAGAAAATTTTGCTAGGTGAGTGATTTCTTTGTAGGAGCAGGTTTGTCCAACGGCCTGGTTAAAAGCAGCAACTAACTCACTTCTTAATGCTGTCAGTCTCGAGTCCATAGCACGTACAAGCTCATTCCTAGCAATAAATTTTCCACAGGTTGGTTAGGATTTTCAGGAGAAATAAACCACTGTAACAAATCAACCATAACATACACACACATATTTTATATTAGTGAACTTACTTTGAGGAATCTGAAAATGAATTCTGGACTTCAAACTGCAAAGATTAAATGCATATATTAGTGGAAATAATAAATACGATGAAACACAATGTAAAATAATAACTCCTAAGGGGCAGAGGAAAAATTGATTAGTAAAGGTTGCAAAGAATGGAGGTTACTTTGGATGCTAGCAGCCCATCTCCTGAATTTCTGATACCTGTTGAACCATGAATAGAACATTTAATCTCACAAGTCTTGAGGCATTTAGGTATGATTAATGAAACAAAAAATTAGTGAGATTCACAAGACTGGCAGGGAACGACACTTTTTTCCTCTATTAGTTTAAAAAGGAACCTCAATCAAACAATGTTAAATTTGCAAGCTTCAGTCTATTTGCAATGGAAATAAATAGAACTTTTATACCAGGTATTGAAGAAGATTGCTGTAACATTTAAAAAATAAAACAACAATGGAGAGAATGTAGCTTGAACAAAAGAATGACCTTTTTTGCTGCTCTGAATATGATCTTGGTGACCCTGAGAGGATGAAATTTTTGTCAATGAGAATTCCTACTTACAATTAAGGTCAAACTATGCTGTTGATCAATGTACTTTGGAAAATTTTGAAATTTAGTCCCTACTATTCAAAATAAATTCCTCTTTTTCGATCTAAAATTTCTACTCCAATCATTGGCATGGTAATACTTTCAGTCAAAATTTGCAACCTATGGAGCCATAATAAGCATTTGCTTCTGAAGTTTGTATAATTGCATGGGAGTATTGATGACAAAATTTGACCAAAAATATTAGCAATGTCAACAAATTGAACTGAGACTTCTAAATTGAAAAGTAAAAGAATTTAATTTTTGAACTTTTTGAGTTTAGTATTAAATCACAAACTTCATTCAAGTATACAGGCCGGCAGCATACTTGGACCTATAATTAAATATCTAGCCGTTAAAGAAACATGCAAGATATTAATTTACCTGAGCATACAGAGAAAGATGAAATTTTCTGGTTTCCTCCAAAAGAGAGATCTCGCCTTCAATACCTTTAGCGGTATCCACTAACTCAGTAGAACTAAGAAGATGTAGGAATCTGAGAAAGTACAAAGAAGGTGAGCACTAGCAGAATAGAAACCGAAACAAAAATGAGAATAAACTTAAGATATTAAGTAGGAAAAAAAAGGAGAACCTGGTGAAAGTAGACTTAGTAAACCAGTGGGCAGAATTGAGATTGTTGGGAGGTTGTAGTTTGTAGTCAGCATTGGAGCCTTGGGTGCACAAGTTATCTAACGCTGGTAAATGGGGTAAGAGCTTTTCCAGAACCCCAACACCCACTTTTTCTACTTTGTTGTCATTACAAATATATGCCTCGTACCTAAATTAAACGAGAGAAATATAATTGAACTTAGAAGGGAATGAGTATTCCTTTGTTGATCAAATGGTACTCTTCCATTTTTCATGATGTCCACGCTTGTTTCCGACACTCAGATATCGGGACATGATCTCCAAGGATCCTCCAAATATATGGAGCAAACTTGGGAAAATCTAACCACATCATTGTTGGACACATGTACATGGATGAACACAAGATTTTATGCTCCGGGTGCCAACTATACTTAGTAAAACTATATGAAATGTTGAAATTTCAGGGATACAAGATTAGATTTTCAATATACAATACAAAAGATTTCTAAAATATATGGGAACTTTAAATTTTCAAAGAGTGAGATGGGACGAGTAGAAATCCTCTTCCCCTATTCATGTCCCATTCTATGCCCCAACTGAAAAGTTCTTAAAAATTAATTTATAAGCTCTAACCTTAATTTTTTACCTCCTAAACCCTAAATCTTACCCCCTAAAAACACACTCTATCTCTAATTACCTAAACACTATCTAACCTTGAACCTTAAACCCATTAATTTAAGGTGGGACGTCAACGGAGACAAAAAAAAAAGGAGCAATGCGACTGTCATCTAACGCTCCTCAGTCCATCCGTACCCATGTCCGACACTTCCACCCTAGTCCAGATAACATGGATTAGTAAAGTTACCTGTTTTCAGAAGGCAGGATCTGAATGGTGGCGTAATCTAAAGGCGTACTTCCATCTCCATTTTCGACCATTTTCAATTCAATGTTTCTGGGCATCTAACAAAAATAGAAACAAAACAAAATTGTTAATAGAAATGGGGGAAACCCAGTTGCTTGCAGCTCAGGTGCTGCATTATTGTAGTCGGATCTGAAGAGTGAAGAACACGCCCGTCACTATTATTCCACCTACACAGACTGTAACTTTTGAAAAGGACACAAAGCAAAATCAACCGACTTTGCTTTCAACTTCACCTTGTACAAGCAGTAGTAGCATTTGAAATCGCAATCTTTGATTTTGACCTCAACAAAATGCAAATTTGATTTCCAGAAATTAAAAAATTACACTATGTACCATTTTAAACTTCAAAATGGAACAAAATCAAGCTGTGTCTGTCACTGTGTCTCTGCGGACAGTGTATCTGACGCTCCTCTTGAGCCTATGGAGATAGAATGTGAACTGAAATCCTGAAAAGTCTCAGATGCTGAAACAGAGATGAATGATTTGTTCATTGGTGACGGATATACTGATTTTTTTATTACAAAGAAATTTCAAATTTTAGATTTTTTTAAATAATTATTTTTAATTAATTTGGATCGAATTTTATACAGATTTAATACAATTAGAATTTTCCCAATCCGGTTTTTTATACTTATAATTAGGATTTGAAATTCGATTGAGTTAATATTTTGAGTTATTTGAGTTTGTAATCCCTTATTTTATAATTCAAATTTTATTTTAAAATTTTTAATCTAATCAAATTTATAAAATTCGTGTTAAATTTTTATACAAATTTAATTATACATATATAATTCTTCATATATATTTCTACATGCATATAAGTAACAATACACATATATATTTCTATATACAATTATACATATACTTAGTGCTGGAGAATGCACATATTGATTCTAATTTTAACAGTTTTTTTATATGCATATACGATACATATATATTTCTTTATATTTTTTATATATGATATATATAATATATTATGCATAATTGATAAATTTGACCTGAATATAAATATTAATAAACTAATTATTTGAAAAATTTAAATTACTCGAATCTATATTTTATAGCTTAAATTTTATTAATAGATTCGATTACGTTGGATATTATTTTTTTTTCTCTTTAGCCCTCATTTGTTTTACTTTGCTTACGTTTAATGATTGAATAAACAATTCTTCTTTTTAAAAAAATATAATAATTAAATTTCAAATTAAATATTATTATGTTGTGATGTTTTTGAGTAACAAATGTGTGGATGTATGGATGAAGGACCACCAAGGGAGGGATTTGAGAAGGGTAAAGTAAAGTAGTCTTGAACATGCAAAGAAAAGAATGAGACCATTGTAATTCAAATTCTAGTCATACTCATTCATTAAAAAAATATTAAAATTTTGATCCGCGACTAAAAGCAGAATATTGAATGATAAGATATCTGACTTTTGAGTGATAAATGATAAACTGTTGATGTGTGAGAGAATACTAGATAGAGAAATATATACGATTTTAGAAAGTTTTTTAAATCGGTAGTGAGTACAAGTAGTATTTGTTTTAGAATATACTCTCAATTATTAAACAATGATTAAAAATTATTAATATGAACTTAGAATATGTGATGGTAAACAAATTCTGATAGAAATTATTTCCTACGTGAATGATTAAGCTAAGATTTTTAAATTTAAAAAAAATGCTTTAAATTTTAGCCTTTCAAGAACAGGGACTAAATGTCAAATTTTGCTCAAGTATAAGGGCTGGTGACATATTTTGACCAAATCTTCTCTGTAGAACCTGCAAGGTGTTATCGGCAAATCAAGAACAAGCCATACCCGAAATCTCGATACTGTCATGGTGTCCCAGACCCTAAGATCAGAATTTATGATGTTGGAATGAAAAAAAAAAGGTGTTGATGAGTTTCCTTTCTGTGTTCACCTGGTCAGTTGGGAAAAGGAGAATGTCTCAAGTGAGGCACTGGAGGCTGCTCGAATTGCCTGCAACAAGTACATGGCCAAATTTGCTGGGAAAGATGCTTTCCATTTGAGAGTCAGGGTTCACCCCTTCCATGTCCTTAGGATCAACAAGATGCTTTCATGTGCCGGTGCCGATAGGCTTCAAACTGGAATGAGGAGTGCTTTTGGGAGTTTCACCAAGTACAACCGTGCTGATTATCTGAAGTGGAAGTCTGAGAACAGGATTATGCCAGATGGTGTCAATGCAAAGGTAAGCGTTAAGATATTTTGGAATATTCCCTTGATGGTGTCTAAAATGGAACTTGTACTGCGCAGCTTCTTGGATGTCATGGACCATTGGCTAATCGTCAACCTGGAAGAGCTTTTCTATCTGCATCATCCTAGACCGACTCCGAGTCTGTAGAAAATTTTGAAATGCTTAGCTAAAGCTTCTAATGAACTGCCTTCTAGTTTATTATTATAGTTCCGAGTTGAGCAGATGGTTTAGAATATTTGGTTTAGAATAATCACCTCACTGCATCTCACTGTTAATTTGCAGCTCAAGTTTTTATTTTGAATATTATAGTTTTGAAAGATATTTTGGTCATTAATATTTTTGACAAATAGTAAAATGAATGCTACACTGTTGATCACTTTGAATTTCGTAAGTGTTCTCTGTTCATCAGTATTAATATTAGGTTCGAATTGATTAATCGAAGATCGTCAAAGGGTTAAAATGCTTTATCAAATAGAATTGACAAAAATCAAAAAATAATGAAGAGTTTGAACAATCAATTTTAGAGTGCGTTAATTTTCTAACCAAGGTCAATATCCCCTACCTTAACACACAAATAAAAATTTCTCAATTCACTAATACGAATTATTGCTTTTGATGATTAAGCATAACCTTATGACTCCTATCTTTTCGATAATTAAGATAGAACCACTTTAATTTTCATTTAGACTAAACTAGAATCTCTTTCGATAAAATTAGGATAAACTTCATACGGAAAGTGGATGTTTATAAGAATTTAAATACTCTCTATACACTATATACAAGAGAAATGAGAAAATAAGACTTCAAATCATCTCTCTTGATCATTAAGTTTGGACGTATTCTCTCACATCTTCAAATGTCCTATGCTTGTTTTTATAGTTGGAATGTGAATCTAGCTGTTTATAGGGTAATTTAGAGCTGCTAGAGGTTAAAAAATCAGCCTTAAATGCACTTCAATAGAGAATAAAATGAAGCTGTTGTAGGTTTCATTAATTTAGATGTCCTAAATGCCTTTTGGTTCTTCCAGATGTTGCAGATTTTTCTGTTTATAAGTGTGGAGTCTGTGATACAGTTCTTGTAGGTAAGCATCTTTTGTTCTCCCATGGCGTTCACAAATAATTTACGCTTAAGAGCATACATAGATTGTTGGTAGATTTCAATTTCTACTTGTTTTGATGCTAAAAATGAAAAAGCCATTGATGAAAGCACCTGTCTTGCATGAAACTGAAGTTGCCGTCTCGAGTAAATTGGTTCTCGGAACATGGAGAATCTAGCAGCTCGGGCCTGCAGGAAGTTCTTCGGAGAGTTGGTCGAGTCAAGAAAGTGGAGGGAATCAGGATCGAAATACATCAAGATACAGTAATGGTGACGATGAAAGTGGCCGTGATATGCTTGATGGAAGTAGGTCAAGAAAAGGGCAGCAGAATGCAAATGAACTGTTGCAAACAGAACCATTCTTTTGCTACGAGAAGGATCAAAATACATCTGGAGAAAGTGAAGGTGATGCTGAAAGTGATCGTGGTATGCTTGATGAAAATAGATTCAATGAAGGGCCACAAAATGAAGCTGAACTGTTACGGATGGGATCTTTAGATCGATACGAGAGGGATCGAAAAACATCCAGGCATAGTGATGGTGATGATGAAAGTGAACATGGTATTCTTGATGAAAATGGATTGAATGAAGGGAAGCAAAATGGAACTGGACTATTGCCGATGGAAGCTTTCGAACATTGCATTGTTCATCAGCCAGGAGATTCCACTGAAGGTTCTTTATCCACGGAGCTTCACCATGGGAATGAAGAGATAATGTTGGAGCACAGTGAGAACTTATCCGTAGAAGGCCAAGATAACGGTCGCTACGAGAAGGATCAAAATACATCAAGAGATAGTGATGGTGAAAGTGATTCCAATATGCTTGATGAAAATAGATCAAATGCAGGGCCGCTAAATGGAACCAGACTGTTACAAACAGAATCTTTAGAACATTGTAATGATCACAGATTGGAGTTCCCATTGAGGGTTTTTTATCCACTGAGCTTCATCATGAGAATGAAAAAATCAGTGTTGGCAGCAGAAACAAAATTAGAAACAGAGGGAAAGGACAAGACCTTGCTGTTAGAAGTTGTATATTCAGAATTAGGGACCAGTAACAAGATTGATTCCAACACCGGAGGCTCTCGGATAGGTGAACATGTGGAATTAATAGTGCAAGGTCTATAGATACTTTTGAAATTGTGGATTTTGTCAGCCTTTGCTCCAAGTTCAGTGGTAATCCTGAATGTTTGTGGAAGTCCATTACCATCAGAAGCTTGCATGCTTAGGATGGCTGTATTTGTTTGTATGATGGAACGCATGACCACTTCTCTGATCAGCAATTGCATTCCTTTCAAAATAGTTATACGCCTCCTAAGAAGCATTATGAGATGGGGGAAATGGCGAGTGGCACTGAGATGAAGTGCAAGAACCTGTAATGCAACACTGTCTCCCTAGGAGCTGGCCGAGACCGAGAGAGATCAATATTCATCTCAAGTTCCCTTATCTCAAAAGGCTCCTTGCATGTCTATGAAAGTGCTCGCCCTTCACATGAATCACAAGATGAGTTTCCTTTGGATTTGGCCTTTCATCCATTAGAGAAGGCCGTGTACCGTGAAGAAGAAAACCTGAAACTGTTAAGAATGATGTATGAACTGTAGGATCAAATTAGCAGGACATGAAATCTGAATGGAAAATGCTTCCATCAATGTACCTTGGAAGCAAAAGCATTATAACAACCATCATGAGCCACCTGAGGATGAAACTTTTTATCCTGCTTACAATGGAAAACATGGCTGGAATGGGAGAAGTAGATTCTCACATGTACCTTCTACGAGAGGTGGAATAAACACTAGACATGGCATTGACAACACCTGTTCATGCTGCCATCCTCAAGCCTGGAAGCATTCCAAACAGTTGCCTCCACTCATGTTTCCACATAACAGAGGATTTTGTAGAGCCGGCCCTGGTCGTAGTTATAATTCATACAGCTCCTTTCCCTCTATTGCCCAAAGATATATGGTGTCTGCTTTTTCTAATTGGGTCCATGAAACTCAATCTGATGATCAGAGATATCGAGACCATGAAATGAAGAGGTACTTGAGGGAGGAACATCATTCAGTTAGGCAGCATATCCGGTAACAGCAGGTGGAGGACCTTTCAAAAGGAGGTTCCATCAGCTAAGATCTGGTGTTTGTTCAAATGTACTTAAGTTCACTTCAAAAAGGAGCTCATACAGTTCCTTATGAACTGGTTGCTGCAGAACCTGTGAAGGACAACAACAATGCGATTAATGCTAGATGAAGCTGCTCCACAGACGGAAATCCTGCAAAAATTCACATCTTCATGGCAGAAATGCTGATTTCCACAATAAGTCTTCTAGCTCTTCCAAACCAAAGGAAACTTTGAATTCAGCAGGACCTTCCAGGTCGAAGAAAGTGTCCTGGGAAATTGAAGGCTCACCACCAAGAACTGGAAGGTCAGTGCTTCATCAACTTAAGGGCTATCCTTTATTAAGCCAAGTGCTAAAGGATTATAGAGGCATTTACTTGATTTGTCAGTTCATGTATATAAAAGATCAGATACCTTATTACATTTACAAAACGGATTTGCATGTTCTTTTTATTAAATCTACCTTCATCGTACGTTCATGCTCGGATATCTTTTCGTTTTTTGTTTTTTCAGGAGACAGGAAATAGTGGTATCAGTTATAGAAATAGAACTTCAACCAAACCAATTGAAGTTCGCAAGTTTAAGGAACTTTCTCTATAAACAGCAGTAACTCCAACAACTAAATTTATGATAGAAGCCAACACTAATCTGAAAGACATAAGAAACATGTGGGGTATTACTTGTTCCCACTTCAACAGTCAAAATCGGATGATTGGTTTACAATAGCATGCTACAATCGTCAATCAATCTATATCAGATCCCGAGTCCGACTCTCTATCTGATTGCAACTCAAATGGCTTGATTCTGTTCAGATTAGCTTCTAACGGCGGAAGTCCATCATCATCATCATCGTCATCAGTTGACTCAATCTCATTCTTTACTTCTACCAGCGAGGTATCGCTCTGCAAACTTTTGGAGGTGGCACCTCCATTTTCATTTGAATCATCTAGATTTGAGGATCTAAAAACTTCAGGCCTGTATGAAATATAAGCACGAATAGGATCAAATGGAACAGGAAAAAAAAACAATTAACAACTAAATTTCAAGATTAGACAATTTGAGACACAGGAAGACAATCGGCAAAAGTAAGCAGATTTGTTTATTTCCGACACCTTCAAGTTTTATAGGTAGTCCTTGACTTGTCCTTGTTGCAAGCTCCTAGTTCTAAAGTGCTAACAAACTACTTTAGAAACATTCTAATTTATAGGTAGTCCTTGACTTGTCCTTGTTGCAAGCTCCTAGTTCTAAAGTGCTAACAAACTACTTTAGAAACATTCTAAATTATGTGCAAACCCTTCTTAGGAAGTACAGTAGAGAGTTTTCCGAGATGTCGAAAAATGGATTGGAATGAGTACGCTTGACGTAAAGAAGAATTAAGTCGAAATTGCCTAAGATAAGCATGTAACCAGGGTTTTCTTTTTCTATTTTTAATTTTTGATGCCATCACTAAAATCACAATGCCGGAAATTTCACATGTCACTTAAACCCGTATGCATGGTGGGATGATGAAAGGTGAATTGGCATAATGCAGAAAGTAATCTAAATGACGTAGGGACACCCTAAAATGCTATAGCTATTCACCCTGTCCAACTGAAGTCTGTATTTGCCAACTCAAGCAAATGAAGTACACATTAACCAGAACCTTAAGGTAAGGCATCAGGTTCGAATTTCTGAAGACGAAGTACTAAAGATTAAAGCAAGAAAGATGCAAAACCATAGCAGGGTAATGAAAACAGAAACAGACCATTCCGGAGATTTTTGCAGTGCACGAACTTGGTCATAAAACAGAACTTGAGAAACAATACATGCCACCTTGCAACCAGACTCAAGGGCCTTTTCTTTTCCACTTTCATCAACTACAACAAAGCTCCCTACAAATTGAAGAAGCAATCAAAATTCAAGACAAGTTAACAGCAATTCATTAACCTAAACTTAATCATTTTCATAAACTGCCAGACTCATCAAGATTTCCTCACAGGTTTGGCTAACTATCAAAGAAAAAAAAAGTTGAAAACAAAAAAATGGTGGAAATAAAAACTACAGAATTGAACTACTGGACTTTGATCTAAGAGGCAGGCAGGCAACCAATCAACTGAATGGTTCAGCCAAGGAATATATAAAACACATAAATATGACATCAAAATAGGGAAACCCCAACTAATTAGAACAGTAGCTAATCTTTGTAGGTTCAAATGAAGCAAACCTCAATAATATTTGATTAAAGCAATCATCAAGTAACTGACTTTTGTTTAAAAAAACGAACCTCGTTTTATCCACATGCTCTTCTGAAACTTAGCTGGGAATAATGCTAGTGATTTTTGTCCTTGAGCATCCATTACCTTTATATAGTGCAACAGCAAATTAGAACAGGCCAAGAATCAAAGACCCATAGTTTCATGTAAGCGAAATAAGAGGGGGTTTGGTTGAAAACCCAGACTAGAAATTTATAATCCAGTAGCAGTATAAGCGAAATTTTGAAGTGAAAAACACTGAGTACCTCAATGAGATTGGATCCCCTCAGAGACAACACTTGCATAACGCTCTGCCCATTTTGAAGGTTCAATATCTGGTCTTTAGCTGCCCTCTTTAGATTCTTCCTCCCACCTTTCATTGCTTCTACCGTATAGGTTCCTAAAACCCTAAAACCAAACTTGTTTGAGGAAATCGTTTCTAGGGTTTTTTTCTCTCTCTAACTTGTATAGATGAAAAGAGAGTTGGTAAGAAACAAATAATAAAATTATAATTTAACTTTGATTTGATTTTCATATTTTAATAAAAATATTAATTAAATTATTAAAAAATATAATAAAAATATTAAATATTATATATAAAAATATATAAATATATCGAGTTAAATCAGATAAAAAAAAATTCATTTTAATTTTGATCTTATCTAACTTATTTTTTAATAATTTAATCCAATCTAAACTTAATTTTTTTAATAAAATAAGTATCTCTATCTAATTAAGGAAAACCCACTAATTTTGAGTCAAATTATCATCCTATTGAAACTCTATAACAATAATAATATTTATTTATATTTTTATTATTAAAATTTTAAAATATTATAAGAAAATAAACTACTTAATATGTGAATAAAATATTTTAAAAATGTTTAATCAATTATGAAAATATTAAATTTAGTTTGAAGTAATGATTAACAAAATTTAAATGAATATTTGATAATAAGCATTTAACTATTTAATTGTTATTAAAATATTATAATATAATCATTAAAATTAATTAAATTATTATAAAATAAATCTCTTCATTTAAAAAAAAAATATCGTTATTTTATAAAATATTATTTTACATAAAAAAATTCTTACTAGTAAATCGTGAGATCTTTAACGATGTAGCAGTTTCTAAGTGTAGTAAATCAGATAATATTGATACTATCTTGAAATCTAAACTGAAAGATGACTTCAACCTTGCAAATTTCATAGTCTTCCCCTCCACAACCTCATCTTCTCTAACTTTTAACCAGCATGTGAGTAACAAAAATGTCGGATGCAATCCTCCAATCAATCACAAACTAACTAGTGAGTCAAGAAAAAAAAAGAAGCAAAATAGACTCGGTATAACAAATTCTTCCGACCAGCTAGCCTGAAGCAGAATCATTGGTCTGGTCAGTCTTTATACTGTCTGCCTTAGCTGCTGGTCGCCGGCCTTTATCGGGACCACCAATAACACCCCAAGCCTCGAACTGCCTCTGTCGTGCCCTTGCCCTCTCTTTCTCCTCTTCAGATTTCGTTGAGTAACAGTAGGGGCATGAAACCCCATACTCCCACTCCGGTGCTTCCATGTCAGCATCACTGACGGGCTGCTTACAACCATAGCAAAGCTTGAAATTTCCTTGTTCTAGACCATGCTCAACAGCGACTCGCTTGTCAAACACGAAACACTCACCCTCCCACAGGCTCTCCGTTTTTGGGATTTCCTCTAGGTACTTCAAAATCCCACCTTTTAAATGATAGACCTGATAATAGAATGGTCAGTTTCATGACTCAATAAGGAAAATGGCATCTTATCTTGGTTGAATGTAGGTTAATGAATTTCTAAAATAATTAATTTTATGCACCACAAACCAAAACCATAGGGCTCAAAAGGAAAAGCACCTCATCAAAACCTTTGCTGAGCATAAAACTCGAAGCCTTCTCGCATCGAATGCCTCCCGTGCAGTACATTGCAACCCGCTTTGGCATTTTTTGTTTTGGACTCTCTGCATCTTTATTTATGCTTTCATTTGATCCTTCCTTCACTTTTGCAAGTTCTACATCTGTATCATCAGGTTGGAACTCATCCTCTACCCAAGATGGGAACTCACGGAATGCTGTCGTACACGGATCAACTGCTCCTTTGAACATCCCGATTCTAGTTTCATAGTTATTGCGAACATCAATTACCACCTAAAATATAGGTAAAATAAGCTATAAGATACATAATTAATATAGGCTCAATCCCTCCACAGCTCCACTAACTCCAAAGGGGAATAAAAATGGGGGTAAGGAGACGTTCGATCTTTTAAGGAAAAACCCTTAAAATCTCTCAACTAGTCCAATCCAATCATAACAAAGTTGAACGCTTTGATACCACAGATGGTCAATATTATTATTACAATTTTCAAATCAAAGAATACCATTTTCAAAGCCTTTACCATCTAATTGGCCTAAAATTTGAAATCAAATGAGTTTGCAGTTGAAACTAAAAGGAAATATAGTATCAGAAAACCAATGGCAGACATTCATTCTGAGTAGAATGTCAAATTTTGATGTTACCTCTTAATAAAAACAAAAAACGTCCAAAATCAAAGTACTTGAGGAATATAAAGTGAATTTCTTAGCTTTTCACACTCGCTTTCTTAATATCAAAACAAAGTTATGGTTTTTTCCAGGAAGAACTTCAAACCAAGTCTATTGCAGTCTAACCAGATCAACGCGAGTAAGAAACAGAAACTCTTGAATGCAACTAATACTATACCACTATGCCACAACAGATGAACACATCATCATGCTAAGCCAGAGCTTGCTGACTCAAAAGTTAAACTAAAATGATAAAGCTCGTGAGGCCTCTACATAATCAGATATATGAACCTTCCAACTAAAACCTACATATGAAATAGCAATGCTTGAGCTGAAAAGTAATATCATGGCAGACGGTTTGAACCTTGAATGGTAAATAATGATAACAAAAGTGGTAACATAGTTCAGTTACTCACGGTATCCGGATCACTGATCAAAACATTCCAGTCCTTCGGGCTAACATACTTTCCAACCTTTTCAATAGGTGATACTTCTGGCATTCCAAGAGTAACAATCTGTTTAAAACATGGACAGAAGAAAGTTAGAAAGCACTGTTAAAAAAAGAGATCGAGAAATAACAGATTCGCTTAACACAAATATACACTGCTTTGCTTCAAAAGAAAATACCTCTTTCTTCAACTTCACTCGCACGTGGTCCCATCGGAAGGGTGCATCCTCACCTGCTGCAAGAGGAGAGCTAGTTGAGTGTCCATGATGGATAGCTTCCTGCTCGGAACTAACTGGTGATTCTATCTGCCTTAACCCCTTTAGTCTGTCATCGGATTGGATGAAAGCAAGGACTCTTTCCACTGATTCTCGTGTGCCACAGATGCTGCCATTGATCCCTTCAGGGGCTAGAATGATACCACCTGAAACATACTGATGGGATCAACTTGGTAAGGCAGGAATGAGATGGACACATGAAGTTGCATAGACTTAAAATGTCAAAGCAAGTGAAATCACCATGCCAATGCCCAATAATCTGTATACAAGTGAGCATAAGGGATACCCACTATTGTTCCATTATACCTATTGTTCCATTATTCCTACTCAAAGTGACTGCAATAACACCCGTTATGTATGCAACCATGATAGACGCAACACAAACCGAAAAGGCAGCCGCAACAACAATTTCAACCCAACCAAACATGTTTCATACAGCTAATCTAAGAACAAGTATCATCATTTGGCATTCCATGATAACAGAAAGCAGGAAAACAGAACTTATCAACAGGCATTTCTCAAAACTTCTAAAACAACTTATACATACAAACATGATAAAGGGTACAGCACAACAACAATAGAGAATCAAGAAATGAAGAGTACCAGATCCTGGCATAGCTGCTTCAAGGGTTTGCGCAAATCAGCATGGTCTGGGAAATCGGCAAACCTGTAGAAGGAGACGACGACGAGTGATTGAGAGTCGGGTACCGTCGATTCAGGCAAATGGGGTCGAATCGGATCCGAAGTCGAAGCCGGAATCGGGTCAGCAGAAGCGGCAGAGAAGCAGTTGGACCTAGTCATCCTCCGGAGGTGAAAAGAATCGCAATAACTACAGATATGAGAGTTGAGAGGGAGAACACAGGAGGGTTTAGGAGCAGAAAGAAGCTGGAAGAATTTAGGATTATAGAAGCTGATAGAAGAGGGTTGTGAAGATGATATCATCCTCAGTGCTAGTAATATAGATGATCCACACCTTAGCATTTGCCTGTGATTTTTTTCTTGCACTCTCGATCTTGGTGTACTAACAGGCTGATATACGAAGTGTGGATATTATAGTACTGGGTAAACTAACATCAATTGGGTTCAATCGAAGCCCATTTCTACGGTATCGGATAGAGTTTAGTAACATCGATTAGGGATGGGTATGGGTCAAGTTGGTTTTTTTACCCACTTGAATTCTATTTGAAAATTTTCTTTAAAAAGTATGATCTAAAAATAAATATATTAAACTCGACTCCGACCCGACCAATCGGAAAAATATTTTTAGAGACTGAATTTTATAAAAAATTAGGAGATTTAATTATAAAAAAATTATTTTTAAGAACTAAATTATAAATAAAAAATAATTTTAAGGACTTGATTATAAAAAATATATAAATTAAGGACTATCATTACAAATATCCTAAAAATATATTTAAAAAATTATATATTAATCTTGAGTCGGATCGGATATTTTTTACTCTAAACACAAACCCGACCTAATCTCATTTTTTATCAAAAAATCTGACTCCATCAAATCGAATAATATACTCATCCCTAATTAAAATGGGCATTTGTCCTAAATTTCTTCTTTAAATAAATGTCAATTAATTAATTTTTCTCTTCTTCTATTCATTCAAAGTTGAAATTTTTAAAACATTCAGTCCTAATGGACGTTTACCTTAGCAATCAAAAATTAAATTTAGGTTTGATTAGTTTTAGTGGTTAATTAAATTGTTTTTATTAGGGATGGGATTAGATTCGGATTTGATAAATTTTAATTTGATTATATAAATTTAATTTTTAGAAAATGATTTAAGATTTAAAATTAACCGAGTTAAATAAAAATTATTAAATCTTGAATCAAATTTAGATTTAAAGTGAAAAAATATTTGATCTAAAATAATTATATGTCTCCTATATATATGATTTAATTACTATGATATCTGTTTTATTATTTTATATACTTTTTTCTATTACCTCTATTTTAGAAAAAAAAATTACTATAAATATCTCATTTATAAAAATAATTATTATTTTATCTCACTTAATATATTTAGTATTGATTTTTTTAATTTTTTTAACTTTAATTATAATTATTTTAAATATTTTAATTAATTAATTTTATATAGAAAATTTTAAACTATTTGATTGAAAATTTTTAAAATATAATTTTTATATTTCAATAATAACAAATTTAAAATAATATGAGTCGAAGATAAAAGATTTTGTTGAAAAAGTTAATATTGAACCTATTGATACGAATGAGATAAAGGGGCATAAAAAAGAGAATATAAATAAGAAAAAAATTATAATGCTCGACGAGCATCGCTGAACATCACTAACGTTAAGTACCGATAATTAAAATTAATTTAATTTATAAAGATATAAAATTTAAGGGACTCAACATACAATTATAAATTATTTTAAATGAAATTTTAGTTAGATTATTTTTTAATATTTTAAAATTTTTCAGTAATTAAATAAGTTTTTGATTTTTAATTATTTGATTTTTTAAACTCTAAACCTTAAACCCCAAATCATAAGCTTCAATAAATTTTATTTTTTATTTTTAATTATTTAATTTAGGGTTTAAGATTTTATGTTTTGAATTTAGGGTTTATGATTTAGTTTTCAACTTTAAAGTTTATAGTTTAAAATTTTAAAAAAAATATTTAATTATTTTAAAAAATAAAAATAACAAATAATTCAAATTTTATTTAAAAATTATTCTTTTAAAAAATTAAATAGTTTCATTAAATTTTTATTTTAAATAATTTATAATAATTATTAATTTTCTATATTTTTAATTTTATAAATTCATTTAATAGTGTTCGATAATACGTGAAAAAACTCATTTTATAAATAATTACTATTTTAACAAATAAAAATGAAAATATATATTATTTATTTCATCTCGAAGTTAAAATTTTAATCCTAAAATCTAGATACTGTAGCACCAAAACAAAGTAAATCGTTAATATGTTAAACACAATTCCTGTAAACGAAATTGAAATAAAACATATATATATATATATATGAAATACTAAGATCACCAAAACCAAAATAAAAGAAATATGATTCTGAAACTTTAACCGAGGTCTGTGCTATCACAGTGTCCTTAAAACAGATTCGTCCCCTCCCGGTGTTGGAGTTACTATGGAACGTCTGTCTCCCAGGATACAACGGTAGAATACAATAAGGAGAGCAACGCTACCTTACTGCAACGGCGAACTTTTACAGAAGCAGAACACTATTTAGCTAGAGGATGTTTGTGTTTTTCAGTGTGTTGAGATAAGAGCAAGAGGGTTCCTTTTATAGTGTTCATGCAGGGGACATGATTAATTACAAAATTAATCTGTAATTATAATTCCTTGAAGAGTTACAACTCCCTGAATTCAAAATGGCATTTAACAGAGAATTAATCCAAATAAATTGAAGGTTACAACTAGCTGAAGGGTCTGCAACTCCATAAAAGGTGGTTTAATTCTATAATATCTGTTGAAAAAATAAAGTCAAAAAAGTAGAATGACTTTCATAATAAGCAATCAATATTACACCTAGGCTTATTTCCAATAATAGTATGAAGAACTTTTATATATATAGCTTTCCAAATCAATATTCCCAACAAATGTGGGACATTCTACTTTTCATATTTTTCATTTTATTTTTCCAACATCATGGGTGTCACATTGAGTAACAATTTCTCATTCACCCATTGAACATTTTGAGCTTATAAATATATAATTTCATCTACCCTTATAGTAGATTAATCATCCACTTAATCCTAATTAATTTGACTAATGAAACCCATATAATTTTAATCTCCAAAATACTCATTACCATACCATTCTTCCCACAGATACAACGAAAAAGTTAACATGACTGAATTTAGGGAAACCTTTACATTGGATTCAGGTAGGCAAATATCAATTGATTATTAATTTTTAATATATATAATTGAATGATATTTTAATATTTTTTGATATAATTATTTATATTTAATTAATTAATTTAGATTAAATACGATAAAAATCTTTTGAAAAAGCTGTTTTCCTTTAAAATAATTTGCTTTGTTTGTTCGCTTAAACTTCTTTGATTTTTGTTCTTCATTAAAATATTTGTTTTTTAATTTTGTTTTTTTTTTATATTTTGTTTTGTCAGGAATTATTCTACTTCAATTTTTTAATTACTTTTGTTTGTTTGTATAATAATTCGTTATTTATAATTTTATAAATTTTATACATATTTTTACGACCGTATGTCTATTATTTTAATAATTTAACGATGAAAATATTATTACTCCCTTCGTCCTTTTTTAGTTTATTGTTAATTTTTTAGTCATTTTTTTTAATTTTGACTCATTATAACTTTAAATTTATTATTGATAGAAATATAAAAAAATGTTTTAAAAATCTTTAATCAAGTAGTTTAAAAATATATGTTTTATAAAATTTAATAAATTAAAATATTTAAAATAACTATAGTCAAAATTTTAAAAATTTGACTTATAAAAAATCAATACTGAATACCATATATAGGATAGAGGGAGTATTAAATTATCTTTTAAAAGACAGAATAATTTTTTCAATAGAAAGATGTGTTTTACTTTTATTTTTTACACTCTTTTTTATATTTTTTGTATTATTATTTTTTATTATTCATGGATATTCATAATTTTATAAACGAGAGATCGTGAACTATTTAAGGTTAATTTGATTAAAGTTTAGTTTGATTGAATTTAATTCGAGTTAGAATTTAATTTAAGTTATTAATTAGTTAAACTCAACTACTTAATACCTAACTTGAAAAGCTTGCAAGGTACTCAAAAATATAATATAGTAATTTTTAAAAATTAAACTAAACTAAACTAAAATATATGTTGTTAGATAATAATAATAATAATAATAATAATAATAATAATAATAATAATAATAATTAGATCACAAATGAGACTAGATATATTATAAGTTATAGTCCGATTTAGTCAAAACTCAATCAATATTCAGTTTAATTGAATCTGACTCAAGTTTGAACATAACTCAAGTACTTAAAGAGCCGTGTTGAGCTCAACATTATTAAATTTGATTCGAACTTAAAATTCAGCTCAAATTCTTAATGAATATAATCAAACTCAAAACTATTCAAACTCAATTCAGCTCTTTTATCGTCTCAATGTAGGGGTGTGCATTCGTTTAATTCGCTCGGTGGCCGAACCAAATTACCTTTAATCGAGTTAACCAAAATTTTCAAAATCTTAACCATTAACAGAATCGAATTACCTTTAACTGAATTAACTTAACTGAAATTATTTTGGTTAATTAACCGAATTAACTAAAATTTATTATAAATTTGTTTAAAATCGAATAATACACACCCCTACGTCAATGTAGTGTTTTATGCGTGGTAATCCCTCCTTTTGATTAATATAATTCGTTTTTTTTTTAATAAAAATACCGTAAAAATTTTAGAAATTATTCCATAAATATTTGACTTTGATTATTATTTTTCAAGTATTAAAATACCTTTTCATCGTATAAATTAAAAAATATAACACGTCTTTGTCACTTGGATCACCTAACCCAAAGCCAAGGAGGAGACTTTGGGCATGGCTCATTAAAAAAGGTGTATTTTTGACATTTTCAAAGAATCAATAACTTAATATTATTTTAATATAAAAATATATAATTCTAACCTATTTTGAGGTAAGATGATGTTGGAAAGTTTTTTTAAAATATTATTTAAGTGAAAAGTATTATAGAATTTTTACTTAAATATAGTTTTGATTATTTTTCTTAAAGAAGTAATTTTTATTATTTTAATTCTCAAAATATTATATTTAGTATAATATCTTAAAAACTGAATTTAACTGAATCCAATTATAAATAATGTTTTTTTAAAACTTTCTAAAATATTTAAAGTCAGAGTCTCTTAACCCAACCTTTAGGGATGTTTTTGTATTTTGATGTTTAAAATCGAACTCAGTTACATCAGATTTTCAAGATACTGTAACAACTGTAACAAAATATTTTTAAAAATTTATTAAATATTTTTTTAAATATTTAAGAATTATGGATATTTTAAAAAAAATTCAAAATGTCAAAGTTTAATTTTTTAAATTTGTGCGTTAGATTACTCCATTGATGATCTGTCTTGAATTCCTGTAATAAAATTTTAAAATCAACTCTTATTATTATTTGACTATTTATATGTCAATGCTTTCTTGAATTTAAAAATATTAGACATAAATATATATTTTCCCATATATTCTACCGTATATAACACGTATTATACTATTTCATATTTAACTCTGAGTACGCTTCCTCCGTACATCGTCAGTCTGACTTGTTCTTTGGTTTCCATTTTAAAAAGTATAATTATTTAAATGAATTAGAATTAATTGTTAAAAAAAAATCAATAATCAAAGCAAGAAAATAGAGGTGATAATCGGATCTTCAAATCCAATTCAGATTAAGACTTCGTTCAATTACACGTTTAGAATAAAAATTTTACACAATGCTTGTTTTTAACAAAAGCTAAAAAAATATAATGGGAAAACGTTATTTACAGCACAAAATCTTTTAAATTACGGTGACGATACGATTCTGGGAGACCCGTTTAGCAGCGCTTCAGTTGTCAACCCCAAAACACCCGTTTCAAACAGGTACCTGAACAAAGCCTAAGTAACTTTAAGTTTGATTAAGATCGAATCAGATTTTGATCAGATTTAATTTATGTTTATGATAATTGTATTAGAGTTTGATTTTTTGTTGTGTTAAATTCGGATCAATGTTTGATTCAAATCAGATTTGAATCAAATTAAATTAGGGTTTTTAATTCAAATTTTTTTCGATTTAAATTTTTTTCGATTCATCCATATGGATCTAGTTAAATTTTAAATCTATTTTGATTTAAATCAGTTTGTTCTGAATTTTATATCATCAATATATTTGGATATTGGATCGAATAATGACTTTTATATTAAATTTATCAGATCTATTAAATATAAAACTGCTATACCTAGACCTCAACTCCGAAGTTCGAGTTGTGAAACCAATGGCAGCGGATGCAAGGGAACGGCAAAGGCCGTGGACTTCTGTTTCGGCAACGTCCGTTGTCAAAGGTAGAAAGGAAGAAGGCATTCTTCTTATAAAGGCAAGGCGGTATCGAATCTTGAAAATAAAGATGTGATGAACAGGGAGACGGAATTTAAAGAATCGGAAAAAGAGGAGTTAGAAGCAGTAGACGTAGAGTTCTCGGAGGAAAAATTATATCATGGTCAGTCCCATCACCTGTTCATGAGATTAATCAATAAAAACTGTTCACTTCATCAATTTTTTTATGTCATAATTTTTTCAAGTGAATCTTCACTTAAAAAATTTAAAAATAATGAGGTTGACAGTTTTTATTGGTTGGTCTCATGGATGACGTGGTGAGATTGACCCATGATATAATTTCTCCTCTTAGAGATAGGCACAGGTCGGGGGTGAATTTTTGGTTCATCCGACTCGACTCAAATTCAAACACCCTAAAGTTGACTTTGATCTTTCTTTATTTTTTTTAAAAAAAATGATCTGACCCGAAAATAAATATCTTAAACTTGACTTCTACCTGATCCAGTTTATAAAAAATAATTTTAGAGTTAAATTTTAAAAATAATTTTAGAAGACTTAATTATAAAAAAAAATTATAATTTTAAGGACTGAATTATAAATAAAAAATAATTTTAAGGATATAATTATAAAAAATATATAGATAGAAGATTATTTTTATAAATATTTCTAAAAAATTTATAAAATAAATGATATATTTAATCCCGATCGGATATTTTATACCCTAAAATCAAACCAAACTTAAACCTGAATTTTTGATAAAAATAATTGATCTAATCAGATCGAGTCAAATCAAAATTCAATCGGACCAAGTAAAATACCCATCCTTAGACCCTCTTTCTCTTTTGATAGGATGCAACAATAAATACGATTGTCGCCTACAAATTGATATCGTAATGCATCCATCATTAATTGTGTAAATTTAATAATTTTTATTTACAGTTATTACGAGATTATACGGTGAACCCTGTTCACTATATCATCTATGGTCCAAGCAATCAGGACCGTTAATCTTTAAATAACTACCTAATAACTACCCATCCACTAAGTCCATGTAGGAAAGAGGTGATGATTCACTTGGAAAAAAATTAAGATCAACGATCCTGATTGCTTGGGACCATGGATGATGTGATGAACAGGATTCACTGTATAATTTTTCCAGTTATTACTGTTAATGATATTATGAGATAGACCGATCACTGAGGTGCAGTTCTACCCCTAAAAAATTAAAATTTTATATTTTATTTATATTTTCTATTAATAATTTCATTCTACATCCCTAAAAATTCTTATAATTTTATACCTTATATTTTTAATATATCTTCAATTTACATTCTGGTATATAAAATTTTAGATCTATCCTGATTATATTGTATCGTTCTTAATTTTCAGTTTGCCGAGGATGAAACTTCCACCGTAGTGATTGAGATCGGAGACGGCGGTGGCATTTTTTTCCCCTCCACTTTTTGAAGAATAAAGTCACGGCCATGTGCGGTGGTCGACCACGGCGGAGCTAGATCTCGTCGAATGCAAATTATTTAAGTTGTTATTTAATATGTTTCTGTCAGTCCATCACCTACCCCACCAACACCCTCATCCATGGTCCATACGTAAGCACTGCGACAATAAATCGGACGGTCATGTGACGACGTTGCCTATAACAGCCAAATGGGTATGAACAAAGTCAAGATCGGACAAACTACTAAACTTTCTAACCAACACCACTAGTAGACATTCAAACCAAGGTTAACTTGTACGAACTGTCTAGCCTCATCGATTGAATGAATAATCGTTGTTCTTAGAGGTTACGGGTTCGAGCACTAGTACTGCCAGCACAGTGATTGAGCGATCAATGTCCAATGGTTGAGAGTATACTCTAGAACAGATACCACTATAATCATTGTAGCTAAATTATAAAAAAACAAGGGGTTACCTTTAGTATTGATTTCTAAAAATATTTTTAGGATTAAAAATAGGGACGGATTCAGAATTTTAAATTAAAAAGAATATAAACACGGAATTATATAAAATATGTAATTTTTTGGTCAAAAGTGTTTTTAATTTGGTTTAAAAAATATTTTTCAAAAATGAAATTTTCTAATTTTAACTTTTTCGAAATCATTTTTAAACAAAATTACTCATTAACCCTCGTTTATATTATCGATTTAATTTATAATTTAAAAATATATATTTAAAATAAATATTTTATTTATTAAAAATAATTTTGACAATAGTATTATGAATTTTTATTTTAATTTAAATAGTTTAAATTTATTTTTATAACATAATTTTTAAAAATAATATCAAATTCACCTTAAATAAAACCTAATGAAACGATGAAAAAGAAATTGTATGAGCACATGCACGTTGGTTTAGACTTTTTAGTAGGAGGTCGATCCAATGGATCAAATCCAATCTCGATGCATCTTGGACCCACTTTTATTATTATTTTTATTTATTTTAACCCTCAAATTATGATGGTGATTGATACTTTACTTTATTCATAATTAAAATCTATTTTTATTTGATTTTGTCATGTTGGCCCCACTTTTATTATTTATTATTTATTTTACACCTCAAATTATGATGGTGGTACTTTACTATTTTCATATTTAAAATATATGTTTATTTAATTTTATCATATTTTAGTATTTTTATTTCTATTTAATTTATTAAACTTAGGGATTTTGAGTATAAAATTTAAACTATAAGATTTTAAATTTAATATTACATTTTATGATTTAAGGGTTTATAGTTTATACTTTAAGCTTTAAGATTTAAAAAATAAATTTATATTAAAATTACAGATAAAATTGACAAACAGTCATTAAACTATATCATAACGTTAATTTATTTTAATTTATAATATCACGATGTAAATGTATTTTTTTTTAAATTTTATCATTGAATAATTAGAACATGCGAAATGATGATTTCAACGATAAAAATTAATATATTTTTATTTAAGTGACTTAAATTCAAATATCGTATACGCATAGTATATGCATTATTAAAAAACTATAACATTAAAAAAAATATATATTATTTTATAATTTACGTCGATATATTAAAAATTCAGTAAACTATACTTAATATTAATTTATTTTAATTTTATAATATCACGGTACAAATATATATTTTTAATTTTATCATTAAACAATTAGAACCTGATGAATAATTTCAATAACAAAAATGATAATTTTTATAAATAGTTTAAGTTCGAATACTATATATACATGATGTGTACGTTATTAAAAAAATTAAAATATTAAACTGATATTATCTTATAATTTATATCAATATATTAAAAAATCAATTAACAAATGACGTATTGTAATATCATATTGTGTCATACATCCAAGAATCAAGTTAAAGAATTATCATTAAATAAAATATAATTAATTAAAAAATAAAATTATAAATTTAAATTTATTAGAGTATTTTTTTTTCTTTTCATTCTTTTACATTAGAATTATTAACAGAAATGCCATATGATGTTATGATGTGATGTCACGTGTTAATTAAAAATTATTTATTTAAAATATAATATTTAATAACAATAAAAACACCACGTGTAACAATTTCATTCGGTGCTACCTTTTTTTTTTCTCTAAAACAATTTTAGTTTTTATAATATTTTGTGGTGGCAATTTTTATAAGCAGGAATATCATTACTAACTAATCAAGATTAAATATTAAGTTGAATAAAAACTTATTAAGTTTTTAATATTAAGAAAATTAAAAGTTTTAATGGATTAATATTAAATTAATTTTTTAAATAGCATTATATATATTTTTAAAAATATTTGTTTATTTTAATCATTAAATGATATTATTTTTAATGGATTTGACAAGATAAAATATAAAATTCTTTAAAACAATAAATATTCAAATTATAATATTGTAAGTAAAAAGTTAAATTTTATAATTATCTTTTATAAAATCTATACTGAATTAATAGATTAACAAATTAAAAATCAGTGATTAATTAAAAATTAATTTATATTTATATTATTTTACTAGGGATTATATATATATATATACACTGAACTTAGACTTACTTAAGGAAACTAAACTACTTATCACTTGTATAAATTTTTATTATTTTTTAAATTATCTAATAATGATTATAATAGTATATGTTTTAGAATATAATCTTCAATCACTCTGGTGGCTTCACTGGTGCTCGAACCCATGACTTTTAGAAATAACAATTGTTCCTTTAACCATTTAGGGTAGAGGGCTCATACATTAATTTTATTTTATTTTATATCAATATATGAATGAATCTTATTTAATAAGATCATAATTAATGTGATGAGCCAAGACGTGTAGTAATTTTTTTGTACCCGCACGAGCCCTCTAGCCCAAGCGGTTAACAGAACGGTTGTTGTTTTTAGAGGTCACGAGTTCTCGCACAAATAATGTCAACAAAGTAATTGAACAATCAATGTTAAACGGTGAAGATTATATTTTTAAAAAAAATATCATTATAATCGCTATTAACTTATTAAAAAAATTGGGTACCCCACCTTTCTTTCCATTTCAACATGTAATTTCTTATTTGAATCGTGTGCTATCCTCTTCCTCGCCTCCACCTACCACCTCCACCTACCCCATCTCACTTCCACCACTCGTCTTCCCCACCAAACCCCTCCTCCCCACTACCCTAATTGCCAACCTAACATTCATCATCTATAAAACTCAACTCCACAAGCCCCAACACCCCCAAACCACCATAACTCCACCATGGACCTACTACTCCTAGAGAAAGTTCTCATCTCTCTCTTCTTTACCATCATCTTCGCCATCTTAGTCGCCAAACTCCGTGGCAAGCGTTACAAGCTCCCTCCCGGCCCTATCCCCGTTCCCATATTCGGAAACTGGCTCCAAGTCGGAGATGACTTGAACCACCGAAACCTCACCGACTTAGCCAAGAAGTTCGGTGACATCTTCTTGCTCCGTATGGGACAACGCAACCTCGTTGTTGTCTCGTCCCCGGAGTTGGCCAAAGAAGTCCTGCACACCCAGGGAGTCGAGTTCGGTTCCAGGACGAGGAATGTCGTGTTCGATATCTTTACAGGGAAAGGACAGGACATGGTTTTCACGGTCTACGGTGAGCACTGGCGTAAGATGAGGAGGATCATGACCGTCCCTTTCTTCACCAACAAGGTCGTCCAGCAGTACCGACATGGATGGGAGGCTGAGGCTGCCAGTGTCGTCGAGGATGTAAGAAAGAACCCAGAGGCGGCGACAAACGGGATCGTTCTGAGGAAGAGACTGCAGCTGATGATGTACAATAACATGTACAGGATCATGTTCGACAGACGGTTCGAAAGCGAGGACGATCCTTTGTTTGTTAAGCTCAAGGCTTTGAATGGAGAGAGGAGCAGATTGGCTCAGAGTTTTGAGTACAACTATGGTGATTTTATCCCCATTTTGAGACCTTTCTTGAGAGGGTATTTGAAGCTGTGCAAGGAAGTGAAGGAGATGAGACTGCAGCTGTTCAAGGACTATTTCCTTGATGAGAGGAAGTAAGTTTTCTTTTCGATTCAAAATATTCGATTTTTTCGAGTCACGTCGAGTTTTATCGGCCCGATTTTAGTTGATTATCAAAATCAGAACTGAAGTATGTGGGGAAATGTAAATCTTTGCAGGAAACTTGCAAGCACAAAGAAAAGTGACAACAATGCTCTGAAATGTGCCATTGATCACATTCTTGATGCTCAGCAGAAGGGAGAGATCAATGAAGACAATGTTCTTTACATTGTTGAGAACATCAATGTTGCTGGTAAGAATCCTAAGTTGTTCTTTGGATTATGTGCTGAGAGATTTAGGTGTTCGAATTTGATATCGTGATTAAAAAAACTGGGTTAGGTATAAAATCTGATTCGAATTAATTGACTAATAGATTAGATTTCGGTGTTTAAACAAGCGAAAGTCAAACTTTTAGGCACACTTTTGTCATTTTTTTTAACAAAAACATTATAAGCAAGTGGTGTTCTGTTTCTCCAGAAATATAATATAAAAAATGGAATAATCTTTGATTAGATCTTGTTATAGTATAAAATTTCATTTAATATAATATATTAAGAAAAACCCCAATTTGGTCCTCTGCATAAATGGGAATGTTTCTCTGGATAATTATAAAATAATCCTTCATGTTTTAGTACAACTTTGAATTTTTTAGTGTGATTTTCTTTTGGTACAAATTGGTTCAACTCTGACACCTGATTTAATAAAACCATGTTTATTAAGTCAAGCAATCTCATTGTGATGCAGCCATTGAAACAACCTTATGGTCCATTGAATGGGGCATTGCCGAGCTTGTGAACCATCCCGAGATCCAGCAGAAGGTCCGTGACGAGATCGACACCGTGCTCGGACCTGGCGTGCAGGTCACCGAGCCCGACATGCATAAGCTCCCATATCTGCAGGCTGTGATCAAGGAGACTCTCAGGCTCCGAATGGCCATCCCTCTGTTAGTCCCACACATGAACCTCCACGACGCTAAGCTAGCAGGCTATGACATCCCTGCTGAGAGCAAGATCCTTGTGAACGCATGGTGGTTGGCCAACAACCCTGCACATTGGAAGAACCCTGAAGAGTTCAGGCCTGAGAGGTTCTTGGAGGACGAATCGAAGGTGGAGGCTAATGGGAATGACTTCAGGTATCTTCCGTTCGGTGTCGGGAGGAGGAGCTGTCCAGGGATTATTCTTGCACTGCCGATCCTGGGGATCACGTTGGGACGTTTGGTTCAGAACTTTGAGCTGTCTCCTCCTAAGGGCCAGTCGAAGCTGGATACATCTGAGAAAGGAGGGCAGTTCAGCTTGCATATCCTGAAGCATTCAACCATTGTTGCAAAGCCACGGGTGTTTTGATTACCACTTTTTTTCTGAGAAAATCTGGATTTGATGAACTTGGATATTGCTTTGTTGGGTATGAATTTGTAAGATGGATGCATGCATGCTTGCATTGTTTCATATAAAATCAATGTACTAATTAAGTGGTTTTTTTCAAGTATATTTTTTTAAATGTTAGTTTTTGATGTATGGAAACAGAGGCCGATCATGGTTTAGTTCAAATGCTTCATGGTATAGTACTTGTTAATGTCTTAGTTTTTGATGAATGTCCTCATATAGTAGTACCAATGGTATAATTAGGGACCAACAAAACTCGATTTTAAAAAAACAAAATTTTTGATTTGACTTAAAGCAAAAAAAACTTTTTTAATTTTGTTCGAATTAAAATTATATATTTTTGAATAAAAATGTTTTAAATAAATTTAAAGTTATAAAATAAAAATTTGAATAACTTAAATTTTAATAATTAATAGATTATTTTAAAGTTCTAATCGAGTCTCTTAATTTTTTTATATATAAATATAAAAATATAAAATAATATGTATCATATATGAAAAAATATAAGAATATATACATATACATATCTTATATGATAAAATCATTTAAATAGGAATCATATTATATTATAATAAATAATTATACTTAAATTTATATAAAAACTTGAAACTTGATTCAAATTTTATAAATCTTACTCGAATAAAAAAAGTTAAATAAAATTTAAGTTATAAAATAAAATGTTTTAACTCAAATAACTTAAAAAATATAACTCGACTCGATCTAACACTTACCTCTAAATATAGTATTCAATAGATTATATTAAAAAAATATTTTTTGAACTAATAATAACGGTCAATTTAATTATATAAAGAGAAAATATTTAGAAGAGTGTAGAATTTTCTAAAATTATCACAATATACAAATTATCACTTAAAAATAAAATAATACAAATAAAAAATTGATAAAAAATTCAAGTAAAACATTAAACAATAATAATAAAAATAAATAATATTATTGATAATATAAAATAAATAACATCAACACAAACATAAAATTACATAAAAAAAGAACCTCATTAACAAACATATCAACAATAGTTAGTAGATTATATTTAAAAACTGGTCACATAATATTTAAAAGGTCTTAAATGTGAACTAAATATTACTTGCAATTAATATATCATTATGAATTTAATAAGTAATTCCAATCGAAAAACTAATAATATTTATTTCAGATGACCCAAATTTAAATTATTTTGTTCGTAAGGTACATATAATTACAGGATCATTACCCTCTCCTGAAAAAACATGTTTAATATAACATATCCCCATCGTTTATATATTCTAAAACCACTTTTTTCATTTAAAATGTGAGATTAATACGTCTTATCTCTTTTAGACATGGCATTCTCTTCTATTCAAACTCGTGACACTCATGGTAAATTATTTGTTACGATTGTTCACTTTACCTACGCTCGTGAAATCAAAGGACAGCATAGCTTGTGGTGATTAGTTTCCTCTAAACGCATCAAGCACACTATGATCCATGATCAGCAGTCCCTTGTGGAAAAACAGCTTATATGTAAAATAATTAGCAATATATCTCAAGGGGGCGGGGGTGAAAGATTATCATGGAAGATGGAACTAAATAGACATTATGAGATTCCAACAAGTATTCTCAACCATCTATAGCCTTTCATGAGATGAAGTTTGATTTAATTAATCAAAACCTTCCTACACAAATTCAAGTTCTCAAAACCAAATAAAGACCATATTAAAGCATAGTATAGAAACAGATAATCGTCTTAAACCTCAAGGGCATTACGTGCGCGGAGGAACGGCAACACCTGGAAGAGGAGCTTGACCAGGCTTTGGCATATCATCCTGAATGAATAAAACAGCATATATGATTAATGAAGATTCTGAATGCAAGTAAAAATGAACGGATTGTGGAAACAAAACCATAAGCACACAAGTAACAAGCCAAGTGCATTATAGATGCAAAGCTTCTCATAAATTTCAAGGCTAATCCAATTGAGTTCACGAGCCCATTTCTATAACATGAAAGAAAAACAAAGAAATTGCTTTGTTTTTGAGGGGTGGGGGTAAAATCTTCTGTAACAAAGTATGCAAATTTTAGACTTCACAAACCCAACCCCTAGAGATACCTGCCAATTACTATATAAAGCTTAAAGATGTAAAATCCCTTAAGGCTTGCATCATACATTACATAATAGAGAGAATCATTCTAATGATGGCATGGATCACAATCAGCAGAACATTGGCAAAATTCTATCAGGCATACAGACGACTACCATAACTAGGTTCCTAACAATATCCCATTGCATTACCCATATTGATATATCTAATCCATCAAGAACAGGTCACTGACAAAGTGGTTTATATGGTTATTGACTATAAGGGATTTGTTCATCCCAAAAGTATTTCAAAATTATAGAGAAGGGGCAGATGAATGTCCCGAAAGATGTGCATCATACACAGCATAGAGACAATCATTCTAATGATGGTCATGGATCACAATCAACATAATATCATTGCAAAAACTCTATCAGTCATATGGTGAGCTTCTGTATATCAGTTATATTAGATTCAAACCATTTTCCATCTGACAACAATCATAAACCACTAAAATGGTACTGGAAACGTGATCTGCATGCGGCTATTAGGTATTAGAGACTAGCACATCCCTAAGCATTGAAAACATCTGCTCACAAAGATGCCTAGCAGCCCCCTAAAGAATTGCAAAAGTACCCTCCAATAATTCTTTATAGCATATTAAAAAAAGAACCACTGTAGCAACTGGTCATAGATCTTGAAAACCGTGAAGGGGTTCAATGGCTAGAATTAGTTAACAGCCCTACACTATATGGCAAAACTAACAGAACTCCGAACATCTAGAAAGATTTATCTTAATAAGTAATGTGATGAAAGGAAATGCTAAGCAAATCAAGCATAACAAGAACACCATTTCATTCACACCACAATCTAGATCACTGATATTGAAAGGCAACAAATCACGGGGTTACAAAAAGACGTACCCTGCGTCTGATGAAGCGTTGAGGCGGGTCACGGTTCCTCCGGTCAGTGCGGGATCGGACCCTCACAACGTGAGAGTGGATCGCACATGAAACACAGTATTGCATCTTCACATACAACTTAGGCAGAGTGTAGGCTATAAAAAAATCAAACAATAAATCCCAATCTACGAACCAGAATAAGAAAATCAACATACAATTGGAATATTAAAAATACTGAAAATTACAGTCATAGACGCAGGCTTCCTGGACATCCCTGACAGCAGCTTGCTCCACAATATTCCTCACAAGAAACCTTTTGATCGACTTATCCTTTTACATCCCAAAGAATAAAAAAATGGAATAAAATCCTTCAAAAAGAAAGAGAATGAAAAAAATCCAAATATAAGTACCTTCGGACAGCATTTTCCGCAGTTAGAGCAACGGATGAACTTGACATGGCCACGGCCATGTTTGTTTCGACCACCATTCCTACGCTTGAAGGTCTGCAAAAGAAATAACGATCCAGAGAGATTAGAATTGTGGAGAAGAAAGATTTAAGATCCGATTAAGGACTTGACGGAAAACTATAGATGAAACGAATATCCGACCATCGTTTGGAGGCTGGTGTAGAATTCGACGCTCTCTGCTTCCGCCGCTTACTGGCAATAGCTTTTCGTTGAGGGGAAGATAGGATTTTGCTCAGAGCAATGTAATTAAACCCTAAATTTTCATTACTTTTGGGATAATTTACAGTAAGTTCATTATACTATTGGCTCGATATAATTTTAACCACTTATTTAAAAGTATTATGGATTAAAGTACTAAACTTCTAATTTAGTTACGATCAAGTCACTGACATTTGTCGTTAACAAAATTACTGACACGATAATTAAATAAATTTCAACAATAACAAATTCGATCATCGATATTTATTTAATTCATTAATTTTGTTTTAATTTTAATTAAAAAATTTGTAATACCAGTAATTTTTTCATTGAACATAAATATTCGATTTTATTTAATTTGCTTGTCCTTATGTTAAGTACCTTTCCTCCTTTAATTTTGATTAAAGTATAAATATAAATGGATCGAGAGGTGTTGGTTGGGCTACAGTCATATTTTATGAAAATTTTAAATTCTCATATACCTTTAATTTTCAAATAATCTTATAATTTTATAAAATTATATGTTTGTGGATTAATATAGCGATTAATTAAAAAATTATAAAGTGTTTCTCTCGTTTTAAAAGAATATCCAAAGAAATTTTTAAAAAAACTAGTATTGTTAAAATAAGACTTGAAACTATCACCAATCATTTTGATAAGGTAGATCAAACATAAAAAAAGTAAAATTAAAGATTCAAATAGATTCGAGAGTTGGTGACGAGTACGGAAGGAATCACACCCTACTACGCCCAAAATGCGACCCCTAAATAATTCATATCTTATTTATTTAAAAAATGAAAACTAATGTCGATTTGTAACGAAAGGATAGAACGGACTAAAATTTTAGTGACTATATTAAAATTGAACTAAAAAAATTAGATAATCTTATCAAATATTTTGAAAATACAGTGACCAAATTAAAATCCGTCCAAAAAGTTCAATGAACATTTTTGTAGTTTACCCCTTCTTTTAATAATACTAATACAGAAAACAAAAGACCCTAATAAAATTAGTGTTTACAATCAAAGACTATGTAAAATTTTGAGTTAGTTGCAGCATGAGAGGCAATTAATGATATATATAAGGATCTAGTAGAGTTATGGGGCAATCTATTAGCTGCTGCTATGGTTAATCATGAACAGAACATGTAGGGAATTAGATTCAGGCTCAAGGTTTATAGAACATGTTGTCTTTTCCCCGTCCGCTCGTGCTCGGATTCGGAGCTCAGATGTATGTTTTATAATAAGAACATGCAATGACATAAGTTCTAGGTTTAGCATACTATTTCAAGCATGCAATGACATAAGTTCTAGGTTTAGCATACTATTTCAAGCATGCAATGACTTAAGTTCTAGGTGTTCGGTACAAACGATGATGTATGTTGTGAGGAAGAACATGAAATGTTACATTATAGGTCTACTCGACCGAAGGTCCCGATCTGTATATGTCAAAATTGTTCATCTCCTTGTTTCTGATCTCCTTCCTCTATTGTTAAACTGAATCAAAATAAAACTATATGGTATCGTTTTTCTCGCTAAGAGAAATCTATTCACTGTTGGGATCATCGAAAACAGTTATTGAGAGACATAAATCATCATACCAAAGAGATGTGTTATTTAAAAGCAATTAACAACAATGTCAAACACTTCAAATTTAAACCAAACAATTCAGAAGTAATTTAAAACTTAATCTAAAAACATAAAGTCCAACGAGATTATTACCTTTCATACAGAAAGACAAAGAAACGGGTCCCTCAATTATAAGAAGTGGATCATATTATTCTGCCAACCAATCAGCCGTGGCGGCAGCAGCAGCAGCAGCAGCAAAAAAGGTTCTCCAATCTCAAGCACATTCTTTCTCGTACACTTCACTTGCATATTTCCAATTGATGACTTTCCATATGTTCTTCAGGTAATCTGGTCTAACATTTTTGTACTGCACCACATTAACAGACGTTAAAAAGGAACACGTAATCAAAATAAGATAATGAACAGGCTAAACTCTTTATATATATATATATATATATACATATAAATTCCTTCCTCATGCAAACTCTGGAGTAAAAACTGTAGAAAACAAGTTATATACGACTGCGATTCTCCTAAGAGGAAATAATAGGCCTAACAACTTGTATTGTCTGCAATTAGCATGATGGATATGATGCAGTTAAAAGCTTATTCTTGAAACTAAACCAAGTAAACAGTAAGATCTTTTCGACACTCCCTCTCTTTAGTATTCACTAGAGCATAACACTGCAAAACTCAGTTTCTAGTTGTGAGCAATCATAGAAGAGAACTTCTGAAATAATTTCTTATCCATTCCCCCCTCAAAGGAAAATGAAATAACAACAAAAGTTCTGAAAATGAAAGCAATTTGCATTAGTGTTACCTAGCTTTGGCAATGTTCTGCAACTCTTGTCACCCACAAACATAAACTGTGATCTTTAATTCAAGTTTGCTCTCCTGTAATAGTGGATAGCTTAAAAGTTTGAAAATTACCTGTAAATAGTATGCATGCTCCCAAACATCTATGCCAAGTAAAGGAACTAAATTTGGCCCTTTAGTCACGAGTGGATCCTGAAAAAGATTTCATAATTATATTATATATACCTGGATTTATATGCATAAGTTCAGATAATAGACATAGAAGGTAATGGCTAATTCAGTTGCCGGACAAAATTCTAGAGGCATAATCTCATATCAGACATTCTCAGTTATTTAAGTGATATCATCGGGCAGAGCAGAAGTAGGGCAATAGCAATAAGTAGATTCAAAATCAGCCAAATCAACCAATTAACCAAAGTTGTTCTTGCTTCATATTAAATATTACAAGCATACCTGATTTTGAGTTGTTTCTATGACAAGTTTCTTTAATTCCTTGTTCACTCCAAGCCACTGTCAAGTAAAAAAGGAAGCAAACAAGAAAAGTAAGTGATAGATGCAATCCATTCACGAACAATAACTAAAGAAACAAAACAGTAACCAAGGCCCTTGCAAAGCAAATTACTTACCACCCAACCAGAGCCCTGCAAAGCAGCACCCTCAGCATTTATCTTCTGGATCAATGATTCCAATGAACCAAAGTTTGTGTCAATAGCCCAACCCAAAGAATCTTTTGGAGGCTCACCTCCACCTTCCTGTCATATAGATGTCATAAACCAAGAGGGAACAGATTTGGAATCACAAGCTCCATTTTGTATTACTATAATACACTGGAAAATAGTTTGTAAATATAAACTTACACGAATGGGGGCAAGATTCTTCCAAAATATTGAGTGGTTGATGTGACCTGCATGAGATACCAATCGACCAACATAAGGGGTATTTACATTGTTAATGTAAATAGCCTAACTCCTAATTACTCAGAATCATTCATCAAGCAAAATTGAAATAGGCTTGTATCTAATAGGAACAATTTTTTTCTTCCTTCAATCAGAATTACAGTAAATCATCGATACTTAAATTTCAAAACAATGATGTATGAAATGAAAGAAATTCAAAGTCAATAGGGCTGAACTCCACCAAGTGAACTTCAGTATCAGAACTTTTCTAAATGCAAAGATTACATTATTAATGTTAACATTTATGCCATTCACATTTCAAAATATCCAAGCAGAGGGCAAGCAAATTAGAACACAAAACAGTCTTGCAAATTTCAAAATCACTAGAAAAACACCAAAATTTGAATCTTTAAAAATAATTCAATTACTTAGTTGAACATCAAAAGGGTCTAACATCCCCCAGTCCCTATACTCTCCCGACTTTTGACATTTAGTCACTAAGAATGTTATCAGAGAGACTAATTTCCTAAATTAAAAGAAATGTACTAAATTTCAAAAGTGCGGAAAGTACAGCGCCGTAATTAAACCAAAAAAACCCAGAGAAATTTACCTCCGCCGTTGAACTTGATAGCGTTCTGCAACTTCACGACGGTGGATGAATCGCCTTTCTGGATAGCCTCATGCAGCTGCTCCAAAGCTTTGTTGTAGTTAGTGATGTAAGTTTGGTGGTGTTTCTGGTGATGGAGCTGCATGATCTGTCCACTGATGGCCGGCTCAAGAGCGCCATAGTCATAAGGAAGATCGGGGAGGGAGAAGGTTTGCAAAGACCGAGAGTGATGCAGCATGCTCGTGGAATTCAGGCCTAGGGTTAGGGATTTTCTGGAGGATAATGAACGGAGAGCCATTTGCAAATGATTTCGATGTGTGTTTTTTGTTCAGTTGAAAGAAGGGAAGGAAAGAAATGAAGGCTGAAGGGTAGGTTTATATATACGAGTTCCTATATTTAGTAAATTGTAAAAATTATTAAAAGTAACTGAGAATAAATTGTAAAAATGATTAAATTTTATTTTTTTACAAATGCTATTAAATTTATAAAAATTATAATTATATTATAATTAATAAGTAAAATAATTAAATTCAAAAATTCAAAAATTCTCACAATTCAAAAACAAAGAAAAAAATAAATTTTTTATGAAAGTAAACATATCAATAAAATTCAAAAGCTTCTTAAATCTTTTTGTCTATGTCCAAACGAGACACATAGTGAAGGAAGAAAGAGTTGTAGGCGATCTAAACTGTCGTGCAAAAAGTATCACTACCCATGACTGATTTTATCGGCAAACAACAATCGACCGAGTGAAGATAAGTCTTTCCAAGTGACCACCGACAAAAATAATAAATCAGAACTAGCATCAATTGAATCTATGTACGAACAACAACCGATTGTTAGAGTATGCTGTAACATGCCATAAAGACAGACGAATCAAACCCCCAAACAACAATAAATTTCATTTTTTTAATTCATTAAAGTCTTACCTTGCTGGAAAATAATTAAAAAAATAATGTTATTATGAAAGTAATTGAGTTAACGATAGAATAGTTAAAATATATAAATTTTAGTGAATAAATTGATTATAGAAGTTTAATGGTCAAAATAAGTCAAAAAATAAAATTTAATAATATTTTTATAATTTATCTATTTTTTAAATAGATAAGATTTTTAAATTTTTAGTGTCACGCATAAAAAGAGCCAAGAAACATTAATCCTACATCGGAAATGAAAAGAGAAGTCTTGATATATATATATATATATATATATATACAATAGTGTTGTATATCTTATTAAACATGTTTTTTAAGAAAGGGATAATCGTATCGTAATATATGCTTATCTCCAAATATTTTCTCAGTTTATTATATTATAAAAGGCTCAAAATGCAGATTAAACTTGTCTGAAACTCGTTATTTGAATTTTGATCGAAAATTATTATCTAAATTTAACTTTGATTAAAAAAATTAAACTTGTTAGAATCGATATGATTAAGTTTATTTACTTAATTTGTATATTGAAATTAATGTCGTATGTAATATTTTTTTTCCCAAAATAAATTTAGCTACTTTAATTTCCCCCCTCAATTTTCACATATTTGTGATAAATTATAATTTTTATATTTTATTACTATAATATATTAATGAATATGACTTTAAAATAAATTTATAAATAATGATTACCATAATTCAATAAGAAATACAAGTATACAACAGCCAATATGGTCGCCTGTGGTATCACATTGTTACTAATTTCAAACCATGAAAAAGACATAATTCAAAGAAAAAAAGTCCCAGCTAATATAGGATTGAATAATATTTTTACCCTTATTTTTTTAATATTTTATTTTAAATTAAAATAATTAATACTTATCGATTAACTAACGATATATGATTTAAAAATATAGTAAATATACAATATTGCATATAGATATAATAATACTATATAGGCAAATGTACTACTTTAATAAAATAATGTATCATTCAAAAATAAATTTTATAAAGTTATATAAAATATAAAATTATTTATCAATGTGAATCTGTCAGCCATTTTAAAATGTGAAGCTTAAACCAAGTTAGGGTCTAAGTTTATGAGTGTAAATCGCTTGTATCATAATCATATTTTTATTAGTGTTTTTTTTTTAAAAAATCAATGGGTTTAAAATTTAAAATTAATTTTTTTTAAGTTTTATAACATAAGACATGTAAAGACACTAGGCAGAGATTTCTAGGTTTACTAGGTGAGCATGTATAATGTCTCCCGAGGTTCAATGGTGCAAACCGTCTACTTCTTTTTTATGTCTCTATTCGTGCCTCAGTTTCAAATTGGAAAGTTTAGGGTTTAGGATTTATGGTTAAAAGTTAGAGATTGTGATTAGTGTTTAGGGAATTAGGGGTATGGTGTATTGTTTAGGGTATAAATTTAGGGTTTAGGATATAAAAAATTAGGATTAAGGTTTAAAATTTAATTTTTTAAAAATTTTAATAGGAGGGCATAATTAGAGACATGATAAAAGGCATAAGATTTTTACCGGATTAAAACTCATTCAACACCATCCTTGAGAATTTTATTAGTTTCCTTTAACCTAATTATGCCACATGTCATTAAAATTTAAAATAAATATAATAATATGTATCACAATATAGTTGGATGTTTAACTTTATTTTGAATTAAATTAAAATTAGATATATAAAATATATAATAATAAATACTAAATATATAATTATATAAATTATTTAATTATCATATAATATTTTTGTTATTTTTAACGGTTGATGACAACTGATATTATTACCGACTTTTCTTGTGCATGAATCGAGTCCTGTCTCTTTCATCTATCTAAGCACCTAACTTATTCAATATGGAACAAGTCAAGACCGAATGCTTAAGTTAAGTGAGATGAAAGAGACAGGACTAAATACATCTTTAGTAACTTTAATGGTTACAATTGAATGTATTTTTTTGTGTGCGAAGGAGTATTATAATAATATTATCGAATTAAATATCAAGATTTGAATTCAGATAAAAAAAATGAGTATTTATGATTACTAGTTCAAGTTAACAGATCTCGAATATATATATTTTTATTTTCAAGACTGGTAATTTGGCAAAAAGAAAACTAAATACATGAGATATATAGTTATGGATGAAGTTTCAGGCAACAGAAATGGTAAATGGAGATGGATTGGGAGGAATAGTTACTTGGACAACTCCTTCAAGCATCTGCATAACCTTCCTCATGTTAGGTCTCAGACATGGATCTTCTTGAATGCACCATAAGGCAATCATCAACAACCTCTTTCTATCATGTATGGCCTCCATGTCATCCCCAATCAAGGCATCTATTCTTCCTTCAATGAAGCAGTCATAAGCCCAATATGTCAATATGTTGCTGCTATCTCCATCGGTCGCGACACTTCTCCGACAACAAATGATCTCTAGGAGCAACACACCGAAGCTATAGACGTCGACCTTGGCTGTTACCGGCATGTTTCTGAACCATTCAGGGGCGACATACCCTTTTGTCCCTCGGATGTCGGTTTTGGTGTGTGTTTGATCCATCATCAAAAGCTTGGACAACCCGAAGTCGGATATCCGAGCGTTGTAGTTGTCGTCAAGGAGAATGTTTTGAGGCTTTATGTCACAGTGGATGATCTGTGTGCTGCATTCTTCGTGTAGGTAAATGAGTCCACTGGCGATTGATTTAGCTATTTGGGTCCTTTGATTCCAACTTGGCTTGGAGTTTCCGAAAAGATAATCTGCCAAAGTGCCATTGCTTAAGAACTCGTACACCAGCAAACGTTGGTCTTTCTCTTGGCAAAATCCTAGTAACCGGACCAGGTTTTTATGATGCGTCTGTCCTATGGCATTGATCTCGGTCTTGAATTCTTTGTCCCAATTTCCTTCTCGAACAGCTCGATCTATTTTCTTCACTGCAATAGTAGTCATCCCTATTGTTCCTTTGTAAACAATGCCAAATGCTCCTCTTCCAAGCTCTTGTTTGAAACCATTTGTAGCTTCTGCAAGTTCTTTGCTGGTGAAAACCTGCAGATTTGTCTCCAATCCAACTTGCTGAACTTTGGGCATGTTTTTCTGGTAAATGGAGAAAAACCCAAGGCAAAATGCACCAACCAAGGCAAAGTTTACAAACATGGAGGTACCAAAGAGTGTTGATATGGCGATCAAAATGCCTTTTTTCTTTTCTTTATCAGCATTTGGAAGAGTACGGCCACCTTTGGTAATTTTGATGAATGCCTTGCCACTAAAGCCATTGTCTACTCTTCCATTTGTGAGCGGCAGTTTCTTTTTCCAGCAGTTACCGTCTTGAAAAATGGCAGCAGCGCACATGCAGTCACGCACACACGCTGCTGCACATTCCTGCTGGTCGTAAGGTTTGAGTAATTCATAGTCGTTTATCACACCAGGCCAATCTGTCTTTAATAGCTCCGTGATACCATACAGATCTTCCATGGGAGTTCGTCCGTCTTCTCGACAGCCTAAATCGACATCGGGTTTGCAGCTTCCATACTTATCGTTCGGATCGAGTAGAGAAAATCCTGGTGGACAACTACAAGTTGGTCTGCGACTGTCATTTAGGCTGCATACGCTGTTATATCCACAAGCCCCGCTGCCCCGTTCTCCCATACGAGAACAAATGTTCTCAGGTTGGGACCAAACAGTAGACCAGTTTCCTATGCCTGTGCTACCCTTGGGATAATAATAATGTGAAAAAACACCATCGAAATCGAGTGTCACCCTCTGATAGAAACCAGATATCGGAGTTGGAGGCCTCGCCTCTGTTCCGATATACGATATCAGGCCGTTCTTTCTCAACACGTACACTTGGCCTGATTCATTGAAGATCAATCGTTCACCGGAATTCGATTCATTTGCAGGATCAGAAGTCCTGCTATTATAAAATGGCCCTTGGTAAACATATTTAGAGGGCAAATTTACCATGTTGAGTACAAGATTTCCATCAGTCTGTAAACTGAGCTGGAACCTTGTGAGAAGTTGTTCTCATTCAGTCGAGAAAAGATCTTCCCATTGACTTCCAGTGTCTGAGTCGGTAGCAAGGTATCGGTAGGGTGGTCGAAGCTTTGCCAGAACACGTCCGAATTACGACTTCGAACGATGAAGTTGCCGGTATCATTCACAACACCATAAGCAGCTTCATCCGTGGCTATATCAGATCTCCATAATTGCAGCCCTCCAGGATTACGCACCACCAACCCGTTTTCAGCAGTTAGCTCAATCTTTGATCGCGCCGGTGCAAGAACCGGGTTGCCATTGTCAAGTGCATACCATACAAGTGGTTTACCAGGTACCTTATCGAACCATATCGAAACCATGAAACTGTCTGCATGCGGATGGAAGCCGAATGCAAAATCTCCGGACGGTGAAAGCCAAGGAGAGGCATCGTTGGTTGCAGTAAGTGATGATCCCACATCCACCCTTCCTTCATCGGCTTGAGCAACGGCTGAGAACGGAAGGAAAAGTAGGGAAACCAGAAACGCAGTTGCAGTAGCAAAATCCATTACTGTGGGATTAATTTCCCAACAAAAATATAGAAATAATGGAAGATTGAAGAATGAAGAGACAGTTGAAGGCAAGGCAAGCAAGGAGTTGGTGCCTATATTTATTCTCTGGGGAAGACTTGAGTTGAGACGACGATTCATTGCATTTGACCATTTCAATGTCTTCCACAAAATTTCTTTCTTTTTTCTCCATTTAAATGGTCAGAATTTAATGTGATGGACCACACCATGAAGAACCTGTAAAGAAACTTTCATGAAAAAACTAAGTGATTTACAGATATTGAATAGTATGAACAAAAATTTCTACCTTTTTTCTGGCAAGTCGTCTACCTCTTAATCATACATTTATCGATGTTTTTAGGGTTTAAAAGATAAAAAATTAGAGTTAAGATTTAAAATTTATTTTTTATAATTTTTTAGTAGGAGGTAAAAACATGATAGGAATCTGAAGATTTCTACTCCTCTTCTTATATATCACCTAAAAATACTGAAATTTTAAACTTTAAATCTTAATTTTATATCCAAAATTTTAATCCTGCATGCTAAAAATCATATTAAACCTTTAATTTCTTTTTTGACAAATGCTACTCAATTTTTATTAAATTCATAAAAAATTATAATTACAACGTAATCAAGAAGCAAAATAATTAGATTAAAAAGTCTAAAAATTCTTACAACCCCAAAACAAAGAAAAATAAAATTCCTATAAAAATAAGGATACCGATAAAGTTCAGCAATTTCTTGAATCTCCTTATCTCTATCAAAATGAGACGCATAGTGAAGGAAGAAGGAATTGTAGGCGAGTCAATCTGTCGTACAAAAAGTATTGCTACAAGACTGATTTTATCGGCAAACAACCATCAACCGAGTGAGGATAAGTCTTTTCCAAGTGATCACCGACAAAATAATAAATCAAAAAATTAACATCGATTGAATCTCTGTGTGAACAATAACCGATCGCTAGGGTATGCTGCAACATGCCATAAAGACAAACGAATCAAACCCCAAAACAAAAATAAAAACATGTCACAAAGACAAAAAAAATCTTTTACATACGATTTTAAAATAAAATATAAAAAAACACAATAAAAATACATATGATTTTTACCGGAAATGTGACCCAAAACGATGAATAAATAAAGACCACCGACATTCAACTCTAAGGCAAATCTGCCATTTAAATCTTGCTTGGAATTCATGCTTCAGTTATTGTGAAGAAATTCAATT
Organism: Abelmoschus esculentus; assembly: GCA_035048815.1. NCBI lineage: Eukaryota > Viridiplantae > Streptophyta > Magnoliopsida > Malvales > Malvaceae > Abelmoschus > Abelmoschus esculentus. The sequence continues at coordinate 17,307,126 of JAUCBN010000024.1, forward strand.
AATACCAACCCCAAGGGACAGAGCTATTGACAAAATGGGAGGGTTCAATATTTTTTTCTGATGACAATTTTATTTTTAATAATTTAAATATTGATCAAGTATTTAAATTTTATTTTTTTTAATTTTAGATTAAATATTTATTAATTAAAATATTAAAATGATATGAACGAAATTTTAAAATAAAAAACTAGTATTTTTTTGCTATTTAGTCTATGTTCTAAGTTTGTAATTATTTATAACCGTAAACGAATCGAAGGATTAGTAAATTGTTTGACAAAAAAATTATTTATGTTAGTTTATTTATTAAACGAACGAATATGAATAAGATTTTTTTTTGTTTAATTAAATGAACAAACATGATCAAAGGGTTTGTTCGCTAATTTATGTTCTTGAATGTTCGGTAATCTGTTCGTTTATGTTCATTTATTTATGTTCGTGAACGTTCGGTAATCCGTTTGTTTATATTTACAATTCATTTATGTTACTTCGTTCGTTTATGTTCATTTAAGTTTATTCACTTATGTTTAGGGGTATCAATTGTTCGATTAATCTGAACTATCTGACTAAACTAAAACAAAATTGTTTAATCTATTGGATAATTTTAGATTTTGGCTAATGATTAAGATTTTTTTCAAAATTTAATTATCAATTAATTTGATTTAAAATTGATTAATTAATAAATATATTCGTTTGTGTTTGTTTATCACGTTAACGAATGAAAATAAACGAACACGAATAAGTTATATTACTTAATGAATGAACACAGATAAAAAATTTTATATTCATTTATGTTCGTATTTGTTCATTTATTCGATTAAAACTAAACGAATGAACGTAAACATATATTTATTGGTGCTGGTTCGATTCTTTTATAACCTATAATTACGGGCCAAAAGATCACATTAATTTCTTCTCGTGTTTGGGTAAAGAAAATTAGGCTAAATTAGGGTTTTCCCCAAAATTTTCACATTAGAGAAGAAAGGAACCAAAATTTTCTTTACACTTTGTTTTTCAATTAAGTTTCAGAGAGGGAAAACTTGATACAAGTTTCGATTTTGTGAATTTTCTTTCTTCTGGGTACAAGTTAAAACCCCCCAAAAAGGGTGTTGATCGCAGTTAATGGAGAATTCGAGTAACAGTGATGGGGAAGAGACAAGAAATCAGATAAATCCTTCCAATTCTTCAACAACATCCTCCGATGATTACCGTTTGTTTGGTCGTCAAGGTTCTCTTCACCAGTTTCTGGGTGGTGGTAAAGGTAATTTTTTAAAAATTCCTCAAAAGGAATTTTTTTGTTTTATTTTCCATTTTCACCAATGAAAACAACTGAGTTGATTCTTGGGGAGCCTTGATATTGATGAAAAAAAATAAAAATATTGCTTGGCAAAGGGGAAAAAGTTACTCCTTTAGGAAGATCTTTAAAATAGTGACTCATTTGTTCATACAGCTTACAATCTGATGGGGTTTTCTTCTCTTTACTACTGTTTTATTTTGTTTTGGTAATCTATATGGATTGTAAAAAATAACCAGATTCCATAACTGGGATAAACTATTTGCTATAAATTGGTTTGGAATAAAGAGGTTATGATTTCCATGTGGAAATTTGTTGATTGCTGGATTGAAAATTTTCATGTATTATGAATTACAAATCTTGATATTGCATACAACCTTTGACGATGCTTTTGACAATTTTAGGTGCGGAATCCATCTGCACACAGCCTCAGTGAATACTTGACTCTTGTGAAGTTTTGAAATCAAACTGTATAGGGAAACAAATTAAGATTGACTTGGTTTTGAGTAAAATAAAAGAAGTTCATGGTGAGATTTTGGTTTAAGGGTAGTTTGAGTATTTCTTGTGGTCTTGTTAAATCATTCGTTTTAGTAAATTTCTCTATGGGCCAACTCGATAAAGAGAAATTTCACTAAAAGTAGGTGGTTTACAAAGATCACTTGAAATACTTACTCGAACATCATACTCAAATTATCATCCGAGCTTCCTTTATCTTTAGTCTTCTTACTCTGTTACTCCCTCGATTCTACTTGACCCCTGGTCGTATACTGTCAACTGTCTAGCATTATTACATAAAACTTCGTGTGCCTAGTTAATTTATTTTTCCATTTTATCTTTTACAAAGTTGAATCTTAGGTTTATCATGAATATGATAGTGGTCAATTAGACATCTACAAGAAATTGAGAATCCTAATGACAAGAAAAAATAATAATGCATGCAGGGATTTTCATGGTTCATGAACCAAGAAGATAAGCTAAAATATGGGAGAGCTAACTTAGTAACCCAAAATATAAAGGAAAATCATGCATAGAGTTTATTGGGGAAGAGTGCAGATCAATTTGATGCATGTGGATGTGCACTGAAATCACCATTTGACCATGCATTGAAATTTTCCATAAGCATAGTCCAAATGTTGCATGCTAAAATTTGGTGCATTATTAAGATTTGCATTCACCATTTCGATGCATGGTAAGAGTTTCTAGCGACCAATCAACAAATCTCCATCTAGGTGTGATAATTTTTTTCCTCACAACAAAATGATGAAGCAAATTTGTTATTGTTTTGCGATGGTCTTGCTGTTTTTATGTGATTCATGAACCAAGCAGATAAACTAAAATAAGGGAGTACAGCTAAAACAATAAAGGAAACTTGTGCAAAGAGTTTAGAGGGAAAGCTTGCAGATCAATTTGGTGCACGGGTATCATGTATTTGCACTGAAATCACTATTTGCTTTGCATTTAAAATTGCCATAAGCATAGTCTAAATTTGCATGAAACATTTGGTCCATTATTAAGATTTTCATGCCCCACTATGGTGCATGGTAAGACATTTCTAGGCATCAATCAACAAATCTGCATCTTGTAATGATAAAAAAAAATTCTTACAATAAAATGATGAAGCGAACTTACTATTGCTTTGCAATGGTCTAGTTGTTTATTTGTTTCTGTAAGGTGAATCTGTAGGATATTCTCCACCTTCTTTTCCATCTCTCTTGAAGGAGGTTCATGGGGTTTCTTTGTGGAGAAGAAACGAAGTTGGTATCCTTTAGTTGTTTGCTCCAAATTGTGGATTGACGCATAAAAGTTGAATTGAGTTTTCCCTGATGGGATCCAATCCTTGGAAGCCAATTTTCCTTTTACCTGTGCTCTTTCAATATTTATCTTCAGTCTTTATTTATCCTATTTTTGTGTGAAAGCTTGTGGCTTTTAACAGTTCTCCACCAATATTCTTTTAACATAATTACTAAATATTGTGGTGTTAGAAAGATCCTATTGTGTATTATGGTATTATTTCTGTAAGATTACTTTGATGCTCTGGCTCATTATCCTGTCACCCTTATAGTACAAGTGCAGTTATTTATGTGATAAATGAACTAAGTTTTCTTCTCATGTTTCTAGCGGCTGATATACTCTTGTGGAAGCAGTGGAGTGTTTCCCTTGGTGCCATTGTTGTTGCTACTGTTGTTTGGCTCATTTTTGAGCAGTCTGGATTACCATTCTTATCGATTTGTTCAGATGTTTTGCTGATATTAATTGTAGTGTTGTTTGTCCGTTCCAACTATGCTGCTTACAGAGATAGGTAATTCTAATATTTCTTTTTTATATGTTAATTTCCTTTAAAATGCTGAAGCTGTTTTGGCAATGAAGTTCGTATATTATTTGAACAGACAACCACAAACATTACCAGAACTTGAACTGTCAGAGGAAATGGTTACGAATGCTGCAGCATCGTTTCGCGTTAAAATAAATAATGTGCTTCTTATGGCTCATGAAATTACTCTTGGCAAAGATTTTCGGCTTTTTTTCAAGGTCGGTTAGATCAGTTGTACTTAAACTAAATGTTCTGTGCTGCAATAAACTTGAACAAATGGAAAAAGAATCAGTGTTGGAGTAGAATTGTATGTATAGGCATTATGGTATTGCTGCTCGAATTATGATTAAGTTGATATGTGGTTTTTTTACTATTATTAGTAAAAGTAGTCATTAGAATCAAGTGTGTTCAGGTGTCGGAAGTAAGAGTAGTGGTTTTGCTCATTCTGTTTACGTTCACATTAACCTCCAATCTCCTTTCAAGGCCAAAATCTCATAATTTTAGAGATTTTGGAGTCGACTATTTTCCCACTTCGTAATAAATAAAGCAATTAAGAATGCGTATTGTCTCCATTTCCCTGTGTTTCTCCTAAACAAGGTTGATTAACAGAACTTGCCAATTTATATATGATTTCATAATGTATCCCGTTTTCTCGGAAACAGTTGATATTGCTTCCAAACTGCACTTCCAGCAGGCACTCTTCTATTCATTCAAAACTTTCCTGTTTATCGCCAAGATGTTTTGTTAATACTTTGCATTTCTTCATGCCATATGGGCATTCATGGCATTTGTATAATGTCCTGGATTCTACCTTTTGTAATATCACTTGACCTGTTCCAGTCTACAAACTTCTATCATATTCGTTTATTTTTAGGGGTAGGGAAGGCTGTTGCTTGATAACGTTTTCTGACTTGGTTCACTTGGCAGCTGGTGACTTGTCTGTGGCTCTTGTCTGCCCTTGGTAGCTATTGCTCTTTCTTCACACTTGCCTATATCGGTAAGCAATTTCATCTATCTACTGAATCCGCATTCATCTCAATTATCATTCATGGACGTGATTAGTTATTATCATGATTGGTTTGACTGATATAACATTAACCGCAAACTAAATTAGTTGTTTAGCCACAACCTCTTTTAGGCTCTAGCTTACTTGACCTCACGGTCACGGGATCTTTTGTGTATTTGTTAACGGACTTTTTCTTATATTATTTACTAATTTAAATATAATGTATTCATCATTTCGAATGGCAGGAACCATCCTATTGGTTACTCTTCCTGCCTTCTACAGTAAATATGAAGAGCATGTGAATAAATACTGTGGAATGATCCACCGGAAATTCTCCCAGCAGTATAAGATAGTAGATGATAGTGTGACAAACAGAATCCCCCGCAGTTTATCGAAAGATAAAGACATCTAATTCTCACAGTTTACGTAGAGGTTATGAGTAAGCATGCTTTAAAGTTGGAGTTTCACCATCGTTGCAAAGTCGTCGTTTTAAGATGATTCTTGTTACTTTTTATGTTAGCTACATGCTTCACAGTCAACCAAGTTGCACTATCTACGAAATCCTTCGGATTTCTGCACTTGTGCTATTCCTAGACTTCAACACATTTCTTGCCATGGATTATTGAAGAGCCTGTAATCTCTGCTTGGAACTTCTGCATTTTCTGGGTTTGTAGAGTTAGTCAATGGGAGTGTACTTGAACCAATGTATCAATAAATGCTTGTAATGACACACCAACTTGTTGTCTTCATGTTTAATGCATCTGTCTACACTAGATAAATTCAAAAGCATGTAACTCTAGCATTGGTCTTCCGGTTCCCGCCGATCATCATAATTGTCACAGTGATTCCGAGATCATGTCCGACTCGTAAAGAAAAAGCCGAAAACTTGTTGAGGTTCGTTGCAGGTTTGGTGGCCTCGAGTCTCATCTGGTCGCTCAATGTCTGTCTCCCGACAAATGCAGTGTTCCATTCATGCTTGTTTATAGCTGAACTGTTTCGCCCTACAGAAAGAAAACCATCAGTGGTTTCTAATCCTAAGCATTTCCTACCCATATACAAGGCAGAAAAAGCAATGTAATTAATAATTGTTCTAGTTAGACACACTCGAGCAATATATATAGTTAAGATCCACTTGCATATAACGTAAAACTCATAGTTTTTCACATTTGTTAGGGTCTTTACACATTCGTATCGAACATTTTTAAAGCTCGGAACAAAAACTCATAGTTTTTATTGCTTTCTCTCCAAAAGGATTTTCTATTTTTTAAGGTTGGCTTACTGGTGCTGTCCTTTTCGATAAATTTAGATCGAATTATATTGAATTTAAATCAAATTCAAGTCATATTATATTAATTTCAGAAAAAAAAATTTATATCAATATTTGATTAAATGTCATTAATACGGTAAAAATATTATCGATATAAAGATATGAAATTGATAAAAATACAACAAAATTAACTTAAAAAAACTTAGATACGCACTAATCAGGGATGGTTCAAAGATTTTAGGGGTCCTATGCAATTTATTAAAATGTGTCCATTAGAAGTAATTATTCATAATTTTCATTAGTTCTAAAAATGCGATCCTTAGAAGTAATTGTCCTTTTTAGGATCCTGTGCGGTCATTTCTATTGCGCTTGTCCGGAACCTCACGAGTTTTATAGAAACAATAGGAATAAGAATAATCAATAAGATTCTAGAATCAATTATCATATTTAGAACATAATTATAACGTATAATTTCGAGATTAATATCATCAATGAATGTAGTTTATCAATATTTTAGCCTCTCTTTCTAAGAGTCTTGTGCTGTCGCTCTTATCGTATATGTCCAAAACCCCGCTGCGGATGATAAATCTGGGGCATTAATGATCACACGCTTCGTATCTAAAGTTAGCTAGACCTTTTTTATAAAAAAATATACAAACGGCCCCATCTTAGAGATGATTAAACTTCATTATTGACCGGGCCAAATGAGTGAACTGCTGCAATATACAAACGGCCCCATCTTAAGTTTCCTTTCTTGTACTTTTTGTTAAAATTTTTAAAAAATAATTAAATTATAAATTATAATTTTATTTTTTATATTTTAAACCTTAAACTTAAGAAATTATATCATGAATCTTTTTTATCATGTCATTCGTGATCGCAATCAACTAGATTTATCTACTTCATATATTTTTTAAGGTGAATCATCTCTTTCTTACATGTAATTAGTAAGTGAGTAATTATTAGGCAGTTACTTAAAGATAAATGATTCTGACTATATGGACCACGAATGACGTGGTGAATAGAGTCGTGGACTCGTGGTGAATAGAGTCGTGGACTCATGGTGAATAGAGTATGATATAATCTCTCTTATTTTAAGGTGAATATCACCTCTTTCCTTGAGTGGGTAATTATTAGACAGTTACTTAAATATGAACGGTTCTGATTGCATAGACCTCGAATGACGTGGTGAATAGGGTCGTGGACTCGTGATGAATAGGGTATGATATAATCTCTCTTATTTTAAGGTGAATATCACATCTTTCCTACATGTAATTAGTTAGTGGGTAATTATCAGACAATTACTTAAAGATGAACAGTTCTGATTGCATGGACCACGAATGACGTGGTAAATAGGGTCGTGATGAATAGGGTTTATGATATAATCTCTCTTAAACCCTACACTTTAAAAATACATCATATCCTTAATTCCCTAAACCTTAACCACAAACTCATTAATTTAAAGTGGGACATCAACGAGAACATGATTAGGAGACATGCGATTTACACTCTATTAAATGATATCAATGATCAGTTGATTTAGCGGGATAAAAAGTTATATCCTTCAAACAAGACTAAAGAGTTTAATCTCTAATATTGTAAATAGAACAACTGAATTAATTTTTTTTATAATATTTGATTAAAATTATTTAAAAAATAAATTAGATACCAATTGCTATAAAAAATATAAAAAAAGGATAGTGAATACTTGGATGCAATAATAATTACTTTCTCAATAAAGAAATATTTGTCTATTTGTGCTATGGATGGAATCATTCATCATTCAAAGTCTATGTATAAAGAAATGGTAAGTTTGTAAAGAAAATAAGCAAAATGGCAGCAAACCAGATTGTTGGCATGAACGCAGCAGATCATGAAGTTAGCTATGCCAATAATTCTGCTCTGCAGGTCTCTTCCTCTCCTTTCATCCGTTCGGTATAGTTTGAACACTTATTTTTATATTAAACCTTCCGTTTTATTTTAATTTCAATAAATATCAAACTTTGTACTTCATCTTCTTCCTTATGTTGAATGTACTTTCAGAAAGAAGTAATATCGAAGATCAGACCTATCATCCAAGAATCTGTGACAGATATGTTCAAGAAAATTGTTCCAACTTGTATAAAGGTGGCAAACTTGGGTTGTTCTTCAGGACCAAACACTTTCCAGACCATATCTCAAGTTATTGACACAATTGATGCTGTATGTCAACAGCATCAGTTGGAATTACCTGAGTTCGAAGTGCTTCTAAATGATCTTCCTGAGAATGATTTCAACTCTGTGTTTAAATCAGTTCCTGGTTTCTATGAGAAGCTGAGGAAAGAGAAAGGAGAGTTGGAGTGTTATATAGGAGGAGTTGCAGGTTCTTTCTACCACAGACTATTTCCAACAAGAAGCCTCCATTTTGTGCATTCTTCCTATGGGATTCATTGGCTCTCAAAGGTCAGTCATTTAGCAAAAGACATAATGTCATTTTTTTAATCGGAGAATCGATTTATTCGGGTGCAAATAGTCTGTGTATTTTTTAGTGTTGAAATTTTTTAATAAAGATATAAAAGAAGACATAATTAGGGATAATAGATTTCTACCGGAATGATCACATGTTTCCCTCAGATCCAATACGAAGTTGGTCACTGAGTTTAAAAAATGACCAGGTCATTTTCGTTTTTGGTATATAAAATTCTAACCATTCAGAGCTGTTTTTGCCGTTAAACCTTAACGCGAGGTAAATGTGACGAAAAGTTTACACTCCGAAAACGTAAGTGATCTTATTAGTCATTTTTTAAAATCAATAATTACTTCTATACCGGAGAAAACAGAGGTGACCATTTACTTAACCCTTATTATTAAGCACTTTAATCTTTAAAGTTTCATGTTGAGTCAAAATAATCTCTCTATGAACGAAATTTATTAGTTAACTAATGATAATCAAAGATGAGCAAAAATCTTCTGCCTTTTTTCTATGCCTCCCTTTATGCCTCCTTTGAAAATTTACTAAAAAAATTGAATTTTAAACCTTAACCTTTATTTTCTATATCATAAACCTTAAAACCTATATCAAAAAATACACTCTACCCCTAATTTCCTAAACCCTAACCATAATCCCTAAACCCTAAACTCTAAATCCTCTAATTTGAAGTGGAGACATAAAGGCATGAGGAAGGGATAGACGATTTGCATCCATCGAAGATATATCGTTGTTAGTTAACTAATAATTTTATTTATGGATGAACAATTTTAATATAAAATAAAACATTAAAGATTAAAGTGTTTAAAAAAAAAAGAAAACATGGTTTCGATTTCATTTAATCAATCGAATTCATGTGGTTAGGTCCCCATTGGTCTGGAAAACAACAAGGGGAACATATGCATGGCAAGATCAAGTCCTCCCACAGTTTACCAAGCTTATGCGAACCAATTCCAAAGCGACTTCACAAACTTTCTAAATCTGCGTTCCAAGGAAATACTACCCCAAGGGAGTATGGTCCTAACTTGTAGTGGTAGGATAAATCCGAATCACTCCATGGAATATTATGGCTGGGAGGATCTAGCTAAATCCCTCTATGACTTGGTTGCACAGGTTATATATCTTCTTCTCTAAGCTATAGATCAAGGAAAAAGATGTAGATTATGTACATGATCTGTATGAATTGATTGTAGGGAGTTGTAGCAGAAGCAGATGTGGATTCATTCAACCTTCCTTTCTATACACCTTGCAAAGAAGAAATCGTTGAGATTGTCGAGCGAGAAGGATCGTTTGATATAAACAGTCTGCAAGTTTTCGTAGCCAACGAATATGAACTGCAGCTGATATGTAACCAAGACTTTGGCTTCAATGATTGTAAGAAAATGGGGGAAAATATTGCAAATAATGTGAGAGCTGTTGTGGAGCCTATGCTCTGCAGTCATTTTGGAGATGCTATAATGGACATGTTATTCACAAGGCTTGCAGCTGATATAGCAGATGGTCTCTGTAATGCAAAGTGTCATAGGGTGATTAGCATTGCAGTTTCATTGACAAAGAAATAGATTCTGTAAGACTGTAAGTGATTAAGGCAAACGAGATTTTCTTGTTGGTAATCTCTGTCTGACAGTTATTTTGAGGGAGTCTTACAGATGTAAGATTTGTCAAGAACCCTTTGTATTATCATCAACATTTCCAGTTTTAAGGTCTTCATTTAAGTTGCAAATAGTAGAAAACAACTTATACAACAAATCTACACGTACAAAGAAAATGTATGAACTTATAATTGCTGAAAACTTGGATACATACATATATATAAAACTAGACACTGTATGAACCTATGATTGTAAGATCTAGATGTTGCAGAAATCCATTCTTAATTCACTTGCACTCATTTATTCAGTAAAGGCACACACGTTTAAACTTAAACATATTTAATAGTTTTAATGAAGAAGAAACCCTTCATTATCCAGTGTCTTTTGAGCCATCCATTCCCTTGGCAACTTACTTCTTTGTCATAGAAACCACAATGTTAACCCTCTTTTTCAGCTTTGAATTGCTTAAAGCGTCTGCCACATTGGTTGCCAGCCTCATGAATAACTTGTCAACTATACCATCTCCAAAGTGACTGCAGATCATAGGCTCTATAACTGCTCGGATGGTATTTGCTATATTCTTCCCCATTTCAGTATGAACGTTGAAACCAAAGTCTTTGTTACAGAGCTTCTCAGCTGCATTCAAAGGATCCGCATCCACTTCGAAAACTTGTACATCGTTAATTTCGAATGATCCTTCCCTCTCGACTATCTCAGACACTTCTTCTTTGCAGGGAGTATAAAAAGGAAGGTTGAAGGAATCCACATCTGCTTCTGCTACAACTCCCTGAAATGCTTAATTGAGTTAGCTTATTGCAGAAGTAGAGTACATGGGGTTATAAGGAAAGAAATAGTATATGTATATAACCTGTGCAACCAAGTCTACAAGGGATTTAGCCACAAGCTCCCAACCGTAGTCTTCCTTGGAGGGATCCACATTTTTCCTAGCCATGAAGGCTAGCACCATACGGCCTCGGGGGATCATTTCTTGGGAGCGCAGGCTTAGAAAATGTGTAAAATCTTTCTGAAATTGGTCTGCATAAGCTTGGAAAACATTGGGAGGACTTGATCTTGCCATATATACGTTTCCCTTATTGTTCTCTAGTCCAACCGGGAGCTGATGACAAGAACAGAGTTAAATGAGATGACAATCAAATCTTTGTTCAGACCAAAACAAAAGACAAGTCTTAGGCTTATGGTTTTGGTCAAGTGACAGACCTTTGTGAGCCAATGCAGGGCATAGGATGAGTTTACAAAGTGTAGGCTTCTGGTTGGGAAGAGTCTGTCATAGAAAGAACCTGCAACTCCTCCTATAAAACATTTTTCCTTCACCCTATCTCCTTTCTCTTTGTTCATCCTCTCGATGAAATCCGGAACCGATTTAAACACCGAGTTGAAGTCATTCTCCGGGAGATCATTTAGAAGCACATCAAACTCTGGTAATTCCAACTGTTGTGTCTTACATATCCCATGGACCGTGTCTATAACTTGAGATATAGTATGGAAGGTGTTTGGTCCTGAAGAGCAACCCAAGTCTGCCACCTTTACACATGTAGGACCCATTTCCATGAACATATCTGTCACAGATGCTTCAATGATTGGTGTGACCTTTGATATCACTGCTTTCTGAAAGAACAAGAAGCTGTTACCATGATTGTTGTCTTAAAACAACAAAAGAGAACATATATAATATACTGCAAGAATCATGTAATAAAACTAGGAAACATACCTGCAGAACTGAATTATTAGCATAGCTGATTTCATGATCTGCAGCATTCATGCGCAGGACCTTTGCTTCTGCCATTTTTGCTTGCTTAAGTTCTTTCCAAGCTTATGTAATGTAGTGCTTTCTGGTATGTTTTTCCTTAGCAATCTGCTATATATAATTATGTTGAATCTGTATGTTTCTTTCCTCATTGTTTCTTCTTCCATTTTTAATTACTTTCAGACATTCAGTTTGGTCAGATAAGATTAGACATATTTCTTATAAAAGAGCTGTCCAAAAACGACCACTTCAATCTTGTTTAGGAATAAGTTTGTTAACAACAATAAAGTGACGAAATATTTAAAATAAATATATTTATAAAAAATAGATGTTGGGACTAAAATACTAAAAAAAGACTAAACCGACTATTTGATTAGATTTTAATAATATTATACATAATTCAACATATCTATATTATACAAAGGAATTAAATATTAGAATAGGAAGAAATTAAAAACGTGGGAATTATCTATCCTTATATTGTTTCTTTAATACCAAACCAGTAGATTGGTGTACATTTATTTGTTTTTTCGTTTTAAATTAAAGATTTAGGGGATAGAGTTTAGGGTTTAAAGTTAGAAATTGTAGTTAGGGTTTAAGGATAGGGGTAGAGTATATCTTTAGGGATAGGGTTTAGAGTATAAAAAATTAGGGTTAGGGATTAAATTTTTTTAAAATTTTAACAGGAAACACAAAAAGATACATAGAAAAGAGATAAAAAAATTTTTCTCTGTTTCCCTGCATACCTTAGGACAAATTGTATTTTTTTTAGCTTAGCTATATCTGATTTAAATATAGGGTTTTAACTTTTGTTCATGTCTGCGGGTCAACGAGGGGCGAAAAGCCTTTTTATTATGTTTTGTAGTATTTTATTTTAAAATAATAAATCTAAAATTTATGGTCTAAGGTTAAAATTTATAATTATAACTTAAAAGTTATAAATAAGATATACTTTTAACATGTAGAATTTAAAAAATTTAAAATATAAAAAATAAAGTTAAAATTTAAAATTTAATTAAAAATTATATTGTAAATTAGGGTAATTTTTGTTTGCTAATGAAAAAAAAAAGATAAGCTACAATATTGGTCGATAACCTAGATGTAGGTTTCTCTTGTTGTCACCTAATTATGGAAAAAAGTTAAACTTAAAATCAGACGATCAGGGATGAAACTAAAGTCTATGTAAAGGTGCATACTATCGAATAGTTATATTAGAAATATAAAATTAATAAAATTAATAAAATTTAAGGATGTAAAATTAAATTATCAATAAAAAATATATAAAATATATATAAAATATAAAAGAATTTAAAATTTTTAGAAGATACAGTTGCACCCTTGAGCATCTCTAGGTCCATTCTTACAAACAACTTTATTAATAGAAAAAAATAGTCTTTCAAAAATTTTATGACATTAAAAAATATTAAAAAATAATAATTAAAAAAGAAAACTATAGGACTGTTTTTGTTAGATTGGACAATTTTTTTACCCTAAAATCTATTGTAGGAAAAGTTTTTGAAGGAAGAGTTTTTAAACGGTTGTCAAAATACGAACTAAATGAAATCTTCGTTAAAAAATTATAAATATATTTTGTGTCCGTCCATATTGTTGATTCTAATTATATCAATAAACAACTATAAAGGAAAATCATCTTTGAGGACTGACAAACACAAATTAGAAACAATCATCATGAGGAATACTACACGAACATCAAACGGTTATAAAGATATTCAGAAAATTTTAGTTTTAGATCTTATAGTTTAAACAAAAACGATTACGTACTTTTTTTCATACAATTTTTGTATTAAAATATAATTGTTATGTATAATTTCTATTTACCTTTAAAACTAGATGAAAATTTTAGTTAATAGTATGGTATTAAGATGAAACTCTTCTGTCGTTTTTCGTTGCCTTTTCGATATTACAACACAAAAATTAAATTTTAAGTTTAAACTTTAAATTTTAAATCTTAAATCATAAACCAATAACCCTACAAAAATGTATAGTATTATACGTTAACACAAGGGTTATAGCTATTTATCTTTAAATAATTACTAAAATATCAGTTTGAATTCGAATAATTTATCGATACAATATCTATATTTTATTAAAGAATTAAGATTAATGAGATCATATTAAGAATGGTATCTCTATGCATGGTTATAATTATCTTATAATATATATAACTCATTTAATTATATATATTTAAAAAATATTAAATGAATTTTACCCACCAAGTCATTTATAATTTATTTAATAATAGTTTTTATCTTATTTTTTAATGTGATTTTTTTAAAGGTGGATCTTCATTTTTTTCTACATGTCATATTACATGTATAAATTATCTCATTAAATAAAACATAAACGACGTTATGATCTAAATTTAAAATTATATAATAATTTTTTAGATTATTAAATGAGTGTAGGGAACGATTTTTCAAGTGTCATATAAATAAAATGGATTAATTCGTAAGTTTTAATTCCATCCAATTTTATCTTCTAATAATATTATATTGAATTACGTTTAATATTATGATTCTTCACTTTATTTTCAACGCTTACCAAACATTGGCCACTTCAGCTGCTGCAGGTATAATAAATTAATAGAAATATATATTCTTCACCATACGTCACTCTGTTGTTGTTAACAAACATGTTCAGAAACAAGATGGAGGTGGTCGTTGTTGGACAGCTCTTCTCGAAGAAACATGTCTAATCTTATCTGACCAAACTGAATGTCTGAAACTAATTAAAAATGGAAGAAGAAACAACGAGGAAAATGTCGAAACCATACAGATTCACCAGAAGTATATATAGCAGCAGATTGCTAAGGAAAACACACCAGAAAACACTACATTACATAAGCTTGGAAAGAACTTAAGCAAGCAAAAATGGCAGAAGCAAAGGTCCAGCGCATGAATGCTGCAGATCATGAAATCAGCTATGCTAATAATTCAGTTCTGCAGGTATGTTTCCTAGTTTTATTACATGATTCTTGCAGTATATTATATATGTTCTCTTTTGTTGCTTTAAGACAACAATCATGCTAACAACAACTTCTTGTGCTTTCAGAAAGCAGTGATATCAAAGGTCACACCAATCATTGAAGCATCTGTGACAGATATGTTCATGGAAATGGTTCCGACATGTGTAAAAGTGGCAGACTTGGGTTGCTCTTCAGGACCAAACACCTTCCATACTATATCTCAAGTTATAGACACGGTCCATGGGATATGTAAGACACAACAGTTGGAATTACCAGAGTTCGATGTACTTCTAAATGATCTCCCAGAGAATGACTTCAACTCGGTGTTTAAATCGGTTCCGGATTTCATCGAGAGGATGAACAAAGAGAAAGGAGATAAGGTAAAGGAAAAGTGTTTTATAGGAGGAGTTGCAGGATCTTTCTATGACAGACTCTTCCCAACCAGAAGCCTACACTTTGTAAACTCATCCTATGCCCTTCACTGGCTCACAAAGGTCTGTCACTTGACCAAAACCATATACCATTACATTCAATGCTAAGCCTAAGCTTGTCTTTTGTTTTTGTCTGAACAAAGATTTGATTGTCATCTCATTTAACTCTGTTCTTGTCATCAGCTCCCGGTTGGACTAGAGAACAATAAGGGAAACGTATACATGGCAAAATCAAGTCCTCCCAATGTTTTCCAAGCTTACGCAGACCAATTTCAGAAAGATTTTACACATTTTCTAAGCCTGCGGTCCAAAGAAATGATCCCCCGAGGCCGTATGGTGCTAGCCTTCATGGCTAGGAAAAATGTGGATCCCTCCAAGGAAGACTATGGTTGGGAGCTTGTGGCTAAATCCCTTGTAGACTTGGTTGCACAGGTTATATACATATACTATTTCTTTCCTTATAACCCCATTTACTCTACTTCTGCAATAAGCTAACTCAATTAAGCATTTCAGGGAGTTGTAGCAGAAGCAGATGTGGATTCCTTCAACCTTCCTTTTTATACTCCCTGCAAAGAAGAAGTGTCTGAGATAGTCAAGAGGGAAGGATCATTCGAAATTAACGATGTACAAGTTTTCGAAGTGGATGCGGATCCTTTGAATGCAGCTGAGAAGCTCTGTAACAAAGACTTTGGTTTCAACATTCATACTGAAATGGGGAAGAATATATCAAATACCATCCGAGCTGTTATAGAGCCTATGATCTGCAGTCACTTTGGAGATGGTATAGTTGACAAGTTATTCCTGAGGTTGGCAACCAATGTGGCAGACGCTTTAAGCAATTCAAAGCTGAAAAAGAGGGTTAACATTGTGGTTTCTATGACAAAGAAGTAAGTTGCCAAGGGAATGGATGGCTTAAATGGCAATGGATAATGAAGGTTTCTTCTTCATTAAAACTATTAAATATGTTTCAGTTTGAATGTGTGAGTTTGATTTGGATGTTATATCATTCATATATATGTTGGTTTTGTAACGAATTATGTTATCGAATAAATAATTAAAAGTCAATTAACGATAAACTTTTTTAGATAAATATCGAAAAATGATTAAATTTTTCGTTGATATCATCTTCTTTTAAATCTTGGATTCATTATTTAGCAAAATATTTCTCCTTTCTTCTGTCTTAGGTTGCATAAATGGTTTGAAAAAATTCTTGTCATTAGCTCCCAGTTGGGATAGAGAACAATACGGGAAAATATCGCAAATAATCAATAGCGGATCCAGAAAAATATTTGAGGGTGGACATACATTAAATTTTAAAATTTCAGGGTGAACGCAACTCATAAATATTTAAAAATCTAAGAATTAACTCATACAAGTTTTTAAAAAATAAAAGCAAATGTGTAAATTTTAAAAAGTTTAAAGTGAGCCTCTGCGCACCCTATCAGCTACATACATCCGACACTGTAAATAATACGAGAGCAGTTTTAGAGCCTATGATCCGTAGTATTTTTTTTATTATAGTAAGGGATTATAGTTTAAAGAAATTTAAGTTTAACTTTAGGTTTAAAATTTGTCGTTAGAGCTTATAATTTAATATTTTAGTTTTAGTACATAGATTTATGTTCTAATTCTTTGTTTGTTCTTTTTTATATTAAATTTAAGTTTTTCTCAATTACCCTATTATCCATGGTCCTATTTAAAGAGATTTATTTATTTAATTTCACGTAAAAATTTCACGTAAAAAAGGTGAAGATTCACTTTGAAAAATTTGATATAAAAAATTATTATTGAATGAGATTATGGATAACGTGATAAACTATGTCCATCTAATAATTTTTTCACTAATTATAATATATATATATATTATATTTTTTCAAGTAAGATTTGCAATGTTTTATTTTGGATAAGTTGTGAATTGTATTATCAAAAAAAAAAAATCATATATCGTACAAATTATATCGTGCTCTTAGAATATCATCCCTTAAAAAATTCTCCAAACAACACAAAGTGCACTATTTACAGTATCTCTTAAGTAAGATTTACAATGTTATTTGGTTAATCAAATATTATATAATATATTTGTAATGCTATTTTTAAAAAAGGAGATTTTAAGGAAAAATATTGAAGTATAAAGTATAATGATCATATCAATACTAACCCTATAATTAAATGGTCATTTATGTAGTTTACCACTTTTGACCACCAGAAATATATCCTTAGAGTTTAAACAATACTTAAGACACAAGAAATGGCAGCAGCTTGTTTGAGATGCTCCATTAATTTACTCCTAGGACCATACTTCTATTACCACATCATTGCTCCAAAAAATTTGAGTTGAATGCCACAAGAATCTTGAATAACTTAAGAACTAGAAAACCTACGAGGAAACGAAAATACGAATCACATTAAAACTTTTGAAATTAATCGAACGGTACCTTTCGATGTCAATACGGTCAGTCTATGAACATCCTGACAAATAGGACAGGGCAAGGTGTTGATCAGCAAAATCTGTATCACAATGTTCCACTACTTTCGCCCGCAGATATCGAAGGGCCTTCGGATTTCACCGAGTGTGTATCTCGGCTACTGATATCAAGCCCCTGTAATCGGCCAAGAGGATCCTGTTGCATCATATAAGCAAAGGTGTGTGAGCTGGAGGCAGCTACCATGGACTGATTAGGTGTCAACATGTTGGATTGCAAGGGATGGAATGGTGGCATTTGCATATTTTGTGATTCAACTTGCCGTGGCTGGGGAGGAAAGAAAGAAGGTTGAGAGAATGGTATATGGTGCATTCCCAAATTAAAGTTATCTGTGGGTGTCGACGTTTCTCCGGTAGCCATCTTGAACCTCTCTACTTCCTTCTTCAGGGCTTCATTTAGAGCTGTAGTCGGAAACAAACAACGAGAAAAACTATTATGTAATTACAACTTTCTGCAGTGATTTTATTGGCAAATGGCATATGGACATTCACTAATAGTGCCCAAAGATTGAGCTCGAAAATAAATATGGAGAACAAAACATAGAATGCAAATCCATGTGTTCGACTGGTTCCATGCAAGTTTGTTTTGCTTCTCATCAACTATATAAGGTAAAAGAAAAATGCTCAACTTGTGTAGCATACAAACATGTCCATAGACAAGCTAATATAAACTTTTAAAGTGCACAATCTTGGAGAGAAATCGGTAATTAAAACAGTCGGGATAAAACCTACCATCCCGTAGCTGAGCCTGCTGTTCCATAGCTTGTAGCCAAAGCTTAAGCTCAGTGTTCTCAGTAGTCAAGCCTGTTGTATCTCTCTAGAATAAAAATACAAAAATAAGGCAGTTAAATATCCCAGTGTTATGCAAAAAGCTTTGATATATTAGAAAGTACAACAGCCAAATCGATTGTTTAATATATAGAACTGATATTCTCAGGAGGAGGAATGCAAATGGCAAAAACCTGGAAAAGGGTTAGTTGTGCAGAAAGAGTAGTAGCTTCTGTTTGAAGTGTTTGGACTTCTCTTTCCAGTTCAGATATATATCGAGCTTTTCTCTCTTTAGAGCGAGCTGCTGACTGCCGATTTGCAATGATCCTACACAAATTATGAAAATTCTTAGCATCATACATAAACATAGTCCATTAATCATTATGTTGATGGATTAAGTGATATTCCCCAAGCCGGTATCTTCAGTTATGCCAATTGAAATGTCATCTAAATACTGCATGAAACGTAGCGACAAAATTATTTTTCGTTGTGTCATTACAATCAGAATACCAAACAACATACTTCCTATCCATAATCTAGTGCTACGACATTAGACGGTGAACATCCCCTTCATATGCTGAAATTCCTATGGACAAAACTCAAAAGTGTATTTAGCAATTTGACAGATTCTATAATGGAAATTCAGATATACTTAACTAATACCAACGTTCCATTCGGTAATTACGGTTACTTCAAAATTCCAGGAAGCATTTATGTTATCTCCTAATCAGAGTACAAAACAAGAGACCCGAGATTCCGGGGGAAATTATAATGCATATTCCTCGTAATGGAAACAGAAAGAGGCCGAAAAACTTAATCCATAGAAGACCAGCATAAACAGAATACAACTTATAATGCACATGAATTTTTCATAAAAAGAAAATACTTTCAAGAACTTCTCCGAAACTGAATTTCTGACACCCCGAGAGTCCCGGGGAAAATTATAATGCATATTCCTCGTAAAGGAAACAGAAAGAAGCCGAAAAACATAAGCCATAGAAGACCAGCATAAACAGAATACAATTTATAATGCACATGAATTTTTTATAAAAAGAAATTATTTTCAAGAACTTCTCCGAAACCGAATTTCTGACGATAACAAATCTCCATCCTTCAAGGATGAAAACAGTCACCGTAAACACTACATTCTTAACAAAAATATTGTCAACAATACAATCATAAACTATATTTGTTGAATGCATGATTCATAAAAGAACACCTAAAATTAGTTGAATGCATGATTCATAAAAGAACACCTAAAATTAGTTGAATGCATGATTCATAAAAGAACACCTAAAATTAGTTGAAACTCAATTAACATAAACTATTAGCCACATAAAATTGCAGATTTTTCATGAATTCTGTAACTCTCAGCTTCTTTGAAATTCCATCCTCCCCAAAGAATATATATTTCCATATTCCAACTTCTTAGTTTCTTCATTTTACTTAAACTTTCCATGAAGATATTAATTTCTTCTAATAACTTTCCCTAATAATCTACAGAAAAACAAACAAAAACACAAACTTTACAAGCTTACAGTTGCCATGAGTAACCAAAAACAAGTTCACTGGAAAAATAATCCCGAAAAGTGGAAGAAACAAAGAAGTAAAGCTCAAACCTTTTGGCTCTCTTTGGGTCAACAGTCCACAATTCAGCAAGCTTATCAGGAGCCATAGCTTTCTTAGCTTCAATCGACTCCATTAGCGAACACCCATCAACTGAATTACTATACCTATGCCTTCCCTTTCCCCCTTCATTACTCTTCTCCCCCATCCCCGACCCGCCGCCACTCATTTCTTCGCCCTTGGGGTTATGACCCGATCCAGCACTGGAAGACCCAGCAGCACCCCCTCCATCGTCGGCTCCCTTAGATGATCCCCCAAGCTTCTCAATGTCCATGTAGCTGCAAAACAAGTCATCTTCGGATCCAATTCCTTCGAATGGGTCGGAGACGAGATCCAGGTCATCGGGAATCCGGAATTGAACTTCGGACTGAGCTCGCCTGTGGTAAGAACCTCGGAAAGTGGAGGGGTTGGAAAATGTAGACGGCGTTTGGGTGGTGGAGGATACATTGGAGAGGAGTAGTGGATCCGGGTTTGGCTTGATTCTTGTCGGATCCTGCATCTTTACTGTTTCGTTTCAGATCTCAACACTCGGAAGCAGAGAGAGAGATGACTGTTGGAAATATTTTTCTTTTCTTTTTCAAGTTTTTTCTTCGGCTCTTTCCTGAGAAAATAAAAAGTTCTCCAACGGCGCCGTTTGACGAACACACTTAAAAATAGCAATATTTGCATAGTTTTAAATTTTATTAGTATTTATTAAATTTGTGTCGATTAAAAAAATATTATATTTTTAATTTTAAAATTTAACTTGAAAAAATTGTCACAAAATGGGACCTTAGAGTAGATTTTTTTAATATTATTTTGATAATCCTGAGTTAAAAATAGTAATATTATATTATCACAAGTCATTTTTTTTTTAAAAAAATATTTATTAAAATACATAATGTCACTATTTATATATCTTAAGATTTGTTTTTATCGGTAAAGTTGATACCATTTTGATACTATATATATTTTTGTGAAATTGAATTTATGTGCTAATTTTGTTTGAAAATATTGATTATTACTATTGTGTGACCTGAAATTTATATATAAAAAGGTAAAAATGTAAAGTTAGGGCTAATTGTTATTATTATTATTTTTTATTTAGTGATTAATGGTGAAATTGAAAAAATGGAGAGAAAATAAGATTTGAAATAAAAACAGTATAACTCAATTTTGTAAAAATAAAGCATATAAATTAAATTTTAAAATAATATATGAACCTAGTATATTTAAACCTTTTTATTTGAAAATTTTACCCCATCCCCAACTTTTATTTGGCTACGATGGGTCAAGACTCTCTATAAAATTTTAAGATTTAATATATTTTAAAAGATTTAATGTTTTATTTTATTAAAGGTGGCAAACGGGTTATTCAGTTTATAATTTTAATTTAGATATTTTGAGTCTAATTACATTCGGTTTGAGTTTATGTTTATTTTGGTTCGGATATCGAGTCAATATATCAGTTCGATTGGCTTTCAGTCCGATTAATCTTGGGTCAATTATTTTTGGGTCGATAGACTTTGAGTCGGGTTAATATGATAACGGCCGGTTTTAGTCAGGATTTTAGGTTGAGTTAGGGTTTCACCATATATATGACTTTATAAAACATGCATATTTAGCTTTTTAGTGAGTTATGTGTCCGTTTACATCTTATTTTTACTTATTTATTTTAGTATCTTTTCTTTGTTTTGTGTTATCTTCAATTCAAATTACTTTCGATTAGATTCATTTAATTTGGGTTTAATTTTGATTTAATTAAAATTTGATTTATTTCGGATTTCAAATTGAATTCGCTAGATCTCCATCCCACTGGTCCAACATATTGTTAGTTAAATATTTATATTAATTAATAATACTGTTATGTACTAAAATTCTATTATCATATTGAAAAACTTTAAATTCAAACAACTTGTATAGGACTAAATTAATTAATAATATTATTAGTTACCCTATATTTTTATCCAGCCTTACTAAATTAAAGGATTTATTGGTTTTAAGTTTCTAATTTGTATTGGCCCGAAAGATTTCACTCCATTATAATTGCAGGAAAATATTTATTCTACATTTGAGACACAAAATCATAAGCTGGAATAGCTCAGTTGGTTAGAGCGTGTGGCTGTTAACCACAAGGTCGGAGGTTCAAGCCCTCCTTCTAGTGGTTTATTTTATTTTTTACTTTATTTATGTTATCCGACCCGGACCATAACCGAGTTTTATTTCCGACCCGATATTTTCCGGCCCATAATCCGATATCAAAACTGGCCCAATCCGATTTTTATTCACAACATGACACATCTACATACAACTAAAGTAATTAAAATATAAAACATTAACCTTAAATGAGAAAATATTTTATGCAAAAAAAATATTATTATAATTATATTTAATTTAAATTTTAAGTATTTATTTTAAAATATATAAATTTAAAATCTAGGGTTTTAAGTTTTAGATTTATAATTAAAATTTAAATTTTAAGTTTTAGATTTATAATTAAAATTTAAATTTTAAGATTTAGGGGTTAGAGATTTATTTTTAGAATGAAATTAATATAGAAATTTCGCTTATAGTACATAGAACAAAAACCCAAACTATTTTAATATTTGAAAAAATATAATTATAATTTATATACAAATTATAATTACATATTAATATTTTATACGCAATTTGAATTGTCATTCTTATTATGAGATGATCAATATTATGGAAAATTTTTAATTTAGTCCTATACAAGTTGTTTGATTAAATTTTTATATAAATCATT
Source organism: Abelmoschus esculentus (assembly GCA_035048815.1). Lineage (NCBI taxonomy): Eukaryota > Viridiplantae > Streptophyta > Magnoliopsida > Malvales > Malvaceae > Abelmoschus > Abelmoschus esculentus. Next base: position 17,329,864 of record JAUCBN010000024.1, read on the forward strand.
TTTTTAGCATCATATTGACATAATTTCTTTTGAAAAAATATGTCAACACTTTAATGAGTATAGTTGATTATTTTTAACAAATTAATTAGACTAACTAATAATATTATAAAAATATATTGATGAGATGATACCGATTTATAGGGTGATAATGAGTTTGATCGGCTTATAAGTTATTGAAGTTTGACTCGATTAAGTTTTGAAGAACATTTAATTGAAGCTCGAATTTGATTCACAGATTATTCGGGTTAAACTCGATAAAAGTCCAATTAATACTTGACTCGAATTCTTAATGAATCGAATTATTTAATACTCGACTCGAAAAGTTTATATGCTACTCAAAATTATATTACGTTATCTTTTGTTTTTTAAAATTAAAGTGAAATGAAATGTATGTAGGTATTTTTTTTGTTATGTTATGTTGATTTAATTTTTAGTTTAACTTTTTGTATTTTTTTTATTTGTCATATTTTTCTCTAATTAGGATTAAGAGAATTTTAATAAATCATGTGAAAATTGTAACACCCCAAAATTTTTTCCAATTTAAACCCTAATTTCAAATTAAAAATCCCTAATATGAAACCTTAACTCTGAGGGATTTTCACTGGCTTAATTGCAATTTCTGTAAGTCTGAAGGTCCAGTTAAAAGATTTTAAAATTTTAGACCCTTATAAGGTAATTTTACCATTTATTCTTTTGGTAATTGTTTCCGTTTCCGCCTTTTCCCGATTCAGTTTTATTACCTCCTTTCACCGTTTTTTAATTTCAAAACCGAGATTCATTTTTTTAAACACTTTCTAATCTGGTTCTTCGTTTCAATCTTTGGTGTGTGTTCTTGGTAAATATTCGATCGACTCCTTGGTTTTCTCTTTTTCATTTTTGTTCTGTGGTGTTAAGGATGAGTTTTTGTTTTGGTTTCAATCGTTTGTAGGTGATTGAAGGGTTGTTTGTTAAGGTTAGATTCGGGTTATGGTATTATTTTCATAACGTGAATCTTCAGTTTTTTATAATGTTAAATTTCAGTATTTTCGTTATTACTGGTTAAATAATTTATCAGAATTATAGTATTATTTTGTTTAAAACCTAACTTGTGAGATAAGTTTTCATAACGTGAACCTTAAGTTTTAATCTAAAAAATTATGTTAAATTTAGGGATTACAAAAATATTTCTTTTGTATGATTCTATATATAATGAAATAATGCAATTTGATAAATATGATGATGATAATGGTGTATAGGGTAGTAAATAAAACAAGATATATCATGAGTTATTCGAGTTAAATCAATCTAAACTTAATCAGTTATTAATTTAATTGGACTCGACTTGAGCTCGAACTCATCTCGAGTTTTAATGAGTTAAGTTCACCATACTCAGGCTCGAGAAAAACTCAAACTCAATTTGATTTCTTAACAAACTAAGTTGAACTTAACATTACTCGAGCTTTACTCGACTCGTTTACACCACTAACACATATGTCAATCATAAATTTTTGCATCTTAGAGTGACCAATACCCAAGGCTGATAAGGGGGAGCACTCGAGCCGCATAAAAATATTTTCCCGAAATTTAATTATTTATAGTTTTAATTTTTATTTTGAAATTTATCAAATAAATTAACTAATCTAATAATAAAAATTAATTCTCTTTTTCTATATATATATATAAATAAATAAATTTAATAATAAAAATAATATATTTGAAATATTAGATTAATTATTTAATTAATAAATTAAAAAAAAACCATCGTACTTTCTCACACCTTCTAAAAAAATTAAATTATAAACTTTAAACATAAATTTCAAAATATAAATTCTTAAATCTACATTAATACCTTAAACCCTGATTTAAAATTTATAAATTTAATTTTTTATCGTTAAAGCATAAATAAAAATACTCAAAAGAACAAAAATAATTTATTTATAATAAAATATATATATTCTTTATATAAAAAAATAACTTTTAACTTTTCCCGAAGAACACGGAAGGTTGACATTGACATCAATGGATAGGGATCACCTGATCATTGTGACCTTAAAAATATGAATTTCCTACGTGGAAAATTGGGTTTTAATGGGACGAATATTCTCCTTTTATTTATTTATTTGAAAATAATTTTTTTTATATTTTATTTGAGAGAATAATTTTTTTTACACGTATATGTAATTCGTATTTTATATGATGTAAATTATTAATTTGTATTTTAAAGAACGTAAAATATGACTGATGTGGATTTTATGTTATTCTGTTTTTAAATATTTTTAAAAATTTTAAATATAATCTAAATCTTGTGTAATGTGAATTTGAGTAATTCATGTCTTACAATATCGTGAGAAATAATGCGAATATTTTTAAAATTTAAAATGATTCGTATTTTGTAGGATACGAATTACATTAAAAAAATTAAAAGTACTTTAAAGAAAAACGAATAACATATAATCCACATAGTCATATTTCACATTCTGTAAGATATAAATTAATAATTTATGTCGTATAGAATACAAATTACGTCTATGTGTGCAGAAAAAATTATTTCTTAAAATAAAAATAAAAATTATTTTTCTAATAAAAATAAAAAAGAAATATTTTTTTCATTTAAGCAGGAAAATTGTGTATATAAAAATATTATAACCACGAAAACATGTGCAACACGTGCATGGGGCAAGTGCCAATTCCAACACAAAGACAAGGGCACAACTATTACCTAGGATATAAAATAGAAGGCTTAAATAATTTAGGAATAAGTATTATTTAAATGAGAAAAATAAAAAAATATTTTTATTGTTTTTAATTTTTTAAAATCTTGTCTTGATCGATTTAAATAAAATTAATCGTATAATTAACTTTGATAAGTAAATATTTTATTTTTTATATATACAAAATTTTAGAGATACTTTTGGATTAAATTATATTCGATTTAAATTTAAATTAAATAAAAGTATCTAAAAAAATTGTATTTTTTTATTAAGTTTATTTTAAAGATAGTCTCTTAAAATATTAAATTGATTATATATCATGTTTCAAATTAAAATATTTTTTTGTGATTTATTTTTGATTAATTGTTTATTTTGTAAAATTGATATTTTTTAATTGTTATTTTTAATTATTATTTGAAATCTTAAATTTGATAAAAATAATTTGATATAGAAGGGTCTAATATTGATAAATAAAAATATGTTATTTATTTATTTTTAATTAAAAAAATTATTAAAATCGTGTGTTTTAATCAAATTGAACCATAAAATTCAATTTTTGATATTTTGGTTTTTTATCATTCTATTTTATTTTTCTTTTTAAAAGTTACATAATACATTCGGTTTATAATTTGTTAAAAATCAAACCAAACCGAATACGCCCCTACCAATGTCCCCTTAATGTTTTCACCTTCTATAATGCTAGAACAAAAGATTTTATATTTTATGATATGATATAATCAGGGACGAAGTTATAGCAAAGGTTAAGGGAGGGTGTGACCTTCTAATCAGGTACGGAGCTGTAATGAAATTAAGAGGATACGATCTTTTTTAATTTTTACATAAAAAATATAATAAAACTTTAATTATAAGACAATAATAATTTAAGGATAATTTATTAGTTTTTTATAATTATTATTTTAAAAGCTGTTATGTTAGTTGTCATTTTAAATAATTTATAAAATAATTAGATTTAGATTTTCGGATTTAAATTTGGATTTTAGATATTTTATTGAATCAGATTTTAATTTATGTAATTAAATTTAAATTCGGATTTAAATTTTTTTAAAAGTCTAATTATTAGTTAAATTAGATTTGAACTTTATAAATTCTTATTTCATTGTCATCCCGGTAATCAGCCCATGAGCTGAGTATACAATGCCTCAGGCAACCGAGGTTTAGCAACTGCATGCAATGGTTTCGCCAAGAACATATCGTCTTTCGATTCCGAGAGGTCAATTTCCGTTTCATTCGGCGGCGCGTCCCATGTAAACCCTTGAATCAGCCTCGCAAACAGCATTATCGTCATCGCAGACCCAAGTCCAGCGCCGATGCACCCTCGTCTTCCAGCACCAAACGAAATGAAACTCAGTTCATTCTCAATCAGTTCAACACCTCCACTCCCCCAACCATCTTTCAAATGCCTCTCCGGCTTGAACACCAATGGCTCATCCCAAATATTCGGGTCCATGCCACGGCGGCCGATAAAGACATGACTACCTTTAGGGATGAAGTATCCGGCAACAATGGCATCAGTGTTGGACACATGGGGGATGATGAAAGGTGCAACGGGGTGGAGTCGAAACGATTCCCTTGCACAACATTTTATGTAGTTGAGTTTCGGAATGTCTGTCTCTTGAACCAGTCTGTTCTTTCCTACAACACTGTCGATTTCCTGGGTTGCTTTTTGGAGAATTTCAGGTTTGTTCAGCATCTCAGCCATTGCCCATTCTGCTGCATTGGATGGATTATCAATGGTAGCAAGCATTAACTCCTGCAAATAAACACACAGATTTTATAAAATATAATACATCAAACAGAAAATTATTTTATAAAATTATATAAAATATAAAATTATTTTTTATTGGCATGTCATCTATGGAGGGGTTATTTTCAGTGATAGATCTAGAAATATTTTTAGGGTGGACACATAAAGTCTCAAAATTTTAGGACGGACACAAATCATAAATATTAAAAAAATTATGGATAATTTATAAAAAATAAGAAAATCAAAGGTAAAATGTGTATATTTTAAAAAATCTAGGGTAAATACTGACCGACTCTATTAGGTGTGTTTAAAATCGGCCGAATGAGTACCTAGTGCCCCAAAACTCATAATGTGAGTTAAAAAAATACAAAAAGTCCCTTTAGATAACACCTATTGGGTTGATTTTGAATACCTTTAAACCTTAACATACGTGTAGAGTCATTATTAATTATTTTGACCCAAAATAAAATATACGAACCCGAGTGATTATCAGAAAAACGTCCTATAGTTTTCGTGGGATAAACATAAAATCTCACCGTGCATTGGGCTTTGATCTCTTCAACAGAAAGTGCCGGCTTCCCCTTTGAATCCTTTGCTAAAATGAAAGCATCCAGCAAATCTTCAGGCTCCTTCTTCCCTTCTCCCCACTCTTTTACTCTCTCATCAACAATGGGGTCATGGTAGCCATTCAAGATTCCCATAGCCTCGCTCACAATCTTCTCATGCCCCTCCAAATCCAATGGCCTCAGCCAAGGAACATAGTCCGAAACAATGAAAGAGTTTATGTGGTTCAGAACTGTAAACAACGATTCAACGTGTTCTTCTTCTTCCTCTCCAGGCCCTCCATCTTCTTTCCCTTTCCCGAAGTATCTTTTATCGAACATCATCCTCCTAATCACGTTTCCTGTATAATGCCTTGTTGCAGATCTCACGTTTATAACGCCACGGTTTTCATGGTTGATGCATTGGTTGTAGATGAACTTAACAAGATTATCAGCTTCTTCAGTTCGTTTATGGAGTAACCAGCTAAGTCTTGCAGGGTTAATAACGTTGCAGGCAATCACTTTCCTCATTTTTTTCCACTGGTCTCCCCATGGAACCAATGCTGTCGACAAGAAACCTCGGGTGGCATACTCGGTCGCCATCGTGGTCGGTCTGGATGCGAAAATTGAGTCATGTTTCTTCAGGAACTCCCTAGCGATCTCCGGGGATGTAACAACGATGACGTGAGTTTTTGCGAGGCGGATGCAAGCGATATCGGTACCGAGGTGTTTCATGAGGCCAAGAATCCACCGGAAGGTTGGCTTGTTTCGCCAGATTTCGGGGAGGTTTCCGATGACGGGCCATGGAGTTGGCCCTGGTGGAAGCCGTGGTTGGTTCCTTGTAGTGACATTGAATTTTAATTTGATAATGACAAGCAGTAAGATAAGTGGTAAAGGAAGTGAAATGAGCAGCGTGGAGCAAGTAGTATCATGGGATTTGTCCCATGAAGGCAGTTGATAATTTTGTAAGAAATTATTGGTGAATGACGAGTTATCCATGTCTTAGAGATAACAAATGGATATGGTCCAAGTGTTTGGTTTTGTTTCCTGCTTGTCTGAAAAATATGTTCATGGCATAGTCCTTTATAGAGCAAGCTAGAGAGACATTCATGAGCACGTTTTTGCCATGCATACTTCCCTAGTATATGAGGAGAAATTATAATATGGTCCCGATTTATCATGTCATTTATAGTTTTATGTAATGATATTTATTAATTTAATGATATTTAAAAAAAGGTATTTTAAATTATCGAGGAAAATGTTACGACAAATTTACTGATGGAAATAAATTATTCCGTTACAATATTTGACAGTACCGACCAAATATTTTTTTCGTCAGAAATTTTGATAAATCAAATAAAAAATAGGGTAAATTACCCCAATGACCATCCAACTATTTGAGGATACCTATTTTGGTCACCTAACTAACGAACTCGTCAATCAGGCCACCCAACTTTAAAACCTTACCTATTTGGGTCACTGCCGTTAAAATTCTAACAGAAAAGTTAACGGTGATGACGTGACAGTTTAAAAAATCTGTAAAATTACACATTTAATTCCTCTAATTTATTTATTATTTTAATTTAATCATAATTTTAAATTAATAAATAAAATGAATAATCTAATCGGTGGTGACACGTGTCACCATCTGATTTGATGATTTATTTTATTTTCTGATTTATTTTTATTAAATATTTATTATATATTACTCTCCAATCAGGTGGTGACGGTGATGACGTGGCAGTTTAAAAAATCTGTAAATTTACACATTTAATCCCTCTAATTTATTTATTATTTTAATTTAATCATAATTCCACCCGATTGGATGATTTCATTTTATTTTCTGATTTATTTTTATTAAATATTTATTACGTGTCACCACCCGATTGGATAATTTTATTTTATTTTCTGATTTATTTTTATTAAATATTTATTCTATATTATTCTCCAATCAGGTGGTGAAACAAAATGTTTTTAATAAATGGTACCACAATGCATGTTGTATTAATTAGGCATCGTGGTACCACAAAACTTATAACCTGCACAAATATCTCTTGATATAAATTTCTAAATTTCAGGTTTCAAATAAGTGTGGTTCAGGACCGTCGTTAGAGTTTGTGGCTCGAATTATTTTATTTATTTTTGTTATATTTTAATTTTTGTTATATTTATTTTGATATCAATAAAATTTCTCTTCTTTTACTCGTGATTTTTTATTAAATTTTTTATATAAAATTTTGATATCTAATTTATTGTTTGATCATTAATTATATTTATCAGGATCATATAATATTTATCTTCGTCCTAAGTAAAGTTGTAAACTAATGTAATTGTGAAATTGCATTTTCATTCATTTAAAATTGTAATATTTGAGTTTAATTTCTTTAAAAACTTATAAAACTACAAACCATTGTAATGTTTTAAATCTTAATTTTAAATTTTAAATCTTAATTTTAAATTTTATATTTTAAATTTAAATTTTAAATATTAAACTTTAAATTTTAAAAAATAATTATTATTTTTAATTTTCTAAACCCTAATCATATACCTTAAACTTTAATGTTTTAGAATAAGGGCTTAAAATGGTATACTTATTAGGGTAGGTGATTTTAGGGGTGTACATTCGGTTAATTCGGTCGGTAGTCGAACCGAATCAACCAAAATCAAATTAATCAAAAATTTTAAAATCTTAATCGTTAATCAAACCGAATTACCTATAAACAAATTAATAGAACCAGAATTATTTTGGTTAATTAGCCGGATTAACCAAATTAATCAAATTTTATTATAAATATTGGTTAAATTACATAATAAGTCACTAAATTATGCAAAAATATTTTTTAGTCACTAAACTTTTATTTTATGCTAATTTAATAAAAATTTAATTTCCATTTTATAATATAAAAATTAATTTCCATTTTATAATTTTTTATAGTTAAATGACTTAAAATAAATATATAATATATATTATTTAATATATAATAATTTTGATTAGTTCATCTAATTAATTGATTTTGAACCGAATTAACTGATAATCGATTTTTTTTTAAAAAAATTGTCAACTGAAATTACCTAAAATTTACTGACTGAATTAACCGAAATAATTTGATTCAGTCTGTTAATTTAGTTAAAAGTTAAAACTGAATAATACACACCCTAGACGATTTCCATCCAAGTCAGGTAGATTTAGATAAATAACCCATCGAAATAAACTATTTAAACAAATAATTTAAATTTAAGATTATTTAGATATATACCTTTTTCATCCCATGTAATATAAAATTTGTGTTTTTTTATTATAAAAACGAGTTTAAATAAATTATTTAAACTTACTTGCAGGTGAAGATGTCCAAAAAATATTGTTCTTTTTGACTTATTTTTTCAAATATTTTCTAAATACATCTATTTTCCTATTTTTTTCTCTCAATTCCTTTTTTTCTAAATATCTCACAACGGAGAAAGAAGGGTATTAGCATTGTTGGTACATAAATAAATAAGGTGTTTAAAATGTCAGTTCGTTATTAATCGATTCGTTATTAATCGAATCGAATTTTAATTATCCAATATTAAATTAATAAACTTTTAAAAATTTTAATAGCTAATTGAATTATTTTTAAAAAAAAATCAATAATGGAACCAAATTAAGTTCTATTAATTTGTTCATTTTAGAATTAACTATTTTTTAATAAAATTTTTTCCTTATAGATTGAGCTTAAAACTATAATTAAAATATAATATTTTGTCTCAAATTAATATTATGGATAATTATTGGATTTAGGTTTAAAAATAAAGAACTAATTGGTAATTAATTTTTTAAAAAAATCTTTAGTTGTTAATTGTCCAAATGTTTAATTAACAAGATCAAATTTTAATTCGGTTGGTTAATTCAATTTTAAATAAACACGAATATTTCTAGGAATAAATATTATTCGATCATGATTTTTCTCATTTTTCTTAAAGTGAACACTACTAAATTTATTAAAATTATTTTGAATTAGAACCAAATTAATATAACGTTATATTTTTGGACTAAACATCATTTTCAATTTTAATGATATGATGACATATTTATTACGTAATTTTAATTGAGTGATTAAATTTTTATTTTTAAAAGAAAAGTGACCTATTTGTTAATAAACCTAAAATTAAATTACCATGGGTATATTTTCACCAAGAAAAAAGATAAAGAAAAGTAAGGAGTCAAGAAAAGTGACCTAATTGTTACTTGTTATTATTATTGTTAAGCTGAAAAAAATAGTTATTATTAATATAATTTAAAATTTTCACTTGAAATAATTAGATTTAAATTATACTCGATCAAATTATAAGTTAATCCGTTGGTTTAAATTACAACTTTGTTTAAATATTACACCCATACTAATAGTCGATTATTAAATTAACGAAAGGTGTAAAGTGATTCATATGTTACAAATTACAGTAAAATAACTTTTAACTATGAATAATAAATAATCTTAAGATAACGGCGGTCGGTGGAAAAAACCATCCTGAGATGGTTGACAATTACTTGCAACGATAGGGAGTCGATTCTCGGAGATCGACAAACACATAAAAATTCAATAGAAAGTAATAATTTGGATCAAAGGGTAAGAAAGATAAAATTATCTTGTTCTTGAAGAATAAAGATGAACAATTATTTAAAATCACAAATTTTGATATATTTCCTTTTTGTTTTAGAGTTTAAGATTTAGTTAAATGGTGCAAAACATGGGTATAACGGATTCGTGTGTTCTTAAGAAATTTTAGGTTATCTGAGTTTTTGTCCTCATAGTTTTGTAATGTAATGCAATTTAGTTCCCATTCATAATAAAATCAATTTTAATTTGTAATTTCTTTCACTTCAGGTTATTTAGATTTTTTTGCTCTGATACCATATAAAAATGAACACATTAAAAAGAAATTTATTTTTTATTGAAATAATGAACAGAAGGATAATTCAACTCAATACAAAAGATTAAATATTTATAATCTAAAAATTTAATTAATTCTAATAACAAATTAATTAATTAATGGCTAATTAATTATTTAGTCTAATATTTTTTTTGTTTTTATTATAAAATTTAGACTTTCTTTCAAAAATTTTCTCATCGTTTTTGTAACATTAAACTATTATTTTCTTATTTTTTTAATATATTTTGCGTATAAAATATATTAATAATAAAACATTATTTAAAAATCTTATGTTAAGTGTAAAACTAAAGAATATTTTAGAAGTCATATTAGTTTTTTTAGAGAATATTTTTCTTATTTTTATTTTAAGTTTTTTTTCTAAGATGCTGAATTCGTATATATCTTAACCAAGGACGGAAATCATTCACCAATTTTAAAAGGCAACTATGTCTCTCAATTTCCCATATTTTTGAATTGAAAAGTTTATAGGGACTTAAAGGCCACGATACCATCACCGTAGAACTAGGCGCTTATGCTATTTAGTTTAGTCAGATTGAGTATAACAAGTTCTTTGAGAGAAAGCAATTTACAGAGTGATGGTAGTTATACACAATTTTTACATTTCTCAAGAATTAGCCTTTCCATTTTAGAGAATGAAACATTTCATAACCAATTTGTAAAAATCATATGTATCAATAATTTTTTTTGATATCGAGAGTTTCTAAGTTTTCACCTAGGTGTAGCTTGTTAAGTATATTCGATGTATGTGTTGCATGAAAATCATTTAGTATAGTCTCATCCCATTCGAGGGTTATCTCTTAAAGGTACTTCTTAACCTTTAAATTAGCCATATCTGCATATATAGCCGCATTACTTGTGATCTTTGGTGCATGTCTTTGAGGAGTTCGATATTTTTAAACTTTTTAAATTTATTTATTTAGTTAAATGAAACTTAAGTAACATTGATAAATAAAAAATTACTTATATTCGATAATGTTTGAAACAAAAAATTTCGAAAATAACATTTACACCCTTACAGGTTAGTGCCCATGAGAGTAAGATTATCGTGGTTACACGTAGCCAAAGTGTTTAATCTATCATGCTAATGTGTTTGTTTATTATTTGAATATGTTATTGATAGAGATTCCTTGTTATTATTTAAAAACATGAATTTAAAGATCAGGATAATATAAAAATCTTAATTTAAAAAAGATAACGATAAAATCGTGAGTAAGTGTAATTCCCTGCCTTTAGCAATTATTACTTATGAGAGTTTGTTGCATTTCGAAAAGGATGCTGAGGAATAAGACTATTTATTTGTCATGTGGCTAAAATTTTGAACCAGCTAACCCTTACGGCATTAGCCGAGTATTACTTTGGAAAGTCAAACCTTCAAGGTACTCAAGAATAGAAGATCGTTTCAAACGAAAGATAACTTTGAGAATATATACGAAGAACTTTAAAATAACATGAATAATAAAATAAAAACACTTGAGAAGATTTAAAGTGAATGATTTCTATTATTAAAGAATAGAATGAGATACATGATACAAAATAAAGTAAGTGACCTTTATTTATAGTTGAGTTACCTTATATCTGACGGTCACCATTGATTTACATCAACGACCTAAAAACAATCTTATCTTATAGTAAACTATAGTACTTAGAATATTATCGTCTATTAATAGAAAGTATCTCCTATGTTCACATAGGATGTTCACGTAGGTGGATGAATAAGTTTTCTAGAAATATTCCCCACAGATCGGGTCAGTCTGATGATCTTTTCAAGCCCAAAACTCTTCTTTGAATCTCTTGGGTAGTTTGCTACGTCAACGACTTATACCTTAACTCGCGACCCGTGACATATTACACAGTAGAACATAAGATCTAATTTATTATAAGAATAACATTCTTTCAGCCTTGAGATTGAGTTACCACTATCTTCCGTCTCCGTTGAAATGTTACTTTATGTATTGTTCCATATTTTCGAAGGGGCAAGTATTCAAAAAATGAGATATAACTCGATTGTGGATCTCTGAAGTTCTAGTGCAACAACAAAGCAATAGAAGAAGATTGGAGGATGTAGGTGAGAAATACTTTAATAAAATATTATCGAAGTCAATTTCCAGCAAATTTCTCTTGAGCAATCACGTTTTGTAATGTATGACTTTTTCAACGACCTAACTTAACATATAAGAGGAGATTTTATTTCAAGTTCGAGGATGATAACTTTTTGTGAAACCTTGGAAGGGTCTTTTATTTGTCATGCAAACTGAAACATACTACCACGTAGAATAAATTTGATGTCTTCTCTAAAAAAAATAAGGTTCTGCGGACCTTCTTTCCTGTACCATCTAGTCAGAGAAAAGCTTATTTATATCTTGATGCTTTTAGAGAATTGTTTTTCAGCTCCAAGTTGTTTATGTGTATTATTGTTATCTCCGTATGAAATCTTAGAGTTACATGATTCAATCTGTGACTCCAAAAAGTTACGTTACTATGACCTCTTTTACACTGGTATTCGAACTTTTCTTGAACAAGTAGACAAATTGTTTAACTTGAAGACACTGAAGTTGTCTAATTATTTCAATCTATATTATTTGACGGCTAAGCCTGAGAAATCTTATTAAATTGGAACATCTTAACATTAGTGGGACACTTTTCTTGTCATTGCTTGATTTAATTGGTGAGTTACAACAACTAGGTTACTTGGACCTTTCTGGCACACTAATTCAATCTTAGCCTAAACAAGTTTGTTCTTTACATAATTTGCATATGCTGAAGTTGTCACGTTGTACTCGCCTCACTCATTTGCCGAAGAATATTCATGGTCTTACTAAGTTAAGCATCTCGACATCAAGGAGACACCTCTCAAAGAATTACCTAATTCAATTGGCCACTTAGAACACGAGGCTACTTAGACCTTTCTGACACTAAAATTCAATATTTGATTGATGGAGTATGCTCTTTATACAATTTAAAGACATTGAAGTTGTCGGATTGTCCTCACCTGGTTTATTTATTAAGTTTGAGCATCTTGATACTATGGGGACTCCTATCGAGCATATCCCTCTGAAATTCGGTAATTTAAAACGTCTTCAATTGCTGACTAATTTTGTTGTGGGCAAAAATAATTGATCAAATGTAAGTGAGATGAAAGATCTTTTTTTTGCGTAATCTTGCCATTTTGAGGTTATAGAATATATCTAAAACTATATATGCAAATATGGCCAATTTAAAGGTTAAGAAATACTTTTAAGAGATGACCTTCGAATGGATGGGACTACACCAAATGATCTTCATGCAACACATGCATCGAATATACTTGACAAGCTACACCCAGGTGAGAACTTAGAGACTCTCGATATCAAAAAATTTATTGGTACATATGATTTTTCTAAATTGGTTAGGAAATGTTTCATTCTCTAAAATGGCAAGGTTAACTCTTGAGAACCGCAAAAAATTGTTTATCACTACCATCACTCTGGAAATTGCTTTCTCTCAAAGAACTTGTTATACTTAATTTGACTAAACTAAAGAGTATAAGCGCCTATTTCTACGGCAATAGTGCCGTGGCCTTTAAGTTCCTAGAAACTTTTCAATTCAAAAATACGAAAAATTTAGAGACATGGTTGCCTTTTAAAGTTGGTGAAGGATTCCCATCCTTGGTCAAGCTATATATGAATCAATTCCAAAAACCGATCAGGGATCTTCCTATACCTCCCACTTTATAACCCATCATTGAAGAGTGTCAAAGAATTCAATGGTAAGGTAAAACAAGTTTGAATTATTTGTTTTCTATGCATTGTTGATACAATTTTACATTTAGAATGTTTTGTCTATTCATGTATTGTTTAAGAGTAAAAGAAAATTGCATGTTGTTTCATTGATTTTGGGAATAGTACTCACGAAGCAGCACAGAAAGTTTTTTTGTTGACCTATTTTAACAGCAAAATGTGAGAAGGAAATTGAAAATGGTAGAAAATACAAAAAAGTTGGGCACATTTATATAGCTTGTAAGAAGCAAAATGTGAGAAGGAAATTGAAAATGGTAGAAAATATAGCTTGTAAGATTTTACCTCTTCAAGATGAATGGAATGAATACGAGCTATCTTGGATCACTCCTTCCCTTTCCTATTTTGAAGCTTCGGATTCAGCAGAGAACAACATGTTATCGAAATTACAAACAAGGAGGAAGGCAGACCATGTTCTGGTAAGGAATCAAGCTTGCTACATGAATCTATTCCCAGAGCATGGAGAGAGGTGAGCTTTTGAAGTCCCTCTCCATCCAAGGATTTAAGATTCAACAACCCGCTGATATTCAAAGATTTAAGATTTGTTGGCAGCAATCCCTCCTCTGGGAATGACTCCAATTCTTCGCACCCACCTTCGATCTGAAAATGCCCAAGGGAATGAAGCTTATCTAACTTCCACCCTTTGTGGGGAATCATTTTGTCACACAATGATACGGAAAGAGTAAGTAGGCTAGATGGCAAGCCCATTATTGGAAAAGACTCCAATGCCGGACATTGTCCTATAAACAAAGTTTCGAGAGATTCGAAGCTTAGAATCCACTGTAATGACGTGAGGCTCAAGCAATTGAATATACACAGTGTTCTCAAGTTTGGAGCTTGAAAACCTTCTTCAGGGAACCTCAAATTAGGACAACCTTCGATTTCAAAGAATTTAAGTGAAGTGAGTTCATTATGTAATTCCTTATCAATAGAGAGAGATTCAAGGTTTCTACAATCGCGCAGACGGAGAGATCTAAGTTTCGGAAAGTAGTTTAATGGGAAAGTTTGCAGAGAATCACAACTACTCCCTAAAGTTAAATCTTCCAGTTGGTTCCTTGGTTCGTAACATTGGGGGAATTCTAAGGCTCTGCAGTGTTTAACGAAGAGTGTTTTCAATAAAAGGGGGAGATTGAAGATCTTGAGGGCAATACAATCAACAAGATATAAGTCCTCAAGAGAAGATCTCTCCAATATTTCTTTAGGTAGCATAACCGAAGTATATTTTTCGATTCGAATTGACCAATTCCAATCTACCATTGACCAAGGTTTCGTTGGTTTCGTTTGATTCTCACCATGATATTGCTGTACTATTCTTGGGGGAAACGGTGTTTCCAATTTACCAGATGGCTGTAGATCCTCCTGCACTTCTCCCCACTCTGCTGATCTTTCCCTCTCCTTAATATAAGGGAATTGCAGAGCTTTCATGGAGGATGAAAGGCTATTGCTTTTATCCTTAGTTCCATCGATGTCTAATTGTTCTTTTCTACACTCTTCACTACAAAAATCCCTTCTGCAACAAAAAACCACCGATCAATACCAAATTCAAACCCCCCAAATCCAATATTTTTCAAAATAAAAGAAACCCTCTTTTTCAAAAATCCAATATTTGGTTCCAAACTAATAAAAGATTCATGATATCTTTCTACAAAATTATTCACTTTTTCCCTCGATATAAACACTAACCTGTACATGAAGATGTTTTTGTTGCCCGCAAGAGACTTCTTGCAAAGGAAACAAGCATCCAAGAGATTGGGTTGATTGCAACCGTCGGATCTAGCAGAAATTGGAGATGAACATGAAGGAGAAGATAGATTCCTCAGACTAATTCTCCTTGAGCAACAAAGAGGTCTTTGAGAGAGCACATTTTGGTTATGGGTGCCCCCAACCTCCGTTAAAGCAAGAGAAGCCAAGCCTTGATCTTCTTTGATGAAAACATGCTTCCTTGAGCGTCCAGATGAGGCCATTTTTTTGTGTTTTTCTGGGAAAACGGAGTTGTTTTTATAGGGTTCTTTGAACGGAAACAGGAAGACTGGAAAATGAAGAAAGAAAGATGGAAAAAATATGAAAATCGGACATAAATAAAACGAGATAGATCATGAATTAGTCAACTTCGATTTTATTAGAGTTTGATTTATTGAATACCGGTTTAAATTTAGCTCAAGCTTTAAGTTGAATTATTTAATATTCCTTTAAAAGTTTCTTAGTTATTCAAAAATTATAATATATAGTAATATTTTTTAAATTTTATAATTTAAAATCTAAAACTTTAATCCTTAAACTCTAAACCTAAGTCTAAACTCTAAAATCTAAATTCTAAACCTAACAATCTAAACTTTAAACCCTAAACTAACATCATATACCTTAAAATTAACAAACTTAAATTTTGTTGTGTATTAACATTTTTTCCTAACAAAACTTTAAATAAGTTTGACAGATGACGGTCTAAGATCGATAAATATATGACACAATTAAATTTGAATCAAGCTCAAACTCGACTCAAATACTTAACAAACCTATTTAAATTCAATTTTTTAGACACTAAAATTATTTAAACTTAAATTCCACTTAAAATTTTAATAAATCAAATTCAATGAGTTCTTGATTAATCCCCTAATGAAGGAGATGTTATTTTTGGATGCAGTGGAGTTTCATATGATTCAAAGATGTTTTTAGAGGTGGATAAGAGTGGATATCCGGTCAATTTGACTATAATTAATCTCAATTTTAATAATTAGTATTTTCTAAAAATTAAAACAAGTCTCGGTCTCAGTCACATCGGGTCCTAAATTTTAGAAATTAATCTCGTTATTAGTGGAAATCGGTTCTAATACCAGATACCCGATCATTAATTTATTTTTAAAAAAATTAAGCAATATGAGAAAAAAAATAACTAACAATAGTAATATTAAATAATAAAATTAGAATATTGTAGGCTTGAAAATTAAAGTTTTAAAATGAGTCATACTCATAACATTAATACATAAAGAGAAAGTTTGATAAAAAAAATTAACAAAAGAACATTATCTATCGTAAGCAAAAAAAAAATTGTATCGGGTACTTGGTATTCGCTCCGGTTCTATTGAGTATCCACTGGGTATCTGGTCTAGAAAATCAAGATCCAGTCCCGATTATAATCAGATCCTAAATTTTGGATCCAATCCCGGTCTCATCGGTACCAATTCCGTATAAAAGTCCATCAAATCTAACCAGGTTCGGGACTGAGACCGGATAAAATTTTTTCACCCCTAATTATTTTTACATGCATTGAGATAATTTTAGATATAATTTATGACACTTCTAGAGAGTTTTTTTTTCTTAATACACATTTTACTCCTCACTTTCATTTGTTTTTCCAATTTAATACACAATGTTTTTTACACAACAATATTCTTAACATTCTTATTGTTACTCATTAGAGATTTTTAAAAAAATAGTCAATGACATGTATTATCTAAAATAATTAGTCAATCCACCTAATTTTTTTTAAAAGAGTAAATATAACGCGAGCATAAACCATCTAGCCTCATTGGTTGAAAGAATAATTGTTGTTTCTAGAGTTTCATATGATTCAAAGATGTTTTTAGAGGTGGATAAGAGTGGATATCCGGTCAATTTGACTATAATTAATCTCAATTTTAATAATTAGTATTTTCTAAAAATTAAAACAAGTCTCGGTCTCAGTCACATCGGGTCCTAAATTTTAGAAATTAATCTCGTTATTAGTGGAAATCGGTTCTAATACCAGATACCCGATCATTAATTTATTTTTAAAAAAATTAAGCAATATGAGAAAAAAAATAACTAACAATAGTAATATTAAATAATAAAATTAGAATATTGTAGGCTTGAAAATTAAAGTTTTAAAATGAGTCATACTCATAACATTAATACATAAAGAGAAAGTTTGATAAAAAAAATTAACAAAAGAACATTATCTATCGTAAGCAAAAAAAAAATTGTATCGGGTACTTGGTATTCGCTCCGGTTCTATTGAGTATCCACTGGGTATCTGGTCTAGAAAATCAAGATCCAGTCCCGATTATAATCAGATCCTAAATTTTGGATCCAATCCCGGTCTCATCGGTACCAATTCCGTATAAAAGTCCATCAAATCTAACCAGGTTCGGGACTGAGACCGGATAAAATTTTTTCACCCCTAATTATTTTTACATGCATTGAGATAATTTTAGATATAATTTATGACACTTCTAGAGAGTTTTTTTTTCTTAATACACATTTTACTCCTCACTTTCATTTGTTTTTCCAATTTAATACACAATGTTTTTTACACAACAATATTCTTAACATTCTTATTGTTACTCATTAGAGATTTTTAAAAAAATAGTCAATGACATGTATTATCTAAAATAATTAGTCAATCCACCTAATTTTTTTTAAAAGAGTAAATATAACGCGAGCATAAACCATCTAGCCTCATTGGTTGAAAGAATAATTGTTGTTTCTAGAGTTTCATATGATTCAAAGATGTTTTTAGAGGTGGATAAGAGTGGATATCCGGTCAATTTGACTATAATTAATCTCAATTTTAATAATTAGTATTTTCTAAAAATTAAAACAAGTCTCGGTCTCAGTCACATCGGGTCCTAAATTTTAGAAATTAATCTCGTTATTAGTGGAAATCGGTTCTAATACCAGATACCCGATCATTAATTTATTTTTAAAAAAATTAAGCAATATGAGAAAAAAAATAACTAACAATAGTAATATTAAATAATAAAATTAGAATATTGTAGGCTTGAAAATTAAAGTTTTAAAATGAGTCATACTCATAACATTAATACATAAAGAGAAAGTTTGATAAAAAAAATTAACAAAAGAACATTATCTATCGTAAGCAAAAAAAAAATTGTATCGGGTACTTGGTATTCGCTCCGGTTCTATTGAGTATCCACTGGGTATCTGGTCTAGAAAATCAAGATCCAGTCCCGATTATAATCAGATCCTAAATTTTGGATCCAATCCCGGTCTCATCGGTACCAATTCCGTATAAAAGTCCATCAAATCTAACCAGGTTCGGGACTGAGACCGGATAAAATTTTTTCACCCCTAATTATTTTTACATGCATTGAGATAATTTTAGATATAATTTATGACACTTCTAGAGAGTTTTTTTTTCTTAATACACATTTTACTCCTCACTTTCATTTGTTTTTCCAATTTAATACACAATGTTTTTTACACAACAATATTCTTAACATTCTTATTGTTACTCATTAGAGATTTTTAAAAAAATAGTCAATGACATGTATTATCTAAAATAATTAGTCAATCCACCTAATTTTTTTTAAAAGAGTAAATATAACGCGAGCATAAACCATCTAGCCTCATTGGTTGAAAGAATAATTGTTGTTTCTAGAGTTTCATATGATTCAAAGATGTTTTTAGAGGTGGATAAGAGTGGATATCCGGTCAATTTGACTATAATTAATCTCAATTTTAATAATTAGTATTTTCTAAAAATTAAAACAAGTCTCGGTCTCAGTCACATCGGGCTTTGTATAACATAATTTAGCTTGGTTCAGTGGCTTGAGTAATGCTCAAACATGTTGGAGGTGTCAGGTTTGATTTCTCCCAATTTTAAACTTGATGTGTTTTATTTTCTTCCTTTAATCAGGTGGTGACACGTGTCATCACCTAATTAAATAATTATATTATTTTATTATAATAAAATAAGGACTAAATTATAAAAATATATGAATAACAGAGACTAAATGTGTAATTATTCTATTTTAATTTAATTGCCACGTCATCAGTCTGTTACATCCTTAACGGCAGATGGCTATTTTAATACCAAATCAATAGTTTATCGGTGTATTTGATTCTTTTTAAAGCATTGTGGTCAGATCGATACTAAACTCATAGTATGGTGACTATCTGTGTAATTTACCCTTTAGATTAAATTATTTTAATACCCTATGAAGTTTAAATCAGGTCAAGTCTACTTAAAATAAAATTCAATTTAAATAATATCAATTTTATGTAAAATTCGAATCGATGCTTTACTTGAGTTATCTAAGGAAATTGTAATTCCATTTTCATCTCGTAGTACTAGTATTTCTTTTCTAAATTCAATAAATCTTCTTCTTTTGTGATATTTAATTATTATTTATTATTTCTATTTAAAGTGATTCTATTGCAATTTGCAACATATGTATCGTTTTATGCCTTTCGTTAATTATGTAATTAATTATTAATATGTATAATTTTTAAATAAAGTTGTTATTCAAACCAATGGATGGACTTTTAATTTGATCGAGTATAATTTAACTATAATTGATTCAAGCTAAAAATTAAAATTATATTAATTATAACTATTTTTTTCAACGTAACAATAATAAGAACAAATTAACAATTCACAAACATTCAATATTCAACAAGTACGAATAAATCATCTTACAATGATGTAACATATTTTTTCGGATAAATAAATTTTATTTATCTAAGTAACCTCAAATAAATATAAACAAAATTCAAAGAATCTTACCCGTAGGGGTGTCTAAAAATATTCGATCCGATTAATTCGATCTGATTAGTCATTTATTCGATCTGAAAATTAGGATATCTGATCTGGCTTTTTTTTGGATTGAATATCCGATCCGATTTTAAGTTTTTCGGATCAGATACGGATCACAATATTTCAATTTTTGAATTATCCGAAAATCCAAAAATTCAAATTTTTATTAATATTAATCTTGTTATATTCAACAATTTAGTGCTTGTTATATTCAAAATTTTTAAAAATTAAAATTTTTGTAAATGTGAATCTCGTTTTATTTAATAATTTGTTGTTTATTATATTCAAAATTTCAAAATTTTCATAAATACAATTTTCAAATTGAAAAAATTAATTTAATCAAATTATATATTTGGATAGTCAGATATTCAACTATCTGATCCGAATATTCGATATCTGAATATGCGGATATTCACTCCTCCTATATATAAACCATGCTATCATACTAATATATAAACCATGCTATCATACTAATATATAAACCGGATCCAATCCTCTCATCGCACAAGAAACATGGGGTGAATCCTCCCTCTATCATCTGTGGGCTCATTTGAGGTAACAGCACAAAATCAAAGTTCCACAATGGGCAGGTCTTTGCTTAGAAACTACAAATACCAGCAGTGTCCAATCAACTTCAACAAAAGCAAGAATTTATGCATTAGGATGAGTGAGAACTGGCCTAATCTGTGATTAAGGATATAATTCCCACCCCGGAGGTGCAATGGGTAGCTCGATATCGCTTAAGCAAGTCTCGAGTTTAAGACATTGTATTTACAAAAAACTTTCGTTAAGAGACTTACTCGCCAAAACCAGATATGCAACGCGGATCAGTCTGAATTAATCAGAACAAATCTTTACAGATAGGAGGTTAAAGTAGATGGTTATAAAGAAGCCTACAGGAACCGTGTAGTTATCGTGTTGTGTTTGGTTGTCAGATCAAGAAATCAGAGTCAAGAATATGTTCTGTCTACTGGAATACCTTTGGTTTTGGTCCTCACAATCAAAATAAGACAGGCAATGATATAAGAAACAGAATATTAATCCATGAGTGCATGGTTTTAATGCTAATTAAGTGGAAACATCACCACCTCTTACTGTAAGATCACCAACTCAACAAAACTACATGTGTTTGGTAAGGATATTCATATCCAAACAAGTTTTATTTAGAAAAATTAAGTAATATTAATAAAAATTTAAACTTTAAACCCTAAATTAAATTCATTTATAGAACCCAAATTTAATTTTCTTTTAAATAATTAAACCCAAATTTATTTTTCTAAAATTTCATGACCTTGTAGGTAAAAAAGAGTGTAAATTCCTTGTAACATAGAATTTCATGTTTGTTTGGAGCCCCCACTAATCAAGCACCAAGGACAGGTGTGTGGTGCTAGCTTGATCCATCAAAATTTCACTTCCCACTTCAAATTGCCTACCTTCCCCCTTTGAATTTTGGTCTGAAACCCTCAAAATCAACCAGATTTTGATCAGACATTAATTCTCAATGCTTTAATTTGTTCTCAGAACCTGTTTTTTCATTGGACAAAACATAGGTTGTCTAAGCAACATCCCACCACTAGGCAATAACCAAAGTTACTGTTCATATTAGGAATATATTCTTTATCCTACACTTAGTTGGATTGCCATTGAGTCAAACAAACATATTTTTGTATAATTAGCTCGTATTCTGTTTGCTCGTATAAAAGATAAACATTAGAGATAACAAAATTATTTGATTCAACTCGACCCATTACACCTACCTCGTTTGAATTTTTCTTCTTGAATTTCAAATTTGGGGTGGGATGAATTTTGAAAAGAATTGAGTCGAGTACGACGAGTTCAGATTTAGGATACAAATTTCTCACACCATCTCGATATTTTTATATATAATTAATATTTTTATATATTATATTTAATATTTTATTATTTTTTCAGGACGGGTCGGATTTAATCAAAGTTTTAACAAAAAATTTGGGTTTATATTATATTTTTATTATGTCGAATTAGACAGAACAAGTATAAAATATATTAATTAAGCTCAGGATAAATTAGGGTTAGGATGGCCAACACAGATGAAGTTACATGTAGTGGGAGGGGAAATCACCCCCTCCCTATGCCCCGAAGATTTTTTTTTTTTACTTTTGTCTTTCTATTTAAATTTTTTAAAAATTATTTTTTTTTGAATATATCCCCCAACTTTTAAACATTTATGTTTTGACCCCCAAACCTAAATCTTGAATCCGTCCCTGACAGCCAATAACTCGTATCGGCCTGTCCCTATTCCATACAAATTTTAAAACTACTTTATATTCAAGACGATGATCAAACCCTCAATCACCGACTAAGCGAAAAAAAAAATACACTTACCATTCCACTTAAACACCGTGTTCGAAGATCTATCATCTTTAACATCCACAATTAACCTTGAAAATTATACCCTTATATAAAAAATAATTTGGATTACAGCTGATAATTATTATGAATCTTATCTAGTGGCCATGAAAGTATACTTTATTAAACCCTAAAGTTTCAATTGGTTAATATACATGCAAAAAGAATCCTATAAAAAGAAGAAAAAAGCAACTAAAAGGACATATTAAGACAATGACTACTCCCATATCAGATCAGACAGCACTCAAATTTGAATATTGTAAGAAACCAACATTATTTCATGTAACCATGTCTTCTAATTACAATAAACCCGAATTAAAATCTTAACACTTACAAACATCGCAGTCATTATATTTTCGAATAAACACTTCCTTTTGTTATTCGAAAAAGAAGTTCGATCGCGATTGTCGTTTTTTCAACTTATAAATGAACCAACTTCATGGAAATTGTAAAGTTGACAACAACGTTAGTAGGCCGGGAAAAGTATCAATAATTAGGTTTACTTACCCTAGAAAGATGAGTGGGTGGATGAATTGGGGCCAAGGGAATGAAGGTGGAAGGCATAAACATTCACTTTCAGACAGTGTCCCTCTAAGTCCTAACTCTTTGCCCATTATGTTCTCCTTTTCAGAAATGGGAGAGCATTATTTAGTGTAAGAAAGCGACCATCACTTGGAAGAGATCAAACAATGGAAATTACTTGCACGTAAGTTTAGTAATTCGTGTATTTTTATCGTATTCGTGTTATCTTTACGTGTTATATTTGTGATATCTTTATCGTATTCTTTTAACTATGTTTCATGTACTTAATTATAGGGTAAATAATGTAAGCCATCACTGAATTTTACTCTTAAATCTAATTTAGTAGTTGGAGTTTCAAAACGTTTAATTTACTCACTGATGTTTAGATATTGAAAGTTTTTTTGTCATCCATCTGTTAACTTTTTGACGATGCTCAGTGATGGATCCAGAAATTTATTTGAAGGTGTGCACATATGAAATTTTAAAATCTCAGGGTGTGCACAAAGCTTAAATATTATAAAAACTTAAGGATTAATTCATAAAAATTAAAAAAATTAAGGGTAAATATGTGAACTTTGAAAAGTTTAGGGTGGGCACAGACCCACCCTATTCAAAGCATGGATCCGCCACTGACGACGCTCATTTATCAACAAATGAAAGAACTTTTCCAAAATCCAAACTGTAAAAAACTTTACCGGTATGAGAGAAACAACATACTAGAAACGGGTTCCATTCGATGACATAGGAAAAGATCGACAAAAGAGAAATAAGAAGATTTTTTATTGATTTGTGAATTTCTAAGCACTTTTTGATAAAATGGAAGTCGGATTCAGACTTAGAGGAGTCAATACATAATGATTAGTGAAAATTGAGGCCAAACAACCATCATTTACGATCATTTCGGGTTTAAGAGTGACCAAAAGAGTCCAATGTCTAAACTTTAGTGAAAAACTAATGTCTAAACTTCAGTGAGTAAATTGAATATTTTGAAACTTCAGTAACTAAAATAGGTTTAAAAATAAAATTTAGTGACAATTTATGTAATTTACCCTTACGATAGTACCCTATTTTGGGCTAAACATGTACTTAATTTGAGTAAGGCATAAAGATAATTTTAACCCTTAACGTTTATAGTTTTTATCGTTTTGGCCCTTATTCTTTTTTTGGGATAAATTTAGCCCTTAACTTATATCTTTTTGACAAATATCTTATTTTTTAACTAGCTTGATGACTGGACCGTTAAAAATTTAACGATGATACATATATATGGAATATACTTTTAAATGACATGGCATGTAACCTATCAAATATATATATGGAATATAATTTTATTTCAATATAAAATATAAAAAAATTAAAATTCAAAAAAAATATTAAAAATTAATTAATTCTAAAATAAAAGGCTATTAAATATTCTTAACCCTAACTATGATAGAATCAAAATCCTATTCGAATTGTGTTTATATTTTTTATTAAGGCTATTAAACATTCTTAACCCTAACTACGATAAAATCAAAATCTTATTCGAATTGTGTTTTATTTTAGAATTAATTAATTTTTAATATTTTATTTGAATTTTAATTGTTTTATATTTTATATTGAAATAAAATTATATTCTACATATATATTTGATAGGTTACATGTCATGTCATTTAAAAGTATATTCCATATATATGTATTATCGTTAAATTTTTAACGGTCTAGTCATCAAGCTAGTTAAAAAATAAGATATTTGTCAAAAAGATATAGGTTAAGAGCTAAATCTATCCAAAAAAAGAATAAGGACAAAAACGATAAAAACTATAAACGTTAAGGGTTAAAATTATCTTTATGCCTTTGAATAACTTCAAAACTAATAGGATCTTCTAAATTTTAGTTAACTAATATAATAATCGTTCGATTTAATATTTGAATCTTAATATTTATATTTTTTTATTCAAATATATCGATTTAAATAAATTTTGTTTTAAAATCTTAATCACCTACAATAAAATTCTACTCCATGTATATTTTCTGTTAATTATATGCTCTTTTTAAGAACTAATTAAATTTTGACAACTTGGGTTGTGGGGGATCAAACATCAATTCTTCAAGCTTATTATGTGTTGGTTTATGTATGAAACTTGCACTATTTATTGTCCCACCGTTAGATGCTTTACGTGAACGTTCAATCGAGTCGAGTAAAAAAAAGTTATTTTAGTTGACGTATTATATTTTATGACTCAAAATTTATTTAAAATTTTTTCAAATCGAATCGATTTTATAAAATTTCAGTAAATTTTTCAAGTTCTTATATAAATTTAATTATAATTATTTATTATATTATAATATGGTTTAATTTTAATTTAAATGATTTTCTCTAATCATATAAGATATATATATTACTTTATATTTTTTTCATTTGTGACATATATTTATTCATATTTTTTTGTCAGTATATATATATTAGAAAAAATTGAGAGACTCGACTTTAATTTAAAATTAATTTACTAATTAATAAAATTTTTGAATTATTTAAAATTTTATTTTATAATTTAAACTTTATTTATTTTTTTTTAAATCGAATCGGGTTTATAAAATTTTAAGTCGAGTCGTGAGAGATTTACAATGATTCCAACACCATGGAACATGAAAAAAACAATCCCTAATGTAATAACTATTGGTTACAATTAACTATTGATATTGATCGCTCAATCACTTTGCTAATATCACTGATGTTCGAACTCGTGATCTCTAAAAACAATAATTGTTCCTTTAACCATTTGGGCTAGAAGGCTCATGCATAACTAATTTCACATAAATGCATCACCGTGGAATTTGCTCAACCTACTTGTCTGAAATGAGTTTTGATAAATAGGTCCGTATCGGTATCCACCGAGTTTAGAAAAATTTATCCATTGAAGTGAAGTATGTAACACGAATTAAAAAAATCGAAAGAATAATAAAAAATCTAAAACAATTATATATAAGTTGCTTTAACAATATAATTTAAAAATTAATTTATTCCGATAATTTAACAAAACTAAATTCATAAAAGAATATTTACATTGGTTATCTTTTGTATGTGAATCCATTTTTTCCCTACAAATCCGAAGACTACACAGATCTTGTCGAGTTCCTTCAACTGAGTTCTAAACCTGGTCAAGTTCAACTGCTTTTACACTTTCGTCGGCTATTGCTGGATCATGTGCTCCGTTGACCGCAGTCCCTCTACTTTTCACGACGCCAACTGTCACTAATTGTTCCGTCGCCCAATCTCCAACGTGCAATACAATGTAAGTTCCAATCCCACCAATCAGACCGTATGCTATGGAATATGTTAATGGCATCAAAATCAATGTCACAAAAGCAGGGATGGCCTGCCTCATATCATCCCAATTGATCTCAACCACTGATCTCATCATCAACACTCCGACCAAGATCAACGGCGGCCCCACCGCCCATGCCGGTATCGACGCCAAGAGCGGCGTGAAGAAAAACGCTAGGAAGAAATAACCTGCCACAGTTAGAGATGTTAACCCTGTCCGTCCCCCTTCTCGTATCCCAGTTGATGATTCGATGAATGTTGTCACTGGTGATGTCCCGAGTAATGATCCGATGACAATTGATGTTGCGTCTGACATGAAGGCGAAATACTGACCCTCGAAATCGCCGTTCTGATCAGTGAAACCGGCGAATCTGGCCATGGAATATAATGTACCGGTTGTGTCTAATATGTCAACGTATAGGAATGTGACCAATGCCTCCCAAAAGTAACCTTTATTCATACTGTTAAAACTCAATGCCCCGGCTGTACTTTCGATCAAATGGATGTCGACGACTTTTTTAAAATACTCGTGTGCCGAATTTCCGGCAGCCGTGTTCGGAAAAGCCGTTACTTTAGTGTCGCGAAACCATGAAACCGCCGTCACAAATACTATACCATAAATCATAGCACCCTTGATATTTTTCACTAAACAATAGGCTATGATCACAAAGCCGACGATTCCAAGCCATAATGTGGGATTTTCCATTCTGTCACGTATACAAAAAATATCACCCGAGACGGCACCCGCAGGTATTAGGGTGACGGTTCCGTTAGCCGCCACTAAAACCGGGGCGACCGATGCACGAGATGAACTCGGGCACCCGCCTAGAGTCACGAGGGTCGATGGATTATACCCGATTAACCCGATTCCTTGGTTGCTTTGTAACCCGATAAAGGCAAGAAAAAGTCCGATACCGGCGGACGAACTGATCCTAACCGGTTTAGGTATCAACTTGGCTAACTTGGCCCGGAACCCAATTGCTGAAATGAACAGAAAAATTGAGCCTTCTAGGAAAACTGCCGCTAAAGCACTTTTATACGAGACATTACCCGACCCGTGAAACCCGACAACGGTGTATGCAAAGTACGCATTTGTCCCCATACCAGGAGCCAAAGCCAGGGGTAAATTCGCGAACGTACCCATAATTAAACAGCCAATGAGAGAGGAAGCAACAGTGGCGACTATGAGATCTTTACGTACTTTCTCCAAACACGAAGCGTAACCCGGGTTGACCGGGTCGAATTTGCATGATGAATCGGGCTGGATGACTCGGAGATTCAACCCGGTGCAGTTGGATAACGGAACGGAAGGGTCCGAACATAGAGGAACGCAGTCGGAGACGCTGCAAGGACCGCCTGAGTCAGCGAGGATGGAAGCGTTGACGGCCAAGATATAAGCCATGGTGAGGAAAGTGGCGGTGCCAGCACGTAACTCGGTGGTGAAAGTGGAATTCCGCTCCGCTAACTTGAAATGATTCCCGACCCGGCTCTTGGCTACGGCTGAGTTTAGCCGAGTTAGGAAGCTCTTGGGTGGTTCTAAAACCATGGCAAAATGAAAAAGAAAGAAACTTTGTTAGAAGGTAAGAGAAAAGAGCATGTTTATATATAGATGGAGAAACATAAATAGGGTTAAATTTGATACTCGAAATTTACTTTACACAAAATTACATATTTACATTATAAAATTTAAATTTTTAATTTTTAATCCAAAAGATTAAACTCTAATTTTTTTTAATTGTTCTTATGATTTTCAAGGGTTTCATCCTGACTAATCCGTACCGATTCGCGTCATACACTTAATTTTGTTGGCAAGTCTCTCAACAGAAATTTTCCGCGTACTCTAATCTTTAAACCTTAAATTCTAAACACTAAAACTTAAATTCTCAAACTAATCCTACATTAAATCTATAAACTCTAAAACTAAAATACCCGTACATGGACAGACCCAGAATTTCAAATAAGGGGATGTAAATTATAGAAAAACGTATATTAAAAATGTAGGGACACAAAATTAAATTATAAAATCTTAGGGAAATAGAATTAAATTATCAATAAAAAATAATATATATATATATATAAATTATAAATATTTTAAAAAATTTTAAGGGATACAACTGCACGTCGTACCCGTCGATCCATATAAACATAAATAATTACCAAGGAATGGTGAAATTTCATGGAATTTTTTTTGGCAAAAGATAACTCAAAAAGGTAAGAGATTCTGTAGGAAGAAAGTGAGAAGAATGGATCTTTTTATGTAAGGGAAAGAGAATCTGATAATTAATTTGCAGAAGAAACCTATAGATTATGAGCACCATGCCATAATGATCAAACTTTTCACTTTTCAGAAAATTTTATTTGTTTGATTTTTTAGAATAATTTTATTATTATTTTAATTATAAAAAATCAGGAAAATAGAGAATTGAAAAAAAAAATGTCATAAATATTGGCCCATTCCAATATATAAAATATGTTTTTTTGTCAGAATACAAACGTGGTTAAATAGTAGCTGTACCCCATTTTTTATTTTAGTCCATAATTACTAATTTGATAAAAGAATTAAATTTGAGTAATTAAATATATATATATATATGTATGTATGTACAACTCAAATCTGAGGTTAGTAGGATAATACACATGGAGGCATGGACAGAATTTTTATGTAATAATTTGGGGTTTAATCAACTTTTTAAAAAATTAGAGGTCTAATTAAAATTTTTGAAAACTTTTAGGACTTATTGAGTTTTTTTTAGAAAAAAATGGAGGATCTAATTGTCTTTTTATATATATATATATAATTTTAAGATTTAATGAAAATTTTAATAATTTGTAAAACTTAATTACAAATATTAAAAAATAAGATCTATTTAAAAAATTAATAAATTTGAGTGGCCTAATTAAATTTTATAAAATATTTTACGGGTATAATTTAAATTTTCTCAAACCTTAGGGATGTCAAGGCTTTGGGAAATTATATTATGGGTCTGACTTACCACATCAGTCATGGTCCCGTCAATTATAATCATCCACTTTATCATTATTTTTCAATTTATTTTTTTCAATCAATGAATATTCACTCATTTTTTCATGTCATTTAAAAAATATATTTTCTAAAAATTAGATTAATGATATTGATAATTAGTAATAAAATATGTAGTTTTTATTGGTTAAAGATCACGAATAATATAACAAATCGGGTCCAAGATATAATCTCTCCTAAATTTAACTTATCATCTATCCGAAGCAAGATTTCAAGATAGAGTTGTGAATTTTTATATTCAATAAAATTATATAAAAAATAAAAATTCAGAAGATAAAATACTATATTATTAATATAATATATATTTTTAAAATAATATATAAATTTAAAAATTTCAGAGATACGAAGCAAATATAGACCCCTGTATTATTATTATTATATATTATTGTACTTGTGAATGTCAAATACATTGATAGAGTGATGCAATAATTCAACTTTTATCGTAATATTTTAATATAAACCTCACAAAACTGAACCAAAATCTATAATACTTTCAATTTGACTCGAATTTTTATAAAAGAATAGATTTTAACCCATGAAGTTCACCTTGTTTGTAATTTAGTCCTCACTAATTAAAATCAATAAAACCATGCTTAGTTGGCAAGCTTATACTGCTGTAATAATTTTCAAACATGGTGCCAAATTTTGACAGAAAATTAAAGGTAAGATATTGACAAAAGAGAACACAAAACAACTAAAATTGACTTTATTACAAGTTTTGTAATAAAAGCATTTTAAAGTCATATTTAAGGCTTCCAAATCCATAGAGACATTCATTCCCCCTTTCAAAATATTTTTGTTTTCACACCTAAAATTGATTAATTTTGGATCTAACTTTTTATTTCCTTAATTTTCAATAATAAAATAACATGTTTTACATACTAATCAGCAATTAAATGATAATTACTTGAGAGAGGGGAAGTAGGTGGGTAGTGGAAAATACTATTCATTAGACAACACCACTTTTTGTCTCAACAACACTTGTTTTTTTTCATCTAGAATAAATTTTTATTTAATTTATATATTTTTTATTTTATTTGACTTAATTTAAATTAATGAGAAATTATATCATGAGTCATTTTACTTGAAAAAACTGATTTTAAAATAAATTAACAGTATATATGAGTGAAGATTCACTTAAAAAAATATGACATGAAAAAAATAGTAAGATGAATTATTTTTAATGGTTGGTCCATGGATAACATAGTGTGACTTACTCATGATATAATTTCTCGTACATTATGGGAGGATTAAATTTTATGGGTTATTTATATTTAGGTTTTACAGTTTCGAAATCATTGTAATTAATTTTTTTTCTTGCACTTCTTAATTTTTTATACTTTATTGTTTTTTAAGATCTTATAATTTAAAATAAATAAAATTTAAATTTTTTATGATTTATTATTTTTTTAATATCTTTTCAATTTTAAAATTTATAAAACTAAGTCTATATTCCCTTGATTTTTATAATTTAATTTTTTTAAAATTATTATTTTAAAATTAATCGATCAGCTTTTTATAGTTAAATCTTAACTTCGTTCTTACCCATAACGGTTTTTATGTTAGCATGAAATATACGTAAACTATCGTACTCTTATCTTAACATCATTAAAAATTAAATGTTTTAATTACTATTTCTTTAAAAAAAACGATTGAACTCTTTTTAAAATAAAAAAAGTTAATTTTAACTAGAAAAAAATAAATAGACAAAAGAGATAAATATGAATATTTTAAGAATAGAAATCTTTTGTCTCTGTATTAAAAAAATAGATTTAAGAATTACGTTTAGTATTTTTTAGGTTTAGTATTTAAATTTTTAAACTTAAAATTCGAACCAAAAATCTAATATTTTAATGTTCAAATATAAAAAAAACATCAAAAAAGGATAAAAGATTTTTGTTCCTTTTTTGAACATGCAATTCGATACAAGCTTGGACTCTTCTTTTCTATAAACCGAAAATATTAGATATTTAAGTATATTCGATCTAACGTCTTATATATTATTTCAACGACATACCAATCGAACTATTAAATTCTTTGCGCACAACACTCTAAATTTCAAAATTTTAATCTTCTCTGCTCCCTAAGATTCCAAACCTCTTAATTTCTTTGCACATTTTTCAAGCTAATGAGTAGGTAAACAAAGCTGTCTTTATTAGTTAATCTACCTGTTTTTGGGGGGATCCAATTCCATATATTATTATTATTTCAAGCACATGCATTTGCTTTTATATTCCAACTATTAGGTTCCTTCAAAAAATTTCAACTAGTATTAGATTAAAAGTGGTATAAATTCAGCGACAGAACTAGAAATATTTTATTGAGTAGACTAAAATATATATTTTGAATTTTTTTATTGACGAGAATAAAAAATGATTTTTTAGAATAAATTATATTTTTTTAATTTTTTTTAATTTTATGTAGTATATAAAAATAACAATTGGTGGGGACCAAACCCCCAAAAAATAACCTATATTCCACCCTTGAATAAATTTATGTCAAAAATTGTCGCTTAAATCATATTTAGGCAGGAGCGGAGTCAGGATTTGGGGTTGAGGGGGTAAAACATAAATGTTTAGAAGTAAGGGGCAAATTCATAAAAAAATAATTTTTAAAAGAATTTAAATAGGAGGACAAAAGTGAAAAAAAAATCTTCGGGGTGAGGGGTGATTGTCCCTCCCCACCTCCATATAGTTTCAACACTGTTCAGGGATGAATCAAAATTTAATATTAAGATGCAAAATATAAATGTCTGAAATGAGGGAGAAATCCATAAATAAATTATTTTTAAAAAAATTACATCGCCTCTAATCATGCTTTTATTTTTTACGTTAATTTTAAGGATTATGTTTAAGATTTTAGATTGTTTCTTTTAATATTAAACGTGTACTCTTCTTTAGATATATAATATGCTTTACCGTTGCATCCAACACTTTATATTATAAGAATACTTTCGATAACTAAAATTTAAAATATAAAAAATATAATATATATTATCTTATAATTATATTAATATATTAAAAATTATATATAAAATACTTTGTATTTTATGTTGTTTCCAAGAGTGGACAATGAGCCTAGTACATGTGCAGTCTGCAGGCAATAATTTCTGATAAGGGATGACTTTAACCATGAAGGGCCCTATTTTAGCAGAGATGTTTTTAAAGAGAAATAAATAGTCTTGTGGTTCATCTACTCCCACAACACAGTAATTATTAAATATATGATTCAATTATTCGGTCTTCACTCTAAAAAATGATTCAGTTTGTAAATAAATAGTTTGAATATGAAAAATGTATCAACTCGGATTGGAAACAGACTTTGTGAAGTTATATTTTAGAGTAAGTATACCGCGAGTTGAAGGTAGGATGATAATTTGATTCGAAATCGGCGGTTCTGATTTAATCTGATTCAACAGAGATATATTTTTTAATTAAAAAAATAGGTTTGGATATGGTTATTGAAAAAATTAATTTGGGGCTAATTTTAAGGTGTAAATTCTCCGATCCAACCTGATATATTAATATATTTTTATATATAATATTTTTATTATTAAGTAGGGGCTGGGTTGAGTTTAGTATGGTTATTTTATTAATATCGGGGTCGAGTGAGGGTCGAGTTATAGTTTTATTAGGTCGGGTTGGGAAAATATATAAAGTTCGGGTCGGGGTCAGGGCGAATGTTTTAGATTTTGGGTCGGGGTCGAGGCACCCAAAACTCGCCCCGTTACCGTCCTTAGTTAACGGTAGAAGGAAAAAAATTCTATAAGTTCTCTAATTTTAGAGTTTAGGAATTTAGTTTAAGGTTTAAGAGTTTTAGGTTTATATGCTTAAAATTTAAGGATTGTTGTTAGAATTTAGGGTTTAAAGATAAAATTTAGTCTTTATAGGTTAAAACTTAAATACTTAACATATCATTCTAAACCATAAACCATAACTATAGTCCTTAAATTATAATCCTAACTTTTAACCACAATCTCTAAATTCTAAACCTCTAACCATTAAACCTTGAATAGAGTTTCTAAACCCTAAACCCTAAATATAGACCTTAAATTATAACCCTAAATTCTAACCATAATCTCTAAATGTTAAACCTCTGGTCATTAAACTTTGAATGCAATTCCTAAACCTTAAAACTAAGGTACTTGTAAAATCGTATTTTTGTTTTTACTGACAGTGTATGAAATATTTTCCCTATTTTTATAGATATTTTTCTAACGGTTATCTTTTTACACACAAATTGTATAAAATATATTTTACATAAACTATCTATTTTAAATATAAACACTAAACCTTAAAATTATGTATCCTAAACTTTAGATTTAAACCATAAAATCTTAAATATATAAACCCTAAAATTGCATAATATTTTCTATTCTTTCAAACCCTATAAAGATCTCTAAGCATCATTGAATGTGGAATTTATATATTGAGTCATGATGTTGAATTTTGCTTTGTTGTGATATTGACAAGCACAAACCAATAAATCTAGCTAGATGGATTTGGTATAAAGCATTAATCTTTTGTTTTTATAGGGACCTAAAAGCTTCCCAAAACCTTACCATCTAACGAAGTTTCAATTAGTTTTATCAAAGCAAAAAGGATTGCAATTGATGAATGTCCATGTCTAGGGATGGGTTAAGCCTACTTCCCTACCATTTGTCTCATAGTTTCTTTTGAATATCCCTTTCATCCTTTGGGGTGAAAAGGTTTGGATTTATCAAAACATACACATTATTAACTAGATAAAAATTGTAAATGTTCATTAAATTACTCTAAAATGTTTATTCTAATCATGCAACTTTCAATTGTTGCAAAATAACCCTTAAACTAGGGGCGGAGCCAAGATTTAAGATTAGGGGGCGAAACATAAATGTTTAAAAGTTGGGGGTACAACTTAATAAAAAAAACTAAAAATTTAAAAAATTTAAATAAGAGGATAAAAATAAAAAAATTCTTCAGGGTGAGAGCGTTTTCCCCTCCCCAGCTCATATACCTTCATCCTAATAATTACAATATCTGAAAATCAACATGTAACATAAAATTTATAACGAAAAAGTATTTGTAATACATATTATTTATTTACAAATAATAGTTGTTAATTTTATTAAATAAATAAAATACAATAAAGTTACAAAAAGAGTATAAAATCAGAGTAAATTAATCACATTAATCAAAACATAACATATGATCATACAAGAAAATAATTAAAAAACTTAAACTAGTCATCAAAACATAACATATGATCATACAAGAAAATAATTAAAACATAATCAAATACACGAAAAATAATAAATAAACAATCACAATTATCATTAGTTAATGATAAACACCACTGACACTAATATAAACATACATACAACAATGATAACACATCGATATAACGTACAATATATGTCCAAATGTGCAAATATAAATATAAAAACATTTTACTACGTGGATTAGACCTCACAAACATCTGATGATCTTTACTTTGATGTTCATTGAACATTAATACATACTTTAGTAGATGTTTCAAGTATTCAAGTTGAATATGATGACCTATAAATGCTTTCCCTGGTTACTTTTCAATGCATGAGTAAGTGGGGAAAAGCTTGGTTTTGAAACATCAAAAATTTCTTACTCCTTAATCATATGGTCTGGTTGAATCCCTACTAGCTTTAGACAAAAGGATTGCAATTCATATGATGGAACAAGTAGAAGAAAACAATAGGAACTTTTAAGTGATCTATGAACAAACCCCACACAACTCTAAATAGTGGGGCTTGGTATGGCTTTGAGGTAGTGAAAGCTGGAAAGGAACTTTAGCTTCTTTGCATTATATGCTCCAAAGTTTGACAATTTAGCTAGTAATAGGGATGAATTTAAAGGTGTTGGGGTTAGGGGTGTTCAAAACAGGTTCAATGGGTACCTACCTACTCAATAAATCTAATATCAGTACTATATTATTATTATGTTTCAACATCATTTTTATTTTTTTAACTTGCATTATGCCTATGGGTACCCATTGGGCCAGTTTTGAACACACCCCTAATTGGGGTAGTCGCACTGTTTAAAAATTTTAAGTTTTTCTTTTTTGTATTCTATATATATATTTTTTATATTTTCTATCAGTAGTCTAAATTTTCACCCTCTAAGTTCTTGTAATTGTACATCCCCTATATTCTAATATAACCTTTTGATAGTTTACACACCTTACGTAAAATTTTGGGTCCATCCTTGGCCTAATTCCTTTTTATCGAAAATCGAGTGATCCAAGTGAAAAAGAGAATGATGTTTATCATTGGAGAAGCTTAGTAGCTTTGTCTTCAAGGTATAGTTATCTTATCAAATGATTAAAAAAGTATGAACATATATTACTTGATAATCACCTTAAGATTATTAAAAAAACCTATCCATTTTATCACATTCATGGAGTTTTTGAGAGTAGTCCACTAATTGAATTTAAGAGTAATGATTTATAATCATGATAATTGAGGGTAAACATTTGATTAAGTTGAGTCAAAAAAATTTGATTTAACAGTTAAGTAAGTGAAATGTAAAAATTAAACTTTTTTATTAATATATCACGCCATCAAACTGACATGAGTTAATAGTTCAGTGTCTGAGATGTCTAAAAATCTATAACGAAAGTGATCAAAATTTAATAAATCAATAACGTAAGTGACATAAATGTAATCTGTTCAAAAATTGTGCCAAAAAATGAATATTTATAAAACAAAAGTGATCATATTAGTATTTTACCCCATAAAATAGAAGGAATGAACTCGATCCTTGAGTTGATAAAGTTGCTCGAAACTTTATAACTAGTTGGTCCTCACACTTCAAAATTCCTCCACATCAAGTCCAACTTTTTTATCCATTAGGAAATTAAATAAGCCCCTTTCTAAGTTTAAAGGGAAAAGTCTAATGGGCTTTCTTATAGTGGACCCAAAGCCCAACAATATTTCTCATTTTTCCCTTTCTTATATGTTTTCCAATGTTGCAGTTGACAATGATATCTTCAGTCCTGTTAGAACATACTTTTGGTTTCAAACTATGTGTTATGTCACATTTAAGACTCAATTGACTTGGTCAATTTGGTGATACCTTCGGACATCACTTGAAAAAGACATTCCTATATGAGCAAATTGGGAAGTCAACATGATTAGTTAATGACTTGTTTGATTAGATCGAATAAAATTCGTCAGTTTCTTTTTCGTGTATCTTTATACGTTTCACCAATAATTTTATATCAAGTGTCCATTATTGACATAAAATCTTCAAGAGAATGGATACATAGGCAATGAGACGTGTTGTCGTGTATATGGTTAAGTGACTGGTGTCTCGAATTGAATTTTGCACGAGTCAAACTTAAATTTGGGTGTGTTATTATCCGTCGGTTGGTTCAAGTAATAAACAATTTGATGGGTGATCATAAGAAATTTGGGCCTCTTATTGGCTGCAATCCCTTAATGACAAAGTGCAGACTTTTGTCCTCCCTGCCCATTTGCGGTCAGTTTTAATGGAATTAGGTGTTGATTTTCTGCCTTAACCAGTCATCATCTTGAATATTTCTTCCTAGTCTAAGATTTTAGTCCCCAAGATCTTATATTTTGGCATTGGTATACTCCATTTTTATCTTCATTAGCTAGAATTTCTGTAAAAGAAATCAAATCTGCCATGGCTGCTTCTTTGTTATTGCACCTACTGAGTTGCCTTACTGTTTCCTGGCTTCTTCTTCTTCCTTCTCATTCATCTGACCCTGATCCATTACAGGACTTTTGTGTAGCTAACTTGACTGCCTCATTGTCTGTTAATGGTTTCCCTTGCAAACCAGCATCCGAAGTGACTTCGGGTGACTTCTTCTTCGATGGTTTCATCGAAGAAGGTAACACGACAAATCCCTTTGGTTCGTTCCTCAGGCCTGCAAATGTCCTCACTTTCCCGGCACTGAATACTCTTGGAATTGCGATGAACCGTGTGGACATTGCCCCTGGAGGAATCAACCCTCCTCACTCGCATCCTCGCGCGAGCGAGGTCGGTGTGGTCATCCGAGGGAAGCTCCTTGTAGGCTTTGTGACTACTAACAATGTGTTTTACTCCAAAGTCTTGACTGCAGGGCAGATGTTTGTGGTCCCTCGGGGACTGGTGCACTTCCAACTCAACGTCGGAGATCGAAAGGCGCTAGCATACACGGCTTTCAATAGCCACTTGCCCGGCGCTGCGATTGTTCCCCTAAACATCTTTGCTTCTAATATCCCTAATGAAGTGTTAACGAAGACGTTTCGAGTCGATGCCGATGTTATCGATACCATAAAGTCCAAGCTCATGTCATGAGATGCACCAAAAACCCTGCCCTGCTACATGCGAGTTGCCTAGTTATGTATGTCATGTATCTCTTTATATTCTTTTATAATAAGCATTGAATTTAAAGCATAGATGTCTCTCTTTTGATTTATGAATAAAATGGGTACTCAAAATTTCCAATACAAAGATCTTTTGGTACAACATTCTTGATTTTATCATATTTCAGTCCCTCAATTTTATAGCAGCAAATACTTTGGAACCTTGTGAGCCAAGTATGTATGCTCACTCACTAATTGAGTGATCACAGAACATAACTCAAGACAGATGCTAGTTATTACATCACTGTTTTCCGGTTTTGGCTTTTTCGGTCATCGATATTTGCTGCAGTTGAACACGATAACCTCTGAGACGCTTCGGGGATGAAGACATTTAGGACGACTGCGGTTGTGTACCTTGCAAGCCCAAACAATATCCTTGAGAGATGGTTTAACATCCTGTTGCAGCTTGTTTCGGAACTCGAATATCTCCGCATCGATGGCCAATGTGCCTTTCCTTCCTCTATTCCATGGCTCATAGCCTTTTCTGTTTATAACTTCAGGAGCTACATATCCAGGGGTTCCACAGCTCGTATCGAGTAACCCATCTTGATGCATCGACTCCGTGACCGCGGCGCACTCAGACCAGAATCCGAAACTTTAAACGTACCTTGTTCATCAAGCAACAAGTTTTCGAGCTTCAAATCGCGGTGATAAACGCCTCTTCTATGGCAGAAATCAACTGCGCAGATCAGTTGTTGGAAATACTTCCTTGCAACATCTTCCCTCAGCCTTCTTTTTAAAATCGAAAAAAGTAAGTATATCTTATACGATTAAAGAAAGTTATTTAAATTAAAAAAAATAAGTATTAGGTAAACATTTTAACAATTCAAAAATGTAAGTATATCTTTTTTTTTCAATTAAAAAAAGCAAGAATTTATAAAATATTTTAAAATTTGAAAAAGGTTCGATCTTTCCCAAACATATGGGTTTTATATTTTAAATTAGGTAAATATATTATACTTCTAATTATTTTAGCATAAAAAAAACGTCATATATAAAATATATATATAAATAAGTATATCTTATACGATTAAAAAAAATTATTTAAATTGTAACTAAACCTAACCATAACATGATAAATAATTATAATTAAAATTATATAAAAATTTAAAAATTAAATTTAAATTTTATAAATTTAATTCAAATTAAAAAATAAATAAAATTTGAATTATAAAATATAATACGTTAACTTGAATAACTCAAAAAAATTTAAGATCAAACATTTCTATTCACTAATAGTCTAATTACAACATAAATCATCCAAGTTTTGCTATTTTTGCAAAACGATCCCTTTTCACACTCACAAAACCCAATTCTTGTCTTAAAAAAGCTCGAATTCGGCCCAAAGGGTCCAATAAATTATCTTAACCCAACTAGTCATAGTTCGAATCTACGCTTATTCGTTGACTCAAAAATCCGAATCCTTACACTTTCCCCCTTAAATCGGATGTCCTTAACAATTTTTTTTGAAACTGTTGATTTTTCATGAATCCTTGAACATTCGTCATTTGTTTATGTTTTTCCAACAAATCCATGTCCGAGTTGAAAATAACATCTCCCAAGATGCCAAACATCTATAAGAGTTTGGATCCTTGTAGGAAGTATGCAATGTAGGAACTTATAATATATAATGAATATCGAATTTGTCTCGATCTATAATCTCTTAAATTCGATCTCGTATTAAAATATTTATTTATTTTATCTTTTGAAATTATTTACTAAGTTTTTACCTTTTAGTCCCAAGCATACACTTTTAACCACTTATGCCATTTACCTTAGGAGTCAATTTATCTAATTAAAATCTAGGGGTAACATGCACATTATCCACACATCCAGAAACACAATTAGGAATCAATAAGATACTTTGTCACCATTCTAGAAGTATATTCAGACAAAACTTACATTACCACCATTTATGACTTGTCAAAGACTTGTAGAAAAGATCCATCTCTTCTCCAACGAGTTTAACCTACAATTGTATAAAAAAAAAGAATGTGTTAGGCATACAATGTCTAGTGAGGTAGTCAATAACAATATCAATGTATAGAATGCATACAATTAACATGCTTGTATGTCATAACTTCAAATTAGGTAAAATATTCAACGTTTCTTAATAATAGATCAATGTTCAATATCGATGATTCATATGTTGTAACAATGAAGTCAATAAGTCATTATAAACCCTTGGATCGATTAAGATAGTAGATACACGGACTCCTACACACCGCCAAGTCAATAAATGGTTTAATCCCTTCGCCTCGCTAAAATGACCAATACATAAATCATCCCTCCGCCTCGCCAAATATAGGTCATAGCCCACGGACCTAGTCCTCCCGTACCAATAAGCTCATGAATCTTATGGTATGCCAATTGTATTCAATTTTCACTCGAATCCAGGATTCAATACATTTAGGCCAATAAATAATTCCAATAACACTATCTATAGTTCCAATAAATCAATAACAATGATTTTGACCCTTAGATCTATATCAATAAGTTCAATGATCAATATCACATGCTTGGCTATTTTGATATAATCAATGACCTACATTAGTCTCAATAGCATTATAAATATTATTAATATCTCAATGACATGTCCAATGATTTAACATCAATAATTCTATGCATTAATATAATATTTAATAATTTAATAAATATCAATACGTTAAAGAAAGCTTATCATAGTTTACCTTAAAATCTTACATGGATCCAATGTCATATCCTTATCATGTTATGATTCATGTAAACAATAAATGATATAATGAAATGTGAAAAACATTTAATTTTCTTCTAAGACTCAACTACACTCACCGATTGTACCAAAGTTATTTGGGGTAATGCCAATTGACAACTCCTTATTTACGTTCCCTTGTGTTTCGATACAATGAGAAAGACAAGGTAAAGACAAAGATATAGTTTTTATCCTTAATCTCTCTTTAGCCGAATGACATCTAACCCTTAGTCATGCTTTCATTCGTGTTTCCATTTTAAATTAGAGAGTTTGGGGTGTAGGGTTTAGGATTTTAGGTTAGGGGTTTTGGTTAGGGTTTAGGGAATTATGAGTAAGGTGTATTTTTTAGGGGTAAGGTTTAAGGGTTAAGATACAAAAAATAAAGGTTAAAGTTTAAATTTAATTTTTTTAAAAAATTTAACAGGAGACATAAATAGGTAGAGGATTTTTACTCGGTTTGTCCATCCTTATTCCCCACGTGGAAAGTGTAATGATCCACACATGAAAATTTCTTCACCATGAAGTTCTTTGCCTAAGGTCCATTTTATTTATTTATTTATTTTTATCTAATGAACTACCAACCATTACACATGGCTTTTCCAACACATAACAATTGTGTTCAAAAAGGTTTCGATATAACATTTACGATCTTTTCAGTACAAAACTCCGATCGCCGGAACCTATTTTTGACTAAACCGGTTTTCAGGGTGTTACATCGCGATTTATTCGAGTTCTTAATGAGTTGAATTGAAATACATGATACTCGACTCGAAAAACTCACGAGCTACTCGAAAACATATTTTTATATTTTTTTATAATTTAAAATCTAAATTTCTAAACTTAAAACCCTAAAATTTAAACCTTAAACATAAGTCTTAAACCATAAATTAAGATACTATAACCTAAAATTAACAAGTTTGAGTTTACACAACTTGTATATCAAAGTTTTTTCTCCATTAGGCTTTAAATGAGACGTGAAAGATAAGATACTCGAGTCTAACACGGTCAAAACTTGGCTTGGCTAGGCTCGAAAAAAGCTCAAACTCGACTCGAGTTCTTAACGAGCTTAGCCGAGCTCAGATATTTCAGACTCGTTTAAAATCACTCAAATTCGAATTCGACCCGAAATCTTAATGAGTCAAGCAAAGCTTAGCACTACTCGAGCTCGACTCAGCTCGTTTACACCCCTACTCCTACTAGGTCTTAAACCTGGGACCTAGAGGTAAGAGATGATAGCATGTGAGTAGTTTTGACCAACCTTTTGACGACAAATATACACCTTATAGATAAAAAAACAATTTGAACCTGTACATCTTAAATAATATCATCTTATTTAGTACTTGTTAGATTTAAAATTAAAACACATGTTAAAACAAAGAAAAACACAAAAAGTAGATCTTCAAAATACTAGTTCTTAGTAGTTGAATCATCCATTAGTGCCCATCAAATTCACCTAGACAAGGAGTGATTGCTGGGGAAAGTGTCATAAAGAAAGCATGTGTTTGATACAGTCCTATTCCTTTCCTTCCCCACCTAATCAAATTAAGACTTATCAGTGGAATCATCTCATTAAGTAAAAATAAAATATTGAAATCACATTTCCTAGTAGTAGCAAGCAAGAAACGGAAATCATGTTTATTATTTATTATATTAATGTTTAGTAACGATTATTGTCGCACGAGCCCTCTAGCCCAAGTAGTTAATGGAACAGTTGTTCCTAGAGGTCAAGGGTTTGAGCACCAGCGATGTCAGCAGAGTGATTGAGCGATCAATGTCAAATGGTGGAGATTATATTCTAGAACAGATACTATTGTGATCACTATTAGCTTGTTCAGAAAAATAATGATTATTGTCGTGAGTAATCTTTTTATTCGAATAAATTTAAGAAAAAATTTAATGAAACATACAAAATATAAATCTTATAGGATTTTTATGTTTGATATCTAAATTAGATAATTTTTTAAGTTGATATTTAAAAAATTTCTCTCAGATTAAAACGAAATTTGACACATTCTCTCAAGTGGGTATCTAAAGAATTTTTACTCTTAAGTTAATACTTAAACTAGACCATTCGCTCAAATTAGTATAAAAACTTATATATCCTAT
The DNA here is from genome assembly GCA_035048815.1 of Abelmoschus esculentus. Classification (NCBI taxonomy): domain Eukaryota; kingdom Viridiplantae; phylum Streptophyta; class Magnoliopsida; order Malvales; family Malvaceae; genus Abelmoschus; species Abelmoschus esculentus. The sequence goes on from JAUCBN010000024.1 coordinate 17,372,578, forward strand.
CAATATTTAAAACAAATTAATAAATTTAATAATTTATATTTGAATTTTTTATTGATTTACTCTCTTCATTCTTCTAATTTCTTCTCTCATAAAAGTTATATTATTTTTCTTATAGGATAAAAGTTTAATAATAATTTATCATTATTTTATTATAGAATGCAATTATTCATTATCGCTCTCATTCAATAGATTTATTTGATTTGATAGTATCAAAAAATATGATGACAAAATGGATGTAATTTTTAAATATAAAGTGTCATTTTTATTAAATTGTTTTGAATTAAATTGATAAAATATATAAGTTAGATTATCTAATTGAGAACAAAAATTCTCTAAATACTGACTTATGAGAAGACATTTAGATCAAATACCAACTCGAAAACAATTTTTTTTAAATATCGACTTATAAAAAATATTAAATTTAGATACCAAATATATATTTAAACTTCGATATTATCCCTTTTAACTAGGGGTGAGTAAAACTTGACTCGAATCGAAAAAACCAAATAACTCGACTCAATTCGAGGTAAAAATACTCGACTCGTTTTGAGTCGACTCGAAATTTCATAGACTCGACTCGACTCTAAAAAATTTCAAATAAAGTTTGAGTTGTAAAATAGAAACTCGAATAACTCAAAATTTTTAATAATTAAAGGAATAATTTTTAAGTTTAAGACGAATATCTCAATTTTTTACGATAGATATACATTTATATATAAAAATATAAAGAAATATTGCTACATATGAAAAAATATACATGTAGATCTTATATGATTAAAGAAAGTCGTCTAAATTGGAATCAAATCATACTATAACATGATAAATAATTATAATTAAATATTTATAGGAACTCGAAAACTCGACTTGACTCGAATTTTTTAAACTCGACTCGAACCGAAAAAATTTCAAATAAATTTTGAGTTGTAAAATATGACTCGTCAACTCGAATAACTCAAAATTTTTTAACTTAACTCGACTCGATCGAATACTCACCCTTACTTTTAACCACCTTTCATTCTCATTTCCTATTACCAGCAAACAAGAATCCTTCAAATCACGTTTTCTTATTTATTACATGTTTGGTTTCTTTTACGTTTTCTTAAGCCAAGAAAAAAAACATCTACCAGAAATCTCCCTTTTTACATTTCTACTTCATTTTTTCGTAATTTAATCAATAAAAGGAAACCTAATTGCTAACGAATTGTCTTTTATTTTGACAAGAAGTGGGACATGTCCTCATCCAACCGATTTATGATTTTATATTAAATTAATGGATAAGATCAAATTAAACGGGATAAAGCTCTTTAAACCATATACTTCCTCCGTACCACTTATAATGTTCAATATTGACTTTTTAAAAGTTAAAATTTTAAAACTTTGATCATAGCTTTTTAAATATTTTAATTTATTAAATTTTATAAAATATATATTTTTAAATTTCTTGATTAAAGGTTTTTAAAATATATTTTTTTAATATTTTTATCAATAATAGATTTAAAGTTATAATGAGTCAAAGTTAAAAAAATTTGACTAAAAAAAATCAATACTGGACAGATAAAGTGGGACGGAGTTAATATGTTTTTTAGGTTGTTGGATGACTAAAACGGATAGTTTAGATTAATTTTTTACTTTTTTATCTCAAGTAATAATCTTTATATAACTAATTGTTAATTTGGGTCATCCGTTTTAATCATCCAACGATCAAAAAATATATAAAACTTAAAGAGTTTTACATTGTATAACTTGATCTTATCTCTGATATAAAATAATTATTGTATGATACCAAAAAACAAAAAAATATTATATATACACACATTAATTTATGATTTTATATTAAATTTGAGTAATTTTTTTATATTTGGAATGTTGTATATTAATTGTAGTTGGATTATAATGCTGGAAGATTCCTGTGTAAAGTATAATTTTACATTTACACTGATAGGAGGACAGTTCAAAGACATCAAGTCTACTGGACAACTAGTAAAGTATGTATATCTTTACAAGGAAAGGTTTAAAGGGTAACCCCTACCTATCCTATGCAGGTTTCAACCATTGAACACTATTAAACCTTAAATTTAACCTAGACAATTTTTATTCATGTGGGGGATTGTTGGAAGAATGGTATGGTAATGAATATTTTGGAGATTAAATTTATGTGAGTTCCATTAGTTAAATTAATTGGGACTAAGTGGATGATTAATCTACTATAAGAGTAGATGAAATTATATATTTACAAGCTCAAAATGTTCAATGGGTGAATGAGAAATTGTTGCTGAATGTGACACCAATGATGTTGGAAAAATAAAATGAAAAATATGAAAAGTAGAATATCCCACATTTATTGGATTAATATTAACTTGCTGACATGAAAAAAAATGTCTAGTAGGATTATTGAATTAGTTTTTTCATTAAAATATTTAACGATGTTAGTGTGAATAATTTAATTTATTAATAATAAAAATTTAATAATTTAATCTAATTAAATTAAAGATTTGTAACTTATACGAAAATTGAAGATAAATTTAATAATTTAAATTATAAATTGCTCGAAATATTAGCTCTTAGTATATAAAAATTTCATCATTTTAATCTTTACTTTTCTTTAAATTCACTTGTCCTTATGAAGATATTTTTGTCGGTGAAAAAATCGATAATGCATATTTTAAGAGACGTGGATTCAAATATTTTTACAACGTATAATATAGTAAAGTATATTATAATAAATTATAAATTCATATCACCCGATAAAAATATCTTCATAATAAATATCTTTAATCTAAGTTAGGTTTTTGAAATATCTTCCGGAAGGATAACTAAAGTTTTTATTAAAAACCTATCTACCCACCAAAATTTAATAATTTATATTTAAAAATTTTATTAATTTATTCATTTTTATTCTCAAATTGTTTGTTCTTCTCTCGTGAATGTTATTATTATTTTATTGTAGAATACAGTTTTTCAACTATCGTTTTCACCCAAAATTCGAATTCTTCACCACTCGACAAGATAGAACAGTTGAAGAATTCGAGTCTATCGTATGAGTTTTGAGAATTAAAATTGTCACTAAAAGTACTAATACAATGAATGAGATTAAAGTTCGGTTATCAACTTAAGAGTAGAAATTCTTTAGGTATTAACTTAGGAAAAGATATCTAACTCAAGTGGTAAGCAACTTGATTTTACTTAAACAAGTCTCGGGTTCGAAACGTTATGTACGCAGAAAATCCCTGTTGAGAGACTCATCCACCAAAACTAAGTATGCAACACGGGTCAATCCGGATCAATCGAATAAAACCCTAAAAATCGAAAAAATAATAAAAAAATATATCAAATATATATTTTTAACCTTCACATTATCACCTTTAACCACCCTATTGATTCTCATTTCCTCTTATCAGCCAGCAAGAATCCTTCAAATCACGTTTTCTTATTTATTATATGTTTGGTTTCCTTTTACGTTTTCTTAGGTCAAGAAAAATCTCAGCTACTGTAAATCAACCTTTCACATTTCTACTTCATTTTTTCGTAAAATATTCTATAAAAGGACAACCTAATGGCTAACGAATTGTGTCTTTTGTTTAGACAGGAATGGGACATGTCCAAATCCAACCAATTTTTTAAAAGGAAGATTAATTAGGCATCTATAGATATACATTTTTATATCTATCAGTATTCGATTTATCGATTGATTAATTGGATGAAATTAACTATAAATGACAAAATGAGCAAGAATCGTATAATAATTTCTTCTTTTTTGAACTCCCTTTTCTTTTATTCAGTTATAGTGGTTATAGTAGTATCTGTTTTAGAGTATACTCTCAACCATTGACATTAATCGCTTAAACAGTATGTTGTTATTACTAGTGCTCGAACTCGTGACCTCTAAGAACAACAATCATTCCTTTAACCAATGGTTCGTGCTTTCCGAACTCCCTATAAATTAATTTCTCGGTCTCTGTACAGGTCAACCTTTCAAAACATCTCCCCCATCAATGATGATGAATGAACAGAAAAAAACCAGGTTTCCTGTATCTGCTGGGCTCAAATATGTGAAGCTTGGTTACCATTATGCTTTGTACCTGAGTTTAATTCTAACCTTCTCTTGCCTCATCTTAACCCATCCTTCAACATTTCCAACCCGAGAAATGTTTCTGTTCTCGATTTCCATCGGTTTCTTAGCTGCCATGTACTGGATGAGACGACCCAGAAGAAACGTTTACTTGCTGAATTTCGCATGTTTCAAGCCAGGAAAAGATAGAATGACGAGCAAAGAGTTTTTCATGCAGTTGTGTGGTAAAAATGAGTACTTCACCCAAGAAACCTTAGGGTTTCTGAAGAAAATATTGGAAAGATCAGGTTTGGGTGAGAGGACGTACGGCTCAGAGGGGTTAATGCAGGTCCCGATTCTCGAAACTATAGTCGAGGCAAGAAATGAAACTGAGATGGTCATGTTCGGAGCAATCGATGAGGTGTTGAGGAAAACTGGGGTGAAGCCTGGGGAGATAGGGATTGTCGTGGTGAATAGCAGTTTGTTCAATCCGTCGCCGTCTCTTGCGGCCACCATTGTCAATCACTACAAGCTTAGACAGAGTGTTGTCACCTATAATCTTGCTGGAATGGGGTGCAGTGCTGGGATTATTTCTATAGACCTCGCCAAACAACTTTTACAGGTTTCTTACTAAGCTTTTAAAAAAAATCCGGTTATATCTCGGTTTGATTTTAATTCGGTTAAATTCAGGGACGGAGTCCAGATTTCAAGTCGAGGGCACAATATAAATAATAGAAAGTGGGGTAAATTAATAAATAGATCAAGTTTTTTTTAAAAAATTTAAAAAAAGTAGAAGAAAAAAAATCAGGGTAGGGGGAGATGTCCCCCGACTCTCACTTAGCTTCGTCCCTGATTAAATTCACTCACACTTACAGACTATATTATTTAAATTCGGATCATCTAAAAGGAACAACGTACTGAGACCATTCAATGAATTCAGTTATCAATAGCTAACTTAAAAACCTGACATGTATAAAGATTCGAATACATACAAGATAGGATAATACGAATATACTTTACCAGTGAATCAATTGATGAATCTTTATATTTTATTTATTTAGTTATATGATATAAAATCTCAATTGATAAAGTGACAAGTTTGTTAATTTATTACTAACATGTATACAAATTAAAAATAAAAATTTATATCAATAATCAGTAGCGTCAGTGAAATAAGACACTAATTCTCTTAACTATATGGCAAAAGATCGTTGGTGAAGTATATATAAGGGCATTAGAAAAGGGAAAAGCAAATTTTATTTTAAATCGGATTAGAAAAGTCACCTTTATTGCGGGCCTATTAATACTCGATTCGAATTAGTTGTTTTAACTCTAAAGTGATTTAGTTGTGACATGCAGGTGCATGGTGACACATATGTTTTAGTTGTGAGTACGGAGAACCTGACGAACAATTGGTACAAAGGCAACAACCGCGCAATGCTCGTCACTAATTGCCTATTTCGGGTGGGTGGTGCCGCAATTCTTCTATCGAATCGATCATCCGATCGATGTCGTGCCAAGTATGAACTCGTTCGAACCCTCCGAACTCACACCGGTGCCAATGATAGGAGTTACAATTGTGTATACCAACAAGAAGACGAAGCTAACGAAGTCGGCGTTTCACTATCGAAAGACCTCATGATCGTCGCCGGCGAGGCCCTGAAAGCGAATATCACAGCACTAGGACCATTGGTTCTCCCCATTTCAGAACAAATCATGTTTCTGGCAACATTATTCTTGCGAAAAGCTCTAGGAACGAAGATCGTGAAGTTGTACGTGCCGAATTTTAAGTTGGCATTCGAACATTTCTGCATCCATGCCGGAGGTCGAAGCGTGTTGGACGAGTTGGAGAAAAGCTTGGGGCTGCTTCCATTGCAGATGGAGCCATCCAGGATGACTCTTTACAGGTTTGGGAATACATCCAGCAGCTCTTTATGGTACGAGATAGCTTACCTAGAAGCCAAAGGGAGAATCAAGAAACATGACCGAGTTTGGCAAATCGGATTCGGATCGGGATTTAAATGTAACAGTTGTGTTTGGCGTGCACTAAAATCAATAGATCCAACGACCGAGATTAATCCTTGGACGAGTGAAATTGATGAATTTCCTGCGACAGTACCCCTCAAGTGACTTTCATTACATATTAATTAAGGTTGTTCATGGATCGTACATCAATTAATTATGTATGTGAACTTAATGGACCAACGATTCTACGAGTTGCTTAGGAATTGTAATGAATTGTAGTGCCACGTGTAGCACAATGTCATATGTCTTGTACTTAATGTTCAATATTAATAAATAACTTATATATGCTTAAGTTTACTTTTTCTATAAAATTTAATCTAACCCACGTCATTTAGAACATAATCATATCACGAAAAGTTAATTTATATTAATAAAAATAAATTATAATAATTAGTCTTCTCTTTATTTTATTAAAGTCTTTCTTTTATTATTATTTTTATTATTTTATGTACAAAAGTAAAATTGGAGAAATCTTAAGTCTCGTATAAAATTGTATAAAATAATATGATTATTTTAATAAACTAAAATGAACCTCACACTCAAATATTTAGTTCATTTTTAACTCGGTTATGATAAATTTGTTTATTTATCTCTTCAGTCCCTACATTGTCTTTGAATCTCTAGGTTGATCAGAAGATCCTTTCAATTGACTAGAATCTGTTACTTGAACAAAATTAAATCTTATGGAACCATATTAAATATTTGACGATATATTTTGTACCTTGCTAAAAAATTGATTCTTATTTACCAACCATACATTGTCTAACCAAATCTAATTCTCTCTCGATATGTTCCTAAAAAAATTCGATTTGTGCAGATTCTTCCCCCAACTAACGAAAGGATCTTGACGGAATTGTCACGTATGAAATTGAACACAATTTTACAAAGAAATAGCCCACTTACCTCTCGAGAAGAGATGGGAAACATGCTCAATATCATTTGATTGAATAATTGACCCAGCTCCTTATTGTTTATCATAACCGAGTTTAACGAATAATAAGTTGAGTTGAATAACGGATTTTTTTTTTGACAAAGCCTACTTCTATCTTCACCTAGAGAAGGAAAGGAAGCTCTTACTGAGTCTTGAACACGAGACCTACGAGAGAGGAATGAAAACAGATGATCAGCTTTAACTAACCGATCATCAACGTTTGATAATTAGTTTGTATTGATAAAATAATTCCTCTAAACCGACAGCTCGTACCTTCAACAATTTCTTCCAAAGGTAAACCGCTAATATTGCTGACCTCGTTGTCTGACGTTAGCAATGCTGATTTACCAACCTTATAATTTACTTATTATCTAAGAAAACGAGACAACTAGTGCAAGTATAGGCTTTCTAGACTGCTTCTTGAGTTGGAGATTCTGTCTGTGTTTTTCCTCATAAAATTATATTTTTTATGATAAACGAACCACATTCAGACTTACTTTTATTCCCAATAGATAGAGCTCAACACTTTTTGAGAATATATGCTCAGTGTTCCTTGATGGGTAGTTTCCAATTTCACATGATTATGACTTGTTTAATTATATATATAACAAAACTGATTAATTAATTAATTTTACTAAATTTTAGGCGATGTTCGAATACAAAAGAAATTTTTCACCGAGTCATATGTAGTCTTGTTCATTAAAATTCAGCCACTTATTTATTTATTTTTTTGTTATTAATCTATTTATAATTCATTTTTTATAACCAGTCACTCCATATTTATATAGCATAAAAAAATAAAGATTTATTCTTAAAAAATAATATGAAAAAAAATAGGTGTTGAATTTTAGTGAATGAGACTATAAATGATATTATAAAAAGAATTCATGATATAATTTTTTCTCTTTACATTGTTTTTATTTTTGTTTTTACAGTAAAATATAAGGTTAGGGATTTTAGGTTGAGATTACTTGTCACGGCATCACGGTTCCTCTCTTCTCGATAATCCATATATCCTTTATCAGTGTATGGACAACTATCTCTCGAGCACAAGTTTAGGTTCAACCTCAATGGAAAAATAAAATGGAGCACCTGATAACGTATCTTCACAGACCAAGAACTACGAGGTCGCCTCTTTCATTCTGGGGTGATGGAGGGATCGTACCATTCGAGTCTTTTTTTCATGTTTTTCCCGAAGGTCCGAAGAAAGCTGCAATCAATAGGATTTTCCTAATCCTCCCTTCCCGAAAGGAAGAACGTGAAATTCCTTTTCCTTTCCGCAGGGACCAGAAAATTGGATCTAGTCGTAAGAAGAATGCTTGACTGATAAATAATTCACTTCTTGGTCTTCGACCCCTCAGTCACTACGAACACCCCGATAAGTTCTGTAATCTAAAAATTAAAATTTAGTTTTATAGAACTGATCCCATGATTCATGTGTTTCTTTCTTTAAATAATTTTTAGTTAGGAAAAAGAGGGATTTGTTTTTAATATATTTCAAACCCACGACCTAAAAAAATAAAAAGGTATCCACTAATAACTTTAAGCATTTGCTTTAAAATTATTAATCGATTCATGTGTTTCTCGAAAAATATTAAAAATAATTTTATCACAATTTTAAAAAAATTAATATTTATAAAACACTTCAATAAAAATTAAAAAATCAATTGAGTTTTTATATAAAAAATGCACCCAATTAATTATAGTGCACTTAATCTATTCTTTTTAACTTAAAAAATAATAATCAACCCTTTTATTAATGAAAATCATAAAGAATTAACAAAATTAATTTTATTGATATAAATGATTAAAATAACTTTTTTTTCTAATATTCTCCGCCGTCAATAATGTGTGAGAAAAATAGAAAATGGCAATATGGATGATGAAATACTTTTTAGTCCTCCATCTTTTATTTTTTCCATATTCCATCACCTACTTTTTTGCTTTATAAATACCTAAATTCAGACACCAATCATCACTTAACTTCAAAGAGAAACAAAAATGGTGGAAACAAAGTGCCATGTTCAGACACCAGGTTTTGCTTTAAATCTCTACTTCCTTAGTTTTTTTATCTTTAAGTTTCGGATTTTTTATTCGATCGGTTTAAATTTATTATTTATAAATCGTATTAAGGAAAAAACTCGAAGTTTTACACGTTGAATATGGGTTATAACTTATAGAATAGATTTTATACAAGTTCAATTAATAATGGTACTAATATATTAATATGACAAGCCATCGATTTATTCGATCCAGTCCGGGTTTTATCGTTTTTTAGTTTATTTTAATTGTTCCAAGTACAGGAGGGGAAGAAGATGGAGGAGGAAGAGGAGGAGGAAAATGTTGCCCAACTACAAGAAAGAAAGGAGATGGAGGCTTCATGAATATGCTGTAACTTAATTCCTTCTTCTTCTTCGAAATTATTATTAGCTTATTAGGTTTTATTCGATCAGTTATTTTCGTTTTATAAGTGTTTATTTTTACGCATTAAAATTAAAAAAGTAACATTTTGATCACTTATATTCATTTTATAACGTTTTTGTCACTAAAACATTAAAAGTCAGTTTGATAACGTGGTTAGTCAATAAAAGGGTTTGAATTTTAATTTTATCCCTAAACTTTAGATAAAATATAAATTTGACCCCTAAATTTTATATGACTATCCAATTATCGAAACATTTCTCGCAACCGATTTTTGCTCAAATTTCCCATCTTTTCTCTCCAAGATTCTTGCATTTTCTCATTGATGTCTTCTTTGTAGACATGAATGAACAAAAATCTTTTATCTAGTTTTAAAAATACTATCAAAAACTTCTCAAAAAGATCCCTAAAGTTGTTGATTTCTCATTTTGAATCCAGAAAGGATTTTGCTTGATTCACGATTTTAATTCGAGAAAACTTGTTTTCAAGAAAATAAATATCTTGAAAAAATTTTGGGTATAAGATTGAAAATATCAAACACTAAGGGGTTGTTTTGGTTAAATTTATATTTTATCTAAAGTTTAGGGGTCAAATTAATATTTTATCTAAATTTAAGGGGTTAAATTCAAAATTTACCCCTTTTTAATCAATTTGGTACTTGAATATAACCCTATTTCATTAATTTTTTATCCAATCAAATAATGATACATATTATCCTCTTGAATAGGAAAATATTATTAAAATAAATAAATTAGAATTAATCAAAATTTTATTTATATGTCACCATCCGATTAAAGAAATAAGTTTATAAGTTAATTTAACTTAGAACCAAATCGATAGAATATGAAAGTAACGAGAAATAAATATGTAATTATACATACTTAATTATTCCATAAAAAATTAACGATCAGTGACTTGATTGAACTTATTTTAAGAGTTTAATGGTCTAATTGACAAAATTCATAGTTCAAGGGTCAAAATAGAATCAAATCAATAGTTTAATCACTGTGGAGGTAATTTACCCAAGTATTTTTTAATCATTTTTTAATAAAAATCAGATTATTTTTCTATGAATATTGATCAAATTAATATTTATTTTTCAGGTGCACCGTTTTGGGCTGCTGTGGTCTATTTTCAGCTTGCTATGAACCTCCAACTGTTGGTTGAATAAAAGAAATTAAGGATATATGGTGTGATCAAAAAATTGGTTGATTTAATAAATTAATTAAATTAGGAACTTAATTATTTGTTGGAATATTAGTATGTATAATTGGATGTATTAAAGGGTTCAGTGTAATGACAAGATATTGTCTTTTTTAAGAAAAAAATCAAGTTCGAATTTTAAAAATATATTATTAAAATATTATACAAATTTCGAATATAAATCATAAAATAGATATATACCGTACTAAAAATAGAAGAGAGGGTTGTATCTTAATAGAAGCCAAGAACAATAAGAAAGGTTTAGACTATCGTAAAATTTTAAATTTAATCTAAATTAGTAAAGTAATTATCTTTATTAATCGGTGACGTTAAAATCATAAGAATTTATTTAATTAATTTATCGGTTTTTCAGTACTAAAGTAATTGTATTTATCAGCCTATCATATTTATCGAATTACAGTCAAGAGACTAAAATATCATAAAAATTTAAATTTGAATGTTTATATTTATCGAATTACAACTAAACTGATAAAATATATATTTCAAAGATCGAAACTATTATTATATTACGTTAAATTGTAACGTTAAAGTATTTTTTATAAATTTTTAATTAAATAATTAAATTATTACTTTAAAAAATAAGTAGCTTAAAAAATAACATGTTTGGTCTTAAACTTACCACTAAAGACAACGGAACCACATTCGTACGTGTTTCATGTTGGGATAATTTTATTCTTATTTAAAAAGTTGTCCAGTTCTGAGAATATATACTCTTTCCAAATTATAATTAGTTAATTAAGTAATAATTACAACATGTAAACACTAATTAGTTAAGTGATTATATTGAGCGGAAATCTCTAACCTTCTAATCGTATTTTTTTTTATGTTTCTTGTTAAATAATTTTAAAAAATTAAAATTTAAATTTTAACCTTAATTTTGTATATCGTAAACCTTAAAATATACATATTAAAAAATATATCATATCCCTAATTTTCTAAATTATAACTGACTATAACCCCTAACCTTGAACCTTAAACACACTAATTTAAAATGGAGGCACCAATAGAAACCCGATTAGGAAGTAGACGATTTACACTCGATTATATTAAAATACGTAAATGATGTTGGCCTGAGCATGATTCATGTGCCAATAGAAGAAAAAATTATTAGGTGAACTTGTCCACCATGTCATTTGTGGTCCCAATTAATAAGAACGTTTATTTCAATTTTTTAAGGTAGATCACTTCTTTCTTACATGTAATTAGTGAGTGGGCAGTTATTTAAGGATGAACGGTCTTGGTTGTTTGGACCATGAATGATGTGATGAACAAGATTTTTGAATAATCTCTTATAACAAAAATATCGAATAGGTATAAGAGTATATTTTCACAATCATTATCTTTTTTAAAAATATATATAATAAAATATATAATATTATTATTTATATATCTTAAGATTTTTTCGATATAAGTCTAATATTTATATTTTTTTAGGTGTAATATTTTTTCTCCACTTAAAATTGTGACACTCACGGATAAGGCTTGAAGAGAATCAATCCTTGGATAGAGATTGGAACTTCTCAAAAGAGATTGATTCCTTTAAAACATCATCAATCCTCTTAAAGTTATATACAAACAAGAATAAAGAAAGATGGACCAAGACCTGAGGTAAAAATAAGGACGGACGCAAAATTTTATGTTAAAAAATAAATTTATAAAAAATTTAAAAATAATAATAGATTTTTAATAAAAATAATAAAATTTTAAAAAATAAAATTATATAAAAATTTTAAATCCGTAAGAAGACAAACGTGCGCATCTTCTGATTATATTGATTATAATGAAGACGTTTCTAAGGTAATAATCGTCGAATGACTGAAATGGATGATTCAGAATAATATTCGGAAATATAAAAATTATCACTTAAAAAATTAAAGAATTGATCTAAATCATTTGTCTAAGTTTTACATTATTAACTTGATCTTATCTCTCTATATATCTTATATTCTATAAGATTTGATTATAAATATTCAGAAATTATAACATTTAATAATAATTTTTGAAATTTTAAAGAAGTTAAATTCATTTTTTCAAAAAATAAAGTACTTATTATTAATTTTTTCAAATTATTGTGTCCAAGTTCCCTGGCCCTTCTCCTCCGTCAATTTCTGCAAATTTGTATGACGTTGAAATATCATAAAAATAGTAAAAAACTCGATATTGATTTTTTTTTGTTAAAGATAATTTTTTATTTATTTATTTATCAAATTTTCTTTTTATATATAAATATTATGAGTATAATTCGTTTTAAAATTTTAATTTTTATGTCTACAATATTTAAATTTTATTTTTAATATTATTATTGATGGTTGGATTTTTTTTCTCCTATTACTTAGATTTTCTTAATAATAAATCAATTAAACGGCTACTCAGTATTGGTATCAGTTTTCAATAGTAACAAGACCGGGTTTTAAAATTTAAGATTTAGTATAATCGAGAACGAGAATGATTTCAATTTTCAGAAACTGATAATTAAAATAAATTAATTTATTAAATTTAATAACTTAATTGACAAATTTTATAATTCAATAATTAAAATAAATATTTTTAAATAATTTGGCAGCCATATGTATGATTTATCCTATAAAAAGTTATGCTGCCCTAAAAAAATAATAATAGACCGACAAAAAGTTGTCTGAAATTGGTAGATATACCTCTGCTGCATTTAATTTTTGGTTGGTCTAAAGCCTACATGTTCTGTTCAAAATTAAATAAACGCATAGAAAATCCTTTAAAATTTAACTATAATTTTTTCAGTATAATTTCTTAAAAAATTTATTGTTTTAAATATGTTGGAAGTCTTAGTACTTTTCAAATTTTAAAATTTAGTCACTATTCTTTATTTTTGTAAAATCATGTCCAAATATTATTGTTTTTATTTGAAAATATGGGTGCCCACTCTTAACTTATGTTCAATTTTACCATTAATTGTTGCTTGAAAGCTATAAAAAAAGGTATAATAATTTTTCAAGTCTTTATATTTACAACTTTTATTAATTTAATCCTTGAAAAACATATAACAAAGGGCAAGAGTCGAAAAATTCGATTTTGTTGTCGAGTTTTGCTCACCTAGAGAGAGTTGTTTTGAGGGTGGATAGTAAAGTAGGCATTCGGTCAAGTCAAATATTTTTTTTTGAATTTCTCAAGTTGAAGAGATATATTTTATAAATTGAACTTTATTTAAAAAATCAGTTCGATCGAGTTTATAAAATTTGAGTCAAATAAACTTAGTTTCAATCTAAACGGTTTTCTATAACAATATACAATATACATATATTTCTTCATATGTAATACATATATATATATATATATGTTAGATGGAATTGAGACTCGACTCGAATTTAAAAATTAATCTACTAATTATTAAAATTTCTGAGTTTTCGGATTTGTATTATAACTCAAATTTTATTTGAATTTTTTAATTAAATCGAATTTATAAAATTATGACTCGAGTATTTTCGTATCGCGTCAAATTTTATCGATATCAATGAATATAGGATGATGTCTATGATTTTTGTTTCTTCTTCCCTGTGTTGTTTTGGTGGATAGAATGTTGTTGAGAGATGCTTTTATCTCTTGGGGAATAAATTTCGGAAGAAAATGAAATCAACGATTAAATCATAAAATAATAAAATTTGAGTTATTTAAATTAAAAATATTAAATTTAAATCAAAATTAAAATCTATACGAATTATTTGAGTTGATTTAGAAAATAAATTTTAATAGTTTAAAATTTTAAAAAATATTTTTTTAGTCAAATCAAATTCCTTATTTCCAACCAACCGTGAATGCCCTATTTAGAAATAACATAATATTTCAAATATATTAAAATATTAAAAAATATAAATCTAAATATTATATTTATAAATAATCATTCTAAATTCAAATATAGAAAAATTCAAATAAAATTTATCGGTAGGTAACAACATTTTAACAGACATTCAACAGGTTCTGATATATAATTTACCGAATTGATCGGAAAAGAAAACCAGAGAAAAATTATATTATGAGATATTCTTATTATGTAATTTATGAGATTAACCAATAAAAAAGTTTTATTTAATTATTTTTTACCTCATCATTTTTATTAAGTAAATCTTTACTTGATAAAAATTGTTTTAAATTTGATTTACAATAAATGTTAGTGAAGATTCACTTGGTAAAAATGATGAGGTAAAAAAATAATTAAATGGAGGCTTTTTATTGGTTGGTCTCATGGATGATGTGGTGGGAATGTCCCATAATATAATTTCTCCACAAAAAGAGGATAGTTTTAATAAATATTAAAAACAAATTATTTTTAATGATTCGGGTAAAAACATCATTTGGGGGTGATAATTTTTTTCTGATTTTATCATAAATAGATAAAAAAATATTAAAATATTATAAATTTTAAAAAATCGTCACTTACAAATAACGTCTTAACCCAAATCACCATCTATAAAAGATGGCTTTCTCTTATACTATAGTTTTTATTGTAAATCCCAAAATATACTCTAATGTATTTCATTTTCCAAAAATTTATTTGAGATTACATTATTTTCCAAAAAAAATCCCACAAAAGAATCACAATAATAAACAATTAATTATCGGTTAATATAATATAATTATTAAATCTTTTAAATAATATTAAAATTAAAAAATTATTTTTTAAATTTCAGAGGTTTATCCTGATTAATTCAAACCATGCAACCAGCGTCGTACATTTTTTGGTGGGTAAAACTTTCAACAAAAATATTTTACATACATAATACATAAATTTAGGATTTATTTAAGTAGAACTAAATTAATTATTACTTGAACCAACCTCCGTCAATTAAAACATTAAATTTTAATATCACATATGAAGCAAATTTAATTAATATAATCATTTGTATATTAAACACTTTCACAAGACTTAATCTAGATTAATATAATCCCACCGCCTTCTCTTTTTTATTGGTTTACCTCTAATGTTTTCTTAATTACTTTCATTAAAACCGCCGCCATGTTCTGTCTTAATTTATTCCTGCTCCTTTTGACGGTCCAAAATCATATATTTCATATAGTCCTATTATATAATAATACTTCAAATAGTATTAACATAAATTATAATAAAATTAGTATTAAATTAAAAATATATATAAATAATAGAAAATAAATATATAATTATTTTATTTTTAACTGTCACATCATCAGTCTGTTGATTTTTAACGATCGGTGATTAATTTGATATTATTTTAATAATTTATCGATATATTTAACGGTTTTTAAAATATTGTGGCTGTTTTAATACTAAACTTATAGAATAGTGACTATCTGTCTAATTTACCTTAAATTTATATTTATTGATGTCATCTACACCTATATAAACCAGCTTTGGTAGCCATTGATTTCCTTAAATTTTCCTGGAATTCAATCTTTCAAGCAAAATCCAGCCCGTTTTCTTGAATAAAATCATGGAAAAAGTAGAGGTTTTCCTCACAGATTCTGTGACGAAAATATGGATGTTCTTCATCGTTCAAGCTCTGATTTATCTTATCTTGTTAAAATCGTTTTACGATAATAAGATAAGGTCATCGTCGAACTTCAAATCTGCTCGTTGGTTAAGCTTTCGCCGGATTCTTGATTCCGTCTCGGATTTGTCTCGAGGTTTTGATCTGCCGTCTCCGAGGAGTTTGAGATTAACAATTCAAAAAGATCCTGAAGAATATAAAAGTTGTTGAATTCTGATGTTGTGGTAAGAATTAAGATAAAAATGTTTAAGCTATTATGTAAAATTTTTTCTTTTCTTTTTTTATTTTTTTGATATTACAGATTTGTATTTGGAAGGAAATTTATGTTTTAAATTTTCAAATAAACACATTTTTTTTAATTAAAACGAATTTTATTCTCTAAAATCAAACGAAACCCTTGATAATTCATTTTCACTCCAATAATTTGTATATTTTATATCTAAGGTCGAGCAAAACTTGACTCGATTCGAAAAAATTGATATAACTCGATTCGGTTTGAGATAAAAATATTCGATTTATTTTGACTCAATTCAAGATAAAAATATTCGACTCGTTTTGACTTGACTCGAAAAAAATTAAATCAAGTTCGAGTTACACAATGGAAATTCGAATAACCCAAATTTTTAATAATTAAAAGATTTATTTTTAAGTTTAAGATGAGTTCTTCAATTTTTTATGATATATGTATAATGATAATAAAATTATGAATAAATATTGCCAAATATGAAAAAAATAAAAAAATATATATTATAATTAGATAAAGTCATTTGAATCAGAATTAAATCATACTATAATATATAAATAATTATAATTAAATATTTATAAAAACTTAAAAATTCAACTCGAATTTCTTAAACTCAAATCAAATTAAAAAATTCAATTAAAATTGATTGTACAACATGATTCGTTAACTCAAATAACTCAAATTTTTTTAACTCGACCTGATTCGATCAAATACTCACCCCTAATTATATCAACTAATCCAACACCTCTATATGCTATTTGTACTAAAAATCAAACTTTAACAACAAAGATTTGTCAAACAAAGTTTATAAGTTGGTAACTAATTTTTAACAAATTGTGATATGTAGATGACAAAATAAAAAGTTTCAAAGTTTTCATAAATTCTATAATTAAAGAAATTAAATGGAAAATTCCTGGGTTTATATTAAAATTTGGTCAACACCATCTGCTGTTTTATTTATTTATTTTATCAAAAAAAAAAAAACATAGCCATTAATATTTATATTTTATTTATAATATGCATTATATAAAATTATTACTGGACATATAAAAAAATAGGTGGATTTTATTTCAAGATAAACCGCTTGTGTTTTTAAATTATTTGATTTAAAATATGAATATTTAATATTAATATTAATATTAATATCAAAATACTTTTTATAAATAAAAATATTTATTTTAGATATTGTTTTAAAAATATAAAAAAATTAAAAATATATTAATAATTTCGCTTAAAATTATTTTTAAAATATAAAGACTAAAATTTTTAACTTTTAAAAATTATTTTTTAAATCAAACTATAAAATCATTTAACCAAAAAAATTTATTATTATTATTATTTTTCGATTTCAAATTAATTTTTAAACCCAAAATCTGATTTAAATAAATACAAAGTTTACTTTAATAATGAAGAATTTTAAGTTACTAGAGATAATTAAGACCATGTAGAAGAATTAACTTAAATAAATATATTTGATTACTTATTTTTGTACGGATCTCTTTGAACAAGAGTCTTACATCTGATTCAGATCCTACTACCTTGGTCAGTAGAGAATTCTCAGGTTGAAGATATATAGATTTCAGTAAAATTCTTACAAGCAACTGAATTTTCACTGACTCTAAAGATCGGATTATACTAAAATAGAAAACCAGACTTGGTTTCAAAGCTTAAAACTTTGCTTCTGGTCTTGCAATGGCTGACCCTCCACCGACACCGAGAGGAACATCAAAGACGACACCTTTCTCAGTCTTAACGACAAGAAACAGGGTGACTTTTGCCTTTACTTTCTCTTCTGTTTTTGTCATTGGTTTTACTTTTTTATTCTTCAATCCATCTTCTTACTCGTCTCCTCGGTTTCAAAGTTTCTTTAAAAGTTCTGTTTACAGATCCAACTTTTCCTCTCGTTTCTCTCACTTTCTCCCCAACTCTTCCCAATCCAATCACTACCCACTTCCCGTTTCACAGTTCAGGGAAAACCCGTTTCAGATTTCTAAGGAATCTGAAAGATTTCATGCAGAAAATGATTCTTCTTTGTCAAGTGAAGTTATCAATGGAACCCTTTCTGAGAGGTTTAGTGAAAAAGATGGGTCTTTTAGAACTAGTGGGAAAGAGATGGTGGATGGAAGCATTGATGAATTACTTGAGAAGCAAAGGAAGGGAGATGTTGTGGAAAATGTAAATCAGTGTAGAATATTTGATGGGAAATGGGTGAGAGATGAATCTTACCCTCTTTATCCACCAGGGTCTTGCCCATATATTGGTGAGTCTTTCAATTGCTTTGTTAATGGCAGGCCTGATAGGGGATATGAGAAGTACAGATGGCAACCCAATGGATGCATCTTGCCAAGGTAATTCACCAACTTCTCATCTTTAGAATTGACATTTTGCTGGTTCATTTATCTGTAAATAGGTTGTGCTGATTTGCATTTGTAGTTATATTTGTTGAAAATGATCTTCTTGTCTTGGTTAGATTGAGTGTTGTGTGTATAGCTTATTTCTTGTTAGTTTTTGCTTTAGATTGGATTTGGGTGGAGTTGTCATGCAGGTTGAATGGCAAGCATATGCTGGAATTATTGAGAGGGAAGCGTGTAGTTTTCGTTGGCGATTCACTTGGTCGGAATATGTGGGAATCTCTGGCTTGTGTCCTTCGAAACTCGGTTGAGGATAAAAGTAGTGTTTTCGAGGTCTCCGATAGGGAGGATTTAGGAAAAGAGGGTTCTCACTCAATTGCTTTCAAAGTATGTTTGTCCTATATCCTTTGATTTTAGTATAGACTAGTTGTTAAGTTGTAGCAAGTAAGGTCTTCTTGTGTTTTATGTGCTAATTTATGATGAATGAATGAACAGGGTTATAATTGCTCGATTGAGTATTTCCGTTCGCCATTTCTAGTTCAGGAATGGGCAACGGTCAGGAAGAATGGATCAAAGAAGGAAACACTTAGAATTGATATGATCGATCAAGCATTTAATAAGTACAAAAATGTCGATGTTCTCATTTTCAATACCGGACATTGGTGGACTCATGATAAAACTAAGAAGGGGTACCCTTTTATGCTACCTATTTGTTCATATGAGAAGATAAATAATCTTTAAGTACGAGCTCGTAACGGTTTCAATCAATTTACAGGCTCGGTTACTATCAAGAAGGGAACACCATCTATACTCGATTGAATGTTAAAGTAGCGTTTCGAAAAGCTTTGACTACATGGGCAAAATGGATAGATAGTAATATAGATTCTATGAAGACCCTTGTTTTCTTCAGGGGCTTTTCGGCCTCACATTTCAGGTAAATCGAGCATCAAAAGAACATGTTAGGTTGAACCCTGTTATTCGTAAACAAGTGCCTTCAATTTCTTTTGCTTGTTCCTAGGGGTGGAAGGTGGAATTCTGGCGGGCAATGTGACGCTGAAACTGAACCTATCACAAATGAGAAGTACTTGAAGAAATATCCATCAACAATGCGAATTTTCGAGTCTGTGGTAAATGGCATGACTACACCGGTTTTGTATCTTAATGTTTCGAGAATGACCAGTTTCCGGAAGGATGCACATCCGTCAATTTACAGGAAGCAGAACTTAACCGAGGAAGAGAAAAGTTCACCTACTAGAATCCAAGATTGCAGCCATTGGTGCCTTCCCGGTGTTCCCGATACTTGGAATGAGCTAGTATATGCTCAGCTCCTTATCAAATATGATCGTGATCGGCAGCAACTTCTGAATCAAGGACAACAACAGAGAAAATCCTAGGTAAAATTAATGGCAATGCAACTTTCTATATCAGTGTTTAGTAGCTGACTTCATCTTGATTGATTAGTGTATGTTCTATTTATCGGTATAAAGTTTACATCATAGAAGTGTAAAACAATGTCATTTTTTGGAGAAAACACACACACAAACATGTAAAATTTGTTAATTAGAGTTGTTCATAAGCTGTCTTGTAATGGTTTCAGCTAATTATCTCTTGTAATGAGTTGAAATTCTTTTGTATTTCGGATTTAAAAGTAAATGTTTAAGCTTTGCTGGGTTCTGAATAACTCGATCATGATTTTCGATTTTGAAAGTGATCTATTTCGATCCATATGCTTCTGGATTCATGTTAAAGATCTTTTGACTGATGCAGAACTGTTGGAAATAGATTTTAATGGCAATTCAGGTCATTTAAGAGACAACTCATGATATCCAGAGCTTGCCTTGTGAGCCAACACATGAGAACTGTTTGTGAAGCCAATGGCTGGAACATTGCATTTCAGTTCATCAAGGTTGTCACATGGTGATGAAATCTGTAGTGTTTCGAACATAAAAACTTTGTACATACTCGTTTATTTAACTTAATAAACGAACATTATATGAACGATTCACGGATAGTTCATTAAACCTTTTTTCATTTACACTCTTACAGAACTACGATAATATCCGTTACAACTTCCATGAATTGATGTAATAAATAGGACAATCGTTTCATCTGATTGAATTGGTTTGCAGTCTCTTTGCTTTGTGCTGGCTTTAGGAGGCTTGCTTTCGAACTCAAATGGCAACATGAAGTTACATCTAAGTTATTAGCATTCATGTCTGTCGTTATATGATACGGATTAATCTAGATTAATCAGATCAAATGCACGAGAAACCCGATCAAATGTACGAGAAACCGAGAGAGAAAAAACAAATAAATATAGATACAAATTCATCCAAACTCAATTCATTTACAAAAAAAAAAACTTACATCATACATCAGAAATGGCAGTCTTAAAAATAACTGGATTGAACCAGCAAGAGTTCAAGCTGAGCCAACAATTTTGCAGTCGTTGATTTCAACCTTGGGTCGCCATTTTGAGCTAAATCAATGAGCACAATTTGTGCAGATTCGCCATACTTGACTCTGTGTTCCTCCACCTGGAAAACTCTTTCTAATATCCAAAGCGCTTTCTCCTGAGCCTTTACACTTGCACATTCCATGATCTTGATAATCGCTTCAACGCCGCCGTTTTCGGCAATGCAACCGCTTCCGTTTTCCCAGATTTCGTCTTGCAAAAGCGTCGCCAATGCGTTCAGAACTGCTTCATCAGCTTCCCTTTCCTTGCCTTCCAAGATTTGTACCAATGCTGGAATGGCACCGGATTTGATCAAGCAAAACGTGTTTTTAACGATGCAGTACCCGTCGTGGACATGGCAGAATGCTGCTGCCGAGGGTGAGACGCAGAACCAGCTCTGTTTTTTCGACTTTCGAAGGGACACCGAGTTCTGGGATAGTTGTGCCAGCGCGGTTGCAGCTCGGCATTTCGCCACTAGTGATCCCCAAGACAATAACTTCACGAGCAATGGGATCACCCCATTTTGTGCTGCAAGAAGCTGTAATCTTTTGTCCGAAGGAACCGTGAAACGGATTAGTACTCCGGCGACACCGTCTGCTAATGAATTCGACATCGATGAATTACTTGAAGGACTTGAATTTATTAGGGATATCAAAACTGGTAGCAAATTGGCTTTCTTAAGAACTTCGGTCACTTTCTTATTGCTAATTGGTACGTTACTCAGTATGCCAACTGCAGCAGCCTTGTCTGTCTCCAATGGCGATGATGCAATAATGTTAACAATGATGTTCAAGTGGCTTTCTCCGAGCTGTTCGGTCATTTCTTCCGGCAAATATTCCGAGAGTGTGTAAAGCAAATCCAATGCTCCGGTCCTGATTTTCATGTTGCTTTCGGTTAGGAACGGTAGAAGAAGCTGAATCGCACCGTTTTCCTTCATTTTTCTTCGAACTTTCGATGCATTACTATGGCCTGCAATGCTATTCAATGCATGCAGAAGATGATACTGAATTATAGGACTTGAGAGATTTAAAAGAGACAACATTTGCTGTGCTACATCTTGGTTAACAAGAATTGATTCTGACTGTGCGATTCGAGCTAGAATCGCTGAAGCCGGCTCCCGGAGAGTCATGAGCACGGATGTGACCGAGAAAAGTAGCTGAAGTAGAGATACCACTATACCCGAATTGATCAACCGTTGTATGTTTTCCAACAAATTCGACAAATTCTGCAATGCATTCAAAGCAGATAACTTTGCTTCAAGCTTTCCGGCATTGAACATCTTAACAAGCGGCTCAACAGCTCCGTCCTCTCCGAGGGCAGCTCTACTTTGATCTGTTAGTTCCATTCTCGACAGCGCTGTCGCCATGAGGATCTTACTCATGTCGGAGCCTGTCAAGATATCGAAATTTACCATATATTCTGATATAGACAATCAAATGCATCAAGTAAAGGGCACTTCCATTTTACCTTCCTTCAAATAGTGCACTAATGGCTTGAAATAACCGGCCTCGGCCATATGAAGCGCATTCTGTGTATTGCTCGATAATGCATTCAACAACTTCCTTGCATTGCTTGAAGCAATCGGATCATCGCCATTAAGCATAGTAACTAACATAACAATGCACCCTTGAATTCGACCGAGCCGTCTCCAAACTGCTGGAAGATCAGACAGATCAAGCAACAATCCTACAGATTCTCTCCTCTCTTCTGTATCTCGGGTCAACGATTTCACCAATGCCGATAAGGATGCTGCATCGGCCATCTTCTCCTGTTTAACTAGCATACTATGTTAGACCAACTAACATGAACAGAATTCAACTGAAAGCATCAATGGAAACCACAAGAAAAGTTTACCTTGTTTGCCGAATTTTCGGAAGCAAGTTTTTGCAATATCTGAAGAATGATCAATCTGTTGTTCGACCTACATGAACTCAACCTATTAACTAGAATGAGAACAATGCCTTCCTCATTTATCCAATCATTTTTAATCAGTCCTTGCTTAATCGACTCGTTGAACCGGGAAATTGCGAAGTTGAAGTCTTCATCATTGCCATACTTGAGTTGCAAGACAACATCATCGATCGAAAGATTCACTCGTTCCTCTTCGATTTCTGTTATTTCTTCCTCAATTTCCTTCTCTGATGCAGTGGCAGAGACAAATTCATATTCATCAATAGGACTAGGAGGCCGGCTCGGGCTCGGACCCGAATTCGGACTCGGGGTAAAGCTACCATTGAACCTCACATTCATGAATTCCTTATGCAATGCACTAATCTTTTCTTTCATTTCCAAATGAAGATCAATGCTAGCAAACAACACAAGGCCTAATGATCTCCCAAGATCCTGCATCACATTCTCAATCCGTGTATTCAACTGCTTCGAGTCGAGGCTTTCGATCAAGGTCTTAGCACGCCGAACATCTTTCTCGATGGATTCAATCGCTTTTCGGATCGTAATAGTGTCCATAACATCTTTTTTATCTTTTATATCACTCAAAATCAAACCAAGTTTATTGAGAAGAGAAGAGAATTCAATGAAAAGCTCCTTCTCTGAGTCTTTTGCAATCAAGGAAACCTCTTCCACTGAGACTACTAGCTCAGATATAAGCTCAGGAAAGCTTCTCAAATCAGTTTTTTTCATTTTTCAAGAATTGGGTACTACTTAAAACACAAAAATATCAATCAATTCCCGAGAAAAAAAAAAGTAAAAAAATTTGCAGGAAAAAAAAAACAGAGGATTTTCCAGGGAACAAGAACAGGGGATGCAAATTCAGAACCAAGAATATTGACAAATTCCCAGAAAAAAAAACGATAAAATTAATGAAAAAAAAAACCCAAAAAATGAAACACAGGTAAACAAGAACCGGGATTTCAAATTCAGAAGCAGGAAGTAATTTTACATGAAAATTTCCAGACAAAGAAAGAATATTTCTATATATGAACTTGGAGAAGCATCATAGAAATTTCAGTGGGAAGAAACTAGAAGGAAATTAACCTGAAGTTTTGAAGACGAAACTAAGACCAGGAAGTTGAAAACAATGTTTGAATCTTCATAAGGTTTGAGTAAACTACAAGGGCCATGGAGTTTTATTGTTTGTATTTATGTGGAGAAGAGTATCTTTCCTGCCAATGTCAATGTCAGCTGGCTATGGACCTTTCCATCTGCATTATTTATTGATACTGAGTTCATTTCAAGAGAAGACCAAGTCAAAAAAATAAATAAGGTTAAACAATATAAATAGTCATCGAACTTTTAGATTATTTTAAATTCATCATCGAATTTAAAATTTATGTTATAGTTACTAAACTTTTAGTCTGATTTTATTAAAAAATATTGACATTACACGTTAGTTTTACTTCTTACTTTTCTATGTTTTCTTCCGTATCTTCAACCATAAGTATTAGATCGATTAATATCAACTGATACAGATGTAAACTAGCTGCATCATCGGTGGATTTATTAATACTTTCGAAGATAACGATCTAAATAGCTTCTCGAAGCATATATCATAATATCATGTATTCTCTTCCACATATTATTTTAGTTGAAAAGAAAAAAAAGAAGAAGAAGAATTAGTATTCAAATAACGATTAAATCATATTTAGGAACGAAATCAGAATTTAAGGTTAAAAATAAAACATAAATGATTAAAAATAAATAATCAAGAGTGCGAGACGAGTGCTCCTCTACGATTATACCTCATTTAATTTCGTCTCTGATCATACTATTCAAGTGTTTAGATGAGATATCTCATTCCCATAAAATTCTTCAAAAATCCATAAATGAATTTGCTTGTTTTAGGTAGAAACGAGGAAGCAAGGTATGCCTATGAAGCACGGGGACGCCTCCCTTGAGGCCGTTCTCGTCCCCAAGATGCAGACGGTGCAGGGACGGTTTAATTTTATCAGGGACGGTCAATGTTTATAGGGGACGTCCCTAGGGACGATCAACGTTTATTGGGGATAATTGTTGTTTTTGAAAGAACGATTATTGTTTCTGAAGGTTACGGATTCGAGTACCAATAATACCAATACAGGATTGAGCGATCAATGTTCAATGATTGAGAGTATACTCTAGAACGGATACTATAATCATCATAACTGATTAAAAAAATAAATATATAATAAAAGTTTAGTGATTACAACTTAAGTTTTCAAAGTTCGGTGATTGAAGTAAAAGTATTCTAAAAATTCAGTGATTCTCATGTAATTTATCCAATAAAAATAAGTTTTTGTTTTCTTTTTCTTGTTATTTTCAATTTGATGATTTAAACTATGCAATAGTTGTCTTTAGATATTAATTTATTTTGTTTTTCCACTTCGATATTTTATTTGGTAATTATGTTAAGTTTGTGACACGTGGTGGTCTATGATTTTATCACAACACATTAAAATTGTAAAATTATTGTTTTTCTAGAAAAGATATATAAAAATAAAACTCGCGATATTTAAATTCTTAAAAAATGTAAAATTCAAATATTATATTAAAAAATTTTAGTTATTTTATAATTTTAAAAATATAAAGAAGGTTCAATATATGATATTCCAATCTAATATTTTAATACTGTTGATACCAATTGTGTAATTTTTGTGTTCAAATTGATTAAAATTTGAACACCATAAATCAGCCATCTGAATTTGACAATTGAGAGAAATATAGTATGGCACTTAACCCACGTTGATGCTAAAGCCCTGAGTCAGGGGCGGAACATTGGGTCCGGGTTCGGTGTCCGTCAATTATTGTTTTCGTATACTATATAAAATTGAAAAAATAAAAAATATATATAATTTATTATAAAAATCGTATTTTGATCCCTATTAATTTAAAATATATACTTTGATTTTTTTTATAAAAAAAATTTTAATTTCGTCCCTGTTCAGGATGTACCTCAAAAATAATTTCCAACATTCTTTTTGGAATTTTGACTACTAACTTCCTTCCTCATAGCTCCTTTGTTTACTTTCAACAATCTCTTATACTAAAATATTGTTCTTTTCCCCCCTTTCTGGATTCTCAAAAATTTTAATTTGACTTTAGAATTTATATACTTGAAGTTAAAGTTTTTGGAATTTTATGAGAAGTCACATAATTGTTTCATTTAAAGTGTCTTAAATTTAGATTTTATAGATTTAATTCATAATTTGAAGTTCGGTTAAGTAAATCTCAGGTTTAAGGTGTTGTGTACATAGAAAATCTCTGCTTGGAGATTCGGTGTACGATGTGGATTAATCCAGATTAGTTTAAGCGAAACTTTGAAAACTTTAAAGAGCAATCAAAAAAAAATTAGGTTTTAAGTTTAGGGATTAGAGGTCATGGTTAGGGTTTAGAATTTAGGGATCAGAGGTCACCATTAGGGTTTAGAATTTAGGGATTAGGGTTTAGATTTTAACCTCTAAACTCTGAATTTTAATCACAATTACTAAGTTCTAAACACCTAAACCTCTAAATCATAATCCTTAAACCCTAAATCTAAAAGACTAATAAAATTAAAAAATTCCACCCATCTGGCCATCCTTCTCCAGCCCAATAATCAATGGATCAGATAATTTGACATACTTTACATGGAGAGTTGACAGAGTTAATAAAATAGGCCCATAATAATAATAATCTAGTATCTAACCCATTTGAAAAATAGTTTAATTGTAAAATATTTATTTTATACATAATATTTTAATAAAAATATTTTATATGTCCAATAATTTATTATAATTCCCTTTTCAATTCAAAAAAATAAATACTAAGTATCAAATTGAGAAAACAAAATTTTAAAATTACTTTATTTTTGCTAGTCAATATATAAACCCTACAACATTAATTATTTTTTCTAGCAGCAAGTGGCTATGTCGAAGGACGGAGCTACGTTATAGTTGGGTGGGGCCGAATTTTTTATTTTTATTTAAATTCTTTTAAAAATTATATTTTTTAAAAATTTATCTTCTTATTTTTAAATATTTATGTTTTATCCTCTTAACCTCAGCTGGCTATGTTTGTGGAACAAGTACTTGGAGATTCCAAAGATTGGTCTGTTCTTGGTCGTGTTGGTCGACATTTGAAGCCTTTTGCATTGAAACAATCTGCTCTAACTGGAGACTAACCTCTTTCATGGTTGGTCGCATCTTACCACTCAAGCTCAAGCATTGGTATGCAAGTTTGGCAAGCAGCACGAGTTCTTCGGGTTTCGATTGCTTCATAATTCGAGCGTCGACAATGTCCAACACTCGATTCTCTTCGACCGAATCGATGAAATACGAGGCTAAACTTCTACGATTCTCTTCCCTTTCGAAACAAACCGGCTTCTCTCCCGTTAGTAACTCGACGAGCACGACTCCAAAGCTGTAGACGTCGCTTTTCTCCGTGAATTGACTCGATTGGAAATACTCGGGGTCTAAGTACCCAAATGTGCCTTGCACATCCGTAGTCAAGTGAGTTCGGTCGATGGGGATTAATCTTGATATCCCGAAATCCGAAACTTTAGCCCTAAACTTTTCATCTAACAAGATATTCGTGGACTTGATGTCTCGATGATAGATCGGAATCGAGGCCGAAGAGTGTAGATACGATAGCGCTTCGGCACTTTCTTTGGCGATTCGTATCCGCGATTCCCACGACATCATGAATTCCTCACTCGGGTCATGCAAATACCGGAAGATGGTTCCGTTCGAGACGAATTCGTAAACAAGTAACGGAACCTCCGTCTCTAGACAACATCCTAATAGTTTAACCACATGTCTATGGTTAATTTGAGACAGAATGGTGACTTCATTGATGAACTCTTCGACATTTTCGGCAACCATTTCTTTCGGCTTTTTAACGGCGACGATGGCTCCGTCGTCTAACATTCCTTTGTAAACAGTTCCTTGTCCGCCTTGTCCGAGCACTCGATTCTTGTTGAAAGAATCCGTTGCTTTGTCCAATTCCTTTGAAGTAAATATCTTTGTGTTGTCCAGACCACCTTCGTTTGCAAACATTTGTTGCTGTAATAATAATCCACCATTGCGTTTGAAAAACTTCTTCTTCATCTTGATTTCCCTTCTGTTCTTTAGAAATTTGTATAACCACCAGACACACAAGACTAAGAACAAGGATCCAAAGCCAAGACCCATTCCTTGAAAAAAAAAAAGAGAAAATTTGATAATCAAGAATTCTAAAAGGACTAAAAGGGTAATTTGAAGTTAATTCAAGTACTAATGCGATGAAAAATTATTAGATGAGTCTGACTCACCACGTTAATTACAACCTAATTGAATAATAATTGTTTATATTATTTATTTAAGGTGAATTTTCAAAAAAAAATTTAGGAGATAAATCTTCACCTATTTCTTATATATTATTAAATAGATGAATCTCATTAGATAAGATTATAAATAACATGCGAGTCGGGACTTATAATATTTTCTCATATACGACAGTGAAGCTAGATCACCATGTTTGGTAAAAACTTTTAATTGTACCCATCAATCATGAAGGTAATAAATATATTAAGTAAAATAGGCATAGTTAGGAAAAATTAGTAGATGAACGTGATTTATCACGTTATTCATAATTTTCAATCAGTGAGATTTATTTATCTTATTTTTAAGTAAAATTTTTATTTATAAATAAAAAATGAGTGATTATTTCAAAATTACTTTAAAATAATAAATTTTATTATTTAAAATTATAAATAATACGATAAATTAGATTTATCTAATAATTTCTCGAAAGAGTGAATTACCTAAAGGGATAACCCAAGTTTTTCTTCCTTCACATCGGTAAGACCCAAGCTTATTCCTGCACTTCAATTTCCCACAAGGATTTTGAGTTTGTCCAGGCATTCATCAATATCTAAACAATTTCCATAAAAAATAATAGAAAAATTACTATGGGGTAAATTAAAATGTACCAAACACGAGATATGAAGAGAGAGAAAAATTACACAGATAGTTACTATACTATAGGGTTGATATCGAAATGGTTATAATACTTTAAGAAACGTCAAATACACCAATCAACTATTAAAATAGTATCGAAATAGTCATCGACCGTTAAAAACTAACAGACTGATGATGTGACCGTTAAAATCTCTATGTTATTTTTAATAGTCATGACTATTTCAATACTATTTTAATAGTTGACTGATGTATTTGATATTTTTTTAAAGTAATATGACAATTTACCAAACAAAAAATTACCTTGACATCCATTAAGAAGATACGCGTTCCCTCCATAACCCGGATTACAAGAACATCGAATTGATCTATCGCGATGAGGCTCGTCAAAAATTAAACCATACTCTGTACAATTATATTCTTTTCCAGATTTGGTGAACTCAATAGCTTCTTGGGGTATTGCCCAATCGAGCACAGCACCAACAGGTCTGTTGTCCGCATTAGAATCCCTCCAGTTTTGCTCCACCAAGTAAGCCGTTCTGCACCCATCCTGTCGGTCACCAAACGTAGGATTAAATGTTTTGAGAGCTGTCGTCATTACGGTCTCGCAGCACGTACCGTCATTACAAGTATTGCTGATGTTAATATTAGGACCGAGGACCGCGCCCGAGGTACATGTCACGATCCTGTTCCTGTACTCCGAGAAGAAGAAAGGGCTGTCTGTTAGATTCACACCATGCTTGTCTTCCCTACCAGGACAGTTCATCGAAACTTCCGGACTCTTGACACGATGGAACTCGCGGCCGGTATCGTAATCGAGAGATTTCAATGAAAAATTCAGCACCACCATGTTTGTTAACTTGAGTAAGATCGTGGGAGGAGTTGAAGTTTCATTGCAGGAGACTTCAAACCATGGATTCAATGAACAGTTTGGTCCGATTCCGAAAGGATACGGAACTCGAACATCGCCACAGCTTTCTACTACACAACCAGGTTTTGCTGTAGAATTTGATGCTGATGCTAGATTGGTTATTAGCAAAAGCAAGAAACTCGAACTTAATGCAAATCTGGTCACCATTTTTTTTCTGCTTGCTCCTATTTGGATCGTTTTACCGAATTTTATAGGAGAAAGTAGGGACGGAACTACGTAGTGGATGGTTTGATTGTTTTTCACGTCATTTATAATTTTAAAATTATCGTAATTAAATTTTTATTCCGATATAATATAAAGTTGAATCTCAGATGTTTCTTTGAACTTTCTGAGGTTAAACGCCATGACACGTTAAAGCACGAAGGCGACTCATATCAGCCAGATTAATTGTTGCATACTTGTCAGATAAAGGAATTCTTCTTCCAGTTTAATGTAAATATATTAAGCTTGAATTTCTTTTTATTTCAAACCTGAATATTTTAGTAAAAACATACAATTGAGATAATATATATATATATATGAAAAATGTGAAAATAATAATTTTAAACGATATTTTGAATCAATAAAGATAGAGATTCAAATAATGATTTTATAGGATCTTATTTAATTTCATGAGACATTCGTAACCGTATCTCATATGCTCGAAATGATTGATTTATGAATGAGAAATTGATACGTAAATCAAAGTGAATTGAACTCATTCCTATTGGGGCACACTCATACGACATGAGCGATGCAGATGTTCAGATTGATCGAGCCCTTTGTGGATTTGCGGAGATTTTACCTACTTTGAATTATTATTTTTCATTTTTATTGACGTATCTTTTTGAATATTCCGAATTTAAAAGAACAATGTATGATTTTCTTAAATTCGAATATTAAATAAGTAATGCATTCAATTCAAAAAAATATATCTGATTAAATACGGTAGAAATTAAAGGTTTTCGAATTAAATCGGATGAGGAATTAATGACGTATATTTATAATATTTTATTTCTCACATTTACTCTAGCTCACTCCCGTATAAATAGAATATCATTCCGTTAATTTCAACCCAACTCAAAATTTTTCTAAACTACTCAAAATTGCATGATATTTTCGGTGATGACAAAGTCAAAACTATATTCATGATATCGCCGGTCGTAATATTATTGAAGATCATTTATTGTTATATCATGATAGACTGAAAATCGACGAACTCAAATACCGAAAAATAATTGAATCTGTTTTAAGAAAATTATATTCGTACACACCTTAATATATCCCTTTTGATTTTATTTAAATTATTAAACTTATTTATTTATAAATTAAGGTTTCTGAAATATATTGCTAGAAAAGAAATCATATTAAAAATCAATGGATAATTATCCCACCTACTGCAAGACAAAAAGTTGAGCAAAATAATAAATTTTTGAGTCCACCGACAGGGATGGGTCAATGGAGCAAGTCATTACCAAAATTACAAACTACATGAAAATTTTCGAACCCATCTTCACAAATTTGGTCACTTCATTGATTAGAAGGGAAGGAAAAATCAACTGGAAATCATTAATTTCTATAAAATACATATGATTTAAATATTAATATAAATATAATTTCAAAGAAATTATTTTAATTACTAGTATATTTATTAACCGATTAATCTATATCGAATTTTATAAAAATTTAATATGAGTATGACCATTTTAATCCATATTTTTTCATTTATAACACCCAGATTAAATCTCTAATCTTACTTTTTTTAAGTGATTGGACGTCTTATCTCATTAAATCAACTGATTATCGATAAATTTAAAAAATAATTCATTAAACGAATCATAATTATAATTAACATGAATAATATTTTTATGTATTAAAATAAATTCATAAAATGTAGTTGAATTCTAGGTAGAAGAGATGTGTGGATGCAAGCCAAGCAGGAGTTTCTGTCATTGAACAAAAAAAAATAAAGTTCATTTATTGTACAGAACAGACCCTCATGAATCGTTTATCTTACCAGTTTTGCGTTGCACGATTAAACACTACAAAGGGAAGAAAACAAGAAAAATAAGTAAGAAAAATTCTATAACGTTTCTCTGTCGAATACTGTTAAATATTTTTAAATAAAAAATTTATAACGGATATCGAATATTGTTGAACATCCTGAACATTATTAAACTAATTAATAAAAATTAAAAAAAAATTAAATACTCAACACATAATTATAAATTATTTAAAATAAATTTTTTATTAAATTATTTTTTTATATATTATTTTATTTTTAAATAATTGAATAAAATATTAATTTAAATTAATTTTAAAAAATAAAAAAATCTTAAACTTTAAACCCTAAAACCAAAATTCAAAACCTAAATCACTAAACATTAAACTCTAAATCCTAAAATATAAAATATTAAGTCAAAAACCTAAAATCAAAAACCCTAAAAATACTAAACCATAAACATTAAATCTAAAATCTAAAATTTTAAATCCTAAAATAACCAAAACCCTATACATAAATCTTTAATTAATTTTAGGTTCAAGTTTAGGATTTATATTTTTAGATTTTTAAGTTTTTTTATTTTAGGGTTTAGGTTATGGTTATATTTATAGATTTTATGGTTTATGGTTTTATGTTTTAGGGTCTAGAGCTTATGATTTAGTGTTTTGGATTTTAAGATTTGATGTTTAGTATTTTTAGTTTGAGTTTAGGGTTTTAGGTTTTGGATTTAATATTTTTTATTTTTAAATTAAAAATAATTTAAATAAATTATTTAAAAAATAAAATATAATATATATAATTTGTTTAAAATTTTATTTTAAATTATTTTAAATTATATGTTTAGTCCTTAAAATTTTTATTTTTTATTAAATAATTTAATAGAGTTCAACGATGTTCATCGTTAATGGTATTTAACAATGTTCGACGCACGTGATGGACTCATCCTTTTAAATATTATCAAATTCATGAAGAACGTTATACAGCATAATCAACACATGGGCAATACTTTTCGCTTTAAAGAATCTGTGGTCTCTCAACAGTTACTATAGTTATAATAATATTCCTATCTTTCTCTTCGGTATCATTATATTTAAGGATGAACTTAAAATTTTATATAAAAAATTATTAAGTATCAAAAAATTAAAATATATAAATAAAAAAATAAATTATTAATAAAAAATATATAAAAATAAAAATTTAAAAATTTTAATAAGTACGATTACACCTCAATGTTTCCTCAGTTCATCTTGATAGAATTTTAATGATAAATATTATGGTTTATGTAACTTAAAGTCGACGATTTCGATATATATTTTCGTAGTAATGATTAACGGTAATTAAAGATCAAAATTAAAGGTGAAATTTCTTTTCCGTCCACTCCTTAAACATAAAAATTAAAGGGTCAATTTAAAGTTTGTAAAAGAGTAAAATGGTCAAACTGATCATTTGACTATTACTTAAATTCATTTAATTTAAAGATCATTTAAATTAATTTAATTTAAAAAGATAAAAAATGAGCAGTTTTGAAAAATTACTCACGCTGTTTTTTCAATAACCAGAGAAAATAATTTTTTTCTGGTTTATCTTTTTTTTTTTATGGAGAAAAGGAAATATGTTTGATCCAGTACTATGTCATCAAGGATGAACAACAGTGAACCGAAGAAAGAGAAAAATAACATCAAAAGGAAACAACAATGAAGAACAATAAGTTCTTCTTTTCTTTCTTTTCTTTTATTTTCTATTTATGATCAAATATTAATTAATACGTGATTACCCATAAATCTATCGACAATCGTTTAATAGGATTGTATTGTTGGATTAAAATTCAATAATTGTGGGCACATATGTATAATGTATATTGTTATTGTAAAATTTAACACGTAATTAAGTGACCAATTATGTTACACGTGTTATAGGTATTAAATTATCATGGAATTAAAAGTGTAGATACCATAAGGTGTATTTATAATTTGATGAGGGGCAGAGTTATAAATACTTCAGAGTTGGTTATTAAATCAACTACTAGTTGGTTATTAAATCAACTATATAAAGGGGTTATGGTCCCCAAGAATTAGGTCAACTTGCATATCTCTTTTCCCCGTCTGAGAGTTGTGCCGCAAGAGAAAACCTAACTTCTTAGAAGATCAAACCTTCTGGAAAAACTCTATCGATTAATTCAGGTACGCTTCCGCATTCAGTTTATTTATTTTATTGTTCTTGATGATTTGACATGTATAGATCTTGGGTTTATATTCGTATTGAATATATTTTTAATTCTAACAAGTGGCATCAGTGCCAGAATTATGTCGAATCATTAAGATCATAAGTTTTTGGTTTTAATTTATTGTTATGATCTAAAATTATGCATAATTTTATGGATTATTTACTTCGATATGGTTTGATAATTAATCGTATGAAATTAAATTATATATCTGTCGTATTTTAAGAACAAATCAATTTGATTTGTTTTTTATGATTTTATTTTGGGTTTTCGCCGGTTGTTTTTCCTTTTCCAATGGATTCAGAATATGTGTATTTATGGTGATTTGGGTTTTGTCGATTACCTTTTTTTTTTAAGCGAACCCTACTTACATTATTAATCGGCAAATTAATTTGGTTTTGTTGTTTCAATGCATTCACTTATATGCAATTGGATTGTTTTTTTTTCTATTTGGTATGCAACAATCAATTTGTCATTAGATTCAATTTGTTTTGGTTATGCGGCGACAACCTTAGGGTTTCAAAATAATGAATATTTATGTTATATCATATATTCATCAGTTACAATAAAGTTTTTTTTTTTATATGAATATTTTTATGGCTTTTATCTTATAAAATGCATATTCAATTTATTGACATGGAATATATATTTTATTTAAAATATATATTTAAATTCGGTTAGATCAAAATTTTAGTTTTGATCATTGGGTATTAAGTTAAATTCGGTTAGATCAAAATTTTAGTTTTGATCATTGATATTAAGTTAAATTCGGTTATATCAAAATTTTAGTTTTGATCGTTAATAATAAAGAAAAATGTAATTAATTTTGGCTTTGTCATGATAAATTTATCATGATTCAAAAAAAAATTATATTCAGGTTAGCTATTAAAGCTTTATATTCGGTTTATGTTTATTAAGTTATGATTGAATGATCTTTTGACATGTTACTTTTAAAGTATATTGTTACTTTATGTAATTTACTTGGTTAACATATTCGATATTTAGTTTTGATCATATATTATTTTGGATAATAGAATATATATTTGGTATTGATATATTCAATTCGGTTTGATCAAAAATTTATTTTTGATTATTATATTATTATGATTATATTAAAGTTTTAAGTAATTATTATACGAATTACTTACTTGTATGATATTTTTTTGTATTTTGTTTTTAGTTAAAGATTAAATGTTTTGATCGAATTTAGTTTTAGTAAAAACATATTTAAGGAATTTTTGAAGAACATTCAAAGATTTCGATTATTTGGATTCTGATAGCCCCATTAAGACAACATTAATTTGGTGTATTTTGAAAACTCAAGTGTTATCAGAAATTTCAACTTTGACTATTATAAATATTAAGTTTGAATATTGATATATTTCTGTTATATATTTTAAGATAAATTAATTGAAGCATTAAGTCACCAAAGTGATCTTTATTGTGAAAATTATTTTATTTTAAAATATAGCACAACAAATTTAATCGCTCTATTTAAGAATATATAAAAATAAATATTACTTTATAATCTAATATTAAAAATGTTTTTGACATCTTTGTTAGTGGTGGTTACTATTAATTAACCTAAGTGTGCTTATATTGCTACCTGTTGATCTATGATTTGTATTAGGTGAACTAAAAGACCTAAACATTTATCAGATTCCCCCATTTTTAGCCATTGGTCTCGTAATGGAAGGGATTCCCTTGAATTTTTGAGTGGAAATCATCTACTATTTTCTCAGGCTTTCCTTTATAACCCCATTTTAAATTAGAGGCTTAGGGTTTAGGGTTTAGGGTTTAGGATTCTAGGTTAGGAGTTTTGGTTAGGGTTTAGAAAATTAGGGGTAGGGTGTATTTTTTAGGGTGTAGGTTTAGGATATAGAAAATAAGATTTTAGGGTTTAAAATTAAATCTTTTAAAAAAAATCAAAGGAGGCACCAAAAGAGGTATGGGGAAGGGATAGAGGATTTTTATTCTTTTAACGCTACATGCATGGGTGTAGGGTTTAGAATTTAGAATATGCGAGTGCAAATAAATGTTTTATGTAAAAAATATTAAAAAATTAAAATCAACATGTGCATGAAACATTTTTAGTTAAATCGTCATGTACAAATAACGTCCTTATCATATGTTATAAGTTTTATCGTAAATTCTTAAATATATTCTAATATTTCTTATTTTTTATAATTTAATTCATAAACGTATTATTCACATAATTTCTTCATACCTAAAACACTCAAAATAGAACAAATTACATAAATTTACCGCTTGAATTTTATCCATACTAAGAAAGTAATTGCCGTATCAAAACACTCGTCGGTGTGGACAGTAAATAAATAGTTTTCTATACTAATTAATAGTTGGTTTAATAAGGTAAAATATAAAAAAATCTTAAATAAAATTAAATATTTAAATTTTAATATTATAAATAAAATATTAAATTAAAAAACCATTCTCACAATAAATATTTATAATATTTAATTTAAATCAATTAATTAAAATAATATAATGTTTTTATTCATCGAATTATGACGGTGGTAACATAGGATTAAAAGGTTTATTTTATTTAGATTCGAAGTTAATATAGTGGTTGACGTATTAGCAGAGCATGGTTTTCAATGGAACAGAGAATATATTTTTTCTACTATCACTGATATTTATTGTTGACGCTTTACATGTGGATATTAATAATAGTATAAATTAAATGTTGTTCTTTTTTAGGTGTACTTTTTTTATTTAGGGTTAGAGAGAATTTTTAACGAGACATACAACGTGTTTACATATACTCTTATTCTAAGAAAACAACCCCTTCATTAAAACCAAACCAAATGCAAACAAGCATGGTGAAACCACAAACTTAAACAAGGATGGACATAACAGTGACTCATATCAACTAGGTCCAGACTCAGTCACAACTCATAATTAGAACACCTGAAAATGGCCAAATAAACATGTTCAAGCTTCTTTCCCCAGCAGAGTCAGGAGAAATGCCTTGTAATCTCCGGTGGTGTCCTTGGCAACAGCTTCATCAAGAGTCACACTGTTTCTCTTGTGATACAGCTCTTTGATATCTTTCAGGTCCTTTTCAGCTCGTGTCACAATCACCCTGGTAAGTGCATCCTCGTCGGTCCCCATCCTTCGGATCGAATTGCGTAAAACCTACAGCGGACGACACCGAATTTGAGTGTAATACAGAGAAAGATTATGCTGGTATTGTGAATGTGTGACTGTGATTATTAGACATCAACCTTTTCGAAGTACTTTTTCGAGTCTTTGAGGCATCGAACCGTGGTGCGCAGTAGCAGGAGAAATTCGTCACCTGAATCGCCTAGCAAGTGCTGGAGAAATAGGAAGGGAAATGTTAACTGAGAACGTATTCCGATTTCCGGTATTCGACATCGACATGAACATAGAGATCGTTTTAAGCAAATCGAAGGTTTGATACCTTAGTAATGGAAGCGCTGTGATCGTCTCTGTAACGATTGAAAGTTGCCATGAGTTGCATCTTGCTCCTTGTTGTCAGGATCCTGATAACTTCGTCATGTTTGAATTTCTTGCCTTGGACAGTGTCATGGAGAATTTTGGCCTCGGAATTTGCTAGTCTGGTATTTATCTCCTCCCCATCATATCTAAAAGCAGTCACCAAGCCAACCAAGAGCTGTAAACACCAACCAAAACATTCAGTAATTACTTGAGTCGTTGCCTGATGGAGACCGAAGGTCCTCTAGAGACAAGAGGTCCGAGGTCACCTAAGACACCGATCATGAGCATTTAACCTCTTTCTTGTCTCTAAAGGATCTTTGGTCACCGGAATTTGTTTCCATCTCTGTAAACATCAATAACTTGTTGCCTAAGGTTTCATCAACCGTAAAACGGAGACAGAGGAAATATAATGAGATCGATTAGGACGTGCCGTTCGGGTGTCTCCCTTGGTATGAGCAGCCACATCTTCCTCCAGGGAATGCTTGTACCGAGCCTGATAGGCTCTTCTTACAGCCAAGAGCTCTTCAGGGGATCTGGTGCATGAAATTTCAACAATCACATGGAGATCAGGGCTTAATTTCTTTATGGCGACATTCACCAAGACGGCATCTCGATCGGCCGGATCCAATATCCAACGATACACTGCTTTCTGCACATTCCACACCAATAACTCTTAATTACTGTCAAAAAACATAAACTGATCATACGATATGAAACAATAATGCAAATATATATGGTGCTGCCATTGCTATGTAACCTCGAAATCACCGGAAAGCTCCGATTCGAGACGCTTGACGAGATCTTCCTGGTACAGTTCTTCATAAGCAAGCCTGATTTGCTTCCTTTGAGCTGCATTTCTATGACCCAACACTGAAATTATCGCCTTCTCATCTGTCCCCCATCCTATCAAAGTTCACAAGAACAAAAACATGTTACATTCATAATTAAAAAAAAAAAATCTGCTTTTTCTTAGTAAAAAAAAAACAAAATAACCTTTGCAAGCCTTTCTAAGAACTTCTGCATCTTGTTGAAATGAAACCTGCTTAGGAGCATCAATGGTGGCCATTGTTTTCCTTTTGAACCAATAATTTCCTCTTATCTCTAGAGATTATCTGTGTATTTTGCAAGATACCTTACTAGAGACTCCTATTTATAGCTTTAAAGTTATCAACAACGCTCTGGGTTACCTAAATTTAAGAGTAAATGTAGGATACAGTGTTTGATAGGGATATATATTTATGTACGAGTGTCTTAGTTTTAAGGTTTAGAGTCTTGATTTAGGGTTTAAGATTTAAGGGTTTGTGTGTAAAAATTTAGAGATAAAGATTAAAATTTAGGGTTGGGATTTTATTTTAAGATAATATGGTTATGATTTAAATTTTAACTTTTAAACCCTAAATTTTAAACTCCTACGCACTAAATTAAGATCCTAAATCCTAAAATTAAGGCGATTGTAAAAACTTTTGATTTTCACTACTAACGTATAATATAATAATCTATCTAAACGATAAAAATTTAATTGATGTATTGATCGCGAATAATGAAATTTTCCACAAACGATACATTTTTAGAGTTTATGATTGTGATTTTAAAATTTATAATTAAGAGTTTACGGTTTAGAGATAATATTTTAAATTTATAATTATAATTTAAATTTTAAATTTTGACGTGTAGAATTTATTGTACTTCAAATTATATATGACATCATTTAGAATTCACTTAAAAAATCCTGAATAGTACATCAAATACGGATAAAAGTCTTTTACCTTTTTATCATTCTTTTTTTATGTCTTCTATTAAAAAAATTAAAAAAAAATAAATTTTCAACCCTTACCCTTATTTTCTACATCTTAAACTCTAAAAAAACTTACCCCTAATTTTCTAAACATTAGCAAGAACCCTAACCTTGAACCTTAAACCCTAAATCTTTTAATTTAAACTAGAGACATAAAAAGATGCATGAAAAAAAGTTAGACGATTTTAACTATCAAGATTACACCATAAATTAAGTTATCTTAATTATTTACTTGTACGTACTTAAAAAATTACTTTATATAATATTTAATTTAAATTTTTAAATCCGTCCCTACCCGAAAGGTAAAAGAAGTCATTGATGCTATTAACCCTGTTTTGAAAATAACCCCCCAACTACTTGATTCAATGTAGGTTACTTATCCTGTGATACTTTCAAAGTGTAGGGTTTATAAATCAATTGAATTAAATTCCCTATTAATCTTCTGTGTTAAGTTTTAGGGTTTCCTTAATCTAATAAAGCTTGCCTAATGAAAACTTTGCATCTCTTCTTTGTGTTAGGTGAACCAAAGAACCTAAACATTTATGAGGTTCAACTTTTTTTCAGACATTGTTATGAAAATGGATGGGTTTTGCTATTTCTGAACTTCTCCTCTATGTATTCTGAGATGAAAGTTTTAGGTGAAAAACGGGTTATTTGGATCGAATTTGGTACGAATGATTTCGATTCGGATCAAGTTTGGTTTTGATTATATTCAGTTTTGGTTCAGTTCGGATCATATATGATTTGATTCAGTTTTAGTTTAGATCTATAGTGATTCAGGTTGGGTATTGGGTCGGGTTGATCATATCAATTCAGTTGATTTTTGGGTCTGGTCAAGATCAATTTAATAGATCAATATGTTTCAGTTGGGTTTTCAAGATAGATCAGTTTTTTAAATTCATATATGACTTTATAAAACTAATATATTTGACTTTTTGGTGCGGTGTGCACAGTCCACATCAAAATTTTTATTATTTTTTAATATGTTTTTTTTATTTTAGGTTATATTCGGTTTGAATAAATTCAGTTTGAGTCTATTCGATTCATTTAAAAATTGGTTCGAGTCCATTTAACTCGGTTAAAAATCGGATCAAACCCATATCGGTTTAACTAAAGTTCAGATAGATTTATGCTTGATTTAATTTATTTCGAGCTTTAGATTAAATTTGAATATCATATTCATCCTTATATACATCTTTAGCATTTTTTTCTGAATTAATAAAAGATTCTTATTCACTTTACAGCCTGAATTTATTTTAGGAGTAAGAAATTGACATCTGAAGCTACTTGTCAGCTGGAAATCAAAGAATGTACTTTCCAAGTAGAAAATAGGATGTTAGTGACGTTAAAAGGAAATTTCCTAAAATATTTAATTAGTAACCAAGAATTTTTCATCACTTTATTTGATATTTTGAAAAAAAAAATAATAATAAATATAAGCGAACATTCATTAAAAAAAATATAATAACAAAATATAATTTTTATATTTTTTAAATAAATAAAATTTTATTTATCCAAATAACTATGAAAGGATATAAAATTGTAACAAACCATATTAAAATAATAATTTTTACGTATATCAACAGAAGGCAACACCTATAATTTAACCAAGCCTATAAGCAGATATCCGAAATAACAGCTAAACATTTATCAATTGAACATTTATAATTCAATGGATAAACGTGTATCTTTTTCATGCAAACATTTATTCCTCTCGTACGAAACTATATTAAACTAGTCTGATAATCATAACCCTCAAAGATTTACCGTAAACCCTAAAATCATAATAGATCGAAGGGTTTTTCTTACCTAATTGTAAAAAATAATTTTAATCAAAATATTAAAAAAATCATAATTAAAAAAATGTTTGCTTAGGTGGAAAGTACTTGCTTAAAGATCAAAAAAAGATAGAGTCGTGAGCTTGTTGACGATGATAAAAATAGGAGCAAACATTAAATTTATCATTTTTTATTTTTTATTTTATTTTTTACTTATTTAGGCAATGGCAAGCTCTTCCCACATGGAGATGGCAAAAGGTAGTAGGTAACTGAGGCTTAGTTTGGTATTACTTATAAAATGTGTAGTTAAAAAAATAATTTTAAAAATATATTAAAAATAATTTTAAAAAATTAAATAATATATATTATCGATGTCAAAAAATAATTTTAAAAAGATAAAATATCTATTTTAGACATGATGTTGCAAGGTATAAATGAAATTAAATTATAATACAAATTTTAAATTTTTGTTAATGTTATGATTATCAAATAAATTAATTTAAATTTTATAAAAAATTAAAATTTAATTTATTAATATAAACTATATTTTATATTATATACGAATATAACAATTATAAATTAATAATAAATTAAAAATAAAATAATTTTATTCTCAATATAAATATAAATATAAAATAAATTATAAATAAAATAATTTTATTCTTGATATAAATATTATAAAATATATATTATAAGGGTAAATAAATAATTTTATTTTTAAATTAACTTATCTAAGTCAAAATTATAAATTTTAGCTTTTGATTTGGTTGGAAAAACGGATTTAAAAACAATCAAAATCTAATAAAAGCACTTAAAAATGCTTTCGGTTTCCAAAAACGGGCCCAAAGCATAGGAGTAGGGAAATCATGGCTATAATCATTTTATTTTACGTATTTTACAGTTTTGGTCTCAAAATTTGAATCTTAAGAATTTGGTCATTGAACTATATTCCTTGAAACTTTGAATCTTCTTAATATAATCTTTAATCATCAATTAAACTCCAATTGGACTTTAATAAAAGCATAATTATCATTTGATCAAGAGTCAATTTTAAAATTTAACTCATAGAAGTAAAATATTTTATATTTTATGAAATTTCATAAAACCCATCTTATAAAAATTTATCTACTAAATTGTTTGATAACCAAACTTTAAATTGTTTTAATGTTATTATTAAACTTTGTTTTGCTTTAATTTGACCATTTAACTTTTAACGGATTAAAAAAGTGACATATCAGTTAATAAATTTTGTAAAATAACACATTTAAATTCTTTATATTATACATTTAAATAATTTTAGTCTTAATTCAAAAAAATAATAATAATAAATTTAACCCTCAATATTTACATATTATTTCAATTTTGTCATATTTTGTTAAAACTAATATAATTCTAAACTTAAAAGATCATAAATCCAAAACACTAAACCAAAAACCTCAAATCCTAAATTTACATTCCTCTGTGGACGAATCCAGAATTCCATGTAAGGGGTACAAGCTATCAAAAAACTATATTAAAAATATAAGGGTATAAAATTACGAGTGTAGGAGCACAAAATTAAGTTATCAATAGAAAATATAAAAATATATATAAAATATAAAAGAATCAGAAAATTTTTAGGGAGTGTTATTACACTCCCAGATCATCCTATATTCTCTGAACATTAAAACTTTAAACCTTAAACCGAAAAAATGATAAATGGATTCGGAATGAATAAACATCGACACAATGAACTATACAATGATTTCGACTACCAACAAAGAATCTCCTATTGTAAACGACAAAGCCAGCCTGGAGCATAAACACAGATGAGCTAAGTAAACAACCCATGCCATGAACTGCTGCAGCATGTTGTAGTCACATGTCACTAATTTCCTACTGTAGAGAGAAAATTCCCAGAGTTTTTGGCAGTAGTATAAGCATACATGTCGGTGAAGAAAATGAGCTGAACAACAATATAGACTAGACTAGGGGTCGGGAAAAAAAACACGATTACCTGGTTTTGGTTTTGAACCCGGTAAGACTTGATGAATTTTTATTTAGTACTAATTTCGGTGAGATCAAGAGTAGATCCAAAATTTAGGTCTCGATCATAACTGAGACCGGGACTGTATCTTGATTTTTTGGACATAGTACTCGGTGAGTACGCAGTAGAATCGGAACCAATACCAAATATCTGGTATTGGTTTTCTTTTGTTTATTTTTTTTATCAAACTCTCTTTTATGTATGAATATTATGAGCATGACTATTTTTAAATCTTTAATTTTCAAGTCTATAATATTCTAATTTTATTATTTGATATTATTAACGGTGGTTGAATTTTTTTCTTCAATTACTCAAATTTTTAAAAATAAATTAATTAACTAGGTACCCGGTATAGGAACTGGTATCCACCAATAATGAGACCAGTTCTTAAAATTTAGGATCCGGTGTGACCAGGATCGGGACTGATTCTAATTTTCAAAAACCAGTGGTTACCAGGACCGGGATCAATTCTTTTCAAATTAAACCGGATACCCGGTCTTGCCCACCCATAGACTAAACATCCAACCGGTTACAGAAAAACAATTCAACCAGCATGTCCTATACAAGGTTACCAACCAATTCCATATTGTAGACAAGATCCATGACAAAGTTTTAGCATGTCAACTGATTAAGTATAGACTTGAAACACAACTCTGTTTTCCAGAATATAAAGCAATTCTTATGAAGCAATCAAACAACAGATCGGTAGTGTTCATGGAACCGAACGAACTCATCGGTGTAAGTAGATTTCACCACCTCACCTTTCTCCAGTCCATAGTAACCAGCTATTGCGTCTGTTTTCATCATTTGGGGCAACTGAAAATGTATAACATTGACAGAAAAATGAAGAAAAATTAGCATGTTCCTAATACATACTTCAATTCTCCATGCTCGTGTCCGATGCATATTCGAACAGATAGAGATGGCACGACAGAAA
Organism: Abelmoschus esculentus; assembly: GCA_035048815.1. Taxonomy (NCBI): domain Eukaryota; kingdom Viridiplantae; phylum Streptophyta; class Magnoliopsida; order Malvales; family Malvaceae; genus Abelmoschus; species Abelmoschus esculentus. The sequence continues at coordinate 17,416,792 of JAUCBN010000024.1, forward strand.
AATTGCATGCTTATCTTCCAACTGGTACTTGTTCAGAAATTTTCGTTTTTCTTCGGCAGTCAGAATCTGGTGCCTTGGCATCAAATGGTGCTTGGTTATGTTAACATACAGGTCAGCAATCTGCAGATATCCTCTCACATTTTCTCATCATCCAAACAGACCGATACAATCCCACCAGTAACCATCAATCACCTACATATATACATACACGATAACATATATGCGTAAACAAAAAATAAAAAAAGGGAAAATCTCTTAAAAAAAAGAAACCAATTTAATCACTGTGCTGACAGTACTGGTGCTCGAACCATCACCTCTTTTGTACATGTAATTAGTGGATGAGTAGTTATTTAAAGATGAACGGTTCTGATTGTTCTAACTATAGATGACGTGATAAACAAAGTTTACTTAATAATATATCTCAAATACAAAAGCCTTCGTTGTCGAAACACAAATAATATTTATAAAGATAAAAATTAGAAAAAAAATCTTCAATTTAACTATAATTGACGACCTTAATTTTAAATTTTATACTCTAAATAAATTTGTAAAATGGTCCTAATAATAAAACTAATACAAAAAAAATTACATAACATATAATAACCAACTATTTTGTAACGAGTAGATAGTTCAATACCATTTTATAAAAATTAAAAAGTTTAATAGTATTTTAAAATAATTAAATAGTCTACGATCATTTTATAACAAATAAATAATAAACTTAGCAGTATGTAATAATAAAATAATTCAAAGATTAAAATAAATAAAAAAAACATTTTTTTTTCTTTTTCATAGTCGTGGTTAGATTTTTATATTTCTTTTGCTTGAACTGGGATAACATTAATTTTAGTGTTAATTATTGATTGATTGTATCTTTTATTTCTCTTGTTTTTTATATATTTTATTTTTTATAATTTTTTTATTTTTTTAATAAAAATCTACTTTTATGACCTAATTTTTTATTATTGTGACGCATTTTTATTGACTTTTGTGATTTATTTCGTATGTTGTTTGATATGATTTTAACATATTTTAGTAGTCATTCACTGTTCATACAAAGATCTTTATAACGTTAGTTTTCTCATTTGATTACGTCAGTGATCATAAAAATGATTAACCTCTACTAGTTTAATGGTTTGTTAGTCGACATAATCAAATTTTGTGTAGCAAAATAATTTACCTGATCATTTAGATTGTTCATCATTTCATTTTATCCGTAAATTGTTTCATTTGACTAAAGATAAAGAGATTCATAAAGGCTTTTAAGTTTTTGGTGGTACATTAATCTCCACGAAATTGTTTGTTTTTCTTTGTACTTTATATGAAATTTTTAATAGATCAATCCTCTTTTCTCTCTCTTTTAATATTGTATTTATAATGTCTTTTACGATAATTAATAAAATTCAGATACTATTATTAATAAAATAGGTCAACAATTATTATACTATATTGAGATTTTCGTGTTTATAAATACTGATGCTCAAATCCATAAGGAACAACTAACAGATAATTCATACAACTAACAGATTATTTAATTACTTAGTCATCTCACTGTTAAACTATTAACACAATCTAATAACTTAATATATATTTTATAACAATTTTAAATTTTAATATTAATTTAAATTTTAAATTATGTAACAATAAAATTTAATATTAATTTTAAAATTTTATTAATTAAAATAAATATTTTAAGATAGATTAGTGATTATTTAAAACTTTACTAAAAAAAAAAAAAATGTGTATATTTCACGCGCAAATAAGCTGGCCTTTCTTGACCCAATATCTCTGCCGAAGTAGCCTCTTAAGGTTCCTCCCGTTTCATTTCAAAATTAAAATCTGACCTTTAACTCCACGCGCCTTCTGAATCGAGGCAGCTGAGCGTAGACCCCACGTATAAATTTCCCTCCCCCGACATTTACATCCTTTAAAAAACCCCATCATTTTAACTTCAAACAATTTTTATTTATTTTCCCATTTGTATTTTCTCGAGAAAATGCTCTCTTCCGATCCATTTCCCAAACACTCACGCTCCTCTCTCTCTATATCCATCTAATTTTAAACTCACCGGTTCCATTTCTGTCATATTATCCAATAAAAAAGGGGAAATAAACAAGGAACGTTCGCCCTTTATAGAGCTTTTGGTATCTTCTTCTTCTTCTTCTTGGACCGTCTCCACTCGTATTTGGAAGGGTTTTCTTTGTATTCAAATGGGGTTTTGAGTATGAATTGAAGGTAGGTTTTCTTTCTCTATTTTCTTTTGGGTGTTTTTATTTCCTGGTTTTTTCCTTGTTTGGGTATAAATTTTTCGTTTTTAGAATATTCAAGATCTTCTTGATTTGATTCCGTTAAGGGGTTCTATTTTTAGGGTGGAAATGTAGATTTCCCTCGTTTTTAGGGTTTCTTTTGTTTAAAAAACTATCCATTTTTCCCATCTACATTGTTATAACTTGTAACGATTATCATGTTTTGGTTGGGTAATTTCGAGAAGAAAGTTATAATCTGATTTCCCAATAAATATCTGGTTTCTTTTTGAATGATTAGGCTGAATTCAGAGCTGCTTGGTGAATTTAAGAGAGAAAAGGGGGAGTTTAAAAGAATTGTGTGGTAAGAATCTTTAGTTACCCCTTATGATTACATCTTTTTGTTAATTTGGATGATATGCGTTAAGGGATATATTGGTTTATTTATAACAATCAAATATTAAATGATTACATTCATCTAGTTGATTCTTAAACGGCTTGTTGAAAAGTAAATACCAATGTTGATCTTTGTGTTTTTGGTATGAAAAGATTACTTCAGAGGATCAAATGTTGGCTCAATTGTAAATTTTGACATGTAATTATGCTTTCTTAAGCAAGTGAAATGGTTTTTGCACATAATTGTTAATGGTGGAATATGATTTAATGAGGGTTAGTGATGATGGATGCAAAAGATAAGCTGAAGTATGAAAAATGCATTTGCTTGTTGGAAATTTGATTCAGAAATGTGAACTGATTTTATGTTTTTGTCTTTGTCCTTTCAGTTTAGATTGTGTGTAGATACCAGCATGGCATCTGGGAATCCATTTTTTGATGACTTGCAGAGCAAGCCTGAGGATATTGATCCTCCACAAAATGAGGAAATTTTGGATGGTGAACCTGTGAATGATCTTACTCAACCCACTACCAAACCAAATTTGGTTGTGTCTAGCAGTGTGCATGAGTTGTTGGAGTGCCCTGTTTGCTTAAATGCAATGTACCCACCAATTCATCAGGTTTGGTCGTATAACACGTAGTTATTGATTACTTTCAAGAAATTGTTTAAGCAAACGATTATTGTGTCTGGGGAAATCTCTTGCTACCCATGGGAAATCTGGAACCTTACTTGTTATGTCATGCCAGTGTCAAACACTGGTACTTCAAGAACAACGAAGAGTCCAAACAACATAGCTTACTTGTTCTAGCTCATCCCTAAATATATTTTTACCCAACTGTTTGTATGTACAAGATGAATATATTTTTGTGCACACTTGCTGTTGAGCTTTACCTTGCACTTTTACCTGGTCGAAATGGCTCCCCTTGTTTATCTTTAAGCTCTTGTTCTAAGCTAGCTATTGAGCATTACTTTACCTTTAAGCTATAGTTGTAGTTTTATTTTGTTAAAATGTTTAGATAAACGTACTGTTAATTTTATATGGAAGGGTGTAAATAGTAACATAAACGCTGTGAAACTTACTGTTCGTTTTCTTTGTTTGTGCAGTGCTCAAATGGACACACATTGTGCTCTGGTTGCAAGCCAAGGGTCCACAATCGGTGCCCTACATGCAGGCATGAGCTTGGGAATATTAGATGTCTTGCATTGGAGAAGGTTGCTGCATCTCTTGAGCTTCCCTGTAAATATCAAAGTTACGGGTGCATGGGCATTTATCCATATTACAGCAAGCTAAAGCATGAGTCTCAGTGTTCTTATAGACCGTATAGTTGCCCTTATGCTGGATCAGAATGCACAGTCGTTGGGGATATTCCTTTTCTTGTTGCTCACCTGAAAGACGATCACAAAGTTGACATGCACAGTGGCAGCACCTTCAACCATCGTTATGTCAAATCAAATCCGCATGAGGTTGAGAATGCTACATGGATGCTGACGGTATTACTACCTTCTTAATATTTTCCGTCATATTTTGATTTCTCTTGAACCCTGAAGAAGATGAATCATTCTACCATTTCAGCAAATTTCATCAACTACAAATCTATTTTCTGCATGAACTGCCATATCTTTCTACCAATAAAAACAGTCATAGAGGGACAGCAAAACTATCAAAGTTGCTCTGTTTTACAAAATAGATAATCTTAGGAAGTCGATTTCTACTTTCGTATAAGAGAGAGATATCTCTCTTTTGTTTTTCTCTCTCTTGTCATTTGACACCGCTATGATATATTCAATTGACTGAATCTTGTTATTTTAAATTTTGTTTGAAGATTCTATGAGAGGTAGGTAGGTCACTGATATTTGGATTTTTTTCTTGATTTTTAGGTTTTCAGTTGCTATGGTCAATACTTTTGCCTGCATTTTGAAGCCTTCCAGCTCGGCATGGCCCCGGTTAAAATAGCATTCCTACGGTTTATGGGTGATGATAATGAGGCGAAGAACTATAGCTACAGCCTTGAGGTGGGTGGGAATGGGAGGAAGCTGATTTGGCAAGGAGTGCCAAGGAGCATAAGAGACAGTCATCGAAAAGTTCGTGACAGTTTCGATGGTCTCATCATCCAACGCAACATGGCTCTGTTCTTCTCAGGTGGAGACAGGAAGGAGTTGAAGCTTAGAGTAACAGGAAGGATATGGAAAGAACAGTAACGGAGGAGGAGGTATCGTCTCTGTCGATTCTATTTTGTCGTGGTAGCCAGTAGATCGGTTTCTTTTAGTAGTACAAGTTAAGTGGTCTTCTTGGTCATGTATTTCTTGGTTTGTTGAGTAGCAAGCTCTCTTTGCTTATCCATGGATCAAATACATGACTTTGAAGATGCTAAGTTTATGTCTAAGAATCTAGTATCTACCTCTGATCAAGTTAGAGAATTAGAAATGCAGATTTGTATGGTGCCAGGAAATGTGTTCCACAATTATATTAGCTTGTGATGAAATTTAAATGATATCTTTATCTAAGCTTAGCCACCAATTATTCAACACTGCCTTGTCTTCTTTTTAATTTTATTATATTTAAAGGTTTAATAGATTTTTATTTCTCTCGTACCCTTCCTAACATTGAATCCTAACCGGAAAACCCTAAAATGGGACAGTGTAAAGACTGAAATTTTTGGTGTCTAATTGATCTAATAGTATTAATGTGTGGCACTCACCATGGACTCTTCTAATAGTATTAATGTGTGGCACTCACCATGGACTCTTCTAATAGTAGTATATAAGGTAAATTATATAAACTATCATTAAATTTTATTTTTTAAATTTATTTTGGTCATTTAAATTTTAACAATATTTAAATTATTTATTGAAATTTAGACACTAAACGTGGTTTGTCACTCTTTTATCATTTTTTAATAATGTTTATCGACAAACGTAAAAGAATTTAAAGATCTGTAAAGTAAAAAAAAAATCATAGACATAAGAGAAATAATATAAAAAAATAAATTTTATTCGACGATGGAAGAGAACACCAACAAGATAAAGAGTGATTCTTTTATTCATGAATTTTAGGATATTTTTTTATTGAAATGGAGGTTAAATTCGTTTTCAGGTGACCAAATAAAATGATTAATGAAATTTAATATTAAATAAAGACGATGTAGAACAGTGGAGTGACAAAAATTTTAATGATCAAATTAAATATTTTAAATTTTAATAATTAAAATAAATTTAAGAATAAAATTTAATGATAATTTACGTAGTTTATATTATAATATATATGTATTGCATCTAAGATGATAATATTAGGGTTGAGTATGATTAATCGTAAAATTTATGAATCATGGTTAATTGAATTGAATTTTTTATTTAATTTATAATAAAATAAAAGTAAAAACAATTTAATAATAAAAATAATTATATTATACTTAAAATATTATAGATGATTTTTAACTATTATTTTTTTAAAAACAATTTTTAATAAATATTTATAAAAACATTTTAAAATTTTATCTTTTTAATGTTTAAAAATAAAAAAATAATTGTTTTTATAAAAATAAAACGTAAAATTTTAAAAACTAATATTAATATTAAATTAAATTAAATTAATAATTACTAAAATAATTTATTAAATTAAATTAAACTCCAACCCCCAATGCACTCTCCAATAACACAAAACAAATGAGCGTATGTTTCACGAGCATGACAAGCGCGTGGAACACGCAGTTCTGTAACATACGTGCGTCTGACAAGAAGCCAAAGTTTGGACTTTGGAGCTGCCTGCCATTAAGCTATGACTTTTTGAGGAATTTATCCTTTTTCACATTATATTACTAAAAATTAATTCCTGTATATAATCTTTTTTCTTCAAGAATAATGAAAAGAAAAACAACTTAAAAGATAAAATATAATCAAATTCAGACAACGTCTTCTTCTTTGTCCCTTATCCATTTCTTTTGGGTTTGTTTTCTTTTTCACCTTTAAAAAAAGTCGTCTCCTTGTTCAAACTAAACTTCTCAATTTCCTATGCAAACCCTTCATTGATCTTGTAATTTGTTTTTTCCAATAATGTAAGAACAACCCTTTTCTGATTCTTGCTTTTGGGATTTGTTTTCTTGTCTTTTCCTTCAATTCTTAGATACCAACATTTTCTTTCTGGAATCATATATTTGCTGCAGAAAAATAAATTATCAATAAAGGTTCACACTTTAATCCGGTGATCCTGTGTTACAACAGAAGAGGACAGATATTTAGAATGTAAGATTCTGGTTTTGGAATTGAAAGTATTGTTTTTGTTTCTTTGTTTAATGGATGTTTGATGTTTGTGTTGTTTTATTGCAGATTAAGGAACTGATAAATGGGATTTTCCAGATTATAACAGTGATTAGGGTCTCCAATTGAAGGCTGGAGATGTCTACCCAACATGGGAATTCTGACCGCAAACCCCCTTCTGGTAATGATTCATGGAAGCCATTTAAAGACAGGACAAGAGGATGTGTTGTTCTTTGTTGTGTTGTTTCATTTGTCAATGTTTTCTTACATAGGGTGATTATGATAATATGCCCAAGAAGGAATTGATAATCACAGATGACCTAATTGTTGCCAAGAAAATTGAATGCTTCCAGTTTTCTGACAACATTGTTGTTGAAACAACATGAACATGAAACATAAATTATTGTTTTTGTTTCTTTGTTTAATGGATTTTAGTGGATGCCCTTTTTGTATTTTTAGATGTTTTATGAACTTCCTATAGTGTTTCTCTAAGTAGTATTTCGATTATGTGTTTCGGGAAACTTATGTTTTTTTGATAATATGGTTGGTTTATCATGTTGCATTTGCAGGATCCAGTTCTCGTTTATATGACCTGCTATCTGCGGAACAGCCGTATTGGAATCGACCAAGTGAGGCAGATAGCACAGCTTGGTATATGAGGAAGGACTCATGGAGAGCATCTAGTATGTTGCCTTTTAACTCTAATATTTGCATTTGAAGCATCATATCCTGACTTATCAAATAGGAGACATAGGGCCAAATTCCAGTATGCTACGATGTATTGGTCTTAACACGGATGATTTTCGGTGCTTATATATGTACAGAACTGTATATTTATAGTTTGTGTCACGTTTTCCTTTGTGCTTCCGGTAGTTCTTTGATTTATCCATCCCTTTCAGGTCCTCGACCTGTGTTTAAATCCAGAACTGATAGTAGCAGTAGTATCTCATGTGGCTTCCCGTAACCCTATAGTTTTATCCCGATTCATTTATAAGTTAAACTTATATGGTTCGTTAAACAGGTGCGAAAGGAAGGCTAGAGAGATTGTTGAAGGAATCGGGTAACGATGTTTGTGCTGACTGTGGATCCCCTGATCCAAAATGGGTGTGAGTATCGTACTTTGGGTTATTTCTAGGATATATAATCTGGATTTCTCGAGACTTAGGTTTCGGTAGCTCTTTTTATGGAGCAGCATTTCAAGTTTAGTACTATTTTTTGATCATTTCGGTGCTGGATACGAACCTAAATCCAACCCTTCTCTTTTGTTTATATTTCCTTGAATGAAAAGTTTGCCGCGGTATCTGTTATAGTGACAGTAATTCATTTGTGCTTAAGTTTGGTATATTAACTCGACATTGCCTTCTTGTTGACAATTTTTCCTCTTTCTATCAGATCATCAACTCTGGGAGTATTTATTTGTATCAAATGCTCTGGTGTTCATAGAAGCCTCGGAGCACATATATCGAAGGTGTGGTTCTTGGATTATGCTCGTATTTTACTTGAATGATTTTTCAACTGGATTATGTTATATGTGTCTTCTGGTGTAAACTAAAAGCTTGATTAGTTGCATTAATGCATCATGAATCTGCCATCCAAATGTCTGCTACGTGCTACCTTTCGTCATCATCATTACAAAATACTAAATGCTGAGAATCGGGATTATTTCAGATTACGAGGACTTGCACGGATTAACCATCTTCAGTACTTGGAAGTTGTCACGTAAAAAGCTGTTAGATTAGATAGGACAACTAGCTATTAGGAGAAAGAAATTTGGTATCTAGTAGTTTCCCGTGTAATAAAACGATATTTGAGGATTGGTATCATGGAGCTTGATATGCTAATAGTGGATTATCCAAGTTACTCCAAGACTTCATCTTTGTCCACGTATCCATGTCCAACGGTCATGTCTGATGCATATTCAGACACGGATATGGGGATATGACATCCGAGAATCTCCAAATACATAGACGATATAGTGTTCTCTCCGCACGCACATGCACTTATCTTCTAGTTTTCTAATTTGACAAGCAATTGTGCTAGGTTTTCTCAGTAAAGCTCGATGAATGGACAGACGATCAAGTTGATTCTCTGGAGAATTTGGGTGGCAATATTTTAGCAAACAAAAAGTATGAAGCTCTCCTTCCTGATAACATCACAAAGCCAGGACCAGATTCATCCAATGAGGAGCGTGCCGATTTCATCAAGTAATGCCAAAATAATCTTGCCAGTGTCGTTTCATTCCTGCTAGAATTCTTAATTTGTTATACTCAGTATTGTATTTCTTGCATGCTTAGGAGAAAATATGAGATGCTGCAATTTTTCGATGGCAATGAACTGGTGACATGCCCCCATCCGCCTCATCAACGTTCTCCGTCGTCCACTTCACAGAGTTCTGTGTCCAACATGTTTGCCCAAGATAAAAGACAGTACGAGAAACAACCAACCAGACATCGTATAGGACAAAGATTTAGAAACAGCTGGGGAAGAAGAGACAGTGAGCATCAGAAGTCCATTAAGAAAAGCAACTCAATGGTAATAATTACTTTTTTAGTCAATGCTTATTTTAATTTTCGGTTTCGGGAAGGATTTCTTTCCACTAGAACTAGCTAGTTTGTGCATATCTGCTAGTACTATTCTCATCAAATACATTTCTTTGTGATGCTACTGTACCGACGAGTAGATATCTCTAAATCTGATCTGATCTTCTATACCTCATATCCATGCAAATTAAGTGATAGTATAGCTCGGTTACTTCATGTTAGCTTTCAGGAAATATCACTTCGATCGTGGAAAAGCCTTCGATGAATTTACTTCTCAGTGCCCCAAAAATGAGCATTGAACTTTAGAACACAGCCTTTTTGCAGTTGTTAACAAGCTATTGACAAGCTGGCTGACATGTCCACCTAAATAAAGTAATATATTAGTTTCAAATCGGTCACTACACTTTGTAAATGTTACATAATGGTTATTGAACTATTTAATTGTTACAAATTGTGTATTGAAGTGTGAATTGCATTTTTTCCCTCCTCTATATGTACTGTTTATAGGCAGGTATGGTTGAATTCATTGGCTTGATTAAGGTGAATGTGGTCAAAGGCATCAACCTAGCTGTCCGGGATATGCTTTCCAGTGATCCGTATGTCATTCTCTCGTTGGGTCGACAGGTATGCTTCTCTCTTTCACAAACATGTCATTACTAAATGAACTGAAATGGACAAATCCGGTTAAGCAAGTTAACGAAGTGATTTGAATTCTTCGTAATTTCTTCTCTTGCAGTCGGTCAAGACCCGAGTCATAAAGAACAACCTAAATCCTGTATGGAATGAAAGCCTAATGTTGTCCATACCGGAAAACATTCCTCCTTTGAAAGTGGTGAGTTAGATTCTTTAACTAAAAATCGAAAGAAACGTAAACTATTCCGTGCGGAAAACACAAAAGCATGGAAGAGCTAAACTTTCTTCGATACTTTACAATTAAGTTTTGTTTCACTGGTGCTTCTTTGTTTGCCTGCAAACCATTAAGAATCCTTTTACTCGATTGAAGTAACTTCTTGGAGGAAATGATTAATTCTACCATGACCTTTTACTTATAAGTTCTGATTTTTGTCCGAGAATGAAACCTTAAAACTTTTTTTCTGGTTAGATGATGGTCATATGATTATATGTTACTCCGTCTCTTCATTTTTTTTTTGAAATGGACGTCTCCAGCACATATTCAGATATCAATTAGGGGAATACCCTCCGAATACATGAAAAACTCGGAGAAAATTGAATATATTCGTGTTGGTTATATATCCGTGTCTGACCCAAGTCCGAGCAAACCTATGTTTCTTTGAACATCAGCAGCAGCACTATTTTGGGTCATTTGCATTTGAAGGCATCCCTGAGTGAGAATGCTGATTATGGCTTGTTTTTAATCTTAAGAAGAAGAAAGTAGTAAACAATATATGTGCCTTTATATGCAGATTGTGTACGATAAAGATACTTTCACATATGATGATTTTATGGGGGATGCGGAGATTGACATTCGACCGCTGGTTACTGCAGCGCAGGCCCATGAGCGTTCAGAGATTAATGAATCAATGCAGCTCGAGAAATCGGTTGCAAGCAAAGACAACACCTTAGAAGAAGACGGTATTATTGCCATGACAGATGGGAAAGTAAAACAGGATCTCTGTGTTCGGCTACAAAATGTTGAGAGAGGTGTGCTCGAGCTCGAGATCGAATGTGTTCCCCTTACTCAATAGCTGTTCAAGAAAAGAGTCAGGTACATATCAGAATTCCAAAAAAAAAATGCTTATGTAGCCAGTTTGAATGGTTAAATGTAAAGTAGGAAAACCCCATTCATAGAATGAATCAATGATGTGTATAATTTTGTAGCACTTCACTTGTACTCGAGCGTGAGTGACAAATATAGGTATGATATATTTCTTTTTCTATATTCGAAGGATCATATCACGTATTTATATTTGGAGAATTATACTCGCATCTAAATATGTCACAAACACGAATGTCAGATATGAATATTGTAGTGAAAAAAAAGAATCAGGGTATCATAAGTGCTGGTCCATGTCAAGTCCAAGCCTACTGGTGAATGTTATACTGATTGAAGTGTGAGGATTGAAGATGAAGAGATTAATGCCTACTCCAACCCTAGGGAGGTTTGATGGTGACTACACATCTGAGTTATGGAGATAGATTGTCCCAACCAATCTAAGGGGAAGTGAATTAGGTCAGAAACATCCCAGATTTAGGTGTAGTTTCAGAAAGGAGAAAACTACGGTACTAAACTTGAGCACCAGCACCAAGTGTTTGATACCGGCATGTCTTGACACAAGTATGTTCGATTTGTTTATGTTTATACATGTAATTGAAGAGTTCACATACTGGCATTCGAATATGTTTTGGTGTATGTCAAGCAAACTGAAGTGTAGGAAGTAAATAGCTGGAAACTAAAACAGTAATGCTGGTGGTGGAATGGAATCATCTTTTAGGTAAAACAGACTTCTAAAGAAAACAATCCAAAAATGAAGATAAAATCCTATAAACCAAAATTAAAGAAAATGGTTTATATGAAGTTTTGCACTGATAATGTACAACTCATGACTCCTAAATAAGTAAAAGACTTGTCACACAAGAAAGGTATAGAATGAAGGTAACAATAGTGTTCTAAACTCTCCAGATGTAATTTAACTATGTTACTCTTCATTTTCCCTTCAAGCACCTGTATTCGACATCAATATTCGATAAAAATAGGTAAAAGGATATGAGTATATGACTCTCACGGATCTTATAAAAATATGCAAATACTTGGGACATACTCGTGCTAACAATTGTTAGACTTGTAAAAACCCAAAATAATCCACCATTTGCATACATATCAAGATCAGTACATTCTTTAAAGATTGTAGACATCTGCAGAATCTACGCATCAATCTGTCTAAAATCTCACACTATTTGCACTGAATACTCAAACCAGATTTTGCTTACAGTTTACTATTTCCTTAAACTAAGAAACAATCCCGGAGCAATACGCGATTAGGTATATCGAGCTTAAAGCCGAGAATTCAAGTAGGTATGCACTGCAACTTCTATAATTACAAAGTGAATTCCAGAAAAGTAAAGCATAAATGATAGTCTATTCTCATTACAATCTGTCACAAGATATGTGAGTCTATTACATTAATATAAACTGTATATTTACAAAATTATATAGGAGAGAATTTGGATCTCCTTCGGAGTTGAATATGGCATTTCGATCTTACATTTCAAACCTAACACATTAGACTATTACATACAACATCTACATAAACGAGCTTCTAAATCTGCTAACGAGATATTTCATACCAAATAGCAATGAATTAAAACATTAAAGAAGATGAAAAACAACTTCGAAATATACCTTAGCACCCTGTAGGCTGTAGCAATAGAAGCTTTAAGAGCAGCAATCCGGGCAACGAATCAAGCCATTTCCATTGCATTCCAAGCATCTTTTAATTAACTCTGCACCCTGTAGGCTGTAGCAATAAAAGCTTTAAGAGCAGCAATCCGGGCAACGAATCAAGCCATTTTCATTGCATTCCAAGCATCTTTTAATGAACTCTTCCTCTTCGTAGAACACTTTCCGACTCCCACAACAGTTGCAACAAGGCACAAACCTGGCATCCCCACAACCTGGACAAACAAACCCAGGTTTCCTCTTTGGAAACCCCTCAAGAATCTTATTCAATTCCCCAACTTCAAACATGGTTTTAATCACATCAGCATCACCAATGTACTTTCCCTTGATAAAAACCTGAGGCATAACAACTGTCTTCTGTTTCAAAACACTTTGTAATTCTCTCTTATAAGCTGCATCCATGAAAATATCTCTCTCATCAACCCAAACTCTAAACCCTCTAAATATCATCTTAACAGCGTAACAATCTTCATAAGTCCTTCGAATCCCTCGCAAGCTAGTTAAATAAACAACAATTCGATCTTCCGTTCCAGGTAACCTTATCAAAGAGTTGTTAAAGCTCAAAGAAAATGAAGACGAATAAGAAATCGATCTCGAGGGTCGTAAAGCAACCTTGGGAGTTGCTAAGTTCGATGAAGAATTGGCGGGTTCGAACAAACTGCAAAGCTGTTTAACTTTACCTTTGCCGGAATCGGATGAGTTGTAGGACTTGTAAACGGGAGCTGCGTTCGATTCAGCTGCTGTCGCGTGCATTGTAAACGAGCGATTGAAGAACGGCGCGGACGATGATTTCTCCTTGTTGTATCCCATTTCTGCCACCGACCCAGATCAGAGAAAGCTCACAAATTAACGAAAATTTTATAAAAAATGAAGATTTTGTCAAGAATATTGGGATTTGATGAGAGTTATAAATTGGGTTGTTCTTGTTGTTGGTGATTGATAAACTGAAAAAGATGGGTCGTTCCAATCGGATGGAACTTGAAAGAAATGAAAGGCTTTCTCTTTGTTGGCTTTGTTTTGTTTTTGGAGAAAAGATAACAGAAGAAAGCTGAGGTTTTGCATTTTGTAGCCGTAAGAATCAAGGCAAGAATTTTTTGTTTATATGGTTTTCAATTTAAAATATGATTGTAGATCTTTCACCACTGAACCAATCAGTAGATCTCAATTATATAAGTTTTTAATAAGGCTTTGAGACTTTTATAGAAATAAATTTTAAAATCTTTTTCTAAATAAATATTACACCGCGGGTTTAATTCGTTTCATCATACTTTAGAATGAATATTAGGTTTATGAGAGTCTAGTATCGTAGATAAATAACTATGGTGATCAATGATATCATGTGTGACAATCAATAATGAAAAATTTTAGTCGGATTAATATTTTATTAAAGTTTAAGCGAATAATATTTAATATTTTAATAATTAAAATGTTATAAATTGATAACATAAGTAAAAAAAATACTATAAATCAAAAATATAAATGATTAAAACATTATTTTTTAAATCATATTATCAAAAATAAATATTTATAAAACAAAAGTGACCAACTCGGCAATTTACCCAGAGAGTTATTTTCTCCCACATAAGGATCTTTTATTGATTGGTTGGAGCACTGAGGCAGAAGTGAGTCAGAGCGAGACAAATGGCAGATTTTGGTTCACTTACGTTCATGGCATCGTGTAAGCAAATTACACTCATAAAAAGAAGAAAAATGAAAATATCTACCCCCCTGAAGCTGGTTGAAGAAGAGGGAAAGTTTCAGCAATGGCGGCCATGAATTTGGTTGTTTCAGCTGGGGTTCATTATTCATGTTTAAAGGCGGGCAATGGGTTTTCCATATCGAAAACCAAGGGTTACAAATTGGGTCCTCGAGCTGCTTTGGTGGAAGCAGGACCAAGAGCCGATGGTCCGCCGGCGGCTCTGAAAGTATTAAGAGGAGACCTGGCGGCGGAACTGCAAGCGGAGGCTAGAGCCATGGCGCGAGCCGCCAATGCCTCTGTTTACAGCCCCGAACTTCTTGCCAAGAAATATGGGTCGCGTCCTGTCCAGGTTAGGCCTAAAAAAAAGTTTTGAATTTGGTTCGAATAATAATTAAATATAATTTTAAAATTTTTAATATGTTAACGTGATTACAAATTAATATATGTTTAATTTTTAATCATTTAATAAAGCAGTACACATGATACTCGAACTCGAATGAAATGAGATACATCATCTTTTACAACCGGGATAACTCATAACTCTACAGGTTCAATTTTAAATTAATAAAAGATGAGCCGAATGAGGCGCTAGAGTTTGAATCCTAACCTTGTGAAAGTTGAAACAAGCCGAATCGAGTCGTGTGGACGATATTGATATGCTTTTTGGCAATGATGAAATAGTTTTGCATGAATGGAACATAATTGTGGTTCGTTAATGGCTATGAAATTGGTATGATTTTCAGGCAGTGAAAAGGACATTGGAAATATTGGTAGCATTAGGCTCTTTTGGTACGAAGCTGTTGTTGGATCAAAGGAATGGCACACTTGACCGAAACAAGAGACGGCGAGCCATTGAATTGAGAACCATTTTTACACGATTAGGCCCGACGTTCGTAAAACTGGGTCAGGGTTTATCCACCAGACCCGACCTCTGCCCACCGGAGTATCTTGAGGAGTTGGCCGAGCTGCAGGTAACTTATGTCAGTCAGTTTTCGGTTAATGATGCATATATAAATGAGTCGAGTCAGATCAAGGTTGAGGACTAGTTCCCGGGTCGATTTTATTAACTTTTATATGTTCCTAGGATGCACTGCCTACATTTCCCGATGCCGATGCATTCTCATGCATCGAAACAGAGTTGGGGATGTCGATTGATTCCATTTTTTCGTCAATATCCACCTCTCCTATTGCTGCTGCCAGTTTAGGCCAAGTCTACAAAGCTCAACTCAAGTATTCAGGCCAAACTGTTGCTGTTAAAGTGCAACGACCTGGTATTGAAGAAGCCATTGGACTTGACTTTTACCTTATAAGAGGCCTCGGATTTCTCATCAACAAGTATGTTGATATCATCACGAGCGATGTTGTGGCCCTTATCGACGAATTTGCTCGTAGAGTTTACCAAGAACTCAACTATGTCCAGGTTAGTTTCTTTACTATGTCTCTTGGAGTATACATATCTATGTACCATTATTGCGCCGTGAGATGTTAATTTTAGCAGGTTGCTTGCAGGAGGGACAAAATGCAAAGAAATTCAAGACGTTATATGCAGACAAAGAGGACATCCTTGTTCCGGATATCTACTGGAATTACACAAGTGGTAAAGTATTAACAATGGAGTGGGTTGACGGGGTGAAACTAAACCAACAAGCAGCCATTGAACAGCAAGGTTTAAAGGTTATAGATTTAGTAACCACAGGCATCCAATGCAGCCTCAGACAACTACTAGAACACGGCTATTTTCATGCCGATCCTCATCCTGGCAATCTTTTGGCGACACCCGAAGGGAAGCTTGCGTTTTTGGATTTTGGAATGATGAGTGAGACACCGGAGGATGCAAGGTCAGCTATAATCGGTCACGTTGTACATATGGTGAATCGAGATTACGATGCAATGGCTCGTGATTACTATGCTCTGGATTTCTTGGCAATGGATGTGGATGTTTCTCCTATTGTGCCAGCTCTTCGGGACTTCTTTGATGATGCGCTGAATTACACTGTGAGCGAACTCAACTTCAAAACACTAGTTGATGGCCTGGGAAATGTTTTATATCAATACCCTTTTAATGGTGAGCTGATATTTATATGTTTGGTTCGTACGTTACTCGAATTTGGGTGTGACTGTAGGATACAGTATTTGTCCGATACTTCTAAGCTTTTCCAGATTCTTGAAGAGTCATATGCTCGTAGTCGAATATGAAATTATGTCAAATATGAGTGTTAGATACATGTTTGGTTAGCCCTATCCTCAAGTTTGGTTATTGTACGTTATGTTGCTTTAACTCTTTAGTTTTCTTATAGTACTTGCATTGGACACGTATTTGGATACGAGTACGTATTTTCTTACGCAGTCTAATGGTTTGGTTTTCGATGTTGTTGCAGTACCTGCCTATTATGCACTGATATTGAGGTCACTTACAGTGCTTGAAGGGTTAGCCCTGTATGCTGATCCTAATTTTAAAGTGTTGGCTGCCTCATATCCTTACTTTGCTAAAAGGCTTCTCACTGATCCAAATCCATATCTCAGAGATGCTCTAGTTGAGTTGCTTTTCAAGGATGGCAGATTCAGGCATGTATTTCCTACCTGTTCCTCTCTGCATTCGAGTTCATGAAATCTAGCTACTTCGAATTTGCATATTTCGATATGAATGTCAGAAAGCATGTGTCTGACACGAATATGTTAATGCATTTGGAAGGGTCTTAGAGCATAACACTCCTATACCCATTTCCAAATATATGTCGGACATAAAACCGAGTTAAGGCATTTGAAGGGAAATGAATAGTCAGACCAACATAACTTGAAATACCTGTGATCCGTTTGCAACAGGTGGAACAGACTAGAAGATCTTCTTGTTGAGGGGAGAAAGGACAGGGATTTCTCAGCAAAAGATGCATTGCAACCTGTTTTAAAGTTATTACTGGCGCCAGACCGTGAAGAACTTCGGACTCTAACAATTAAAGAGGCTATTCGTGTCACCGAGGCCATTATTTTAGGCTCGGTTGCTGATACGTACAACTCTGCACCATCTTTTGTTCGGACTCTGACGATCAATGGCAATGGCAATGGAGTGCTTCCAATGAACAATGCTGATTTGGAAGCCATGATGGAGCTTCGGAACCAGGTTTTTAGAATTTGGGGGCTTCTAAGTTCCTCCGAAAATTTCGATCCAGCACTCTTGCAGCCTATTTTACAGGTTAGTAAACCTTATTTAACACTTACATCCAACACATATTGAGAGTATTACCGTCTTAAAACCTTTAAAGTACATAAAAAACCCTTCAAACTTGATGCATGAAGGGACATGGGGAACTGCCTTAAAACCGAATCACAGTAAAATATATGTCGAATATAAATGTTTTTTTAAATGAAACATAATTACAACTTTCAATGGAGTTGGCTAATGAAGGGGGTTGCGGAACAGGTACTTCAACAACCAGAGGGGCGTAGCCTAGGTGGCCGTGTAGTCAGCGGGATCACTCAGCGTCTCGCAGCTCGCTTACTGCAACAACTTCTTCGAACACCAACTGTTCCTGGTTCAAGTTTATGAGCATTGAGGGTTCCTGGTAAAGCTCATAAATCAAATCTGTCCAAGTAATCTTTTCCCTGTGATTTAAAATTACAAATATGAACCAAGAAATACATATTGTAACAAAATTAATACATTTTTTCGGCATGTATAGTTTTATCAAATGAACTGCAGGAGCTTCTTATTCTTATCAAATGACCTTGATCCACTGCAGCTGCTTCCCACAAGAAAACCTGAAAAAATGGCAACTCGAATCATCAAAAGTTGCAAAATAATCATCCGAAATCGTTGCGATTCTGAATTCATCTGTGAATCTTTGGGCAGCTAAGATGTGTGTGACTGATTCAACTACAGTCTACAGATGAATCCATAAATGACAATTCCTGCTCATTGTACTTAAATGACACATGCTGCTCATAAGTTTCAAAGCTATTTCCGACCAGTGTCACTCGATTCGATGCCTCCACTCTCCAATTTGCAGGTAAGAGATTGTTGTATAACTCTGCTTCACCATGTGGCATGAAGAAAAGTGTTGGCTTCTTAGATTCCGTCCGGCCTTGCTCGGTAACAGAAGAAACGGAGCCACCGAGGCCTTCTAAAACCCGAGACTTGGTTGCAGATAGAACCGGATCAAACACCTCGAATTCCCTGATCTGCAGTTGTAACTCAGATCCCAAAACCCTTTGGAAGTGATTCAAGACTATTGGACTCTGCATCTAATCTGATAGTGCAAGAAAAAAACTCGAGTTTTCGATTTTCTTCATACATACTTGTACCTTATGTATAAGTTTTGCTCGTCTCTCAAGATCGACCTCTAGAAGCAGCCATTGACAAACAAAGATTTCTTGTTTCCGACAATCCGCTTTTCCCCCTAGGTCATGTACAACGACAGTTAAGATCTTGTGGAGGAGCGGGTAGTGCAGGAAAACAACAATAATACACAGGCAAGACATGTTTGAATGCACATATTCGAATGCTGACAATCTGGCATGCAGTCCTGGACGGAATCAAAATTTATGATTAAAGAGTAAAAGGATAAATTCATAAAAAAAAATAAATTTTAAAAGAATTTAAATAAATCCACCTCTTCCGACCCTATATAATTTCGTCCGTAACTAAGAATCATGGTGATGGATTCTTCTGATAAGAGAAAATCCGTATGTATATAGACAATTGCGGCCCACCCCATGTAAAAAATAATGTTATTTAATTTATATTATAATATTAATAAAAATTAGATTTTTGACACGTAAAATTAAAAGAAATAATTTAGTCTAAAATTTTAATTTAATTTTTAATTTTTAAATTAATTTAAAAAATAAAATTTAATTGAAATAAAAGATAAAAATAAAAATAACAAGATTGTTTTTATTTTTATTATATTTTATAAATATTATATAATTATTTAAAAATATATATATTTTTTATTACTAATCCATTAAATATCTATTTTCTTTAAAAAATAATTCTTCAAGTATTATAGGGTTTTATCTTAGTATATAATGCATAAAATTTAAATAACAAAATATAATTAAAATTAAGATTAAAATTAAATTTTAAAAATATATTTTTAATAAAAAGCTTATAACTCAAAGATAATATATAAAAAAATAACTTAAAAATAATAAAAATGTAATATATTTTTATGTCATTTTTAAATAAATTCATATTTTTAACTTATATTTTTTAAAAAATTAATTAAATTATATATAAAAATTTATTTAAAAATATTTAATTTTATTTAAATAAATATATAGATAATATTTTTTATATGATAATAATTTTTTTAAAGATTATTAAATAATAAAAATTTAAAATTTAATATTATATATAAAAATAATTATTATTAATATTTAAATCGACTAAGTCGATGATTACTATCTAGATTCGTCCATACACATTAGATATAAGTTAAGTAAATCGAGAACCTCTACTGTATCCGATTCAAATCAAGTTACTTAGTATAACTTAGATTATAATTTTTTTGATTAAAAGTGCTGCTAATGACAGTAACCTTGGTTCTAAAATGAAATATTGAATTAAACATTAAAACTGAATTTAAATATTAAAATATGTTTATTTATTCTTTTCATAAAACGGGTCAACCCGTTTATCAGATAATCCTAATCCATTTTCATAATTGCTTAAAAGA
This sequence comes from Abelmoschus esculentus, assembly GCA_035048815.1. NCBI lineage: Eukaryota > Viridiplantae > Streptophyta > Magnoliopsida > Malvales > Malvaceae > Abelmoschus > Abelmoschus esculentus. The sequence continues at coordinate 17,437,015 of JAUCBN010000024.1, forward strand.
CCCAAACCCGATTCATTTTCTTTCCCCGATACACAAAAATCAACCCTTGCTTTCCCGTTCTCAATTCCCCAAAAATAATTTAGGATTTAGGGTTTTGTTCAAGTGCTTTGCAAGCACACTCACTCTAGTTCTTCACCGCCGTATGAACTTGGCTCTCCTCTGAGGTATTCACAATGATGTACGGTGATCCACAGCAGCTGCAGAACCAGACGCACCCGCAAGGTGGCGAGTTCCAGAGAGCTCCTCCACCTCCGCAAATGATGCGGCAGCCATCAGCATCTTCCACTACTCTTAACTCAGAGTATTACCATCATGCTCCTCCTCCTCCTCAGAATCCGCCTTATGACGGTAGAATAATAATTCCTCAGTTTCTTTAGTTTGCAGTTTTTTATTTGTTTTTGTTCAAATTAGTGGATATTGTAAGAATTCCATCGAAAAATAGTTACTTGGTTCTTTAAATTCAAGTTTAGGTGATTGCATACTAAAACACATTTAAAAATAGTTACTTGCTTGTATTGGTTGTATTAATCATGTATTTACATTTTACACGTTTGGGTTCTTTTTGCACCATGAACCTTATGTTGTGGTAACACTTCTAGGTCTAAAAACATGGTTACCCTCATGCCTCAACCACATGCTTAGATAGATGACTAGTTGCAAATTGCAATTCACTTGAGAAATTAGCTAACTAATTCTTTTGTTTTTCTACTAAATACTCTTTTTAGCTCATGGTGACAATTTTGCTGCGAAAAGAATGAGAAAGATGACCCAAAGGAGGGCTGTTGATTATACTAGCACTGTTGTGCGATATATGCAGGTGATATTTTCATGTTTGATTGCTTTCATATGCGTTTTTGTTACATCTTTCTATAAGCAGTTGCATGGTCAGCTTGGTGATTCTCATGTTTGTTTTCATATGGCCTAAATGTTGCTTCTATAATTTCTGCAATTAATGGTCTGCCCTTATATCACCATGGTCATTGATTGATCTACCTTAGAAATAAGCCTGTTTTTTCCTTCAGTAGCTTTTTGCCGAAGTTTATTATTCAATTTGCTTGACTGTTGTATTTTAAAGTTTTAGATTCTTATCCATAATTCTATCTCTATGATTGCTTAAAATATCACTTATGTTGTGTTTCGTAGTGCTTCTGGTAAATCCTTCTTATTATAGAGTCAAGTAGAACTTGGACCTGCTTGTCAATCACGATGGTATTAAGCTGTACGTTTTTGCACTTAATGGGACAATATTAAGTTGATGTCCAGAAATACGTTTTCTGTTATGTTGTAATGTTCGTAGTTGCTCATAGCAGTTCCTCTTAATTACTTTTTGAATCAATATCAGTCGACCATGTGTATCTTAATTATTCAGTTCATGATTTGTGAGTAGATCCTACCTTTCTTTACATCCATAACCGTATTTCATGATTAGGAGTGTCTTGGTTTATATTTGTAGGAAAAGTAACGGTGAGTATCTGCATCATAAATGGGGGGGGGGGGGGACAAAGCGTAGCTTCTTCCCTGCGGATAGCAAACTCAATTTTTATATCCTTCTGTATCTCAAATGAAGTTGACGTAGTTGTAATCTAATAGCAGTGATTCTGCAGATTCGAATGTCGCAACGGGATTCACAGGACAGGACAACATTGCAGCCTACAACAGCAGCAGCAATTGATGTTACCTTTTTTTTTCCTTTTCTTTTGTTTCTTGGATTATGAGTTGTAAGATTTAACTAATACTTCTGTTGATCTTTCATGAAGGTGTTGCCTGCAGCTGCCTATTTAGATAACCCATCCACAAGCTTTGCTGCCAAATTTGTCCATACATCTCTAAACAAAAACCGGTGTTCAATAAATCGTGTTTTGGTGAGTTAGATTAGAGTAATATATATTTTTTGTAACTGTTGTTTCCTCAGCGAGTTACAAAAGAATCAATCTCATCAATTATGTTCTATTTCTGGGATTAAATGCCTCAGTGAGTTACATTAGAATCAATCTTCCATCAATTATGAAGGCTTTTTGTTTGAAGTTACTAAATTTAGAGCTGGTATACTGAGATTTTTCTTTTCTTTAGTGGACTCCTACAGGTAGACGTCTCATCACAGGTTCTCAGAGTGGAGAATTTACTCTATGGAATGGACAATCATTCAATTTTGAAATGATTCTTCAGGTATACCTCTATTGTTTATCTTATTTAGTTAGGATTATTCATTAGAGAATCTAAATTGATGGCTTTTGGACCTCCCCCCACCCTCAAAAATACTCAGGCCCACGATCAAGCCATCAGGTCTATGGTATGGAGTCACAATGACAACTGGATGGTTTCTGGTGATGATGGGGGTGCTATAAAGTATGTATTCTTCATATTCTTTTGAGCGATATAACCTTACTGCTTTAATGCTTGTGAATTTTGTTTGGCTCTGGCATTTTTTTTGCTGATGTATGTGTATTTGTGAATTTACCTTTTAGGTATTGGCAGAACAACATGAATAATGTTAAGGTCAATAAGTCTGCTCACAAAGAATCAGTTCGTGACTTAAGGTACCTTTTCTGACATTCCTTTTTCGTATGAGTTTTATCTAATATAGAATTTAAGATGCACTCTTTGAACAGTTTTTGTAGGACAGATTTAAAATTTTGTTCCTGTTCTGATGATACTACTGTAAAAGTATGGGACTTTGCCAGGTGCCAGGAGGAGCGTTCATTGACCGGTAATGTTTCTTCGCTCGAAAACAATAACGATAAGAATTAGTATGTTTCCACATATAATCTTTTCTTGATAGAATTTTTTGCCTTGTTTGTATCTTCCCTGTATCGATTTCTTGTATGCATGAATTAACCTATAAGAGTTCCATACATGTTTGAACTCAGGCAGGCCATGGGTGGGATGTCAAAAGTGTTGATTGGCATCCTACAAAATCCTTACTGGTTTCAGGTGTGTATCAAGTTTATTTTCCAAGCCAGTTTTGCATATCTTTTTGCAAGTTGTCATTGTAATACCATGCTTGTACACTCTTCAGGCGGAAAAGATAACCTAGTGAAACTTTGGGATGCTAAGACAGGGAGAGAGCTTTGCTCATTGTGAGTAACTATCTTGGTGAAACACGTATAATAGCTAATGATTTTAACTTGTTTTGTGAAGTAATGCAAGTCTTTTGCAGTCATGGCCATAAAAACACAGTCCTTTGTGTCAAATGGAATCAAAATGGGAATTGGGTGTTGACTGCTGGAAAGGATCAAATCATCAAGGTCAGCAACTTCCTAATCACTGCAATGCTGAGTAGATATACAAGTATATATACTTTTTCTTTCTTTCTTTTTGTTTCCCCATATTTACTTTGTCCTTTTCAGCTTTATGACATTAGAGCTATGAAGGAACTTGAATCTTTCCGAGGCCACAGAAAGGATGTGACTGGTTAGTCAGACTTGTTCAAAGTGGAACCGTGCATATTGATTTTACTCAAAGCACCCGATCATTAAATATATGCTTAACTGCAGTTTTTTGGTCACCAGTATGAAATGGGATAGAGCTCTAAAAGTTATTCGGTTGATTGTGTCTTATAGTTATTATCATGCTTGATCATTTAATTCTTTTCTTGAATGATTTCTATAAAGATAATTCTTAAAACATATTGATCTTGGACTTTTCCAGCATTGTCTTGGCACCCATTCCATGAAGAATACTTTGTCAGTGGGAGTTTTGATGGATCCATTTTCCATTGGCTTGTTGGGTACGTCTTTGTATTCAAATATTATTGGCTGCATTACTGAATTCCCTAGTTTTGTCCTGTCCTTTATGCTCCAGGTCACAAAGTTTGTGTGGTTTTATTTGTTTCACATTTACCTAGGTTATTTGTCTCTTGGAATTTATATTTAGGGTGCATTATTAAGTTGGCTTATGACAATGCCAATTACGAGAGACATCAAAACATGTGAAAAGTTTATAGATCTTGACGAGGTTAAAACTCATGGTTAGAATTGTACCTTAATAAGCTTTTAACCTTTAATTTATATCCAAATAGGCTTCTAAACTTTAATTTGTACCTACATAAAAAATCAAAGAGAAAATGTTTTGTTTGGATCGAGGGTTTATTTGGATGCAAATTGAGGGCTAAAAACTTATTTGGGTACAATAAAAGCATAAGGCTTACTTTGAAAAAATGAAAAGTTAAGGGGGATTTAGCCTCTTTGGCATTAATGATGGGTGATCTTTTACAACTTACGATTGCTAAAGATTATTTTGATGTACAGGCATGAAACTCCACAGGTTGACCTTCCTAGTGCACATGATAATAGTGTGTGGGATATTTCCTGGCATCCTATTGGATATCTTCTATGCAGGTGAACCCATTCTAGATTTATGATTGTCCTGCATGCTTCTTTTTGATTTCCTTGTTTATGAATATCATATGAAAATTAAAATAGTTGTATGCATGCCTATGCTTGTATTTGTTGATATGCGTACACTGTTTGACTTCAGGCTAGTGTCAGCTTTATTTGATTCTTGATTTTTTGAGATAGAAGCTGAATGAAATTGGATTGTGGACATCTGTGAAATTATCTATCATCTGACTACTATGTGATTAGTGAACATTGTTAATGCAGAGTAAAAACAACAAAATTTCTAGAGTTGAAGGGTTTACGGTGATAATATTTTAGAACTCTAAGGTTTATTTAGGGCTAGGAATTAGGGTTTGGGTTTAAGGCTAGGAATTTAGGGTTTAGTTTTTTAGGCTTTAGGGCTAGGAATTTAGGATTTTTGTATCAGAATTTTACCCATAATTTTATGAAATGTGTAGAACGCATAATACATTTACTTTTATATTTTTTGAGGGAATGATATTTAGTTTATTGTCCATGTACATGTGGACAAGGAGTGTAGTTGGTATTTTTGCCACTCTATATGCCTGTATTCTTCGTGTAAGCTAGTATTCAATGCTGATACGATTGGAGCAGTAATAATTAATAACCATGGGAATAGTTGTGGAAAATTGTTTTACCAAGCTCTTATAACTTTTAATATTCTGTGTGACAAAATATACATCATGTTTCTGAATGGTGATTGTTACTGTTTTTCCATTTTGATGCTTTTAGTGCTAGAGCTTGTCTGGTTTGATTTGATTTTCTATTCTTTTTTCATTCTAGCTGTAATTGTTCTGGGCTACCTTGGTGTACTGATAAGCATTATGTCTTATCAATCTGTAAGTTATATGTCAATCCCATCATCACGTGTTTAACTTGTATTCATAATCATGCAGTGGTAGCAATGATCACACAACAAAGTTTTGGTGCAGAAATAGGCCCGGAGATACTGCTCGTGATAAATTTAACATTGGTCAGAATCAAGGTTTCTACTTTTTCCTCGGCTTTTTTACTGTTGACCTCTCCCCCAATCCCCATCGGGAAAAGGAATGGGCAAAAAGAAAAGGATGTTTAAGCAGTTATTTAGTTTTGTACACTTTATCTGAATAATTCAGTCGCACGAGTCATTGGATTTATTGCAGAACTTCTGTAAATGCTGGAGTATTTATACTTTGTTCTATACTTAATAGCACTATAAACTGTATCTAGGCTATGGTGAGCAAAATCCTGCATTAGCCGGTCGCATGCCTGGCAATTTTGCAGCGCCTGAAGGCCCAACCACCCCTGGACCATTTGGAATTCGAAATGAGGGAACGATTCCCGGTATCGGAGTTCCTATGCCGTTATCAGTTCCTTCTCTTGATGCATCTTCTCAAGGGGACCAAAAGCAGAATCATTCGAGTTCCATGCCTTTTGGAGCTCCTCCTCTTCCTCCTGGACCACATCCATCGCTTCTAGCCAATCAGCAGCATGGATATCAACAAATTCAACAACAGGCAATGCAACAGCAAATTCCCCCTCCAAATCTGCTACCGCTACAACCACCATCTCATTCTCATATGCCCTTGCATTCGCATCCTCATTTACAACGCCCTCCTCCCCAAATGCCTCCCCATGTTATGCCTTCACCTGTCCCATCCTCAATGCCTGGTCCAATGGTATGACCTTGTGAACAACTCTACTACATTTTTTTTCCTTTTTGCAACTGTGGTTTTCATTTTCAAATTATATGCTCCGATGAATCATAGTTAATTTGTTTCCAAATAGGGATGATGTTCTATTCCCTATGGAACTAAGTTTTTGAATATGGGTTATGGTTGTACAAATTTAAGAACTTTAATCGAACTTATTTCAATATTCTAGGGTATGCAAGGCACAATGAATCGGATGCCTTCTCCATTGCCACAAGGTCATTTCATGGGCATGAATCCTATGCATTCGGGGTCCTTGCCTACTAGTGGTGGTGGCCCCTCAGTAGGAGGTTTCCCCAGTGGTATGCAAAATATGCAGGGCTCAACAAATATGGGCGGTGGCCAAATGTATCCACAGGGTGGTGCATTCAATCCTGCACAGGGTGGTCAGATGCCAATGATGCCTGGATACAATCCTTATCAGGTAAATGATGTCACTCGCTCTCCTTGGTTCTTTTTCTGTCTGTGTCCCTATATTTTATGTTGGTGACTGGATTCATGACTGGCAGAATAAAATAATCAAGGCATGCTATTTCCTAAAGGAAAAGCATCAACTCATGTTGGATATTCCACCACTATGACGAGTAAAATATTATAGTATATCTCTGATTCTTCAGCTCGTTTTTTCTTGTATAACATGAGTGGAGGAATATGACCTTTCCATGACCTTTCCATGTCTGAATACTTACAAATATGACCTTAACTAATTTGTTATTGCTTGCATTCATTGCAGTCTGGTGGTCAGTCCGGTATGCCGTCTCAGCCACCGACAGGTCCCCCTCATGGCCAAATGCCACAATAAGAACTATGATTGAAGAGTATTTTCTTCTATGCTTTCTGAGGATTTGTTTTTGTCAGACTTGAATATTGCAACAATCAGTACCAGTTAGGAAATGACTGTTTTGTTTTACAGTAATGTATCGAAATTGGAATGCTCGAAGCTTAATCCTCATTTTGTTTGAACCAAGCCTTACATCCATCTTACTAATAAGCTTTAGCACAGAAAAAGGCAGAATATGAAGAGGGCAAAGAAGACATTAAGTTGAATGTATTATCGAATTTGTATCAACCCACATAAGGCAATTGAAATAACTCGAAGAACAAAACCGAGGCTTAAAAAACAACCACTTCTAACGTTTAAAGCAAACCACCATCCTGAGAAAAATAACAATCTCAAGACCTTGAGGCTAACAATGAATTGGTTTAATAGGATTTTCCACAATGGATTAGGCTTCCAGCACCTAAGAAAAGTCCGAATATAGCTGCGCTACCCAACGTGGTTTGCCCGATATAACGAATCTTGAGCAGTCCTGGTACCTGCATAACCCGAAAATATGACATTTTATGTTCGTCACTCAGTCGGATATCTTATTATTAGCTACTTCCGTCACCATAGAAGTACGAAAAACAACCGGTACACGGCATACTCTTTCTACACTTAATAGAAATATGGATCATATATCCGTGGAACACTATACTTGTAATTCGGGTGGGAAGATATCCACAAAAATGCAAAGCTAAACACATAATTGACATTGTTTCATCTCTAGAAATAGAAGGTAAAATATCTGACATTACCTTGTACCTAATAGCCTCGTAAGTCCCATATACAGCACCTGCACAAGCAAAATCACAATAATGCGCATCATTAACAGTCTTAAAATAAAATATAAAAAACAAAGTTATGTAGTTTTAATACAGAACAGTTCATAATTAATAATCGAGTAAAAAAGGATCTAGAAAAGGAGTTCATCGACATTCAGTTAAGATAGAAAGTTGCTACATTTTAAAAAATACCAACAGAAGACTGTCCTTGCAATCACCCTCTGCAGAATCATCTAATTCCCTTCCTAATCATCCATTCTCATTCTTCTAATCTATAGGGAAATTCAGAGCACACCTATGCCACTCTGATTTGAGTGTGACCGACAGCCACAGGTACAGAAATGTGTCCGACAAATGCAAGAGTGTAAGCTGAATTCTTTTTCAAGTTTCTTTTATGAATTTGGAGGATCAAATCTACATATCAATTGTCTGGATACGCATGAAACATGGGCGATGAACACAACTCACACTAGTATTTCAAGAAAATCAAAGACTCAAAGCAACATATGATCACATTGTCCTAGAATACTACTACTACTACTACGAAAGTAGTAGTCTTGCATGTTTCTCATCAGTTCAAAATTATGTGTATGCATGGAACTCCAGCACCATGTCCCTAATGCTTAGAACTTTAACTCCCAACTAAAGGTCGCGGATTTTAAAGTATTGGGAAGGATAGTTCGAAATTATGGATAGGGAAAGGGCTAGCTCTCTATTGTTAATTGCAAGAATTTAAATCCCTCGTTAGTTGTAAAAGAATTGTAATGTGTTTTACATATGCCAAAAGAAAAGTTCCAATGACATTGTTCTAAATCTGAAAACGACACATTTGCAATATTTTTCTCTTAAATCGACTCTTTTCAATTTAAGCAAACTATATTGTCCAAGTATACCAACTGAAACATACTATCAAACAAGATAATTGCTTGAGAGTCTAAATGCATATTCAACCAGACAATCCACGGTATGCTTAAACAACGGTCTAAGTGTAACACTCAACGCCCAAACCCTAAATTCTAAACCCCAAGACTCTAGGCCTAAATCTTAAATTCTAAACCCTAAACTAAACCTCCAACCCCTCTTTAAGTTTTTTTTTTTTCAAAGTTGTTCCCTAAAAGAAACACCTTCCATTCTTAAACAAAATGTGGGGCTTATAATCATCTTTGCAAATAATCAACACTGCAAGCTAAATCAGTAAAGAGTAAAAAAACGGTAATCCAGTTAAAGTACTATTAAAATGCTTATTATATGTTCAAAACACTAAATTTTAGAATTCATCCATTTTGTTCCAGAATCCTAAGCCGATAAATGCTATTTTCCTTTCGACTTTCTGATTTCAAAACGATAATAACAGCTAAAGTTATTGGCATCGAAAAAAACAAAGAATTTATTGATTTCAATAATTTCAGTAATTTACTAAAACAGAGCAATGGGGGTTAGGGTTTTAGTGAGGAGTGGAAGAATTGGACGCTTACCAACGGCGCCGCCCACAGCGCCTCCAACGGCGACTCCCGCGGTGACGCGAGCCAAGCAGCTGTCTCTTGCCATGTTCCGTTCAAACTCGTCTTCTTCCCTAGTTTTTCGTTTGTTTTGATTTCTTAGGTTTTTTAGAGTTCGGCGAATTATATGTATATATTTATTTTAATTATTAAATTTGTTAATTAAATTATTAAATTTATTAAATTAATTTATTTCGATCATTTCGGTGATCAAATATTTATCTATTTTATTTAAGTGTTTATAATTTTTTAATAAAATATAAATTTTAAATTTTTATTTTTATTTAAATAAATGTTTAAAATTTTAATTTTAATTTATATTAGTCTCTAATTATTTTGTGATTTTTTTTTATCACATGTTATCTAACTATTAAATGTTATTTTTTTGAAGTTAGACATTTATTTTAATAAATGTTATGATTTGATAAAATGATATATCAATAAAAATAATTTTATAAAAATATTTTATTAATAATTAATTATTTATTTTTATCTAAATAAAAATTATTTTAATTTAAAATAAAATATTAAAAATTAACATATTATAAAAAAATAAAGGTTAAAGAAAATGTTAGAACATTTTTAATATTTATATTTTTATAACTGTTTGGATTTTAAAAACGAGTGTGTGTGGAAGTGGAAACAATTTTGTAGGATGAAAGTTAAAAAAAACATACTTTCAGTGGGTGGTTTCAGAATTAAGCCAAAATATTTGGGCTTATACAGAATTTTCCCAGGAAACCGGGTCGGTTCCACTAACCCACCCACAACTTGGCCCGAGAAAACAAAAAACCCTCAAATGTTCAAATAGTTACCTTTCATGCCCTTTCCAATTTCCATACCATCTCTTTTATACTCTGCACGTTTGCCGCCGCTCCACTCATCTCTCAAACCCTCAAAGCTCTCCGCCGCCGCCGCCTTGTTCCACAGCTGCGCCACCACGTTCAACGCCGTTTACTGAGTATATTCCTTGTTATCTCTGTTTCACTCCTGATATTTTGTCCTCCGATGTATAAAATTTCTGTTTTTTAATTATACGAAAAATACAGAAAGATGATGACCGGAGAAGAGGGACCGCCGTTGCCGTATGTATCGGAGATAGTTTTGAAGAAAAGGAAAATCAAAGATGAGTTAGCGATTACGAGGAGGACCCAGTTGGAGTTGGGTAAATATGGAGCGAAGAAGAGCAAGAAGCAGTCCGATGTTTCCGACATCAAAAGACCCGAACAGTTCATAAAAGAGTTCAGAGACAAGGTATTTGTTGCTTTATTTTATGTCTCTTTAGCTTGTTCATCATGTTTTCTGGTTTCTGCAATGGGTTTTTATTGTTGATTCAATGTGTTATTGTTTTGAAAGCTTTACTGCTTTCTTTCTACTGTTAAGGGTTATGGTGTCCATTATAGTATTGTATTTGAATACTCAAACTCTGCTTGTCTGAATTCGAGGTGGAGCTCGATCTAGATCCTGAGTCGATTTACTTGAATCAAGAAACACATGAGCCTAGGGAATATTTTGGATTTTTTTTTTATGAATTATGCCTGTGTAAATATGATTCAGTATATGTTTACATGTTTTCAGACATTGTTTTGTGTTTCATGAGCCTGACTCCATTTGGGTTATTATAAGTCTAATCAAATCTTGCATTGATTGTTTTTTTGTTCGAGTTGAGCTTGACCAAGATCCCGGGGTCTAGATAATGAATTTAGTCAAGCTTGACCAGCATTTTTTTTTTTATGAATTATGCATGTGTAAATATGATAAGTCTAACCAATGAGCCTAACATGGATTTTGGTTTTTTATTATTTTTTTATGTGATATACATGTATAGTTGTATACATATCATTTGGTTTGTTTTTACTTGTTTTCAAACTCGAGCTTGAGTCATGTTTCAAATTCTGTATTTGAGTAAAGTTAATCCTAATCAAATTCTGTGTAAACTGTTTTTAAAAAAGCTGAGACCTACATCAAAATGCACCTTGTAGTTTTACATTATAATGTTGCTCTGACACTTCGTTTTGTTTGAAGTATTTGTGTCCTACACGTTTCCTACTCTTTAACTTAGTTAAAATGTACTTTTGGGTTTTAGGAGTTGGATCTGATCAGAATGAAACAGAGGGCAAAGAGACCAAAATCGATGATACCAAAACTTAGATCAAATTTGCTGTTCATTATCCGTATCCAAGGGTAGGTGATCTTTTGCATCTTGGTCTTGTTCACTATTTTTGCTTCCAAAATTTTCAAGCTCTGATCTTTTTGTTTTGTTGTCTTTGGTGCAGCAAAAATGATATGCATCCAAAAACTAGGAAGATCTTGTACAATCTAAGATTGAGGAAAGTTTTCAGTGGCGTTTTTCTGAAGGCAACGGAGGGTGCGATGGAAATGCTGCAAAAGGTGGAGCCGTATGTCACATATGGGTATGCAACCTTAGTTCCTTTAGAGTTTCTTTTTCGGTAAATGTAAAATGATGAATCTAATTATGTGAAAACTTGTGCAAATTTTAATGTGCTACTCCATGTGTGTTGATGATTTTCTTCCTCTTGCATATGCTTATCATCATTTTATTGGTGCCTACTTTAATTACAGACTTCTTATGGGGCGTACGTAATTGTTGCATATTCTTCACAAATTAGTCTAAATATCCTCTGTATTTCCATAGTTTTAGAAAATGACACTTAAGTTATTCGGTATTTTTGAAACTATCTAGTGTCATGTATCAAACAGGCTTTCCTTTAGGTATATGGTTGAACCTTCATTAACTATAAACTTAAGCTAGTTAACAAGGGTTCTGTTAGTTTTCCGCTGTCTAGAAAGTTCAGCTCTTTTTATTTTTGCTTCTTCAATTTAGAGTTTCCATTGTCGACCTTGAATTTATTCCGATAAGATTGTTTTACGCAGATATCCTAATCTTAAGTGCGTGAAGGAGCTGATTTACAAGAAGGGCTATGCAAGGATCGACAAGCAACCGGTTCCTCTGACAGATAATAATATCATTGAACAGGTAGCGTAATTTTCGTAAACAAGTTTCGGAATAAGTTCCTTGTTTAACTTTGTCCGAATTCCGAAGGTTGCAACAAAATTTGTTTTCCCTTTCTCAGGAATTGGGGAAGTATGGAATCATATGCATAGAAGATATTGTACACGAAATCATGAACGTCGGTCCACATTTCAAGGAGGTTATTCGTTTTATGGGACCTCTTATGTTGAGCAAGCCAGAAGATGGATTACTCAAAGGGAAGAAACAGCCGTACAAAGAGGGCGGAGATGCCGGTAATCGTGAAGACGAAATCAATGACCTAATTAGTAAGATGAATTAGCTTGAATATTTTAGTTTGCTTGATATGTGCATGTGGACCATTTTTGAATAGACTATTGTTATCATTATAATCATGGCTAATTTACCATTTCTTGTTGGTTGAGAAAATTTCCCTATGAATCTTGGTTGCTTTATTTGCACATGGTTGTGCATGTTGCAGAGTGTTTGGTTAGTGAGAAATTGGATGAAGAAAGAAAATAATTATAGGTGAGGATTGAATGATAACTTGATCTTAAAATATTATGGATTATTATTGAACTTTATGCGTGTATTAATTTTATCATTAAATTTTAAAACGAAATTATTTTTTTACTAAATATTTTGGTCATCGCCATTTTATTTTTTCTATTAAATATTTTGGTCATTGTCGTCTGTCATTAATCATCACGAGATTGATATTAAAATGTTCGTATTTCTTCTTTTCCTTTTTATAGTGATTATTTATGAAATTCACTCAAAATTGATATAAAATCTTTTGAAAGATCTTATTTCAAAGTAAATTGTTCAATCTTTTTTAAAAAATATTTTTATTATTTAATTAAAAAATATATTTTAGTACTTAATTTAATAATTTATGTCTTTTATTAAATATTTTTATATATATTATTTTTTAAATTGAATATATATTTTTTATAAATTAAAAATTTTAATTTAATTTTAATATCTATTTTCTTCTTCCATAAAACTCCTATGCAAAAATCATATTCGACAGGGGTGTGTCTAACAGCCGACACTTTATTTAACGCCTAAAAAACGACCATTTGATTTCCTCCGTTGGATGATGTTGAGTTATTTTGGACCGTTGGATTTTGAAAGGTAACCGGTTGCTAAGTTAATTAAAAAAAATATTTGGGTAAACTACCTCAGTGACAACCCAACTATTTGTGGTACCTATTTTGATCACTCAACTAAAGAACTCGTCAATCAGGTCATCTAACTTTTAAAATATACCTATTCTAGCCACTACCATAAAATTAAAATTCTGACGAAAAAGTTAACAGTGACGTGACAGTTAAATAAAATCTGTATAATTACACATTCAATCTTTATAATTTATTTATTATTTTAATATAATCTTAATTAAGTTAATAAATAAAACTAATCACCCAATCGACTGATGACACGTGTCATCATTGAATTGGGTGATTAATTTTTATTTTATATTTATTTTGTCTCCAATAGGATTATAACACGTGTCACAATCAGATCAAAGAAAAATCAAGTGAGTTGATTACTTTTGGTGAGAATTGAACACGTGACCTCTTGGTTGCAAAACCAAGGGACTTACCACAATCAAATCGAGGTTTATGACATTAAATGCATCATAATATATATAAATCGTATAAAATAATAAATATTAGAAAAAAAAGAAAAAAAATTAAAGACGAATTATTTTATTTGAATATTATATTTTTGAATAAAAATATCCAGATACTAAATATTCATATAAAAACATTTTAATATTAAATATACGAATAAAAATATTCGTGTTAACTTAGTTCTCACCTCATCCTTACACAATGATCTAGCAATTGCTTCCAATCTATCTACAAAATGCTTAAGCTTATTTGTGTTAACTTTTTAAGTCATCACTGATTCTTGGACTATTATTCTTTTTTAACATTCCATTCTCACAGGAGGAATATATTAGGAGGAAATTTATAAATAAAAATATCAAATATATATAAAAAAGGCCACAACTGTTGTTCCCCAAGAGAAGAAGAAAGTAAAAAAAAAAGATAAAAACTAGTAAATTTTTTTTTTGCTTTTTGAAAGTAAAATTTTGAACAAAAATTCTCTGCCTATTCCTCATGCCCCTTTAGTGCCTCCTTTGATTTTTTTTTTTAAAATTTAATTTTAAACCTTAAAACCTTATTTTTTATATCCTAAACCCTAAACCCAAAAAATACATCTTACCCCTAATTCCCTAAACCCTAACCAAAACCTCTAACCTAAAATCTTAAACCCTAAATCCTAAATCCTCTAATTTAAAGTGGGGGCATAAATAGAGACATGGGAAAAGGACAAATGATTTGCACTCTAAAATTGATAACATTGAATTGTCTCTGAAACTCTGTTGAGAATGGAAACTGATTTATATTCTTTTAAAACATTATACATCTTAAAGGACTTCCCTCGTCACTTCATCGAAAGTGCAAGAAAACTCATTTCACTATAGGCTTGGAGGAAACAAAATTGCAAGTTACTTATATTTTCTAAAGTTCATTTAATTCAAGTTATGAAAAGACTGTAAAAACAAAGAAAAAAGTATAAAAGATAGTAGTTAAGATGTACTCTACGTCTTATCCTAAGTGTAAATGAAGTACTAATTAGATTAGTCCTAATTGTATTACAACTTGATGTGTGAAGCCTATTTAATGAAGGCTTACTTTGTCAACCAGATTTGATCAGTAAAAAATATAGAGAACAAGTTAATTCTCTGCCTCGAATACCTTGCTGCTTTCTACATATACATGCAAACCTGTCTAAACATCCAAATTAGAGTGAAGCAATATTTGTATTGATTCCGGTAGTCTTATTGGTCTCTATATGATATTATATTGTCTAAAAAGTGATTTTTTTTCTCTGGCCCTTTGGTCTTTTGTCAAGTGTAAAAATACAATATTAAAAAAAATATTTAGGGTAAACTACACAGATAGTCACCATACTATGGGGTTGGTATCGATCTGACCACAATACTTTAAAAAGAATCAAATACACCGGTAAACTATTGTTTTTGTATTAAAATAGCCATCTGTCGTTAAAGGAATAACAAATTGATGATGTGGCAGTTAAATATAAAATGGAATAATTACACATTTAGTCCCTTTTATTCATAAATTTTTATAATTTAGTCATAATTTTATTATAAAAATAATATAATTATTTAATTAGGTGGTGACACGTATCAACATCTTATTAGAGGGTTATATTTATATATATTTATTAATACATTTAAGTATCTATATATATTATATATATATTAAAGTATATTATGATCATTAAATTAAAAATATATTTATTAAAAAATAATTATAACTATTAAAGTAATGAAAAAAACTCTTTAGTTTAGGAGGAAAACTTTTGATTTTTAATTTGAGGGAGAAAGCTAGCAATAAAATGAAAGAGGGAAAGCTTTCTTCGTAGGGGTTAATCACCTTTGAGGTCCTTTCTTAATTAGATCCTTAATATATTATATGCATTATAATATATAATACATATATACATATATTATAATAATATGTACTATGATATATATAATATATATTATAATACATAATACATATATAGTATTTAATATAATATAAATTTATATGTAATATATAATATATAGTGTATAATATACATATATAATACATATACATATACATTAAAAATTAATGTATTTACCAATGTAGTATTATAAGTATACATCTACATATAAAATACATATACATCTAATTACTAATATATAATTATATAAACATATATTAATATATACATCTAATTATCAATATATATTATATACATACTTATATTAAATTATTAATGTATTATATATAATATTATATTTATATATTCTATATTTTTATATAGTATAATTTTATTTTCTATATATAGTTATAAATCCATTTTTAATATTATTCCATTTCTAAAAATAGTATTAATCTATTATTTTATTTATAAAAATAGTATTATTCCATATATATTATCATTTCATTTCCAAAAATAGTATTAATCCATATATAATATTATTCTATTTATAGTATATTTTTTTATATATAATACAAATTTTTTATATGGTATAAATTTTATATATACTATTATTCCATTTATAATATAAATTGTATATATAGTCTAAATTTATTTTATTAATGTTTACCTTTTTTTTATTTTAAAATTTTATTCTTTGACTTTGTAGTCCTAATTTATTCCTTATTAATTTTTAGTTTTTGTAATTTAGTATAATTTTTATTTTTTAAGATATGAATCATTATTCATTATATGATATTTTTGTTAAGTCTATTGCTTAATATTTATTTTTAATGAGATTCATGCTAGTAAAAGACGTTAGATATTAAATAATTAATTCGAAATGAATGATCAATTATTCAACCAAAAGTCTATCGTTTATTTACCTACTTTTACAAAATCAAACTTAATAATTTTTAAAACGAAAATTAAATCGACTTGAAATGAACACAACCTGAAAAGTAACTAATCTGAAATGTACCCAACCTGAAATCTATCCGACCTGAAATGAAACTGTCAATTATCCGATATGAAATCGAATCGTTTGAACCCGACCTGAAATGGACCTCACCTGAAATGGACCCGCACCAGACCCGAATCAAGTGAAAATATCAAATCAACCTGAAATGACCTCTATCTGATTTTACCCGACCTGAATTCCATCCGACTAACTGTTTTTACAACCATAGTAATTAGGGGTGTAAAAAATATCTGATTCGATACAGTCAATCCGATAATATTATCCATTGATCTAATCTGAAAATTAAGATATCCGATCAGGTTTTTATTTAATCTTGTTATATTCAACAATTTAGTTCTTGCTATATTCAAAATTTAAAAAAAATAAAACTTTTATAAATATGAATCTTGTTGAATTTAATAATTTGTTTATTATATTCGAAATTCCAAATTTTCATAAATACAACCTTCAAATTCAAAAAATTAATTTAATCGAATTATATTTTTGGATAACCTGATATCTGATTTGAATATCCGATATCCAAAGATGTAAATATTCGCTTTTTTCCTGATCGGATACGGATCATTATATTATCGATCCAAGAACCTGAATATCCAAAAAAATCGGATCCGATCCAATCCTATATCCGACAATAAACACCCCTACTAGTAATACCATAACCTGTGTCGGTATTATATATCATATTGCTTTTTAAATTGTTAGTTTGAGGTTTTTGATTCACTAACGTGTTTTTATGATTAGCGTGAATGATATATTTTCCTTGCCTTCATCATGCAGGATTATACTCAATCTCTATGACAAGGAGGAAGCAAATGTATGCATAAATTAGGGGGGAAATTGAGTATAATCCAACTTAAAATTAAATTTTGAAAAATAGAGTGTTCAACTATATTTTGGATTCTAGAATAATATTTATAGCACACGTTCTAAAATGTTATGTGCACGTGACGTTGTATCTATTTTTTTAAAAAATATTTAAAAATATAAAAAACGTCACTTGTAAGTGATTTCTTCATCTCAAATCACCATTTACAGGTGACGTTTTCATACTTGTATTGTTGTTTTTAACTTCGATTTTAAAATAAATTAAAAAACCCTTATGGTCTCAAATAAAAATTCTAAACACCCTGTATATCCAATGGATCCATAAAATTAAAACACATCTTTAATTAATAAAATAAACAGCAAAAGATGTGTCCGTAAACAATCTATAGAAAGCTGCCCAGTGCATCATGGGATATGTTTATTTCAGCAGATGGTTTTGCAGTAATAAGTTAAGCTGATCATTTCCAACGGTAACACGTTGAATCACTTGGAAACATCAAGCAGGGACCATCGGGCCTCACATTCCACACGCAACGTTTGCACACTTTTACATCCCTAAATTGCACATAGATGTCGAACCGATGCGTTGTCTGGTCCCATTGAAAGGTGCAATGAAACAAGGTATTACCCCAAAAGCTCGTGCGAAAACGGAATTCGTAGTAGCTGCCATAACTAAGATTACGGGCACCGAGATCGTCGTCCTTCGATTTGCAATGGACGATGAGATCCGCCCTAGAATCCAGCTTGTTATGGATAAATACCTCTGTTTTTCGTGGAATGATGCCTATGGTTCCACTCACGGCAGAAACCGATATTAAAATGAGCAACAAAATAATCAAAGAAGGATTCATGTTTGCTTCTGATGATCAACCAAATGGTATATGAGCTTATAAAGCATTTTGGAAGTGAAGGAGACAACCCTCATTTAATACCAACAAAATAACCTAATAAAATCAGATACAATTCCCCAATTAGTACAAAATTGTAAATCTATAAAGTCAAAATTATGATTGTAACGGTAGAGTACTCATTGATTTCCGTCATCAGTTTTAAAAATGTTAAACTTCAATCTGTTATGTTATTAAATACAATTGTAACGGTATTAATAAAGATAGAATAATTAAATATTTAGTGAATTTATGTTATAATTTTCTAACTTTAAGTTTTGAGTTAGAGGTTAAATTGAGAGTAGAAGTAGAAACAAATTGTAACCTTTTGTGGAAGTGAAGGAGACAACCCTCATTTGATACAATCCAGACCATTCAATTTGGGTAATACAATAGAGAGATGAAAATAAATTGCAACCTTTTGTGGAAAGTGGACACCTAAGATTTTTGTGTAATATTGTAGATTTAAAGATCATATAATTTTAAAAAATATTTTTTATAACTATAATAATATTTTCTTAAATAATTTTGTATGTTTTTTATTATTAAAGAAAAAAAATATAAATCCGATAAATATCAAAAAAATAACCCAATAAAATCAGATACAATGCCCCAAATTATGCAAAATTGTAAATTTATGAAGTCAAAGTTATGAAGACCTATATCTTAAGCTTGCCACTAATAATTTCTAAGACTGCGCTCCACAGATTATGCACATGTTATCGACATTCGATAACAAAAGGGATAAGCACGGGTTGAGTTGAGTTAGGTCTTAGGCTCATTTTAGTTTGATTTTCGTCATCAGTTTTAAGAATATTAATTTTTAATCGTTTAGGTTATTAAATACAAATGTAACAATACAAATAAAGATATAATAATTAAATATTTAGTAAATTTATGTTACTATTTTTTTAAAACTTTAAGTTTTCAGTCAGCGATTAAATTAAATGAAAGTAAATATAACTAAATGAATTGATGATTCTTTATTCTAATTTCGTCGCATCAATTTAACAAATATATTTAACTTTATCTTTGTTTTGTCGGTATTATATATCATATTGTTTTGTAAATTGTGTGTTTGAGATTTCTGATTCACTGATGTGTTTTTATCACTGGCCTGAATGATATATTTTCCTTGCCTTTGTCATGAAGGATTATATTCAATCTCTATGACATGGAGAAAGCAAATGTATGCATAAAATTAAAGGAAAAAATAGATTATAATCCAACTTAAAATTAAATTTTGAAAAATAGAGTGTTCAATTATATTTTGGATTCTAGATTAATTTTTATACTACACGTTGTAAAACGATATAAGCACATGATGTTGTACCTAATTTTTTAAAAAAATATTTAAAAATACGAAGAACGCTACTTGTAGCTGATTTCTTCATCACAAATCACCATTTACAAGTGGCGTTTTCATACTTGTAGCTGATTTCTTCCTCCCAAATCACCATTTACGAGTGACGTTCTCAT
Source organism: Abelmoschus esculentus (assembly GCA_035048815.1). Classification (NCBI taxonomy): domain Eukaryota; kingdom Viridiplantae; phylum Streptophyta; class Magnoliopsida; order Malvales; family Malvaceae; genus Abelmoschus; species Abelmoschus esculentus. The sequence continues at coordinate 17,456,885 of JAUCBN010000024.1, forward strand.
ACTTGTAATGTAATTTTTAGCATAGATTTTAAAATAAACTTTAAAAACCTTATTGTCTCAAATAAAAATTCTAAACACCCTGTATATCCAATGGAACCATAAAATTAAAACAAATCTTTAATTATTAAAAAAAAAAACAGCAAAAGCTGTGTTTGTAAACAATCTATAGAAAGCTACCCAGTGCATCATGGGATGTTTATTTCGGCAGATGGTTTTTCCAGTAATGAGTTAAGCTATTGGTTTCCAATTGAAACAGAGTGGTTTCTGAAAGTTCATGCAGGGACCATCGGGCTTCACAACCCACACGCAATGAGTGCACAAATTATAATCCCTCCGTTGATCATAGATGTCGAACCGATTTGTTATCCCGTTCCATTGAAAGGTGCAATGAAACAAGGTAGTCCCCCAAAAGCTCATGCGAAAGCGGAATTCGTAGTAGTTGTTGTAAGCAATATGATGGATGTCGAGATCGTCGTCCTTCGATTTACAATGAACGATGAGATCCGTCTCAGGAGTCAGGCCGTTATAGATCAATACCTGTGTCTTGTATGGCACCATGATGGCTTTGCTCACTGTCGAAACCGATATTAAAACGAGCAATAAGATGGTCAAAGAAGGATTCATGTTTGCTTCTGATGATCAGTCAAATGGTACATGAGCTTATAAAGCATTTTGGAAGTGAAGCAGACTGCCCTCATTAATTTGATTCAATCCAGATCATCCAATTAGGATAATTAATACAAAGATGGAAATAAATTAGGTTTGTGGAAAGTTGACTCCTAAGATTTTTGTGTAATATTGTAAATTTAAAGATTATATAACTGTAAAAAATATTTATTATAATTATAATAATATTTTTTAAATAATTTTGTTTGTTTTATTGCTCGAGAGAAAAATATATATAATGCCCCCAAATTATAAGCTTATGGATTTATGATGCCAAAATTATACAATTTCTGATAAATCTCAACAAAAATAACCTAATAAAATAAGATACAATGCCCCCAAATTATACAAAATTGTAAATTTATGATGCCAAAATTATGAAGACCTATATCTTAAGCTTGCCACTAACAATTTCTGAGAATGCCCTCTCATAAGTTATTTTAAAAGGAACAAAAAAATGCTTATGGATTTCCCACAGACTATGCACATGTTATCGACATTCGATAACAAAAGGGATAAGCACGGGTTGAGTTGAGTTGAGTTGAGTTAGGTTTTAGGCTCATTTTAATTTGACTTAAACATAAAACTTTTAAATCCATTTTTTTCTCAGCATAATTTCATTAATTAAAAATAAACTGAATTGCATACCTCGCTAAAAACCTCCCTAATTCTAAACGGAGAAAAAGAGTACATACAATCAAGACAAAATATAAGAAATAACACCCTTAGAAAGATCTCCACAATTCTCACTCTTTTCATTGTTGTAAGATTCCAACACTGCAAAGCTAAGCCTGAAATCTCTATCCATATCACCCTTTCCGCATGCTATATTCTTAAATCTTGTTATATTCAACAATTTAGTGCTTGCTATATTCAAAATTTTAAAAAATTAAAACTTTTATAAATGTGAATATTGTTGAATTTAATAATTTCTTTATTATATTCAAAATTCCAAATTTTCATAAATACAACCTTCAAATTCAAAAAATTAATTTAATCGAATTATATTTTTGGATAATCTGATATCCGATTTGAATATCCGATATCCAAAGATGTAAATATTCGCTTTTTTCCTGATCGGATACGGATCACTATATCATCGATCCAAGAACCAGAATATCCGAGAAAATCGGATCTGATCTAATCCTATATCCGACAATGAACACCCCTACTAATAATAACCATAGCCTGTGTCGGTATTATATATCATATTGCTTTTTAAATTGTGAGTTTGAGGTTTTTGATTCACTAACGTGTTTTTATGATTAGCGTGAATGATATATTTTCCTTGCCTTTATCATGCAGGATTATACTCGATCTCTATGACATGGAGGAAGTAAAGCTATGCATAAAATTAGGGGGGAAATTGAGTATAATCTAACTTAAAATTAAATTTTGAAAAATAGAGTGTTCAATTATATTTGGATTCTAGATTAATATTTATAGCACACGTTCTAAAATGTTATGTGCACGTGACGTTGTATCTATTTTTTAAAAAAATATTTAAAATATGAAAAACGTCACCAGTAAGTGATTTCTTTATCTCAAATCACCATTTACAGGTGGCGTTTTCATACTTGTATTGTTGTTTTTAACTTAGATTTTAAAATAAATTAAAAAACCCTTATGGTCTCAAATAAAAATTCTAAACACCCTGTATATCCAATGGAGCCATAAAATTAAAACACCTCTTTAATTATTAAAAGAAACAGCAAAAGCTGTGTCCGTAAACAATCTATAGAAAGCTACCCAGTGCATCATGGGATATGTTTATTTCAGCAGATGGTTTTGCAGTCATAAGTTAAGCTGATCATTTCCAAGAGAAACACGTTGAATCATATTTTAACAGCATGCAGGGACCATCGGGCCTCACAGCCCACACGCAACGATCGCACACTTCTACATCCCTAACTTGCTTATAGATGTCGAACCGATGCGTAGTCTGGTCCCATTGGAAGGTGCAATGAAACAAGGTACCCCCCCAAAAGCTCGGTTGAAAGTCGAATTCGTAGTAGTTTTTGTAAGTAACCTGATGGATGCCGAGATCGTCGTCCTTCGATTTACAATGGATGATGAGGTCCAACTTAGAAGGCAGATCGTTATAGATCAATACCTGCGCTTTGGGTGGCATGATGATGTCTCCGCACACGGCCGAAACCGATATTAAAACGAGCAACAAGATAGTCAACGAAGGATTCATGTTTGCTTATGATGATCAACCAAATGGTACATGAGCTTATAAAGTATTTTGGAAGTGAAGGAGAACCTTCATTTGATACAATCCAGACCGTCCAATTTGGGTAATAGAATACAAAGATGGAAATAAGTAGCAACCTTTTATGGAAAGTGGACACCAAAGAATTTTGTGTAATATTGTAGATTTAATGATCATATAATTTTAAAAAATATTTTTTTATAACTATAATAATATTTTCTTAAATAATTTTAAAAATATATAAATCTGATAAATATCAACAAAATAACCTAATAAAATCGGATATAATGCCCCAATTAGTACAAAATTGTAAATCGATAAAGTCAAAATTATGATTGTAACGGTAGAGAACCAATTGATTTTCGTCATCAGTTTTAAAAATGTTAAACTTTAATCTGTTATGTTATTAAATACAATAGTAACGGTATTAATAAAGATAGAATAATTAAATATTTAGTGAATTTATGTTATTTTTTTTTCTAACTTCATTCAATTTGGGTAATACAATAGAGAGATGAAAATAAATTCTTAAACACAAAATTCTTAAATCCGTTTTTCTCAACGTATTTTCATTAATGGTATATGAGTTTATACACAATTTATGGTAGAGTACTGTTTGATTTTCGTCATCAGTTTTGAAAATATTAATTTTTAACCGTTTACGTTATTAAATACAAATGTAACAATACAAATAAAGATATAATAATTAAATATTTAGTAAATTTATGTTACTATTTTTTTTAAAACTTTAAGTTTTCAGTCAACGATTAAATTAAATGAAAGTAAATATAACTGCAAGAATTAATGATTCTTTATTTTAATTTCATCGTATCAATTTAACAAATACATTTAACTTTATCTTTGTTTTGTCGGTATTATATATCATATTCTTTATTTTAAATTCATAAGGTGTTTTTTTAGCTGCTTTAGTGGGTACTCTGTTCATAATATACGTTGTTGTCTTTAATGCTTCTTCCCAGAGAGACTCAGGTAAGGTAGAATGAGTAATCATACTTCTTACCATATCCTTAAGAGTCCTATTACGTGTTTCAGCTACACCATTCATACTTGGTGATCCTGGCATGGTGTACTGTGGGACAGTACCACATTCCTCTACGAATTTTGTAAATGGTCCTGAACGTTGTTCACCTAACCCATCATATCTACTGTAGTACTCACTGCCACGATCAAATCGAACTTTCTTAATTCTTTTGTTGAGTTGATTCTCAATTTGGTTAAGAACCCTCAAAAATTAACTTTGAATTTTATATTTTATTCGATTCAATCCTCATTTAATTAAACCAGATTATACATTTAAAAATTATTTCAATTTGATCATAAAAAATTAGTTTAGCGATCGAAGAATTGGTTTTAGAGAACTAGTTTAGTAATTTAGATGTAAGAGATTAGTGTTGGACTTAAAGAATTAATAATATACATACATTAATTAAATAATATACATACATTAAGTCATAAACAAATTAAATACATATATTAGTATACATTTAAGTATATATATATTATATTAAAGTATATTATATATAATATATTAATACATCAAGTATAAATTTTTATATACTACTCCCTCTGTCCCACTATTTTTGTCTATTATTGACTTTTTTTAGTCAAATTTTTTCAATTTTGACTCATTATAACTTTAAATATATTATTGATAAAAATATAAAAAAATATGTTTTAAAAATCTTTAATCAAGTAGTTTAAAAATATATTTTTTGTAAAATTTAATAAATTAAAATATTTAAAATAACTATGGTCAAAGTTGAAAAAGTTTAACTTTTAAAAAGTCAATAATAGACACCATATATGGGATAGAGCGAGTATTATTCTATTTATAATATAAATTCTACATATAGTCTAAATTTATTTTATTAATGTTTATCTTTTTTTAATTTAAAATTTTATTCTTTGACTTTGTAGTCCTATATTTATTCCTTATTCATTTTTTAATTTTTGTAATTTAGTATAATTTTTATTTTTTAAGATATGAATCATTATTCATTATATGATATTTTTGTTAAGTCTACTACTTAATATTTATATTTAATGAGATTCATATTAGTAAAAGACGTTAGATATTAAATAATTAATTCGAAATAAATGATCAACCATTCAACCAAAAGTCTATCGTTTATTTACTTACTTTTACAAAATCAAACTTAATAATTTTTAAAACAAAAATTAAATCGACCTGAAACAAAACCGACTTGAAATGAACCTGACTTGAAAAGCAACCGATCTAAAATATACCCGACCTAAAATTTATCCGGCTTAAAATGAAACTGTCAATTATCCGATATGGACCCGAACCGTTTGGACCCTACATGAAATGGATCTAACCTGAAATGGACCCGCACCCAACCCAATTCGAGTCAAAACGTCAAGTCAGCTTGAAATGATTTATATCCGATTTTACCTGACCTGAAACCCATCTGAGTAACTGTTTTTACATCCATAGTAATTAGGGGTGTTGAAAAATATCCAATCTGATTATCCCTTGAACTGATCCAAAAATTAAGATATTCAATCCGTTTTTTATTTTTGGATATTTTTGGAACGGATATCCGATCTGACTTTAAATTTTTTGGATAGGATACGGATCACAATATTTCAAGTTTTGGATTATCCAAAAACACAAAAATTCAAAAATTAAATTTTTATTAATATTAATTTTGTTATTTTCAACAATTTAGTGCTTGTTATATTCAAATTTTTTTTTTTAAAAAATGAAACTTTTATAAATGTGAATCTTGTTGAATTTAATAATTTGTTTATTATATTCAAAATTCCAAATTTTCATAAATACAACCTTCAAATTCAAAAAATTAGTTTAATCAAATTTTATTTTTGGATAATCAGATATCTGATTATTTGATCCGAATATTTGATATCCGAATATGTAAATATCCGCCTTTTTTCGGATCGGATATGGATCACTATATCATCAATCTATAAACTCGAATATCCAAGAAAATCAGATCCGATCCGATCCTATATCCGACAACGAACACCCCTACTAGTAATAGCTATAACCAAAAAATTCTAAACACGTGTATATCCAATAGAGCCATAAAATTAAAACACATCTTTAATTATTAAAAGAAACAATAAAAGTTGTGTCTGTAAACAATCTATAGAAAGCTAACTAGTGCATCATGGGATATGTTTATTTCAATTGATGCTTTTCCAGTAATGAGTTAAGCTGATCATTTCCAAGGGTAACAAATTGGAGGAGTAACCATCAAACAGATAGTATCGAGGCGAACTTTCCACACACAGTGAGCGCACAATGGTTCATCCCTCTCTTGTACGTAGATGTTGAACCGTTTCGTTATCTCGTTCCATTGAAAGGTGCAATGAAACAAGGTACCCCACAAAAAGTTCCCGCGAAAGTGGAATTCGTAGTAGTTGTTGTAAGCAACATGATGGATGTCGAGATCGTCGTTCTTCGATTTACAATGGACGATGAGATCCGTATTAGAATTCAGGTCGTTATAGATCAATACATGCGTTTTGGGTGGCAAGAAGGACCCGCTCACGGACGAAACCGATATTAAAACGAGCAACAAGATGGCAATGAAGGATTCATGTTTGCTCCTGATGATCAACCAAATGGTATATGAGCTTATAAAGCAATTTGGAAGTGAAGGAGACAGCCCTTATTTCATACAATCCAGATCATCCAATTTGGTAATAGAATACAGAGAAGGAAATAAGTTGCAACCTTTTATGGAAAGTGGACACCAAAGAATTAAAGATTGTGTAACTGTAAAAAATATTTACTATAAATATGAATTGATTAGTTTTGGATGTATAAATCAATTTTTTTACCATATATATAAATTCGACAATATTTGATTTTATCTTTAATAAAAATTCAACTCAATTCAAACTTTATTTTTTATTAAAAACTCCAACCCAATCATATCAATTTAAGTTGAAATCCACCCAAATCGAATAAAATACCATCCCTAGATAACAAATATTAAAATTTTCAAAAATAATAAGTTCCCCAAAAAATCTTATTTTGTGATAATCTGGAAACTAGAAGCCATATATTTTTTGAATGTGGTTTTGTAGCTGAGATTTGGGGTATCATCTATATAAATTTGTTGGGCTGTGCGTTGGTTAAAAGGAAAAGTCTCTGCTGGTTTTCATACTTCGTTTGGCTTGGAATGCCTTCATATATAGTATATGGGAAGAGAGGAACTATAGATATTTTTGGGGGAGCTCTAGAAATCCCAATGCCATTATAAATAAGATATAAAAAGACGTAGTGAGGGTAAAACTCCGTTATAGGCGTATCAATATGTTTGATCCTGCTAATATTCAGTTGTGTACACGGTAGAGCATACATGTATAGCATTATGTGAAGCCTTATAATAACTTTTAAGGTGTTTTCATAGAATACAACGATTACTTATTTAAAAAAATTTCCAAAAAATTTATTCTCTAGTATCTAATAATATCTCTCTTTTATTGGTTATGGTATTTTTAGAAAGGGTAAAGTATGCTAGTAGACACTAAATTAGAGGATAAAAACAATCGTTTTGGTCAGCAGACTTTTAAAAGTTATAAAATAATTATTAATTTTTTAAATTATTACCATATTTATTATATTAATCAAATTGTTACACAAGTTGATAACATCCAGTGAGCATATTCTAACTAGATATCGAACAACGACTACAAAGGTTTATATCCCTCTTTTCTGACTAGATATCGAACAAATGAGTAATCCCAGTCCATTGCATGCTACAGTGAAGCGAGGTGGTACCGAAGAAGGTTGGGCGAAAATGGAACTCGAAGTCCATGCCGAAAGAAATATGCCAGAAAACAAGTTCGTTGTCCTTAGATTTGCAATGAATGACGAGATCCGTCTCCGGAGTCAGTTCGTTATATTTAGTGTATGTTTTTGACAATTACTCATAGGATTTATCTTACAATGAACTTTAAAAATATGTTAGATACAATGAAAAAAGTGTCTAATTTGACCGGCACAACCCTTAATTATCTTTTAAAGGTTATATTGTTAATTTTCTTTACTTTCTTAATAAAGCTTCCGGCTTCAAGTTTAAAAATAAATAGGCTCAAAATTCATCATGTATGGGCACATGTGAGACCAAAACTAAAATATCCAAAATTTCTTATATTAATTACCAAAGCCCAAAATGTAAAATTACATCCAATTAATAGTACAAACTTTTTCCATTTTTTTTATAAATAATTTTTTTTATTCATCCAAGAAACTCATAAATTTCAACTACAAGAATCTCTATACAAATGATATCTAGCTTAAACTCCATTTACAAGCTAGTCTAGCATTAAAATCTTAGTCTGAATGCTAGACTAGCTTGTAAATCATTTGTATAGGGGATTCTTGTACATGAACTTTATATGAGTTTTTGGATGAATAAAAGTTTTCATTTATCAAAAAAAAAAAAATAGTACAAACTTGTAATAGCCATAACCTGTGTCGGTATTATATATCATATTGCTTTTTAAATTGTTAGTTTGAGGTTTTTGATTCACTAACGTGTTTTTATGATTAGCGTGAATGATATATTTTCCTTGCCTTTATCATGCAGGATTATACTCAATCTCTATGACAAGGAGGAAGCAAATGTATGCATAAATTAGGGGGGAAATTGAGTATAATCCAACTTAAAATTAAATTTTGAAAAATAGAGTGTTCAACTATATTTTGGATTCTAGAATAATATTTATAGCACACGTTCTAAAATGTTATGTGCACGTGACGTTGTATCTATTTTTTTTAAAAATATTTAAAATATGAAAAACGTCACCAATAAGTGATTTCTTTATCTCAAATCACCATTTACAGGTGACGTTTTCATACTTGTATTGTTGTTTTTAACTTAGATTTTAAAATAAATTTTAAAAACCTTATGGTCTCAAATAAAAATTCTAAACACCCTGTATATCCAACGGATCCATAAAATTAAAACACATCTTTAATTAATAAAAGAAACAGCAAAAGCTGTGTCCGTAAACAATCTATAGAAAGCTACCCAGTGCAACATGGGATATGTTTATTTCAGCAGATGGTTTTGCAGTAATAAGTTAAGCTGATCATTTCCAAGGGTAACACAGTGGGTAATCATGAATCATCAAGCAGGTACCTTCGAGCCTCACTTTCCACACGCAATGAGAGCACATTTTTTCATCCCTCTCTTGATCATAGATGTCGAACCAAAACGTTTTCCCGTTCCATTGAAAGCTGCAATAAAACAAGGTACCCCCAAAAATGTTCGGGCGGAAGTCGAATTCGTAGTAGTTGTTGTAAGCAATATGATGGATGCCGAGATCGTCGTTCTTCGATTTACAATGGACGATGAGATCCGGCCTAGTAGGCAGGTCGTTATAGATCAATACCTGTGCTTTGGGTGGTAAGAGGCCTCCACTCACGGACAAAACCGATACTAAAACGAGCAACAAGATGGTCAACGAAGGATTCATGTTTGCTCCTGATGATCAGCTAAATGGTACATGAGCTTATAAAGCATTTTGGAAGTGAAGGAGACAACCCTCATTTGATACAGTCTAAATCATCCAATTTGGGTAATAGAATACAGAGATGGAAACAAGTTCCTTTCATGGAAAGTGGATATCAAAATTTTTTGGTAATATTGTAGATTTAAAGATTTTTGTGTAATAAGTTCCAACAGTGCAAAGCTAAGCCTGAAATCTCTATCCATATCACCCTTTCCGCATGCTTGATCTCATTAGACCATGGTTTTAACTCTTCGAATATCTCCCTTGAATAAGACCAATTAACATATTCCAACATAATGAACAGGTCCTCATCTGCAATAGTTAGTAAAAAGTTTTTTTCCACCCATTCTTTGAAAAAAATTACATATTAAACACATAAATTTTAAAATACATGACCAAACATAAAAATTAGTGATTTAAAGTTAATTTTAGAACAATTATATATATACATATATATATTTATTAAAGGTTATCACTAAAATGATATTAAAAATTTTAATATCATTTTTCTTTCATTATTAACAAATTAATAAAAATATACTTAAAAATTTTAAAAATTAAAAGTGTATAATAAAAATATAAAATTAATTTAAATATTTAAATTTAATTTTATGTACAAATATTAAGAATCAACAATAAAAATATAATTTAAAACTAAAAAAATATATAAACTAAAATTAGTCGTGTCGGTTACCCGATAATTAAAAAATCAACTCAAGCCTGAACCAATTATTCTCGTATCGGATATCCGGCCCAATCGAGTAATTTTTTTGAAAATTACCTAGTATTTATTTTTTGGATAGTCAGATTGGATCAATCGAGTCGGGTAATAAAAAATGTTAGTCACATTAAAGAACAAAAATTAAAACTTTAAGCACTTATTTAGAGCTAAAAATAGTTTAAGCACCAAAAGTGATCCACTAGTATAGTTTGGGCACTTATTTAGCTATTAAACTTTTTTTTATATCTTTTTTATTTTTTTTTTAATTTTTAATAAAAGATAAACTCTCAAAAGCTCTTCTGAAGTATTGATATTTCAGTACTTTGAGATATAGTACTTACATTTTCCCTTGTATTTAAATGGGAAAAATATTTCTTATGCTTAAGTATAGTATGAGTAGTTGCATTGTCTACTTGACATACAATTCATTGTAGATTTTATTTTGGAAGTGATAATATTCTTCAAAGGATAAATTAACATAAAACATAAATAAATATTATGTAAAATAAATTAACGATAAATTAACATAAAACAAAAAAAAATAAAAGATCAATTATTTTTTAGATATTATAAGAGAAATAAAATAAATGTCGAATTATTCTCTTGAAGGATTATGAGAAAATTAACAATATTCAATTGAATTGGACCAACAATGCCATAATTATTTATGCCACAAAGAAAATTTGTTTATATTTTCTTTCATTTATCATTCACGATTATGGATAAATTCTATAATATTTCGGTGTTTGACAAGTACGAGACCAATGGTTTCTACTATCGCATTGATAACATAAAGATTTGATATAATCTTTATCATTCTTGTCATCCTTATATTCCACTTCAGGTGGATATAAGTATTCTCAAAAGAATCATCTTATCCATGTTTATTTTATGACCTCAACGCAATTACTAATGTGGATTTTATTCGTTCCACTATAAAGTATCACATTTACTTCAGAAAATGAAGCGAAGACTAATAGGTATTTAAAAACTTTTTATGATATTGTGTCTGTAAGATAACATTAATGTATGAAAAAGTGGAATATGTTTTTCTAAAATATCTTCATCAGTAATACTCTGGTATATAATTGAGTTTTATTCACTAACCATATAGTGAATTATCACGTTTGCATTCACTTCAAGGAATGAAACAAATTTAATAATCGTATGGAATAAACATCATACTTGTATTTACTTCAAGGAATGACATAAGTCCAATAATCGTATTAAATAAAAATCACGCTTACATTCACTTCAAGCAATAACATAAATCTAATAATTGCATGAAATAATCATTATGCATGCATTCACTTTAGTAAATGCCTCCCATAAAAATTCTTGGATCAAGGCGATTTTCGTAACTTAAACTTGGGAGAAGTCTATAGTCGATTTTTTAACACAAAAATTTTGCTTTCAAACAAATATAGATTTTATAATATTTATACTATTAAATAGTAATTGATCAACCAATATATATATACAATACATACAAGGAACACAAATTTAATCCTCATACGCGACGTTGTTAAACCAGCCACAAGGTCGTTTAAAAGAATCTCCTTTGAGACCGTAGTCTCGTTGAACGGGATGTCCAACCAATATACTCGGATTAAACCAACATAACAGAAAACATATTAATTAATTATAGTTTTAATATTTGTTCCAAAATCAGTAATACTTAAAACATAATTATAAAATACAAATTTTCATCATCAAAATAAACAAATATTGATTATAACTAAAGATAAAAAATCTCAAATTAAATAAGTAAAACATATCGAACTTTTCATTAATTTGAATATATGATAGGTTTAATCACCAATATTTTGTTAAAATTTTGTTTAGGAATTATCGTCAAGCACCACGGTAATTGAGTCACTTTATCACTACACAAACACCAAACAACCAAAGATTTTTTAAAATTAAAAATCAAGTCAAAAATTAAGAAAGAAAGAAAAATCGATAATCAGAATATAATTGAGGAAGACTTATCTTTGATTTATGCTAATAATAAATTCTTTTCAATAACTCCTTTAAGATTTGAACAACAATACCTCCGTTGGTTAGAGTTTTGAGCTAATAACGTGTTATGAATAAAGTAAAGAATAAGAATAAAATAGGAGAACAAAGAAGAAAAACAAAACAGAGAGACAAAAGAGAGACTTTTATTATATTCTCAAAGTTGGATTGTGAACAATGTTTTGTCCAAAAGTCTATATTTATAGGCATAAGATAAAACCCCTAATTCCAATGAGTATTAAACCCTAATAATAAAAAACATTAAAGTTTAACTTAATATATGTATATCCACCATAAATAAAGATATTTTTATTTTCATAAATATTATTGTATGCCTTTGTACCACATCTTTTTTTAATCCTTATAACAAGTCTCTATCTTATGATATATTTTCATGATACTTTTTGACAAGCGTCGTATTTGTTAAATAAAATATTCTTAGTTCTCAAAAATAAATAATAATTGAATTTAGCTAAGCATGATTATTGAAAAAATATACTTCACATTGTAAAAGAAAAAATTAAAAAAAAATTAAGAACACAAAAATAAAAGAAAAAACTTTGTTAAAAAGTTCAAAGCAAAAACAACTCAAAGTAAAATGGGAGATAATTTTTGCTTACACAAAGTTGGGGGTATTTACAATCTTAAAAAATCCTAAAAAGTCTCTAAACTGATAAGATAATTCAAATTAAATACAAGGATAAATCCTAAATAATCTAAATTAAATCTTAAAAGATAATATCCTAAATTAAAGGTAAAATTAAAATTGATAAGCTATCAACCGACTTGATACTCGTGTAAAACTTATCAAGAATATTGTTATACGTACTAACTCTGGAGTCAATTTAAATCCCATAAAACTTTCAATAACGGAAATAATTTAACTTCTAAAACTTTATTTAATTACATTGTGCGACAACAATTAATTAAGCTGTTGGTCTCCAAGTATAACAAATTTGATAATAAGTGAACAAGCAGATAGGATCGACCATTACTTTCCACAAGCAATGATTGCAAAGGCTTATATCCTTCTCTTCCGAGTAGATATCGAACAAATGTGTTGTCTCATTCCATTACATGATGCAATGAAACAAGGTGGTACCAAAAATGCTTGGGCAAAAGTGGAACTCGAAGTCCATGCCGAAAGCAATATGTTGGACGCCAAGATCGTTGTCCTTCGATTTACAATGAACGACGAGATCTGTCCCCGGAGCCAGTTCGTTATATATCAATACTTGTACTTTATGACTTAATTAAATTAAACCAAAATAATTGATAAAAAAGAGTGAAAAGATAAAATTTTGGAGGAAAATAAACTAATCAATTTTTAGAGATTAATTTACTTTTAGTGTAAAAATTTTGGAGGGATATAAGTTACCCAAAAATTTGGAGAGAATTAGAAATAAATTTAATTATTATATAAAAAAGAGAATTTTTTTTGAGAGAATTAATGTATATAGTAAATTTTGGATTATTATTATTATTACTACAACATATAATCAATTAAAAATATAAAAAAGAGAAATTATATTTAGATATTCATTTGACACTACTCTAAGTCGGGTAAAAAATTCCATATATATTTATGTAGGTTGCGCCTAAAAAATCGAATATCTGCCGCTCTACACCTTATTTTAAAATATTTCAATTTGGTTAAGATCCCTCAAAAATTAAGTTTTGAATTTTATTTTTTTATTCGATTCAGTCCTCATTTAATTAAACCAGATTATACATTTAAAAATTATTTCAATTTGATCATAGAAAATTAGTTTAGCGATCGAACAATTGGTTTTAGAGAACTAGTTTAGTAATTTAGACGTAAGAGATTAGTGTTGGACTTAAAGAATTAATAATATACATACATTAATTAAATAATATACATACATTAAGTCATAAACAAATTAAATACATATATTAGTATACATTTAAGTATATATATATTATATTAAAGTATATTATATATAATATATATATATTATTAGTGTATTATATATTTATATATTATATATAATATATTAATACATCAAGTATAAATTTTTATATACTATTATTCTATTTAAAATATAAATTCTATATATAGTCTAAATTTATTTTATTAATGTTTATCTTTTTTTAATTTAAAATTTTATTCTTTGACTTTGTAGTCCTATATTTATTCCTTATTCATTTTTAATTTTTATAATTTAGTATAATTTTTATTTTTTAAGATATGAATCATTATTCATTATATGATATTTTTGTTAAGTCTACTGCTTAATATTTATATTTAATGGGATTCATATTAGTAAAAGACGTTAGATATTAAATAATTAATTCGAAATAAATGATCAACCATTCAACCAAAAGTCTATCATTTATTTACTTACTTTTACAAAATCAAACTTAATAATTTTTAAAACAAAAATTAAATCGACCTGAAACAAAACCGACTTGAAATGAACCCGACTTGAAAAGCAACCGATCTGAAATGTACCTGACCTAAAATTTCTCCGGCTTGAAATGAAACTGTCAATTATCCGATATAAACCCGAACCGTTTGGACCCTACATGAAATGGATCTAACCTGAAATGGACCCGCACCCAACCCAATTCGAGTCAAAACGTCAAGTCAGCTTGAAATGATTTGTATCCGATTTTACCCGACCTAAAACCCATCCGAGTAACTGTTTTTACATCCATAGTAATTAGGGGTGTTAAAAAATATCCAATCTGATTATCCCTTGAACTGATCCAAAAATAAAGATATTCAATCCGTTTTTTATTTTTGGATATTTTTGGAACGGATATCCGATCTGATTTTAAATTTTTTGGATAGGATACGGATCACAATATTTCAAGTTTTGGATTATTTGAAAACACAAAAATTCAAAAGTTAAATTTTTATTAATATTAATCTTGTTATTTTCAACAATTTAGTGCTTGTTATATTCAAAATTTAAAAAAATGAAACTTTTATAAATGTGAATCTTGTTGAATCTAATAATTTGTTTATTATATTCAAAATTTCAAATTTTCATAAATACAACCTTCAAATTCAAAAAATTAGTTTAATCAAATTATATTTTTGGATAATCAGATATCTGATTATTTGATTCGAATATTCGATATCCAAATATGTAAATATCCGCCTTTTTTCGGATCGGATACGGATCACTATATCATCAATCTAAAAACCCAAATATCCAAGAAAATCCGATCCGATCCTATATCCGACAATGGACACCCCTACTAGTAATAGCTATAACCAAAAAATTCTAAACACCGTGTATATCCAATGGAGCCATAAAATTAAAACACATCTTTAATTATTAAAAGAAACAATAAAAGTTGTGTCTGTAAACAATCTATAGAAAGCTAACTAGTGCATCGTGGGCTATGTTTATTTCAATTGATGCTTTTCCAGTAATGAGTTAAGCTGATCAATTCCAAGGGTAACAAATTGGAGGAGTAACCATCAAACAGATAGTATCGAGGCGAACTTTCCACACACAGTGAGCGCACAATGGTTCATCCCTCTCTTGTACGTAGATGTCGAACCGTTTCGTTATCTCGTTCCATTGAAAGGTGCAATGAAACAAGGTACCCCACAAAAAGTTCCCGCGAAAGTGGAATTCGTAGTAGTTGTTGTAAGCAACATGATGGATGTCGAGATCGTCGTCCTTCGATTTACAATGGACGATGAGATCCGTATTAGAATTCAGGTCGTTATAGATCAATACATGCGTTTTGGATGGCAAGAAGGATCCTCTCACGGACGAAACTGATATTAAAACGAGCAACAAGATGGTAACCGAAGGATTCATGTTTGCTCCTGATGATCAACCAAATGGTATATGAGCTTATAAAGCAATTTGGAAGTGAAGGAGACAGCCCTTATTTCATACAACCCAGATCATCCAATTTGGGTAATAGAATACAAAGATGGAAATAAGTAGCAACCTTTTATGGAAAGTGGACACCAAAGAATTTTGTGTACTATTGTAGATTTAAAGATCATATAATTGTAAAAAATATTTTTTATAACTATAATAATATTTTCTTAAATAATTTTAAAAATATATAAATCTGATAAATATCAACAAAATAACCTAATAAAATCGGATATAATGCCCCAATTAGTACAAAATTGTAAATCTATAAAGTCAAAATTATGATTGTAACGGTAGAGAACCAATTGATTTTCGTCATCAGTTTTAAAATTGTTAAACTTTAATCTGTTATGTTATTAAATACAATTGTAACGGTATTAATAAAGATAGAATAATTAAATATTTAGTGAATTTATGTTATAATTTTCTAACTTTAAGTTAGTGAAGGAGACAGCCCTCATTTGATACAATCCAGATCATTCAATTTGGGTAATATAATAGAGAGAGGAAAATAAATTGCAACCTTTTGTGGAAAGTGGATACCTAAGATTTTTGTGTAATATTGTAGATTTAAAGATCATATAATTTTAAAAAATATTTTTTATAACTATAATAATATTTTCTTAAATAATTTTATATGTTTTTTTTTTACTAAAGAAAAAATATAAATCCGATAAATATCAACAAAATAACCCAATAAAATCAGATACAATGCCCCAAATTGTGCAAAATTGTAAATTTATGAAGTCAAAATTTTGAAGACCTATATCTTAAGCTTGCCACTAATAATTTCTAAGACTGCGCTCTCATCATTAATGGTATATGAGTTTATACACAATTTATGGTAGAGTACTGTTTGATTTTCGTCATCAGTTTTGAAAATATTAATTTTTAATCGTTTAGGTTATTAAATAAAAACGTAACAATACAAATAAAGATATAATAATTAAATATTTAGTAAATTTATGTTACTATTTTTTTAAAAATTTAAGTTTTCAGTTAGCGATTAAATTAAATGAAAGTAAATATAACTACATGAATTAATAATTCTTTATTTCGTCGTATCAATTTAACAAATACATTTAACTTTATCTTTGTTTTGTCGGTATTATATATCATATTGTTTTGTAAATTGTGTGTTTGAGATTTATGTTTCACTAACGTGTTTCTATCACTAGCCTGAATGATATATTTTCCTTGCCTTTGTCATGAAGGATTATATTCAATCTCTATGACATGGAGAAAGCAAATGTATGCATAATGTCACGGACCGTGAGTCGTGAATGCGCGGGACCGAACGAGATGCTTTCTGGTGGTGCTTAAAGCTTGGGAGCGGGATAGCATTAAGAGTGTAGTACGTGCCGAGAAGCCGTCCCATCTGGGATGGGCGCGCTGATCGTGCACCACACTGGTCGGGAGCTGTCCCCGCTTCCCTGATGAGCCCATGGGAGGGCGAAACCAGTAAGAATCGGAGATCGTTCAGGCTGATCCTCGGGCATGCGAGTGTCCCGAGGTGCCGCACGGGTAGATGTCCCTGCGCAAGAACTCTGACCCCGTGACAAGAGGTATCAGAGCGAGTCTGTGTGCTAGCTGTTGGGCTGACCAAGCGCCCCTTGTGCTGCAAGAGCGAGTCAGAGGACGAGCGTGTTAGCTCGCACCCCAAAGAGAAAAGAGTGTTCGCGAGTGGGTCCTCAACAGACGAGGACGGGTAGGCAGGAAGCCGCAACGAAAGTTCTCCGGTTAGGCGAACTGCAATGAGACACCTCGGTAAAGTGGCAGGTGGCCATGAGGTGATTGCAGGGAGTCCTGTGTCCTCTAGGAGGGCGGCCCCAGTTAGTGGGCGAGTTTGGGAGAATTGCACACTAGTTCCTGGCACGTTTCAAGAGAAGGGAAATAGTTTCCTCCCCATGCACGAGGGCGTGCATGAATTGGGTGGAGGAGAATGTCACGGGCCGTGAGTCGTGACTACGCGGGACCGAGCGAGATGCTTTCTGGTGGTGCTTAAAGCTTGGGAGCGGGATAGCATTAAGAGTGTAGTACGTGCCGAGCAGCCGTCCCATCTGGGATGGGCGCGCTGGTCGTGCACCACACTGGTCGGGAGCTGTCCCCGCTTCCCTGATGAGCCCATGGGAGGGCGAAACCAGTAAGCATCGGAGATCGTTCAGGTTGATCCTCGGGCATGCGAGTGTCCCGAGGTGCCGCACGGGTAGATGTCCCTGCGCGAGAACTCTGACCCCGTGACAATAAAATTAAAGGAAAAAATAGATTATAATCCAACTTAAAATTAAATTTTGAAAAATAGAGTGTTCAATTATATTTTGGATTCTAGATTAATTTTTATACTACACGTCGCAAACGATATGAGCACATGACGTTGTACCTAATTTTTTAAAAAAATATTTAAAAATATGAAGAACGCTACCTGTAGTTGATTTCTTCATCTCAAATCACCATTTATAAGTGGCATTTTTATACTTGTAGCTGATTTCTTCCTCCCAAATCATCATTTACGAGTGACGTTCTTATACTTGTATTGTAATTTTTAGCATAGATTTTAAAATAAATTTTAAAATAAATTTTAAAAACCTTATGATCTCAAATAAAAATTCTAAACACCCTGCATATCCAATGGAGCCATAAAATTAAAACACATCTTTAATTATTAAAAAAAACAGCAAAAGCTGTGTTTGTAAACAATCTATAGAAAGCTACCCAGTGCATCATGGGATGTTTATTTCGGCAGATGGTTTTTCCAGTAATGAGTTAAGCTGATGGTTTCCAATTGAAACAGAGTGGTTTCTGAAAGTTCATGCAGGGACCATCGGGCTTCACATCCCACACGCAATGAGTGCACAATTTATAATCCCTCCGTTGATCATAGATGTCGAACCGATTTGTTATCCCGTTCCATTGAAAGGTGCAATGAAACAAGGTAGTCCCCCAAAAGCTCATGCGAAAGTCGAATTCGTAGTAGTTGTTGTAAGCAATATGATGGATGCCGAGATCGTCGTCCCTCGATTTACAATGAACGATGAGATCTGTCTCAGAAGTCAGACTGTTATAGATCAATACCTGTGTTTTGTATGGCACCATGATGGCTTTGCTCACTGTCGAAACCGATATTAAAACGAGCAATAAGATGGTCAAAGAAGGATTCATGTTTGCTTCTGATAAGCAGACAAATGGTATATGAGTTTATAAAGCATTTTGGAAGTGAAGCAGACTGCCCTCATTAATTTGATTGAGTCCAGATCATCCAATTAGGGTAATATAATACAAAGATGGAAATAAATTGTAACCTTTTGTGAAAAGTTGACTCCTAAGATTTTTGTGTAATATTATAAATTTAAAGATTATATAACTGTAAAAAAAAATTATTATAATTATAATATAATTATTTTCTTAAATAATTTTGTTTGTTTTATTGCTCGAGAAAAAAAATATATAAATCTGATAAATCTCAACAAAAATAATCTAATAAAATATGATACATTGCCCCCAAATTATACAAAATTGTAAATTTATGAAGTCAAAATTATGAAGACCTATATCTTAAGCTTGCCACTAACAATTTCTAAGACTGTGCTCCCATAAATAATTTTAAAAGGAACAAAATCTGCTTATGGATTTCCCACAGATTATGCATATGTTATCGACATTCGATAACAAAAGGGATAAGCACGGGTTGAGTTGAGTTAGGTTTCAGGCTCATTTTAATTTGACTTAAACATAAAATTCTTAAATCCGTTTTTTTCTCAGCATAATTTCATTAATTAAAATAAACTGAATTGCATGCCTCGCTAAAATCCTCCCTAATCTTGAATGGAGAAAAAGAGTACGTACAATCAAGACAAAATATAAGAAATAGCACCCTTCGAAAGATCTCCACAATTCTGTTACTCTTTTCCTTGTTGTAAGATTCCAACAGTGCAAAGCTAAGCCTGAAATCTCTATCCATATCACCCTTTCCGCATGCTTGATCTCTTTAGACCATGGTTTTACCTCTTCGAATATCTCCCTTAAGTAAGACCAATTAACATCTTACAACATAATGAACAGGTCCTCATCTGCAATAGATAGTATATAATATACATATATAATACATATACATATATAATATTATTCTATATATAGTCTAAATTTATTTTGTTAATTTTTACTTTTTTTTTAATTTAAAATTTTATTCTTTGTCTTCGTAGTCCTATATTTATTTTTTATTAATTTTTATTTTTTGTAATTTAGTATAATTTTTATTTTTTAATATATGAATCATTATATCATATATTTGTTGAGTCTACTGCTTAATATTTATTTTTAATGGGATTCATACTAGTAAAAGATGTTAGATATTAAATAATTAATTCAAAATGAATGATCAACCATTCAACCAAAAGTCTACCGTTTATTTACTTACTTTTACAAAATCAAACTTAACAATTTTTAAAACCAAAATTAAATCGACCTGAAATAAAACTAACTTGAAATGAACCCGATCTGAAATGTACCCGACCTGAAACCTATCTGGCCTGAAATAAAACTATCAATTATCTGATATGGACCCGAACCGTTTGGACCCGATCTGAAATGAACCCGCACCTGACCCAATTCGAGTCAAAACATTAAGTCAGCCTAAAGTGATATATATCCGATTTTACCCGACCTGAAACCCATCCGAGTAACTATTTTTACATCCATAGTAATTAGGGGTGTTCAAAAATATTCGATCTGATTATCCCTTGATCCGATCCGATAATTAGGATATCCGATCCATTTTTATTTTCGGAACAGATAACTGATCTGATTTTAAATTTTCTAGATAGGATATAGATCACAATATTTCAAGTTTTGGATTATCCGAAAACCCAAAAATTCAAAAATTTAATTTTTATTAATATTAATCTTGTTATATTCAACAATTTAGTGCTTGTTATATTCAAAATTTTGAAAAATTGAAATTTTTATAAATGTGAATCTTGTTGAATTTAATAATTTGTTTATTATATTTAAAATTCCAAATTTTTATAAATACAACCTTTAAATTCAAAAAAATAGTTTAATCAAATTATATTTTTGGATAATCAGATATCTGATTATCCGATCCGAATATCCGCTATACGAATATGTAAATATCCATTTTTTTCCAGATCGAATACGGATCACTATATCATTGTATCCATTTAACAAATATATTTAACTTTATCTTTGTTTTGTCGGTATTATGTATCAATTTTCTTTTTTTGTAAATTGTGTGTTTGAGATTTCTGATTCACTAACGTGTTTTTATCACTAGCCTGAATGATATATTTTCCTTGCCTTTGTCATGAAGGATTATATTCAATCTCTATGACATGGAGAAAGCAAATGTATGCATAAAATTAAAGGAAAAAATAGATTATAATCCAACTTAAAATTAAATTTTGAAAAATAGAGTATTCAATTATATTTTGGATTCTAAATTAATTTTTATACTACAAGTCGCAAAACGATATGAGCACATGACGTTGTGCCTAATTTTTATCCTCCCAAATCACCATTTATAAGTGGCATTTTCATATTTGTAGCTGATTTCTTCTACCCAAATCACCATTTACAAGTGACGTTCTCATACTTGTATTGTAATTTTTAGCCTAGATTTTAAAAAAAAACTTTAAAAATCTTATTGCCTCAAATAAAAATTCTAAACACCCTGTATATCCAATGGAGCCACAAAATTAAAACAAATTTTCAATTATTAAAAGAAACAGCAAAGGCTGTGTTTGTAAACAATCTATAGAAAGCTACCCAGTGCATCATGGGATATGTTTATTTCGGCAGATGGTTTTCCAGTAATGAGTTAAGCAGATGGTTTCCAATAGAAACACATTGGATGATCACTAAACATCAAGCAGGGACCATCGGGCATCACACCCCACACGCAATGAGTGCACAATGAATGATCCCTCCCTTGATCATAGATGTCGAACCGATTTGTTACCCCGTTCCATTGAAAGGTGCAATGAAACAAGGTATTCCCCCAAAAGCTCTGGCGAAAGTCGAATTCGTAGTAGTTGTTGTAAGCAACATGATGGATGCCGAGATCGTCGTCCTTCGATTTACAATGAACGATGAGATCCGTCTCAGGAATCAGGCCGTTATAGATCAATACTTGTATTTTGTTTGGCACGATGAAGCCTCCGCTCACTGCCGAAACCGATATTAAAACGAGCAATAAGATGGTCAACGAAGGATTCATGTTTGCTTCTGATGATCAGCCAAATGGTATATGAGCTTATAAAGCATTTTGCAAGTGAAGCAGACTACCCTCATTAATTTGATTCAGTCCAGATCATCCAATTAGGGTAATATAATACAAAGATGGAAATAAGTTACAACCTTTTGTAGAAAGTTAACTCCTAAGATTTTTGTGTAATATTGTAAATTTAAAGATTATATAACTGTAAAAAATATTTATTATAATTATACTAATATTTTCTTAAATAATTTTGTTTGTTTTATTGCTCGAGAAAAAAAAATATAAATCTGATAAATATCAACAAGATAGCCCAATAAAATCAGATACAATACCCCAAATTGTACAAAATTGTAAATTTATAAAGTCAAAATTATGAAGACCTATATCTTAAGCTTGCCAGTAACAATTTCTAAGACTGTTCTCCCATAAATAATTTTAAAAGGAACAAAAAAATGCTTATTAATTTGCCAGAGATTATGCTCATGTTATCGGCATTCGATAACAATAGGAATAAGTACGGGTTGAGTTGAGTTAGGTTTAAGGCTCATTTTAATTTGACATATCTTAAATCCGTTTTTTTCATCATAATTTCATTAATTCAAATAAACTGAACTATATACACTTCGTTAAATTCCTCCTTAATCCTAAATAAAGGAAAAGAGTATATACAATCAAGACAAAATATAAGAAATAACACCCATAGCATACACAAACCATCTCCCTAACATTCCAAGTGAGACTCTAAAGCTAATTTCTCCACGCTGTCGGATATATTGTCCTATGTTCTTCACCATTGGTCCTGTATGTCCCAACATATTCATCTGGTTTTGGTCTTCTCTGAAGCTCTGGACCTACCTCTCTCCAATAATCTTGTTTAATTTCAAACTTTGCCAACGACACTGATATCCTCTTCCCATATAGGACGAATCCATGCAATCTCTCAATAGCTTTTTCTCATCTATCATCTTTGAGAAACGTGCAAAGCCAATGGATAGAATCTGATATATTTTCAACAAACACGATGTTTGCCTCGGCTGTATGACCCTCCTACCCATAAGAATTTAATAATACTTGTGGACTACTTTTTGTACCTAAACTATTTTTAGCTTTGAATAGGTGCCTAAAGTTTTAATTTTGGTCATTTCAGGTGCCTAACCATTAATAAAAATCATTAACCAATTAAAATGTGATAAATTATATATTTTAATTTTTAATTTCTTTTAAATATTTTTTAAAAAATAAAATATAAGTTTTTAAAATAAATGATAGTCTTAAAACCTTATAAAACAATCCCAAATCTGTAATCCTAAACCATAAACCATAAACCTTATAAAACGATATTAAAACGAGCAACAAGATGATCATCGAAGGATTCATGTTTGCTTCTGATGATCAGCCAAATGGTATATGAGCTTATAAAGCATTTTGGAAGTGAAGGAGAGAACCCTCATTTGCTACAATCCAGATCATCCAATTTGGATAATAGAATACAGAGAAGGAAATTAGTTGCAACCTTTTATGGAGAGTGGACACCAAAGATTTTTGTGTAATATTTTTTTTGGATAAGCTTTGTAATTCATTAATCAAAAAAAAAAAAAAACAGTAAAAACTGCTACTCATTTACAAACTAATCCCCAAGCAACTAATAAATCGCCCTGTATATTTCGTATCCTAATATTTTTATGATGTAAACGAATGCGTATAATATCCTTTAGACAATCAAAAAACTGAGTGCAGGTACAGAAAACATCTAGATAAGATAAAAATAAAAATTTAGGATTGTTTATTGGGGTGAGTCTACGGATTAATTTCGGTATTCTCCGTATAGCTCGTTCGAGTCAGGTGGCATCTAGACCGGGTCGAGGGGATTACAAAAATACTTTACTCAGTACCATAAACTTATCATTAAAAGTATAATTAATCGTCAAATATAACTACTTAAGCCACTTATCACTTTTACAATAATTTGATACTCACGTATTGTTCTTTACGATATTTGATCTTGATTTGGATTTATCGGTGATTTTAAATACGTTGATATAAAGAAAAAAATATCTAATTTGACCGGCACAACCCTTTAATCATCTTTTAAAGGTTATGTTGTTAATTTTATTTTGTTTATTAATAAAGCTTCTGGCTTCGATTCAAATTTAAAATTAAATAGGCTCAAAATTCATCATCTGTGGGAACATGTCAGACCAAAATTAAAATATCCAAATTCTCTTATATTAATTACCGAAGGCCAAAATGTAAAATCACATCCAATTAATACTTAATAGTCCAAACTTCAATCAATGCACAAAACATTTATTGAGATCTAAAGTCTATTAATCTTCTATGAGTAAAAAACTCCTAAAATAAATCAAACCATAAAATTAGTTTATTTTGATATAATCGATATCAAATTTAATGACGGACAATTTAAAATTTAGATACTGTAAAAATACATTCTGAAAATGATTAAACACGTAAATACTTGAGTCAACGAAATAAATTCAACTTTCATTATGTGTAGCAATCTATAGAAAGCTGAGCAATACATGGGATATGATTATGTGTTCACCAAGAGTAACAAATTTTATGATCAGCGTACAAGCAAGGACCATCGTACCCTATTTTCCACACGCAATTAAGACAAACGAATTGATCCTTCACTGGTCTGTAGATGTCGAACCGATACGTTGTTGCATTCCATTGAAAGGTGCAGTGAAATAAAGTTACTCGGTAAAAGGATGGGACAAATTGGAACTCGATGTTGTTGTTGTAAGCAATAGGTTGGATGCCGATATCGTCATCTTTCGATTTGCAATGGGCGATGAGATCCTTCCCCGGAGATAAGTCGTTATAGATCAATACATGTGTTTTTTAAGACCAAAAGCTTCGCTCACGGTCGAAAGAGACGTTAGAGCGAGCAACAAGACGATCAATAAAGGATTCATGTTTGTTTCTGACGATCAGAAAAATGACATGATATGAGCTTATAAATGATTTTGGAAGTGAAACAGGCTGACCTCTTTTGGGTAATATATTACAGAGATGAAAATAAGTTACAACATTTTAGGGAATGTTAATATCCAGTATTTTTTGTAAAATTTGTAAATTTAAAGATTATATAAAATTATAAAAAATAGAATTATAATACTATTTTTTAAATAATTTTAGAAATAGTTATAAAAAAGCAAAAACATAAGAGATTATAAATGATTTCAGAAATAAATTAGTGTATATAAATTGGGTAATATAATACAGAGATGAAAGTGGATTTTTGAAAACAGAGATGGAAATAAGTTGTAACATTTTATGAAAAATTGACACCCGATTTTTGTGTGTGTAATAATTATAAATTTAATATTTATAGAATCATAAAAATTGTTTTGGGTTAATTTCAGTTCAATTAAAACTAGAGTTCATCTTTGTTCGGATAAATTTATGTCATTTAAATATGCTACAAAGGATCCAGATTAAGTAAACTCAGAAGGTAATTTTATCTAAGGCGACATGAATCGACAAACATAAAAGAAGGGTGAGAATCACGTTCCTCGAATATTGACAAAAAGTATCAATGTTGCTAATAATCTTTTTTCCGGCTAGTCGGAGTAAAGACAAACCAAACATGAGAATAAGATTCTCCAAAACATTATTACACTAGTAATAATCTTTCCATGAACCAAATACCCGAAATATAAAATCAAATCCAATTAATACTCCAAACAAAAGTCAATGCCCAAAACATTAATTGATATCTAAAATCTATTAATAATCTTTGGGGTCAAACAAAATTCTAAAATAAATCAAACCATAAAAAATAATTTCTTTTTACATAATCATACTAAATTTGATGATAGATAAATCAAATTTAGATACTATAGAGATATATTTATTAAGAATATTATTGAACATACAAATACAAATAAATTCAACTTTCATTGTTTGTAGCAAATCTATATAGAAAGCTAAGCAATGCATGAGATATGATTATTTCAATAGATGTTGTGACAATTATTAATTCATGTGTCCTACATGTGTTCACCAAGAATAACAAATTTTATGACCAGCGTACAAGCAAGGACCATCGTACCCTATTTTCCACACGCAATTATAACAAACGAATTGATCCCTCACTTGTCTGTAGATGTCGAACCGATACGTCATTGCATCCCATTGAAAGGTGCAGTGAAACAAAGTTACTCGGAAAAAGGATGGGGTAAATTCGAACTGCATGTAGTTGCTGTAAGCAATATGTCGGATGCCGAGATCGTCGTCTTTTGATTTGCAATGGACAATGAGATCCTTACCCGGAGATAGGTTGTTATAGATCGATACATGTGTTCTTTTAGGACCAAAAGCTTCACTCACGATCGAAAGAGATGCTAGAGCGAGCAACAAGATAATCGATGAAGGATTCATGTTTGTTTTTGAAGATCAACTAAATGACATATCAGCTTATATAAAATTTATGGCAGGGTACTGTTTGATTTTAGCCATCAGTTTTGAAATTAAATTTTATTTGTTTAGGTTATTAAATACAATTGTAACGATACAAATAAAGATAGAACAATTAAATATTTAATAAATTTATGTTACCGTTATCTTTTTCAACTTTAGGTTTTGAGTTATAAAATAGTTAAATATTTAATAAATATATGTTACCGTTTTATTTTTTAACTTTAGGTTTTGAGTTAGTAAATGAATTAAGTGA
Source organism: Abelmoschus esculentus (assembly GCA_035048815.1). Taxonomy (NCBI): domain Eukaryota; kingdom Viridiplantae; phylum Streptophyta; class Magnoliopsida; order Malvales; family Malvaceae; genus Abelmoschus; species Abelmoschus esculentus. Next base: position 17,483,840 of record JAUCBN010000024.1, read on the forward strand.
TAGTAAAAGTAGAAATATAACTATACGAATGAATGATTCTTTATTCTAATTTTGTCGTATCAAGTTAACAAACATATTCATTTTTGTCCTTGTTTTTTATTGATTAAATAAATATATTTTGTGAATTGTGAGTTTGAGATTTATGATTCACTAGCACAAGCCCTCTAGACCAAGTGATTAAAAGAATAATTGTTGTTAGAGGTTACGGGTTCGAGCACCGGCGATGCCATCAGAGTGATTGAGCGATCAATGTCAAATAGTGAAGATTATATTCTAGAATAGTTACTACTATAATCACTATTAGCTAATTTAGAAAAAAAAATCTGATTCACTAATATGTTTTTATGATTAGCTTGAATAATATATTTTCGTCTTTGTAAGGTGGAAGCAAATGTTTACATAAAATTAAGAAAAAATTGAGTATAATCTAATTTAAAAATTAAATTTTAAAAATAAAGTGTTCAATTATATTTTAGATTATAAGTTAATCACTTACAAGTGGTGTCTTCCTCCCAAATCAGGTGGCGTCTTTTTACTTGTACCGTAGCTTTTGGCATAGATTTCAAAATAAACTTTAAAGATCTTATTTTCTCAAATAAAATTCTAAATACCATATATATATATATTGTAATGGAGCCATAAAATTAAAACACAACTTTAATTATTAAAAAACCCAGCAAAAGCTGTGTCAGCTAACGAGTGTATCATGGGATATGTTTATTTCAGCAGATGGTGTGTTAAGCTTTGGGTGCCCAAGAGTAACAAATTGGATGATCCCTCATCAAGCAGGGACCATCGGGCCTCACACTCCATACGCAACGTTCGCAAAATAATTGATCCCTCACTTGTACGTAGATGTCGAACCGATTCGTGATCCCGTTCCATTGAAAGGTGCAGTGAAACAAGGTATTCCTCAAAATGCTTGGGCGAAAGTGGAATTCGTAGTAGTCATTGTAAGCAACATTATGAATGCCGAGATCGTCGTCCTTCGATTTACAATGGACGATGAGATCCGTCCTAGAAGTTAGGTCATTATAGATCATTACTTGTGCTTTGTCTGGCACGATGATGCCTCCGCTCACGGCCGAAACTGATATTAAAACGATCAACAAGATGAATGAAGGATTCATGTTTGTTTTTTATGATCAGCCAAATGGTATATGAGCTTATAAAGCATTTTGGAAGCGAAGGAAACTGCCCTCATTTGATACAATCCAAATCATTCAATTTGGGTAATATAACATAAAGATGAAAATAAGTTAACAACATTTTGTGGAAAGTGGACACATTAGATTTTTGTGTAATATTGCAGATTTAAACATTGTATAATTGTATAAAAATATTTATTTTAATTATAATAATATTTTGTAAATAATTTTGTATGTTTTTTATTACTCAAGAAAAAAAAATATAAATCTGATAAATATCAACAAAATTACCTAATAAAATCAGATACCTTTTACAACAATGCGCCAAATTTTACAAAGTTGTAAATTTATAAAGTCCAAATTATCAAGACCTATATCTTAACCTGGTCACCTGGAACTGGTTGGGTTGAGATATGCAACTTAATGAAGATCGATAATGCTCAAATGGAGAACTTGCTTACTTTGTCTTGGTGAATCGATCGGCTGTCTGAAAAGCTGCAGGGACGTAGTTTACCATCACTTTCTTGTTCAAGAAATTTTCTCGTACAACGTTGTTGTACGATATATGCATCGACTATGAGAAGGTTATCGCAAAATGAGCAGCGTTTCTATAATGTTGCGATAACCACGAGCATCTTCGATTGGGCAGAGTTTCTATAATGTTCTGATATGGATAACATATCCGAAGATGATCTAAAAATAAATATTTTAAATTTGAACATGATTCGACCCAAATATATATTTTAAAAAAACATAAATGATCCGATTAAAAAAATACTTTAAATTTGACATGACCTATAATAATAATTAATTTTAGGGGTTTAATTATGAAAATCTATTTTAAAGGATTTATTATAAATAATAATAATTTTCATTGTTTAAAGAAATAAAAAAAAGTCACTATAATAACCTTAGCATTTGTGTGGTTTTTTGAATATTTATAAAAAAAAATTCTTAAGTTTTTCAAAAATTTTAGAAATATTAAAGAACTTAATAGATGACATAAAAAGTTTCTAAAAATATTAAATAAAAACACTGTCATATGATGAGAAATTATTACATGAACCCTTTCCACCACCTAGGATATCGTCCCAATCAATTAAAATAAAAAGATAATATATTTTTTCTATATCATATTTACACATAAGCATCATCCAAATCATTCACTTTAATGCATTTAATTTAAAAATGGAAAAAATATTACCAAAGATTTTTTATGTTATCTTCCTCTTTATTGTTCAATTTTTTTAATTAATTTTTTCTAATCCCTAACCCAAAACCCTAACCATAAATCCTAAATCCTAAACCTTAAACCCTAATTCTAAACTCTAAACCCTAAACCCCTAAACCTTAACCCTAACCCTAAACACTAATCCTAATCCTAAACCCTAAACCCTAAACTTAAACCTAAACTCTAACTCTAACCCTAACAATAACAATAACACATAACCCTAACCCTAAACCTTAAACCTAAACCACATAAACCATAAACCCTAAACATAAACCACATAAACCCTAAACCACTAATCCCTAACCCTAAACCCTAAATCCTAAATCCTAAACCCCAAATATATATAAAAAATTAGTTTGGAAAATTTTAAAGAACAAAGAGAAAGATGACACAAGAAATCTTTGATAATATTTTTTCCTTTTTTAAATCAAAGACATTAAATTAGATAATTTGGCCAATGCTTATGTGTAAATTTGATATGGAAAAAATATATTATGTGTCTTAATTTAATTAGTTGGGACCATATCCTAGGTGGTGGAAAGGGTTCATGTAATAATTTTTCGTCATATGACGCACTGAACCTACGAGAAATTATTACATGAACCTTTTCCACCACCTAGGATATGGTCTCAACCAATTAAAATAAGACACATAATATATTTTTTTCATATCATATTTACACATAAGCATCATCCAAATCATCCATTTTAATGCATTTAATTTAAAAATAGAAAAAATATTATCAAAGAATTTTTATGTTGTCTTCCTCTTTATTGTTCAATTTTTTTAATTAATTTTTTTTAATCCCTAACCATAAACCCTAATCCTAAACCTTAAAATTCTAAACCCTAAATCCTAAACCTTAGACCCTAATCTAAACCCTAAAAACTAACCTTAAATCCTAGACCCTAATCCTAAACCCTAGACCCTAATCCTAAACTCTAAACACTAACCCTAACCCTAACCCTAAACCCTAAACCTTAACCCTAACCTAAAAAATAACACATAACCTTAAACCTAACTCTAACCCTAAACCTTAAACCTAAACCACATAAACTCTAAACCCTAAACCACATAAACCCTAAACGTCTAATCCCTAACCCTAAACTCTAAATCCTAAACCCCAAATCTATATAAAAAAAATAATTAGGAAAATTTTAAAGAACAAAGAGAAAGATGACACAAGAAATCTTTGATAATATTTTTTTTCCTTTTTTAAACCAAAGACATTAAATTAGATGATTTGACCAATGTTTATGTGTAAATTTGATATGGAAAAAATATATTGTGTCTTAATTTAATTGGTTCAGGTAATAATTTTTCCTGAACCTACATATCTATAAAAATTGTCAAGATTTAATGATCGAAATCTATTTAAGAGATTAGCTGATTAAATTTCTTGATTCAAAGGTTTAATTGATTACATTTCTTAATTTAAGGGCATTTAATTGGATTAAAAAATTAAAATTTTAATTAAGTTTTTTAAAAAAAGTTGAAGAACCTTTTACACCCTTAATTAATTTATTTGATTTATCAGCTCAAATTGAATCGAATTTGGCAATACATCATTTAGTCCTTGTTAGTTTCAATGATTAACAAATTGCTCAATCTCAACAACCAAAATGCAAAGTAATAATAATAATAATAATAATAATAATAATAATAATAATAATAATAATAATAATAATAGTAATAGTAATAATAATAAAGATTTCCATTTAAAAAATCTAAAATACATCTAAATTTAATGCACATTGACAATATTATTAATGCACATTGACAATCTTATGTAGAGAACCCTACTCACAATCTTATATTGTCATTTGATATCAGATTCATTAATCAATTCATCTAAATTTAATTATTATAGAGACTTATTATAAAGATCATCGCATGTCCAATCTCATGAGTCAAATTATTATTTTTTCTTTAAACAATGAAACTAAATTGACCTCTAATAATTCAAAACAATATATATAAAGTTAATCCATGCATGGAATATGTTTATTTCAATAGATGGTGTGACAGTAACTAATTCACCAAGAGTAACAAGTTGTATAATAAGCTAGCAAGCAGGGACCATTGTTTTTTACTTTCCACACACATTCATCACAAACGATTGCATCCCTGGGTTGGTCGTAGATGTTGAATCGTTTTGTCATTCCATTCCATTGAAAGGTGCAGTGAAACAAGGTGTTCCTCAAAACGCTTGGGCGAAACTTGAACTCGAAATAGTTTCCGTAAGAAATATGTTGGACGCCGAGATCGTTGTCCTTTGATTTGCAATGGACGATGAGATCCGTATTCTTGGCCAGGTCATTATAGATCAATACCTGTGCTTTAGGTGGAATAAGAAAACCTCCGCTCACGGCTAAAAGTGACGTTACGGAGAGCAACAAGATAATCGACGAGAGATTCATATATGATACAGATGATCGGCAAAATAGCCTTTGAGCTTATAAAACGATTTTGGAGGTGAAGGAGACTAGCCTCTTTTTTATACAGTTGAGATCATCTAATTTGGTAATATAATACAGAGATGGAAATAAGTTACATTTATGGATAGTTGACACCAAATATTTTTGTGTAATATTAAAGATTTAAAGATTATATATAATTGAGTGATCCAAATATAATTTTTACAAACTGGGTGACTTAAATTGAAAGATTCATGTTTGTTTCTGATGATATATGAACTTCTATACAATTTATGGCAGAGTATTTTTTGATTTTGGTTATCAGTTTTAAAAATATTAAATTTTAATTGCTTAAGTTATTAAATACAATTGTAACGATACAAATAAAAATAGAATAATTAAATATTTAATAAATTTACGTAGTTGTTTTCTTTTGAACTTTACGTTTTGAGTTAGAGATTAAACTAAGGAGAGTAGAAGTAGAACTATAGCTATATGAATTAATGATTCTTTATTCTAATTTCGTCTTGTCAATTTAACAAATGTATTTATTTTTGTTCTTGTTTTTATTGATTGGATATAAACTGGTAATAGGTATAACCTTATCAGTATTATATACAGGGATGGAGTCAGGATTTGGAGTTGAGGGGACAAAACATAAATGTTTAAAAGTAGAGGGCAAATTTATAAAAAATTAAAAAATTTAAATAGGAGATGAAAATAAAAAAAAATCTTCGGGGTGGGGTAGTGCTCCGTCCCTGATTATATATAACATTATTTTGTAAGTAGTGAGTTTGAGATTTCTGATTCATTAATATGTTTTTATGGGTAACGTAAATGATATATTTTCTTCGCCTTTGTCATGCATGATTATACTCAATCTCTATGACATGGAGGAATCAAATGTTTAGATGAAATTAAGAAAAAAAATATGGACATAATTTAATTCAAAATTAAATTTTAGAAAATAGTGTTCAGTTATATTTTGGATTCTAAGTTAATTTTTTACGTTGCATGTCGTAGAACGTCTTGGTTTTGTACCTATTTTTTAAAAAAAATATATATTAAAAAAATGGAGAACACCATCTACAAGTGGTGTTTTTCTCCCAAATCACTATTTGCAGGTGGCGTTCTTCTACATGCATTGCAGCTTTTAGCCTAGATTTAAAAAAAACTTTAAAGACCCTATTTTCTCAAATAAAATTTTAAAATCCTATATATATAACGGAGCCATAAAATATTAAATTGATGAAGGATTCATGTTTGCTTTTAATGATCAACTAAATGACATACGAGCTTATACATGGCTGAGTACTGTTTGATTTTAATCATTAGTTTTGAAAATATTAAATTTTAACCGTTTAGGTTATTAAATACAATTGTAACGATACAAATAGAGAAAGAATAATTAAATATTTAATAAATTTATGTTACCGAGTTAGAAAATAAATTGAGAGTAGAAGTAGAAATATAACTATACGAATTAATGATTCTTTATTCTAATTTTTTCGAATCAGTTTAACAAATGTATTCATTTTCGTGAATAATATAGTTTCCTCGCCTTTGTATGCAGGATTATACTCTACCTCTATAACATGGTGGAATCAAATGTTTACATAAAATTAAGAAAAATTTGGGTATAATCCAATTTAAAATTAAATTTTAGAAAATAAAGTCTTCAGTTTATTTTAGATTCTAAGTTAATTTCTACGTTGCACTTAGCAGAATGCCATGGATTGTACCTAATTTTTTTAAAAATATATTTAAAAAATAGAGGATAACACTCACAGGTGGTGTCTTCCTACCAGATCATTATTTGCAGGTGGCGTTTTTCTACTAGCAATGTAGTTTTTAGCCTAGATTTCAAAATAAACTTTAAAGATCTTATTTTCTCAAATAAAATTCTAAATACTTTATATATCCGATGGAGCCATAAAATTAAAACACGTATTTAATTATTAAAAAACCCAGCAAAAGATGTGTCTGTAAACAATCTATAGAAAGCTAACGAGTGCATCATGGGATATGTTTATTTCAGCAGATGGTGAGTTAAACTTTGGGTGCCCAAGAGTAACAAATTGGATGATCCCTCCTCAAGCAGGGACCATCGGGCCTCACACTCCATACACAACGATCGCAAAATAATTGATCCCTCACTTGTACGTAGATGTCGAACCGATTCGTGATCTCGTTCCATTGAAAGGTGCAGTGAAACAAGGTATTCCTCAAAATGCTTGGGCGAAAGTCAAATTCGTAGTAGTCATTGTAAGCAACATTATGGATGCCGAGATCGTCGTCCTTCGATTTACAATGGACGATGAGATCCGTCCTAGAAGTTAGGTCATTATAGATCAATACTTGTGCTTTGTGTGGCACGATGATGCCTCCGCTCACGGCCGAAACTGATATTAAAACGAGCAACAAGATGATTAACGAAGGATTCATGTTTGTTTCTAATGATCAGCCAAATGGTATATGAGCTTATAAAGCATTTTGGAAGTGAAGGAGACAACCCTCATTTGATACAATCCAGATCATCCAATTTAGGTAATAGAATACAGAGATGGAAATAAATTGCAACCTTTTATGGTAAGTGGACACCAAAGATTTTTTTGTAATATTATAGATTTAAAGATTATATAATTTTAAAAAATATTCATTATAACTATAATAATATTCTTAAATAATTTTGTATATTTTTTATTACGCCGAGATCGTTGTCCTTCAATTTGCAATGAACGACGAGATCCGTCCCTGTAGCCAGCTCGTTATAAATCAATATCTGTGCTTTGTGTTGCAGAAGACTCGCTCTGCTCCGGCTGAAAACCATGTTAGAGAAAGGAACAAGAGATGATCGACAAAAGATCCATATTTACTTATGATGATCGGCAAATTGGTATATGAGTTTATACACAATTTATGGTAGAGTACTGTTTGATTTTTGTCATCAATTTTAAAAATGTTAAATTTTAATTGCTTACGTTATTAAATACAATTGTAACGGTACATAAAAAAAGATAGAATAAATAATATTAAATAAATTTATGTTACTGTTTTTTTTTTTATTTTAAGTTTTCAGTTAAAGATTAAATTAAATAAAAGTAAATATAACCACATAAATTAATGATTCTTTATTCTCATTTGATACGATCCAGGTCATCCAATCTGGGGAATAAAATAAAGAGATGTAAATAAATTGCAACCTTTTGTGGAAAGTCGGATTAAAAATATTGTATAACTGTAAAAAAATATTTATTATAACTGTTTTTTGTAGTATCGTAGCTTTATATTGTATAACTGTAAAAAAATATTTATTATAAATATGAATTGATTAATTGTGGATGTATAAGTCGGATTTTTTTACCATATATATAAATTCGATCAGATTTGACTTTATCCTTAATAAAAATTTAACTCAATTCAAATTTTATTTTTTATTAAAAAAATCTAACTTAATCGTATCGATTTGAGGCCCAAATATTACACCCGTAACCGAGAGTGTTACATAAAAATAATGAATTTGATAAATATTACACCGTAACCGAGAGTGTAATAGCTATAACCCTTGTCGGTATTATATATCGTATTACTTTGTAAATTATGAGTTTGAGATTTTTGATTCACTAACGTGTTCATTTATCATTTGATATCAGATTCATTGATCACATTTAATTATTATAGAGACTTATTTTATAAAGATCGTTGTACATCCAATCTCATGAGTCAAATTATTTTTTTATTTCTTTAAAAAATGAAAATAAATTGACCTCTAATAATTTGAAACAACATATATAAAGTTAAGCCATGAAAGGCAAATGTTTATTTCAATAGATGGTCACAGTAATTACTTCACCAAGAGTAACAAATTGTATTATCAACAAACAAGCAGGGACCATTGTTGCTTACTTTCCACAGACATTCACTACAAACGGTTTCATCCCTCGCTTGGTCGTAGATGTCAAATCTTTTTGTGATTCCATTCCATTGAAAGGTGCAGTGAAACAAGGTGTTGACTGTGAAAACGCTTGGACGAAACCTGAAATCGAAATAGTTTCCGTAAGCAATATGTCGGATGCCGAGATCGTCGTCCTTCGATCTGCAATGGACAACGAGATCCGTCTGTGGGTTCAGGTCGTTATAGACCGATACATGTGCTTTGTCTGGAAGAAAAAAAATTCCGTTCACGGCTGAAAGCGACATTAGAGAGAGAAACAAGATGATTGACAAAAGATTCATGTTTACTTCCGATGATCAGAGAAATGGCCTTTGAGCTTATAAAATGATTTTGGAGGTGAAGGAGAATGTCCTTGTTTTTATACAATTGAGACATCTAATTTGGAGAATATAAATACAAATATGGAAATAAGTTATAACATTTATGGAAAGTTGACACCAAATATTTTTCTCTAATATTGTAGATTTAAGATTATATATAATTGAGTGATTCAAATATAATTTTTATTAATTGGGTGACTCATATATAATCTTATCCATAGATGTGTTACTAATAGTTAAGTGATTCAAATGTATCTTTTAATAATTAAGTGATTCAAATACAAAAAACTCAAGGTACAAAAATTCAACTCATCTTAAATTGATTAAAAATTTTATAAATTCAATTTGATTTGAAATAAAATTTGAGTTTTAAATTAAAATTTTAAATAATTTGAATAATTCAAAAAAATTTATTAATTAGTGGATTGATTTTTAAGTTTGAGTTCAGTCTTTCAATTTTTTCTTGATAATAATGATATAAAAATATAAAGAAATACATATATAATCTTATCCATAGATGTGTTACTAATAGTTAAAGTGATTCAAATGTATCTTTTAATAATTAAGTGATTCAAATACAAAAAACTCAAGGTACAAAAATTCAACTCATCTTAAATTGATTAAAAATTTTATAAATTCAATTTGATTTGAAATAAAATTTGAGTTTTAAATTAAAATTTTAAATAATTTGAATAATTCAAAAAAATTTATTAATTAGTGGATTGATTTTTAAGTTTGAGTTCAGTCTTTCAATTTTTTCTTGATAATAATGATATAAAAATATAAAGAAATACATGTCACAAATGAAAAAATATAAATATATATACATATAGTATATGATTACAAAAAATCATTTAAATTAAAACTAAATTAGATTGTAACATGATAAATAATTATAATTAATTTGTATAGGAACTCAAAAACTCATCTAAAATTAAAAAAAAAATCAAATAATGTTTAAGTTATCAAATTCAATATGTCAACTCGAATAACTCATTTTTTTTAAACTCGATTTGACTCGATCAAACTCCCACCCCTAGTTTCTTATAAAATACACAAGATCTCACCATGGTTGATACATACAGACTTAGGTCACATGCTTAGTATTGGTGAGGTGAGTCTCACAATAAAAATTTTCTGCCTACAGAAAGTCTCGAATCTAAAACCTGTTTAAACAAAATCAAACTGCTTATCACTTATACTGACCCCTATTTGTTTTTTAATTTCTGACTTTTGTTATTGTTAGGCAATCTTAAAATTTTAAAATTGTGTACCTTTATGAAATTAAGATAAACCTTAGTCGTTTTGTATTTTTTTTAGTTTTAGCCCACGATGCAACATCAATTTTAATTTTAGTCCCTGATCATTGGTATTCTTTATATCTTATTTTATTTTTAAATTTTTAATAAAATTTTCTGATTTTTTTCATAAATCTTATTGTATGTCTTTGTGCCACATCTTATTTTTATTTTTTATAATAAGCCTTTGTGACACGTGTCACCACCTGATTGGGGAGAAAAATATATTAATTAATCATAAAAATAAATTAATAAATAAAATTAATCACTCAACCTAATAAATTAGAGGATTAAATGTGTAATTTTACAAATTTTAATTAACGTCCACGTCATCACTGTTAACTTTTCCGTCAGAATTTTAACGGCAATGGCTAAAATAGGTAGGGTTTTAAAGTTGGGGTACCTGATTGACGAGTTCTTTAGTTGAATGGTCAAAATAGGTATCCCCAAATAGTTGGGTGGTCACTAGGGTAGTTTACCCTAGAATTAAATGGACTTAAAAAAGTTGTTACAAATGAGCATTACCAACATTCCCCCACTAATGCGAAAGAAAATCCTTCATAATTATGAGAGCCTTGAACTTAAAACATGAGAAGAGCAATAGCGAGATTAGTTACTTAAGCATTAGTGAACGTATCTGGAACTAGTAAATAGTGGAATGAGTAATTCTTCTCTTAGATAAGTGAATGAATCTGGAACTTTCTAAGATAAGGGTGAACTCATAACACACAACTTATTTTTTAAAATATAGTAAAAAAATAGAGAACGCTATCTGCAACCGACTTTTTTTTCTCTCAAATCACCGTTTACAGGTGTCGTTTTCATACTTATACGATAGTTTTTGACCTAGATTGCAAAATAAACTTTAAAGACCCTTTTTATCCGAATAAAAACTCTAAGCATCCTATATATCCAATGGAGCCATAAAATTAAAACACATCTTTAATTATTAAAAAAAACAGCGAAAGCTGTCTGTAAATAATATATAGAAAGCTCACCAGAGCATCATAGGATATGTTTATTTCAATTGATGGTTTTCCAGTAAAAAGTTAAGCTGACTATCAACTATCAAGCAAGGACCATCGAGCTTCACACTCCACACACAATTACCGCAAAATGTTTCATCCCTCCCTTGCTTATAGATGTCGAACCGATTCGTTGTCTGGTTCCATTGAAAGGTGCAATGAAACAATGTTTCCTCGAAAAAGTTCAGACGAAAGTCGAATTCGTAGTAGTGGCCATAACCAAGTTTATGGACAACGAGATCGTTGTCCTTCAATTTCTTCATCTCAAACCACCATTTACAGGTGGAGTTTTCATACTTGTACCGTAGTTTTTAGTTTAAATTTCAAAATAAATTTTAAAAACATTATTGTCTCAAATAAAAATTCTGAACACCCTGTATATCTAATAGAGCTATAAAATTAAAACACGACTTTAATTATTAAAAGAAACAGCAAAAGCTGTGTCTGTAAACAATCTATAGAAAGCTACTCAGTGCATCATGGAATATGTTTATTTCAGCAGATGGTTTTCCTTTAGTAAATTAAGCTTTTGGTGCCAATTGTAACAAATTGGATGATCAATCTTCAAGCAGAGACCATCGTTCCCCACACTATACACGCAATAATTGCAAAGGTGTTGATCCCTCTCTTGTACGTAGACGTCGAACCGATTTGTTATCTTATCCCATTGAAAGGTGCAGTGAAACAAGGTACCCGAAAAAATGCTCGGGCGAAAGTCGAACTCGTAGTAGTTGTTGTAAGCAACACGATGGATGCCGAGATCGTCGTCCCTCGATTTACAATGGATGATGAGATCCGTCTTAGAAGTCAAGTTGTTATAGAGCAATAGCTGCACTTTGTGTGGCAATATGCGAATTCCGCTCACGGACGAAACTGATATTAAAACGAACAACATGGTCAACAAAGGATTCATGTTTGCTTCTGATGATCAGCCAAATGGTATATGAGCTTATAAAGCATTTTGGAAGTGAAGGTGACATCCCTCATTTGATACAATCTCGTCCAATTTGGGTAATAGAATACAGAGAAGGAAATAAGTTGCAACCTTTTATGGAAAGTGCACCAAAGATTTAAAGATTGTGTAACTGTAAAAAATATTTACTATAAATCTGAATTGATTAGTTTTGGATGTATAAATCAATTTTTTTACCATATATATAAATTCGACAATATTTGATTTTATCTTTAATAAAAATTCAACTCAATTCAAACTTTATTTTTTATTAAAAACTCCAACCTAATCATATCAATTTGTGTTGGAATCCACCCGAATTGAATAAAATACCATCCCTCGATAAAAAATATTAAAATTTTCAAAATAACAAGTTCCAAAAAATTCTTATTTTGCGATAATCTAGAAATTAGAAGCCAAAACGGTCAAGACGTGGGTGGAGAAACTTTGTTGAACTGTGCGTTGGTTAAAAAGAAAGTCTTTGTTGGCTTTCAGACTTCGTTTGGCTTAGAATACCTTCATATATATAGTATATGGGAAGAGAGAAACTATAGATATTTTCGGGGAGTTCTAGAAATCCCAAAGCCATTGTAAATAAGATAAAAGAGGTAATGAGGGTAAAATTTCATTATAGGCGTATCGATATGTTCGATCCTGCTAATATTCAGTTGTGTACACGGTGGAGTACAACAATTACTTATCTAAAAAAATTCCCAAAAAATTTATTCTCTAGTATCTAATAATATTTCTCTTTTAGTGGTTATGGTATTTTTAGAAAGGGTAAAGTATGCTAGTAGACACTAAATTAGAGAAGAAAAAAGCAATCGTTTTGATCAGCGGACTTCTAAAAGTTATAAAATATTTATTAGGTTTATTAAATTATTAAAAAAATTATTATTTTTTTAAATTTTATAAAATAATTATATTTTTTTTTACTAATGCTACTAATTTTTTAATAGATCCATAAAAATTACAATTACATCGCATTCAAGAAAAAAATGGATTAAACAATCCAAACATTTTACAACCCAAAAAACAAAGAAAAGAAAATTCTTATAGAATTAAGCATACCAATAAAATTCAGAAGCTTCTTGAATCTCATTGTCTCTGTCCAAACGAGATGCATAAAGAAGGAAAGAGTTGTAGACGATCTAAACTGTCATGTGAAAAGTATTACTACCCAGAATTGATTTCATCGGCAAACAACCATCAATCGAGTGGGGATATATTCAAAAGACCACCGAAAAAAACGTACTATAAAAACGTGCTATAAAAGCAAAGATTCTTATTGTTACTTGATTAAACCAGTACCATATTTATTATATTAATCAAATTGTTACTCAAGTTGATAACATCTAGTGAGCATATTCTAACGGCTCAAAAATTTAATAATTATTTTATGGCTTTTCAATACTGACCAAAACAATAATTTTTCAAAGATTACCTAGATTTACGAATTCTTATCCATTATTCAATGATAAAATAAATAGAATTAGGAGAAGAAGGCCTCACGTTTAATGAATGGGAAGATTGAAAATTTGGAAGAAGAAAGGATTTTTTTGTTAAACGCATTAAATTGGCTAAACATTTTATTCAAACAAATATAGAACCAGAATGGATGGTTTTATGTCTATTACCGGTTCTTCCTCCCAAATTGATACCGATCTTTCATATAGATGGAGGTAAACTAATGAGTTCGGATATTAATGATCTCTATTGAAGAATTATCTATCGAAATAATAATCTTACGAATCTATTAACAACAAGTAGATCTATGCCAGAGATATCAATAATGTATCAGGAAAAAATGGTACAAAATGTAGTGGATACAATTCTTGATAATGGAATTCGCGGACAACCAATGAGGGACAATCATACGATATATTGATAAATTAATCAAAATTTAGATATTATGGACATTCATCAAGAGTATTGTGTACATATTAACTCTTGAATTAATTTAAATACGATAAACTTTTAATTACTAAAATAAATTAACTTTTAACAGTTTATTTAAATACATGTTGCGACAGTAATTAAATAAGCTGTTGGTCTCCAAGTATAACAAATTTGATAATAAGTGAACTAGCAGATACGATCAGACATTACTTTCCACAAGCAACGACTACAAAGGTCTATATCCCTCTTTTCTGACTAGATATCGAACAAATGAGTAATCCCATTCCATTGCATGCTACAGTGAAGCGAGGTGGTACCGAAGAAGATTGGGCGAAAATGGAACTCGAAGTCCATGCTGAAAGAAATATGCCAGAAAACAAGATCGTTGTCCTTAGATTTGCAATGAATGACGAGATCCGTCTCCGGAGTCAGTTCGTTATAGATCAATACCTGTTCTTTGTGTGGTAGAAGACCAGCTTTGCTCATGGCTGAAAGCGATGTTAGAGAGAGTAACAAGATGATCGAAAAAAGGATTCATATTTTTTTCGGATGATCGGCGAAATGGCATATGAACTTATACACAAATGGCATATGAACTTATGTTATTACATAAAATTATAACGGTATAAATAAAGATAGAATAATTAAATATTTGGTGAATTTATGTTTTTTTTTTTCTAACTTAAAGTTTTGAGTTAGAGGTTAAATTGAGAGTAGAAGTAGATATATAACTATATGAATTAATGATTTTTTATTCTAATTTCGTCGTATCAATATAAATCGATAATATATTGATAATAGGTACAACCCTTGTTTTTTTTATTGATTGAATATAAATTGATAATAGGTACAACCCTTGTTTTTTTTTATTGATTGAATATAAATTGATAATAGGTACAACCCTTGTTTTTTTTATTGATTGAATATAAATTGATAATAGGTACAACCCTTGTTTTTTTTATTGATTGAATATAAATTGATAATAGGTACAACCCTTGTCGATATTATATATCACATTATTTTTTAAATTATTTTTTATGGCTAATGATATATTTTCCTCATCTTTGTTGTGCAGGATTATACTCAATCTCAACGATATGTAGGAAGAAAATGTATGCATAAAATTAGGAAAAAATTTAGGTATAATCCAACTCAAAATTAAATTTTAGAAAATAAAGTGTTCGTTGTATTTTGAATTCAAAATTAATTTTTACCAAAGAATTTATTTTCAATTTTAATTATTTTTGTGCGATATAAACCAAAACCCCTAGCCGCTCCTTTTCTCTCATTTTTTTCCCTAGCCGTTCTCCACTTTGATCAATCCCTTTGATCGGTGATCGACAATCAATTTTAGTATTAGTTGTCGACCACTGAATCTATTATTTTCTTTGTTTTTATTTTTAATTTTAATAAGAATCTCTGTTTTTTCTGTCATTGTGACACGCTTTTCTTTTATCTTTGTGACATTTTTTTGTATTGTGATTTGATTCAATGCTAGTTTCTGATTTTTGTTCTGTCGTTTATCCCATTCAGTTGATGGTTGTTTGCTGATGAAATCAATCCTGGGTAGCAATACTTTTTGCGTGACAGTTTGGATTGCCTACAACTCTTTTCTTCCCTATGCGTCTCGTTTGGACAGATACAAGAAGATTCATGAAGGTTTTGAATTTTATTGGTATGCTATCTCCATAGAAATATTTATTTTTCTTTGTTTTGGATTGTAAGAATATTTGGATTATTAAATTTAGTTATTTTACTTCTTGATATCGATGTAATTATATTTTTTTATAGATTTAATAAAAATTCAATGGCATTTATCAAAAAAATTAATCGTGCACATTGCAGAACGTCGTGTGCATATGGTGTTATACCTTTTTTAAAAAAAATATACTAAAAATATAGAGAATGCTACCTACAATTGGCTTTTTTTCTCTCAAATTATCATTTACAAGTGTCGTCTATACGGTAGTTTTTGGTCTAGATTGTAAAATAAACTTTAAAGACCCTATTTTTTTCAAATAAAAAGTCCCAACATCTTATATATCCAATGGAACCATGAAAATATAAAATTTGAAAACTCGAGGTTTAAAAATTCAACTCATCTTAAATTGATTAAAAATTTTATAAATTTGAATTGATTTGAAATAAAATTTGAGTTTTAAATTAAAATTTTAAATAATTTGAATAATTCAAAATTTTTATTAATTAGTGGATTGATTTTTAAGTTTGAGTTCAGTCTTTCAATTTTTTCTTGATAATAATGATATAAAAATATAAAGAAATACATGTCACAAATGAAAAAAAAATATAAATATATATACATATAGTATATGATTACAAAAAATCATTTAAATTAAAACTAAATTGGACTGTAACATAATAAATAATTATAATTAATTTGTACAGAAACTCAAAAACTCATCTAAAATTAAAAAAATCAAATAATGTTTAAGTTATCAAATTCAATACGTCAACTCGAATAACTCATTTTTTTTAAACTCTATTTGATTCGATCAAACGCTCACCCCTAGTTTTTTTTATAAAATACACAAGATCTCGCCCTGGTTGATACATACAGACTTAGGTCACATACTTAGTATTGGTGAGGTGAGTCTCACAATAAAAATTTTCTGCATATAGAAAGTCTCGAATCTAAAACCTGTTTAAACAAAATCAAACTGCTTATCACTTATACCGACCCTTATTTGTTTTTTAATTTCTGACTTTTGTTATTGTTAGGCAATCTTAAAATTTTAAAATTGTGTACCTTTATGAAATTAAGATAAACCTTAGTCGTTTTGTATTTTTTTTTAGTTTTAGCCGACGATGCAACATCAATTTTAATTTTAGTCCCTGATCATTGGTATTCTTTATATCTTATTTTATTTTTAAATTTTTAATAAATTTTTCTGATTTTTTTCATAAATCTTATTGTATGCCTTTGTGCCACATCTTATTTTTAATTTTAATAATAAGCCTTTATAGAGAGATTATACGGTGAACCCTGTTCACCACGTCATCCATGGTCCAAGTAATCAGGACCATTGATCTTTAAATAACCACCTAATAACTATCCATCCACTAAGTCCATGTAGGAAAGAGGTGATGATTCACTTGGATAAAAATTAAGATCAACGGTCCTAATTGCTTGGGACCATGGATGACGTGATGAATAGGGTTCACCGTATACTTTTTCGCCTTTATCTTATGATGTATTTTTTGGATACTTTTACAATAATTTGATACTCAGTATTGTTCTCTACAACATTTGTTCTTGAATTGTATTTAGCGGTTGTTTTAGATAGATTGATCCCATTTTATGATGTAATCCGACTCTATAACAGATTAACGTGTCACGATCTTAAAAAATCAACTAGTCACTAAGAAAATTTTCGATGTGAAAAATATTTTGGAGTTCGTATGAAATTTAATGTCTTCCTTTGAGGTTTTCGGTTTAAAAATAATTTTTAAAAAATTGGAATCGTCATCTGCCGTTTTGGTAGACCGGACACCATAAAACCAGAGATTTTAAAAATTGGACATGTGAATTTATTTTAAATCACCTAAACCCGAATATAAGCGTCGTAACCACTACCACTATATTAGTACTGGCCTCACTTACGATCAAATTTAAGAACCCACATTAAACAAAAATTAAAGTCGTCATGCAGTCTTTATTGATAAACAAAACATAAGTTGAGAATGAAGATATCATTATAATAACGAGAATATAAAACATGAAAAACAATTAGAAATTGAAACCGCACATTTAGACATATATTTTTTTAATTAGCTAATAGTGATTACAGTAGTATCTGTTCTAAAATATAATCTCCACCATTTGACATTGATCGCTCTATCACTCTACTGACATCACTGGTGCTTGAACCCGTAACCTCTAGACATAATTAGATATTAAAACAAACCGACCTAGCACGTTTAAAAGGCTATCAAATTACATTGTCCAAGTTCTTAAGCTTATTATTATTTTATTTCAACATATTGCAAATTAAAGAGTGAAATGCCTTTAACCAACCTATGCACCTAAAATATCTCTTCAATAATATTGTAATTAACTATCCATGACGTTAGCATACACCCAATAAAATACTTCAATCGAACTCTGCCGAAGAAGATATTTAACTCAACCTTTTTCATTTTGAACCGAAGTCCATGAAAACTATAATATTGGTCACCAATGAGTACAGTCTCAGCCAGATCTTTGGCCAAAGGCCATATCGGCTTTCATTGACCCTCAACGCCGGCTACCAACAGGGGAGTTTTCGAAATTCTTTTTATTTGTTTAAACAAAGGAAATAAATTGACCTCTAATATTTGAAACAACAAATATAAATTTATTCCATCCATGGCATATGTTTATTTCAATAGATGGCGTTACAGTAACTAATTCCAAGGGTAACAAGTATGAGTATATAGCAAGCAGGGACCATTTTCCCTTATTTCCCACCAACATTCACCACAGTCATCCCTTTTTTGGTCGTAGACATCATATCGTTTTGTCATTCCGTTCCATTGAAAGGTGCAGTGAAACAAGGTTTTCTTAAAAAAAACGTTTGGACGAAACCTGAAATCAAAATACTCTTCATTACCAAGATGTCGGGCGCCGAGATCGTCATCCTTCGATTTGCAATGGACAATGAGATCCGTCTTCGGGGTCAGAAAGTTAGTGATCCTTACATATATTTTTTCTGGAAGAAAAAGAGCTCCATTCCCGGATGAAAGCGACATTAGAGAGAGAAACAATATGATCGACAAAAGATTCATGTTTGCTTATGATGATCAGCGAAATGGCATACACAGAGTATAAATATTTTGGAAGCGAAGATGACTGTCTTCTTTTTTATACAATTTGGATAATATAATACAAAGATGGAAATAAATTGCATTTATGGAAAGTAATACAAATGCAATTTTTATTAATTGGGTGACTTAAATGCAATCTTATCCATAAATGAATGACTCAAATAAAACTTTTAAAAATTAAGGGACCCAAATGGAACCTTATTCATAATTGAGTGAGCTCTATTGTACTTTACCCTAAAAAGATATAAAAAGACAATAATACATTAGAAATCATTTAAATTTTTTTATTCTGATAAGAAAATTCGACTTATCTTAATTCGATTCAAAATTTTATAAAATCGACTATATTCAAAAAAATTCAAATAAAATGTGAGTTGTAAAATATAATTCAAATAACTCAATTTTTTTATTAATTAATGGATTGGTTTTTAAGTTTGAATTGAGTCCTTCGATTTTTTTGATAATACCGATATAAAAAATATAAAAAACACTTATCACATATGAAAGAATATGAAAATTATAGAAAATCGTTTAAATTAAAATCAAACTGGAATATAACAAGATAAATAATTATAATTAAATTTGTATAAGAACTCAAAAACTCAACTCAAATTGAAAAAATTAAATCAAAAAAATTAAATTATAAAATATGATGTGTCAACTCAAATACCTCAAATATTTTTAACTCAATTTGATTGGATCGAATGCTCAGCCGTATGATGTACATTTCATGACCATATATTTACGTCTCATTGAAAGCACACCTGCGAATTGTTTTCCTAATTTATAACGTCTAAAGATTTTTTTAAGAATTCGATAAATATATTAATTATTTTATATTTTTTAAAAATTTAATGAATAAAATAATCATTTTCCCCAATTTTGAGCCTATAGAATTAATTTTGACTTTTGAGTTTAAATTCTAAAAGGTTTTTAAATATAAAATTCTACAAATTCGTTCGAAAATATATAAAAGTGTTAAACGATATTTTCTTTTTTAATTTCTTCCCGAAATGATAAATTTCCCCCCTTAAAGTTACAAGGCGATTAATTCGGGATAATGTTGCGGCTAAAGGGACCCATCGATGGATAGCACGACCGAGAAGCCTAGTTGACAGTGGTGAGGGTGCTTGGCATGGACCGACTAAAGATTGGTGTACATTAAATTCGGATGGGGCTCTTTGTATGTTGGATGGTCGCACATCTTGTGGTGGGGTAATTGATGGCCAAGGTGATTGGTGATGGGTTCCTCAAAAGTCATTGGTATTTGCTCAGTTGTAGATGCAGACTTGTGGGATATTTTGATTGGACTTCGACATACTTGAGAGAGGTCTTCGCTGAATCTAAGTTGATGTTGATAGCAGGGATGCGCTACGATTGATACGTAAGCAATCAAATAATGAGAGAGGTATACTGCTCTTGCTTATCAGATTATGTTGGTGGTGGCACGAGATTGAGAAGTTCGCTTTGTTTAGCCGTCTTGAGGTTAATATAGTACCTGTCTATTCCTCACTTATTCTCTTCTATTTATGAAAAAAAATTAGATATATTAAATAAACAAATTATCAAATTGAGTTTATCATATTAAGTATTCTATTTTTCTCTTCTATTTTTGTGTTCTGTCATATCTTTAAAAAAATTAACTGATCCATTTGTATTTTAATTTAACTAAAACATAATTATTTTGCTTTATCAATGCTTTATTTTGCAATAACTTTTTAATTTGTGACTTTTATTATTGTTGGTCAATTTTAAATTTTAAAGATTTTGTATTTTTTATGAAATTAAGATGAACCTATTTTAACTTAATTGTTTTTAAGTTTTGTCTTGGATGACGATCCCCAAATATCAACCTTAGCGTTTGTCATAATTAATTGTTTTTAGTTTACCAATGCTTTTAGACATATTTGATTGGTTCATCAATTTGTTCATCTGGATGCCGATATCGTCTGTCTTTCGATTTGCAGTGGGAAAAAACTTTTAAAAATAAACTAAATTGCATACCTCGCTAAAAACCTCCCTAATCCTAAACGGAGAAAAAGAGTACATACAATCAAGACAAAATATAAGAAATAACACCCTTAGAAAGATCTCCACAATTCTCACTCTTTTCATTGTTGTAAGATTCCAACAGTGCAAAGCTAAGCCTGAAATCTCTATCCATATCACCCTTTCCGCGTGCTATATTCTTAAATCTTGTTATATTCAACAATTTAGTGCTTGTTATATTCAAAATTTTAAAAAATTAAAAGTTTTATAAATGTGAATATTGTTGAATTTAATAATTTCTTTATTATATTCAAAATTCCAAATTTACATAAATACAACCTTCAAATTCAAAAAATTAATTTAATCGAATTATATTTTTGGATAATCTGATATCCGATTTGAATATCCGATATCCAAAGATGTAAATATTCGCTTTTTTCCTGATCGGATACGGATCACTATATCATCGATCCAAGAACCTGAATATCCGAAAAAATCGGATCCGATCCAATCCTATATCCGACAATGAACACCCCTACTAGTAATAACCATAGCCTGTGTCGGTATTATATATCATATTGCTTTTTAAATTGTTAGTTTGAGGTTTTTGATTCACTAACGTGTTTTTATGATTAGCATGAATGATATATTTTCCTTGCCTTTATCATGCAGGATTATACTCGATCTCTATGACATGGAGGAAGTAAAGCTATGCATAAAATTAGGGGGGAAATTGAGTATAATCCAACTTAAAATTAAATTTTGAAAAATAGAGTGTTCAATTATATTTTGGATTCTAGATTAATATTTATAGCACACGTTCTAAGATGTTATGTGCACGTGACGTTGTATCTATTTTTTAAAAAAATATTTAAAATATGAAAAACGTCACCAATAAGTGATTTCTTTATCTCAAATCACCATTTACAGGTGGCGTTTTCATACTTGTATTGTTGTTTTTAACTTCGATTTTAAAATAAATTTTAAAAACCTTATGGTCTCAAATAAAAATTCTAAACACCGTGTATATCCAACGGAGCCATAAAATTAAAACACCTCTTTAATTATTAAAAGAAACAGCAAAAGCTGTGTCCGTAAACAATCTATAGAAAGCTACCCAGTGCATCATGGGATATGTTTATTTCAGCAGATGGTTTTGCAGTAATAAGTTAAGCTGATCATTTCCAAGAGAAACACGTTGAATCATATTTTAACAGCATGCAGGGACCATCGGGCCTCACAGCCCACACGCAACGATCGCACACTTCTACATCCCTAACTTGCTTATAGATGTCGAACCGATGCGTAGTCTGGTCCCATTGGAAGGTGCAATGAAACAAGGTACCCCCCCAAAAGCTCGGTTGAAAGTCGAATTCGTAGTAGTTTTTGTAAGTAACCTGATGGATGCCGAGATCGTCGTCCTTCGATTTACAATGGATGATGAGGTCCAACTTAGAAGGCAGATCGTTATAGATCAATACCTGCGCTTTGGGTGGCATGATGATGTCTCCGCACACGGCCGAAACCGATATTAAAACGAGCAACAAGATAGTCAACGAAGGATTCATGTTTGCTTATGATGATCAACCAAATGGTACATGAGCTTATAAAGTATTTTGGAAGTGAAGGAGAACCTTCATTTGATACAATCCAGACCGTCCAATTTGGGTAATAGAATACAAAGATGGAAATAAGTAGCAACCTTTTATGGAAAGTGGACACCAAAGAATTTTGTGTAATATTGTAGATTTAATGATCATATAATTTTAAAAAATATTTTTTTATAACTATAATAATATTTTCTTAAATAATTTTAAAAATATATAAATCTGATAAATATCAACAAAATAACCTAATAAAATCGGATATAATGCCCCAATTAGTACAAAATTGTAAATCGATAAAGTCAAAATTATGATTGTAACGGTAGAGAACCAATTGATTTTCGTCATCAGTTTTAAAAATGTTAAACTTTAATCTGTTATGTTATTAAATACAATAGTAACGGTATTAATAAAGATAGAATAATTAAATATTTAGTGAATTTATGTTATTTTTTTTTCTAACTTCATTCAATTTGGGTAATACAATAGAGAGATGAAAATAAATTCTTAAACACAAAATTCTTAAATCCGTTTTTCTCAACGTATTTTCATTAATGGTATATGAGTTTATACACAATTTATGGTAGAGTACTGTTTGATTTTCGTCATCAGTTTTGAAAATATTAATTTTTAACCGTTTACGTTATTAAATACAAATGTAACAATACAAATAAAGATATAATAATTAAATATTTAGTAAATTTATGTTACTATTTTTTTTAAAACTTTAAGTTTTCAGTCAACGATTAAATTAAATGAAAGTAAATATAACTGCAAGAATTAATGATTCTTTATTTTAATTTCATCGTATCAATTTAACAAATACATTTAACTTTATCTTTGTTTTGTCGGTATTATATATCATATTCTTTATTTTAAATTCATAAGGTGTTTTTTTAGCTGCTTTAGTGGGTACTCTGTTCATAATATACGTTGTTGTCTTTAATGCTTCTTCCCAGAGAGACTCAGGTAAGGTAGAATGAGTAATCATACTTCTTACCATATCCTTAAGAGTCCTATTACGTGTTTCAGCTACACCATTCATACTTGGTGATCCTGGCATGGTGTACTGTGGGACAGTACCACATTCCTCTACGAATTTTGTAAATGGTCCTGAACGTTGTTCACCTAACCCATCATATCTACTGTAGTACTCACTGCCACGATCAAATCGAACTTTCTTAATTCTTTTGTTGAGTTGATTCTCAATTTGGTTAAGAACCCTCAAAAATTAACTTTGAATTTTATATTTTATTCGATTCAATCCTCATTTAATTAAACCAGATTATACATTTAAAAATTATTTCAATTTGATCATAAAAAATTAGTTTAGCGATCGAAGAATTGGTTTTAGAGAACTAGTTTAGTAATTTAGATGTAAGAGATTAGTGTTGGACTTAAAGAATTAATAATATACATACATTAATTAAATAATATACATACATTAAGTCATAAACAAATTAAATACATATATTAGTATACATTTAAGTATATATATATTATATTAAAGTATATTATATATAATATATTAATACATCAAGTATAAATTTTTATATACTACTCCCTCTGTCCCACTATTTTTGTCTATTATTGACTTTTTTTAGTCAAATTTTTTCAATTTTGACTCATTATAACTTTAAATATATTATTGATAAAAATATAAAAAAATATGTTTTAAAAATCTTTAATCAAGTAGTTTAAAAATATATTTTTTGTAAAATTTAATAAATTAAAATATTTAAAATAACTATGGTCAAAGTTGAAAAAGTTTAACTTTTAAAAAGTCAATAATAGACACCATATATGGGATAGAGCGAGTATTATTCTATTTATAATATAAATTCTACATATAGTCTAAATTTATTTTATTAATGTTTATCTTTTTTTAATTTAAAATTTTATTCTTTGACTTTGTAGTCCTATATTTATTCCTTATTCATTTTTTAATTTTTGTAATTTAGTATAATTTTTATTTTTTAAGATATGAATCATTATTCATTATATGATATTTTTGTTAAGTCTACTACTTAATATTTATATTTAATGAGATTCATATTAGTAAAAGACGTTAGATATTAAATAATTAATTCGAAATAAATGATCAACCATTCAACCAAAAGTCTATCGTTTATTTACTTACTTTTACAAAATCAAACTTAATAATTTTTAAAACAAAAATTAAATCGACCTGAAACAAAACCGACTTGAAATGAACCTGACTTGAAAAGCAACCGATCTAAAATATACCCGACCTAAAATTTATCCGGCTTAAAATGAAACTGTCAATTATCCGATATGGACCCGAACCGTTTGGACCCTACATGAAATGGATCTAACCTGAAATGGACCCGCACCCAACCCAATTCGAGTCAAAACGTCAAGTCAGCTTGAAATGATTTATATCCGATTTTACCTGACCTGAAACCCATCTGAGTAACTGTTTTTACATCCATAGTAATTAGGGGTGTTGAAAAATATCCAATCTGATTATCCCTTGAACTGATCCAAAAATTAAGATATTCAATCCGTTTTTTATTTTTGGATATTTTTGGAACGGATATCCGATCTGACTTTAAATTTTTTGGATAGGATACGGATCACAATATTTCAAGTTTTGGATTATCCAAAAACACAAAAATTCAAAAATTAAATTTTTATTAATATTAATTTTGTTATTTTCAACAATTTAGTGCTTGTTATATTCAAATTTTTTTTTTTAAAAAATGAAACTTTTATAAATGTGAATCTTGTTGAATTTAATAATTTGTTTATTATATTCAAAATTCCAAATTTTCATAAATACAACCTTCAAATTCAAAAAATTAGTTTAATCAAATTTTATTTTTGGATAATCAGATATCTGATTATTTGATCCGAATATTTGATATCCGAATATGTAAATATCCGCCTTTTTTCGGATCGGATATGGATCACTATATCATCAATCTATAAACTCGAATATCCAAGAAAATCAGATCCGATCCGATCCTATATCCGACAACGAACACCCCTACTAGTAATAGCTATAACCAAAAAATTCTAAACACGTGTATATCCAATAGAGCCATAAAATTAAAACACATCTTTAATTATTAAAAGAAACAATAAAAGTTGTGTCTGTAAACAATCTATAGAAAGCTAACTAGTGCATCATGGGATATGTTTATTTCAATTGATGCTTTTCCAGTAATGAGTTAAGCTGATCATTTCCAAGGGTAACAAATTGGAGGAGTAACCATCAAACAGATAGTATCGAGGCGAACTTTCCACACACAGTGAGCGCACAATGGTTCATCCCTCTCTTGTACGTAGATGTTGAACCGTTTCGTTATCTCGTTCCATTGAAAGGTGCAATGAAACAAGGTACCCCACAAAAAGTTCCCGCGAAAGTGGAATTCGTAGTAGTTGTTGTAAGCAACATGATGGATGTCGAGATCGTCGTTCTTCGATTTACAATGGACGATGAGATCCGTATTAGAATTCAGGTCGTTATAGATCAATACATGCG
This sequence comes from Abelmoschus esculentus, assembly GCA_035048815.1. Lineage (NCBI taxonomy): Eukaryota > Viridiplantae > Streptophyta > Magnoliopsida > Malvales > Malvaceae > Abelmoschus > Abelmoschus esculentus. Next base: position 17,510,010 of record JAUCBN010000024.1, read on the forward strand.
TTTTGGGTGGCAAGAAGGACCCGCTCACGGACGAAACCGATATTAAAACGAGCAACAAGATGGCAATGAAGGATTCATGTTTGCTCCTGATGATCAACCAAATGGTATATGAGCTTATAAAGCAATTTGGAAGTGAAGGAGACAGCCCTTATTTCATACAATCCAGATCATCCAATTTGGTAATAGAATACAGAGAAGGAAATAAGTTGCAACCTTTTATGGAAAGTGGACACCAAAGAATTAAAGATTGTGTAACTGTAAAAAATATTTACTATAAATATGAATTGATTAGTTTTGGATGTATAAATCAATTTTTTTACCATATATATAAATTCGACAATATTTGATTTTATCTTTAATAAAAATTCAACTCAATTCAAACTTTATTTTTTATTAAAAACTCCAACCCAATCATATCAATTTAAGTTGAAATCCACCCAAATCGAATAAAATACCATCCCTAGATAACAAATATTAAAATTTTCAAAAATAATAAGTTCCCCAAAAAATCTTATTTTGTGATAATCTGGAAACTAGAAGCCATATATTTTTTGAATGTGGTTTTGTAGCTGAGATTTGGGGTATCATCTATATAAATTTGTTGGGCTGTGCGTTGGTTAAAAGGAAAAGTCTCTGCTGGTTTTCATACTTCGTTTGGCTTGGAATGCCTTCATATATAGTATATGGGAAGAGAGGAACTATAGATATTTTTGGGGGAGCTCTAGAAATCCCAATGCCATTATAAATAAGATATAAAAAGACGTAGTGAGGGTAAAACTCCGTTATAGGCGTATCAATATGTTTGATCCTGCTAATATTCAGTTGTGTACACGGTAGAGCATACATGTATAGCATTATGTGAAGCCTTATAATAACTTTTAAGGTGTTTTCATAGAATACAACGATTACTTATTTAAAAAAATTTCCAAAAAATTTATTCTCTAGTATCTAATAATATCTCTCTTTTATTGGTTATGGTATTTTTAGAAAGGGTAAAGTATGCTAGTAGACACTAAATTAGAGGATAAAAACAATCGTTTTGGTCAGCAGACTTTTAAAAGTTATAAAATAATTATTAATTTTTTAAATTATTACCATATTTATTATATTAATCAAATTGTTACACAAGTTGATAACATCCAGTGAGCATATTCTAACTAGATATCGAACAACGACTACAAAGGTTTATATCCCTCTTTTCTGACTAGATATCGAACAAATGAGTAATCCCAGTCCATTGCATGCTACAGTGAAGCGAGGTGGTACCGAAGAAGGTTGGGCGAAAATGGAACTCGAAGTCCATGCCGAAAGAAATATGCCAGAAAACAAGTTCGTTGTCCTTAGATTTGCAATGAATGACGAGATCCGTCTCCGGAGTCAGTTCGTTATATTTAGTGTATGTTTTTGACAATTACTCATAGGATTTATCTTACAATGAACTTTAAAAATATGTTAGATACAATGAAAAAAGTGTCTAATTTGACCGGCACAACCCTTAATTATCTTTTAAAGGTTATATTGTTAATTTTCTTTACTTTCTTAATAAAGCTTCCGGCTTCAAGTTTAAAAATAAATAGGCTCAAAATTCATCATGTATGGGCACATGTGAGACCAAAACTAAAATATCCAAAATTTCTTATATTAATTACCAAAGCCCAAAATGTAAAATTACATCCAATTAATAGTACAAACTTTTTCCATTTTTTTTATAAATAATTTTTTTTATTCATCCAAGAAACTCATAAATTTCAACTACAAGAATCTCTATACAAATGATATCTAGCTTAAACTCCATTTACAAGCTAGTCTAGCATTAAAATCTTAGTCTGAATGCTAGACTAGCTTGTAAATCATTTGTATAGGGGATTCTTGTACATGAACTTTATATGAGTTTTTGGATGAATAAAAGTTTTCATTTATCAAAAAAAAAAAAATAGTACAAACTTGTAATAGCCATAACCTGTGTCGGTATTATATATCATATTGCTTTTTAAATTGTTAGTTTGAGGTTTTTGATTCACTAACGTGTTTTTATGATTAGCGTGAATGATATATTTTCCTTGCCTTTATCATGCAGGATTATACTCAATCTCTATGACAAGGAGGAAGCAAATGTATGCATAAATTAGGGGGGAAATTGAGTATAATCCAACTTAAAATTAAATTTTGAAAAATAGAGTGTTCAACTATATTTTGGATTCTAGAATAATATTTATAGCACACGTTCTAAAATGTTATGTGCACGTGACGTTGTATCTATTTTTTTTAAAAATATTTAAAATATGAAAAACGTCACCAATAAGTGATTTCTTTATCTCAAATCACCATTTACAGGTGACGTTTTCATACTTGTATTGTTGTTTTTAACTTAGATTTTAAAATAAATTTTAAAAACCTTATGGTCTCAAATAAAAATTCTAAACACCCTGTATATCCAACGGATCCATAAAATTAAAACACATCTTTAATTAATAAAAGAAACAGCAAAAGCTGTGTCCGTAAACAATCTATAGAAAGCTACCCAGTGCAACATGGGATATGTTTATTTCAGCAGATGGTTTTGCAGTAATAAGTTAAGCTGATCATTTCCAAGGGTAACACAGTGGGTAATCATGAATCATCAAGCAGGTACCTTCGAGCCTCACTTTCCACACGCAATGAGAGCACATTTTTTCATCCCTCTCTTGATCATAGATGTCGAACCAAAACGTTTTCCCGTTCCATTGAAAGCTGCAATAAAACAAGGTACCCCCAAAAATGTTCGGGCGGAAGTCGAATTCGTAGTAGTTGTTGTAAGCAATATGATGGATGCCGAGATCGTCGTTCTTCGATTTACAATGGACGATGAGATCCGGCCTAGTAGGCAGGTCGTTATAGATCAATACCTGTGCTTTGGGTGGTAAGAGGCCTCCACTCACGGACAAAACCGATACTAAAACGAGCAACAAGATGGTCAACGAAGGATTCATGTTTGCTCCTGATGATCAGCTAAATGGTACATGAGCTTATAAAGCATTTTGGAAGTGAAGGAGACAACCCTCATTTGATACAGTCTAAATCATCCAATTTGGGTAATAGAATACAGAGATGGAAACAAGTTCCTTTCATGGAAAGTGGATATCAAAATTTTTTGGTAATATTGTAGATTTAAAGATTTTTGTGTAATAAGTTCCAACAGTGCAAAGCTAAGCCTGAAATCTCTATCCATATCACCCTTTCCGCATGCTTGATCTCATTAGACCATGGTTTTAACTCTTCGAATATCTCCCTTGAATAAGACCAATTAACATATTCCAACATAATGAACAGGTCCTCATCTGCAATAGTTAGTAAAAAGTTTTTTTCCACCCATTCTTTGAAAAAAATTACATATTAAACACATAAATTTTAAAATACATGACCAAACATAAAAATTAGTGATTTAAAGTTAATTTTAGAACAATTATATATATACATATATATATTTATTAAAGGTTATCACTAAAATGATATTAAAAATTTTAATATCATTTTTCTTTCATTATTAACAAATTAATAAAAATATACTTAAAAATTTTAAAAATTAAAAGTGTATAATAAAAATATAAAATTAATTTAAATATTTAAATTTAATTTTATGTACAAATATTAAGAATCAACAATAAAAATATAATTTAAAACTAAAAAAATATATAAACTAAAATTAGTCGTGTCGGTTACCCGATAATTAAAAAATCAACTCAAGCCTGAACCAATTATTCTCGTATCGGATATCCGGCCCAATCGAGTAATTTTTTTGAAAATTACCTAGTATTTATTTTTTGGATAGTCAGATTGGATCAATCGAGTCGGGTAATAAAAAATGTTAGTCACATTAAAGAACAAAAATTAAAACTTTAAGCACTTATTTAGAGCTAAAAATAGTTTAAGCACCAAAAGTGATCCACTAGTATAGTTTGGGCACTTATTTAGCTATTAAACTTTTTTTTATATCTTTTTTATTTTTTTTTTAATTTTTAATAAAAGATAAACTCTCAAAAGCTCTTCTGAAGTATTGATATTTCAGTACTTTGAGATATAGTACTTACATTTTCCCTTGTATTTAAATGGGAAAAATATTTCTTATGCTTAAGTATAGTATGAGTAGTTGCATTGTCTACTTGACATACAATTCATTGTAGATTTTATTTTGGAAGTGATAATATTCTTCAAAGGATAAATTAACATAAAACATAAATAAATATTATGTAAAATAAATTAACGATAAATTAACATAAAACAAAAAAAAATAAAAGATCAATTATTTTTTAGATATTATAAGAGAAATAAAATAAATGTCGAATTATTCTCTTGAAGGATTATGAGAAAATTAACAATATTCAATTGAATTGGACCAACAATGCCATAATTATTTATGCCACAAAGAAAATTTGTTTATATTTTCTTTCATTTATCATTCACGATTATGGATAAATTCTATAATATTTCGGTGTTTGACAAGTACGAGACCAATGGTTTCTACTATCGCATTGATAACATAAAGATTTGATATAATCTTTATCATTCTTGTCATCCTTATATTCCACTTCAGGTGGATATAAGTATTCTCAAAAGAATCATCTTATCCATGTTTATTTTATGACCTCAACGCAATTACTAATGTGGATTTTATTCGTTCCACTATAAAGTATCACATTTACTTCAGAAAATGAAGCGAAGACTAATAGGTATTTAAAAACTTTTTATGATATTGTGTCTGTAAGATAACATTAATGTATGAAAAAGTGGAATATGTTTTTCTAAAATATCTTCATCAGTAATACTCTGGTATATAATTGAGTTTTATTCACTAACCATATAGTGAATTATCACGTTTGCATTCACTTCAAGGAATGAAACAAATTTAATAATCGTATGGAATAAACATCATACTTGTATTTACTTCAAGGAATGACATAAGTCCAATAATCGTATTAAATAAAAATCACGCTTACATTCACTTCAAGCAATAACATAAATCTAATAATTGCATGAAATAATCATTATGCATGCATTCACTTTAGTAAATGCCTCCCATAAAAATTCTTGGATCAAGGCGATTTTCGTAACTTAAACTTGGGAGAAGTCTATAGTCGATTTTTTAACACAAAAATTTTGCTTTCAAACAAATATAGATTTTATAATATTTATACTATTAAATAGTAATTGATCAACCAATATATATATACAATACATACAAGGAACACAAATTTAATCCTCATACGCGACGTTGTTAAACCAGCCACAAGGTCGTTTAAAAGAATCTCCTTTGAGACCGTAGTCTCGTTGAACGGGATGTCCAACCAATATACTCGGATTAAACCAACATAACAGAAAACATATTAATTAATTATAGTTTTAATATTTGTTCCAAAATCAGTAATACTTAAAACATAATTATAAAATACAAATTTTCATCATCAAAATAAACAAATATTGATTATAACTAAAGATAAAAAATCTCAAATTAAATAAGTAAAACATATCGAACTTTTCATTAATTTGAATATATGATAGGTTTAATCACCAATATTTTGTTAAAATTTTGTTTAGGAATTATCGTCAAGCACCACGGTAATTGAGTCACTTTATCACTACACAAACACCAAACAACCAAAGATTTTTTAAAATTAAAAATCAAGTCAAAAATTAAGAAAGAAAGAAAAATCGATAATCAGAATATAATTGAGGAAGACTTATCTTTGATTTATGCTAATAATAAATTCTTTTCAATAACTCCTTTAAGATTTGAACAACAATACCTCCGTTGGTTAGAGTTTTGAGCTAATAACGTGTTATGAATAAAGTAAAGAATAAGAATAAAATAGGAGAACAAAGAAGAAAAACAAAACAGAGAGACAAAAGAGAGACTTTTATTATATTCTCAAAGTTGGATTGTGAACAATGTTTTGTCCAAAAGTCTATATTTATAGGCATAAGATAAAACCCCTAATTCCAATGAGTATTAAACCCTAATAATAAAAAACATTAAAGTTTAACTTAATATATGTATATCCACCATAAATAAAGATATTTTTATTTTCATAAATATTATTGTATGCCTTTGTACCACATCTTTTTTTAATCCTTATAACAAGTCTCTATCTTATGATATATTTTCATGATACTTTTTGACAAGCGTCGTATTTGTTAAATAAAATATTCTTAGTTCTCAAAAATAAATAATAATTGAATTTAGCTAAGCATGATTATTGAAAAAATATACTTCACATTGTAAAAGAAAAAATTAAAAAAAAATTAAGAACACAAAAATAAAAGAAAAAACTTTGTTAAAAAGTTCAAAGCAAAAACAACTCAAAGTAAAATGGGAGATAATTTTTGCTTACACAAAGTTGGGGGTATTTACAATCTTAAAAAATCCTAAAAAGTCTCTAAACTGATAAGATAATTCAAATTAAATACAAGGATAAATCCTAAATAATCTAAATTAAATCTTAAAAGATAATATCCTAAATTAAAGGTAAAATTAAAATTGATAAGCTATCAACCGACTTGATACTCGTGTAAAACTTATCAAGAATATTGTTATACGTACTAACTCTGGAGTCAATTTAAATCCCATAAAACTTTCAATAACGGAAATAATTTAACTTCTAAAACTTTATTTAATTACATTGTGCGACAACAATTAATTAAGCTGTTGGTCTCCAAGTATAACAAATTTGATAATAAGTGAACAAGCAGATAGGATCGACCATTACTTTCCACAAGCAATGATTGCAAAGGCTTATATCCTTCTCTTCCGAGTAGATATCGAACAAATGTGTTGTCTCATTCCATTACATGATGCAATGAAACAAGGTGGTACCAAAAATGCTTGGGCAAAAGTGGAACTCGAAGTCCATGCCGAAAGCAATATGTTGGACGCCAAGATCGTTGTCCTTCGATTTACAATGAACGACGAGATCTGTCCCCGGAGCCAGTTCGTTATATATCAATACTTGTACTTTATGACTTAATTAAATTAAACCAAAATAATTGATAAAAAAGAGTGAAAAGATAAAATTTTGGAGGAAAATAAACTAATCAATTTTTAGAGATTAATTTACTTTTAGTGTAAAAATTTTGGAGGGATATAAGTTACCCAAAAATTTGGAGAGAATTAGAAATAAATTTAATTATTATATAAAAAAGAGAATTTTTTTTGAGAGAATTAATGTATATAGTAAATTTTGGATTATTATTATTATTACTACAACATATAATCAATTAAAAATATAAAAAAGAGAAATTATATTTAGATATTCATTTGACACTACTCTAAGTCGGGTAAAAAATTCCATATATATTTATGTAGGTTGCGCCTAAAAAATCGAATATCTGCCGCTCTACACCTTATTTTAAAATATTTCAATTTGGTTAAGATCCCTCAAAAATTAAGTTTTGAATTTTATTTTTTTATTCGATTCAGTCCTCATTTAATTAAACCAGATTATACATTTAAAAATTATTTCAATTTGATCATAGAAAATTAGTTTAGCGATCGAACAATTGGTTTTAGAGAACTAGTTTAGTAATTTAGACGTAAGAGATTAGTGTTGGACTTAAAGAATTAATAATATACATACATTAATTAAATAATATACATACATTAAGTCATAAACAAATTAAATACATATATTAGTATACATTTAAGTATATATATATTATATTAAAGTATATTATATATAATATATATATATTATTAGTGTATTATATATTTATATATTATATATAATATATTAATACATCAAGTATAAATTTTTATATACTATTATTCTATTTAAAATATAAATTCTATATATAGTCTAAATTTATTTTATTAATGTTTATCTTTTTTTAATTTAAAATTTTATTCTTTGACTTTGTAGTCCTATATTTATTCCTTATTCATTTTTAATTTTTATAATTTAGTATAATTTTTATTTTTTAAGATATGAATCATTATTCATTATATGATATTTTTGTTAAGTCTACTGCTTAATATTTATATTTAATGGGATTCATATTAGTAAAAGACGTTAGATATTAAATAATTAATTCGAAATAAATGATCAACCATTCAACCAAAAGTCTATCATTTATTTACTTACTTTTACAAAATCAAACTTAATAATTTTTAAAACAAAAATTAAATCGACCTGAAACAAAACCGACTTGAAATGAACCCGACTTGAAAAGCAACCGATCTGAAATGTACCTGACCTAAAATTTCTCCGGCTTGAAATGAAACTGTCAATTATCCGATATAGACCCGAACCGTTTGGACCCTACATGAAATGGATCTAACCTGAAATGGACCCGCACCCAACCCAATTCGAGTCAAAACGTCAAGTCAGCTTGAAATGATTTGTATCCGATTTTACCCGACCTAAAACCCATCCGAGTAACTGTTTTTACATCCATAGTAATTAGGGGTGTTAAAAAATATCCAATCTGATTATCCCTTGAACTGATCCAAAAATAAAGATATTCAATCCGTTTTTTATTTTTGGATATTTTTGGAACGGATATCCGATCTGATTTTAATTTTTTTGGATAGGATACGGATCACAATATTTCAAGTTTTGGATTATTTGAAAACACAAAAATTCAAAAGTTAAATTTTTATTAATATTAATCTTGTTATTTTCAACAATTTAGTGCTTGTTATATTCAAAATTTAAAAAAATGAAACTTTTATAAATGTGAATCTTGTTGAATCTAATAATTTGTTTATTATATTCAAAATTTCAAATTTTCATAAATACAACCTTCAAATTCAAAAAATTAGTTTAATCAAATTATATTTTTGGATAATCAGATATCTGATTATTTGATTCGAATATTCGATATCCAAATATGTAAATATCCGCCTTTTTTCGGATCGGATACGGATCACTATATCATCAATCTAAAAACCCAAATATCCAAGAAAATCCGATCCGATCCTATATCCGACAATGGACACCCCTACTAGTAATAGCTATAACCAAAAAATTCTAAACACCGTGTATATCCAATGGAGCCATAAAATTAAAACACATCTTTAATTATTAAAAGAAACAATAAAAGTTGTGTCTGTAAACAATCTATAGAAAGCTAACTAGTGCATCGTGGGCTATGTTTATTTCAATTGATGCTTTTCCAGTAATGAGTTAAGCTGATCAATTCCAAGGGTAACAAATTGGAGGAGTAACCATCAAACAGATAGTATCGAGGCGAACTTTCCACACACAGTGAGCGCACAATGGTTCATCCCTCTCTTGTACGTAGATGTCGAACCGTTTCGTTATCTCGTTCCATTGAAAGGTGCAATGAAACAAGGTACCCCACAAAAAGTTCCCGCGAAAGTGGAATTCGTAGTAGTTGTTGTAAGCAACATGATGGATGTCGAGATCGTCGTCCTTCGATTTACAATGGACGATGAGATCCGTATTAGAATTCAGGTCGTTATAGATCAATACATGCGTTTTGGATGGCAAGAAGGATCCTCTCACGGACGAAACTGATATTAAAACGAGCAACAAGATGGTAACCGAAGGATTCATGTTTGCTCCTGATGATCAACCAAATGGTATATGAGCTTATAAAGCAATTTGGAAGTGAAGGAGACAGCCCTTATTTCATACAACCCAGATCATCCAATTTGGGTAATAGAATACAAAGATGGAAATAAGTAGCAACCTTTTATGGAAAGTGGACACCAAAGAATTTTGTGTACTATTGTAGATTTAAAGATCATATAATTGTAAAAAATATTTTTTATAACTATAATAATATTTTCTTAAATAATTTTAAAAATATATAAATCTGATAAATATCAACAAAATAACCTAATAAAATCGGATATAATGCCCCAATTAGTACAAAATTGTAAATCTATAAAGTCAAAATTATGATTGTAACGGTAGAGAACCAATTGATTTTCGTCATCAGTTTTAAAATTGTTAAACTTTAATCTGTTATGTTATTAAATACAATTGTAACGGTATTAATAAAGATAGAATAATTAAATATTTAGTGAATTTATGTTATAATTTTCTAACTTTAAGTTAGTGAAGGAGACAGCCCTCATTTGATACAATCCAGATCATTCAATTTGGGTAATATAATAGAGAGAGGAAAATAAATTGCAACCTTTTGTGGAAAGTGGATACCTAAGATTTTTGTGTAATATTGTAGATTTAAAGATCATATAATTTTAAAAAATATTTTTTATAACTATAATAATATTTTCTTAAATAATTTTATATGTTTTTTTTTTACTAAAGAAAAAATATAAATCCGATAAATATCAACAAAATAACCCAATAAAATCAGATACAATGCCCCAAATTGTGCAAAATTGTAAATTTATGAAGTCAAAATTTTGAAGACCTATATCTTAAGCTTGCCACTAATAATTTCTAAGACTGCGCTCTCATCATTAATGGTATATGAGTTTATACACAATTTATGGTAGAGTACTGTTTGATTTTCGTCATCAGTTTTGAAAATATTAATTTTTAATCGTTTAGGTTATTAAATAAAAACGTAACAATACAAATAAAGATATAATAATTAAATATTTAGTAAATTTATGTTACTATTTTTTTAAAACTTTAAGTTTTCAGTTAGCGATTAAATTAAATGAAAGTAAATATAACTACATGAATTAATAATTCTTTATTTCGTCGTATCAATTTAACAAATACATTTAACTTTATCTTTGTTTTGTCGGTATTATATATCATATTGTTTTGTAAATTGTGTGTTTGAGATTTATGTTTCACTAACGTGTTTCTATCACTAGCCTGAATGATATATTTTCCTTGCCTTTGTCATGAAGGATTATATTCAATCTCTATGACATGGAGAAAGCAAATGTATGCATAATGTCACGGACCGTGAGTCGTGAATGCGCGGGACCGAACGAGATGCTTTCTGGTGGTGCTTAAAGCTTGGGAGCGGGATAGCATTAAGAGTGTAGTACGTGCCGAGAAGCCGTCCCATCTGGGATGGGCGCGCTGATCGTGCACCACACTGGTCGGGAGCTGTCCCCGCTTCCCTGATGAGCCCATGGGAGGGCGAAACCAGTAAGAATCGGAGATCGTTCAGGCTGATCCTCGGGCATGCGAGTGTCCCGAGGTGCCGCACGGGTAGATGTCCCTGCGCAAGAACTCTGACCCCGTGACAAGAGGTATCAGAGCGAGTCTGTGTGCTAGCTGTTGGGCTGACCAAGCGCCCCTTGTGCTGCAAGAGCGAGTCAGAGGACGAGCGTGTTAGCTCGCACCCCAAAGAGAAAAGAGTGTTCGCGAGTGGGTCCTCAACAGACGAGGACGGGTAGGCAGGAAGCCGCAACGAAAGTTCTCCGGTTAGGCGAACTGCAATGAGACACCTCGGTAAAGTGGCAGGTGGCCATGAGGTGATTGCAGGGAGTCCTGTGTCCTCTAGGAGGGCGGCCCCAGTTAGTGGGCGAGTTTGGGAGAATTGCACACTAGTTCCTGGCACGTTTCAAGAGAAGGGAAATAGTTTCCTCCCCATGCACGAGGGCGTGCATGAATTGGGTGGAGGAGAATGTCACGGGCCGTGAGTCGTGACTACGCGGGACCGAGCGAGATGCTTTCTGGTGGTGCTTAAAGCTTGGGAGCGGGATAGCATTAAGAGTGTAGTACGTGCCGAGCAGCCGTCCCATCTGGGATGGGCGCGCTGGTCGTGCACCACACTGGTCGGGAGCTGTCCCCGCTTCCCTGATGAGCCCATGGGAGGGCGAAACCAGTAAGCATCGGAGATCGTTCAGGTTGATCCTCGGGCATGCGAGTGTCCCGAGGTGCCGCACGGGTAGATGTCCCTGCGCGAGAACTCTGACCCCGTGACAATAAAATTAAAGGAAAAAATAGATTATAATCCAACTTAAAATTAAATTTTGAAAAATAGAGTGTTCAATTATATTTTGGATTCTAGATTAATTTTTATACTACACGTCGCAAACGATATGAGCACATGACGTTGTACCTAATTTTTTAAAAAAATATTTAAAAATATGAAGAACGCTACCTGTAGTTGATTTCTTCATCTCAAATCACCATTTATAAGTGGCATTTTTATACTTGTAGCTGATTTCTTCCTCCCAAATCATCATTTACGAGTGACGTTCTTATACTTGTATTGTAATTTTTAGCATAGATTTTAAAATAAATTTTAAAATAAATTTTAAAAACCTTATGATCTCAAATAAAAATTCTAAACACCCTGCATATCCAATGGAGCCATAAAATTAAAACACATCTTTAATTATTAAAAAAAACAGCAAAAGCTGTGTTTGTAAACAATCTATAGAAAGCTACCCAGTGCATCATGGGATGTTTATTTCGGCAGATGGTTTTTCCAGTAATGAGTTAAGCTGATGGTTTCCAATTGAAACAGAGTGGTTTCTGAAAGTTCATGCAGGGACCATCGGGCTTCACATCCCACACGCAATGAGTGCACAATTTATAATCCCTCCGTTGATCATAGATGTCGAACCGATTTGTTATCCCGTTCCATTGAAAGGTGCAATGAAACAAGGTAGTCCCCCAAAAGCTCATGCGAAAGTCGAATTCGTAGTAGTTGTTGTAAGCAATATGATGGATGCCGAGATCGTCGTCCCTCGATTTACAATGAACGATGAGATCCGTCTCAGAAGTCAGACTGTTATAGATCAATACCTGTGTTTTGTATGGCACCATGATGGCTTTGCTCACTGTCGAAACCGATATTAAAACGAGCAATAAGATGGTCAAAGAAGGATTCATGTTTGCTTCTGATAAGCAGACAAATGGTATATGAGTTTATAAAGCATTTTGGAAGTGAAGCAGACTGCCCTCATTAATTTGATTGAGTCCAGATCATCCAATTAGGGTAATATAATACAAAGATGGAAATAAATTGTAACCTTTTGTGAAAAGTTGACTCCTAAGATTTTTGTGTAATATTATAAATTTAAAGATTATATAACTGTAAAAAAAAATTATTATAATTATAATATAATTATTTTCTTAAATAATTTTGTTTGTTTTATTGCTCGAGAAAAAAAATATATAAATCTGATAAATCTCAACAAAAATAATCTAATAAAATATGATACATTGCCCCCAAATTATACAAAATTGTAAATTTATGAAGTCAAAATTATGAAGACCTATATCTTAAGCTTGCCACTAACAATTTCTAAGACTGTGCTCCCATAAATAATTTTAAAAGGAACAAAATCTGCTTATGGATTTCCCACAGATTATGCATATGTTATCGACATTCGATAACAAAAGGGATAAGCACGGGTTGAGTTGAGTTAGGTTTCAGGCTCATTTTAATTTGACTTAAACATAAAATTCTTAAATCCGTTTTTTTCTCAGCATAATTTCATTAATTAAAATAAACTGAATTGCATGCCTCGCTAAAATCCTCCCTAATCTTGAATGGAGAAAAAGAGTACGTACAATCAAGACAAAATATAAGAAATAGCACCCTTCGAAAGATCTCCACAATTCTGTTACTCTTTTCCTTGTTGTAAGATTCCAACAGTGCAAAGCTAAGCCTGAAATCTCTATCCATATCACCCTTTCCGCATGCTTGATCTCTTTAGACCATGGTTTTACCTCTTCGAATATCTCCCTTAAGTAAGACCAATTAACATCTTACAACATAATGAACAGGTCCTCATCTGCAATAGATAGTATATAATATACATATATAATACATATACATATATAATATTATTCTATATATAGTCTAAATTTATTTTGTTAATTTTTACTTTTTTTTTAATTTAAAATTTTATTCTTTGTCTTCGTAGTCCTATATTTATTTTTTATTAATTTTTATTTTTTGTAATTTAGTATAATTTTTATTTTTTAATATATGAATCATTATATCATATATTTGTTGAGTCTACTGCTTAATATTTATTTTTAATGGGATTCATACTAGTAAAAGATGTTAGATATTAAATAATTAATTCAAAATGAATGATCAACCATTCAACCAAAAGTCTACCGTTTATTTACTTACTTTTACAAAATCAAACTTAACAATTTTTAAAACCAAAATTAAATCGACCTGAAATAAAACTAACTTGAAATGAACCCGATCTGAAATGTACCCGACCTGAAACCTATCTGGCCTGAAATAAAACTATCAATTATCTGATATGGACCCGAACCGTTTGGACCCGATCTGAAATGAACCCGCACCTGACCCAATTCGAGTCAAAACATTAAGTCAGCCTAAAGTGATATATATCCGATTTTACCCGACCTGAAACCCATCCGAGTAACTATTTTTACATCCATAGTAATTAGGGGTGTTCAAAAATATTCGATCTGATTATCCCTTGATCCGATCCGATAATTAGGATATCCGATCCATTTTTATTTTCGGAACAGATAACTGATCTGATTTTAAATTTTCTAGATAGGATATAGATCACAATATTTCAAGTTTTGGATTATCCGAAAACCCAAAAATTCAAAAATTTAATTTTTATTAATATTAATCTTGTTATATTCAACAATTTAGTGCTTGTTATATTCAAAATTTTGAAAAATTGAAATTTTTATAAATGTGAATCTTGTTGAATTTAATAATTTGTTTATTATATTTAAAATTCCAAATTTTTATAAATACAACCTTTAAATTCAAAAAAATAGTTTAATCAAATTATATTTTTGGATAATCAGATATCTGATTATCCGATCCGAATATCCGCTATACGAATATGTAAATATCCATTTTTTTCCAGATCGAATACGGATCACTATATCATTGTATCCATTTAACAAATATATTTAACTTTATCTTTGTTTTGTCGGTATTATGTATCAATTTTCTTTTTTTGTAAATTGTGTGTTTGAGATTTCTGATTCACTAACGTGTTTTTATCACTAGCCTGAATGATATATTTTCCTTGCCTTTGTCATGAAGGATTATATTCAATCTCTATGACATGGAGAAAGCAAATGTATGCATAAAATTAAAGGAAAAAATAGATTATAATCCAACTTAAAATTAAATTTTGAAAAATAGAGTATTCAATTATATTTTGGATTCTAAATTAATTTTTATACTACAAGTCGCAAAACGATATGAGCACATGACGTTGTGCCTAATTTTTATCCTCCCAAATCACCATTTATAAGTGGCATTTTCATATTTGTAGCTGATTTCTTCTACCCAAATCACCATTTACAAGTGACGTTCTCATACTTGTATTGTAATTTTTAGCCTAGATTTTAAAAAAAAACTTTAAAAATCTTATTGCCTCAAATAAAAATTCTAAACACCCTGTATATCCAATGGAGCCACAAAATTAAAACAAATTTTCAATTATTAAAAGAAACAGCAAAGGCTGTGTTTGTAAACAATCTATAGAAAGCTACCCAGTGCATCATGGGATATGTTTATTTCGGCAGATGGTTTTCCAGTAATGAGTTAAGCAGATGGTTTCCAATAGAAACACATTGGATGATCACTAAACATCAAGCAGGGACCATCGGGCATCACACCCCACACGCAATGAGTGCACAATGAATGATCCCTCCCTTGATCATAGATGTCGAACCGATTTGTTACCCCGTTCCATTGAAAGGTGCAATGAAACAAGGTATTCCCCCAAAAGCTCTGGCGAAAGTCGAATTCGTAGTAGTTGTTGTAAGCAACATGATGGATGCCGAGATCGTCGTCCTTCGATTTACAATGAACGATGAGATCCGTCTCAGGAATCAGGCCGTTATAGATCAATACTTGTATTTTGTTTGGCACGATGAAGCCTCCGCTCACTGCCGAAACCGATATTAAAACGAGCAATAAGATGGTCAACGAAGGATTCATGTTTGCTTCTGATGATCAGCCAAATGGTATATGAGCTTATAAAGCATTTTGCAAGTGAAGCAGACTACCCTCATTAATTTGATTCAGTCCAGATCATCCAATTAGGGTAATATAATACAAAGATGGAAATAAGTTACAACCTTTTGTAGAAAGTTAACTCCTAAGATTTTTGTGTAATATTGTAAATTTAAAGATTATATAACTGTAAAAAATATTTATTATAATTATACTAATATTTTCTTAAATAATTTTGTTTGTTTTATTGCTCGAGAAAAAAAAATATAAATCTGATAAATATCAACAAGATAGCCCAATAAAATCAGATACAATACCCCAAATTGTACAAAATTGTAAATTTATAAAGTCAAAATTATGAAGACCTATATCTTAAGCTTGCCAGTAACAATTTCTAAGACTGTTCTCCCATAAATAATTTTAAAAGGAACAAAAAAATGCTTATTAATTTGCCAGAGATTATGCTCATGTTATCGGCATTCGATAACAATAGGAATAAGTACGGGTTGAGTTGAGTTAGGTTTAAGGCTCATTTTAATTTGACATATCTTAAATCCGTTTTTTTCATCATAATTTCATTAATTCAAATAAACTGAACTATATACACTTCGTTAAATTCCTCCTTAATCCTAAATAAAGGAAAAGAGTATATACAATCAAGACAAAATATAAGAAATAACACCCATAGCATACACAAACCATCTCCCTAACATTCCAAGTGAGACTCTAAAGCTAATTTCTCCACGCTGTCGGATATATTGTCCTATGTTCTTCACCATTGGTCCTGTATGTCCCAACATATTCATCTGGTTTTGGTCTTCTCTGAAGCTCTGGACCTACCTCTCTCCAATAATCTTGTTTAATTTCAAACTTTGCCAACGACACTGATATCCTCTTCCCATATAGGACGAATCCATGCAATCTCTCAATAGCTTTTTCTCATCTATCATCTTTGAGAAACGTGCAAAGCCAATGGATAGAATCTGATATATTTTCAACAAACACGATGTTTGCCTCGGCTGTATGACCCTCCTACCCATAAGAATTTAATAATACTTGTGGACTACTTTTTGTACCTAAACTATTTTTAGCTTTGAATAGGTGCCTAAAGTTTTAATTTTGGTCATTTCAGGTGCCTAACCATTAATAAAAATCATTAACCAATTAAAATGTGATAAATTATATATTTTAATTTTTAATTTCTTTTAAATATTTTTTAAAAAATAAAATATAAGTTTTTAAAATAAATGATAGTCTTAAAACCTTATAAAACAATCCCAAATCTGTAATCCTAAACCATAAACCATAAACCTTATAAAACGATATTAAAACGAGCAACAAGATGATCATCGAAGGATTCATGTTTGCTTCTGATGATCAGCCAAATGGTATATGAGCTTATAAAGCATTTTGGAAGTGAAGGAGAGAACCCTCATTTGCTACAATCCAGATCATCCAATTTGGATAATAGAATACAGAGAAGGAAATTAGTTGCAACCTTTTATGGAGAGTGGACACCAAAGATTTTTGTGTAATATTTTTTTTGGATAAGCTTTGTAATTCATTAATCAAAAAAAAAAAAAAAACAGTAAAAACTGCTACTCATTTACAAACTAATCCCCAAGCAACTAATAAATCGCCCTGTATATTTCGTATCCTAATATTTTTATGATGTAAACGAATGCGTATAATATCCTTTAGACAATCAAAAAACTGAGTGCAGGTACAAAAAACATCTAGATAAGATAAAAATAAAAATTTAGGATTGTTTATTGGGGTGAGTCTACGGATTAATTTCGGTATTCTCCGTATAGCTCGTTCGAGTCAGGTGGCATCTAGACCGGGTCGAGGGGATTACAAAAATACTTTACTCAGTACCATAAACTTATCATTAAAAGTATAATTAATCGTCAAATATAACTACTTAAGCCACTTATCACTTTTACAATAATTTGATACTAACGTATTGTTCTTTACGATATTTGATCTTGATTTGGATTTATCGGTGATTTTAAATACGTTGATATAAAGAAAAAAATATCTAATTTGACCGGCACAACCCTTTAATCATCTTTTAAAGGTTATGTTGTTAATTTTATTTTGTTTATTAATAAAGCTTCTGGCTTCGATTCAAATTTAAAATTAAATAGGCTCAAAATTCATCATCTGTGGGAACATGTCAGACCAAAATTAAAATATCCAAATTCTCTTATATTAATTACCGAAGGCCAAAATGTAAAATCACATCCAATTAATACTTAATAGTCCAAACTTCAATCAATGCACAAAACATTTATTGAGATCTAAAGTCTATTAATCTTCTATGAGTAAAAAACTCCTAAAATAAATCAAACCATAAAATTAGTTTATTTTGATATAATCGATATCAAATTTAATGACGGACAATTTAAAATTTAGATACTGTAAAAATACATTCTGAAAATGATTAAACACGTAAATACTTGAGTCAACGAAATAAATTCAACTTTCATTATGTGTAGCAATCTATAGAAAGCTGAGCAATACATGGGATATGATTATGTGTTCACCAAGAGTAACAAATTTTATGATCAGCGTACAAGCAAGGACCATCGTACCCTATTTTCCACACGCAATTAAGACAAACGAATTGATCCTTCACTGGTCTGTAGATGTCGAACCGATACGTTGTTGCATTCCATTGAAAGGTGCAGTGAAATAAAGTTACTCGGTAAAAGGATGGGACAAATTGGAACTCGATGTTGTTGTTGTAAGCAATAGGTTGGATGCCGATATCGTCATCTTTCGATTTGCAATGGGCGATGAGATCCTTCCCCGGAGATAAGTCGTTATAGATCAATACATGTGTTTTTTAAGACCAAAAGCTTCGCTCACGGTCGAAAGAGACGTTAGAGCGAGCAACAAGACGATCAATAAAGGATTCATGTTTGTTTCTGACGATCAGAAAAATGACATGATATGAGCTTATAAATGATTTTGGAAGTGAAACAGGCTGACCTCTTTTGGGTAATATATTACAGAGATGAAAATAAGTTACAACATTTTAGGGAATGTTAATATCCAGTATTTTTTGTAAAATTTGTAAATTTAAAGATTATATAAAATTATAAAAAATAGAATTATAATACTATTTTTTAAATAATTTTAGAAATAGTTATAAAAAAGCAAAAACATAAGAGATTATAAATGATTTCAGAAATAAATTAGTGTATATAAATTGGGTAATATAATACAGAGATGAAAGTGGATTTTTGAAAACAGAGATGGAAATAAGTTGTAACATTTTATGAAAAATTGACACCCGATTTTTGTGTGTGTAATAATTATAAATTTAATATTTATAGAATCATAAAAATTGTTTTGGGTTAATTTCAGTTCAATTAAAACTAGAGTTCATCTTTGTTCGGATAAATTTATGTCATTTAAATATGCTACAAAGGATCCAGATTAAGTAAACTCAGAAGGTAATTTTATCTAAGGCGACATGAATCGACAAACATAAAAGAAGGGTGAGAATCACGTTCCTCGAATATTGACAAAAAGTATCAATGTTGCTAATAATCTTTTTTCCGGCTAGTCGGAGTAAAGACAAACCAAACATGAGAATAAGATTCTCCAAAACATTATTACACTAGTAATAATCTTTCCATGAACCAAATACCCGAAATATAAAATCAAATCCAATTAATACTCCAAACAAAAGTCAATGCCCAAAACATTAATTGATATCTAAAATCTATTAATAATCTTTGGGGTCAAACAAAATTCTAAAATAAATCAAACCATAAAAAATAATTTCTTTTTACATAATCATACTAAATTTGATGATAGATAAATCAAATTTAGATACTATAGAGATATATTTATTAAGAATATTATTGAACATACAAATACAAATAAATTCAACTTTCATTGTTTGTAGCAAATCTATATAGAAAGCTAAGCAATGCATGAGATATGATTATTTCAATAGATGTTGTGACAATTATTAATTCATGTGTCCTACATGTGTTCACCAAGAATAACAAATTTTATGACCAGCGTACAAGCAAGGACCATCGTACCCTATTTTCCACACGCAATTATAACAAACGAATTGATCCCTCACTTGTCTGTAGATGTCGAACCGATACGTCATTGCATCCCATTGAAAGGTGCAGTGAAACAAAGTTACTCGGAAAAAGGATGGGGTAAATTCGAACTGCATGTAGTTGCTGTAAGCAATATGTCGGATGCCGAGATCGTCGTCTTTTGATTTGCAATGGACAATGAGATCCTTACCCGGAGATAGGTTGTTATAGATCGATACATGTGTTCTTTTAGGACCAAAAGCTTCACTCACGATCGAAAGAGATGCTAGAGCGAGCAACAAGATAATCGATGAAGGATTCATGTTTGTTTTTGAAGATCAACTAAATGACATATCAGCTTATATAAAATTTATGGCAGGGTACTGTTTGATTTTAGCCATCAGTTTTGAAATTAAATTTTATTTGTTTAGGTTATTAAATACAATTGTAACGATACAAATAAAGATAGAACAATTAAATATTTAATAAATTTATGTTACCGTTATCTTTTTCAACTTTAGGTTTTGAGTTATAAAATAGTTAAATATTTAATAAATATATGTTACCGTTTTATTTTTTAACTTTAGGTTTTGAGTTAGTAAATGAATTAAGTGATAGTAAAAGTAGAAATATAACTATACGAATGAATGATTCTTTATTCTAATTTTGTCGTATCAAGTTAACAAACATATTCATTTTTGTCCTTGTTTTTTATTGATTAAATAAATATATTTTGTGAATTGTGAGTTTGAGATTTATGATTCACTAGCACAAGCCCTCTAGACCAAGTGATTAAAAGAATAATTGTTGTTAGAGGTTACGGGTTCGAGCACCGGCGATGCCATCAGAGTGATTGAGCGATCAATGTCAAATAGTGAAGATTATATTCTAGAATAGTTACTACTATAATCACTATTAGCTAATTTAGAAAAAAAAATCTGATTCACTAATATGTTTTTATGATTAGCTTGAATAATATATTTTCGTCTTTGTAAGGTGGAAGCAAATGTTTACATAAAATTAAGAAAAAATTGAGTATAATCTAATTTAAAAATTAAATTTTAAAAATAAAGTGTTCAATTATATTTTAGATTATAAGTTAATCACTTACAAGTGGTGTCTTCCTCCCAAATCAGGTGGCGTCTTTTTACTTGTACCGTAGCTTTTGGCATAGATTTCAAAATAAACTTTAAAGATCTTATTTTCTCAAATAAAATTCTAAATACCATATATATATATATTGTAATGGAGCCATAAAATTAAAACACAACTTTAATTATTAAAAAACCCAGCAAAAGCTGTGTCAGCTAACGAGTGTATCATGGGATATGTTTATTTCAGCAGATGGTGTGTTAAGCTTTGGGTGCCCAAGAGTAACAAATTGGATGATCCCTCATCAAGCAGGGACCATCGGGCCTCACACTCCATACGCAACGTTCGCAAAATAATTGATCCCTCACTTGTACGTAGATGTCGAACCGATTCGTGATCCCGTTCCATTGAAAGGTGCAGTGAAACAAGGTATTCCTCAAAATGCTTGGGCGAAAGTGGAATTCGTAGTAGTCATTGTAAGCAACATTATGAATGCCGAGATCGTCGTCCTTCGATTTACAATGGACGATGAGATCCGTCCTAGAAGTTAGGTCATTATAGATCATTACTTGTGCTTTGTCTGGCACGATGATGCCTCCGCTCACGGCCGAAACTGATATTAAAACGATCAACAAGATGAATGAAGGATTCATGTTTGTTTTTTATGATCAGCCAAATGGTATATGAGCTTATAAAGCATTTTGGAAGCGAAGGAAACTGCCCTCATTTGATACAATCCAAATCATTCAATTTGGGTAATATAACATAAAGATGAAAATAAGTTAACAACATTTTGTGGAAAGTGGACACATTAGATTTTTGTGTAATATTGCAGATTTAAACATTGTATAATTGTATAAAAATATTTATTTTAATTATAATAATATTTTGTAAATAATTTTGTATGTTTTTTATTACTCAAGAAAAAAAAATATAAATCTGATAAATATCAACAAAATTACCTAATAAAATCAGATACCTTTTACAACAATGCGCCAAATTTTACAAAGTTGTAAATTTATAAAGTCCAAATTATCAAGACCTATATCTTAACCTGGTCACCTGGAACTGGTTGGGTTGAGATATGCAACTTAATGAAGATCGATAATGCTCAAATGGAGAACTTGCTTACTTTGTCTTGGTGAATCGATCGGCTGTCTGAAAAGCTGCAGGGACGTAGTTTACCATCACTTTCTTGTTCAAGAAATTTTCTCGTACAACGTTGTTGTACGATATATGCATCGACTATGAGAAGGTTATCGCAAAATGAGCAGCGTTTCTATAATGTTGCGATAACCACGAGCATCTTCGATTGGGCAGAGTTTCTATAATGTTCTGATATGGATAACATATCCGAAGATGATCTAAAAATAAATATTTTAAATTTGAACATGATTCGACCCAAATATATATTTTAAAAAAACATAAATGATCCGATTAAAAAAATACTTTAAATTTGACATGACCTATAATAATAATTAATTTTAGGGGTTTAATTATGAAAATCTATTTTAAAGGATTTATTATAAATAATAATAATTTTCATTGTTTAAAGAAATAAAAAAAAGTCACTATAATAACCTTAGCATTTGTGTGGTTTTTTGAATATTTATAAAAAAAAATTCTTAAGTTTTTCAAAAATTTTAGAAATATTAAAGAACTTAATAGATGACATAAAAAGTTTCTAAAAATATTAAATAAAAACACTGTCATATGATGAGAAATTATTACATGAACCCTTTCCACCACCTAGGATATCGTCCCAATCAATTAAAATAAAAAGATAATATATTTTTTCTATATCATATTTACACATAAGCATCATCCAAATCATTCACTTTAATGCATTTAATTTAAAAATGGAAAAAATATTACCAAAGATTTTTTATGTTATCTTCCTCTTTATTGTTCAATTTTTTTAATTAATTTTTTCTAATCCCTAACCCAAAACCCTAACCATAAATCCTAAATCCTAAACCTTAAACCCTAATTCTAAACTCTAAACCCTAAACCCCTAAACCTTAACCCTAACCCTAAACACTAATCCTAATCCTAAACCCTAAACCCTAAACTTAAACCTAAACTCTAACTCTAACCCTAACAATAACAATAACACATAACCCTAACCCTAAACCTTAAACCTAAACCACATAAACCATAAACCCTAAACATAAACCACATAAACCCTAAACCACTAATCCCTAACCCTAAACCCTAAATTCTAAATCCTAAACCCCAAATATATATAAAAAATTAGTTTGGAAAATTTTAAAGAACAAAGAGAAAGATGACACAAGAAATCTTTGATAATATTTTTTCCTTTTTTAAATCAAAGACATTAAATTAGATAATTTGGCCAATGCTTATGTGTAAATTTGATATGGAAAAAATATATTATGTGTCTTAATTTAATTAGTTGGGACCATATCCTAGGTGGTGGAAAGGGTTCATGTAATAATTTTTCGTCATATGACGCACTGAACCTACGAGAAATTATTACATGAACCTTTTCCACCACCTAGGATATGGTCTCAACCAATTAAAATAAGACACATAATATATTTTTTTCATATCATATTTACACATAAGCATCATCCAAATCATCCATTTTAATGCATTTAATTTAAAAATAGAAAAAATATTATCAAAGAATTTTTATGTTGTCTTCCTCTTTATTGTTCAATTTTTTTAATTAATTTTTTTTAATCCCTAACCATAAACCCTAATCCTAAACCTTAAAATTCTAAACCCTAAATCCTAAACCTTAGACCCTAATCTAAACCCTAAAAACTAACCTTAAATCCTAGACCCTAATCCTAAACCCTAGACCCTAATCCTAAACTCTAAACACTAACCCTAACCCTAACCCTAAACCCTAAACCTTAACCCTAACCTAAAAAATAACACATAACCTTAAACCTAACTCTAACCCTAAACCTTAAACCTAAACCACATAAACTCTAAACCCTAAACCACATAAACCCTAAACGTCTAATCCCTAACCCTAAACTCTAAATCCTAAACCCCAAATCTATATAAAAAAAATAATTAGGAAAATTTTAAAGAACAAAGAGAAAGATGACACAAGAAATCTTTGATAATATTTTTTTTCCTTTTTTAAACCAAAGACATTAAATTAGATGATTTGACCAATGTTTATGTGTAAATTTGATATGGAAAAAATATATTGTGTCTTAATTTAATTGGTTCAGGTAATAATTTTTCCTGAACCTACATATCTATAAAAATTGTCAAGATTTAATGATCGAAATCTATTTAAGAGATTAGCTGATTAAATTTCTTGATTCAAAGGTTTAATTGATTACATTTCTTAATTTAAGGGCATTTAATTGGATTAAAAAATTAAAATTTTAATTAAGTTTTTTAAAAAAAGTTGAAGAACCTTTTACACCCTTAATTAATTTATTTGATTTATCAGCTCAAATTGAATCGAATTTGGCAATACATCATTTAGTCCTTGTTAGTTTCAATGATTAACAAATTGCTCAATCTCAACAACCAAAATGCAAAGTAATAATAATAATAATAATAATAATAATAATAATAATAATAATAATAATAATAATAATAATAATAATAGTAATAGTAATAATAATAAAGATTTCCATTTAAAAAATCTAAAATACATCTAAATTTAATGCACATTGACAATATTATTAATGCACATTGACAATCTTATGTAGAGAACCCTACTCACAATCTTATATTGTCATTTGATATCAGATTCATTAATCAATTCATCTAAATTTAATTATTATAGAGACTTATTATAAAGATCATCGCATGTCCAATCTCATGAGTCAAATTATTATTTTTTCTTTAAACAATGAAACTAAATTGACCTCTAATAATTCAAAACAATATATATAAAGTTAATCCATGCATGGAATATGTTTATTTCAATAGATGGTGTGACAGTAACTAATTCACCAAGAGTAACAAGTTGTATAATAAGCTAGCAAGCAGGGACCATTGTTTTTTACTTTCCACACACATTCATCACAAACGATTGCATCCCTGGGTTGGTCGTAGATGTTGAATCGTTTTGTCATTCCATTCCATTGAAAGGTGCAGTGAAACAAGGTGTTCCTCAAAACGCTTGGGCGAAACTTGAACTCGAAATAGTTTCCGTAAGAAATATGTTGGACGCCGAGATCGTTGTCCTTTGATTTGCAATGGACGATGAGATCCGTATTCTTGGCCAGGTCATTATAGATCAATACCTGTGCTTTAGGTGGAATAAGAAAACCTCCGCTCACGGCTAAAAGTGACGTTACGGAGAGCAACAAGATAATCGACGAGAGATTCATATATGATACAGATGATCGGCAAAATAGCCTTTGAGCTTATAAAACGATTTTGGAGGTGAAGGAGACTAGCCTCTTTTTTATACAGTTGAGATCATCTAATTTGGTAATATAATACAGAGATGGAAATAAGTTACATTTATGGATAGTTGACACCAAATATTTTTGTGTAATATTAAAGATTTAAAGATTATATATAATTGAGTGATCCAAATATAATTTTTACAAACTGGGTGACTTAAATTGAAAGATTCATGTTTGTTTCTGATGATATATGAACTTCTATACAATTTATGGCAGAGTATTTTTTGATTTTGGTTATCAGTTTTAAAAATATTAAATTTTAATTGCTTAAGTTATTAAATACAATTGTAACGATACAAATAAAAATAGAATAATTAAATATTTAATAAATTTACGTAGTTGTTTTCTTTTGAACTTTACGTTTTGAGTTAGAGATTAAACTAAGGAGAGTAGAAGTAGAACTATAGCTATATGAATTAATGATTCTTTATTCTAATTTCGTCTTGTCAATTTAACAAATGTATTTATTTTTGTTCTTGTTTTTATTGATTGGATATAAACTGGTAATAGGTATAACCTTATCAGTATTATATACAGGGATGGAGTCAGGATTTGGAGTTGAGGGGACAAAACATAAATGTTTAAAAGTAGAGGGCAAATTTATAAAAAATTAAAAAATTTAAATAGGAGATGAAAATAAAAAAAAATCTTCGGGGTGGGGTAGTGCTCCGTCCCTGATTATATATAACATTATTTTGTAAGTAGTGAGTTTGAGATTTCTGATTCATTAATATGTTTTTATGGGTAACGTAAATGATATATTTTCTTCGCCTTTGTCATGCATGATTATACTCAATCTCTATGACATGGAGGAATCAAATGTTTAGATGAAATTAAGAAAAAAAATATGGACATAATTTAATTCAAAATTAAATTTTAGAAAATAGTGTTCAGTTATATTTTGGATTCTAAGTTAATTTTTTACGTTGCATGTCGTAGAACGTCTTGGTTTTGTACCTATTTTTTAAAAAAAATATATATTAAAAAAATGGAGAACACCATCTACAAGTGGTGTTTTTCTCCCAAATCACTATTTGCAGGTGGCGTTCTTCTACATGCATTGCAGCTTTTAGCCTAGATTTAAAAAAAACTTTAAAGACCCTATTTTCTCAAATAAAATTTTAAAATCCTATATATATAACGGAGCCATAAAATATTAAATTGATGAAGGATTCATGTTTGCTTTTAATGATCAACTAAATGACATACGAGCTTATACATGGCTGAGTACTGTTTGATTTTAATCATTAGTTTTGAAAATATTAAATTTTAACCGTTTAGGTTATTAAATACAATTGTAACGATACAAATAGAGAAAGAATAATTAAATATTTAATAAATTTATGTTACCGAGTTAGAAAATAAATTGAGAGTAGAAGTAGAAATATAACTATACGAATTAATGATTCTTTATTCTAATTTTTTCGAATCAGTTTAACAAATGTATTCATTTTCGTGAATAATATAGTTTCCTCGCCTTTGTATGCAGGATTATACTCTACCTCTATAACATGGTGGAATCAAATGTTTACATAAAATTAAGAAAAATTTGGGTATAATCCAATTTAAAATTAAATTTTAGAAAATAAAGTCTTCAGTTTATTTTAGATTCTAAGTTAATTTCTACGTTGCACTTAGCAGAATGCCATGGATTGTACCTAATTTTTTTAAAAATATATTTAAAAAATAGAGGATAACACTCACAGGTGGTGTCTTCCTACCAGATCATTATTTGCAGGTGGCGTTTTTCTACTAGCAATGTAGTTTTTAGCCTAGATTTCAAAATAAACTTTAAAGATCTTATTTTCTCAAATAAAATTCTAAATACTTTATATATCCGATGGAGCCATAAAATTAAAACACGTATTTAATTATTAAAAAACCCAGCAAAAGATGTGTCTGTAAACAATCTATAGAAAGCTAACGAGTGCATCATGGGATATGTTTATTTCAGCAGATGGTGAGTTAAACTTTGGGTGCCCAAGAGTAACAAATTGGATGATCCCTCCTCAAGCAGGGACCATCGGGCCTCACACTCCATACACAACGATCGCAAAATAATTGATCCCTCACTTGTACGTAGATGTCGAACCGATTCGTGATCTCGTTCCATTGAAAGGTGCAGTGAAACAAGGTATTCCTCAAAATGCTTGGGCGAAAGTCAAATTCGTAGTAGTCATTGTAAGCAACATTATGGATGCCGAGATCGTCGTCCTTCGATTTACAATGGACGATGAGATCCGTCCTAGAAGTTAGGTCATTATAGATCAATACTTGTGCTTTGTGTGGCACGATGATGCCTCCGCTCACGGCCGAAACTGATATTAAAACGAGCAACAAGATGATTAACGAAGGATTCATGTTTGTTTCTAATGATCAGCCAAATGGTATATGAGCTTATAAAGCATTTTGGAAGTGAAGGAGACAACCCTCATTTGATACAATCCAGATCATCCAATTTAGGTAATAGAATACAGAGATGGAAATAAATTGCAACCTTTTATGGTAAGTGGACACCAAAGATTTTTTTGTAATATTATAGATTTAAAGATTATATAATTTTAAAAAATATTCATTATAACTATAATAATATTCTTAAATAATTTTGTATATTTTTTATTACGCCGAGATCGTTGTCCTTCAATTTGCAATGAACGACGAGATCCGTCCCTGTAGCCAGCTCGTTATAAATCAATATCTGTGCTTTGTGTTGCAGAAGACTCGCTCTGCTCCGGCTGAAAACCATGTTAGAGAAAGGAACAAGAGATGATCGACAAAAGATCCATATTTACTTATGATGATCGGCAAATTGGTATATGAGTTTATACACAATTTATGGTAGAGTACTGTTTGATTTTTGTCATCAATTTTAAAAATGTTAAATTTTAATTGCTTACGTTATTAAATACAATTGTAACGGTACATAAAAAAAGATAGAATAAATAATATTAAATAAATTTATGTTACTGTTTTTTTTTTTATTTTAAGTTTTCAGTTAAAGATTAAATTAAATAAAAGTAAATATAACCACATAAATTAATGATTCTTTATTCTCATTTGATACGATCCAGGTCATCCAATCTGGGGAATAAAATAAAGAGATGTAAATAAATTGCAACCTTTTGTGGAAAGTCGGATTAAAAATATTGTATAACTGTAAAAAAATATTTATTATAACTGTTTTTTGTAGTATCGTAGCTTTATATTGTATAACTGTAAAAAAATATTTATTATAAATATGAATTGATTAATTGTGGATGTATAAGTCGGATTTTTTTACCATATATATAAATTCGATCAGATTTGACTTTATCCTTAATAAAAATTTAACTCAATTCAAATTTTATTTTTTATTAAAAAAATCTAACTTAATCGTATCGATTTGAGGCCCAAATATTACACCCGTAACCGAGAGTGTTACATAAAAATAATGAATTTGATAAATATTACACCGTAACCGAGAGTGTAATAGCTATAACCCTTGTCGGTATTATATATCGTATTACTTTGTAAATTATGAGTTTGAGATTTTTGATTCACTAACGTGTTCATTTATCATTTGATATCAGATTCATTGATCACATTTAATTATTATAGAGACTTATTTTATAAAGATCGTTGTACATCCAATCTCATGAGTCAAATTATTTTTTTATTTCTTTAAAAAATGAAAATAAATTGACCTCTAATAATTTGAAACAACATATATAAAGTTAAGCCATGAAAGGCAAATGTTTATTTCAATAGATGGTCACAGTAATTACTTCACCAAGAGTAACAAATTGTATTATCAACAAACAAGCAGGGACCATTGTTGCTTACTTTCCACAGACATTCACTACAAACGGTTTCATCCCTCGCTTGGTCGTAGATGTCAAATCTTTTTGTGATTCCATTCCATTGAAAGGTGCAGTGAAACAAGGTGTTGACTGTGAAAACGCTTGGACGAAACCTGAAATCGAAATAGTTTCCGTAAGCAATATGTCGGATGCCGAGATCGTCGTCCTTCGATCTGCAATGGACAACGAGATCCGTCTGTGGGTTCAGGTCGTTATAGACCGATACATGTGCTTTGTCTGGAAGAAAAAAAATTCCGTTCACGGCTGAAAGCGACATTAGAGAGAGAAACAAGATGATTGACAAAAGATTCATGTTTACTTCCGATGATCAGAGAAATGGCCTTTGAGCTTATAAAATGATTTTGGAGGTGAAGGAGAATGTCCTTGTTTTTATACAATTGAGACATCTAATTTGGAGAATATAAATACAAATATGGAAATAAGTTATAACATTTATGGAAAGTTGACACCAAATATTTTTCTCTAATATTGTAGATTTAAGATTATATATAATTGAGTGATTCAAATATAATTTTTATTAATTGGGTGACTCATATATAATCTTATCCATAGATGTGTTACTAATAGTTAAGTGATTCAAATGTATCTTTTAATAATTAAGTGATTCAAATACAAAAAACTCAAGGTACAAAAATTCAACTCATCTTAAATTGATTAAAAATTTTATAAATTCAATTTGATTTGAAATAAAATTTGAGTTTTAAATTAAAATTTTAAATAATTTGAATAATTCAAAAAAATTTATTAATTAGTGGATTGATTTTTAAGTTTGAGTTCAGTCTTTCAATTTTTTCTTGATAATAATGATATAAAAATATAAAGAAATACATATATAATCTTATCCATAGATGTGTTACTAATAGTTAAAGTGATTCAAATGTATCTTTTAATAATTAAGTGATTCAAATACAAAAAACTCAAGGTACAAAAATTCAACTCATCTTAAATTGATTAAAAATTTTATAAATTCAATTTGATTTGAAATAAAATTTGAGTTTTAAATTAAAATTTTAAATAATTTGAATAATTCAAAAAAATTTATTAATTAGTGGATTGATTTTTAAGTTTGAGTTCAGTCTTTCAATTTTTTCTTGATAATAATGATATAAAAATATAAAGAAATACATGTCACAAATGAAAAAATATAAATATATATACATATAGTATATGATTACAAAAAATCATTTAAATTAAAACTAAATTAGATTGTAACATGATAAATAATTATAATTAATTTGTATAGGAACTCAAAAACTCATCTAAAATTAAAAAAAAAATCAAATAATGTTTAAGTTATCAAATTCAATATGTCAACTCGAATAACTCATTTTTTTTAAACTCGATTTGACTCGATCAAACTCCCACCCCTAGTTTCTTATAAAATACACAAGATCTCACCATGGTTGATACATACAGACTTAGGTCACATGCTTAGTATTGGTGAGGTGAGTCTCACAATAAAAATTTTCTGCCTACAGAAAGTCTCGAATCTAAAACCTGTTTAAACAAAATCAAACTGCTTATCACTTATACTGACCCCTATTTGTTTTTTAATTTCTGACTTTTGTTATTGTTAGGCAATCTTAAAATTTTAAAATTGTGTACCTTTATGAAATTAAGATAAACCTTAGTCGTTTTGTATTTTTTTTAGTTTTAGCCCACGATGCAACATCAATTTTAATTTTAGTCCCTGATCATTGGTATTCTTTATATCTTATTTTATTTTTAAATTTTTAATAAAATTTTCTGATTTTTTTCATAAATCTTATTGTATGTCTTTGTGCCACATCTTATTTTTATTTTTTATAATAAGCCTTTGTGACACGTGTCACCACCTGATTGGGGAGAAAAATATATTAATTAATCATAAAAATAAATTAATAAATAAAATTAATCACTCAACCTAATAAATTAGAGGATTAAATGTGTAATTTTACAAATTTTAATTAACGTCCACGTCATCACTGTTAACTTTTCCGTCAGAATTTTAACGGCAATGGCTAAAATAGGTAGGGTTTTAAAGTTGGGGTACCTGATTGACGAGTTCTTTAGTTGAATGGTCAAAATAGGTATCCCCAAATAGTTGGGTGGTCACTAGGGTAGTTTACCCTAGAATTAAATGGACTTAAAAAAGTTGTTACAAATGAGCATTACCAACATTCCCCCACTAATGCGAAAGAAAATCCTTCATAATTATGAGAGCCTTGAACTTAAAACATGAGAAGAGCAATAGCGAGATTAGTTACTTAAGCATTAGTGAACGTATCTGGAACTAGTAAATAGTGGAATGAGTAATTCTTCTCTTAGATAAGTGAATGAATCTGGAACTTTCTAAGATAAGGGTGAACTCATAACACACAACTTATTTTTTAAAATATAGTAAAAAAATAGAGAACGCTATCTGCAACCGACTTTTTTTTCTCTCAAATCACCGTTTACAGGTGTCGTTTTCATACTTATACGATAGTTTTTGACCTAGATTGCAAAATAAACTTTAAAGACCCTTTTTATCCGAATAAAAACTCTAAGCATCCTATATATCCAATGGAGCCATAAAATTAAAACACATCTTTAATTATTAAAAAAAACAGCGAAAGCTGTCTGTAAATAATATATAGAAAGCTCACCAGAGCATCATAGGATATGTTTATTTCAATTGATGGTTTTCCAGTAAAAAGTTAAGCTGACTATCAACTATCAAGCAAGGACCATCGAGCTTCACACTCCACACACAATTACCGCAAAATGTTTCATCCCTCCCTTGCTTATAGATGTCGAACCGATTCGTTGTCTGGTTCCATTGAAAGGTGCAATGAAACAATGTTTCCTCGAAAAAGTTCAGACGAAAGTCGAATTCGTAGTAGTGGCCATAACCAAGTTTATGGACAACGAGATCGTTGTCCTTCAATTTCTTCATCTCAAACCACCATTTACAGGTGGAGTTTTCATACTTGTACCGTAGTTTTTAGTTTAAATTTCAAAATAAATTTTAAAAACATTATTGTCTCAAATAAAAATTCTGAACACCCTGTATATCTAATAGAGCTATAAAATTAAAACACGACTTTAATTATTAAAAGAAACAGCAAAAGCTGTGTCTGTAAACAATCTATAGAAAGCTACTCAGTGCATCATGGAATATGTTTATTTCAGCAGATGGTTTTCCTTTAGTAAATTAAGCTTTTGGTGCCAATTGTAACAAATTGGATGATCAATCTTCAAGCAGAGACCATCGTTCCCCACACTATACACGCAATAATTGCAAAGGTGTTGATCCCTCTCTTGTACGTAGACGTCGAACCGATTTGTTATCTTATCCCATTGAAAGGTGCAGTGAAACAAGGTACCCGAAAAAATGCTCGGGCGAAAGTCGAACTCGTAGTAGTTGTTGTAAGCAACACGATGGATGCCGAGATCGTCGTCCCTCGATTTACAATGGATGATGAGATCCGTCTTAGAAGTCAAGTTGTTATAGAGCAATAGCTGCACTTTGTGTGGCAATATGCGAATTCCGCTCACGGACGAAACTGATATTAAAACGAACAACATGGTCAACAAAGGATTCATGTTTGCTTCTGATGATCAGCCAAATGGTATATGAGCTTATAAAGCATTTTGGAAGTGAAGGTGACATCCCTCATTTGATACAATCTCGTCCAATTTGGGTAATAGAATACAGAGAAGGAAATAAGTTGCAACCTTTTATGGAAAGTGCACCAAAGATTTAAAGATTGTGTAACTGTAAAAAATATTTACTATAAATCTGAATTGATTAGTTTTGGATGTATAAATCAATTTTTTTACCATATATATAAATTCGACAATATTTGATTTTATCTTTAATAAAAATTCAACTCAATTCAAACTTTATTTTTTATTAAAAACTCCAACCTAATCATATCAATTTGTGTTGGAATCCACCCGAATTGAATAAAATACCATCCCTCGATAAAAAATATTAAAATTTTCAAAATAACAAGTTCCAAAAAATTCTTATTTTGCGATAATCTAGAAATTAGAAGCCAAAACGGTCAAGACGTGGGTGGAGAAACTTTGTTGAACTGTGCGTTGGTTAAAAAGAAAGTCTTTGTTGGCTTTCAGACTTCGTTTGGCTTAGAATACCTTCATATATATAGTATATGGGAAGAGAGAAACTATAGATATTTTCGGGGAGTTCTAGAAATCCCAAAGCCATTGTAAATAAGATAAAAGAGGTAATGAGGGTAAAATTTCATTATAGGCGTATCGATATGTTCGATCCTGCTAATATTCAGTTGTGTACACGGTGGAGTACAACAATTACTTATCTAAAAAAATTCCCAAAAAATTTATTCTCTAGTATCTAATAATATTTCTCTTTTAGTGGTTATGGTATTTTTAGAAAGGGTAAAGTATGCTAGTAGACACTAAATTAGAGAAGAAAAAAGCAATCGTTTTGATCAGCGGACTTCTAAAAGTTATAAAATATTTATTAG
The DNA here is from genome assembly GCA_035048815.1 of Abelmoschus esculentus. Classification (NCBI taxonomy): domain Eukaryota; kingdom Viridiplantae; phylum Streptophyta; class Magnoliopsida; order Malvales; family Malvaceae; genus Abelmoschus; species Abelmoschus esculentus. The sequence continues at coordinate 17,543,780 of JAUCBN010000024.1, forward strand.
GTTTATTAAATTATTAAAAAAATTATTATTTTTTTAAATTTTATAAAATAATTATATTTTTTTTTACTAATGCTACTAATTTTTTAATAGATCCATAAAAATTACAATTACATCGCATTCAAGAAAAAAATGGATTAAACAATCCAAACATTTTACAACCCAAAAAACAAAGAAAAGAAAATTCTTATAGAATTAAGCATACCAATAAAATTCAGAAGCTTCTTGAATCTCATTGTCTCTGTCCAAACGAGATGCATAAAGAAGGAAAGAGTTGTAGACGATCTAAACTGTCATGTGAAAAGTATTACTACCCAGAATTGATTTCATCGGCAAACAACCATCAATCGAGTGGGGATATATTCAAAAGACCACCGAAAAAAACGTACTATAAAAACGTGCTATAAAAGCAAAGATTCTTATTGTTACTTGATTAAACCAGTACCATATTTATTATATTAATCAAATTGTTACTCAAGTTGATAACATCTAGTGAGCATATTCTAACGGCTCAAAAATTTAATAATTATTTTATGGCTTTTCAATACTGACCAAAACAATAATTTTTCAAAGATTACCTAGATTTACGAATTCTTATCCATTATTCAATGATAAAATAAATAGAATTAGGAGAAGAAGGCCTCACGTTTAATGAATGGGAAGATTGAAAATTTGGAAGAAGAAAGGATTTTTTTGTTAAACGCATTAAATTGGCTAAACATTTTATTCAAACAAATATAGAACCAGAATGGATGGTTTTATGTCTATTACCGGTTCTTCCTCCCAAATTGATACCGATCTTTCATATAGATGGAGGTAAACTAATGAGTTCGGATATTAATGATCTCTATTGAAGAATTATCTATCGAAATAATAATCTTACGAATCTATTAACAACAAGTAGATCTATGCCAGAGATATCAATAATGTATCAGGAAAAAATGGTACAAAATGTAGTGGATACAATTCTTGATAATGGAATTCGCGGACAACCAATGAGGGACAATCATACGATATATTGATAAATTAATCAAAATTTAGATATTATGGACATTCATCAAGAGTATTGTGTACATATTAACTCTTGAATTAATTTAAATACGATAAACTTTTAATTACTAAAATAAATTAACTTTTAACAGTTTATTTAAATACATGTTGCGACAGTAATTAAATAAGCTGTTGGTCTCCAAGTATAACAAATTTGATAATAAGTGAACTAGCAGATACGATCAGACATTACTTTCCACAAGCAACGACTACAAAGGTCTATATCCCTCTTTTCTGACTAGATATCGAACAAATGAGTAATCCCATTCCATTGCATGCTACAGTGAAGCGAGGTGGTACCGAAGAAGATTGGGCGAAAATGGAACTCGAAGTCCATGCTGAAAGAAATATGCCAGAAAACAAGATCGTTGTCCTTAGATTTGCAATGAATGACGAGATCCGTCTCCGGAGTCAGTTCGTTATAGATCAATACCTGTTCTTTGTGTGGTAGAAGACCAGCTTTGCTCATGGCTGAAAGCGATGTTAGAGAGAGTAACAAGATGATCGAAAAAAGGATTCATATTTTTTTCGGATGATCGGCGAAATGGCATATGAACTTATACACAAATGGCATATGAACTTATGTTATTACATAAAATTATAACGGTATAAATAAAGATAGAATAATTAAATATTTGGTGAATTTATGTTTTTTTTTTTCTAACTTAAAGTTTTGAGTTAGAGGTTAAATTGAGAGTAGAAGTAGATATATAACTATATGAATTAATGATTTTTTATTCTAATTTCGTCGTATCAATATAAATCGATAATATATTGATAATAGGTACAACCCTTGTTTTTTTTATTGATTGAATATAAATTGATAATAGGTACAACCCTTGTTTTTTTTTATTGATTGAATATAAATTGATAATAGGTACAACCCTTGTTTTTTTTATTGATTGAATATAAATTGATAATAGGTACAACCCTTGTCGATATTATATATCACATTATTTTTTAAATTATTTTTTATGGCTAATGATATATTTTCCTCATCTTTGTTGTGCAGGATTATACTCAATCTCAACGATATGTAGGAAGAAAATGTATGCATAAAATTAGGAAAAAATTTAGGTATAATCCAACTCAAAATTAAATTTTAGAAAATAAAGTGTTCGTTGTATTTTGAATTCAAAATTAATTTTTACCAAAGAATTTATTTTCAATTTTAATTATTTTTGTGCGATATAAACCAAAACCCCTAGCCGCTCCTTTTCTCTCATTTTTTTCCCTAGCCGTTCTCCACTTTGATCAATCCCTTTGATCGGTGATCGACAATCAATTTTAGTATTAGTTGTCGACCACTGAATCTATTATTTTCTTTGTTTTTATTTTTAATTTTAATAAGAATCTCTGTTTTTTCTGTCATTGTGACACGCTTTTCTTTTATCTTTGTGACATTTTTTTGTATTGTGATTTGATTCAATGCTAGTTTCTGATTTTTGTTCTGTCGTTTATCCCATTCAGTTGATGGTTGTTTGCTGATGAAATCAATCCTGGGTAGCAATACTTTTTGCGTGACAGTTTGGATTGCCTACAACTCTTTTCTTCCCTATGCGTCTCGTTTGGACAGATACAAGAAGATTCATGAAGGTTTTGAATTTTATTGGTATGCTATCTCCATAGAAATATTTATTTTTCTTTGTTTTGGATTGTAAGAATATTTGGATTATTAAATTTAGTTATTTTACTTCTTGATATCGATGTAATTATATTTTTTTATAGATTTAATAAAAATTCAATGGCATTTATCAAAAAAATTAATCGTGCACATTGCAGAACGTCGTGTGCATATGGTGTTATACCTTTTTTAAAAAAAATATACTAAAAATATAGAGAATGCTACCTACAATTGGCTTTTTTTCTCTCAAATTATCATTTACAAGTGTCGTCTATACGGTAGTTTTTGGTCTAGATTGTAAAATAAACTTTAAAGACCCTATTTTTTTCAAATAAAAAGTCCCAACATCTTATATATCCAATGGAACCATGAAAATATAAAATTTGAAAACTCGAGGTTTAAAAATTCAACTCATCTTAAATTGATTAAAAATTTTATAAATTTGAATTGATTTGAAATAAAATTTGAGTTTTAAATTAAAATTTTAAATAATTTGAATAATTCAAAATTTTTATTAATTAGTGGATTGATTTTTAAGTTTGAGTTCAGTCTTTCAATTTTTTCTTGATAATAATGATATAAAAATATAAAGAAATACATGTCACAAATGAAAAAAAAATATAAATATATATACATATAGTATATGATTACAAAAAATCATTTAAATTAAAACTAAATTGGACTGTAACATAATAAATAATTATAATTAATTTGTACAGAAACTCAAAAACTCATCTAAAATTAAAAAAATCAAATAATGTTTAAGTTATCAAATTCAATACGTCAACTCGAATAACTCATTTTTTTTAAACTCTATTTGATTCGATCAAACGCTCACCCCTAGTTTTTTTTATAAAATACACAAGATCTCGCCCTGGTTGATACATACAGACTTAGGTCACATACTTAGTATTGGTGAGGTGAGTCTCACAATAAAAATTTTCTGCATATAGAAAGTCTCGAATCTAAAACCTGTTTAAACAAAATCAAACTGCTTATCACTTATACCGACCCTTATTTGTTTTTTAATTTCTGACTTTTGTTATTGTTAGGCAATCTTAAAATTTTAAAATTGTGTACCTTTATGAAATTAAGATAAACCTTAGTCGTTTTGTATTTTTTTTTAGTTTTAGCCGACGATGCAACATCAATTTTAATTTTAGTCCCTGATCATTGGTATTCTTTATATCTTATTTTATTTTTAAATTTTTAATAAATTTTTCTGATTTTTTTCATAAATCTTATTGTATGCCTTTGTGCCACATCTTATTTTTAATTTTAATAATAAGCCTTTATAGAGAGATTATACGGTGAACCCTGTTCACCACGTCATCCATGGTCCAAGTAATCAGGACCATTGATCTTTAAATAACCACCTAATAACTATCCATCCACTAAGTCCATGTAGGAAAGAGGTGATGATTCACTTGGATAAAAATTAAGATCAACGGTCCTAATTGCTTGGGACCATGGATGACGTGATGAATAGGGTTCACCGTATACTTTTTCGCCTTTATCTTATGATGTATTTTTTGGATACTTTTACAATAATTTGATACTCAGTATTGTTCTCTACAACATTTGTTCTTGAATTGTATTTAGCGGTTGTTTTAGATAGATTGATCCCATTTTATGATGTAATCCGACTCTATAACAGATTAACGTGTCACGATCTTAAAAAATCAACTAGTCACTAAGAAAATTTTCGATGTGAAAAATATTTTGGAGTTCGTATGAAATTTAATGTCTTCCTTTGAGGTTTTCGGTTTAAAAATAATTTTTAAAAAATTGGAATCGTCATCTGCCGTTTTGGTAGACCGGACACCATAAAACCAGAGATTTTAAAAATTGGACATGTGAATTTATTTTAAATCACCTAAACCCGAATATAAGCGTCGTAACCACTACCACTATATTAGTACTGGCCTCACTTACGATCAAATTTAAGAACCCACATTAAACAAAAATTAAAGTCGTCATGCAGTCTTTATTGATAAACAAAACATAAGTTGAGAATGAAGATATCATTATAATAACGAGAATATAAAACATGAAAAACAATTAGAAATTGAAACCGCACATTTAGACATATATTTTTTTAATTAGCTAATAGTGATTACAGTAGTATCTGTTCTAAAATATAATCTCCACCATTTGACATTGATCGCTCTATCACTCTACTGACATCACTGGTGCTTGAACCCGTAACCTCTAGACATAATTAGATATTAAAACAAACCGACCTAGCACGTTTAAAAGGCTATCAAATTACATTGTCCAAGTTCTTAAGCTTATTATTATTTTATTTCAACATATTGTAAATTAAAGAGTGAAATGCCTTTAACCAACCTATGCACCTAAAATATCTCTTCAATAATATTGTAATTAACTATCCATGACGTTAGCATACACCCAATAAAATACTTCAATCGAACTCTGCCGAAGAAGATATTTAACTCAACCTTTTTCATTTTGAACCGAAGTCCATGAAAACTATAATATTGGTCACCAATGAGTACAGTCTCAGCCAGATCTTTGGCCGAAGGCCATATCGGCTTTCATTGACCCTCAACGCCGGCTACCAACAGGGGAGTTTTCGAAATTCTTTTTATTTGTTTAAACAAAGGAAATAAATTGACCTCTAATATTTGAAACAACAAATATAAATTTATTCCATCCATGGCATATGTTTATTTCAATAGATGGCGTTACAGTAACTAATTCCAAGGGTAACAAGTATGAGTATATAGCAAGCAGGGACCATTTTCCCTTATTTCCCACCAACATTCACCACAGTCATCCCTTTTTTGGTCGTAGACATCATATCGTTTTGTCATTCCGTTCCATTGAAAGGTGCAGTGAAACAAGGTTTTCTTAAAAAAAACGTTTGGACGAAACCTGAAATCAAAATACTCTTCATTACCAAGATGTCGGGCGCCGAGATCGTCATCCTTCGATTTGCAATGGACAATGAGATCCGTCTTCGGGGTCAGAAAGTTGGTGATCCTTACATATATTTTTTCTGGAAGAAAAAGAGCTCCATTCCCGGATGAAAGCGACATTAGAGAGAGAAACAATATGATCGACAAAAGATTCATGTTTGCTTATGATGATCAGCGAAATGGCATACACAGAGTATAAATATTTTGGAAGCGAAGATGACTGTCTTCTTTTTTATACAATTTGGATAATATAATACAAAGATGGAAATAAATTGCATTTATGGAAAGTAATACAAATGCAATTTTTATTAATTGGGTGACTTAAATGCAATCTTATCCATAAATGAATGACTCAAATAAAACTTTTAAAAATTAAGGGACCCAAATGGAACCTTATTCATAATTGAGTGAGCTCTATTGTACTTTACCCTAAAAAGATATAAAAAGACAATAATACATTAGAAATCATTTAAATTTTTTTATTCTGATAAGAAAATTCGACTTATCTTAATTCGATTCAAAATTTTATAAAATCGACTATATTCAAAAAAATTCAAATAAAATGTGAGTTGTAAAATATAATTCAAATAACTCAATTTTTTTATTAATTAATGGATTGGTTTTTAAGTTTGAATTGAGTCCTTCGATTTTTTTGATAATACCGATATAAAAAATATAAAAAACACTTATCACATATGAAAGAATATGAAAATTATAGAAAATCGTTTAAATTAAAATCAAACTGGAATATAACAAGATAAATAATTATAATTAAATTTGTATAAGAACTCAAAAACTCAACTCAAATTGAAAAAATTAAATCAAAAAAATTAAATTATAAAATATGATGTGTCAACTCAAATACCTCAAATATTTTTAACTCAATTTGATTGGATCGAATGCTCAGCCGTATGATGTACATTTCATGACCATATATTTACGTCTCATTGAAAGCACACCTGCGAATTGTTTTCCTAATTTATAACGTCTAAAGATTTTTTTAAGAATTCGATAAATATATTAATTATTTTATATTTTTTAAAAATTTAATGAATAAAATAATCATTTTCCCCAATTTTGAGCCTATAGAATTAATTTTGACTTTTGAGTTTAAATTCTAAAAGGTTTTTAAATATAAAATTCTACAAATTCGTTCGAAAATATATAAAAGTGTTAAACGATATTTTCTTTTTTAATTTCTTCCCGAAATGATAAATTTCCCCCCTTAAAGTTACAAGGCGATTAATTCGGGATAATGTTGCGGCTAAAGGGACCCATCGATGGATAGCACGACCGAGAAGCCTAGTTGACAGTGGTGAGGGTGCTTGGCATGGACCGACTAAAGATTGGTGTACATTAAATTCGGATGGGGCTCTTTGTATGTTGGATGGTCGCACATCTTGTGGTGGGGTAATTGATGGCCAAGGTGATTGGTGATGGGTTCCTCAAAAGTCATTGGTATTTGCTCAGTTGTAGATGCAGACTTGTGGGATATTTTGATTGGACTTCGACATACTTGAGAGAGGTCTTCGCTGAATCTAAGTTGATGTTGATAGCAGGGATGCGCTACGATTGATACGTAAGCAATCAAATAATGAGAGAGGTATACTGCTCTTGCTTATCAGATTATGTTGGTGGTGGCACGAGATTGAGAAGTTCGCTTTGTTTAGCCGTCTTGAGGTTAATATAGTACCTGTCTATTCCTCACTTATTCTCTTCTATTTATGAAAAAAAATTAGATATATTAAATAAACAAATTATCAAATTGAGTTTATCATATTAAGTATTCTATTTTTCTCTTCTATTTTTGTGTTCTGTCATATCTTTAAAAAAATTAACTGATCCATTTGTATTTTAATTTAACTAAAACATAATTATTTTGCTTTATCAATGCTTTATTTTGCAATAACTTTTTAATTTGTGACTTTTATTATTGTTGGTCAATTTTAAATTTTAAAGATTTTGTATTTTTTATGAAATTAAGATGAACCTATTTTAACTTAATTGTTTTTAAGTTTTGTCTTGGATGACGATCCCCAAATATCAACCTTAGCGTTTGTCATAATTAATTGTTTTTAGTTTACCAATGCTTTTAGACATATTTGATTGGTTCATCAATTTGTTCATCTGGATGCCGATATCGTCTGTCTTTCGATTTGCAGTGGGAAAAAACTTTTAAAAATAAACTAAATTGCATACCTCGCTAAAAACCTCCCTAATCCTAAACGGAGAAAAAGAGTACATACAATCAAGACAAAATATAAGAAATAACACCCTTAGAAAGATCTCCACAATTCTCACTCTTTTCATTGTTGTAAGATTCCAACAGTGCAAAGCTAAGCCTGAAATCTCTATCCATATCACCCTTTCCGCGTGCTATATTCTTAAATCTTGTTATATTCAACAATTTAGTGCTTGTTATATTCAAAATTTTAAAAAATTAAAAGTTTTATAAATGTGAATATTGTTGAATTTAATAATTTCTTTATTATATTCAAAATTCCAAATTTACATAAATACAACCTTCAAATTCAAAAAATTAATTTAATCGAATTATATTTTTGGATAATCTGATATCCGATTTGAATATCCGATATCCAAAGATGTAAATATTCGCTTTTTTCCTGATCGGATACGGATCACTATATCATCGATCCAAGAACCTGAATATCCGAAAAAATCGGATCCGATCCAATCCTATATCCGACAATGAACACCCCTACTAGTAATAACCATAGCCTGTGTCGGTATTATATATCATATTGCTTTTTAAATTGTTAGTTTGAGGTTTTTGATTCACTAACGTGTTTTTATGATTAGCATGAATGATATATTTTCCTTGCCTTTATCATGCAGGATTATACTCGATCTCTATGACATGGAGGAAGTAAAGCTATGCATAAAATTAGGGGGGAAATTGAGTATAATCCAACTTAAAATTAAATTTTGAAAAATAGAGTGTTCAATTATATTTTGGATTCTAGATTAATATTTATAGCACACGTTCTAAGATGTTATGTGCACGTGACGTTGTATCTATTTTTTAAAAAAATATTTAAAATATGAAAAACGTCACCAATAAGTGATTTCTTTATCTCAAATCACCATTTACAGGTGGCGTTTTCATACTTGTATTGTTGTTTTTAACTTCAATTTTAAAATAAATTTTAAAAACCTTATGGTCTCAAATAAAAATTCTAAACACCGTGTATATCCAACGGAGCCATAAAATTAAAACACCTCTTTAATTATTAAAAGAAACAGCAAAAGCTGTGTCCGTAAACAATCTATAGAAAGCTATCCAGTGCATCATGGGATAGGTTTATTTCAGCAGATGGTTTTGCAGTAATAAGTTAAGCTGATCATTTCCAAGAGAAACACGTTGAATCATATTTTAACAGCATGCAGGGACCATCGGGCCTCACAGCCCACACGCAACGATCGCACACTTCTACATCCCTAACTTGCTTATAGATGTCGAACCGATGCGTAGTCTGGTCCCATTGAAAGGTGCAATGAAACAAGGTACCCCCCCAAAAGCTCGGTTGAAAGTCGAATTCGTAGTAGTTTTTGTAAGTAACCTGATGGATGCCGAGATCGTCGTCCTTCGATTTACAATGGATGATGAGGTCCAACTTAGAAGGCAGATCGTTATAGATCAATACCTGCGCTTTGGGTGGCATGATGATGTCTCCGCACACGGCCGAAACCGATATTAAAACGAGCAACAAGATAGTCAACGAAGGATTCATGTTTGCTTCCGATGATCAACCAAATGGTACATGAGCTTATAAAGCATTTTGGAAGTCAAGGAGAACCTTCATTTGATACAATCCAGACCGTCCAATTTGGGTAATAGAATACAAAGATGGAAATAAGTAGCAACCTTTTATGGAAAGTGGACACCAAAGAATTTTGTGTAATATTGTAGATTTAATGATCATATAATTTTAAAAAATATTTTTTTATAACTATAATAATATTTTCTTAAATAATTTTAAAAATATATAAATCTGATAAATATCAACAAAATAACCTAATAAAATCGGATATAATGCCCCAATTAGTACAAAATTGTAAATCTATAAAGTCAAAATTATGATTGTAACGGTAGAGAACCAATTGATTTTCGTCATCAGTTTTAAAATTGTTAAACTTTAATCTGTTATGTTATTAAATACAATTGTAACGGTATTAATAAAGATAGAATAATTAAATATTTAGTGAATTTATGTTATTTTTTTTCTAACTTTAAGTTTTGAGTTAGAATTAAATTGAGTGTAGAAGTAGAAATAAATTCTTAAACACAAATGTAACAATACAAATAAAGATATAATAATTAAATATTTAGTAAATTTATGTTACTATTTTTTAAAAAACTTTAAGTTTTCAGTCTGCGATTAAATTAAATGAAAGTAAATATAACTACAAGAATTAATGATTCTTTATTTTAATTTCATCGTATCAATTTAACAAATACATTTAACTTTATCTTTGTTTTGTCGGTATTATATATCATATTCTTTATTTTAAATTCATAAGGTGTTTTTTCAGCTGCTTTAGTGGGTACTCTGTTCATAATATACGCTACTGTCTTTAATGCTTCTTCCCAGAGAGACTCAGGTAAGGTAGAATAAGCAATCATACTTCTTACTATATCCTTAAAAGTCCTATTACGTGTCTCAGTTACACCATTCATACTTGGTGATCCTGGCATGGTGTACTGTGGGACAATACCACATTCCTCTACGAGTTTTGTAAATGGTCCTGAACGTTGTTCACCTGACCCATCATATCTACCGTAGTACTTACTGCCACGATCAAATCGAACTTTCTTAATTCTTTTGTTGAGTTGATTCTCAATTTGGTTAAGATCCCTCAAAAATTAAGTTTGAATTTTATTTTTTATTCGATTCAGTCCTCATTTAATTAAACCAGATTATACATTTAAAAATTATTTTAATTTGATCATAGAAAATTAGTTTAGCGATCGAAGAATTGGTTTTAGAGAACTAGTTTAGTAATTTAGACGTAAGAGATTAGTGTTGGACTTAAAGAATTAATAATATACATACATTAAGTCATAAACAAATTAAATACATATATTAGTATACATTTAAGTATATATATATTATATTAAAGTATATTATATATAATATATATATTATTAGTGTATTATATATTATATATTATATATAATATATTAATACATCAAGTATAAATTTTTATATACTATTATTCTATTTATAATATAAATTCTATATATAGTCTAAATTTATTTTATTAATGTTTATCATTTTTAATTTAAAATTTTATTCTTTGACTTTGTAGTCCTATATTTATTCCTTATTCATTTTTAATTTTTGTAATTTAGTATAATTTTTATTTTTTAAGATATGAATCATTATTCATTATATGATATTTTTGTTAAGTCTACTGCTTAATATTTATATTTAATGGGATTCATATTAGTAAAAGACGTTAGATATTAAATAATTAATTCGAAATAAATGATCAACCATTCAACCAAAAGTCTATCGTTTATTTACTTACTTTTACAAAATCAAACTTAATAATTTTTAAAACAAAAATTAAATCGACAAACAAAACCGATTTGAAATGAACCCGACCTAAAAAGCAACCGATCTGAAATGTGCCCGACCTAAAATTTATCCGGCTTGAAATGAAACTGTCAATTATCCGATATGGACCCGAACCGTTTGGACACTACATGAAATGGATCTGACCTGAAATGGACCCGCAACCAACCCAATTCGAGTCAAAACGTCAAGTCATCTTGAAATGATTTGTATTCGATTTTATCCGACCTAAAACCCATCCGAGTAACTGTTTTTACATCCATAGTAATTAGGGGTGTTAAAAAATATCCAATTTGATTAACCCTTGAACTGATCCAAAAATTAAGATATTTAATCCGTTTTTTATTTTTGGATATTTTTGGAACGAATATCCGATCTGATTTTAAATTTTTTGGATAGGATACAGATCACAATATTTCAAGTTTTGGATCATCTGAAAACACAAAAATTCAAAAATTAAATTTTTATTAATATTAATCTTGTTATTTCAACAATTTAGTGTTTGTTATATTCAATTTTTTTTAAAAAATGAAACTTTTATAAATGTTAATCTTGTTGAATTTAATAATTTGTTTATTATATTTAAAATTCCAAATTTTCATAAATACAACCTTCAAATCCAAAAAATTAGTTTAATCAAATTATATTTTTGGATAATCAGATATATGATTATTTGATCCGAATATTCGATATCCGAATATGTAAATATCTGCCTTTTTCGGATCGGATACGGATCACTATATCATCAATCTAAAAACCCGAATATCCAAGAACACCCCTACTAGTAATAGCTATAACCAAAAAATTCTAAACACCGTGTATATCCAATGGAGCCATAAAATTAAAACACATCTTTAATTATTAAAAGAAACAATAAAAGTTGTCTGTAAACAATCTATAGAAAGCTAACTAGTGCATCATGGGATATGTTTATTTCAATTGATGCTTTTCCAGTAATGAGTTAAGCTGATCAATTCCAAGGGTAACAAATTGGAGGAGTAACCATCAAACAGATAGTATCGAGGCGAACTTTCCACACACAGTGAGCGCACAATGGTTCATCCCTCTCTTGTACGTAGATGTCGAACCGTTTCGTTATCTCGTTCCATTGAAACACTTTTATCGACATGTTATCGACATTCGATAACAAAAGGGATAAGCACGGGTTGAGTTGAGTTGAGTTAGGTTTTAGGCTCATTTTAATTTGACTTAAACATAAAACTTTTAAATCCATTTTTTTCTCAGCATAATTTCATTAATTAAAAATAAACTGAATTGCATACCTCGCTAAAAACCTCCCTAATTCTAAACGGAGAAAAAGAGTACATACAATCAAGACAAAATATAAGAAATAACACCCTTAGAAAGATCTCCACAATTCTCACTCTTTTCATTGTTGTAAGATTCAAACAGTGCAAAGCTAAGCCTGAAATCTCTATCCATATCACCCTTTCCGCATGCTATATTCTTAAATCTTGTTATATTCAACAATTTAGTGCTTGTTATATTCAAAATTTTAAAAAATTAAAACTTTTATAAATGTGAATCTTGTTGAAATTAATAATTTCTTTATTATATTCAAAATTCCAAATTTTCATAAATACAACCTTCAAAATCAAAAAATTAATTTAATCAAATTATATTTTTTGATAATCAGATATCCATTATCCGATTTGAATATCCGATATCTAAAGATGTAAATATTCGCTTTTTTCCTGATCGGATATGGATCACTATATCATCGATCCAAGAACCTAAATATCCAAGAAAATCGGATCCGATACAATCCTATATCCGACAATGAACACCCCTACTACTAATAGCCATAACCTGTGTCGGTATTATATATCATATTTCTTTTTAAATTGTGAGTTTGAGGTTTTTGATTCACTAACGTGTTTTTATGATTAGCGTGAATGATATATTTTCCTTGCCTTTATCATGCAGGATTATACTCAATCTCTATGACATGGAGGAAGTAAAGCTATGCATAAAATTAGGGGGGAAATTGAGTATATCCAACTTAAAATTAAATTTTGAAAAATAGAGTGTTCAACTATATTTTGAATTCTAGAATAATAATTATAGCACACGTTCTAAAATGTTATGTGCACGTGACGTTATATCTGTTTTTTTAAAAAATATTTAAAATATGAAAAACGTCACCAGTAAGTGATTTCTTTATCTCAAATCACCATTTACAAGTGGCATTTTCATACTTGTATTGTTGTTTTTAACTTAGATTTCAAAATAAATTTTAAAAACCTTATGGTCTCAAATAAAAATTCTAAACACCCTGTATATCCAATGGAGCCATAAAATTAAAACACCTCTTTAATTACTAAAAGAAACAGCAAAAGCTGTGTACGTAAACAATCTATAGAAAGCTACCAGTGCATCATGGGATATGTTTATTTCAACAGAGGGTTTTGCAGTAATAAGTTAAGCTGATTATTTCCAAGGGTAACACGTTGAATCACGTGGAAACACCAAGCAGGGACCATCGGGCCTCACATCCCACTCGCAACGTTTGCACACTTTTACATCCCTAAATTGCACATAGATGTCGAACCGATGCGTTGTCTGGTCCCATTGAAAGGTGCAATGAAACAAGGTATTACCCCAAAAGCTCGTGCGAAAACGGAATTCGTAGTAGCTGCCATAACTAAGTTTACGGGCACCGAGATCGTCGTCCTTCGATTTGCAATGGACGGTGAGATCCGCCCTAGAATCCAGCTTGTTATGGATAAATACCTCCGTTTTTTGTGGAATGATGCCTATGGTTCCGCTCACGGCAGAAACCGATATTAAAATGAGCAACAAGATGACCAAAGAAGGATTCATGTTTGCTTCTGATGATCAACCAAATAGTATATGAGCTTATAAAGCATTTTGGAAGTGAAGGAGACATCCCTCATTTGATACAATCTCGTCCAATTTGGGTAAAGAATACAGAGAAGGAAATAAGTTGCAACCTTTTATGGAAAGTGGTCACCAAAGAATTAAAGATTGTGTAACTGTAAAAAATATTTACTATAAATATGAATTGATTAGTTTTGGATGTATAAATCGAATTTTTTTACCATATATATAAGTTTGACAATATTTGATTTTATCTTTAATAAAAATTCAACTCAATTCATACTTTATTTTTTATTAAAATCTCCAACCTAATCATATCAATTTAAGTTGAAATCCACCCAAATCGAATAAAATACCATCCCTAGATAACAAATATTAAAATTTTCAAAATAATAAGTTCCCAAAAAAATCTTATTTTGTGATAATCTGGAAACTAGAAGCCATATATTTTTTGAATGTGGTTTTGTAGCTGAGATTTGGGGTATCATCTTGAATTTATGTAATATCTCCAAAACGGTCAAGATGTGGGCGGAGAAAATTTGTTGGGCTGTGCGTTGGTTAAAAGGAAAGTCTCTGCTGGTTTTCATACTTCGTTTGACTTGGAATGCCTTCATATATAGTATATGGGAAGAGAGGAACTATAGATATTTTCAGGGGAGCTCTAGAAATCCCAATGCCATTGTAAGTAAGATATAAAAAGACGTAGTGAGGGTAAAACTCCGATATAGGCGTATCAATATGTTCGATCCTGCTAATATTCAGTTGTGTACACGGTAGAGCATACATGTATAGCATTATGTGAAGCCTTATAATAACTTTTAAGGCGTTTTCATAGAATACAACGATTACTTATTTAAAAAAATTTCAAAAAAATTTATTCTCTAGTATCTAATAATATCTCTCTTTTATTGGTTATGGTATTTTTAAAAAGGGTAATGTATGCTAGCAGACACTAAATTAGAGGATAAAAACAATCGTTTTGATCAGTGGACTTTTAAAAGATATAAAATATTTATTAGGTATATTAAATTATTATAAAATAATTATTAATTTTTTAAACTATTACCATATTTATTATATTAATCAAATTGTTACGCAAGTTGATAATATCTAGTGAGCATATTCTAACGGCTAAAAAAATTAATAATTATTTTATGGCTTTTCAATACTGACCAAAACAATAATTTTTCAAAGATTACCTAGATTTGCGAATTCTAATCGATTATTCAATATGGGATTTAGAGATTGTCGTTTCCAATTTTTAAGATTATTTCCATTTAATTTGATTTAATTTTCCATGGCATTAATGCCTTTGGTTTTTGTGGAAAGTGGACATCAAATATTATTGTGCAGTATCGTAGATTTAAATATTGTATAACTGTAAAAAATATTTATTATAAATATGCATTGATTAGCTGTGGATGTATAAGTCGGATTTTTTTACCATATATATAAATTCGATCAGATTTGATTTTATCCTTGATAAAAATTTAACTCAATTTAAATTTTATTTTTTATTAAAAAATCTAACCTAATCATATCGATTTGAGACCCAAATATTACACCCGTAATCGAGAGTGTTACATAAAAATAATGAATTATATTTTTAAAAAATTTCTAAAAATTAAATTATTAAAATTCTAAAAGAATTGTTTGAATATATATGTATAAGTTTATCATACAAAAATTGGTCGAACCGATATGTTGTTGCATTCCATTGAAAGGTGCAGTGAAACAAAGTTACTCGGAAAAAGGATGGGACGAAATGAAACTCGATGTTGTTGTTGTAAGCAATATGTTGGATGCCGATTTCGTCGTCTTTTTTTTAATAATGCTGGTAATTTATTAATAAATGAAGATGGACGATGAGATATGAACTTATATCGCCGTCTTTTGATTTGCAATGGACGATGAGATCTTCCTCGGAGACAGGTCGTTATAGATCAATACATGAGTTTTTTTACGACCAAAAACTTCGCTCACGGCCGAAAGAAACGTTAGAGCGAGCAACAAGATGATCAATGAAGGATTCATGTTTGCTTTAGATGATCGACGAAATGACATATGAACTTATACACAATTCATGGTAGAGTACTGTTTAATTTTCGTCATCAGTTTTGAAAATGTTAAATTTTAATTGCTTATGTTATTAAATACAATTGTAACGGTGTAAATAAAGATAGAATAATAAAATATTTAGTGAATTTATATTATAGTTTTTTTTTTACTTTAAGTTTTGAGTTAGAGAATAAATTAAGAGAGTAAAATTAGAAATATAATTATACGAGTTATTGATTTTTTATTCTAATTTCATCGTATCAATTTAACGAATATTGTATTCATTTTGCCCTTGTTTTCTATTGATCGAATATAAATCGATAATAGGTACAACCCTTGTCGATATTATATACTCAATCTCATCGACATGTAGGAAGTAAATGTATGCATAAAATTTGGAAAAAAAATTGGGTATAATCCAATTCAAAATTAAATTTTGAAAACTAGAGTGTTCAGTTTTATTTTGAATTCTAAATTAATTTTAATCAGGCACTTTTTAAAATGCCGTGTACATATTGCATTGTACTTATTTTTTAAAATATAATAAAAAAATAGAGAACGTTATCTGCAACTGGCTTTTTTCTCTCAAATCACCATCTACAGGTGTCATTTTCATACTTATATTGTAGTTTTTGGCCTAAATTATAAAATAAATTTTAAAGATCCTATTTTTTCAAATAAAAACTCTAAACGTTCTATATATCTAATTGATCATTAAATTCCGTAAAATTAAAACACATCTTTAATTATTAAAAAACAACAAATGTTGTCTGTACAAACTTCGATCAATGCACAAAACATTAATTGAGATCTAAAATCTATTAATCTTCTATGAGTCAAAAAATCATAAAATAAATCAAACCAGAATAAATTAGTTTATTTTGATAAGCTAAACATTTTATTCGAATAAATATAAAACCAGAATGGATGATTTAATGTCAATTACCGATTCTTCTCCCCGAATTGAGATCGATCATTCAAATAAATAGGAGTAAACTAATGAGTATGGATATTAATAAACTCTATAAAAAAAGTATATGAGCTTATACACAATTTATGGTAGAGTACTGTTTGATTTTCGTCATCAGTTTTGAAAATATTAAATTGTAGTCATTTAGGTTATTAAATATAAATGTAACGATACAAACAAAGATATAATAATTAAATATTTAGCAAATTTTATTTACGTTTTCAGTTAGATATTAAATATAAATATTAAATTTCGCGGTATCAATTTAACAATTACCTTTAACTTTATAATTTGTTTTTTATTGATTGAATATACATTGGAAGTGACGGTGAAAGCTCTCATTTGATACGATCCAGGTCATCCGATTTGGGGAATAAAATACAGAGATGTAAATAAATTGCAACCTTTTGTGGAAAGTGGACACCTAATTTTTTTTTTTTTAGTATCGTAGATTTAAATATTGTATAACTGTAAAAAAATATTTATTATAAATATGAATTGATTAATTGTGGATGTATAAGTCGGATTTTTTTACCATATATATAAATTCAATCAGATTTGACTTTATCCTTAATAAAAATTTAACTCAATTCAAATTTTATTTTTTATTAAAAAAGGCATAAAGATAATTTTAACCTTTAACGTTTATAGTTTTTGTCGTTTTGGCCTTATTCTTTTTTTGGGATAAATTTAGCCCTTAACCTATATCTTTTTGACAAATTGCTTATTTTTTAACTAGCTTGATGATTGGACCGTTAAAAATTTAACGATGATATATATATGGAATATAATTTTAAATGACATGGAATATAACCTATCAAATACATATATATATATATATATATGAAATATAATTTTATTCTAATATAAAATATAAAACAATTAAAATTCAAATAAAATATTAAAAATTAATTAATTCTAAAATAAAAGATTATTAAACATTCTTAACCCTAACAACGATAAAATTAAAATCTTATTCGAATTGTATTTATATTTTTTATTATATTTTTATATTTATTATATTTTTTATATTCGAATTGTGTTTATATTTTTTTATTATATTTATTCTAAAATAAAAATATAAACACAATTCGAATAAGATTTTGATTTTATCGTAGTTAGAGTTAATGTTTAATAATCTTTTATTTTAGAATTAATTAATTTTTAATATTTTATTTGAATTTTAATTATTTATATTTTATATTAGAATAAAATTATATTCTATATGTATTTGATAGGTTGCATTCCATGTCATTTAAAATTATATTCCATATATATCATCGTTAAATTTTTAACGGTCCAGTCATCAAACTAGTTAAAAAATAAGCTATTTGTCAAAAAGATATAGGTTAAGGGCTAAATTTATCCCAAAAAAAGAATAAAGGCCAAAACGACAAAAACTATAAACGTTGGGGGTTAAAATTATCTTTATGCCTTAAAAAAAATCTAACCTAATCATATCGATTTGAGGCCCAAATATTACACCCGTAACCGAGAATGTTACATAAAAATAATGAATTTTATTTTAAAAATTTCTAATATTAAATTATTAAAATTCTAAAAGAATTGTTTGAATATATATATATATTTATAAGTTTATCATAAAAAAATATTTTTTTCTTTTCTGTTTAATTAGAGAAATATATTTGATTGGTTGACCAAGCTGTTCATCTTTGTTCCTTACATTTTTCAGATCATGCTTTTAGACAATATTATTATTGCACATCGACAATTTTTTTTGAGAAAACCTTAACCAAAATCTTATATAATCGTTTGATATTAAACCTATTAATTTATTAATCTTAATTTAATTATTATAAAGACTTGTTACGAAGATCGATGTTCAATCTCATGAATCAAATTAAGTTTTTTTATTTGTTTAAACAAAGGAAATAAATTGACCTCTAATATTTGAAACAACAAATATAAATTTAGTCCATGCATGGCAAATGTTTATTTCAATAGATGGCGTTACAGTAACTAATGCCAAGGGTGACAAGTTAAAGTAAATAGCAAGCAGGGACCATTTTCCTTTATTTCCCACCCACATATGCGACATTTATCCCTTTTTTGGTCGTAGATATCGAATCGTTTTGTCATTCCGTTCCATTGAAAGGTGCAGTGAAACAAGGTTTTCTTAAAAAAAATGTTTGGACGAAAAGTGATTTCATAATAATCATCGTTAACATGTCGGGGGCCGAGATCGTCATCCTTCGATTTGCAATGGACAATGAGATCCGTCTTCGGGGCCAGACGGTTAAAGATCCTTACATGTACTTTATCTGGAAGAAAAAGAGCCCCGTTCGCGGATGAGAGCGATATTAGAGAGAGAAACAAGATGATCAACAAAAGATTCATGTTTGCTTCCGAAAGGCATACGAGAGGATAAATATTTTGGAAGCGAAGATGGCTGTCATCTTTTTTATAGAATTGAGATCATCTGATTTGGGTAATTAATACAAAGATGGAAATAAATTGCATTTATGGAAACTTAACACCAAATATTTTACCCTAAAAAGATATAAAAAGACAATAACACATTAGAAATCATTTAAAAAATTTTATTTGGATAAAAAATTTGACTCATCTTAATTCGATTCAGAAATTTATAAACTCGACTCGATTTTAAAAAATTCGAATAAAATGTGAGTTGTAAAATATAATTCAAATAACTCAATTTCTTTTATTAATTAATGAATTGATTTTTAAGTTTGAGTTGAGTCCTTCAATTTTTTTATAGTACTGATATAAAAAATATAAAGAAACACATATCACATATGAAACAATATGAAAAATATGTATGTATATCTTATAGGATTATAGAAAATCGTTTAAATCGTTTAAACTCAAAAACTCGACTCAAATTAAAAAAAAAAAATCAAATAAAGTTTAAGTTATAAAGTATGACGCGTTAACTCGAATAACTCAAAAATTTTCACTCAATTTAATTCGATCAAATGCTCACCCCTAGGACATACATTTATGACCGTATATTTACCTCTCATTGAAAGCACACCTGCGAATTGCTTTCCTAATTTATAACGTCTAATGATTTTTTTAAAAAATTCAATAAATTTATTAATTATTTTATATTTTTTAAAAATTTAATGAATAATATAATCAATTTTTTTTCAAATTTTGAGTCTATAGAATTATTTTTGACTTTTGAGATTAAATTCAGTTAAACTTTATCTCTAAAATTTTCAAAATCCGAATAAAAATGATATTAATATGATTTTGGTTCTTGTTAATTTCAATGATTTGGAAATTGTTACCCCTTGAAAAATTTACAAAATGTAAATAAAAAAATCATCTTTTAAATTCTAAAAAGTTTTAAAATATAAAATTCTACAAATTCATTCGAAAATATATAAAATCGTTAAACGATATTTTCTTTATTAATTTTTTCCCGAAATGATAAATTTCCCCCCTTAAAGTTACAAGGCATTTGGTTCGGGATAATGTTGCGGCTAAAGGGATCCATCGATGGATTGCACGACCGAGAATCCTATTTGACTGTAACACCTCAAATTTATCCTAGAAGTTTGAAAAATTATATCATGGGTCAGTCCCACCACGTGTCCATGGGACCGACCAATAATAATTACCCACGTCATCAACTTTTCCATGTCATATTTTTTTTCCAGGTGAATCTTCACTTTAAAAATTAAAAAATAATGAGGTGGATGATTATCATTGGTTGGTCCCATGGATGACGTGGTGGGACTGACCCATGATATAATTTCTCTAGAAGTTTAGTGAACCGGTTTCGTTGGGTTAGGCTAGTTCGAGATTAAATACTTAAAAAATAGTTTTAAATCAAAATAAATTATGTAAAAATATCCTAAAATCCTTATTTGATATATATTTGACTTTGTTCAACTCAATTTGAAAAATTGACCCTTGAATTCCTAAGGTTTCGAAATTAGTGACTATTTGGTAAAAATTATAAACATGAGAAGAATTTTATAAAAGTAAGTCAAAACTTTGAATCTTTAGGGGCTATGATTCAATTGTAATCCTAATTGATCTAAGACTTTTAAGGGGCTATTTTAATGATCTTTAACCCATAATTTTAATTAAATAACCTAAATAATCCTAGGTAAAAATCAATCTTTTAATAAAAATTCATTTGGTTAATTTTTTATATTTTTCCTCTTCAAAATCTTTATTTTTTTTGGTTTTACTTGTTTATAAACCTTGAAAGGAAGTTGAATCAATTTTGGAGGTGAGAATCATTCAAATATCAGAAACCTAAAGTTCTTTAATCAAATTCCTAATTTCTTGGCTTATTGCAACCATCTTTAAAGTTTTGAATTTTCTTGATAAAAATTCTATTGTTTTCTTAATTTTCGTTCTTGGCATTATGTTTTCATGTGAGTTTTCTGTTTATTCTAACGGTTAGTGGAAATCTAATCCGGTCACTAATACCAATACATTTTAAATGCAAGTGTACGATACCTTGCAACGAAATTTGCATGTGTATTTGATAAATGAAAAAGTGTTTTCAATTAAGCTTTGTTGTGAGTATCATGTAAGTCTTGTGTTATGCTTAATAAGCATGCGTTTTCGAAAAGGTATTTTGAAAAGGTTTTGTGGTTTATGAGCCATGGTACACTTGCTGATTTTCAAAAGGTGACGGTTTTCGCTATGATTGACTGTTTATATAAAGGGCATTATTTCGTTTTTAAATTGGTTTTTACTTGGTTTGACTTAGTTTTCAAATTGGTTTTGACTTGGTTTTAAGTTGATGAAATCGGTTTAATATGTGCTACACTGCAAGGAGTTTTATACTTGTTTTTATTCACTCACTAAACTTATGTTTATCCTCTCTTTTACCTTATAATGCAGAGTAAATAATATTGAGGTAGCAAAGAGAAGCAATGATCCAGGTAACCGCCAAGTGAAAGCTCAAGTATGTCTTTAGAACATTAGTAGTAGTGAGAGAACAATGGGCATGAGTTTATCATATAGTGAATATTGTCTATGCTATTGAGACTTAAAAAAGTTGTATGTTTATACTTATTGATGATATTCAATGTTGACATTTCTTGAAAAAAATCTTAATATATGAATGTTTTGAAAGTCATGAACCTTATGTGAAAATTAGGTTTTGATGCCTTTAGCCAGGATGTTATATTTTGATTAGTTGAGATAATGTTAGCCTTATGATATGGAATTGAATGACTTATTGGTATACCTTTAGTTATAATAAAGTTACGTTGAAGTTTGATTCTTGTTATCCCTATGTGTGAATTTAAGTGTTGTTGATAATAAAGCATGACTATTTATGAGTTGAACCAATTGTTACTAACTAGGTTGCAATGTATCTAGTAAGTTGTATATGATATATCGATAAAGTATATTTAGGACTGAAATTTGAGATGCAAGCAATCAAGCATGTAATAAATCTAATTATAGATTGATAACACTGGTTTCATAATTAGTCATTTAGTTTTTGGAAACTTATATTTCGGTCCCTAAAGCATGTTTGTACGTTTTAAGATCGTTCCTTATTTGTTTTCGCTGCAATTGAATATAATCTATGCATGAACATGTATGATCAAAATAAAGTATCTAGATAAGATGAAAGAACGAAACATACATTTAATTTAGGGTTGTTTATCGGGACGTATCTCTGAATTAGCCTCGATATTCTCGTGTAACTCTTCAAGTCAGGTATTGTTTAGACTAGGGAGAAGAGGTTACATTGACAGTGGTGATGGTGCTTGGCATAGACCGACTAAATATTGGTGAACATTAAATTTAGATGGGGCTCTTTGTATGTTGGATGGCCGAACATCTTGTGGTGGGGTAATTTGGGATGATCAAGGTGATTGGTGATGGGTTTCAAAAAATTCATTGTTATTTGCTCAGCTGTAGACGCAAAATTGTGGGATATTTTGATTAGACTTCGACATGCTTGAGAGATAGGTCTTCCCTGTATCCAAGTTGATGTTGATAGCAGCGATGCGCTACGATTGATATGTAAGCAATCATAAAACGAGAGATATAATGCTCTTGCTTTTTAGATTATGTTGGTGGTGGCACTAGATTGGGAGGTTCGTTTTGTTTGGATCTGTTTTGAGGCTAAGAGTCATCGATATATGCCTTTGAAAAAATATAAACTAGATGACTTGAACAAATAAATCAACAAATTAAGTTTATCATACAAATTAAGTTTGGATCTGTTTTTTGTTTTAATTAGAGAAACATATTTGATTGGTTAACCAAGCTGTTCATCTTTGTTCCCTTACATTTTTTTCAAATCATGCTTTTAGACAATATTATTATTGCACATCGACATTTTTTTTTGAGAAAACCTTAAAATCTTATATAATCGTTTAAAATTTATAACAACGATCTAGAAAATAATCATCGATTAGGTCGATTTAAATAGTAATAATAATTATTTAATATATATATGATTTTATAATATTAAATTTTTATTATTCAATAATTTTAAAATTTCTTTTAATATCATAGTAAAAAAATATTATCTATATATTTATTTAAATAAATTAAAATATTTTTTAAATAAATTTTTATTTATAATTTAATTAATTTTTTTAAAAATATATAAGTCATAAAAATATGAATTTATTTAAAAGTAACAGAGGAATATTTTATATTTTTATTATCTTTTAAGTTATATTTTTTAATTTTGGATATAAGTTATAAGCTTTTACTAAAAATATATTTTTAAAAAATGATTTTGATATTAAATTTAATTATGTTTTGTTATTTGTATTTCATGGTCATTATCTACTAAGATAAAATCCCAAGAATATTAGAATATTTTTTAAAGAAAATTAATTGGCAATCAAAATATATATAAATTATTTTTAGAAAATAATTATATAATATTTATAAAATATAAGAAAAATATAAAAAATTTCATTATTTTCATTTTTATTTCAATTAAATTTTATTTCTTAAATTAATCGAAGACCTAAAAATTAAATTAAAATTTTATATTGAACCATTTCTTTAATTTTTACATGTCAAAAATCTAATTTATATTAAAATTATGATATAAAATAAATAGTATTATTTTTGGGCATGAGGTGGGCCAAGACCTAGGCCCAGATCCGCCCCTGGTCCCATGGTGTGGGAACTCAATTATACAACACGTGATGAGAATATTTTCCTCTTTCTGACCATTCTTTGTCGCTTTTTGAGAATATTTATCTGGGAGAAAAAGATCTCCATTCACGGATGAAAGTGACATTAGAGAGAGAAACAAGATGATCGACAAAAGATTCATGTTTGCTTCCGATGATCAACGAAATGACAAACGAGAGGATAAATATTTTGGAAGTGAAGATGACAATCTTCTTTTTAATACAATTGAGATCATCTAATTTGGGTAATATAATATAGAGATGGAAATAAATTGCATTTATGGAAAGTTGACCCAGATATTTTACGTAATATTGAAGATTTAAAGATTATGCATAATTGACTGATCCAAATGCAAGTTAACTGGGTGACATAAATGTAATCTTATCCATAAATAAATGACTAAAATGTAATTTTTAATAATTAAGTGAACCGAATGAAACCTTATTCATAATTGAGTGAGCTCTATTTTAGTTTACCCTAAAAAGATATAAAAGACAATAATACATTAGAAATCATTTAAAATATTTTATTCGGATAAAAATATTTGACTCATCTTAATTCGATTCAAAATTTTATAAACTCGAATCAATTCAAAAAAATTCAAATGAAATATGTGTTGTAAAATATAATTCAAATAACTCAATTTTTTATTAATTAATGGGTTGATTTTTAAGTTCGAGTTGAGTCCTTCAAGTTTTTCGATAATACCGATATAAAAAATATAAAGAAACACATACCACATATGAAACAATATGAAAAATATATATATGCATATCTTATAGGATTATAGAAAATCGTTTAAATTAGAATCAAACAGGAATATAACATGATAAATAATTATATTTGAATTTGTATAAAAACTCAAAAACTCGACTCAAATTGAAAAAAATAAATCAAATAAAGTTTAAGTTATAAAGTATGATGCATCAATTCGAATAACTCAAAAAAATTTCACTCAATTTCATTCGATCGAAAGCTCACCATGAAGTCTCAGAAGTCCTTTTGGTTCCACCTTTGTCAAAAAATTGGCTTTTCACATGATATAATTCCTTTCTAAGAACGAAATCCATCAGGTTCATCTGTTTTACGCTAAATAATAGATAATTTCATAATATTAGTGTTCGGATGCTAAAATATGGAAGTATGCAGAAATATCTATTATTGCCTCTAAATCTGTCTTTATTAGTAATAATTGAGTAGGAAAATAATATAAAAGATGAAGACTTTTGGGTACTCATCACTCCCCCAAATTCGAACTATTGCTTGTCCTCAAGTAATGCAAAAGACAGATTTTTAAGTAAGGAATTTTAAAGTAATATGCCGTCCTACCTGCCACGGCGGAAATCCTTTCTTAACTTGGTCTCTTTTCAGGTTCTAGAAATTCCTCGAAACTAGTCTTAGTCTTAGTGGTTGTTTGCGTAGATGTGTCAAAGATTATTTTCTATGTTCTAGTCCTTTTCTAGCTCAAGACTTTCGACTAAGATTTTTCTTTAATTCTTTTTCTTTTCTTCTCCCAACAGTGATATATAAATCGATATTGCTATAAATTTATTTTGCTTGAGTCAGTTTCGAGCACCTCAAGTGTTTAGGCACCTCTAGTAAGTGGGAGAAACCTAACTCCTATAGCCAGTTATGGGCACCTATATGGACTAAACTAGAGCCAGTGATATGCACCTCTAGTTTAAAATCTAAGCCTAAGTTCTTATTGCTTGTCAAAGAAAAGAACTTGTAAAATCAACTAAGACTAGCAGTAATGGGATATTTCCAGGTTCATAGTCTAGTCCTAAGTACTAATCCTAGGAAATTTGTTGGAATTCAAATCTGGTGAATGGTGCAGACTGCTGCGACGACTGAAAAATATATTACTACCGAGGCAGTGTCAGTAAAATTTGGCAAACTAAAAAAATACTTTGCAATAATATAAAGCAGAAATTAAGGCAATAGTGATATGTTCTGATTACTTCCATACATTGGCAGACAATTACATATTACAAAATTAGACAAATGCTCTCCACACTCGAGAGATGTATTGTCCTCAATGCATGTTAAGTAAACAGAGAAATTTGACTTCCTGGGAACAATTTGGGAGGGAGAAAAAGATCGACTATTGAAGCAAATTCGACTTCCTGGGAATGGAAAGAATCATGACAAAAATAATATTTTTCAAAGATTAATGACAACAATAATATTTTTTTCATAGTTTACTTACTATTGATATACCTTTTACATTTTAGAAAAGGCACAATCAAGGTGAAAAAAACTCATTCCTATTTTAATTTTAGGGTTTAGGGATTGAGTTTAGTGGTTAAATAAATTTTTATCACAATTTAAATATTTTATTTTATTCTATATAAAATAATTAATTAATATTTAAATTGAATTAGAATTAAATTTATGATTATGTGAATAAATATGAAAAATTGCATTTAATATATTCACGTTGAAGGAATTTGTATCATTAAATTTGATTTTGTTCAGTGGATTAACTGTTGCCTATAAATGCACAAGGTCATAGGTTGAAGTCTTATTTATATTATTCTTACTATAATAAAATTAAGACTAAATTAAAAAATATATGAATAAGAGGGAGTAAATATGTAATTATTTTAATTTAGTTTTAACTGTCACGTCATCGATCTATTAATTTTTAAAGATCGGTGGCTATATCGATACCATTTTAATAGCTGACTGGTATATTTGACATGTTTTATAGTATGTGACTGTCTGTGTAATTTACTCAAAAAATAATTAAATTTTAGGTAAACTGCACAAATAGTCACCATACTATGGGTTTAGTATCAATCTGACCATAATGCTTTAAAAAGAATCAAATACACCAGTAAACTATTAATTTGGTATTAAAATAGCCATCTGCCGTTAAAGAAGTAACGGACTGATGACGTGGCAGTTAAATATAAATGAAATAATTACACATTTAGTCCCTATCATTCATACATTTTTTAAAATTTACTCCTAATTTTATTGTAATAAAATAATATAATTTTTTATTTAGGTGATGACACGTGTCAAATAATACACTATAATTTTAGTGGCAGTTAAATAATACACGTGTCCTAATTTTAGTATGGTGACTATCTGCGTAGTTTCCCCTTAAATATTTTAATCAAAAAGTCTAATCGATTAAACTATTGAACCAACAAATTGAATCAATTAAATCTTTCGATCAATTATGATCATTAAATCTTAATATATTTTTAATAATACACGATAATTCTATTATGTTGTTTTAACGTTTTTTAATATACATATATTATAAATTTATAAATCTTTAAGAAATTTTAAAAATTTTAATAAATAAAATTCTTTTGAGAATGTCAAAAAAAAAAAACAATGATACGAAGTACTGCACCTATAGATCCAGAAAATTATCAAAATTTAATGGTCAAAATTAATTAAAAAACTTAATTGATTAAATTTTTTGATTTAAATACTTAATTAAATTTTTTGATTCAAAGTCTTAATAAAAAATAAAAATTTAATTATTTTTTAAAAAAATTTCAAAAACTATTCACACCCTTAATTGTTCCCTTACATTCCTTTAGGTCGTAGGTATAAACGGTGTTATTAATGCACATTGACAATCTTTTGGAGAGAATCTACCCAAAATCTTGTATTGTCATTCCATATCAGATCTATTAATCAATTAATCTAAATTTAATTATTATCATGACTTTTTTTATTTTTTTAAATGATGAAACTAAATTGACCTCTAATAATTCGAAACAATATATATAAAGTTAATCCATGCATGGAATATGTTTATTTCAATAGATGGTGTGACAGTAACTAATTCACCAAGAGTAACAAGTTGTATAATAAGCTAGCAAGCAGGGACCATTGTTTCTTACTTTCCACACACAATCATCACAAACGAATCCATCCCTGGGTTGGTCGTAGATGTTGAATCGTTTTGACATTAAATTTTGAAAAATAGAGTGTTCAATTATATTTTGGATTCTAGATTAATATTTATAGCACACGTTCTAAAATGTTATGTGCACGTGACGTTTTATCTATTTTTTAAAAAAATATTTAAAATATGTAAAACGTCACCAGTAAGTGATTTCTTTATCTCAAATCACCATTTACGGGTGACGTTTTCATACTTGTATTGTTGTTTTTAACTTAGATTTCAAAAATCTTATGGTCTCAAATAAAAATTCTAAACACCCTGTATATCCAACGGAGCCATAAAATTAAAACACATCTTTAATTAATAAAAGAAACAGCAAAAGCTGTGTCCTAAACAATCTATAGAAAGCTACCCAGTGCATCATGGGATATGTTTATTTCAACAGATGGTTTTGCAGTAATAAGTTAAGCTGATCATTTCCAACGGTAACACGTTGAATCATGTGGAAACACCAAGCAGGGACCATTGGGCCTCACATCCCACTCGCAACGTTTGCACACTTTTACATCCCTAAATTGCACATAGATGTCGAACCGATGCGTTGTCTGGTCCCATTGAAAGGTGCAATGAAACAAGGTATTACCCCAAAAGCTCGTGCTAAAACGGAATTCGTAGTAGCTGCCATAACTAAGTTTATGGGCACCGAGATCGTTGTCCTTCGATTTGCAATGAACGATGAGATCCGCCCTAGAATCCAGCTTGTTATGGATAAATACCTCCGTTTTTTGTGGAATGATGCCTATGGTTCCGCTCACGGCAGAAACCGTTATTAAAATGAGCAACAAGATGATCAAAGAAGGATTCATGTTTGCTTCTGATGATCAACCAAATAGTATATGAGCTTATAAAGCATTTTGGAAGTGAAGGAGACATGCCTCATTTGATACAATCCAGATCGTTCAATTTGGGTAAAGAATATAGAGAAGGAAATAAGTTGCAACCTTTTATGGAAAGTGGACACCAAAGATTTAAAAGATTGTGTAACTGTAAAAAAAATATTTACTATAAATATGAATTGATTAGTTTTGGATGTATAAATCGGATTTTTTTACCATATATATAAATTCGACAATATTTGATTTTATCTTTAATAAAAATTCAACTCAATTCAAACTTTATTTTTTATTAAAAACTCCAACCCAATCATATCAATTTAAGTTGAAATCCACCCAAATCGAATAAAATACCATCCCTAGATAACAAATATTAAAATTTTCAAAATAATAAGTTCCCAAAAAAATCTTATTTTGTGATAATTTGGAAACTAGAAACCATATATTTTTTGAATGTGGTTTTGTAGCTGAGATTTGGGGTATCATCTATATAAATTTGTTGGGCTGTGCGTTGGTTAAAAGGAAAGTCTCTGCTGGTTTTCATACTTCGTTTGGCTTGGAATGCCTTCATATATAGTATATGGGAAGAGAGGAACTATAGATATTTTCGGGGGAGCTCTAGAAATCCCAATGCCATTGTAAATAAGATATAAAAGAACGTAGTGAGGGTAAAACTCCGTTATAGGCGTATCAATATGTTCGATCCTGCTAATATTCAGTTGTGTACACGGTAGAGCATACATGTATAGCATTATGTGAAGCCTTATAATAACTTTTAAGGTGTTTTCATAGAATACAACGATTACTTATTTAAAAAAATTTCCAAAAGATTTATTCTCTAGTATCTAATAATCTCTCTCTTTTATTGGTTATGGTATTTTTAGAAAGGGTAAAGTATGCTAGTAGACACTAAATTAGAGGATAAAAACAATCGTTTTGGTCAGCGGACTTTTAAAAGTTATAAAATAATTATTAATTTTTTAAATTATTACCATATTTATTATATTAATCAAATTGTTACACAAGTTGATAACATCCAGTGAACATATTCTAACTAGATATCAAACAACGACTACAAAGGTTTATATCCCTCTTTTCCTGACTAGATATCGAACAAATGAGTAATCCCAGTCCATTGCATGCTACAAAGGTTTATTACCATATTTTCTTTACTTTCTTAATAAAGCTTCCGGCTTCAAGTTTAAAAATAAATAGGCTCAAAATTTACAATTGAGTTTACTTTCGGTGAAATACGCCGCGACGTTTACTTTCGGTGCAATGATGGGAATGTGAGTCGTGTACATTGAGCCGCCGACGTTTGGAATTCCGGTGACGGATTCAAATTCTTGTTTGATTCTGTTTGTTGTGTTTTCGTCCGGCCATTGAACGAATTTGGGCATCAGAAGGGTTTTTATGGCGGCACAGACCTCCAGGACCAGCTTATGACAAGTTGAGATCCCCAACCCGAACCGTTTCGATACCATCCGGAGTGGTTCACCCGTGGCTAGCCGCCAAATGCAAACCGCCACGCGCTGACGAACCGGGATCGCATCGCGGAGCATCGTGTTCTTTTTCATCACCACCGGTTCAAGCTCCTCGCAGACCATATTGAACGTGGCTTTGCTCATCCGAAACGCACGTTTGAACTCCTCGTCGGGGAAATCCGGGTGGTTACACTTGTCCCACCAGTCCTTTGATCGGTCTTTCACCCATAACCGCCTCTGTTGGCCAGAACCAGTTCCCAATTGCGACGGACTCGCATTACCCGACCCGACTGAAACCGTCTTCGCCGTTGCAGCAGCAGTAGCTAAACCCGATTTCCGCGGTCGTTTGTTTCTGGAATCATCCAGCTGATTCATTTTAATAAGGGAAATCAATAAGGGACACCGGAAAAAGTACAACCAAAGACATGGTGGATTGGGTCTAATTTTAATAATTTTTATTATAACACAAAATATTATTTAATTAATAAAAAAATAGATTTAAATTTAAAATCACTATTTTTAGTCGCACGCCAACTCTTTTAATTAAATTAATTAAACCGTCGTATTTTATTCTTATTATGTTGAACATTTGATTTAATCGAATCAAATTAAAAATTTTTAAATTAACGAGTTTAATTTTATCTTTCGAACATTCATTCAAAAAAATTTGAATCAAGTTTTTAAATCTTATAAAAAATTAAATTATTTATTATATTACAGTACGATTTGATTATAATTTAAGTGATTTTCACTAATTATATAAGACATATATATATATATTTCTTTATATTTTATATATGTAACGTTATCTTTTTATATTTTTATATACCAATATATATATTACAAAAAAAATTAAGAGATTCGTCTCGAACTTAAAAATAAATCCTTTAATTTTTAAAATTATGAGTTATTCGAATTTTTATTTTATAACTCAAATTTTATTTAAAATTTTTTGAGTCAATTCAAACTTATAAAATTTCAAGTCAAACAAAATGAGTCGAATATTTTTACTTTAAATCAAATCAAATTATTTATTTTTTTAGAATTAAATCGAATTTTGTTGACCCCTAAATCCCACCGTATCCTCTAAATTAATATCTGTAATTAAATCAGTTAAAGCCAGTTAAATACTCTTCCAAGGTTGTTCCCACTTCCCATTTACTGAAATTTATTTCGTTAGATTCCCTATTTACCACGTGCTACTCTCTTCTTCTTCTTCTTCCCTGCGCTGGTTTCAGAACCCATTTCAAGACTGTTCCAGTTCCTCCCAATTCTAGATGCTGTTAATTTCTGCGTTCTCACTCTTACTTTTCCATGAATTTGTTCAGTCAAAGATGGAATATTTCGATTAAAAAAGGAATAAACTTGCATAAGAAACTCATATAAATTTCAAGTACAAGAATCCCTATACAAATGATATCTAACTTAAACTCCATTTACAAGCTAGTCTAGCATTAAAATCTTAGTCTGAATGCTAGACTAGCTTGTAAATCATTTGTATAGGGGACTCTTGTACATAAAGTTTATATGAGTTTCTTGGATGAATAAAAGTTTTCATTTATCAAAAAAAAAATAGTACAAACTTTTTTTAAAATATTAGTTTTTATTCATTGAAATAAATTACAAAGAATACATCTCGTAATACCCCTACTTACAAGATACGAAAATAAACCTTACAACCTATAACTCTCAATATCATGTTTGATCAAAATTTTTATTATGTAACAATCTTAATCTAACATCAGTCTTAATCTATAAAACAATAGTATTACTCTGTCGGGCAAAACCATATAATCTTCAAATCTGTCCCTGCCTAACATAATAGATATATCCACACCAAGCAAGACGAACAAACATAGCTATAAAAGACCTACTTTTTCTCACACACTGGTTATAGTTTACCATATCATACCACCCTTGAGCAATCATCTGATGACCACAAACATGTATCACCTGCAGCAAAACTTATCTAAAAAACACACAATCAGCAAAGATATAATCTCTTGTTTCCTCCACAACACCACACAACATATTACTAAAATAATTCAAACCATAAAATTAGTTTCTTTCGATATCATCATTCGATAATTGATATCAAATTTGTCGACAGACAACTTAAAATTTAAATACTGTAAAAATATATTACCAAAATTATTAAAAATACAAATACTTGAGTCAACCAAATAAATTCAACTTCCATTATTTGTAGCAATCTATAGAAAGTTGAGCAATACATATGTGATTATTTCAATATATGTTGTGACAATAATTAATTGAGATGTCGAACATGGGTTCACCAAATGTAACAAATTTTACGGTCAGCGCCCAAGCAAGGACCATCGTACCCTATTTTCCACACGCAATTAGTAGAAATGTATTGATCTCTCATTTGTTTGTAGATGTCGAACCGATATGTTGTTGCATTCCATTGAAAGGTGCAGTGAAACAAAGTTACTCAGAAAAAGGATGGGAAAAAATAGAACTCGATGTTGTTGTTGTAAGCAATATGTTGGATGCCGATATTGCCGTCTTTTGATTTGCAATGGATGATGAGATCTTTTCCTGGAGACAGGTCGTTATAGATCAATACATGAGTTTTTTTACGACCAAAAGCTTCGCTCACGACCGACAGAGACGTTGAGTGAGCAACAAGATGATCAATGAAGGATTCATGTTTGCTTCAGATGATCGGCGAAATGACATATGAACTTATACACAATTCATGGTAGAGTACTATTTAATTTCCGTCATCAGTTTTGAAAATGCTAAATTTTAATCGCTTATGTTATTAAATACAATTGTAACGGTATAAATAAAGATAGAATAATTAAATATTTAGTGAATTTATATTATCAGGGGGTTTTACTTTAAGTTTTGAGTTGGAGAATAAATTAAGAGAGTAAAAGTAGAAATATAACTATATGAGTTAATGATTTTTTTTCTAATTTCGACGTATCAATTTAACCAATATTATATTCATTTTGCCCTTGTTTTCTATTGATCGAATATAAATCTATAATAGGTAAAACCCTTGTCAATATTATATACTCAATCTCAACGACATGTAGGAAGTAAATGTATGCATAAAATTTGGAAAAATTTTGGGTATAATCCAACTCAAAATTAAATTTTGGAAAACATACCATTCAGTTATATTTTGAATTCCAAATTAATTTTTATCATGCACATTTCAAAATGCCGTGTACATATGGCGTTGTACTTATTTTTTAAAATATAGTAAAAAAAATAGAGAACGTTATCTGCAACTGACTTTTTTCTCTCAAATCACCGTTTACAGGTGTCGTTTTCATACTTATATGATAGTTTTTTACCTAGATTGTAAAATAAACTTTAAAGACCCTTTTTTTCCAAATAAAAACTCTAAGCATCCTATATATCCAATGGAGCCATAAAATTAAAACGCGTCTTTAATTATTAAAAAAAACAGCGAAAGCTGTCTGTAAACAATATATAGAAAGCTCACCAGCGCATCATAGGATATGTTTATTTCAATTGATGGTTTTCCAGTAATAAGTTAAGCTGATTATGCCCAAGAGTAACAAATTGGACTATCAAATACCAAACAAGGACCATCGGGCTTCACACTCCACACACAATTACCGCACAATGTTTCATCCCTCCCTTGCTTATAGATGTCGAACCGATTCGTTGTCTGGTTCCTTTGAAAGGTGCAATGAAACATTGTTCCCCCGAAAATGTTCGGGCGGAAGTCGAATTCGTAGTAGTGGCCATAACCAAGTTTATGGACACCGAGATCGTTGTCCTTCGATTTCTTCATCTCAAACCACCATTTACAGGTGGCGTTTTCATACTTGTACCGTAGTTTTTAGCTTAAATTTCAAAATAAATTTTAAAAACCTTATTGTCTCAAATAAAAATTCTAAACACCTTGTATATCTAATGGAGCCATAAAATGATAACATGTCTTTAATTATTAAAAGAAACAACAAAAGCTGTGTCCGTAAACAATCTATAGAAAGCTACCGAGTGCATCATGGGATATGTTTATTTCAGCAGATGGTTTTCCTTTAATAAGTAAGCTTTTGGTGCCAATTGTAACAAATTGGATGATCATTCTTCAAGCAGACACCATCGTTCCCCACACTATACACGCAATAATTGCAAAGGTTTTGATCCCTCCGTTGATCATAGATGTCGAACCGATTTGTTATCTCATCCCATTGAAAGGTGCAGTGAAACAAGGTACCCGAAAAAATGCTTGGGCGAAAGTCAAACTCGTAGTAGTTGTTGTAAGCAACACGTTGGATGCCGAGATCGTCGTCCCTCGATTTACAATGGATGATGAGATCCGTCTTAGAAGTCAAGTTGTTATACATCAATAGCTTCACTTTGTGTGGCAAGATGCTGATTCCGCTCACGGACGAAACCGATATTAAAACGAGCAACAAGATGGTCAACGAAGGATTCATGTTTGCTTCTGATGATCAGCCAAATGGTATATGAGCTTATAAAGCATTTTGGAAGTGAAGGAGACATGCCTCATTTGATACAATCCAGATCAATCAATTTGGGTAAAGAATATAGAGAAGGAAATAAGTTGCAACCTTTTATGGAAAGTGGACACCAAAGATTTAAAAGATTGTGTAGCTGTAAAAAAATATTTACTATAAATCTGAATTGATTAGTTATGGATGTATAAATTGGATTTTTTTACCATATATATAAATTCGACAATATTTGATTTTATCTTTAATAAAAATTCAACTCAATTCAAACTTTATTTTTTTTTTATTAAAAACTCCAACCTAATCATATCAATTTGAGTTGGAATCCATCCAAATCTAATAAAATACCATCCCTAGATAACAAATATTAAAATTTTCAAAATAATAAGTTCCCAAAAAATTCTTATTTTGTGATAATTTGGAAACTAGAAGCCATATATTTTTTGAATGTGGTTTTGCAGCTGATATTTGGGGTAGCATCTTGAGTTTATGCAATATCTCCAAAACGGTCAAGACGTGGGTGAATAAACTTTGTTGGGTTGTGCATTGGTTAAAAGGAAACTCTCTGCTAGCTTTCATACTTCGTTTGACTAGGAATACCTTCATATATATAGTATATGGGAAGAGAGGAACTATAGATATTTTCGGTGGAGCTCTAGAAATCCCAATGCCATTGTAATTAATGTAAAAGAGGTAATGAGGGTAAAACTCCATTATAGGCGTATCGATATGTTCGATCCTGCTAATATTTAGTTGTGTACACGGTGGAGTATACATGTATAGCGTTATGTGAAACCTTATAATAACTTTTAAGGTGTTTCATAAAATACAACGATTACTTATCTAAAAAAATTCCCAAAAAATTTATTCTCTAGTATCTAATAATATTTCTCTTTTAGTGGTTATGGTAATTTTAGAAAGGGTAAAGTATTCTAGTAGACACTAAATTAGAGGGAAAAAACAATGGTTTTGATCAGCGGACTTTTAAAAAGTTATAAAATATTTATTAGGTTTATTAAATTATTAAAAAATAATTATTAATTTTTTTAAAATTTTATAAAATAATTATATTTTTTTACTAATGCTACTGAATTTTTATTAGATCCATAAAAATTACAATTACATCGCATTCAAGAAGTAAAAAATTGGATTAAACAATACAAACATTTTACAACCCAAAAAACAAAGAAAAGAAAATTCTTATGGAATTAAGCATACCAATAAAATTCAGAAGATTCCTGAATCTCCTTGTCTCTGTCCAAACAAGACGCATAAAGAATGAAGAAGTTGTAGACGATCCAAACTGTCATGTGAAAAGTATTGCTACCCAGGACTGATTTCATCGGCAAACAACCATCAACCGAGTGAGGATATAACTTTTTAAAAGACCACCGATAAAAAACATAAATCAGAAACTAGCACCGATTGAATCAAACTACAAGAACAGATTAATCAAAACAACGACAAACAAACAATCGATCAATAGGGTATTGACAAGCGCCGTTTTACTTGTTAAAATAAGATATTCCTCTTTAAATTAAATAAGTAAAAGATAGTATAGTAAAGAGGATCGATCCACAGAGAATTTGAAATTTCTAATGCAATTCTATGTTGATTCTAGTCCAGAATGCTGCAAACAATTAACTAAAGGAGGTTTGATGAGGTTGTGATGAAAAATAATGAAACTGAAATAACAAATAAGATGTAAAAATAAAGATTGAGAGAAAGAAATAATAGTTGAAATGACAATGAAGAAATCGCCTCGAGTTAACTTTGTTTCAATACTGTCGATCATTGAAAAGGATTTTTACTTCAGGATTCATGTCGATTACAGTTTACAATGACCAACCTATTGTAACTTGCCTTTCTCTCTTGTAACCGATCTTCCCAAGCCTATCTTTGAAAGATGATTCTTCAGTGGATTAACCACAAGTATTGTCGTTAAAACAGTCAGATTAAGTAATGGAAAGGCCCGACTCGGATTATGTTGTCTCGTCGAGAATTGAATCCAATATCATTTTTCCTTAGTGGACCGCCACTAAGTGTGTTCATAGGATATCGAAATTTCCACAGGCAAATCTTTCCTCCCACTATACATTAAAACAACATCCAGACAAATGAGCTCTTTTTGGTTTGAAAATGCATTAATTTTGTAAGTAAGGTCGATTGCCAAACTAATAAAACAAAAAAATAAGAATGTATCCCGAAGGGAATTAAGTACTATTCAATTTTCATGCATCGAATTGATTCATTGCTAGCTCTCGGCTTAAAGGAAATTAGCTAAGCATGATATCAATTATCATACTTAGCATATTTTTGCAAAATATAAAAAGACTAAAAATAAAGAAAAGAAAGAAATTTTATAGAATAAAAGCAACAAGACAAGAATTCAAAGATGAAATGCTTCTTGATCTAAAGCCTTACCCATGGAGAGTATTTATAGGCTACTACCAACCTAAAAATAACAAACTAACTCAAAATAAAATAAAAGATTAAAGATAATTCTTGAGTTTAAAATTTAAAAACAAGATATCTTATCCTAAAGATCTTCTCAAATTTTGCTAACTGAACCGCATCCAGAATTATCTTAGATTTCATTGACTGGACTGCCTCCAAAATCTTCTCAAGTCTTCTAGAAACTGCCACGTCATCATTTCATCGTGCCCGACGTCCAATTTTGACAAGCATCGTTTTACTCGTCAAAATAAAATATTCCTCTTTAAATTAAATAAGTAAAAGATAGTATAGTAAAGAGGATCAGTCCACAGAGAATTTGGAATTTTTGATGTAATTCTGTATCGATTTTAGTACAGGATGCTGCAAACAATTAATTAAAGAGGGTTTGATGAGGTTGTGATGAAAAATAAAAAACTGAAACAACAAATAAAATATAAAAATAAAGATTGAGAGAAGGAAATAATAGCTGAAAATAACAAATAAAGGGGTCGGATTCATTTTAGGTCGGGCCTATTTCAGGCCGGTCTCATTTCAGGTCAGGTTCAAAACGGTTCGGGTCCAAATCCGATAATTGACATGTTCATTTTAGGTCAGGTAGATTTCAGGTCGGGTTCATTGCAGGTCGAATTAATTTGAGTTTTAAATTTATATTAATTAAAATTATTAAGTTTGAGTTTGATACAAATAAGTAAATAAACGATAGACTTTGGGCTGAATGGTTGATCCTTCATTTTGAATTAATTATTTAATATCTAACATCTTTTTACTAGCATGAAACTCATTAAAAATAAATATTACAAAATAGACTAAACAAAAATCTCATCAAATGATTTATATTTTAAAAATTAGACTAAATTACAAAAATTAAAAATGAATACAGAATAAAAATTGAACTAGAAAGAATAAAGTTTTAAATTAAAAAAGAGATAGACATTAATAAAATAAAATATCATCTTATTAAAAACACTACACTAAATTAAAAACATAAATAATATTCAATTTAAAATAAAAATAAAGTTTTAATTTGTAAGGACTAAATTGCAAAAATTGTAAATTAATTATATTTAAATTCGATGGAAAATTTAACTTTAATACATTATAATTTATATCTATAGAATATAGTTTAATACATTTCAAAAATAATAATATGAAATTTATACTATATATGAAATAATACTGTAACCCCCTAGACCGGCCTATGCGGAAAGTCCGACCTAAAGTAGTTACATTTTTTTCTCAAACGAATATAGAACAAATACAAATCTAACCAAATCAAGATAGCCTGTAAAGATGATAATTCTATCAAAATCATAGTTTCAACTATAAATCCAAGTGACCATAAAAGTTCGTCAATCTCAAGTAATGTATGCTTTAAACGTTGTTCAATAAACATCCCATGACACATTAATAAAACAGGATAAATTAAAACCAATCAGTAACAAAATATAGGCATATCAGTTTGCAAAATAAAGGCACATGTCACCATAACTAAAGACACGAAGA
This sequence comes from Abelmoschus esculentus, assembly GCA_035048815.1. NCBI lineage: Eukaryota > Viridiplantae > Streptophyta > Magnoliopsida > Malvales > Malvaceae > Abelmoschus > Abelmoschus esculentus. The sequence continues at coordinate 17,582,706 of JAUCBN010000024.1, forward strand.
ATGTAAGCGTTACATCAAAAGATAATCTGGGAGGTGTAGATCCTCCGAGTGCCAATCCGGAAAGCCTATCTACGGATATCTGAAAGGGGAAGAAAACAAGAATGAGCTAGGGAGCCCAGTGTGTTCCAGAAGTGCATAAAAATCACAGATAAAACAATATATATAATGATATCAGATAAACAATGCATGAAATGCATGACATGATATACTACCCCCAACCGATCTCCAGGATACGGTTCCCCAGAACAGTATCTAGTACAGGCATTAACCTAAGCCCAAAGGGCAAAGGTATCATAAACAGGACAGAATTACCCCGGCTGTAGCACGGGAACCGGTATCAGGACGGAATTACCCTAACCGTAGCTAGGAACCGTAACAGGACGAAATTACCAGCTGGATCAAGGCTGAACCGAATAACAGACACTACTCATCATCCCCAAACCTAAAGTAACAGGCATGCAATAATATCAAGTATAATGATGGCAGTGACAGTATTTATCCAGATATCATGTAATGCTAAATCAGGACATGTCATGTAAAATATATCAGGCATATAGCAAAGCAGAGTGTGATCAAGTTCATCATGTGTGTCAAGGTAAAGTCCAGAGATAGTCAAGTGTACATGCTTGGTTTGTAGAAACGGAAAAACAATGATATACAACATATAGCACGTAAGGGAACACACCTCAAAAGAGTAGAAGCACACAGGTGATCTACTGGGCGGCTAAGCCTCGCTCTGCAGCAGTACTAGACCGAGTCACGATCGGATCACGAGTCGGGTCGAACCGGGAGGAACCAGGTTGGGTCGGTACTCGATCGGGAGGACTATGAGATCCCTTCGAACCGTTTAGGTTTATACTCCGGCGAGGTCTTTGCCGGCGTCGGGTGCGGTCGCTCTCGGAGGGGTTTTGTTCGGCCTTCAACGACGGACACAGGGAGACTGTCGACGCGCCGGAAGGGGGACGGTGGTGGCCGGATTTAAGCGAAGAACCATGGGCGGTTAACCCTAGGTTCGACGAACCTTCCGTCGAAGATTACCGGCGTTGCAGGCGGCCAACCGGCGAGTGGCTTGAGGGGTTTTGGCCGGGAGACGACGGCGAACACTCCGGTGGTGGCGGTGCACGACACGGCGCGGCGGTGAGGGAGATTAGCGGTGGCCGGAGTGTGGTGAGGGAGAGAATTTGTTTCGAATGGTCTGGGGTATTTTTTTATCTCAAATGGTTCTAACATGAACCAACAGATGTATTCGAACCTAATAAAATTATTATTACCCGATACAAGGTTAAGTTATAGGCAGGTGGTTGCAGAAAAGCTCTCAAGAGTTACCTAGCTTAGTTGGTTAGGTTGCAGGCTAAACAAGGTAAGGGTTGTGGGTTCGAAACCCCACAACCACACTTCTTCCTTTTATTTTTTTTTATAACCAGGAACAGGTGTTACAACTCTCCCCCTCTAAAAAGAAATTTCGTCCTCGAAATTTACCTGGACTGAACAGATGCGGGAATTTCTCCCTCATAGATTCCTCGATCTCCCAGGTGGCATCGAAAGGGTTACGATTTCTCCACTGAACTTTAACCATAGGGATACGTCTCCTCCTCAGAACCCTCTCATCGAACTCTAAGATCTGAACAGGTTCCTCCTCATAAGACAGGTCTGGTCGTAACTCAACATCCTGAACCTGGATGATGTGACTCAGATCTGGATGGTACTGCCTCAACACGGATACATGAAACATATCATGAATATGGCTAAGCTGAGGAGGTAACTCTAGCTGATAAGCAACAGGCCCGATTCTTTTCAGAATACGGTATGGTCCAATATATCTCGGGCTCAACTTGCCCTTACGTCCAAATCTCAGAACTTTCTTCCATGGGGAGACTCTCAAGAAAACTTGATCACCAACCTCAAACTCGATGTCCTTCCTTCTCCGATCAGCATACGATTTCTGTCTATCAAAAGCTTCCTTCAGGCGATCTCGGATCAATCTAACAGTCTCCTCAGTTTCTTGAATCAACTCGGGACCCAAAGTCTTTCGATCATACAACTCTGTCCAACAGATAGGGGTACGACACTTACAACCATACAAAGCCTCGTAAGGTGCCATACGGATGCTAGCCTGATAGCTGTTATTATAAGCAAACTCTTCTAGGGGCAAGAAATCTTCCCAATTGCCTCGGAAGTCTAAAACACAACCCCGTAACATATCCTCCAGGATCTATATCACTCTCTCAGACTGACCATCCGTCTGAGGGTGAAAAGATGTACTGAAATTCAGACGGGTACCCAAAGCAGACTGTAAAGCTGTCCAGAAACGGGAAGTAAACCTCGGATCTCGGTCAGAAATGATAGACAGGGGCACCCCATGCAATCTGACAATCTCAGAAATATACAGTCTAGCCAGCTTTTCCAGAGAATAAGTGACCCGGACAGGAATAAAGTGAGCCGACTTTGTAAGTCTATCAACAACAACCCAGACAGAGTCTTTCTTAGACGGGGTCAGAGGTAAACCGGTAACAAAGTCCATCGTGATTCGCTCCCATTTCCATTATGGAATCTTGATAGGTTGCAAGAGACCAGAAGGATGTTGATGTTCTGCTTTCACCTACTGACATGTCAAACATCTAGATACATAGTCTGAGATATCCTTTTTCATACCCACCCAACGGTACCTCTGTTTCAGGTTCTGATACATCTTATCCCCTCCGGGATGCATAGCATAAGGACTACTATGAGCCTCTCTGAGAATGGTCTGTCTCAACTCAGAATCATTGGGTACACAGTATCGACCGTTAAAACAAAGGACCCCATCCTAATCAAAAGAGTAAACAGAGGTGGATCCTTGCTCAACTTGCTGCATAACAAGGAGTAAGGAGTCATCTAACCGCTGCTTGGCCTTGATCTGCTCGGCCAAGGTCGGTTTGACCTGTAACTCAGCCAGTAGGCTACCATCATCATATACACTCATCCTGGCAAACAGGGATCTCAGGTCGAACATGGTCTTACGACTCAAAGCATCAGCCACAACATTAGCTTTCCCCGGATGATACTCAATCTCGCAGTCATAATCCTTAAGAAGCTCCAACCAACGACGCTGTCTAAGGTTAAGCTCCTTCTGGGTGAGGAGGTACTTCAGGCTCTTATGGTCAGTAAAGATATAACACTTCTCTCCATAAAGATAGTGTCTCCAGATTTTCAAAGCAAAAACCACTGCAGCAAGCTCAAGATCATGGGTGGGATAGTTACACTCATGTGGTCTCAACTGGCGTGATGCATAAGCGATCACCTTACCATCCTGCATCAAAACACATCCAAGTCCAGAGTGCGAGGCATCACTGTAAACTGTAAAGTCCTTTCCTGACTCAGGTTGTGCTAAAACTGGAGCTTGGGTCAAAGCTGACTTCAACTGGTCAAAACTAGATTGCTGGGCCTCAGACCACACGAAAGGAACATCTTTCCTCAGAAGCTTTGTTAAAGGGGCAGCGATGATGGAGAAACCCTCGACAAAGCGTCGGTAATACCCAGCTAAGCCCAGAAAACTGCGGATCTCAGACACGTTTCTAGGAGGCTTCCAACTAGTGATTGTATCGATTTTACTCGGATCTACCTGGATACCCTTAGCTGAAACAACATGTCCCAGAAAAGCCACCTCACCAAGCCAGAAATCACACTTACTTAGCTTGGCATATAACCGATGCTCTCTAAGAGTCTGCAGCACTACTCTCAGATGCCCAACATGCTCGTCCTCAGAGCGGGAGTAAACCAGGATATCATCAATGAACACAACTACAAACTGGTCCAGATAGGGTCGGAAGACACGGTTCATCAGGTCCATGAAGGCAGCAGGAGCATTAGTCAACCCGAAAGGCATCACTAAAAACTCGTAATGCCCATACCTGGTGCGGATAGCAGTCTTAGCAACATCCGAGCCCTTAACCTTCAACTGATAGTACCCAGATCGAAGATCAATCTTTGAGAAGATTGTGGCTCCCCGAAACTGGTCAAACAAGTCATCAATCCTAGGTAGGGGGTACTTGTTCTTCAACGTTAGCTTGTTCAGCTTCCGGTAGTCGATACACAACCGAAGGGAACCATCCTTCTTTTTAACAAAGAGTACTGGAGCTCCCCAGGGGGAAGAGCTAGGTCGGATGAACCCTCGGTCAAGCAGTTCCTGTAACTGAACTTTCAACTCCTTCAACTCTTTCGGAGCCATACGGTACGGGGCCATAGAAACTGGTGCTGATCCAGGATAAATCTCAATCTCGAACTCAACCTCCCTATCTGGAGGGAGACCCGGTAGCTCCTCAGGAAAAACCTCAGGAAACTCGCTAACAGTGCGAATTTCCTCGATCTTGGATAGAGACCCCTTTGTGTTAAGGAAATAGGCAATAAAGGTCTCGTATCCCTTACGGATCATCCTGTTAGCAGTCAAAACTGATACAACATTGGTCAGATAACCTCGACGTTCACCAACCAAAACTACGGATCGTCCATCCTGAGTCCTTAATGTGGCCCTTTTGGCCTCACAGTCCAGACTAACATGATGCTCAGATAACCAGTCCATCCCCAAGATGAGATCGAACTCCTGTAAAGGAAGTTCCATAAGATCCGCAAGAAACACCTCCCCTTCCACAACGAGAGGACATCTCCGAAACACCTTATTCATAGATAAAGATTGTCCCACGGGGCTCATAACGGTCACAACACTCTCGGTGTCCTCAACAGAGATTGGAAGATCGCCAGATACTGACTTGGATACATAGGAGTGGGTGGAACAATTGTCAAGCAAAGCAAAGTACGGGACAGAAAGGATGGTAAAAGTACCTGCGATAACATCTGGCTCATCTCGGTCATCCCGACGTCTGGTAGCATAAACTAGTGCTGGCTGACGAGCCTCAGAAACAGGTGGTCCACCACTCTGGTGGCCTCAGCCCCGGGTATCGGATCTAGCAACTGACCCAGAAGCTCTACCCTGAAAACGCCCCGTAGTAGGTGTCTGAACAGATGTCTGAGATCGGGATGGAGTCTGAGTGTGCACAGGGGTATGGGTCGACGATCGACCAGCAGAAGGTGGGTGCGGGCAGTCTCTCAGAAAGTGCTCGGAAGAACCACATCGAAAACATGCTTCAGTCTTCTTCCTACACTCGCCCTTATGCAGGTTGCCACAAAAGTCACATGCTGATATAGTCGGAAACCCAGAAGAACCACCTCGGCTGACGGCAGAGTCCTGAGGTGCCGTAGGCCGATGGTAAGAACCACCTCTCTGACTAGGTGCAGATCGAGCCCTCTTATCAGGGCGACTAAAGGACTCACCATGGCCGTGTCCCCCAGATCGGTTACGGTCCTTCTTGCGATCCCTATCTCTGCCCCTATCACGATCCTGATCCCTGGTGATCTGACTATCAGAAAGCTTCTCCAAGTCCTTAGCTGTCTTGGCACGATTCACAAGATCCTCAAATACTGTATCATGGTGCGTGGCTACTCTGTCTTTGATACCGATACGGAGACCCTCAAGAAACTTGTCGCACCTATCCTTCTCTATAGCCACTAACCCAGCATCATACCTCATCAGATCCAGAAACTGTAACTCATACTCAGCCACGATCATGGTACCCTGAATCAAGTCCTTGAAGGCCTGACGCCTCTCTCTCAGATAACGCTCCCCCAGGAAACGGTTCCTGAACCGCTCCTTGAAGAAGTCCCAAGTCAACACATCAGGTGATACACTGCTAACCACAGACTCCCACCAGACGTGGGCATTACCATCAAGCATAGACACAGCTCCCAAATATCTCTTAGCTGGCTCCAAACCCAGCTGGTCCATGCGTCTCTCAGTGTCATACAACCATGACTCAACCTCAGAAGGTGCACCCGTCAGGGATCCAGAAAAAGTCCTCACTCCATTGGCGATCAAGATCTGAGAGATAGGAGTGTCTGGCATAGCACCTGAAGCTCTGACAGCTCCCTGTATCAGCTGAAGGAACTGTCTACTAAGGGTCTCGTCTGTCACTGCAGTAGCAGGCTCCGTGCTCGGTACTGGTGCCCCTCTGACCGGGGTAGACATACCTATGCCCGTAGGAGGATGTGGGCCAAGCGGTACAGTGGTACTAGCAGGAAAGGGAAGGTCTACAGGAGTGATGGGCGGAGGGCCACTAATAGGCTCCTCTACAGGATTGGCGAAGCTAGTCGCACGACCACGCCCTCGGGTGCTCCGACGAGCTCTACGGGCACTCATGAGTCTCAGGTAATTTACAAGAATAGAGTTTATGGGATTAGAATTGGCATTGGAGAATCATACACGATACAAAAAGATATAGGTGACATGGCCTTTCAGATATTAATTAAAAACAGTTTAGCAGAAAACGTTTTATTTAGGACCCATCACAGTCCGAGAATCTTTAAACCAAAAGCTCTGATACCAACTAAATGTAACCCCCTAGACCGGCCTATGCGGAAAGTCCGACCTAAAGTAGTTACATTTTTTTCTCAAACGAATATAGAACAAATACAAATCTAACCAAATCAAGATAGGCTGTAAAGATGACAATTCTATCAAAATCATAGTTTCAACTATAAATCCAAGTGACCATAAAAGTTCGTCAATCTCAAGTAATGTATGCTTTAAACGTTGTTCAATAAACATCCCATGACACATTAATAAAACAGGATAAATTAAAACCAATCAGTAACAAAATATAGGCATATCAGTTTGCAAAATAAAGGCACATGTCACCATAACTAAAGACACGAAGAATGTAAGCGTTACATCAAAAGATAATCTGGGAGGTGTAGATCCTCCGAGTGCCAATCCGGAAAGCCTATCTACGGATATCTGAAAGGGGAAGAAAACAAGAATGAGCTAGGGAGCCCAGTGTGTTCCAGAAGTGCATAAAAATCACAGATAAAACAATATATATAATGATATCAGATAAACAATGCATGAAATGCATGACATGATATACTACCCCCAACCGATCTCCAGGATACGGTTCCCCAGAACAGTATCTAGTACAGGCATTAACCTAAGCCCAAAGGGAAAAGGTACCGTAAACAGGACGGAATTACCCCGGCTGTAGCACGGGAACCGGTATCAGGACGGAATTACCCTAACCGTAGCTAGAAACCGTAACAGGACGAAATTACCAGCTGGATCAAGGCTGAACCGAATAACAGACACTACTCATCATCCCCAAACCTAAAGTAACATGCATGCAGTAATATCAAGTATAATGATGGCAGTGACAGTATTTATCCAGATATCATGTAATGCTAAATCAGGACATGTCATGTAAAATATATCAGGCATATAGCAAAGCAGAGTGTGATCAAGTTCATCATGTGTGTCAAGGTAAAGTCCAGAGATAGTCAAGTGTACATGCTTGGTTTGTAGAAACGGAAAAACAATGATATACAACATATAGCACGTAAGGGAACACACCTCAAAAGAGTAGAAGCACACAGGTGATCTACTGGGCGGCTGAGCCTCGCTCTGCAGCAGTACTGGACCGAGTCACGATCGGATCACGAGTCGGGTCGAACCGGGAGGAACCAGGCTGGGTCGGTACTCGATCGGGAGGACTATGAGATCCCTTCGAACCGTTTGGGTTTAAACTCCGGCGAGGTCTTTGCCGGCGTCGGGTGCGGTCGCTCTCGGAGGGGTTTTGTTCGGCCTTCAACGACGGACACAGGGAGACTGTCGACGCGCCGGAAGGGGGACGGTGGTGGCCGGATTTAAGCGAAGAACCATGGGCGGTTAACCCTAGGTTCGATGAACCTTTCGTCGAAGATTGCCGGCGTTGCAGGCGGCCAACCGGTGAGTGGCTTGAGGGGTTTTGGCCGGGAGACGACGGCGAACACTCCGGTGGTGGCGGTGCACGACACGGCGCGGCGGTGAGGGAGATTAGCGGTGGCCGGAGTGTGGTGAGGGAGAGAATTTGTTTCGAATGGTCTGGGGTATTTTTTTATCTCAAATGGTTCTAACATGAACCAACAGATGTATTCGAACCTAATAAAATTATTATTACCCGATACAAGGTTAAGTTATAGGCAGGTGGTTACAGAAAAACTCTCAAGAGCTACCTAGCTCAGCTGGTTAGGTTGTAGGCTAAACAAGGTAAGGGTTGTGGGTTTGAAACCCCACAACCACACTTCTTCCTTTCATTTTTTTATAACCAGGAACAGGTGTTACAAATACTATATTTAAAATTTATACTATATTTAGAATAATATTATATATGGAATTATGAAATGTATACTATGGAAATATATGGAATGTACAATATATATATATATATGCATAAGGATAATTTTAATCTTTAACGTTTATAAACTTTATCATTTTGATCTTTATTCTTTTTAGGGGATAAATTTAGCCCTTAATCTATATTTTTTAAAAAATATCTTATTTTTTAACTAGCATGATAACTGGTCCGTTAAAATTTAATGATGATGATCATATGCATATGATAATATATTTTAAATGACATGCATCTAACCTATCAAATACATATATATATATATATGAATTATAATTTTATTTCAATATAAAATATAAAATAATTAAAATTCAAATAAAATATTAAAAAATAATTAATTCTAAAATAAAAGACTACTAAACAATCTCAACCCTAACTACGATAAAATCAAAATCCTATCTTAAAATATTAATTAATTTCGAACTGTGTTCATATTTTTTTAAGATATGATTTTGATTCTATCGTAGTTAGGGTTGAGAATTTTTAGTAGCTTTTTTTTAGAATTATTTATTATCATATCATTTAAAATATATTATCATATGCATATGATCATCATCATTAAGTTTTTAACGGACCAGTTATCATGCTAGTTAAAAAATAAGATATTTGTTAAAAAATATAGATTAAGGGCTAAATTTATCCCCCAAAAGAATAAAGATCAAAATGATAAAGTTTATAAACGTTAAAGATTAAAATTATCTTTATGCATATATATATATATATTGTACATTCCATGTATGTATGTATGTATGTATGTATGTATGTATGTATGTATGTATGTATGCATGCATGATGCATGCATGCATGAGTTTCATTTTTTTACTAAATAAGATTGGACACGAACTAGTTAGTGTAATTAAATATTTTTATAAAAGAAGTATAATTATTTAATAATTACATTTTTTTAAAAAATATTTATAATTAACTATAAAAGTATTTTTATTAATAATTCAATTTACATTATTTTTAAAATTTAACCGAAACAAATTCAATTCTTTCATTTTCCCATAATTAATTTTTGCGCTTAATCTCCTTTTCCATTCCAGCGCTTCATATCTTTCCCTCTCCTTTTCTGTTGACCGAATATAAATCGATAATAGGTATAACCCTTGTCGATATTGTATACTCAATCTCAACGACATGTAGGAAGTAAATGTATGCATAAAATTTGGAAAAATTTTGGGTATAATCCAACTCAAAATTAAATTTTGGAAAATAGAGCGTTGAGTTATAATTTGAATTTCAAATTAATTTTATCATGCACATTTCAAAACGCCGTGTACATATAGCGTTGTACTTATTTTTTAAAATATATTAAAAAAATAGAGAACGCTATCTGTAGCTGGCTATTTTCTCTCAAATCACCATTTACAGGTGTCGTTTTCATACTTATCCTGTAGTTTTTGGCCTAAATTATAAAATAAACTTAAATACCCTATTTTTTCAAATAAAAACTCTAAACGTCTTATATATCCAATGGATCATTAAATTCCATAAAATTAAAACACATCTTTAATTATTACAAAAAAAACAGCAAATGTTGTCTGTAAAAACTTCGATCAATGCACAAAACATCAATTGATGTCTAAAATCTATTAATCTTCTGAGTCAAAAAATCATAAAATAAATCAAACCATAAAATTAGTTTATTTTGATAAGCTAAACATTTTATTCGAATAAATATAAAACCAGAATGGATGATTTAATGTCTATTACCGGTTCTTCTCCCCGAACTGAGATCGATCATTCAAATAAATAAGAGTAAACTAATGAGTATGGATATTAATAAACTCTATAAAAAAGTTATCTATCGAAATAATGCTCTTACAAATCTATTAACAATAAGTAGATCTACCTCAGAAGAATTAGTAATGTGTTAGAAAAATTTATACAAGAAGCCGTGGATACAAATCTTAATAATAGAATCCACGGACAACAAATGAGGGACAGTCATAAGATCAGTCGATAAATCAATTAAAATTTAGATATCATAGAGATTCAACAAGAATATTTTTGTACGTACTAACTCTTGAGTCAATTTAAATCCCGTAAAACTTTCAATAACAAATATAATTTAAATTCTAAAACTTTAATTAAATACATTGTGCGACAACAATTAATTAAGGTTTTTGTCTCCAAGTATAAGAAATTTTATAATAAGTGGACAAGCAGATACGATCGGGCATTATTTTCCACAAGCAATGCTGCAATGAACAAGGTGGTACCAAAAAGGTTTGGGCAAAAATGGAACTCGAAGTCCATGCCAAAAGCATATGTTGAACGCTGAGATCGTTGTCCTTCGATTTGTAATGAACGATGAGATCCGTCCCTGGAGCCAGTTCGTTATAAATCAATACTTGTGTTTTGTGTGGTAGAAGACCCGCTCTGTTCACGGCTGAAAACCATGTTAGAGAGAGGAACAAGATGATGGACAAAGGATTCATATTTACTTTTGATGATCGGTGAAATGGTATATGAGCTTATACACAATTTATGATAGAGTACTGTTTGATTTTCGTCATCACTTTTGAAAATATTAAATTTTAGTCATTTAGGTTATTAAATACAAATGTAACTATACGAATAAAGATATAATAATTAAATATTTAGTAAATTTTATTTACGTTTTCAATTAGAGATTAAATTAAATGAAAGTAAATATAACTATATGAATTAATGATTCTTTATTCTAATTTCGCGGTATCAATTTAACGATACCTTTAACTTTATAATTTGTTTTTTATTGATTGAATATACATTGGAAGTGAAGGTGAAAGCTCTCATTTGATACGATCCAGGTCATCCGATTTGGGGAATAAAATACAGAAATGTAAATAAATTGCAACCTTATGTGGAAAGTGGACACCTAATATTTTTTTTTGTAGTATCGTAGATTTAAATATTGTATAACTGTAAAAAAATATTTATTATAAATATGAATTGATTAATTGTGGATGTATAAGTCGGATTTTTTTACCATATATATAAATTCAATCAGATTTGACTTTATCCTTAATAAAAATTTAACTCAATTCAAATTTTATTTTTTATTAAAAAAAGGCATAAAGATAATTTTAACCCTTAACGTTTATAGTTTTTGTCGTTTTGGCCCTTATTCTTTTTTGGGATAAATTTAGCCCTTAACCTATATCTTTTGACAAATAGCTTATTTTTTAACTAGCTTGATGATTGGACCGTTAAAAATTTAACGATGATATATATATGGAATATAATTTTAAATGACACGGAATATAACCTATCAAATACATATACATATATATATATATGGAATATAATTTTATTCTAATATAAAGTATAAAACAATTAAAATTCAAATAAAATATTAAAAATTAATTAATTCTAAAATAAAAGATTATTAAACATTCTTAACCCTAACTACGATAAAATTAAAATCTTATTCGAATTGTGTTTATATTTTTTATTATATTTTTATATTTATTATATTTTTATATTCGAGTTGTGTTTATATTTTTTATTATATTTATTCTAAAATAAAAATATAAACACAATTCGAATAAGATTTTGATTTTATCGTAGTTAGAGTTAAGAATGTTTAATAATCTTTTATTTTAGAATTAATTAATTTTTAATATTTTATTTGAATTTTAATTATTTATATTTTATATTAGAATAAAATTATATTCCATATATATATATGTATTTGATAGGTTGCATTCAATGTCATTTAAAGTTATATTCTATATATATCATCGTTAAATTTTTAACGGTTCAGTCATCAAACTAGTTAAAAAATAAGCTATTTGTCAAAAAGATATAGGTTAAGGGCTAAATTTTTCCCCAAAAAAGAATAAGGGCCAAAACGACAAAAACTATAAACGTTGGGGGTTAAAATTATCTTTATGCCTTAAAAAAATCTAACCTAATCATATCGATTTGAGGCCCAAATATTACACCCGTAACCGAGAATGTTACATAAAAATAATGAATTTTATTTTAAAAAATTTCTAATATTAAATTATTAAAATTCTAAAAGAATTGTTTGAATATATATATATATATATAAGTTTATCATAAAAAAATATTTTTTTCTTTTCTGTTTAATTAGAGAAATATATTTGATTGGTTGACCAAGCTCTTCATCTTTGTTCCTTACATTTTTCAGATCATGCTTTTAGACAATATTATTATTGCACATCGACAATTTTTTTTTTGAGAAAACCTTAACCAAAATCTTATATAATCGTTTGATATTAAACCTATTAATTGATTAATCTTAATTTAATTATTATAAAGACTTGTTACGAAGATCGACGTTCAATCTCATGAATCAAATTAAGTTTTTTATTTGTTTAGACAAAGGAAATAAATTGACCTCTAATATTTGAAACAAGAAGTATAAAGTTAATCCATGCATGGCAAATGTTTATTTCAATAGATGGCGTTACAGTAACTAATGCCAAGGGTAACAAGTATGAGTATATCGCAAGCAGGGACCATTTTCCCTTATTTCCCACCAACAATCACGACATTCATCCCTTTTTTGGTCGTAGACATCATATCGTTTTGTCATTCCGTTCCATTGAAAGGTGCAGTGAAACAAGGTTTTCTTAAAAAAAATGTTTGGACGAAACCTGAAACCAAAATACTCTTCATAACCAATATGTCGGGAGCCGAGATCGTCCTCCTTCGATTTGCAATGGACAATGAGATCCGTCTTCGGGGTCAGATAGTTAGTGATCCTTACATATGTTTTATCTGGAAGAAAAAGGCCTCCATTCACGGATGAAAGCGACGTTAGAGAGAGAAACAAGATGATCGACAAAAGATTCATGTTTGCTTACGATGATCAGCGAAATGGCATACACGAGTATAAATATTTTGGAAGCAAAGATGACTGTCTTCTTTTTTATACAATTGAGAAAATCTAATTTGAATAATATAATACAAAGATGGAAATAAATTGCATTTATGGAAAGTAATGCAAATGCAATTTTTATTAATTGGGTGACTTAAATGCAATCTTATCCATAAATGAATGACTCAAATACAACTTTTAAAAATTAAGGGACCCAAATGGAACCTTATTCATAATTGAGTGAGCTCTATTGTACTTTACCCTAAAAAGATGTAAAAAGACAATAATACATTAGAAATCATTTAAACTTTTTTATTCTGATAAGAAAATTCGACTTATCTTAATTCGATTCAAAATTTTATAAAATCGACTATATTCAAAAAAATTCAAATAAAATGTGAGTTGTAAAATATAATTCAAATAACTCAATTTTTTTTATTAATTAATGGATTGGTTTTTAAGTTTGAATTGAGTCCTTCGGGTTTTTTATAATACCGATATAAAAAATATAAAAAACACTTATCACATATGAAACAATATGAAAATTATAGAAAATCGTTTAAATTAAAATCAAACTGGAATATAACAAGATAAATAATTATAATTAAATTTGTATAAGAACTCAAAAACTCAACTCAAATTGAAAAAATTAAATAAAAAAAATTAAATTATAAAATATGATGTGTCAACTCAAATACCTCAAATATTTTTAACTCAATTTGATTGGATCGAATGCTCAGCCGTATGATGTACATTTCATGACCATATATTTACGTCTCATTGAAAGCACACCTGCGAATTGTTTTCCTAATTTATAACGTCTAAAGATTTTTTTAAGAATTCAATAAATATATTAATTATTTTATATTTTTTAAAAATTTAATGAATAAAATAATCATTTTCCCCAATTTTGAGCCTATAGAATTAATTTTGACTTTTGAGTTTAAATTCTAAAAGGTTTTTAAATATAAAATTCTACAAATTCGTTCGAAAATATATAAAAGTGTTAAACGATATTTTCTTTTTTAATTTTTTCCCGAAATGATAAATTTCCCCCCTTAAAGTTACAAGGCGATTAATTCGGGATAATGTTGCGGCTAAAGGGACCCATCGATGGATAGCACGACCTAGAAGCCTAGTTGACAGTGGTGAGGGTGCTTGGCCTAGACCGACTAAAGATTGGTGTACATTAAATTCGGATGGGGCTCTTTGTATGTTGGATGGTCGCACATCTTGTGGTGGGGTAATTTGGGATGGCCAAGGTGATTGGTGATGGGTTTCTCAAAATTCATTGGTATTTGCTCAGTTGTAGATGCAGACATGTGGGATATTTTGATTGGACTTCGATATACTTGAGAGAGGTCTTAGATGATGTTGATAGCAGGGATGCGCTACGATTGATACGTAAGCAATCAAATAATGAGAGAGGTATAATGCTCTTGCTTATCAGATTATGAGGTTCGCGTTGTTTAGCTGTCTTGAGGCTAATATAGTAGCTGACGTATTAGCAAAACATGATAGTAATAGTATGAGTTAAATGATTGTTAATTGGTTTACAGGTTTACTTTGTCTATCCCTCACTTATTATCTTCTATTTATGAAAAAATTAGACATATTAAATAAAAAAATTATCAAATTAAGTTTATCATAATAAGTATTCTATTTTTCTGTTTTAAAAAATTGTTTTCAAATACACAGGACCTTACATTTTTGTGTTCTTACTAGGAATTGAGTCGTATCTTAAAAAAAATTATTTAATCTATTTGTATTTTAATTTAAATTAAACATATTTATTTTATTCGATTCAAAATTTTATTTCATTCAATTCTATTTGGAAAAATTTTAAATTATTTAATATATGATTTGCAATACGTTGAGCGAGAAACAAGATGATCAAAGAAGGATTAATGTTTGCTTGAGATGATCGGCGAAATGACATGAACTTATACACAATTCATGGTAGAGTACTGTTTAATTTTCGTCATCAGTTTTGAAAATATTAAATTTTAATCGCTTATGTTATTAAATACAATTGTAACGGTATAAGTAAAGATAGAATAATTAAATATTTAGTGAATTTATATTATCATTTTTTTTACTTTAAGTTTTGAGTTAGAGAATAAATTAAGAGAGTAAAAGTAAAAATATAACTATACGAGTTAATGATTTTTATTCTAATTTCGACGTATCAATTTAACCAATATTATATTCATTTTGCCCTTGTTTTCTATTGATCGAATATAAATCGATAATAGGTACAACCCTTGTCGATATTATATACTCAATCTCAACGACATGTAGGAAGTAAATGTATGCATAAAATTTGGAAAAATTTTGGGTATAAACTAGAAAAATGGCCCAACATTTTTCATAGAAGGTTGCTAGTCCTTCTCACTTACATAGGTTATTTCATCAAGTTTATCTAAATATAAACCACTCAAATAAGAGCTATGAAATAATTAGAGCTTTTCTCTCAAGCTCAAACTCTCAAAAATAGGTGAATTCTCATGTTCATTTATAAAATGAACTACCCAAACTCTGAGATAAGAACTCATTAAGAATAAAAGCTCAACCTCTTTAATCGGTAAATTCAATAAGTTCTTCTCAATAGAACAACCCAACTCTTGGGATTGAATTCATTAAGAGTTCTAAGAAAATTCATCCTTTTTGGCGGCAAATTCATTTAGTCCTTCGCGATAGAACTACCCACTCAACTGGGCTAAGAACTTATTAAGAGTAGTTATTCAACCACAATCGGTAAATTCATCAAGTCTTTCTCACTAAGACCACCCAAAACCTGGGCTATGAATTTATTAAGAGTAATAAAACTCAACCTGGACATGTACAATTCCATAAAAAATCATAATCCCTAAATAAATGGTCTCGGGTTTCCACATCGGCCTCACAAAGGATACAGGTCGAATCTAATTGGCATCCCCACTTCACCATTCTCTCCTTATTAGGCAATCGATCTAATAAAACTTGCAAAATTATAAGTGAATGCCTTGGAATTGTTAACTATCCCTATACCACGTCATCCCAGGAAACTTTTCCCTTCTTATGCCTAATGTGTTCCCAAACTTTCCTAGCTATAAAGTTTTCATGTCTTTTGTCTAAGATCGATAACCAATCCCTCAGCTTTAATAATTTTTTCCAAGTCAAACTATGATGTGGCTTAGCCTGGACAATTGAAATAAGATTATCCTTTAACAAGTATTTTTGTACCCATCCTACCCAAAGAGAATCAGATTGAATTAACAGAAGCCATAAGCATCTAATCATACGTGCCCGATTCCATGCAGTCATATCCCACACCCCCAAACCTTATTCACTTTTTGGGTGACAAATGCAATCCCAACTTACCCGAGCACCCCTAGAATCAACTTCATTTCCTTTCCAAAGGAATGATTTACACACTTGTGAGACCCTTTTCAAAACTTTAATAGGCAACACGAACATTCGACACAAAAAATTTTGGATGCTAAAGAGAATAGATTGGATCAATTGTAGCCTACTAGCAAAAGAAAGGCATTTGGAAGGCTAACTTTTGATTCTACCAATAATATTTCTAATTGAGGCTCGGAAGTCCTTTAGATTCCATCTTTGTCCAATTGTAATACTTTAGGTTGTCGAACCTACAAGAACTGTGTCGACTTCACTACTTCTTACGATTGCACTACGAAAAATAAAAACACAAGTATTTTGTGAAATTAGAATACTAAGATTAACTACTAAATTAACTAAATAACGAAAGATAAATATAATAAAAGTGAGGTTAGGTTGAATGCTTCATAGAGGATGATCTATTTGTATTATTTATCCACTTATTAATGTAATGGTTTGAATTTCCTGCTCGGTGGATTGCACTAAGGATCGTCACAGCTGCCTAGTCGAGGTTATGCCTTGTCGACAATTCAAATTTTTCATAGTTTGACAGAGCATCCTTGTATTTTTTTCTTCCTTGTCCCTAAGCGAAGAGAACTGTTGAACCCACTTCTTGATGATACTTCCCAGCGTGAATCAAGGGTGAATGAAAATCAAACATGTGCATCTTGTTAGTCGCTGAAATCCTGGGTAGTTAATCTCTCAACCGGATAAGTCAATGCCCATGAGCAAACACTGTATTCTCTCGTTTCGTGAGCCTACATCTCCCGATTCTAGGCAAATGTATTTTTCTTCACATACTATCATCCCGAACTTATATGCAAAGAAAAGTAAATACCAATAGAGAATAAACTATGAAATAAGTTCTTACATTAATATATATCAATAATAATACAACCTTCTTTTACTACTACTTCACGAACAACCTAAACCTCCAAAAGGTTTAGAACATGATGTAGTCGGCAGCTAAAGGTTTGTGAAAGAGAGAATCCGATTCGACTCCCTTAAACCTAAACCTAATTAGTGCTTTATATAGGCCAATCCCTAAGTTGAAGTTTCCATGCAAGGAAAGAGTTCTAAAGAAAAAAGAAATAGAACTCCTAATTAACTATAATATTTTATTCTTATTTCCTAAAATAACTCTTCTTTCTGGCGTTTGACTTTGACCAGGGCTTAACCTCTTAAATGGGCTTCATCTTCCTCTTGCTTTCTATCCATTAAGATCGGCATCTTTTTCTCTCTCTATTGAGCATCAGTTGTTATCTTCATGCTACTACCGCAACCTCCAAAATACTATTGTGGTGGGTGATTCATCTGCAATTCAGCATCTATCTTCTCAATTGAACATCTTTATGGTATAGTTTCCTGTCTAAGAAAGAAAACTATCAAACGCATATGTTTTATGCTAAATAATAGATAAATTCATAAAATCAGTGTTCGGATGTTAAAGTATGAAAAATAACTGGAAATATCCATTATCGTTTTTAAATCTATCTTTATTAGCAATAAACGAGTGGGAAAATGATATAAAAATGAGCACTTTTGAGTACTCATCAATTTCCAACTAAACCATCACAATCATTAATTGATAAGTTCCTAGTGATAAGAGGAACACCCAAATATCTAACAGGTAATTTGCCTTCCCTAAAAACAGATTGAGTTAAAATCAATTATAAAATATCCACATTGATACCAACATTAAATAATTCACATTTTGATTCATTTACCTGCGAATTAGAGAGCTTATTAAACATATCCAAGACTTTTTTTATTGCCATTACAGAATGCATGGTACCCTATGTGAACACAAGCAAATTATCTACAAAACATAAATGTGTAAGTTGAACTCTCTTACATTTTAGATGATACTAAAAAATTCCATCCTAACAGCCTTTTTCAATAGAGCAGACAAAACATTCATTACTAAAATTAACAAATAGGGAGAGAGAGGCCCCCCTTGACGAGAATCCTTTACCCCATCGAAATATCCCACCAATCCACCATTCAAATTTATTGAAAACTTTGAGTTCATGACACAAGCCTCTATCCAGCTAAAAAACTTTCTTGGAAATTCCAACTAGATGAAGCTGAAGGATAAAGTCTCAGTTTATAGAATCAAATGCTTTTCTTAAATCAATCTTCAAAGTGCACCTAGGGAAATGATTAGCTCTACCATAGCCAGTTACGACCTCCTGATCCAAAAGAACATTTTCCACAATATCCCTTCCAGAAAGAAAAGTAAATTGATTTCTCATAATCAAACAAGACAACCATTCCTTCATTCTGTTTGCTATTATTTTTGTAATACATTTATAAATTGTACTACAACAAGATATTGTCCTAAAATCTGTTGCTACCATAGGTCCATTAACCTTCGGAACAAGAGCTAAAGCAGTAGCATTAAAACCCGGGGGTAAGGTGCCTATTTTAAAGAAATATTGAATACCTTTTATTACATCACCGCCAACAATACTCCAAGAGAATTGAAAGAATTTTGTTGAGTAACCATATGGACTAGGAACCTTATTACCATTCATTGAGAACAAAACAACCTTGATCTCTTGCTGATTTACTGGCCTGATCAAGTTATCCTTCATTTCATCGGTTAAGACTTTTGACATATCATCTGGTATAGCTTCAATAGCAGAATCTTTAATACCTAAGGTAAAAGAGAAAAAAACATGATCAATTCCACAGAAATATCTGTATAATTCTCTAACCGGGCCCCTTGGTCATCTTACAAAAAAGTGATCATATTTTCTTTTTGCCTATGGACTAATTTTTATGTATTCTTAAAAGTATAAAGCCAAATACAATATTTATAATATAATATCTAACAACTTATGAACAGGTTAACAACTAATTAACCAACTAATAAACCAATTACTAACTTCTAACATTCACCCACTTCTTCAAGTTTCTGAACTCTGTCGAATGATGACTCTTGGGAAAAGGTAAAAGATACAAGGTGCAAACACAAACTATCTTGAAAATTTTGACACCCAACACTTGAACTGGTTCATTGAAAATGGATTGAAAAATATCATTCATTTCTTCTTTTTTTTTTTTCATTTGGTGGTTTACCAAAAATCGAAGGTGTTCTTCATCCTTTTGTTCTTCTTTACTCAACTTAGAAAGGAAATAAGCGCAAATGATACCATGTACGGACACATTAGAATGAAATCTATTTTCTTATTGAAGTAATGAACAAAAGGGATGGATCAACTCAATACAATGATTGAGTATTTATAACTCAAAGTCTAACTAATTCTAATAAAAAACTAACTGATTAATGGCTAATTAACCATTTAGTCTAACAACGTACATCACTTAGATATATGAGCCATATATTCATAGGACTTATTTAATTTGTTTTTATTTTATTTTTTCTCAGTAAACTTTTATTTTAATTAATGATATAACCTAAGTGATATGTTTATTTGAAACATGTCTATTTTAATCTATTTGAAACATGTCTTTAATTATTAAAAAAGAAAACAGCACAAGCTGTCTGTAAACAATCTATAGAAAGCTCACCAGCGCATCATAGGATATGTTTATTCCAGTAATAAGTTAAGCTGAGGATGCCCAATTGGACTATCAACTATCAAGCAGGGACCATCGGGCTTCACACTCCACGAGCAATTATCGCACATTGTGTAAAGTGAACACCTAAGATTTGTGTGTAATATCGTATATTTAAAGATTAAATATAAATTGGTTACTTATGGAAGTATAAGTCGGATTTTTTTACCATATATAAATTCGGGCTCATGCAATTATCGCACAATATTTCATCCCACCAACTCATATTTTTTCCCATCTCCCTAGAACTATTTAATTTCTTATAACTCTTTTAAATCTAGTTGTATTTTTTGGGTTCGAGTTGGGTTTGAGGCTTAAATATTACACCCGTAACTGATGGTGTTACATAAAAATAATGAAATTTTATTTTAAAATTTTTCTAACACATTAAATTATTAAAATTTAAAAAAAAAATTGTTTGAATATATATATAAGCCTTCGAAAAAAATAAACTAGAAATAAATCATCAAATTAAGTTTATCATACAAAAATATTTATTTTCTTTTTTGTTTTAATTAGAGAAACATATTTGATTGGTTGACCGAGTTGTTCATCTTTTTTCCCTTACGTTTTTGAGATCATGCTTTCAGACAAAATTATTAATGCACATCGACAATTTTTTTGAGAAAACCTTACCCAAAATCTTATATAATCATTTGATTTAGACCTATTAATTGATTATTCTTAATTTAATTTTTATAAAGACTTGTTACGAAGATCAACCTCCAATCTCATGAATCAAATAAGTTTTTTTATTTCTTTAAACAAAGGAAATAGTTGCCAAACTTCTAAATCCAAGAGTAACAAGTTGTATAATAAGCTAGCAAGCAGGGACCATTGTTTCTTACTTTCCACGTACATTCACTGCAAACTTCTAAATCCCTGGTTTGGTCGTAGATGTCAAATCGTTTTGTCATTCCATTCCATTGAAAGGTGCAGTGAAACAAGGTGGTCGTAAAAATGTTTGGACGAAACCTGAAGTCGAAATATTTGCCGGAAGCAATATGTCGGTCGCCGAGATCGTCCTCCCTCGATTTGCAATGGACAATGAGATCTGTCGTCGGGGTCAGTTCGTTATAGATCGTTACATGTGCTTTATCCGGAAGAAAAAGAGATCCGTTCACGGCTGAAAGCGACTTTAGAGTGAGAAACAAGATGATCAACAAAAGATTCATGTTTGCGTCCGATGATCAGCGAAATGGCATACGAGAGGATAAATATTTTGGAAGGGAAGATGACTGTCTTCTTTATTATACAATTGAGATAATCTAATTTGGGTAATATAATACAGAGATGGATATAAATCTAATTGTATTTGACCAAATATTTTGGTATTCTAAAAGTTTGAACTGTTAAATATTTTTGAACTTAAATAGCGTATTTGCTATTTGAATTAAATTTGTTTGAGATAATGAAACTTCCTTTTTTGTTTGAATTATCAAATTAAGTTTATCATACAAAAATATTTATTTCCTTTTTTGTTTTAATTAGAGAAACATATTTGATTGGTTGACCAAGCTGTTCATCTTTTTTGTTTTAATTAGAGAAATATATTTGATTAGTTGACCAAGCTGTTCATATTTATTACGTTTTACGTTATTTGGTTATAGACATATACTTGTGTTTTTTCTTCTAAATGAAAATTAGCTTCGTTCGCGGCTAAAAGCGATGTTAGAGAGAGAAACAAAATGATCGATAAAAGATTCAGTTTTGCTTCCGATGATCAGCGAATTTGCATACATGAGTAATCTTATACATAATTGAGATCATCTTTTTTATAGAATTGAGATCATCTAATTTGGGTAATATAATACAGAGATGAAAATAAATTGCATTTATGGAAAGTTGACACCAAATATTTTTATATAATATTGAAGATTTAAAGATTATACATAATTGAGTGATCCAAATGCAACTTTTGTTAACTGGGTGACTTAAATGTAATCTTATCCATAAATGAATGACTCAAATGTAATTTTTAATAATTAAGTGACCCATATGGAACTTTATACATAATTGAGTGAGCTCTATTGTAGTTTACCCTAAAAAGATATAAAAAAACAATAATACATTAGAAATCTTTTAAATTTTTTTATTATGATAAGAAAATTCGACTCATCTTAATTCGATTCAAAATTTTATAAAATCGACTAGATTCAAAAAAATGAAATAAAATGTGAGTTGTAAAATATAATTCAAATAACTCAAAATTTTTATTAATTAAGGATTGATTTTTAAGTTTGAATTGAGTCATTCGATTTTTTTGATAATACCGATATAAAAATATGAAAAAACATATCACATATGAAACAATATGAAAAATATATATGCGTATCTTGTAGGATTATAGAAAACCGTTTAAATTAAAATCAAACTGAAAAGTAACACGATAAATAATTATAATTAAATTTGTATTAAAACTCAAAAACTCGACTCAAATTGAAAAAAAAAATTCAAATAAATTTTAAATTATAAAATATGATACGTTAACTCAAATAACTCAAATATTTTTAACTCAATTTGATTCGATCGAATGCTCACCCATATGACGTACATTTCATGACCATATATTTACGTCTCATTGAAAGCACACCTGCGAATTGTTTTCCTAATTTATAACGTCTAATGATTTTCTTAAAATTCCAAAATTTTATTAATTATTTTACATTTTTTAAAATTTAATGAATAAAATAATCATTTTCCCCAATTTTGAGCCTATAGAATTAATTTTGACTTTTGAGTTTAAATTCAGTTAAATTTTATCTCTAAATTTTTCAAAATCCGAATAAAAATGGTATCAATATGATTTTGGTTCTCGTTAATTTCAATGATTTGTAAATTGGCCCCTCTTAAAAAATCTACAAAATGTAAATAAAAAATTCATCTTTTAAATTCTAAAAAGTTTTAAAATATAAAATTCCACAAATTTGTTCGAAAATATTTAAAATTGTTAAACGATATTTCTTTTTTTTTCGAAATGATAAATTTTTACCCTTAAAGTTACAAGGCTATTGGTTCGGGATAATGTTGCGGCTAAAGGGACTCATAGATGGATAGCACAACAGAGAAGACTTGATGAATGTAACGCCCCAAAATTTGGCCAAGAAGTTTAGTGGATCGATTTTGTTGGGTTAGGCTAGTTCGATATTAAATACTTAAAATTTAGTTTTATATCAAAATAAATTATACAAAAATATCCTAAAATCCTTATTTGATATATATTTGACTTTGGTCAACTCAATTTCAAAAATTGACCCTTGAATTCCTAAGATTTTGAAATTAGTGATTATTTTGTAAAAATTATAAACATGACGATAATTTTACAAAACTAAGACAAAAGTTTGAATTTTTATGGGGTTTTGATCCAATTGTATTCCTAGTTGATCTAAGACTTTCAAGGGCCTATTTTAATGACCTTTAACCCATTATTTAAATTAATAACCTAAATATCTAAATATTAATCCTAAAAAACTATTTTATATAAAAATATACACATATTTTCTTAGAATTTTGACTTCTCTTCTACTTGGCAGCCACTCCATCACCCTTTCAAAGGTAAAAATTGATCTTTTCAATAAAAATTCGTTTCGTTGTTTCTTCATTTTTTTTCTTCAAAATCATTTTGTTTTGTTCAGTTTTACTTGTTTTTAAACCTTGGAAGAAGGTTGAATCAATTTTCAAAGTGAGAATCATTAAAACCTCTAATACCTAAAGATCTTTAATGAAATTCCTAAGGTCTTGAATTAATAAAGGTTTTGTTGATAAAAATTCCATTATTTTTTTAATTTTCATTCACAGGTTTTACATGACTGTTTTTGATGCTTAAATACATGAATATTTGTTTAGATGTAATTAAGATGGATTTTAAGTATCTAATCCTGGACCTAAGGTTTAGGCGGTGTTTTTAGGGCAGCCATGTATTAGTCTGACTTGAGGGATGCTTGGGTGTGTATAATGCATTAAAACCTCTGGTTTAGATGCTTGAATTAGGTCAAGAGGTAGAGGAACAAGTTTGAGGGATATTGGAAAGCCGAATCGCGTTTTTGGGTGACTTGTCGAGCAAGTTTCGCTAAATCAGTGAGTGGATTATGAGTGTTGTTGATTTGGTGGTGTTTTAAATGTATTTTGAAAGGTTTAGGGCGTAGGGAAGGTGTGAAAAAACTTTCTATACTCGGAAGTAAGTTTAAAGTATTGTTTTCTTAAAGGTTACCATATTATGCAATGTTTTATTATGTATTTTAGTCATGCTCATATTGTTTTGTGCATATGTGAATATTTATGTATTTTTAATTCTCATGAGATTGATTTTATAAAGGTTTTCATATGCATATGATGCACCTACGGTTTTGTTTTGAAAACATGAGAAAATAGTTTTTATCAGTTTATACATTTGATGCATGTATTGGTGGGATGCATGGGTTATTTCACTATTTTTAACTCGAACTTGTGCATTGGTTTTATTTTTGTATTTGTATTAAAAATGATTGAAACATGGATAAGTGAATGGATCAAAAGGATGTACAGTTTACTATAAATTACAAAATTCGTATACGTGAGTAAATACCTTATGCATTAGATTTATTGCTTGAATTGCGGTATATGTGTTGTATTGCATTTAAGTGTAGCTTATCTCGGAAGCTAAGGTGAGAAACATGATTGGAGTTAATTCATCGTGTGCATGAGTTTAACTTATGTGAGGCATGAGTAGGTGGTATAGCCCTCATACGTGGCATGTCTTGGCATTATGCCTTCATGCAAGTTTTTCGTTTATCCTAACGATTGGTGATAATCTAATCGGGTCACTAATACTAATAAGTTTTAAATGCAAGTGTAAGGTACCTTGCAACGAGGTTTGCATGTGTATTTAAATCGGGTCACTAATGAACAAATTATCACAATGCTTTGAATAGGATTGGCCTGTGCACCCCTTCTTTAGCTAAATGATTAGCCATCACATTCAATGTTCTAGCTGCATACGAGAAACTTACATTTCCCATCTTTTTCACCAATACATCAAGCTCATCAAAATATTCCAACTTAAGACAACCTGAGAGTCTAATTCTATTACCAACTCATATTTTTTCCCATCTCCCTAGACCTATTTAATTTCTTGTAACTTTTTAAATCTAATTGTATTTGATCAAATATTTTGGTATTCTAAAAGTTTGAATTGTTTAATACTTTTGGACTTAAATTATGTATTAGTTATTTGAATTAAATTTGTTTTAGATAATGAAATGTCCTTTGTATAGAAAAAGGGTTAATAATTTTGGGTTCAAATCCTAAATATTACACCTGTTACATAAAAATAAAGAATTTTATTTTAAAAAAAAATCTGAAACATAAAATTAATAAATTCTTAAAGAATTGTTTGTATATATATATATAACTTTGAAAAAAATAAACTCGATGCCTTGAACAAATAAATCATCAAATTAAGTTTATCATACAAAAATATTTTTTTTCTTTTTTCTGTTTTATTTAGAGAAACATATTTGATTGTTTTACATTTTTCAGATCATGCTTTTAGACAATATTATCAATGCACATCGACAATTTTTTCCGAAGACCAATATCAAAGATAGCACTTGGGTATTCGGTTTGAAAGATTTGCTTCAAGGATTGAACCTTGAAAGCTAAATGCCGACGTAAAATCTCGAAGTGAAAATATTTTTTCGATGATCTATTAAAGTCGAGTTAAAGCGAAGCCTAAGGCTAGTTTTTATTATAATTAAATCACTTTCTTTATTTTATTCTCTTCAATTATTAGATTCATTATATTCAATCAACACTCCCTTTTTACTTCAAATATTATTCGATCAACCTTTTTGGATCACCAATCAAACAGAGCATAATCAGGAAGTTTCTAGTCCCTGTGGGATCGACCCTTACTTCTCATTTACTATATTATTTTTCTATTATTTATTTAAGAATAAAAAAATTATTTTTGACACTATACGATGTGTGTCAGACTCGTTTGGACATTGACAAGCGTCGTTTTCAAAATAAAATATTCCTCTTTAAATTAAATAAATAAAAGATAGTATAGAAAAGAGGGTCGATCCACAGAGAATTTGAAACTTCTGATATAATTCTGTATGATTTCAGTCCAGGATGCTGCAAATAATTAATTAAAAAGGGGGGTTTGATGAGATTGTGATGAAAAATAAATAAAATAAAATAACAAATAAAATATAAAAATAAAAATTGAGAGAAAGAAATAATAGTTGAAAATGACAATGAAGAAATCACCTCGAGCTAACTTTGTTTCAATTCTGTCGATCATTGAAAATGATTTTTACTTCGGGATTCATGTCGGTTACAGTCTACAAGGACCAACCTATTGTAACTTATCTTTCTCTCTTGTAACCAATCTTCCCAAGCCTATCTTTGAAAGATGATTCTTGAGTGGTTTAACCACAGCTATTGCCGTTAAAACAATCAGATTAAATACTGGAAAGGTCCGACTCGGATTATGTTATCTCATTGAGAATCGAATCCGATCTCATTTTTTCTTAGCGGACCGCCGCTAAGTGTGTTCACAGGAAGTCAAAATTGCCACAGGCAAATCCTTCCTCCCACTGTATATTAAAACAACATCCAGACCAACGAGCTCTTTTTGGTTTGAAAAATATTTTAATTTTGTAAGTAAGGCCGATTGCCAAACTAATAAAACAGAAAAATAAGAATGTTTCCCGAAGGGAATTAAGTACTATTCAATTCTCATGCTTTGAATTGATTCATTGTTAGCTCTCGGCTTAAAAGAAATTAGCTAAGCATGATATCAATTATCATACTTAGCATATTTTTGCAAAATATAAAAAAGACTAAAAATAAAGAAATGAAAAGAAATTTTATAGAATAAAGAAGCAAGACAAGAATTCAAAGACAAAGTGATGGATGATTTAAAGCCTTACCCATAGAGGGTATTTATAGGCTACTAATAACCTAAAAATAATAAACTAATTCAAAAATAAAATAAAAGATAAAAAGATAATTCTTGAGTTTAAAATTTAAAAACAAAATATCTTATCCTAAAAATCTTCTCAAATCTTGTTGCTGAACCGTCTCCAGAATTCAAATCTCGCTGACTGAACTATCTCCAGAATCTTCTAGAAAATGCAAAAATTGTTTTTTTAATCACCAATTATAGAAACAGGTCACTGCACATAAAACATACAAAATTCACTCAAATTAGCAGTGATAAATTCATGAAAATAAGATAATTAGCAATTAAAAAGTAACAATTTAAATCACCAATCAGACATAGACAAGAAAATTCAAAAGCTTTTGGATTTTATTGGTATGCTTATCTCATAAAAATATTTATTTTTCTTTGTTTTTGTGTTGTAAGAATCTTTGAATTGTTCAATCCAATTATTTTACTTAGCGATGTAATTATAATTTTTCTATGGATTTAATAAAAATTAAGTGACATTTATAAAAAGAAAATACCGTGCATATTGCAAACGCCGTGTACATATGTTGTACCTATTTTTTTAAATATAGAGAATGCTACCTACAATTGACATTTTTTCCTCAAATTATCATTTACAGGTGTCGTTTTCATACTTATATGGTATTTTTTGGTCTAGATTGTAAAATAAACTTTAAAAACCCTATTTTTCCAAATAAAAACTCTAAACATCCTGTATATTCAATGGAGTCATAAAATTAAAACATGTCTTTAATTATTAAAAAAGAAAACAGCACAAGCTGTCTGTAAACAATCTATAGAAAGCTCACCAGCGCATCATAGGATATGTTTATTTCAATTGATGGTTTTCAATTGATGTTTATTTATTTCAATTTTTTAATACTTTTGAAATTAAATTACGTATTATCTATTTGAATTAAATTTGTTTGAGATAACAAAACGTCCTTTGTATAGAAAAAGTGTTAAAAATTTTGGGTTCGAGTTGGGTTTGAGGCTTAAATATTACACCCGTAACTGATGGTGTTACATAAAAATAATGAAATTTTATTTTAAAATTTTTCTAACACATTAAATTATTAAAATTTTAAAACAAATGTTTGAATATATATATATATATAAGCCTTCGAAAAAAATAAACTAGAAATAAATCACAAATTAAGTTTATCATACAAAAATATTTATTTCCTTTTTTGTTTTAATTAGAGAAACATATTTGATTGGTTGACCAAGTTGTTCATCTTTTTTCCCTTACGTTTTTCAGATCATGCTAGCAAGCAATAGATGGCATGTGTTTATTTCAATAGATGGCATGTGTTTATTTCAATAGATGGCGTTACAATAATTAATTCCAAGAGTAACAAGTTGTATAATAAGCTAGCAAGCAGGGACCATTGTTTCTTACTTTCCACGTACATTCACTGCAAACGTCTAAATCCCTGGTTTGGTCGTAGATGTCAAATCGTTTTGTCATTCCATTCCATTGAAAGGTGCAGTGAAACAAGGTGGTCGTAAAAATGTTTGGACGAAACCTGAAGTCGAAATATTTGCCGGAAGCAATATGTCGGTCGCCGAGATCGTCCTCCCTCGATTTGCAATGGACAATGAGATCTGTCGTCGGGGTCAGTTCGTTATAGATCGTTACATGTGCTTTATCCGGAAGAAAAAGAGATCCGTTCACAGCTGAAAGCGACGTTAGAGTGAGAAACAAGATGATCAACAAAAGATTCATGTTTGCGTCCGATGATCAGCGAAATGGCATACGAGAGGATAAATATTTTGGAAGGGAAGATGACTGTCTTCTTTATTATACAATTGAAATCATCTAATTTGGGTAATATAATACATAGATGGAAATAAATCTAATTGTATTTGACCAAATATTTTTGTATTCTAAAAGTTTGAGCTGTTTAATATTTTTGAACTTAAATAACGTATTAGCTATTTGAATTAAATTTGTTTGAGATAATGAAACTTCCCTTCTATAGAAAAAGGTTTAAAAATTTTGGGTTTGAGGCCTAAATGTTACATTCTTAAACCAGGGTGTTACATAAAAATAAAGATTTTATTTTAAAAATTTCTAAAACATTAAATTATTAAAATTCTAAAAGAATTGTTTGAATATATATATTTATATATAGGACGTTGAAAAAAATAATCTATAAGCCTTGAACAAATTGTTAGGAAAATTGTATTATTTCCCACACGAATGTAGTTTCAAATTTGAGTTGAAATATTAAAATTGAAACCACTAAAATTTGTACAGTAGACAAACCCATAAAACTATTGAATATTGTAATCTAATGGAAACCCAATATTGAACAACCAAAATAAATAATTGAGAGAACACACCGAATTTACGATGTTCGACAAATATCTACTCCTCGGATACCAACACCGGATGATAAATTCACTTTTACAAAAATGATTCAAACAAATGAAATTCCAAAGAATTCCCAAATAGATCAAACGGTTTTATCAGTAAAAAATGCCTTTATTAAATATAAAAGTAATGAAACAATGTCCATCCAATATCTTTATTTAGATGTTTTATCGATATTTTTAGCAAATCTATTGAAAGCTAAGCAATGCATGGGATATGATCATTTCAATAGATGTTGTGACAATAACTAAATCAGGTGTCGACCAAGTGCTGACCAGGAGTAACAAATTGATCCCTCACTGGTCTGTAGATGTCGAACCGATACGTTGTTGCATCCCATTGGAAGGTGCAGTGAAAGAAAGTTACTCTGAAAAAGGATGGGAAAAAATGGAACTCCATGTTGTTGTAAGCAATATGTTGGATACCGATATCATCGTTTTTCGATTTGCAATGGACAATGAGATGCTTCCCCGGAAACAAGTCGATCGATACATGTGTTTTTTAGGGCCAAAAGCTTCGTCGAAACCGATATTAAAATGAGCAATAAGATAGTCGACAAAGGATTCATGTTTGCTTCTTATGATTGAAAAATTGACATATGATATGAGCTTATAAAGCATTTTGGAAGTGAAACAGGCTGACCTCTTTTGGGTAATATATTAAAAAGATGGAAATAAGTTGCAACATTTTAGGAAATGTTGATATCCAATATATTTTTGTAATAACTGTAAATTTAAAGATTATAGATAATTATAAAAAGATAAAATAGAGACTTTTGAAATAATTGAGTGTATAAAAATGGGTAATATAATATAGAGATGGAAGAAGTATTTTTGAAAACAGAAATGGAAATAAGTTGTAACATTTTATGGAAAATTGACACCAAATATTTTGTGTGATAATTATAAATTTAAAATTTATAAAATCATAAAATTTTGATTGGGTTAAATTCGATAGAAGTAAAATTTGGGTTATTTTCGATTCGGTTGAATTTATTTTAAATTTCGATATCATATTTGAATTGATAATGTAACTCCCTATATTGGTTTATGCGAAATATCCAATCTAGAGAGATTACATTTTTTAAGGATAAAGGTATAAAACTGCAACTAGTTCCAACATAAAATCAAATAATAATAATAATAATAATAATAATAATAATAATAATAATAATAATAATGAAAAGTCCAATAAAATCCTCATCAAAACTATATTACACCAAAACTAACAGAAACAGAATATTAAAATATAATGTAGTAAAATATATAAACATTACGTCAAACAATATTGAAATGTTTAGATTCTCCAAGTATCAATGTCCAAAAAACCTATCTACTAGTATCTGAAAGGAAATATTTAATTTGTTAATTAGGGATTTTAGTGTGTTCCAATACTAATCAAACTCTATGATACGTGATAAGTTCATAATAATCCTCTATTATATACCCCTTTTACTTTAATCGTTGCTTGCATTTGGGGTAATTAAGTGACAATTCTAAACAATTTTGAATAATTTCTATAATTCAATATTCATGCATTTAATTATTGATGTCATACAACATCTGATAGAAAAAGATGTTATTGTTTTCTTTCTTCGACAGATAACACGTGGCTCAGGGAGAATCCACCGCAGCAGAGGGAGAAGATAGTAGAAATCCAAGGTACATGCATGGGACCATAAGAAATTAAAAGAGGTTATTTAATATACCTAGTGAAAGAACCAGTCCATAACAAAAATTAGTCGATTAATTTTTAATGGTTAGGGACCATAGAAAACATGATAGAATCAGTCCATAAAATAATTTCTCCAATTTATATACACTAATTATTTTCAAAATCATTTATAAGTTCATCTGTTTTTGCTTTTTTTAGATTTTTTTCTAAAATTGTTCCAAAAAATTTATTATAATTCTATTTTATCTTTATTATAATTATCTATAATCCTTAAATTTACACTTATTAAAAAAATATTGGATATCAACATTTCCTAAAATGTTAGGACTTATTTCCATCTCTGTAATATATTACCCAAAAGAGGTCAGCCTGTTTCACTTCCATGTTGCTCATTTTATTATCGGTTTCGGCCGTGAGCGGAGACATAGGCATGCCACACGAAACGCAGGTGTTGATCTATAACAACCTGACTTCTGGGACAAATCTCATTGTCCATTGTAAATCGAAGACGATCTC
This sequence comes from Abelmoschus esculentus, assembly GCA_035048815.1. Lineage (NCBI taxonomy): Eukaryota > Viridiplantae > Streptophyta > Magnoliopsida > Malvales > Malvaceae > Abelmoschus > Abelmoschus esculentus. The sequence goes on from JAUCBN010000024.1 coordinate 17,614,268, forward strand.
GATGTCCATAATATTAGTTATGGCAGCTACTATGAATTCCATTTTCGCACGAGCTTTTGGGGTAATACCTTGTTTCATTGCACCTTTCAATGGAACGGGATAACAAATCGGTTTGACATCTATAAATGAAATCTATCTTTGTTATCTAAGTTCATAACAGGCAAGTGGGCCTCGATGGTGTCTGCTTGAAGATTGAGCTTCCAATTTGTTACTCTTGGGGACCAACAACTTAACTTATTACTGGAAAACCATCAATTGAAATAAACGTATCCCATGATGCACTATTTTTTTAATAATTAAAGTCGTGTTTTAATTTTACGGTTCCATTAGACATATAGGATGTTTAGAGTTTTTATTTGAAAAAATAAAGTTTTTAAAGTTTATTTTATAATCTGTTTGCCATAAATTGTCTGTAAGTTCATGTCATTTCTCCTATCATCCGAAACAAACATAAATTCTTTATTGATCATATTGTTGATCTCTCTAACGTCTCTTTCGGCCGTGAGCGAAGCTTTTTATCCTAAAAATACACATTTATCGATCTATAACACCTGTCTCCGGGAAGGATCTCATCGTTCATTGCAAATCGAAAGACCACGATATCAACATCCAACATATTGCCTACAACAATAACATCAAGTTCCATTTTTTCCCATCCTTTTTCTGAGTAACTTTGTTTCACTGCACCTTTCAATGGAATGCAACAACATATCGGTTCGACATCTACAAACAAGTGAGAGATCAATACATTTCTACTAATTGCGTGTGAAAAATAGGGTACGATGGTCCTTGCTTGGTCGCTGACCGTAATATATTTCTACTAAGTTGTCTGTCAACAAATTTAATATCAATTATCGAATGATTATATCGAAAGAAACTAATTCTACGACTTGATTTATTTTAGTAATATGTTGCGTATGTGGTGGAGGAAACAAGGATCATATCTTTGTTGATTGTATGTTTTCTAGATAAGTTTTGTTGCAGATAATACAGGTTTGTGGCCACCAGATGATTGCTCAAGGGTAGTATACTATTGTTTTATGAATTTTGATCAAACATAATTTTATAGATTGTAAGGTTTATTTTCGTCTCTTGTAAGTCGGGGTATTGCGAGACGTATTAGTTGTGATTTAGTTCAATGAATAAAAACTAATATTTAAAAAAAGTTTGTACTATTAATTGGATGTAATTTTACACTTTGGGCTTTGGTAATTAATATAAGAAAATTTGGATATTTTAATTTTGGTCTCACATGTGCCCATACATGATGAATTTTGAGCCTAATTACTTTTAAACTTGAAGCCAGAAGCTTTATTAATAAACGAAATAAAATTAACAACATAACCTTTAAAAGATAATTAAAGGGTTTATTTGAGTTATTCTAGTTGATGCATCATATTTTATAACTTAAAGTTTATTTGATTTTTTTTAATTTGAGTGGAATTTATGAAATTCAAGTTGACGAGTTTTCGAGTTCATATACAAATTTAATTATAATTATTTATCATGTTATTGTCTGGTTTGATTTTAATTTAAATGAGTTTTTGAATTTTCATATTGTTTCAAATGTGAAATATATTTCTTTATACTTAAATATATCAAGAAAAAAAAATTAAGAAACTCCACTTAAACTTAAAAAAATCAATCGACTAATTATTAATTATTTTAAATTGTTTAAATTTCCATTTTAAAATTCAAACTTTATTATTTGGTTTTATTTTGGAATTAGTTTCTATTTTATACCTTTATCCTAAAACAAAAGAAATTTGACATCTCTAGATTTAATATTTCACTCTTAAGGGGTTGCATTATAAATCCTAACATGATATTAGAAATCTAAAATAAATTCAATTGAATCAAAATGGATTCAAATTTTAATTGAACCGAAATTAACCCAAAACAATTTTTATGATTATGTAAATTTTTAATTTATAATTATTACACAAAATATTGAGTGTTAATTTTCCATAAAATGTTACAACTTATTTTCATCTCTGTTTTCAAAAATACTACTTCCATATTTGTATTATATCTCAATTTTTATACACTCAATTATTTCCAAAATCATTTATAAGCTCATCTGTTTTTTTTTTTTTGAATTTTTTTCTAAATTGTCTAAAATATCTAAAATATTTAAATTTACAATTATTACAAAAATATATTGGATATCAACATTCCCTAAAATGTTGCAACTTATTTCCATCTTTGTAATATATTACCCAAAAGAGGTCAGCCTGTTTCACTTCCAAAATGCTTTATAAGCTCATATCATATGTCAATTTTTCAATCATAAGAAGCAAACATGAATCCTTTGTCGACTATCTTATTGCTCATTTTAATATCGGTTTCGACTGTGAACGGAATACCTGTAGGCCGCCCCATTCCATTCAAGGCGCAGGTATTGATCTATAACAACCTGTCTTCATTTGCGGATCTCATCCTCCATTGCAAATCGAAAGACGACGATCTCGGTGTCCGTACTCTTCTTTATGGCAGCTACTCCGAAATCGACTTTCGCCCGAGCTTTTGGGGTAGTACCTTGTTTCATTGCACCTTTCAATGGAACGACATAACGAATCGGTTCGACATCTATAAGCAAAGTAGGGATGAAGCAGTGTGCAGTCGCTGTGTGTGGCAAGTGGGACTCGATGGTCCCTGCTTGAAGCTTGATCCTTCTCCAATTTGTTACCCTTGGAAATGATCAGCTTAACTTATTGCTGGAAAACCATCAATTGAAATAAACATATCCCATGATGCATTTCTATATATTGTTTACAAACAGCTTTAGCTGTTTTTTTAATAATTAAAGACGTGCTTTTAATTATATGGCTCCATTGGATACATAGGATGTTGAGAGTTTTTATTTTCCTTAAAGTCTATTTTACAATTTAGACCAAAAACTACTGTATAAGTATGAAAACGACACTAGTAAACGGTAATTTGAGTTTAAAAAAAAACAATTGTTGTAGGTAGCGTTCTCTAACTTTTTTAATATATTTTTAAAAAATAGGTACAACTCCATATGTACATGGCATTCTGTAATGTGCATGGTAAATTAATTTAGAATTTAAAATAGGGTAAACTACTGCATTAGTCACTTTCATTTACCCTCAGTATACTTTTAGTCACTGATTTTGAATAACGATCAGTAAGGTCACTATCGTTTTCGGAGCGTAAAGTTTTGATCACTCAAACGTTAAAAACCGTTATATATTGACGAAATGATGATCTGACACAATAAAAATGATAAATTATTTAAATAGTCCTTAAACTATTATTTTATCTTTGTTTCATCTTTAATTTGAGTTTTAAAATTTTAAAAGAAAAAATGCTCTAAATAAAACTTTTTTCCAGAAAAAGGCGTTGTATCCTTAAAATCAAGAACAACAAAAATCAATGTTGCAGTAATAGCGGTCATGACATGTTGAGTCCCACAAGCAGAGCGACCAGCAACCCAATAGTATTCTGAATCTCACAACTGACTACTTTAAAGGAGCAAATGATAAAACATAAAAGCAGAAACCTAATCAACCATAAATTTATCTATACCAACTTGATTGAACACAAATGCAAAAGCTTTCAGTTCTATTTGCAATTTAACTCAATATAAATTCACTTAAACTTCAGTCTAAAGTTGCAATTTAACCCAATAGTATTGGTGAGTCTTGAGTCTTGGCTTCATTTACTTTAGAAATTGACTTTATTAAGGTAATAATCACTATATAAACGCCATGCACACTATTGCACCATGGTCGTCAGTGCTTATCTCGAAAGAGCCGATATGTTTAAGTATTTAGGTAAGTTCCTTTCCTAAAAAAGAAGGGAGCTAAGGACTTATTGTGCAGAATCTGCTTGATTACTGCAGTTTTGAGTGCTCTTTTCACTAATGATACTTCTTGTGTGATCTTGACTGAGTTCGTATTGAAAATTGCAAGGCACTTGCTTCGAGTGTGAATATAGGATCTTCGGCGACATACACCGATAGGGAATCCTCAGAACTTGGTGATTGTGATTCAGAGCAAGATTTTGTTTGGAGACATTGCAACTGGGATTTTACCAGCAATGGTCGTTGGGGTCTTTGTCAATGCTTTGATCCTTCTAGTTATGTGGAGATTGTTGTCTGTTCAGAAAGATGAAGAAGATGCGACTAGTGAAGTCATGGGTAAAGATGATGTGAATTCCTATCGGTTTACGTAGGTTAAGATGTCACATTTTTCGTCTTTAAACTTCAAAGATTTCACATATAGAAGCTCTCTCATGGTTACCGTTTTTTACGATGGTAAAAATATAAAATTTTAAAATTTTGAGACTCAAATTAAAGATGAAATAAAGATATAATAATAGTTTAAGAACTATTTAAATAATTCATTATCTTTTAACGTGCCAGATCATAATTTCGTTAATATTTAACAGTTCTTAATGTTGATCATCTTGTTGATCTCTCTAACGTCTCTTTCGACCGTGAGCGAAGCTTTTGGTCCTAAAAAACACATGTATCGATCTATAGCGATCTGTCTCTGAGGAAGGATCTCATCGTCCATTGCAAACCGAAAGACGACGATATCGGCATTCAACATATTGCTTACATCAACAACATCGAGTTCCATTTTTTCCCATCCTTTTTCCGAGTAACTTTGTTTCACTGCACCTTTCAATGGAATGCAACAACATATCTGTTCGACATCTACAAACAAGTGAGAGATCAATACATTTCTACTAATTGCGTGTGGAAAATAGGGTACGATGGTCCTTGCTTGGGCGCTGACCGTAAAATTTGTTATATTCGGTGAACCCATGTCGACATCTCAATTAATTATTGTCACAACATGTATTGAAATAATCATATCCCATGTATTGCTCAGCTTTCTATAGATTGCTACAAATAATGGATGTTGAATTTATTTGGTTGACTCAGGTATTTGTATTTCTAATAATTTTGGTAATATATTTCTACAATATTTAATTTTAAGTTGTCTGTCAATAAGATACATAAAAAAAAAGATACAAAGAATACCAACGATAAGGTATTAAAATTACAATTGATGTTGCATCGTCGGCTAAAACTAAAAGAAATACAAAACGAATAAGGTTTATCTTAATTTCATAAAAGTATAGGATGAGTTTACCATGTGCGTCGAATACAGTTGAATACCACTAATGCTGAATATTGTTGAAGCCATTAAATTGATTAAAAAATTAAAAATATAGATACGAACCGGGTACCCGTTACCCGAATAGCCGGGTACCCAGTTTTTGCGGGTACCCGATATAAATGGAATGGGACACGGGCCGAAAAATCACTATCCGAAGCAACCGGGTACCCGGTAATGAACACCCTTAATTTGAGGTTTAATCTAAATATTTGATAAATTATTTTTATTAGGATTAATTTATGTAATGTTACAAATTGTTATCAAACCATATCATGTCATAATCTTCGTTAAATATTTAAAAATCGATAAACAAAACGATAACAAAATAAAATGTTAGTAATAATTTTGAAAAAAAATTAACTCTATGATCAAAACAGAAAAAGATGATAGTTAAGTGATCACTCATATAGTTTTTCTTATAAAAAATAATTTAATTAAAATTTTATTTTAAATAATTATTAATCGTATGTTGAGTCCTTAAGATTTTTAACTTTTATTAATTAATTTAATAATGTTCAACAATATTCAGTATTTGTATTGTTCATCAGTGTTCGATGCCCGTAGTAGAATTTTTCTTATTCTAATTTTGTTTTATTTTGTTTTAAAAAGAGTTTTTAATTACAAAATATCTTAGATTTATGTGTTCTTACTAGGAATTGAGTCATATCTTTAACAAGATATTTATAAATTAGACGTCTGAAAGCGACATTAGGGCCAACAACAAGATAATCAATGAAGGATTCATGTTTGCTTCCGATGATTGAAAAAATGACATATGATATGAGCTTATAATATTTTTTTTTTTGAAATGAAACAGGCTGACCTCTTTTGGTTAATATATTACGGAGATGGAAATAAGTTGCAACATTTTTTGAAAAGTTGATATCCAATATATTTTTGTAATAATTGTAAATTTAAAGATTATAGATAATTATAAAAAGATAACATAGAGATTTTTGAAATAATTGAGTGTATAAAAATGGGTAATATAATATAGAGATGAAGTAGTGTTTTTGAAAACAGAAATGGAAATAAGTTGTAACATTTTATGGAAAATTGACACCAAATATTTTGTGTAATAATTATAAATTTAAAATTTATATAATCATAAAAATTTGATTGGGTTAAATTTGATAGAAGTAAAATTTAAGCTATTTTCGATTCGGTTGAATTTATTTTAAATTTCGGATATCATATTTGAATTGATATAAACACAAAATAAAATGCACACCGCCCACATTGGTACATTCTTAAATCCATCCCCACACGCACCACTCAAAATGTAAACGCTTGTACATACCTACAGGCAACTACTTATAACGAATTATACAAAATAAATCATAAACTTTCATAAAAAGAGTGAAATTCCGCATACTTTATTGACTGAGTAAGTGTATAAGTATAACATATTTATACCTATATAAATTTAATTACATCTAACTAACTAACGATACCTAATTTAACTAAAACACATTTTTATCGATATAAATTCTACTTAACTACAACTAACTAATATATATAGTTAACTTAGCTAAAACATATTTATACTTTTATAAATTTTACTTATCCACACATTATGAATTTTTAACTTGATTAATTCAAGCACGATCATAAATCATCAAATTTTCAAACTAAATTAATTGAGTTCAAAGTCTACAAGCTTAAGGATTAACATAGATTTTAAAACAAATTAATATCTTAGTACATAAAATACCATAATAAAATGCATAATCAAAGTCTACAGATACAAATGGTTCAAAATTCATATGGCAGGTGAATACGGAGCGAGTGGATATGGGACAGGTGGATACGGTGTGGGTAAGGTCTTAAACCTATCACCTACCCACTACCCATGATGGCTATGACGTTTTACATCTCCACTACCCACCAAACTCGTACCCATGATGGCTATGGCGTCTAATTTATTATTTTGAACATTATATTTAAAAAATTGCAGAATTTTAAATTTTAACCATTTTAGAATTTAAAAGATGAAATTCTTATTTTCATTTTATAATTTTTTTGGGGGAGGGACCAATTTACAAATCATTAAAACTAATAAGAACCAAATTATTTTTGTAATTCTATTGGCTCAAAAATTTTTTTGTTCTTTAAATTTTCAAATATTATAAAACAATTAATAAATTTATTAAATTATTATAAAAAATAATTGGACGTTATAAACTACGAAAATAATTCGAACTAATTTTAACAATTGACTTAACAATGATTATAATAATAATTTTTAATCTATAATCATAAACGTCAAGGGTTAAAATTATCTTTATGTTGTCTTCCGCTTTATTCTTCAAATTTTTTTTAATTATTTTTTTCTAAACCCTAACCCCTAGACCTAACCTTAACCTTAAACCCTAACCCCTAACCCCTAAAAACTAAACATAAACCCTAAACACTAAACATAAACCCTAACAAAAATTAGTCGATTAATTTTTAATGGTTAGGGACCATAGAAAACGTGATAGAACCAGTCCATAGAATAATTTCTCCAATTTATATACACTAATTATTTTCAAAATCATTTATAAGCTCATCTGTTTTTGCTTTTTTAGATTTTTTTCTAAAATTGTTCCAAAAAATTTATTATAATTATCCATAGAATAATTTATCTTTATTATAATTATCTATAATCTTTAAATTTACACTTATTAAAAGATATTGGATATCAACATTTACTAAAATATTAGGACTTATTCCCATCTTTGTAATCTATTACCCAAAAGAGGTCAGCCTGTTTCACTTCTAAAATCATTTATAAGCTCATATCATGTCATTTTTTCAATGATAAGAAGCAAATATGAATCCTTCGTCGACCATCTTGTTGCTCATTTTAATATCGGTTTCAACTGTGAGCGGAGACATAGGCCTCATGCCACACAAGACGGAGGTATTGATCTATAACAACCTGGATTCTAGGGCGGGTCTCATCGTCCACTGCAAATCGAAGAACGACGATCTCGGTGCCCATAATCTTAGTTATGGTAGCTACTACGAATTCCATTTTCGCACGAGCTTTTGGGGTAATACCTTGTTTCATTGCACCTTTCAATGGAACGGGATAACGAAACGGTTCGACATCTATAAGCAAGAGAGGGATGAAACATATTGCAGTCACTGTGTGTGGCAAGTGGGCCTCGATGGTGTCTGCTTGATGATTGACCTTCCAATTTGTTACTCTTGGGGACCAACAACTTAACTTATTACTGGAAAACCATCAATTGAAATAAACGTATCCCATGATGCACTAGTTAGCTTTCTATATATTGTTTATAGACAGCTTTAGCTATTTTTTTTAATAATTAAAGTCGTGTTTTAATTTTATGGCTCAATTAGATATATAGGATGTTTAGAGTTTTTTATTTGAAAAAATAGGGTTTTTTAAGTTTATTTTATAATCTGGGCCAAAAATTACCATATAAGTATGAAAATGACACCTATAAATGGTGATTTAAGAGAAAAAAGTCAGTTATTGTAGGTAGTGTTCTCTAACTTTTTTATATATTTTTTAAAAAATAGGCACAATGCCATATATACATGGCATTCTGCAATGTGCAAGACGCCATGTACAAGGTAAAAATTAATTTAGAATTCAAAATATAACTGAAAACAGATGATGAAAATTAAACAGTACTTTGCCATAAATTGTGTATAAGTCCATATGTCATTTCTCCGATCATCCGAAACAAACATAAATTCTTTATTGATCATCTTGTTGATCTCTCTAACGTCTCTTTTGGCCGTGAGTGAAACTTTTGGTCCTAAAAATACACATTTATCGATCTATAACACCTGTCTCCGGGAAGGATTTCATCGCTTATTGCAAATCGAAAGATGACGATATCAACATCCAACATATTGCCTACAACAATAACATCAAGTTCCATTTTGTCCCATCCTTTTTCTGAGTAACTTTGTTTCACTGCACCATGCAATGGAATGCAACAACATATCGGTTCGACATCTACAAACAAGTGAGAGATCAATACATTTCTACTAATTGCGTGTGGAAAATAGAGTACGATGGTCCTTGCTTGGTCGCTGACCGTAATATATTTCTACGGTATTTAAATTTTAAGTTGTCTGTCAACAAATTTAATATCAATTATCGAATGATTATATCGAAAGAAACTAATTCTACGACTTGATTTATTTTAGTAATATGTTGCATATGTGGTGGAGGAAACAAGGATCATATCTTTGTTGATTGTATGTTTTCTAGATAAGTTTTGTTGCAGATGATACAGGTTCGTGGCCACCAGATGATTGCACCAGATAAGTTTATTGTATGATCAATACTATATAATTCTATTTTATCTTTTTATAATCATCTATAATCTTTAAATTTACAGTTACTAAAAAAAATATTGAATATCAACATTTCCTAAAATGTTGCAACTTATTTTCATCTCTGTAATAAATTACCCCAAAGAGTCCAGCCTGTTTCATTTTTAAAATCATTTATAAGCTCGTATCATATATCATTTTTCCAATCATTAGAAGCAAACATGAATCCTTCATTGATTATCTTATTGCTTGCTCTAACGTTGCTTTCAGCCGTCAAATTTATAAATATCTCATTAAAGATATAACTCAATTCCTATTAAGAACACATAAATCTAAGGTTTTGTGTATTTGAAAACTCTTTTTAAAACAGAACAAAAGAAAAATAGAACAATAAAATTAATTTGATAATTTATTTGTTTAAGGCACCTAATTTATTATTTTGAACATTATAATTTTTTTAAAAAAAATTATAGAATTTTAAATTCTTAACCATTTTAGAATTTAAAAGATTTGAAATTCTTATTTTCATCTTGTATTTTTTTGGGAGGGACCAATTTACAAATCATTAAAACTAAGAAGAACCAAATTGTTTTGGTAATTCTATTGGCTAAAAATTATTTTTGTTCTTTAAATTTTCAAATATTATAAAATAATCAATAAATTTATTAAATTATTATAAAAATAATTGGACGTTATAAAATACGAAAGCAATCCGAACTAATTTTGACAACGGACTTAACAATGATTATAAAAATAATTTTTAATCTATAATCATTAAAATTATTGAATTTGGTATATTAATTAATCGAAAAACAATTGAATTATTAAATTATTAATCAGTACCGTTTAACTAAATTCCTTTTTATGTATGGTCATAAATTTTATGTCATTCTAATGGGTAGGGATCAAACCCCTGATTTTGTGGTTAAAGAATGAAGGAGAAATCACTGCTAGGGGTGACTGTTAGATCAAATAAAAAAAATTACTTATTCTAGTTGATTAGTTTTCGAGTTTATATACAAGTTTTATTCCATAAAAGTACACAATTCTAAAATTTTAAGATTTTTTAACAATAAAAAAATAAAAAAAATTAAAAAAACAAATAGGGTTGGTATAAATGATAAGCAGCTTGTTTCTGTTTAAACATGTTTTAGATTCAAGACTTTGTGTATATAGAAAATTTTTATTGTGAAACTCACCCCACCAATACTAAGTTTGTGACCTAAGTCTCTATGTATCAATCGGAGCGAGATCTTGTGTATTTTATAAGAATGAAGGAGCAATAATTACTAAGGTGAGTGCTTGATCTAGTCAAGTCAGGTTAAAATTTTTGAGTTATTCGAGTTGATGCATTGTATTTGATAACTTAAACATTATTTGATTTTTTTTTTAATTTTAGTCGAGGTTTTGAGTTTCTGTACAAATTTAATTATAATTATTTATCCAAAAGATTTATTACAATTATTACAAAAAGATATTGGATATCTACATTCCCTAAAATGTTGCAATTTATTTCCATCTCTGTAATATATTACCCAAAAGAGGCCAGGCTGTTTCCCTTCCAAAATGCTTTATAAGCTCGTATGTATGTCATTTTTTTAATCATAAGAAGCAAACATGAATCCTTTGTTGATCATCTTGTTGCTCAGTTTAACATCGTTTTCGGCCGTGAGCGAAGTAGTTATCGGCCCCATTCCAAACAAAACGCAGGTATTGATCTATAACAACCTGATTACAAGGGATGATCTCATCGTCCATTGCAAATCGAAGGACGACGATCTCGGTGTCCATCAACTTAAATATGGCAGCTACTACGAATTCCGCTTTCGCCCGAGCTATTGGGGTGTTACCTTGTTTCATTGCAGCTTTCAATGGAACGGGGACACGTATCGGTTCGACATCTATGACCAAGAGAGGGATGAAAGAGTGTGCACTCACTGTGAGTGGAAAGTGGACCGCGATGGCCCCTGCTTGACAGCTGATCGTCCAATTTGTTATCCTTGGAAAAATTAGCTTAACTTATGACTGGAAAACATCAATTGAAATAAACATATCGCGTGATGCACTTCTACTATCTTCAAAAGTTATTTCGTTGATCATCGAAAATAAACATGAATCTTTCACTAGGTATATTAAATAACCTCTTTTAATTTCTTATGGTCCCATGCATGTACCTTGGATTTCTACTATCTTCTCCCTCTGCTGCGGTGGATTCTCCCTGAGCCACGTGTTATCTGTCGAAGAAAGAAAACAATAACATCTTTTTCTATCAGATGTTGTATGACATCAATAATTAAATGCATGAATATTGAATTATAGAAATTATTCAAAATTGTTTAGAATTGTCACTTAATTACCCCAAATGCAAGCAACGATTAAAGTAAAAGGGGTATATAATAGAGGATTATTATGAACTTATCACGTATCATAGAGTTTGATTAGTATTGGAACACACTAAAATCCCTAATTAACAAATTAAATATTTCCTTTCAGATACTAGTAGATAGGTTTTTTGGACATTGATACTTGGAGAATCTAAACATTTCAATATTGTTTGACGTAATGTTTATATATTTTACTACATTATATTTTAATATTCTGTTTCTGTTAGTTTTGGTGTAATATAGTTTTGATGAGGATTTTATTGGACTTTTCATTATTATTATTATTATTATTATTATTATTATTATTATTATTATTATTATTATTATTATTATTATTATTATTTGATTTTATGTTGGAATTAGTTGCAGTTTTATACCTTTATCCTTAAAAAATGTAATCTCTCTAGATTGGATATTTCGCATAAACCAATATAGGGAGTTACATTATCAATTCAAATATGATATCGAAATTTAAAATAAATTCAACCGAATCGAAAATAACCTAAATTTTATTTCTATCGAATTTAACCCGATCAAATTTTTATGATTATATAAATTTTAAATTTATAATTATCACACAAAATATTGGGTGTCAATTTTCCATAAAATGTTACAACTTATTTCCATTTCTGTTTTCAAAAATACTTCTTCCATCTCTATATTATATTACCAATTTTTATATACTCAATTATTTCAAAAATCTCTATTTTATCTTTTATAATTATCTATAATCTTTAAATTTACAATTATTACAAAAATATATTGGATATCAACATTTCCTAAAATGTTGCAACTTATTTCCATCTCCGTAATATATTAACCAAAAGAGGCCAGCCTGTTTCATTTCCGAAAAAGATTATAAGCTCATATGTCATTTTTCAATCACGGAAGCAAATATGAATCCTTCGTTGATTATCTTGTTGCTAGCCCTAACGTCGCTTTCAGGCATCTAATTTATAAATATCTTGTTAAAGATATGACTCAATTCCTAGTAAGAACATATAAATCTAAGATATTTTGTAATTGAAAACTCTTTTTAAAACAAAATAAAACAAAATTAGAATAAGAAAAATTCTACGACGGGCGTTGAACACTGCTGAACACCACAAATACTGAACATTATTGAGTATTATTAAATTAATTAATAAAGGTTAATGATCTTAATGACTCAACATACGATTAATAATTATTTAAAATTAGATTTTAATTAAATTATTTTTATAAGAAAAACTATATGAGTGATCACTTAACTATCATCCTTTTTCTATATTGATCATACAGTTAAATTTTTTTGGCCTAAATTAAAAAATAAACTTTAATGAAGATAAAAACTCTTAACATCCTATGTACCCAATGAAACCATAAAATTAAAACACGTATTTAATTATTAAAAAAACAGCTAAAGTTGTCTGTAAACAATCTATAGAAAGCTACCCAGTACATCATGGATCAAATTGGAGAAGGATCAAGCTAAAGCTGATCATTTCCAAGGGTAACAAATTGGAGAAGGATCAAGCTTCAAGCAGAGACCATCGGTGCCCACTTACCACACACAGTGAGTGCAATCTTTTTGATCCCTCACTTGATCATAGATATCGAACCGATTCGTTATCCCGTTAAATTGAAAGGTGCAATGAAACAAGGTATTACCCCAAAAGTTTGTCTTAAAATGGATTTCGTAGTAGCCGTCATAACTAAGATTATGTTCACCGAGATCGTCGTCCTTCGATTTGCAATGGACGATGATTTCCGCCTTAGATTCCAGGTTGTTATGGATCAATACCTCCGTTTTTTGTGGAATGACGCCTGTGATTCCGCTCACGGCCGAAACCGATACTAAAATGAGCAACAAGATGGTAAATGAAGGATTCATGTTTGCTTCTTATGACTAAAAAAATGACATATGATATGAGCTTATAAAGCATTTTGGAAGTGAAACAGGCTGACCTCTTTTGGGTAATATATTACAAAGATGGAAATAAGTTGCAACATTTTAGGAAATGTTGATATCCAATATATTTTTGTAATAATTGTAAATTTAAAGATTATAGATAATTATAAAAAGATAAAATAGAATTATAATAATATTTTTGGAATAATTTTAGAAAAAATTCTAAAAAAAGCAAAAAAGATGAGCTTATAAATAATTTTGGAAATCATTGAGTGTATATAAATTGAAGAAATTATTCTATAGATAGGTTTCACCAGGTCATCTATGGTCCCTAACCACTAAAAAATAGTCAACTAATTTTTGTTAGGGTTTATGTTTAGTGTTTAGTGTTTAGTTTTTAGTGTTTAGGGGTTAGGGGTTAGGGTTTATGTTTAGTTTTTAGTGTTTAGGTTTAGGGTTTAAGGGTAGGGTTAGGGTTCAAGGTTTAGGGGTTATTGTTTAGGTTTAGGGTTTAAGGGTTGTGGTTTAGGGTTTAAGGTTCATGGTTAGGGTTAGGGGGTTAAGGTTTATAAAAAAATTATTAAGAAAAAAATTTGAAGAATAAAAAGGAAGAAAACATAAAAAATCTTTGGTAATATTTTTTCGTTTTTTAAATTAAAGGTATTAAAGTGGATGATTTAGACAATGCTTATGTGTGAATAGGATATTGAAAAAATATATGATGCGTATTAATTTAATTGTTTGGAGACCATATCCTAAATAGTAGAACGAGTTCATGTAATAATTTCTCACTGTGATGGGAATAAGTTGTAACATTTTATGGAAAATTGACACCCGCTTTTTTGTGTAATAATTATTAATTTAAAATTTATATAATCATAAAAATTATTTTGGGTTAATTTCGATTCAATTAAAATTTGAGTCCATTTCGGTTCAATTGAATTTATTTTAGATTTCGAATATCATATTGGGATTTATAATACAACCCCTTAAACCGGCTTAGTCAAATATCAAATCATCATCAAAATCAAATAAAAACCAAATAATAATAATAATAATAATAATGGAAATGGAAAGTCCAACAAAATCATCTTCATATTACAGCAAAACTAACATAACCAAAATAATAAAGTATAATGTAGTAAAATATAGATTCATGTCACCCGATATACAAACCGAAAGATGTATAAACATTACATCAAAAAATTCAAATAAACTTTAATTTTAAAATGGAAATTTAAACAATTTGAATAACTCAAAAATATTAATAATTAGACGATTGAATTTTTTAAGTTTGAGTTGAGTTTCTCAATTTTTTTCTTGATATATTTCTAAGTATAAAGAAATATATTTCACATATGAAACAATATGAAAATTCTAAAACTCATTTAAATTGAAATTAAACTAGACTATAATATGATAAATAATTATAATTAAATTTGTATATGAACTCGAAAACTCATCAACTCGTCAACTTGAATTTCATAAATTTCACTCAAATTGAAAAAAAAATCAAATAAACTGTAAGTTATAAAATATGATACGTCAACTAGAATAAATAAAAATTTTATCTCGACTTGACTTGATCGAACGCTCACCCTAGTAGTAACTTCTCTTTCATTATTTAACCCCAAAGTCAGGGGTTTGATCCCATCCCATTAGAATGACATAAAATTTATGACCATACATTTACCTCTCAGTGAAAACACACCCATAAAAAGGAAATCAGTTAACGGTACTGATTAATAATTTAATAATTCAATTGTTTTTCGATTAATTAATATACAAAACCCAATAATTTTAATGATTATAGATTAAAAATTATTATTATAATCATTGTTAAGTCCATTGTCAAAATTATTTTGAATTATTTTCATATTTTATAACGTCCAATTATTTTTTATAATATTTGAAAATTAATTTCTTTTGGTATAATCATCTCCCACTATTTTTACTACCCAGGGTTTCCGTACATTACGAAATCACAAAATTTGTATCAAAGCAAGTTCTATTCGAATAGTTAATCGATCTAGATTTGCGAATTCTTATCAATTATTCAGGGGTAGAATGAAAAGAATTAAAAGAAGAAGGCTTGAATAGGAAGATCGAAAATTGGAAAAAGAAAGGATTTTTTGGTTGGATACGTGACATTAGCTAAGCATTTTATTCAAATAAATATAGAACCAAAATGAATGGTTTTACGTCTATTACCGGTTCTTCCTTCCGAATTGAGACCGATCATTCAGATGAAGATAAGCTAAAGAGTTTAACTGCATCAAAATTTAAAATAACATATGTCGATCCTATCATCAATCAATAACATGTTAATCCTATGTCAATGACAACACATTGTCATCAATCAATAACATGTTAATCCTATCATTATTTTTCATACCCATAATAATATTTGACTAAGGATCTTTTAATAATAATACTTATATTATTATATGGACCTTATTGTTTCTCAGTTTATGTTAAACATTGTTATATATATCTGAAAACAACAATGACAATGATTTTATTCTATAAAATTTGTAAGTAAAAGTATCCTTATAATCATCATATGAATTATCTTTGGGAATACTCTAACAGTAATTACTCACGGCTGAAAGCAAAGTTAGAGAGAAAAATAAGATAATCGGCGAAAGATTCATGTTTGCTTCCGATGATCAGTGAAATGGCCTTTGAGCTTATAAAATGATTTTGAAGGTGAAGGAGATTGTCCACTTTTAATACAATTGAGATCATCTAATTTGGGAAATATAATACAAAGATGAAATAAGACATTTATGAAAAGTTGACACCAAATATTTTGGTGTAACAATTTAAATTTAAAGATTATATATAATTGAGTGATTCAAATGAAATTTTTATTAAATGGGTGACTCAAATATAACCTTATTCATAAATAACCAAAATATACCTTTTAATAATTAAATGACTCAAATATAATATTATTCATAATTGAGTGGACCTTTGTTGTAGTTTACCCTAAAAGATATAAGAAAGACAAAATTACAATTATAATAGTACTCATTAGAAATCTAAGGAGGGGATATTTAAGTGATGAGATATGACATGGTGGTTAAGGCCTTAAGGGTGAGTAAAAATTAGTTAAACTTAAAAATTATTATTTTTTATTTGATTCGAGTTAAGAAAATTCAACTCATCTTGATTTGATTCAACTTTTTATAAACTCGACTTGATTCGGAAAAAAATTCAAATAAAATTTTAAATAATTTGAATAACTCAAAATTTTTATTAATTTATGGATTATTTTTATGTTTGAGTTGAGTCCTTCAATTTTTTTCTATGATATAAAATTATAAAGAAATACATGTCACAAATGAAACAATATATAAAATATATACATATAGTATATGATTACAAAAAATCATTTAAATTAAATTAAACTGGACTATAACATTATAAATAATTATAATTATATTTGTATAGGAACTCAAAAACTCGACTAAAATTTTAAAAAATTCAATTAATGTTATTAAATATTTAATAAATCTACGTTAATGTTTTCTTTTCTAACTTTAGGTTTTGAGTTAGAGAATAAATTAAGAGAGGGTAAAAGTAGAAATATAATTATAGGGATTAATGATTTTTTATTCTAATTTCGACGTATCAATTTAACAAATGTATTCATTTTGCCCTTGTTTTTTATTGATCGAATATAAATTGATAATAGTTACGACCCTTGTCGATATTATATATCACATTATTTTGTAAATTGTGGGTTTGATATTTATGATTACTAATGTATTTTTATGGCTAACGTGAATGATATATATTCCTTATCTTTGTAGTGCGGGATTATACTCAATCTCATCGACATTTAGGAAACAAATGTATGCAAAAATTTAGGAAAAAATTGGGTATAATCCGACTCAAAATTAAAATTTAGAAAATAAAGTATTTGTAGTAACTGTCATAAATAAGATTATGGACACCGAGATCATCGTTTTTCGATTTGCAATGAACGATGAGATCCGTCCAATAGTTCAGGTCGTTATAGATAGTAACCTGAGTTTTGTGCGGCACGATTCCTCCGCTCACGGTCGATGGTCGACGAAGGATTCATGTTTGCTTTTTATGATCAGCCAAATGGCATATGAGCTTATAAAACATTTTGGAAGTGATGGAGACGACCCACATTTGATACAATCCAGATCATTCAATTTGGGTAATATAATACAGAGATGAAAATAAGTTGCAACATTTTATGGAACGTTGACACCTAAGATTTTTGTGTAATATTGTAGATTTAAAGAATATATAATTGTAAAAATATTTATTATAATTATATAATTGTAAAACTATCGAAATATATCAATAATTTAAAGACAGCATACATATAATAAAATTTAACTAGAAAGTTTTATGTTCTTTGAACGAGAATGTAGCCTAATATAGAATAATTATCGATTATATTTTTTATTAATAATTTTATATTATCATCGTTATAAAACATATAAAGAATATATAAAAGAGATTGACAAATTTTATTTCGAGTAATATATGCTTACTCGATCCCTGCGGCCAATTTTAAAATGAATTTAATTAGGGTTTAAGGATGCAATATTAATTTCAGCTTTTACCAATCGTATTAAGGTCACAATATTAGCTGATTTTGTGTGATACCGTACACATAAATTTTTTATTTTTATTTAATTTTAAGCGAAGGGAGTTTAAAGATTTTGGGGCCCTATACAATTTATTAAAATGTGGCCTAAGAAACAATTGCTTTTTTAGTGACCCCTGTCCATAACCTCACTAGTTTTATTGAAGTAATAAGAATAAGAATAATCAATAAGTTTCTATAATCAACTGTCACATTTAAGACATAACTATAATATTTTAACAATTATAATTTATCTTTCTTAAGAGAATTTTTAAAATTTTCACAATAAATTTCGAGATTAGACTCATCTAATGAATGTAGTTTATCAAAATTTTTGGCCCCTTCTTTTTAGGGACCTTTTGTGGTTTCTCTTATTGTGCATGTCTAGAACCCCTCAGATTTTAATCAAGGGTTAATTACAGCGGATGTCACGTTTGTTTACCCCCAGTACAAACTTAGTCACCGATTTTGAAAATCGACCAATATAGTCACGTACATTTTCGGGTTGTAAACTTGGTCATTAAGACGTTTGTTGCCGTTAAATTTTAACAGGAAGCTGATCTGTCATAATAAAAAAAATGATAAACTACTTAAATAGTCCTTAAATTATTTTTTCACTTTTATTTTATCTTTAATTTGACCCCAAAATTTTAAAAATTTATATTTTTACCATCTTCTCAAACAAACCCTCTTTCTCTAAATATTATCATTCCTAACGGATGAGTCCTTTGACTCATAATCCAAAGGTTCGCTGTCATTTTAGCATAATCCAAGTTGTTTTTTTAACTCAAAATTCCATGGATAACAATGAACAATCTGTTCACAGTCGCCCCATAGTTCATGGAGTTGATCAACTTTCTCAAGGATCATGTCAGTCTCAGAATGAGTCCAGGCAGAATGATGTTCCTATGTTTCAGAGGATTTTGAGAAATGCTAATGGGTCTTTCGGTCAATCTTCAGCATTACAGGGCATTACAAACTGTCAGGTTGTTCAAGTTCAAAATATTCACAATTTTAAAGGAAGCTCAAAGGCACTCAATGGACCTGAGAGACAATTGAGTTTTCATAAACAGAAGGATGTTAGGTCCCCTTCACAGAGTGTTAGGTCTCACCAAAATGGTTCATTTTATAGCTATAAAAAAAAGCAAGCCACAAGAGAGAAGCATGGTGGTAGCTTATATAGGAGCAGTAGCTAAAAAGAGCAAGAACAACTTCTGATAGTTGGAGCTGATTTTGTTGAGACTATATTACGTAGGATGGTTTTTGAGCCTATCCATGTTATGGCTAGGAAGTGTCATGAAATGTCAGGACAATCAATTGTCTGTCTAAAGGAGAGCATCCGTGAGATTATGTTAAATGCATGGAAGCATGGAGAGTTACGTACATTTCAGGAGGCCTTATTGAGTCTGACAGATTTAACACTGAAAATACTGTTTAAATGTCATCGGGTGCAGTTAGAAATCTTGGCTGCCCTGAAAACTGGTCTACCTGAAATATCTTCAAGTAGACAATAGTGTTTCTTATTCTGATTTGACTGAGGTCTTTCTGAACTTAAGATACAGTAATCTTACTTGTCGGAGTTCTCTGCAAGGTTTGCTCGAAGAAGAATGATTTTTGCAGTGCTTGTATGTGTCTTGTTTGTTCAAAATTTGACATGGCATCCAATACTTGTTGTTGGGTTGGATGTGATGTGTGTCTTCATTGGTGCCATGTGGATTGTAGTTTACGAGAATCTTACATTAGGAATGGACATGGTGCATCTGAGATGCAGTTCCATTGTGTCGCTTGCGACCATCCGTCTGAGATGTTTGGCTTTGTAAAGGAGGTTTTTCAAAATTTTGTAAAGGATTGGACGCTGGAAACCTTTTCCAAGGAACTTGAATATGTCAAGAGGATCTTTCGTTCCAGCAAAGACATCAGAGGGAGACGGTTGCATGAACTTGCTGACCAAATGCTTGTTAGATTGGTGAATAAGTCTGACCTTCCTGAGGTTTACACTCAAATAATAATCTAGTTTTAGGGGGCCTTCTTTTTAGGGCCTTGTGTGGTTTATAACATAATTTATGGTCTCATCCAATGAAAATTTTTTAACATAATGGGTGATTTTATTTTTTTACTTATAGGTTGATCCAAATGCTAAATAGCTTCATATCATTTAAGTTTGGGGAGAAGAAAATTTGATTCAACTCGGAAAAACTGAATAATTCGATCTGACTTGAGGTAAAAATACTCGACTCGTCTCGATTTTACTCAACTAAAAAAAAAATTTAAATAAAATTTGAGTTGTAAAATGAAAATTCGAATAACTCAAAATTTTTAGTAATTAGACGATTTATTTTTAAATTAGAGATGAGACACAAAATCTTTTATGATATATACCGATATATAAAAATATGAAGAAATATTGTCATATATGAAAAATATAAATACATATGTATGTATGTATATATATATATATATATATATATATATATCATATATGATTATTGAAATTCGTTTAAATTACAACCAAATCGTACTATAACATAATAAATAATTATAATTTTATACGGACTCAAAAACTTGATTCAACTCATTTTTTTTTGGAATGAAAGTTCAAATGATAAAATTAGATTCTTCAACTTGAATAACTCAAATTTCTTCAACTCAACTCAACTCAAATACTTTTAAATGAAAGTTCAAATGATAAAATTAGAATCATCAACCCGAATAATTTTTTTGACTCGACCAGATTCGATCGAACGTTCACCCCTAATTTAAGTAGGTTTAACTTTGAGGCCTTATATGTAATGGGTGACTTTATTTTTTACTTACAGGTTGGTCCAAATGTTAAATAGTTTAATAACATTTAAGTCGTTCTTAACTTTGAGGTCTTATATGTAAAAAAATTATTTAGAGCTCACCTATTAAAATTAAAAAAACAACGTAGATTAATCAAGATAAAATCTTAAAATTCAGATGTCAACAAAAATACTTATTGTAGTTTCCTCTTATTTTATCCGAAAAATTTTCAAATATGCATCGCCTTAAATTTTGTGCTTTAAATTAGAATTTAGTCAAATCTTTTAACACAGTTTTAAATTTTTTAACTTAGTTTTACTCGAGTTAAATTTTATTTTATTAAAAATTAAAATTATATTAAAATAATATTCATCAACTCGGTTAGTTTTTTTTTTTTTGCTCAATCTAAAATTTACTTCTACTTCTACATGTGTAATAGTATAGGAGGTCAACCAACAAGTGCTACTTGTACAATCTATTGTAACAATTTTATAACTTTTAGTTTTTGCTATTGTTGGCAAATTTCAAAATTTTACAAAATAGTATTTTTATGAAATTAAAAGATATTATTTAATATACCTATTGAAAGATATATAATAATGAAAAATGGTCTCAAAATTCCTCATCCATAGGTACATGCATGTGACCATAAAATTGAAAACGGTCCAAACTTAATTCTTTACCAGAGCCCAAATTATAAAATAAAATGCAACTATTAAACTCTAACTTCAGTCAATGCCCAAAACATTAGGTCTGGTCTAAACCTGGTACAATTTTTTTATAAAATATATCTAATAAAAAATTAATTTCTTTTGGTATAATCATATCCCATTATTTTTATTGCCCAGGGTTCTGATACATTACGAAATCACGAAAATTATACCAAAGCAAGCGTTATTCAAGAATAATTAATCGACCTAGATTTACGAATTCTTCTTGATTATTCAGTGGTAGAATGGAAAGAATTAGGAGAAGAAGGCTTGAATATGAAGATCGAAAAATTGGAAAAAGAAAGGATTTTTTGGTTAGATACATGACATTAGCTAAGAATTTTATTGAAACAAATATAGAGCAAAAATGAATGGTTTTACGTCTTTTACCGGTTCTTCCCCCGAATTAAGACTGATCATTCAGACGAAGATAAAGTAATTAGTTTGGATATTTAAGAACTCTATAAAAGTGTTATTTGTCGAAATAATACTTTTACGGATATATGCCAAGAAAATTAGTAATATGTAACACTTTATTTAAATACATTGTGTGACAGTAATTACTTAAGTTGTTGGCTTCCAAGTATAACAAATTTGATAATCAGAGGACAAACAGATACGTTCGGGCATTACTTTCCACAAGCAATAACTGCAAAGGTTTATATCCCTCACTTGATCGTAGATATCGAACAAATGCGTTGTCTCATTCCATTGGAAGCTGCAATGAAACAAGGTGTTTCCCAAAAAGTTTGGGCGAAAATGGAACTCAAAGTCCATGCCGAAAGCAATATGTCGAACACCAAGATCATTGTCGTTCGATTTGCAATGAACGACGAGATCCGTCTCTTGAGCCAATTCGTTATAAATCAATACCCATGCTTTATGTGGCAGAATACCTGCTCTGCTCACGGCTGAAAACGACGTTACAGAGAACAACAAGATGATCGATAAAAGATTCATATTTACTTCTGAAGATCTGCGAAATGACATATGAACTTATATACAATTTATGGCAGAGTACTGTTTGATTTTAGTCATCAGTTTTGAAAATGTTAAATTTGAATCACTTATGTCATTAAATACATTTGTAACACTATATATAAAGATGGTGAGTTAAGCTTTGGGTTCCCAAGAGTATCAAATTGGATGATCAATCATCAAGCAGGGACCATCGGGCCTCACACTCCACACGCAACGATAGAAAAATAATTGATCCCTCACTTGTACATAGATGTCAAATCGATTCATTATCTCGTTCATAGTATTAAAATGCGTCCGCAACACAGTGTAACAGCGCATCGTAACATTTTTCAAGGTCATCGCGATACATTTTAAGCGTAACGCAATGAAAGAAAAGCATCACAACTTTTACGGTACGAAAACGTTACGTAACCCCGCAATATGTCATATATTGCGCCGCAACACCGTATCACCACAATTAAATGTCGAAAAATGACCCGAAATATAAATCTCTATAAATAAAACACTTCAATGGTTCATTTGTAAGTTCATAATTGCATAGTCTAACTACAAATATAATGAAATTAGTAAATTATCTCTAAATTCTCATTTCTACCAACTAATTACATATTATCCTATATAAAGTTCTCAAGGTGGTAATATATATATAAACAATATTTTTTAAAAAATATGAATTTTTAAAAACAAATCAAGATCGCGTTAGCCATTACGCGTTACGTAACGTTCGCAGCGTCCGCAACCGTGACACCATGACACCACGACCGCTAGAGATGTAAAAAGCTGACCCGACTTGAAAACCCGACTGAATCCTGTTCGAGTCAGAACCTAGTTTGACCCGGGAATGTAATGATCCGATCCCGATCTGTATCTGACTGTTATTGACCTAAACCCAAGTTGGACTTGTTACTCTAGAAACCAAATCCGAACTGTATCCGACCGAGAATAACTCAAACCCGATTTCAACTTGTTACTGTGGACCCGAAACTCAACCTGCATCCGACTAAAACGAACCTTAACCCGAGTCTAACCTGGCAGATAACCGATATTACCCAATTGAATCGACCCGAGATCTGATTTTACCCGACCTTTTATTGAACTGAACTAATATTAACAAGACTTAATATTTACATGATATATAATTAAGTATATCTATAATTTGATGGATTTAAAATTTTTGTAAATATAACTAGGCTTAAAAAATAGAATTAAACTTGCGAATTAATTTAGGGATTAATATTTAAATTTAGTATTATATATATTTAATTAAAATAATTTATTTACTATTTTATTTAGTTTTAATATATTTAATTTTACTTATATTTTTAAATTAATATTTCTTTAAAAATTATAATTTTAAATTAATATATAATTAAGTTGTTAACTTATTGAACTTAGGATTAATTAAGCTAAACTAAAATAATAAAACATAAATTATAAACATAATTAAAAAATTCTAAAATCAAATATACATTTTTATTAAATTAATATAAATTATGACTCAATTAAATTAAACCAAAACAATTGATAAAAAAGAGAAAAATATTTGTTAAAAAAAGAGTGAAAAAGACAAAATTTTGGAGGGAAATAAGTTACCCAAAATTTTTGAAAGAATTAGAAATAAGTTGTTTTTATTATTATATAAAAAAATAAGGAAAAAATTTAGATGGATTTAATATAGATAGTAAATTTTGGAGGATTATTATTATTATTATTATAAAAAATAATAAAATAATATATTTTAATTAAATATAATCAAATAAAAATATAGAAAGGATATTAGATTTAGATATTCATTTGACACTACTCTAGGGATGGTAAAAAATTATGGATATTTTTATATAGGTTGTGCTTAAAAAATCAAATCTTGCGCCGTCTACACCTTATTTTACAATTATTTCATTTTGGTTATGATCACCCAAAAATTAATTTTAAAAATTTATTTTTTATTCGATTTGGTCCTTATTTAATTAAAATCATATTATATATTTTAAAATTATTTCAATTTGATCATAGGGATTTAATTTAATGATTGAAGAATTGGTCTTTAAGAACTAGTTTAGTGATTTGGGCTTAGAGGATTAGTGTTGGGCTTAAAGAATTAATAATATATATACATTAATTCATAAACGAATTAAATATATATTATTAAATATTTAAGTTTATATATTATGTATACATTAAAATATATTATATATTATATATTATATTATATATTACATATAATACAATAATAAATAAAGTATAATATATACATATATAAAAATATATTATATATGTATTAAACAATATTATATACATTTATTCATATATATATATAGTATATATACATATATATAAGTAATAAGTACATATCTTAATGTATATATCTAATATATATATATAAGTATACATACATTAAAGTATACATATACATACATACTTATATATAAATATACTTAC
The DNA here is from genome assembly GCA_035048815.1 of Abelmoschus esculentus. Taxonomy (NCBI): domain Eukaryota; kingdom Viridiplantae; phylum Streptophyta; class Magnoliopsida; order Malvales; family Malvaceae; genus Abelmoschus; species Abelmoschus esculentus. The sequence goes on from JAUCBN010000024.1 coordinate 17,639,542, forward strand.
AATATATATATATATATACATATATTAATATATACTATATAGTATAGGTGTTCAAAAATACCCGACCTGGTTGATCCAACCCGATTTCCCGACTACCTGAACATAAATAATCGGGTATTTTCTTGAAAAATTTTAGGTTCGGGTCGGGTACCCAACCCATCATTTTTTGGGTCAGGCCCATGTCACAATATTAAAAATTTTCGGGTACTCGGTTTCTATTTTTAATTTTAAATATAATTATTATTTAAATAAAATATCTTTATATTCACTATATTTTTAAATCAAACAACTTAATTACTAAATTTTATTCCCTCAAACTTTAATTTCAAAAAAGAATTAGGGAATCACTGTAAAAAAATTTAAATTTATTGTAAAATAATAAATTTATTTGTTCGAGTTGATAAAATTCAAACTTTACTCGTTTATATATACGTTATTTTTGTATGTGCATTAAACAAGATGAAAACCAACTAAATATTCTTTACTATTTAAATCATTCATTTTTGTACATTAAAATAAATTAAACTAATTAAAAATATTTATAATTTTTTTCTAACGCCATATGTTTTAATTCGAATTAGATTATGTAATTTATGTCTTAAATTTTATGTTTAAATTATGTAACTAGGGTTTTAAAATTTTATATTTGAATGTTAAATTATATAATTCAAACTTTTACATTTGTATATATTTTTTTAGGATTGAATTTAAAATTTATATAAAAAATTAAAATGCGGGTTCCCGGTTAGCCGAAGTACCAGGTACCCGAGTATTCGAGTACCCGAAAAATCCGAGTCGGGACATGTGCTATTTTTTTAACTACCAGAATTTTCGGATACCCGATACTTCGGGTACCCGGATTTAAACACCCCTACTATATAGTATATAAGTATACATATACTTACATACATACTTATATACATATATATATATATATATGCAAATCATGTATTTTTTTATATATAGTATTATACATTCCATATTATCGTATATAGTATAGATTTCATATTTCTATATAAGTATCATTCCATATATAGTATAAATTATATATATAGAATATATTCTATATATAATATAAATTACATATATAAACGATAAAAATTATAAACGTTAAGTGTTAAAAATATCTTTATGCCAAAAAAAACGTGTCTAATTTTTCCGAAACAACCCTTTAATTATCTTTTAAAGGTTATATTGTTAATTTTATTTTGTTTATTAATAAAGCTTCTGGCTTCAGTTCATAGGGAACATGTCAGACCAAAATTAAAATATCAAAGCCCAAAATGTAAAATTACATCCAATTAGTAGTCCAAACTTTTTTTTAAATATTAGTTTTTATTCATTGAAATAAATCACAACTAATACGTCTCGCAATACCCCGACTTACGAGAGACGAAAAAATGGAACTCGATGTTGTTGATGTAAGCAATATGTTGAATGCCGATATCGTCGTCTTTCGATTTGCAATGGACGATGAGATCCTTCCTCGGAGACAGGTCGTTATAGATCGATACATGTGTTTTTTAGGACCAAAAGCTTCGCTCACGGTCGAAAGAGACGTTAGAGAGATCAAAAAGATGATTAATAAAGGATTTATGTTTGCCTCGGATGATCGGAGAAATGACATATGAACTTATACACAATTCATGTCAGAGTATTGTTTGATTTTCGTCATCAATTTTCAGTTATACTTTGAATTCTAAATTATTTTTTACCTTACATATTGCAGAACGCCATGTACATATGGTTGTGTACCTATTTTCTTAAAATATATTAAAAAAGTTAGAAAACACTACCTACAACAACTGTCTTTTTTCTCTCAAATCACCATTTACAGGTGCCGTTTTTATACTTATATAGTAGTTTTTGGCCCATATTGTAAAATAAACTTTAAAACACCTATTTTTTCAAATAAAAACTCTAAACATCCTATATGTCTAATGGATCTGTAAAATTAAAAACTTTAATTATTAAAAAAAATAGCTAAAGATGTCCGTAAACAATCTATAGAAAGCTACCCAGTGCATCATGGGATATTTTTATTTCAATTGATGATTTTCAAGTAATAAGTTAAGCTGTTTGTCCCCAATAGTAACAAATTGGAACAAGATCAAGCTTCAAGCAGAGACCATCGGTGCCCACTTCCCACACACAGTGAGTGCAATCTTTTTGATCCCTCACTTGATCATAGATATCGAACCGATTCGTTATCCCGTTAAATTGAAAGGTGCAATGAAACAAGGTATTACCCCAAAAGCTTGTCTTAAAATGGATTTCGTAGTAGCTGTCATAACTAAGATTATGTTCACCAAGATCGTCGTCCTTCGATTTGCAATGGACGATGATTTCCGCCTTAGATTCCAGGTTGTTGTGGATCAATACCTCCGTTTTTTGTGGAATGACGCCTGTGATTCCGCTCACGGCCGAAACCGATACTAAAATGAGCAACAAGATGGTAAATGAAGGATTCATGTTTGCTTCTTATGACTAAAAAAATGACATATGACATGAGAATATAAAGCATTTTGGAAGTGAAACAGGCTGACCTCTTTTTGGTAATATATTACAGAGATGGGAATAATTCCTAACATTTTAGGAAATGTTGATAGCCAATAGTTTTTTAATAATTGTAAATTTAAAGATTATAGATAATTACAATAAAGATAAAATAGAATTATAAATATACATACAATATATATATTTATATACATATATTAATGTATACTATATAGTATAGGTGTTCAAAAATATCCGACCTTGTTGATCCGACCCGATTTCCCGACTACCTGAACATAAATAATCGGGTATTTTCCCGAAAATTTTTTAGGTTCGGGTCGGGTACCCAACCCATCATTTTTTGGGTTAGGTCCATGTCACAATATTAAAAATTTTCGGGTACCCGGTTCCTATTTTTTTATTTTAAATATAATTATTATTTAAATAAAATACCTTTATATTCACTATATTCTTAAATCAAACAACTTAATTCCTAAATTTTATTCCCTCAAACTTTAATTTCAAAAAAGAATTAGGGAATCATTGTAAAAAAATTTAAATTTATTGTAAAATAATAAATTTATTTGTTCGAGTTGATAAAATTCAAACTTTACTCGTTTATCTATACGTTATTTTTGTATGTGCATTAAACAAGATGAAAATCAACTAAATATTCTTTACTATTTAAATCATTCATTTTTGTACATTAAAATAAATTAAACTAATTAAAAATATTTGTAATTTTTTTTCTAACGCCATATGTTTTAATTCGAATTATATTATGTAATTTATGTCTTAAATTTTATGTTTAAATTATGTAACTAGAGTTTTAAAATTTTATATTTGAATGTTAAATTATATAATTCGAACTTTTACAATTATATATATATATTTTTTAGGTTTAAATTTAAAATTTATATAAAAAATTAAAATGCGGGTTCCCGGTTAGCCGAAGTACCAGGTACCCGGGTATTCGGGTACCCGAAAAATCCGAGTCGAAACATAGGTCATTTTTTTAACTACCAAAAAAATAGAGAAACTATTTACCAAAAAAATTGATCAATTATTTTTGTTGTTGTTGGCCCCTTTTGAGTCATGATGTTCCATCAATATTTAAATATATTACTAATATATTTGCTGACATATAGGAGTCGTTGAATATTAAATAGGATTTAGGGTTTAGGGTTTAATAATATGACCAAAATGCAGTAAAACATACGGACACCATGATTTCATCTTGTGTCACTATGCAAGTGAAACTCAATAATCCAATCATATACGAAAAATAATCAATTAAGCTCTTTTTTATTTTATAGTATTTAAATATAACCGATTGAAACAAATTCGAATCAAAATAGTCGATTATGAAAAATATTAATAAAAAATTAAATCGATTGAATCAAATTCGAATTAAAATATAATTTGAATTAATCAATTATCGTGTTCTAAGTGTCATAAGGTAATGTGTAAAATTAAATCAGTAAGCTAACCAGATTTATGTTGGCTTCATCAACTTTAGGATTATCTCGATGTGTTCTAATAAAGTCTTAATTAATTTTTATATATTAAGTAAATATTTGTTTTTATCAATTAGTATGATTTTATAAGATAAAAAATCACATAAAATAATTTTAATGTCTCTTATTATATTTGAATTCCAAATTAATTTTTACCATGCGCATTGCAGAACACCATGTACAATAGCGCTGTACCTATTTTTTAAAAATATATTAAAAAAGTTAGAGAATGCTGCCTACAACCACTGAGTTTTTTCTCTCAAGTCACCATTTGCAGGTGTCATTTTCATACTTATACAGTATTTTTTGGCCTAGATTATAAAATATACTTTAATGAAAATAAATACTCTAAACATAAAATTAAAACATGTCTTTAATTATTAACAAAAAACAGCTAAAGCTGTCTGTAAACAATCTACAGAAAGCAACCCAGTGCATCATGGGATATGTTTATTTCAGCAGATGGTTTTGCAGTAATAAGTTAAGCTGATCATTTCCAAGGGTAACAAATTGGAGAAGGATCAAGCTTCAAGCAGGGACCATCTAGGCCCACTTGCCACACACAGTGAGTGCACAACATTTCATCCCTCCGTTGCTTATAGATGTCGAACCGATTTGTTATCCCGTTCCATTGAAAGGTGCAATGAAACAATGTAACACCAAAATAGCTTGGGCGAAAGCGGAATTCGTAGTAGCTGCCATAACTAATATTATGGACACCGAGATCGTCGTCCTTCGATTTACAATGAACAATGAGTTCCGCCTTTGAACTCAGGTTGTTATAGATTAATACCTGCGTTTTGAATGGAATGGGGCCTATTATTATTCCGCTCACGGCCGAAACCGATATTAAAATGAGCAACAAGATGGTCGACAAAGGATTCATGTTTGCTTCTGATGATCAACCAAATGGTATATGAGCTTATAATGGATTTTGGAAGAGAAGGAGGCAGCTCTCATTTGATTTAATCCAGATCATCCAATTTGGGTAATAGAATACAAAGATGGAAATAAGGTCCTTTTATGGAAGTGGACACAAGATATTTTGTGTTATATTGCAGATTTAAAAGATTGTATAACTGTAAAAAACCCAACCAAAACAGATCAATTTGAGTTGAAATCCACCCAAATCGAATAAAATACCATCCCTAGATAACAAATATTAAAATGCTAAAACAATAATTTTTCACAGTTTACCAACTATTTAGTAATACTATGGTATTTTGAAAATGAAGGAGACTGCGTTCATTTGATTTAATCCAGATCATCCAATTTTGGTAATATAATACAGATATGGAAATAAATTGCAACCTTTTGTGAAAAGTGGACACAAAAGATTTTGGTGTAATATTATAGATTTAAAGATCATATAATTTTAAAAATATTTATTATAACTATAGGTCTATAATAATATTTTCTTAAATAATTTTAAAAAGATCATATAATTTCGGATCAAGTGTAGTGTTAATTCGAAGCGTTGGGCTTTGACATTTGGGTCTTGTTGGGCCTCGGGCTTAAGTGTTGAGATGGTTATTGGGCCTTATAAATCAAACTTCAGTAATCATAAATCAAACCATAAAAAATTTAGTTACTGTAGAGATATATTACGAAGATTATTCAACATACAAATAGAAATAAATTCAACTTTATTATTTGTAGCAAATTTATTGAAAGTTGAGCAATAATTATAAAAATGATAAAAATAGAATTATAATAACATTATTTTTGAATAATTTTAGAAATAATTATAAAAAAACAGATGAGCTTATAAATGATTTTGAAAACAATTGAGTGTATATAAATTGGAAGTGTAATTTTGAAAACAGAGATGGAAATAAAGTATAATACAGTGAAATATAAGCTCATGTCACCCAACATACAAACAGGAAGATGTATAAACATTACATCAAAAATTTGAAATAAACTTTAAATTTTAAAATAGAAATTTAAACATTTTGATTAACTCAAATTTTATATTAATTAGTCAATTAATTTTTATGTTTGAGTCGAGTTTCTCAATTTTTTAGATATATATAATATACTAATATAAAAATATAAAAAAATAAAATTCACGTATGAAACAACATGAAAACTCGGAAACTTGTTTAAATTATAATCAAACTGGACTATAACATGTTAAATTTGTATATGCACTCGATAACTAGTCAACTTGAATTTCATAAATTCCACTCAAATTGTAAAAAATTCAATAAAATATGATATGTTAACAAGAATTACTTAAAATTTTATCTCGATTTGACTTGATCGAACGCTCACCTCTAATAGTGATTGCTCCTTCAATTCTTTAACCACGAAGTCAGGGGTTTGATCCCTGCCCATTTCTTTTCTTTAATTTAACCTAAACATATTTTTTACTCTAATTTTATTTTACTTCACTCAATTTGAAAGTTTTTAATTTTTTATCCGAAAATGTATGATTTCATTAGAAGTGAAAATCATACATAAATCATCAGAATGACATATTAAAAACATCTTCAACTTATAACGGAAGAAAAGAGTACATACGAAAAATTAAAAATAACGTACGAAGACATCAAAGTTAAAAGAATTTATTTTGGCAAGTTATCTACGATATCAATCTTAATCGATTTTTTTCATGATTTTATATATTGTTTTAGTTTCTTAATAAAATTTCGTGATTTAGTTATCGTTTTCTCGTGATATTAATATTTTCGGATATAGTACTCACATTATTCACTTGTATTTAAAATGAGAAAATATGTATAATTATGCATATTTTAATATGTGCTTTATTTCATTCACTTCGAGAAATAAAAAATATGTGCCTTGTACCATTCATTTCGGGGAATGAAAAATATTAAATATAACACATTATATCAAATCGGTTATCTATAAAAGATAAACTCTCAAAAGCTCTCTTGAAGTATTGATATTTCAATTCTTTGAGATATAATATTTCTCTTGTATTTAAATGGGAAAATATTTCAGAAAACATTGAACTTTCTGCTTGGCATAAAAAGCCACGATTCATTGTAGATTTTATTCCGAAAGTGATAATATTCTTCAATGGATAAATTATTAAAAAAAACAGCTCAAGCTGTCTGTAAACAATCTAAAGAAAGCTACCGAGTGCATCATGGGATATGTTTATTTTATTGATGGTTTTGCAGTAATAAGTTAAGCTGATCATTTCCAAGGGTAACAAATTGGAGAAGGATCAAGCTTCAAGCAGGGACCATCGATTCCAACATTCCACTCACAGAGCTTGCACACTGCTTCATCCCTCCGTTGCTGATAGATGTCGAACCGTTTCGTTATCCCATTCCACTGAAAGGTGCAATGAAACAAGGTACCACCAAAAAAGCTCGGGCGAAAATGGAATTCGTAGTAGCTGGTATAACTAAGTTGATGGACACCAAGATCGTCATCCTTCGATTTGCAATAGACGATGAGATCCTCCCTTGAACTCAGGTTGTTATAGATCTTTACATGCGTTTTGTGTGGAATGAGGCCTATAACTATTCCGCTCACGGCCGAAATCGATATTAAAATAAGCAACAAGATGGTCGACAAAGGATTCATGTTTGCTTCTTATGATTAAAAAAATGACATGATATGAGCTTATAAAGCATTTTGGAAGTGAAGGAGGCAACTCTCATTTGATTCAATCCAGATCATCCAATTTGGGTAACAGATTACAGAGATGGAAATAAGTTCCAACATTTATGGAAAGTTGACACCAAATATATCAAGTAAATATTTGTTTTTTTCAATTAGTATGATTTTATAAGATAGAAAATCATATAAAATAATTTTAATGGGTCTTATTACATTTGAATTCCAAATTAATTTTTACCATGCACATTGCAGAACCCACGTACAATAACGTTGTACTTGTTTTTATTTAAATATATTAAAAAGTTAGAGAACGCTACCTACAACAACTACCTTTTTTTTCTCTCAAATCACCATTTGCAGGTGTCGCTTTCATACTTATACGGTAGTTTTTGGCTTTGATTGAAAAATAAACTTTAATGAAAATAAAAACTCTAAACATACTGTATATCCAAGGGAACCATAAAACTAAAACACGTCTTCAATTATTAAAAAAAACAGCTAAAGCTGTCTGTAAATAATCTATAGAAAGCTACCCAGTGCATCATGGGATATGTTTTATTTCAGCAGATGGTTTTACAGTAATAAGTTAAGCTTTGGATTTCCAAGGGTAACACATTGGATGATCAATCATCAAGCAGGGGCCATCTTGGTCCACTTGCCACTCACAGTTATTGCACATTTCTTCATCCCTCCATTGGTTATAGATGTCAAACCGATTCGTTATCCCGCTCCATTGAAAGGTGCAATGGAACAAGGTAACACCAAAATAGCTCGGGCGAAAGCGGAATTCATAGTAGCTGTCATAACTAAGTTGATGGACACCAAGATCGCCGTCCTTCGATTTGCAATGAACGATGAGATCCTCCCTTGAGGTAAGGGTATTATAGATCGATACGTGCGTTTTGTATAGAAAGGAGCCTATTAGTTTTCCTCTCACGGCCGAAACCGATATTAAAATGAACAACAAGATGATCGACAAAGGATTCGTGTTTGCTTCTTATGATTGAAAAAATGACATATGATATGAGCTTATAAAGCGTTTTGGAAGTGAAGGAGGCAACTCTCATTTGATTCAATCCGGATCATCCAATTTGGGTAAATACAAAGATGGAAATAAGTTCCTTTTATGAAAAGTGTACACCAAAGATTTTTGCATAATATTGTATATTTAAAGATTGTAATAAGTGTAAAAAAATATTTACTATAAATATGAATGGATTAGTTCTGGATCGTATTGAGTCGGATATTTTTTTAACATATATATATATATATAAATTCGACAAAATTTGACTTTACCTTAATAAAAATTTAACTCAATTCAAACCTTATTTTTTATTAAAAATATTTTACATAAAAATTCTTGGATTAAGACGAATTTCGTAACTTGAACTATAGTCGAGTTTTTCGATATAAAAATAATATTATTATCAAGAAAATATAAACTTTATAGCATTCAAACTATTAAATAGTAATTGATCAACCAATATCTATAATGCATACAAGGAACAAAAATTTAATCCTTATACGCGGCGTTAAATCAGTCCACAAGGTAATCTTATACCCGCATTAACAATAATTAAAGTCATTATGCAACTAAAACATAGTAAATAAATTAAACACATTACATAAAAATAAATATATACAAGGATAAATACTGATTTAATAAATAAAATATTAATCTAAGACATAAATTTAAAATATATAAATAAACATTAATCTAAAACATAAATAAAATCTAAATACCAAATAATAAATATTGTATTTCATTAAAATAAAACTAAAATACATACAAAGATACCTAAGAGTTAGGATACCTAAGAGTTCGAAAGGTTAACCCCGAGTGATTCTCAACAAAATCTACCACAACCACTCCAAAATTTTTAACTAGATTGAATCTTAAAAATAGGACCCGATCGAACCGTCCAAAATTTAGGGAGAGCTAAGCTCTCAAATTAGGATCATATGATACTACCCTCACCCAATTGGTTCTTTTTTTAAAAGGCTCCCCTTACCTACTTTTATAGGCATTTGGAGAGAGAGAAGTGGGGTTTCTCATCAATGTGGGATTTCAATCTCACATCAATTTTTCCTTTCATTTTTTTCTTTTTTTCATTTTTCTCTCTTTTTTCTTCTCTTTTTATTAATAATATGATTACTATAATAATACTACAAATACTAAAATCCGATTAAAAATGAGTGATTACAGAACGAACATGAACACACCCTCATTCGTGTTTCATGTTCGTTCGGATCGTTTACAGCCCTACCACAAATCGAATAAAATTTTATGTATTGTTTCCAGTTATCTTCTTCTCGAAAATCTATTTGTGTTTGTTTCTCTATGCCTTTGTAGTTCATCTTTTTCTGTCTTGTGACATATTTTTTTGGATGTCTTATAACATATTTTTGAATACTTTTATAGTTTTAAGGTCGTTTAAAGCTTGTCTAGTGTTTCTCACGATATTTATTCTTGATTTGTGGTTGTCTATGGTCATAGATAGCTTAATACCTTTTGTGACTGTTTATTTATATAATAAAAAATAAGTAAGGGATAAAAAAAATAGAAACCGACAATATTTATAGTTTTCTATTGGGGATTTTATTTAATTCATATTTCGATAACTCTCGATTTTTTCTAAGTAGACTTTAGAGATTTGTTGTAATACAAAGAAGAAGTGTCTAATTTATATTCTTAATTTTCTTTTGTTAATTAATAAAATTGTCTAGTTTCAAGTTTCAAAAATAAATAGGCTCAAAATTCATCATCTATGGAACATGTGAGAAGAAAATTAAAATAATCCAAATTTTCTTATATTATTAACAAAGTCCAAAATGTAAAATAAAGAGATCCACTGATTGATATAGTGGTCAAGGATGCTCATCCTGCCCCATCTTGTATGGATTCGAATCCTAGTATGGAAAAAAGATTTAATCTCCCTACTTAATCAAAAAAAATCTATTAATCTTCTATGAGGTAAAAAAAATTGTAAAATAAATCAAACTATAAAATTAGTTTCTTTTGATATAATAATTTGATAATCAATATCAAATTTAACGATAGACAAATCAAAATTTAGATACTGTAAAAATCTATTACGAAGATTATTGAACATACAAATACTTGAGTCAACGAAATAAATTCAACTTTATTATTTGTAGCAAATCTATTGAAAGCTGAGCAATACATGAGGTATGATTATTTCAATAGATGTTGCTACAATTATTAATTCAAGTGTCCTACATGTGTTCACCAAGAATAACAAATTTTATGATCAGTGTACAAGCAAGGACCTTCGTACCCTATTTTCCACTCGCAATTATAACAAACGTATTCATCCCTCACTTGCCTGTAGATGTCGAACCGATGCGTTACTGCATCCCATTGAAAGGTGCAGTGAAACAAAGTTGTTCGGAAAAAGGTTGGGGTAAATTCAAACTCCATGAAGTTGTTGTAAGCAATATGTCGGATACCGAGATCGTCGTCTTTCGATTTGCAATGGACGATGAGATCTTTTCCCGGAGACAGATTGTTATAGATAGATACATTTGTTTTTCTAGGAATCAAAGCTTTGCTCACGGCTAAAAACGACGTTAGAGCGAGCGACAAGATAATTAATGAAGGATTCATGTTTTCTTCTGACGATTGAAAGAATGACATATGATATGAGCTTATAAAGCATTTTTGGAAATGGAACAGGCTGGTCTCTTTTGGGTAATATATTACCAAGATTGAAATAAATTGCATCATTTTAGGAAATGTTGATATCCAATATTTTTTTTCTAATAATTATAAATTTAAAGATTATATATAATTATAAAAAAAGATAAAATATAATTATAATAATGTTTTTGGAACAATTTTAGAAAATAAATCTAAAAAAGGAAAAAACAGACGAGCTTATAAATAGGTAAAAATCTTTTACCCCTTTCTCGTGCCTTCATTTGTGCCTCCTTTGTTATTTTACTAAAAAATTAAATTTTAAACTAACCCATTTTTATATATTAAACCCTAAAAATACACCTTACCCCTAATTCCCTATACCCTAACCTAAAACCTTAAACCCTCTAATTTGAAGTGGAGGCATAAATGGGGCATGGGAAAGGACAGATGATTTGGACTCCTTATAAATGATTTTGGAAATAATTGAGTGTATAAAAATTGGGTAATCTAATATAGGATAAATTATATCATGGGTCGATCCCACCACGTGGCCATGAGACCTGTTGGTAATGCTCAACGAAATAAAATATATAATTCTACTTTAGCAAGAGTTTTCCCTCGGATTTAAATTTTTTATTTGACCATTAACTACCGAGTTTAAATTGGTTGTTAATTGTCATGTTTGAAGCATTGTAACGGTCATTGATGTGGCTTTTGATTTCATTTGAATCAAACAACGTTTTAATTGTTAACAATTGAATTTGGCATTCATAGAGTATTGATTGCCATTTAAACAATTGATTTATCAGAATTCATGCAGTGAATCAAGTGTTTTTCCTTAACGTTTCTATTGCTTTAATGACACACGGAATATAGCTGTTTACGGAGCTTATTTCAATTGTGAATTTTGCCATTTTTATGGCTTGATTCACTAGAGCCACGATCTGCTGCGGTGCTTGAACCTAACAAAGTTATTTAATTAGTTTTGATTCGGTTAAGTAATGCCGGCTTGGATGTATTCTTGCCAGCTAGGATAAGTTAGTATATTTTTATTTTATAAATAAGCTTTAATCGAACGCTTGTAAATAGAAAGTTTCCAGTTAATAAAGTTTTTAGTTTCTTCTTTCAATTCTTTTCTTTTCTTAAATCAAAATTCTTAAAATCGATTCTTCAAGAATCTACGATGATACAGAAGATGAAGAATTCGCTTCTCGCTGATGATTTTATATACAAACTTCAATCAATGCATAAAATATATATTGAGATCTAAAATCTATTAATATTCTATGATGTAAAAAATCATAAAATAAATTAAACCATAAAATTAGTTTCGTTTGATATAATTATTTGATAATTAATATCAAATTTAATGATAAACAACTTAAAATTTAGATACTATAAAATATATTATGAAGATTATTAAACATAAAAATACTTGAGTTCACGGTATTAATTTTAGCGTTTGTCATTGATTTTTGTGTTTTTCATGTTTTTAATCTTGTATGGGTTCGAATCTCGATATTAAAATTGTAATATTTAATTAATAAAAAAATTAAAATTAAACCCAATTAATACTCTAAACTTCAATCAATGCCAAAAACATAAACTGAGACCTAAAATCTATTACTCCTATGAGATCAAAAAAATGTAAAATAAATCAAACTATAAAATTAGTTTCTTTTGATATAATAATTTGATAATCAATATCAAATTTAACGACAGACAAATTAAAATTTAAATACCGTAAAGATCTATTACGAAGATTATTGAACATTCAAATACTTGAGTCAACGAAATAAATTCAACGTTTATTATTTGTAGCAAATCTATAGAAAGCAAAGCAATGCATGGGATATGATTATTTCTATAGATGTTGCGACAATTATTAATTCATGTGTACTACATGTGTTCACCAAGAATAGCAAATTTTATGATCAGCGTACAAGCAAGGACCATCGTACCCTATTTTCCACACGCAATTATAACAAACGAATTGATCCCTCACTTGTCTGTAGATGTCAAACCGATACGTTATTGCATCCCATTGAAAGGTGCAGTGAAACAAAGTTGTTCGGAAAAAGGATGGGGTAAATTCAAAATCCATGAAGTTGTTGTAAGCAATATGTCGGATGCCGAGATCGTCGTCTTTCGATTTGCAATGGACGATGAGATCCTTATCCGGAGATAAGTCGTTATAGATCCATACATGTGTTCTTTTAGGACCAAAAGCTTCGCTCACGGCTGAAAGCGACGTTAGAGCGAGCAACAAGATAATCAATGAAGGATTCATGTTTGTTTTTGATGATTGAAAAATGACATGATATGAGCTTATAAATGATTTTGGAAATAAAATAGGCTGGCCTCTTTTGGGTAAATATATTACAGAGATGGCAATAAATTGCAACATTTTAGGAAATGTTGATATCCAATATTTTTTTTAATAATTGTAAATCTAAAGATTATATATAATTATAAAAAAGATAAAATATAATTATAATAATATTTTTTAGAACAATTTTATAAAAAAATCTAAAAAAAAAGATGAGCTTATAAATGATTTTTTAAATAGTTGAGTGTACAAAAATTGGAAAAATTATTACATGAACCGTTTCCATGACCTAGGACATGGTCCCAACCAATTAAATTAAGACACATAATATATTTTTTTTATATCAAATTTACACATAAGCATTGGCCAAATCATCTAATTTAATGTCTTTGATTTAAAAAAGGAAAAAAAATATTATCAAAGATTTCTTGTGTCATCTTTCTCTTTATTCTTTAAAATTTTCCTAATTAATTTTTTATATAGATTTAGGATTTAGGGTTTATGATTTAGAGTTTAGGGTTTAGGGTTTAGGGTTAGGGTTATGTGTTGTTGTTAGGGTTAAGGCTAGGGTTAGGGTTTAGGGTTAGGGTTAGGGTTTAGGGTTATAGTTTAGGATTTAGTGTTTGGGATTTAGGGTTTAGGGTTTAGAATTAGGGTTTAAGGTTTAGGGTTTATGATTTATGGTTAGGGTTTAGGTTTAGGGATTAGAAAAAATTAATTAAAAAAATTGAACAATAACATAAAAATCTTTAGTAATATTATTTTCCATTTAAATTAAATGCATTGAAGTGGATGATTTGGATGATGCTTATGTGTAAATATGATATGGAAAAAATATATTATGTCTTATTTTAATTGGTTGGGACCATATCTTAGGTGGTGGAAAGGGTTCATATAATAATTTCTCCAAAAATTGGGTAACATAACACAAGTGAAATTATTACATGAACCCGTTCTGCAACCTAGGGTATGGTTTCAATCAATTAAATTAAGACACATAATATATTTTTTTCATATCATATTCACACATAAGCATCATCTAAATCATTCACTTTAATGCCTTTGATTTAAAAAAAGAAAAAATATTACCAATATTGTAAATAAAATAATGAAGAACTAATAAAGAACAAGAATGAAAGAATAAAGAGAAGATATAAAGAGATATATTTTATTATTCTCAATATTGACTTGTATATAATACCTTCACAAACTCATCTATTTATAGGCATAATAAGTACATAATGTATTAAACTCTAATTAATGAAGATAATTTTCTAATGATAGAGTTCTTATTATGATAGACATCCACATAGATAATATTCATAACACTCCGCCTTGGATGTCTATGAAGATAATGTGACTCGTTAAAACCTTACTAAGATAAAAACCATGTGGAAAAAAATTTAGTGAAGGAAAAAGAGTACACACATCTTTGATACGCATAACATGTTGCCTAATTAAAAACTTTACCAAGAAAACCCATTGGGACAAAAACTCGGTTAAGGGAAAAAGAGTGTAACACGTATTTACTCCCCCTCATGAAAATATCATATAAGATCTTTGAATCTTCATAATTCAATATTAAATACAATCTTCAAATGTTGAAGTAGATCATGCACTAGTGGATAAATCTTCCAAATCATTGTTTAAAATGATTCATTGAATACTATTCATCTAAAAATCATGAGGGATGAAACTTGAAGAAATATATTTCGTTTTATCATATTTGGTGTATCCACCTTGAGATATAAATTTTGTATTATCTTTGTACAAGATAGTTTGCATCTTATCTTGTGAAAAGCATTCACATATCTTCAGGATATGTTTAGCCAAATACATATTTCGGTTTTGCCTCATGCATAACAATTATTTAAAGATAATTATCTTGTAACACTTAAATAATATTTCTGAACCAGCTAAGATACGATGCTTCCAGATCAAATAATGTGTATATTATGCTTTAGACCAAGAATATCATTACCATTTTCGTGAGGCAAAAAAACTTCTTTGTTTACAGTAAGAGACCTAGCAATAACCATAAGGGTGATCAATAAATATGCATTATGCATGTAAAGTCTCTTTCAATATTTTTCTATATGCCGATAGATGCACAAGGATTTGAGGAGATCACTTCACGAGTCTCAATGATATTCAAATCATCGACATACACAACAATAAAAGTTCAGAGCTAAACCTCTTAAAAATGCTCGGAGAAATAATTCATATAGCATTATGCTAATAAGTATTCAATGAGGTGATCATACCAAATACGCCTAAATTGTTTCAAGCCATAAAAAGATATATTCAATATGATTGAATAATGTTCTCGAGAACTTGAATGAACTGCTTATGGCAATTTAAATCTTTCCGAAAGTTTCATGTAAATATTACTGTCAAGAGGCCATTCAAATATGATGTAACAACATCCATTAGGTAGAAACCGAGTAATTTTATTTATTGTCAGATTGATCAAAATCTAAAAGTAGTTGCATCTACCATCGAGGAATATATTTTCCTCATAATCAATTTCATTTCTTTGTGAGAATCCTTGTGCAACCAACTGAGCTTATATCTCATGATTTCCTCTTTTGATTTCTCTTTCTCCAAAGGCTCGTTTATATCCATGAGCTTTACACATTTCAATGTACGGGCTATAGGCTCAAATACTTCTTTTTTCAAAAGAGATTTTAGTTTCGCCTAAATTGCCTATTTCATGTTAGACAATCATTTCTTTGTTTACATTGCCCAATTGACAATGATTCATGATCCACATCATCAAATAAAATCTCTAGTGTTATATTGCATGCAAATATATTAACGACGTCGATTTAATTTCAGTTCCACTCATTATCAGACATGACATAATCTATTGAGATCTCTTTATTATCAGGTACCCGAGTCATGTCAATGTCTCTGTTGAAGATCTTTTAATCTCTTCTTGAGATTTTCATAATTTATTGATTCCCCGATCAGACTATCATAAAATATAGCTCCTTTTCTTTTAATTAAAATAATGATTTATTTTTAAATTTATCTTATTTTTTTAACAAGTTAACAATAATTACATATTTGGAATTTAATCATTGTTCTAGTAATTTATCTTCACTTTTAAACCTTTATATTTTACCCCAAATCCTAACTTTATTCTCGAGTTTATCATTATACATAAAGAACAAAAGTATTGGAATTTAAAGATATATATTTTGAATTTTTTTGATAAATTTTAATTCTGATTCTAATTTTAATTCGATCTAAAAGGAAAGAGAAGGAAGGAAAGAGCAGGGAAATTCCGAAGAAGGAAATATTCGTAGTGAGTCTAGAATCAAACACTTAAAAAATAAAAGAAAATAAAAAATTAATATTTTGTCTAATGTACCAAATTTGTTTACTCAAATCATTAAACCAAAACAAATATATTTTTTTAAGTAAAGAAATATTAACCCAATAATTCATTGATTAATATTTGGAGGTGCCAAAGGGTCAAATGCTACTTTATATTTGATTACAATGTATTGTGTTTCGTAATATCATTTTTATTAAATTCAAGATAAAAATATTTATCGTCTTAATTATCATGTAAAGTGACAAATCATTGATCCGTTCACATTTAAATTCACTCGTATTTTTAACACTATTTTAAATTGATTTGGTTTTGTAATTTAACTTTCTAATTTTCCTAATTTTTTTATCTTAAAATATTTTATCGATTTAATGCCTATTCTGTAACATTTGAAATTTTGTGACACTCGACAGTTTAATGATCATTTTGTAATAAAATATAAATTTTAATATCTATTATGCAACATTTAAAATTTTGTAACCATTTTATAATTTTTTAGATAGTTTAGTGATTATTCTTGTATTTTGCCCAATTAAAATATATTATTTAATAATGCATATAAATAAAAAAAATAAAATGGGCTCAAAACTTATCATCCATACCCCATAAGCACATGTGAGCCAAAAATTTAAAAGGTCCAAACATCCATTAACAAAAACCCAAATTATCGAATCAAGAATAAATTACATAAATCATCATTAAAATTTTTTCTTAAACTTATTTGAGTCACTAAAGTTTCAAAACGTTCAATTTATTCACCGAAATTTAAACGATTTATAGAAAGCTAGCCAAATGCATTCTTGTGATATCTTTATTTCAATAGATGTTGTGAATAGTAATTAATTAAGCTGGTCAGCCTAGGGTTCCCACGTATAACATAATTGATTATTAAGGAACAAGCAGGGACCATCGGCCCTTACTTTCCACACACAATGAGTACAAAGATCTTGATCCCTCACTTGTTTGTAGATGTCGAACCTCTTCGTTATTCCGTTCCATTGGAAGGTGCAGTGAAATAAAGTTTTCCGAAGAAAGCTTACGCGGAAACGGAACTCGAAGTCGTTGCCGTATGAAATATGTCGAGCGCCGAGATCGTCATCCTTTGATTTGCAATGAACGACGAGATCTGTTCCGGGGGCTAGGTCGTTATAGATCAATACTTGTATTTTGTTTATCCCAAAAATCGCTTCGCTCACGGTCAAAATCGATGTTAGAGCGAGCAACAAGATGATTGACGAAGGATTCATGTTTGATTCCGATGATAAGCGAAATGATATACTACTATAAGTTTATAAAGGATTTTGGAAATAATCGAGGGCAAGCAATTTGGGTAATATAATACAAAGATGGAAAAAAATATTTTTAAAACACACATGGAAATAAGTTGTAACGTTTTATGGAAATTAAGTTGACACCCAATATTTTTTTAACAATATTAGATTTTAAATTTATATAATCATAAAAGATAAATTAATTATTTTTTAAAAAGATAATTTGCATGATATAGTACCTAAAGAAGAAGGAAAAAAAAGAAATATGCTATATATCAACAACAAAAATCTAAAAAAAATATCAGTTATCCTATGGGGTAATATTATTGAGTTCATCGGTCAAAAGGAGTAAATTGATAATTAAAAAATTTAGTGGAAATAAATACAAAAGAAAAGGAAATTTGCACAAATGATTTAGAGTTGTTTAACCTTCTCAACAAAGTCTACATTCACGCTAAAAAATGTTTGATACGTACTTGGATGTATTTTTTTTTAATATGAAAAGTGATCTAATCGTAAAATTACTCATAATTAAGTGGCCTAAATATAATTTTTAATAATTGAATGATCCAAATATAAGATTACCTATATATGAGTATTTTAAATATAACTTTTAATAATTAGATAACCCGAATATAATTACCTATAATTGAGTGACCTTCGTTGTAGTTACCCTTTATTATATCATGGGTCCGGTCTACCACATCAGTTGTGGTCTCATCCAATAATAACCACTCACTTTCCCACTAATCTTCAACTCACTTTTTTTCAACCAATGAATTTTCACTCATAATTTTCATGTCATTTTAAAAATATAATTTCTGAAAATTATATTAATTACATGGTTGATTAGTGGCGGAATGAATGATTTTTATTGGTTAGGGACCACGGCTGACGTGATAGGCCGGACCTATAATATAATCTCTCAAAACCAGCCGTGAAGCATTATTTATATATGCAATGGACATGGAAATCACTAACAAGAATGAAACATAAGAAAAAGGAATTGGGTAATTATTAAAAGTTATATTTAAAACACTCATATACGGGCTGAGTTTATTTTTGGATAATTGAAAATACAAATATTTAAATACACACCGTAATTTTGAATAATTTATCTGTAAGATATGTATATCTTATTGAATAATTTAAAAAATTATAAACGTATACTTATTTAAATCGCTTAAGACTATTCAAGAGAGAGAAAAAATAATCATGTTAAACCAATTGGATCATTGTTTTAAATCTTGTCGATGTTTATATTCTCTAATTTATAGATAAAGAAAAATATGAATAATATAGACATTATATCAAATTTATATATCAAAATCTTATCCATCAAAGCTTAAGTAAGTATTAGATTCGAAACATTATGTACGCAAAAAATCTATGTTAGAAGACCTATCCATTAAAATTATGGATCGGTTTGAATTAATTAAGTGAAACCCTTACAATTGAAAGAGTAATAAAAAATCTTATCCATATATTTTTTTTGATTTTAGCTACAGTGATTACAGTAGTATCTGTTCTAAAGTATATACTCTCAACCATTGGACATTGATCGCTCAATCACTGTGCTAACAGTACTGGTGTTCGAACCCGTGACCTCCGTATTTCTTAGCCATGTACTCCAATCACAAAATAAAATAAAATAAAAACGTGAACTACTTTTGTATTTAAACTTTTAAGGTTGCACATCCTAAGAAAAAGAATATAGCCAAGTTGTAAACATCAAAATACCCTCAAATTTCATACTTTTTCCTCCCTACCCTCACTACTAATTGTTTGATCATTATTTTCAACATCTTTGTACACAAATCCATTAGTAATCCACATAAAAACAAATAGATTAACCGCACTCAACCCGGCCAAGACCCAGTAAAAGTAATTGAGTTTTGCACGGTTCAGATTATCTCCTAGCCATTCAGTCCCATGCTTTGAAGTAATGACTTGCACCACTGAGATGATTGCGGTGTTTACAAAGCTCCCAACTCCGACTATACTTATATATGCAGCTGCTCCGATGCTTCTCATTTCTTCCGGCACTTGATCGTAGAATAGTTCTTGTAATCCTACGACCGTGAAGACGTCTCCGATTCCGGTGAGTACATATTGCGGAACTAACCACCATATGCTCATTGGGATTACGGATTTCGGGGTGTCGAGTAGGCCGTGTTTGCTTGCGGTGTTTACCCTAGCCGTTTCTATTAGGCCTGCTATTAACATGTTCAATATGGAAATGAATAGACCGGTACCGATTCTTTGTAGCATTGTAATTCCACGGGGATGTCCGGTTAGTTTTCGAGCGACGGGGACGAAAACCCGATCGTAAATCGGGACGGTGATGAGGATTGTGAGGCCGACAAGGCTTTGGAACGCTGCCGGAGGAACTTGGAAATCGGGACCGATCGATCTCGACATTGTGCTGCCTTGCTTGGTGAAAAAAGTGTGTAATTGAGTTATGACGGCACTGAACATTAAGCAAGCAAGCCAGATGGGGATGAGGCGAAGGACAAGCTTAACTTCTTCAACTTGGTTCAATGAACAAAGCCGCCATGGATCCTTGGTTTTGCTCAAAACATCCTTGCTGTCTATGATCATCGCCTTGTCCAAAAATCTGTATTTTTAAGTAATATCGTAAAAGACTCGAACTTTAATAGATAAGATATCAAGTAATATCGTAAATGATTCGAGCTTTACTAGAAATTAAGATATAGAAGAATTACAAATTTAACTAACAATATTATTTTCCTATCGAATTTGCATATTTTTAATTTTTCTACAATTGTGTTTAAGATATATTTTTAAGACATTTACCTGAACTGCTTGGTACGAACCAAATTGTGGCTCCCGGTTTGACCATTGGCGTGGCTCCCACCAATTCTATCATCTTCGTAACAAATTCCCCTGCCACCGTGGGTTTCACTTACGCGCCACTTCTTCGCGGCGGCGAAGAAAACCTGAGCCATTGTAGTGAAGGGGCTTCCCGTCGGGCGTTGCTTTCTGTACCTTTTGATTCCGACTAAAAACACTACCAATGCCACCGCCAACGACCCTGATAACATCATAAATCCTGCTGCCCAACTAACATTATCCTACACGACATCAAACATCTCCTTCGCATTAAATTTTTATAAAAAAATCTTTCGAATTTCATATATTTTATTACATGACTTAATCAAATTAATTATAAGAAAATGTAAATGAAAGTGAAGGTAGTTTAGGCATAAACTTTTCAGGTCACCTGTAGATAAATGACGACAACCGTGGCGACGGAGGCTCCGGTAACGATCCCAAGGTACCACCAGTTGAAAAAAGAGCTTTTGGCAGCTTTTTCCTGTGGATTATTCTCATCGAATTGATCGGCGGCGAAGGTCTGAACGCAAGGCTTATGGCCGCCTTCGCCTATGGCTAATACGTAAAGCGCAGTGAAAAACACAGCTTTGCGTGAATGCATAGGGATTACGGACACCGATAAGCTCAACAACACCATTCCCTGCAACACCATGAAGCTTAAATAACATGTCGGGAATCGTGATGAACTCTACACGAACGAAACCGATAAAAAATTATTACCAAGAAGTAGATCAAAGAGGACGCCAGGATTGTCTTGAAGCGGCCCAGGTACGAATCGGCAACGAAAGCACCGAGCAAAGGGAAGATTGCGGACACCCCGATCCATGTGTTGACGTTCTTCGCAGCGGTGGCCACCGGTTCGCCGAGATTGTTCGTGAGATATGTGATAAGGTTTCCAGCCAAACCATAGAAAGCAAATCTCTCGGTCATCTCCACAACTACATCAAACACTTATCGAACTAAGACCCAAGATCGAATCCGTGAAAAGGAAAACTAAAAGAGAACAGATTTGCTTACAGATGACAAAAATGGCGGCGTTCCATCCTCCTTTGGAGAGCTTGCCGGGAATTCGATTGCCATTATCGTTGGTGAGCATGGAGAATCAGCTGGAGTATGAGAAATTTGGACGAAGAGCTGTTTGAAAATGTTGGGAAATCTTAAGGACGATTGTCTAATTTATATAAGTGAAGAACTATAGGCTTTGGGCATTTGTGTAAACTAATTTGTCCATTATTTAATTTTAACCTTAACGTGTTTACATAAGTGAAGATTTACTTTGAAAAAATATATAACATGAAAAAAAAATAAAGATATGAATAATTTTAATATGATTTCTTACCAAACTTGAACTGTAATATGATTAAAATAATCCTCGTAAATGGGAAATTATTAAATGGGAAATAACTATCTCATGCATAGATGGTGTAAAGTTTTTTACACAAGGTATCTAGTTCAAGGAAAAAATCTAAAACTAAATCTTTATCACTAATTTCCTAAATAATCGTCTCTAAACATCAAATCTAAAATTTTAACCCTAAAACTTAAATTATATAACGTACGATCTAAATTCATAGCACCTAAACTCTATACTCAAAACACCTAAACATCTTATACATAAACGGTGTAAAATTCTAAACTTTTTCTTCCTACATTCTCCGTTAGGAACGAAACTATATGGGGTGGGAGGAACAATTCTTTTAAAAATCATTTTTTATGAATTTACCCCCTACTTTTAAACATTTATATTTTCTCTCTCAATCCTAAATTATGTCTCTGTATCTGTTCTCCGCCATTTTCTTATCTTCATTGGCTATCATTTATAACGTAAATATTCTTATTTCTCCCTCTTCTTTTTTTTAAAAAAAAATCAATAAAACTCAAATTAAATAAGTTTCGGTCTAATCTTGATTTTATCTATTATATCCATCGTCAGATGTACCTGAAACGAGATTTATTGATTTTCTCCCAATCTTAACCTCTCAATATTAAATTCAAAATAAAATACTTTGGCATAGGTGATGAATCAAAGGGAATCAAAATTTTTAAGTTTTGGAGATAAGTTTCATTACTTCTTTTTACATCAATTTACAAAAAAATGGCATTAAAGGCTTAACAGCAAAGTGTCCTAAAAGAATGAAATTTAAAAGTTTAGTAATATAATTAAAAATTTAAAAGTTGGATGACCAGTCAGAAAGATCCCAAAATTAAGCTGCTAAACATATAGTTTACCCATTATATATGAAGAAAGCACACATCTCAATTGTACGACTGAAAAAATATTGTTAACTGCGGCATAATTCACTATAATTATATTTTTGTCACTTAATTATTAAAAATATATATATCGGTCACTCATTTATGGGTAAGACTATATTTGAGTTATTCAATTATGGATACATTTACGATTGGGTCACTCTTTTTATTTAAAAAAGTACATCAATTTAGTCTTTTTTTTTTTCTTTTAAAATCACTTGTATACCCTTGTTAACATTAAAGTACTTCATTTGAAATTATTAATTAATCTAATACACGAATTGATAAAACATTTTAAAATATGTGGGCTACTCAAATATGTCCAATGGTTGAGAGTTTACTCTGGAAGAGATACTATTGTAATCACTGTAGCTGATTTAAAAAAATGAATGACTCAAATATAACCTTATTATACTGAGTGATCAAAATCTAAACTTTATTAATTAACACAAATATAATCTTACCCATAATTAAGTGACATAAACATAACTTTTAATAATTGAATGACCCAAATATAACTTATCTATAATTGAGTGACTTTTTATTGTAGTTTACCCAAAAAACTGAAAATAATTAAGCAAATCAACTGAGATACGTTTGTTGACAAATCTCCGGCAAAAAGCCTCCATGGTATTTGTCAAATAGATGTCGGTACTAAAGTGAACTTTAGGCTTTAAGGATTTGAAAAAAAATATTGGACTTTTATAGGAGAAATTTGTTAAACTTTTTTAACATTTTATCAAGATATAGAGTTGATATTTTTGTCGACGGACGATAGATTATGGTTTCGGTATTGTTATTTATTGTATCGGCGTGATCGTTAAATTTATTGTTGTGTCTATTTATATGTTTAATGTACGAGTATTTATAGATACGAAATTAAAATTTAATATAAAAATTAAACTATTTAATTTAAAAAATATTAAGCAGTTAAATTCAAAATAAAACGATATAAAAAATATGAGGGGTCGAAACTATAAAAAAAAAAGAGTAAAGAACTAATAATGAAATTTTTAAATTCTTGGAGGGGGCGAAGGTTTCTTAGGATTGGCATAAAATCCATCCTTGGGATTTGAATTTGAATATTTATAGATATCGTATTAAGTTGTAGGGGTATACTTGGGTACTTAGGATTTTGGGTATCTAAAATTTTGGATACCAAAATGTCAGTTTATGATTTGATCCATAAAAATTGAGTACCTGTAAATTGGGTACCCGTAAAATTAGGTATCAAGTATCTAGTTTACTTTTTTATATATTTTTTTAAATTTATTTTTTTAATATGTATAGGAAACACATAAAATTTCATGATACATTTCAAATACAAAAATATTGATTTGAGATTGATTTTAAAGCTAAATATTTAGATATATATATATATATATTAAAGTTTATCGATAAAATAATGCATTATTTTTTATCATGATTTTTCTTTCAAATTTTATATTGACAAATTAATATAAATATTCATGAAAAAATCAAAACTTAAAAGTTTATAATACAAGTATAAAAAGAAGTTAAAGATTTAAAATTAATTTTAAAAAAAATAAAAATATAAAATAAAAATATAATTTAAAATTTAAAATATATAATTATTAAAATTACTGGGTCGGGTATTCGATTCTAAAAAATTTCGGTCCTAATATGGCCCGACTACCCGAAAAATATGGGTCGGATACCCAGCCCGAAAATTTCGGGTATTTTATTA
The DNA here is from genome assembly GCA_035048815.1 of Abelmoschus esculentus. NCBI lineage: Eukaryota > Viridiplantae > Streptophyta > Magnoliopsida > Malvales > Malvaceae > Abelmoschus > Abelmoschus esculentus. Next base: position 17,664,573 of record JAUCBN010000024.1, read on the forward strand.
TAAATACCCTGTAATTTTTAATCAAGTATGCGGGTCAAGATATCAGATAGTTCCGGTAGGGTATTTTTAAACACCCCTACTAAGTTGTATTTATAATCTGATGAGAGATATAATTATGATATACATAATATAATTTAATATTTAATTTATATAAATAGGTAATCACGTCATTTGTCATTTACATACGACTTATATTACAACATACATTGTCATATATGATTATTATGTCATTTTAAATCATTTTATCATTAGTTAATTAATGATTTTATCTGCAAATTGTCATTTTAATTAAAATAAAATATTATAAATCAAATTATTTTAAAAATAAAAATAACTATTCAATCCAACATTTAAATTTCTTATTAATATTATACTTTAAATATTTTTACCATTTCGGCAACCCCTTTTAACCTTTAAGTCAAAAGTGGGAGCGAGAGGAATGGATCGCATTGATGAAAGGCGAAGGGAATTGCCGCCAATTACCACGTATACATTACAATTGAAAATATTTTTTATTTTTTATATTATCGTGATTAATTCAAATTAAATTTTATAAAGATTAAATTTAAAACGGTTCTTTTAATTTAATTTTTTGATTTATAATGTTAAATTTTAAACCATTAATCTTGCTAAAATAATCTAACACTTTATTTCATTAAATCAACTAGTTATCAGTAATATTTGTTTTAAAAAAAATTATGTAAAACAATGCAATAGTTGTTGCTTAAGAGGTAATGTATACTATTTTTCTAATGTTAAATTTTTATATCGTTTTTACTGTTTATATTCGATAATTTATGATTATTTTTTTTCATAATATTATTTTCGAATTTTAAACTTATTTTTTTCTCCCTAAAAGTATAATATATGTAAATCAATGACCTTCCTTAAAATATTCAATGGTAAATCTAAATCCTTATACCCAATAGAGTTTATTTTATTTTTCTTTTTATTTCCTTAGTGATGTCCTACTCATTCCCCATTTGAACATTTCCAACATGGTGAAGATCATCACTATTTTTGCCATATTTTATTATTTATATAGGACAAGAAATTATATTATGGGTAAGTTACATCACGTGCCCATGGGATTAACCACTAAAAATTACATATCTCATCAATTTTTTTATATCATATTTTTTCCAGGTGAATCTTCACTTAAAAAATTATTTTTAAAATGAATTAATAGTAAATAAACTGAAAATTCACTTAAGAAAATATGACATAAAAAAATATATAAGATAGATAATTTTTAATGATAACGTGATGAGACTTATTTATGATATAATTTCTCACGAGAGACATTTCCTTGCCTCAATTTAATACAAATTATTCCCATTGTAAACAAATGGGATGTGAAATCCACATGGCATGTTTCTTTTTCTTCTTTTTTTTTCAACTATCATGAACATGAAATTAAAGTCTCAGTACCTTTTATTAGTTATTATCCTTTACATCAAAAAAATTAAAATAATATCGGTTTTATGTTCATCGTTCGATGATCGCATAATTTTGTAAATAATTATATAATCAATTAATATTATTTCGTATTAGTTTTTGAGTTTTGTATTTTGAAGGTTTAATAGTCAAATAAATGTTTAAACTATATTTTTTATATAAATGATTAAATTATATTGAGTCAAATAGAATATAGATGTGATATTTTATTTTATGATCCATTTCAAAAATTTTGTCAACAATTATTAAAAGAACTTTGTCACTCAATTAGAGCATGACAATATTTTGTTTTTATATTTTTAATTTTTATTTTTAAAAAAATCTATTTTTATTCTCCAAAGTTTTAAATTTTTTAATAAAACCCCAAATCACTTATCTTTTATTGTTCGACATCTCCCACAAGTCGGTGGGTCATGAGTCTCTATCCAAGCACTATATACCTTAGTACCGTTCGACATCTACCATCCTCTATTCGTCGGTCAATCTTTTTTTTTTATTATCGGGTATTCATCAATACCGTAATTGGTAGTTTATTCATCGATTTTTTATGACGAGGTGATAAAGTTTTTGATAAATGACATCCGATGAAGATAAGGGTGATTGGGGGTTGAATCGGTGGACAAAAGAGAGAATCTGAGAATTTAAGAATTTAAATGAGTCATAGAATAAAATGTTAAACATAGATTTGGTCTATAATATAATTCAAACCCTATTTAATAACAATAATTAGAATACTTCTTGGATTATTATGCGAATTTTTACTTTTTAAAGTGCTTTTAACTGCGTAAAAATCATCTGCCTTTTTATGGTGCATCCTTCCATGCTTTATTTGAAAAAATTTTAAAAAATTCAATTTTCAACTCTAATCTTGATTTTCTATATCCTAAACTCTAAAAATACACCATATCCCTAATTCTCTTAACCCTAACCACAGCTCCTAACTTTAAACCCTAAAAATACACTCTACTTTTAATTTCCTAAACCCTAACTACAACCCCTAACTTTAAACTCTAAACCCTTTAATTTAAAATAAATTTATCAAAAAAATAGATGATTTCTAATTTTTAACTATCTTTATATATATTTTTTTAGTCGTCAACTTTCCATCAAATAAACTTCACAGTTTTCCCTTGAGTATCCAAGAAAACTCTCCACTATATCCCTTGGTCTACTCTCAATTCACTATGACAATGACTTCATAAAGCAATCACGAGATGATCACCTCAGAAAAAAACACTAGTGATCTGAGAAACCTAAGATCATGATTTTCCCTCTCAACAAATCTAAAATAGTTTAAATTTAACCCTTTGTATTTAAAAATTTTATTAGTATATTAATTATTTTATAAGCAAACAACATTAAAGTCATAGCGGGTACGTTCCATTAGTTGCTAGCCATTTAGTAGTGAAGTAATTGTGTCAGCCGAGCTATTATATGTATCGATTATCCAATTGAGAAACAATAAATTTTGAAGACTAAAATTATTATATTAAGTTATGTTTCAATTTTAACCGACATGTTTGTCATAAGATTTTAATTCTATGACTAAATTATTACTTTTAAAAATAAATAATTTATTTGTCACAACTTTAAATCAGTGATTAGAAAATAACTTATTTATTATTAAACATATAATAATTTGTATTATCAATTGTGATTAATTATATTTTCATGTATTTACATTTCTGTCTTGGATGTTGAAAATATATATATCAAGAAAAAGTTGGTACTGTGTAGCTATCCATCCTCTAGGCTACTTGATATAAATCCGTATCAAAAGGTCCCATTCCTCCACTTTACCAGTTCATCTTTTTCTCTGCAACTCCCTCGTGTGATATGCCAGAGACAGACCAGCAGAGGAGGGTTGACATGGGAACATATCTTGTGAACATGTAAGTATAAATTATTAAGAAATTATATTAAAATTACCGGGTACAAGATTAGATTATTAATAAAAATATAAATAAAATATAAGAGAATTTTAATTTTTTTTAAAGAATGTGATTACCCTCAGTACCTTTTAGGTTAGTCCTTGATCCCTCGTTATAAGTATTTTTATTAAAAAATAACTGGTTGATCATAAAATATACTTTATTTTTATTGATAGGATTGAAACTCCTAACATTAAAAGTATGTTTGATTCATAAAAAAGATAATTATCGAGGATAGTAATCTTTTTCGGATTTAATGTTTAAAGATAAAAAATAAATAAATTCTATTCTCCATAATGTAGTGTCATCTTTTCTGAGAGTGTGATTGACAAGCCTTGAGACAGCAGCTTTGAGGATGATGAGCCGAGCAACTAGGGACACCGAGAACAGTCCGACAACTTGTTTTCTTTTATAGAAATTCATTTGACCGAAGGAGAAAAATAGATTGTCGACAGGAAATTCATTCACAGAAAGAAAATAAAAATAAAATAATTGTAAACTCTAGAACTACAACTTGGAATTGCCACTCATGGGAGACTTATTGGTCAAACAGAGTCATCATAAAATTTTATAGAGGACAAACATAAGTGGGAAAAAATAGGGGTTAATATTGAGCGTAAATCGTTTGCATTTTTTTTTGTTAAATTTGTATATCTACTTTAAATTAGAGTTTTTAAAATTTAGGGTTTAAGATTTAAAATTAGAAATTGTGAAAAAATATATGATAAAGAGACAGATGATTTTTACTCGTTAATTTTTAATTATTAAGTTATTAATTTAAAATTTTTGAACTTCACTATCTAATTTGTCTAAATTCAATATTAATCTGACGGAACTTAGAGTCAGTTTGAGGGATAAAATAATTTTTTAATATGTAGAGACTTAAATAAAAATTTTTGAGGGTTTAACTAAAATTTTAATATTTTTAAAGAAATTTAATCTTTAATATTTTATTTTGGACTAAATAATTTATGTGCAGTTGAAATTGATAGTTAACTAATGATAAATATCTTAAAATGACATGATAAACCTACATAAAAATACATGTTGATATTACAATACCATATAGAAGATGTTGAGTTAAAAAAATATCGCATTAGTCAAAAAAATAATTTTTTAAAACTATATAAAATATAAAATCATTTTTGTATTAATATGTCATTTTGTCGATTCATTTTAAGTTTTTATGATAACTAACGATTTTTATTTATAAATAAATTATTTTTTTTATAAATAAAAAAGGACTAAGTGTCTCGTTAAAAAAACTTTTTAAACCTAAGTAAAGAAAAAAGAGTGTTAATCCTTACAAACGGACATACGGATAACCATAGATAAATTATTTTAACTTCAAATAAAATATTTAATATTACATTATCTGAAAAAATTAAAACAATTATTCAGTAAAAAAATTAGAGATATTTTAAATTTATACCAAAGTAAACAACTAAACATATGGCATGGCAGTTTGGCACTAATTTAGAAGCAATGGGGAATCAGAATGGGAGACAGACAAGGCAAACTGTATTAGCAGTTGAACCCCATTGTAATAATATTTTCCTATTGGCCCAAACACAACTGCAATAATCTTGAAATAGAACCCTAATTGTTTCAATCATTGCCACTTTTGAAACATAAATTTTCACTGTTCCTCCACAATATATGTCCAATCTTGTTAACCTCCATTCACACACTTTTTTCAAAAATAACATATTTAGAAATGAGAATCAGAAATTTAACATATATAATTTTTTTATTGTTATACAATAATATCTTTCGGAAATTATGGATAGAAGAGAGTTAAGAATCTCGAACATACACCATAAAATTAATATGAATTATATTGAAAAAATATTAATCTCTTTTATGTCAAAACGAATTCAAGTAAGAATGATAACGTTTTGGTTTGATTTAGATCGAATAAATTATTATTGCTAAATATATAGATATATTTATGCTTTTTATAGTATAAAAATACTAAAAATATAGTAAATGGAAAATAAAATTAAGTTACAAACCCATCTCAAAAAAAATATTTTAAACTCTTATTTATAAATTTCTGGATACGCCACCTATTTGAATCAGTGTTTTTTTTTCCTCTCTCTTTAATCATGGCAAATAGGCTGAAGACAAATAAAGACAAGGTTTTGGATTTAAGTAACAAAACATCCTTAAACCTTCAAATTGAAAACAATGGTTCCTTATATGACAGATCAAGAAGGATATTTCGACATCAATTTGAAACATTGCAAGCCCACAAGGAATCATGAATGACAAATCTCCATTGTTGTTTTGGAACCATACCTTCTGGACCAGTCTTAATGATGTCTTGTTTCTTTTTCATCAAAGTCATCAATAGATACAATGCTTGAAGACAGATATTCAATGCCAACGTCTCTACTCCATCCATCTCAGGTTCCGAATCCAATAAAAAAGTGAACTAATTCTAAGAGCCCATTTCAATCACATACCCCACTTTATGAGGGACATTGAATGTAAGTTGACAGCCACAATTGTCACTCAGATTTCGATATTAGTATCAAATATAAGTATATGTTCGATACGAATATGTAAAATTTTTGTTAAGATTTTTTAAAAGTTAATTTTTTTTCTATCTTCGTTCTTAGTTTCTTCTATTTCTTGAGTTGTCAACGTCGACACTAGTTTTGTGTTGGTTGCCGATAACCGGGGGATCTTTATTATTTTTATTCTTAGTTCACAATAAGAATCTTATTTATCTTGAATGATACCATGAATGACGAGGTGAGTCAGGACCATGTAATAATTTATCGTCCTTTAGGTATTCGTATTTTATTTTTCTTTTTGTGTAAGTTTTTGTTGATAGTTTCCAAGTTTCTTTATCTTTAATGAAACCCAATTCTTATTTTAAAAATAAAAATAAAATTTTGTTACTCAAAATTAGAAATTTAAGTCACGATCGCAGTTACAATTTTGACCGTATGTTTTATCACATTTGCAGACAATATTATAATTATTGTGAATCATTATCTTTTACAGTAATAGTTTCGGAACGTGTCAAAACTTTGAAATAACGAAATAAAAAGTTCGAGTAACATAATAGACACGTCGTATATGTGTATGATTCAAGTCTTGAGCAAAAATACTTGGAACGAAATAAAGAGTTTGAGCAAAGACATGTCGTGTCACCTCCAAGCATGAAATGAGTAGCAGTTTCATCGAAAAAATCCGCAAATCCTGCCATCCTGGGATCGTGTCCAAGCCAATTCTGCCTGAAGAAACGCGAACATAACTTGTCACGTCTCAGGGTGGAGGCGTTCACTTAATTTGCCACTCATTTCACTTTAGGTTTTCTTACAAGAACTCAATTATCATCGGATTTTGTCAAAAAGCTTGGGAATTGGTTTGACAATGACAGGTTTTAAGTTTATATGAGCCGTAGAGTAGTATCGTAGTGAACATAACCAAGTGATTCTTTACGTCATATTCATCATAATTCTTACCAAACCAGATGAAATTTGTATTGCTTTAACGACCTACATGTCTTAAACGTGTAGTCATGTATTGTCGAATTTGATGTTCCTTAAAACTACATTTAGAGTCAATTATGAAACCATATGTTATGGTTCATTGCACCTCATGGGTGTCGATAAGTCAACCGTGACAAAAACTCGTCATGAGGACAGATGACCCATGACGAGGATATCACAAAGTTGAATGAGAAGGAGAAGTTTTGGTATATAGAAACGGTGATATTGCACATATCTTTGAGAGTACGATAGTGGTCCATGACAATATCTATATTGATTTTTTATACAATTCAAACGCTCGTAATAGATGTATATTATTGTCACACAGGTATACACCACAAATAAACTATTCATACGACTCGAATTCTTATCGAAACTAACATAAACTAGTGTGTCTTGATAAGGAAGCAAATACGTGTTTGATGGCTCGATTTTGAGTGACAACAGTTAGCACCCATAGGAACAAGGGTCTTCTATTGGAATAATATACAAGGTGTTTATAGTTTTTATTTGAGGAAATAAAATTTTTAAAGTTTATTTTAGAATCTAAGTCAAAAGTTACGGTACAAGTTGAAAAACGTCACCTACAAATGATCATTTGGGAGGAAGACACCACCTGCAGGTGAATCATAAAAATCAAACACATGAATCATAAATCGACACCTTTATCAATTGCTATACGAGGAAACATGCATAGTTAGAGTCTAACCATTCATTGTCAGGGTCGGTTTAAAGATTTGGAGACCCTGTACAATTTATTAAAATGAGATCGGTAAGAGATATAATTTTTTTAAAAGAATATTATATTACAAAAGATATTATTAGATCATCCTCCTGAGTAACGAAAAATTAACTTATAAACATCTAAAAATCAAAATTTTAAAAATTTTATAATAAATTTCGAGATTAACATTATCTAATAAATATAATTTATTAAAATTTTAAGATCTTTCTTTAGAAGACCTTATGCGGTGACTCTTATTATGCCTGTCTAAATTTCTTGCTATTCATTGTTAAGACATTGTTAGACTCTAACCAGACATAGATGGTAACCTACTCTAACTAGACATAGCTTTGGTGATTGAAGTTTGAAGAGGTTTCATCCTTTTCTTTTCTTAATGTTGTCATTTCATTGAATATTGAAGCACTTCATTATTCTTCTCAGTTTCCACTGTCTCTACGTTGAGACCCACCAGAGAGAATAATAGCCTTAGACTTGGGAAGGGAAACAAATTAAATTGAAATTTTATATGGGTGTAATTTTATCATTGTCTTAAAATTTTAAAACTTAAAGATATTAACATATTATGTCCCTCAACCCTAAAAATATAAAACCAAGTACTCAATCGGATTTCAAAGTTAAGTCGGATCAGTTTCGGGTTATGTCGTGTCAATTCAATAGTATGAGTCAAATTGGGTCGAGGTTGGGTCATTATCAGGTTGGTCTTATGCAGACTTGGGTTGGGTCAATTTTAAGTTGGGTAAATATAAAGTTTGAGTCTAAATAGTTAATTATCGGGTTAATTTAGGTTCGGATGAAATTTGGGTTGAGTAAATTTAGATATTATGTTAAATTTAGGTCAATCACGTCAATTTTAGATGAAATTCGGGTTAGGTTAATTCGATTTCGGATGGACTTTGATTCTGATTAATTCACGACATTTTTGGATAAAATTCAATGATATATTAAAAATTTTAAAATTATATGATTAATCTTTAAAAAAAAAATATTAAATAGTATTACACATCTTTGAAAAAAATTATGAATAATCTTTAAAAAAATAAAATTTAAAATCTCAATTCAATGAGTGTGTATATATATATATATATGAATAATATATAAAATTTATTATATAATATTATAAATTATATAATCTTTGAAAATTGAAAATATAAAATCCTTATTAAATTAGTATCTATATAATTATATTAAAATTTTGAAAATTGCGTAAATAATCCTTAAAATTTGAGAAAAGGGATGAAAAAGTATTTTCGTGCAGTTAAAGATTCTTCAAATTATGATTTAGAAGAAAAATCACTTTCACTTAATATGTTAATAGTCTTATATGCTCTTTTATATATTTTTTTGATATTGTTTGTTCACTAATACTTTTTATTGCTCTTTATTAATGGATTTTAGGTCGGGTTATCTCATCTATTTATCTGGTTAATTTTGAGTTCGAGTTTATATTTGGTTGTGTTCGATTATCACATTATCAGACTAAATTCATATTTAAGTTATTCTTAGGTTGTGTATAGGTCGGGTTCAGATCCAAAATCACTGGCTCAACTTTGATTCAGTTAAACATCATATTAAACTCAAATGTGTTCGGTTCATCATTACCTCAAGTCATAATCGATTCGGACTCGAATCGATTTCAATAAAATTTTTATGTCGGATAAATTTTTTCACCCTTAACCCCTAATTTCACCGTTAATGTATTCATTACTTATTATATAATATTATTTTTAAAAATATTATATAATATACATATACGTGTATATATAAGAAGAGAGGTCATGCCCATTAGTATACCGTTAAATGTGCTTTAAAGATGATACCGATATATTATCCAACACTTGTATATACAAAATTAGTATATACTCTCAAAAGATTAAGAAAAATATATAAATAAATATTATAATATTTGTAATTAATATATTTAAAAATAATATTAGTTAAATAAATATTATCATATAATTATATTAATATATTAAAAATATCATTTAAATCGATACTACTTTATAAGCGTACGATATATTAAAAAACGACCGTCAAGGTTGCCGTGCTTGAACCGTGGAATGTTAGGTTTAAGGTTTAAACTTAAAAGAGATTTGGACCGGTAAAAGACTAGAGGGAATCTTGGGCCGAAAAGTTCATTAGAAGTACACATTTCAAGCAATAATGTCTTGCCTATTATAATGGAGTAGAAATTTGTTATCTCTTAATCGTGTTTTTTTTATGTTAAAAATTTTAAATTTTAATTCTAATTTTTTATATTTTAAACCTTAAATTTTATATCCTAAAAAATACACTTTATTCTTAATTCCTTAAATTCTAACCACAACCTTAAACTTTGAACTCCAAACCCTAAACATATTAATTTAAAATAAAAACATCAATGAAAACACGATTAGGAGGCACAAATTTTGCACCCCTTATAGTATATGTATATTGTTACCTTAAATGCAGTGACAACTTTAAGGGGGTGTTTGGTTCATGTAAAAGAATATTACTAAGGGTAATAATCTTTTTCGAAATCTTATTCTCGTATTTGGTTTGTCTTTATTCCATCGACTCGAAAAAGATTATTACCAACGGTAGAACTTTTTATCAACATTCCGGGAATGTGATTCTCACGTTTTCTTTAGGTATTTGTTAACTTCCGCCACCTTAGACAAGTTTATCCTTGAAATAATAGATTTTTAAATTTAGATTTTTTCTAGCATATTTAAATGATATAAATTTATTAAATAATCTTATTTTATATTAGTTTAATATTAAAATAATTTTATATTTTTTAAAAAAATATTTTAATATTTAAATAAAAAATCATAACTCTAAAAATATTTGATAAAATATCTAAATAAAAGCCTTAGATTGACACCGTTAGTTGCTTCTACGTAAAGATGTTTCTTACCGATAAAAATTTAATTCAAGTTTGGGTTTCTTATTTTGATGCGAGATTCTGAATTTCAAGTTTATGAAAATAAAACTAATATAATTCATTTAAGTTTACTTGAATTTGGTTTCACAATAAATGAGTTAAAACCCAAAATTATAAAATTAACTTATTTTGGATTGAAAATAATAGTTATGGACACTTTAGAAAACTCGATCATTATTAATAAAATAATGCTTGTTTCACAAAAGTATATAATTTTAGGATGCGTTTTTAACCGTAAACTATTTTCTAATGATTTATATAATTATTTTAATCACTAAAAAATTAATTAAATATCGAGTTGAGTCGAGTAGAGTCGAGTCGAGTTTTGCTTACCTCTTATTATATTGTTTTGTCATTTTTTAGCAATGGTATTCTATTGGACTGATTTTTCGATTTCAATTAAGTATATACCAAAACTAAATAATGAAAAATTGAAGTCTGGGAACTAACTTCTCAAGATGAAATTTATTGGGTAAATTAAATAAATCATCATTAAATTTTGTTCTTAATATATTTTTGTTGTTAAAGTTTTAAAATATTCAATTTACTCACTAAAATTTAGATATTAAACAATTTTTTTATTATTTTTGAACCCCAAACAATCATAAATAATAGTTTCCGACTGTCCATTGTTTTTTTATCATGTTTTATTTTTATTTCTTTTTATTTTTTATTTTTTCTTTGTTTTTTGGTACATTTTTTTTCTTTTTCAATCGTTTGGGCATTTTTTATATTATATTTTGAGTGTTAGATTTGACGATAACATGATTAATCAAGATAATACTTATTTGTTATCATGTTGATCTTTCATGCACTGAGCCTTTATATTAAATTTGGATAACATTTTGCATTTATAGATAATTTTCTCTCGATGTTCGATTTTGATTTGCGATTCTTGATGTTTTTCAATAGCTTAATCCTTTTTTGTAGTTCATTTGCCTATACAGTTATATTAGTTCGTATCTATATTTTCTCTCAAGTGTTTTAGTTAGACTTTTAGTCTTTTTCATGTATGATCTAACGTGGTCAGTTAATGTTATAAAAAACGTCTAAATTATATATTTAGATTTTTTTAATAAGACTAGCGATTTCTATTAAAAAAACATCTAAATTATAACTATAAAATTTTTAAATTAATTTTTGAAAGGAAATAAAAAAATAAAAATGATTGAATAAACCAGAGTGGTGTTGGTCATAGCTTCACATGGGTTAAAGCGGGACCATATCACTAGACTTTGTTTTTGAAGTGCTAGGACCAGGAATTGCCCGTGATGCAGCCACTTATTTTTCCCATGCCACCGTGCCCATACAAAGTGGGATAGGCATCAAGGCCTACCATTACTCTAGTCTCGAATATCCGATAGTTATGAACGAGCCATCAAACCTCAATGGTTAAAGAAACGATTATTGTTCTTAGAGATCACGAGTTCGAGCATAATGATTAAGTGATCAATGTCCAATGGTTGGGAGTGTTCACTAAAACATTTTTATTTCAAAAAATATTTCAATACCTAATTTTTTTCGATGATCAAAACTCGAATTAAATATTTATTTCATTAAGTTTTATAATAATAAAATCACTTCATTAATCACAAGACTTAAAATGAAATGATAAGAATTTTTTCTATCTTAACTATCGACTGATGATTCGATACTCATTTTATATAACTATTAGCTAATTCAACAAAAAATATAATGCGAAAGATTAACCAGTAAACTCTCTTTCGTTAATTCATTAAATATTAATACTAAATAAAATTGCATTATCGATTTAATTTGATTGGATTTAAACATGGATGATCATTTGATCCATATTAAATAGATTTTGGTTTGATCCGATTTTATAAGATCAAATTTTTTAATAAAAAATACCGGGTTCAAGTTTAAATTTTTAAGGTTAAAATTAGGTCGGATTTGAGTTTAAAGTGAAAAATATCTTATCTAGTCCGACTCAAAATAATAATTTAATTTTATTCTAAATATTTAAATTTAATTACTACATTACCCTTCTTCTAAATGTCAGATTAAATTTAAATATATTAAATTTTTTATTCAAATACGAGTCGATCAAAAATCCAATCCATTATCTTCTCTAAATTTAATTTTCTAAGCAAGCTCATATTTGCATCCATGTGTGGACAGAGGGGTCGCCTGTAAAGTGTATATATATATATATATATATATATATATATATATATATATATATATATACATATATATTTGTTGAGGCAGGGTAATGTTGCTCACGTGACAATCATTCGTCTTCTTTCTCTTATCGTGACCAATCCATAAAGTTTAACCAAAGCAGTTCTATTTAAAGTAGTAAATTTTAAAATTAATTAAAGGATTGAATAATTGAATATATTATATTATAATATTTTGAATAAATTTAAATGTTAATATTTTTACTTAATAGAAAAATTGTATACTGCTGTAGGATAGTTTTTTTTATAAAGATTATTTTAACATTTTTATCAGGTAAGAGAATGACTTTATCAGTTTTTTAATTAAATAATTATATTTTTAAATATGTCCATACGATCATAAGTTAATATCAATTTAATTTTTTAAGATTACGTGGATAAATTATATTATCTTTTACTACCGAAATCACGTACAAGTTCAAATAATTATCATTTATATTTTGTCTTAGTTCTTATTATATTTTCTTATATATTCTCATACATTTTTCGTTTTTCATCTCTTTAATTTTTGTTTTCAAGGTTTGGTTTAATGAGTTTTCATTTTTAAGGAAAATAGTGGATTATTTTTTAATAAAATAATTTTTTTTAACGACGTATTTTTTATATATCAATGTTAAATTTAACATCCTCTTCAGAGATGGAGTTAAGATTTAGGGTTAGAGGATAAAACATAAATATTTAAAAGTAGGACAAATTCATAAAAATATTTTTAAAAAATAAATAAATAAAAGGATAAACATATAAAAAAAATTCTTCGGGGTGAGAAGCGATTACCGTACCTCACCCCACGTGGTTTCATCACTGATTATCTCTATCATTAACATTTATTTAATAACTTTATTGATTCATTCTTACGTTGGTCCTTCATTTTAATTCCTGTATATTAATAGACGTTTGTAATCATTAAAATAATTCGTAATTAAATAAATTATAATAAAATCAATTTTGTTAAGCATATTTATCATTGTTATTTGCATTTTATATCCAATACTTTCTACGTACCCCCATGATTTTGATCCACCCCTAAAAGCAGACTAGCTTTTTGTGTACCTTTCCGATCTGTATTTTCTAAATCAATTAAATCAAATCAAGATCTTACTTTATATTAAACATATATTATATCAATATATTATAATTGTTGAATTTGGACCACATGTAAGAGAGGAAAAATTATTACATGAACCCTTTCCACCACCTAGGATATGGTCCCAACCAATTAAACTAAAACGCATAATATATTGTTTTCATATCAAATTTATACATAAGCATTGGCCAAATCATCTAATTTAAAAAAAGAAAAAAAAAATATTATCAAAGATTTCTTGTTTCATCTTTCTCTTTGTTTTTAAAAAAAATTTCTAATTATTTTTTATATAGATTTGGGGTTTAAGATTTAGATTTTAGGGTTAGAGATTAGTGGTTTAGGGTTTATGTGGTTTAGGTTTAGGGCTTATGAGGTTTAGATTTAAGGTTAGAGTTAGGGTTTAGGGTTATGTGTTATTGTTTAGGTTAGGGTAAGGGTTTATGGTTAGGGTTAGTATTAAGGTTAAGATTTAAGGTTTATGGTTAAGGTTTAGGGTTTAGGGTTTAGAGTTAGTGTTTAGGGTTAAGGTTTAGGGTTAGGGTTAAGGTTTAGGATTTAGGGTTAGGGTTTAGGGTTTAGGGTTAAAGTTAGGGTTAGGGTTAAGGTTTAGGGTTTAGAGTTAGTGTTTAGGGTTTAAGGTTTAGGCTTATGGTTTAGGGTTTAGGGTTTAGGGTTAGTGTTTAGGTTGGGGTTTAGGGTTTAAGGTTAAGGTTAGGGTTATGGTTAACGTTTAGGGTGTAGGGTTTAGGGTTAAAGTTAGGGCTTAGAGTTAGTGTTTATGGTTTAGGGTTTAGGTTAAGGTTAGGGGTTAGGGTTAGGGTTTAAGGTTTAGTGGTTAGGGTTTAGGTTAAGGTTAGGGTTAAGGATTATAGTTTAGAGTTATCGTTTAAAATTTAGGGTTTAGGGTTTAGGTTAGGGTTAAGGTTAGGGTTAAAGTTTAGGGTTTAGGATTTAAGGTTAGGGTTTGGGGTTTAGGGTTAAGGTTAGGGTTAGGGATAGGGATAGGTTTTAGGGTTAAGGTTAGGGTTAGGGTTAGGGATAGGTTTTAGGGTTTAGGGTTTAGGGTTTAGGGTTTAGGTTATGGTTAGGGTTTAAGGTTTATGGTTAAGGTTTTGGGTTTAGGGTTAAGGTTAGGGTTAGGGTTAATGTTTAGGGTTTAGAGTTAGTGTTTACGGTGTAGGGTTTAGGTTAGGGTTAGGGTTTAGGGTTAAAGTTAAGGTTTAGAGTTAGTGTTTAGGTTAGGGTTAGGGTTTAAGGTTTAGGGTTTAGTGTTTAGGTTAAGGTTAGGGTTTAGGGTTTAGGGTTTAGGGTTTAGGTTAGGGTTAGGGTTTAAGGTTTATGGTTAAGGTTTTAGGGTTTAGGGTTTAGGGTTTAGGGTTAGGGTTAAGTTTTAGGGTTTAGGGTTTAGGTTAGGGTTATGGTTTAGGGTTTAGGTTAGGGTTATGGTTTAAGGTTTATGGTTAAGGTTAGGGTTTAGGGTTAAGGTTAGGGTTAGGGTTAAGGTTTAGGGTTTAGAGTTAGTGTTTAGTTTTTAGTGTTTAGGATTAAGGGTAGGGTTAATGTTTTGGGTTTAGAGTTAGGGTTTAGGGTTAGGGTTTAGGGTTTAGGATTTAGGGTTAGGGTTTAGGTTATGGTTAGGGTTAAGGTTTAGGGTTTAGAGATAGTGTTTAGGGTTTAGGGTTAGGGTTTAGGTTAAGGTTAGGGTTAGGGTTTTATCATTTAGGGTTAGGGTTTAGGGTTTATGGTTAAGGTTAGGGTTAGGGTTAAGGTTTAGGATTTAGAGTTAGTGTCTAGGGTTTAAAGTTTAGGTTAGCGTTAGGGTTTAGGGTTTAGGGTTAGGGTTAGGGTTTAGGTTAAGGTTTAGGGTTTAGGGTTTAAGGTTAAGGTTTAGGGTTTAGAGTTAGTGTTTAGGTTAGGGTTAGGGTTTAGGGTTTACGATTTATTGTTAGGGTTAAGGTTAGGGTTAAGGTTAAGGTTTAGGGTTTAGAGTTAGGGTTTAGGTTAGGGTTAGGGTTTAGAGTTAGGGTTTAGGTTAGGGTTAGGGTTTAGAGTTTAAAGTTTAGAGTTAGTGTTTTGGATTTAGGGTTTAGGTTATGGTAAGGGTTAAGGTTTAGGGTTTAGAGTTTAGAGTTAGTGTTTTGGATTTAGGGTTTAGGTTAGGGTTAGGGTTAGGGTTTAGGGTTTATGATTTATGAAGTGGGTTTAGGTTTTACGGTTAAGGTTACGGTTAGGGTTAAGGTTTGGGGTTTAGAGTTAGTGTTTAGGGTTTAGGGTTTAGGTTAGGGTTAGGATTTAGGGTTTAGGTTAGGGTTTAGGATTTAAGGTTTATGGTTATGGTTAGGGTTAGGGTTTAGAGTTAGGGTTTAGGGTTTAGGGTTTAGGTTAGTATTATGGTTTAGGGTTAGGGTTTAGGGTTTAGGGTTTAGGTTAGAGTTTAGGGCTTAGAGTTAGTGTTTAGTGTTTAGGTTAGGTTAAGTGTTTAAGATTTAGGGTTAAGGTTTAGTGTTAAGGTTAGGGTTAAGGTTTAGGGTTTTGAGTTAGTGTTTAGGGTTTATGGTTTAGTTTAGGGTTTAGTGTTTGGGTTTGGGTTTAGGATTTATTGTTAAGGTTTAGGGTTAGGGTTTAGGGTTTAGGGTTAGGGATTAGAAAAAATTAATGTAAAAAAATGAACAATAAAGAGAAAGACAACATAAAAAGTCTTTGGTAATAACTTTTTCCATTTTTAAATCAAATACATTAAAATGGATGATTTGGATGATGCTTATGTGCAAATATGAAATGAAAAAAATATATTATGTGTTATTTTAATTGGTTGGGACAATATACTAGGTGGTGGAAAGGGTTTATTTAATAATTTCTCGTAAGAGTGACATTATTTAGGGTTTAGGGTTAGGTGTTTAGGGTTTAGGATTATGATTAAGGTTAGGGTTAGGGTTAAGAGTTAATGTTTAGGGTTTAGGTTAGGGTTAGGGATTATAAAAAATTAATGTAAAAAATTGAACTATAAAGAGGAAAACAACATAAAAAATCTTTGGTAATAACTTTTTCCATTTTTAAATCAAATGTATTAAAGTGGATAATTTGGATGATGCTTATGTGTAAATATGATATAGAAAAAATATATTATGTGTCTAATTTAAATTAGTTGGGACCATATACTAGGTGATGGAAAAGGTTCATTTAATAATTTCTTGTAAGAGAGACATTATTTAGGGTTTAGGGTTTAGGGTTAGGTTTTAGGGTTTATAATTTATGATTAAGGTTTAGGGCTAGGGTTAGGATTAGGGTTAAGGTTTATGGTTTAGAGTTAGGGTTTAGGTTGGGTTTAGGATTTAGAGTTTAGGGTTAGGGTTTAGGATTTATGGTTTAGGGTTTAGGTTAGGGTTTAGGGTTTAGAGTTGGGGTTTATGGTTTAAGTTAATGTTAGAGTTTAGGGTTTATGGTTAGGGTTTAGGGCTTAGGGTTTAGAGTTAGGGTTTAGGGTTTAGGTTTAGGATTAGGATTTAGGGTTTAAGTTAGGGTTAAGGTTAAGGTTTAGAGTTTAGAGTTAGTGTTTAGGGTGTAGAGTTTAGGTTAGGTTTAGGGTTTAGGGTTTAGGGCTTACGGTTTAGGTTAAGGTTAGGTTTTAGGGTTGATGGTTTAGGATTTAAGGTTAGGGTTTAGGGTTAAGGTTAATGTTTAGGGTTTAGGGTTTAGGATTAGGGTTATGGTTTAGGGTTTAGGGTTTAGAATTTAGGGTTAGGGTTAGGGTTAGGTTTAAGGTTTAGGGTTAGGGTTAGGGTTAAGGGTTTAGTGTTTAGAGTTATAGTTTAGGGTTAAGGTTAAGGTTTAGGGTTTATTATTTAAAGTTAGTGTTTAGGGGTTCGGATTTGGGTTATGGTTTAAGGTTTAGGGTTTATGTTTAGTGTTTAGTGTTATGGTTAGGGTTAGGGTTTAGAGTTAGGGTTTAGGGTTTATGGTTTGAGGTTTAGGTTAGTGTTTAGGGTTTAGGGTTAGGGTTAGGTTTTAGGGTTAGGGATTAGAAAAAATTAATGTAAAAAAATTGAACAATAAATAGGAAGACAACATAAAAAATCTTTGGTAATAACTTTTTCCATTTTTAAATCAAATGCATTAAAATGGATGATTTAGATGATACTTATGTGTAAATATGATATGGTAAAAATATATTATGTGTCTTATTTTAATTGGTTGAGACCATATACTAGGTGGTGGAAAGGGTTCATTTAATGATTTCTCGTAAAAGTGACATTATTTAGGGTTTAGGGTTATGGGTTAGAGTTAAGGTTATAGTTAGGGTTAAGGTTTAAGGTTTAGAATTAGTGTTTAGGGTTTAGGATTTAGGGTTTAGGGTTAGGAGTTAAGGTTTATGGTTTAGGTTAGGGTTTATGGTTAAGGGTTATGGGTTAGGGTTTAGAGTTTGTGTTTAGGGTTTAGGGTTTAGGGTTAGGGTTAAGGTTTAGGGTTTAGGGTTTAGGGTTAAGGTTAAGGTTTAGGGTTTATAGTTAGTGTTTATGGTTTAGGGTTTAAGTTAGGGTTAAGGTTAAGGTGTATGGTTTAGGGTTTATGATTCAAGGTTAGTGTTTAGGGTTAAGGTTAAGGTTTAGGGTTTAGAGTTATTGTTTAAGGTTTAAGGTTATGGTTTAGGGTTTAGGGTTTAGAGTTAGTGTTTAGGATTAGGGTTAGGGGTTAGTATTTAAGGTTATGGTTGGGGTTTAGGGTTTAGAGTTAACTTTTAGGGTTTAGGGTTTAGGTTAGTTTTAGGGGTTAGGGTTAGGGATTAGAAAAAATTAATGTAAAAATATTGAACTATAAAGAGGAAGACAACATAAAAAATCTTTGTTAATAACTTTTTCCATTTTTAAATCAAATGCATTAAAGTGGATGATTTGGATGATGCTTATGTGTAAATATGATATAGAAAAAATATATTATTTGTCTTATTTTAATTGGTTGGGACCATATACTAGGTGATGGAAAAGGTTCATTTAATAATTTCTCATAAGAGAGACATTATTTAGGGTTTAGGGTTAGGGTTTAGGGTTAGAGTTTAGGGTTTAGGGTTTTAGGTTGGGGTTAGGGTTAGTGTTTAGGGTTTAGAGTTAAGGTTTATGTTTTAGGATTAAGGTTAGGGTTAGGGTTAAGGTTTAGGGTTTAAGGTTTAGGGATTAGTTTAGGGTTTAGGGTTTAGGGTTTAGGGTTAAGGTTTAGGGTTTAGGGTTTATGTTAGGTTTAGGGTTTAGTGTTAAGGTTTAGGGTTTAGAGTTAGGGTTTATGTTTTAGGATTAAGGTTAAGGTCAAGGTTAAGGTTTAGGGTTTAGAGTTAGGGTTTAAGGTCTATAATTTAGGGTTTAAGGTTTAGCTTTAGGTTTAGGGTTAGGGTTAAGGTTTAGGGTTTAGGGTTTAGGTTTTAGAGTTAGAGTTTAGGGTGTAGAGTTAAGGTTTAGGGTTAGGTTAAGGTTTAGGTTTAGAGTTAGTGTTTAGGGTTTAGGGTTAAGTTAAGGTTTAGTGTTTAGGATTTAAGGTTAGGGTTTAGGGTTAATGGTTAAGGTTAGGGTTTAGGGTTTATGGTTTAGGATTAGTGTTTAGTGTTTAGTGTTATGGTTAGGGTAAGGGTTAATTTTTAGGGTTTAGAGTTAATGTTTAGGGTTTAGGGTTTAGGGTTAGAGTTAGGGTTTAGGGTTAGGGATTAGAAAAAATTAATGTAAAAAAATGAACAATAAAGTGGAAGACAACATAAAAAATATTTGGTAATAACTTTTTCCATTTTTAAATCAAATACATTAAAATGGATGATTTGGATGATGCTTATGTGCAAATATGAAATGGAAAAAATATATTATGTGTTATTTTAATTGGTTGGGACCATATACTAGGTGGTGGAAATAGTTCATTTAATAATTTCTCGTAAGAGAGACATTATTTAGGGTTTAGTGTTAGGGTTTAGGGTTTAGGATGTAGGTTTAGAGTTATAGTTAGGGTTAGGGTTAAGGTTTAGGGTTTAGAGTTAGGGTTTAGGGTTTAGAGTTTAGGGTTTAGGTTGGGATTAGGGTTTATGGTTAGGGTTTAGGGTTTAGGTTTTGGGTTTTGGTTAGGGTTAGGGTTAAGGTTAAGGTTTAGGTTTTAGAGTTAGGGTTTATGGTTTAGGTTAGGGTTAGGGTTAGGGGTTAGGGGTTAGGGGTTAGGTTAGGTTTAGGGTTTAGGTTAGGGTTAGGGTTTAGGGTTAGGATTTATGGTTTAGGTTAAGGTTTAGAGTTTAGAGTTATTGTTTAGGGTTTAGAGTTTAGGTTAGGGTTAGGGTTTATGGTTTAGGTTAGGGTTAGGGTTTAGGGTTTAGGATTTAGGATTTAGGGTTAGGGTTAAGGTTAAGGTTAGGGTTTATGGTTAAGATTTAGGGTTAGGGTTAGGGTTTAGGATTTAGTGTTAAGGTTACGGTTTAGGGATTAGGGTTAAGTTTTAGGATTTGGGTTAGGGTTTAGGGTTTAGGGTTTAGAGTTAGTGTTTAGTGTTATGATTATGGTTAGGGTTAAGGTTTAGGGTTTAGGGTTTATAGTTTGGGGTTTAGGTTAGGGTTTAG